>QNUK01000188.1:0-1259149 GCA_013621035.1 Clarias magur | reverse complement strand
CAAATCGATGGAAAATTCTGGTCAAGCTTGCTGTGTCTGGGGCTTAGCAGGCAAAACGTCCATGCTTGTTGATCTAGCTTCAGCATCCATGGGATGTCCTGGACAAACAAGTCTGACGCATAGAAGCACCACCTTGCCACATATAGCACTTAAAGGATGTCTTGGTGCCAGACATTGCATCACACCCCCAGAGGTCTTGGAGAGTCCATGCCCCAAGGGATCAGAGCTATTTTGGTACTGTAGCACAAGAGTAACCTAAAACCTGGGTGGTTTTAATTTTATGGCTGATCTCTAGATCGACATAAGCTTTTATTAATTTTGGCCCAGAAGTTAATTCACTTTAATCAGAAAAATTAGACATGATGGAAGATCCTCAAGACATGATCATATAATTTATTATTCAACCTGGATACAGTTATAAATACTTGTTTTTCTACTTTTCCACGAACACTTTCCATACCACACGTCTTTGAGTGATGGGAAATAAAACGCGCTCGACCTGTAATGTATTTACGACACAAAACAGATCCGTTGTTCTGAGTAATGAAGTACTATTATCCGTCTGAAAGTCCCGCAGAATCCAGGTTTAATAAAGGAGCACACCTGCTTTGATGTAACTTTAGCTGTCTGACATAATGAATGGACAACAGTATCCATGTGACTGAAGTGGTGTCTGCAGTCTTTCTGGTTGTTCGTCATCTGTTCTTGATCTCCCTTCTATATGCAGCTCCTGTACTCTATTCTGTCTTTGAGAGCTGCTCATTCGAACACATTTGCCTTCAGGACTCCTGGATAATTCCATTTGCTAAGCTGGTTTGACACGACGATGTTCAAGCTCACAAGGTGGCTCCTTCTTCACAGGCCTCATTGCTCATTGCTACACTCCCTCCTTTTCTCTGTATTCAGCTGTTCCCCTGAGGGAGAGAGAGCGTGTAGGAGGGAGTGAAAAAGAGGGGGGTTGCTCATATATATATGGCGATCTGAAGAAGAAGCTGTGTGAGTGAGCACACGAGAGTGAAACAGCATTGTGCAGTGAGAGAGAGGATATAGTGAATGTGTGGATGTGGAGGGCTGCAGGACATTCTGGCAGCCCCACAGTCATATTGCATAAGCCCAGGAAATCTGTGGGAGAAGTTGATTTACAGGCTCAGAGAGAGGAAGAGAGACTGCGGCTGGGATCTTGCAGAGCTTTGACGTCCAGATTGCAGTCTGTTTCAGTTCTTGATTTGTTGACAGTTATACAACAGTTGGTTCCGACGGAGCAATCTGATTGGACATGAGGCTTTCCATGTGTGCTGATAATGGACGGGAACACCACGGGGACTTTTAACTATATGCATCTCTCTGAGTCCCAGGTGCTGTAATAACCGTCGATTATACTAACACACGGTCAACAGTCACCAAGAAAACACTTCTGATAACATTTATGCAACCATAAAAACACTTTGACTCCTTAATAATTGCTTCTAAGTTGTTCTTAAGTGCCTTTGATTTATCTGTATTCTTTCATTTATGAACACAGATAACTTGCTCAAATCGCACTTCACCCCTCCTTAGTGTGTGATAATGGTTGTACCCCCTACATACAGTACTGTACCTGTTGTACAAAAGCAATATCTCACTAGAGGCTGTGCTGAACTGCTCTCAAAATAGCTGTATCCAGCAGTCCATTACTCCTCATCGTGGGACACTGCTTAAATAATTCCCTTGTTCTACATTATTCTATATCAGTAGTTTCCAAAGAGGGACCTGGGGAGCCCAGTGCAGGCTGTAAAGCATACAGTAGGCCAGGGGACCCCATTAAAGATGGGGGGGTCAGAAATCACACTCTCCACCATGACAAGTTGCTATTATTCACTACTCAGCCCTTATAGTTATTAAACAGCTGGATGCTACAGTATAACTTGAAAAGAATGGGAAATTGCCTCATGCAGGGGAGTTTAAGTATCTTGGGATCTTGTTTCTGAGCGAGGGCAGAGTGGGATTGTGAGCTCGACAGATGGATCAGTGCTATGTTAGTAGTTATCCAGACAATGTATTGGTCTGTCATGGTAGAGCGTGAGCTGAGCCGAAAGGCAAAGCTGTTGATTTATTGGTTGATCTGCAGTATGCCCCAAATCTTTCCTTTGGTTGCAAGCCCTGGGTGATGGCTGAAAGATCGAGATTGTGGATATAAGCTGCGAAAATGGGCTTTCTTCACAGCGTGGCAGGACTTGGCCTTAGAAATATTGTGAGGAGCTTTGACATTCAGGAGGACCACAAAGCAGAATCAGTGGTCTTTTGCTTCGAAAGAAGTTAGTTGGGATGTTTGGGCATCTGTCTATGATGTCTCCCAAACACCTGAATAGGTGTTTTATACATGTCCGACAAGGAGAAGTCTCTGGAGATTATATCTCTCATGTGGCCTGGGGACATCTGTGTATTTCCATGGAGAAGCTGGGGCATGTGGTTGGGAAGAAGGTTCAATTCAAGCGTTCTTAAGTCAAAAACAAGTTAGAAGGGGGCCTCCAAGTGGAACAGTGGTAAAGTCCTTGCGGGTTCGATTCCCGGGTGATGCTGTAACCTCTCACATCTGTAGATCTAGAGAGAGCTGATTGGCCGAGCTCTCTCGGAGGGGAGGGATGAGAGGTACTTGGTGTCACGGCTCTACAGCCAACCAAGGGCGTCTGTGAGCTCACGCAAGCGGAAGAAGCGGATAGTGCTGTCCTCAGAGTGTGTTACATTGCTCGCAACGGTGCGTGAGCAAGCAGTCCGAAAAAATGCGGTCAGTGATGTCACGTGGTTCGGAGGACACATGTGATTGTCTTCAATCTCCTGACTGACTGGTAGCAGTTTAACGTGGGAACTGCTAGTGACGGGGAGGAATTGGACATGACTAAAAATAGGGAGAAAATCGGGGGGGTAAATACAAAAAAAATAAGTTCAAGCCATATTGGCCTCGGTGTGGCCTGTTCAGCAAACAAAGCTCTCTGCCTCCAATAATTAGCCATGCAAACTCACTGTCCACTTTGAGGAACAAATGTTGCTTGATTTTTATTTATTTATTTATTTTACATTCAAATTCCAGCTCTTGGCCTACTGGAGTAGAACCCAGTCTGGCCTTCTGCTGTTGTAGTCCATCTGCCCCAAGCTTTGACATCATCTGAGGGCTGAGTTGTTGCTTCTCTGTTTAACACTATTGTAAAGACTAGTGCAAAGAGTTCCTGACAACTCAAACCTATCCTCTGTAATCTCTCTCAATAAGAGCATTCTTTCCAGAGCATGAAAAAGCTGTGATATTCGAAGAATAACGATAAAATGAAAATTAAATTTGTAAACATAGCAGGTAAATTTCTTGATTAGCATAGTTCATTCTAGTAGATGCGCCTTGCATTAAGGTAAAAATTAAAACTAAGTGGCTCGGGGGAACAAAACGTCAAAATTTTGGGTACATGGCCAGGAAAATCATCCCCAGACCTTAATCCCATTTATTACAAATCTACTGTATGGTCACTCCTCACATAAAATGAATAAAGGCGCATTTAGAATATACTATGCTAATCAAGACATTGCCTGCTACGTTTACCAATTTTAGCACGAGATACTAAAATTCATAAGGCCTTGTTTTATTTATATGAGCACCATTTCTTAAGTTTGAAATTATGATCAAGTTTCACATTAGACACAAGTTTGATTACTTGTTAAGCCTTTCCATCACGGAGCTTGAATAGCATGAGCGCTAAAAGGGTTTTGCTAGCCAGTTGCATTAGAGGCAAATATGATCAGCATTCTCGTTTTTCTCTCAGGGGAGCGTTAACACAGCGCAACATCAAAAGCCCATTACTAATTCAGGCATTAAGTAAAAGTAACAAGGGACTCGTGCGTGAGGATTGATGCCTGTAAAAGGGCTAACACAGGTTGAGACTTTCTTGCCTCCAACAGGTTGCCTTCATTGCTTGGCCACTATGCAGTTGAGAGAAGTGATACTATAGTGGTAGAAATGAAAATCCATCTTGCAACTATTCTCAATCTTTTTTTTTTCTTTCCCTTACACCTCTTGAGGCCCCTTCCATGCCTCCCACTCTCCTTATGTTCATTCTCCAACCATTTTCTTTTCTGTCAGATATTCTCCCTCTCTCTTTCTTAGTCTGACAGACCTTACAGTCATGAGCCCAAGCATGCTTATTCAGTGAATGACTAGAATTTTTTTCTCTTAAGAAATGGGCTCAGATTTTATCTTCTATAAGAAGACCTGCCAACCTTTACATATTTGCGTAGGATTTTTGCATTTAAACGTTGGAGTCTGCTGCTACAGTATGCACCAGTTGACATGGAACTCTGGAACGGTTGACAAATGGACAGCTTTTGTGTAAATGTAAATTACATTAAGTTTAGGCGAAGAGTCAATATTTGCAGTGTTGCAAAGTTCTCTGCAATTTGCCCTGGCATGCTGTCAATCAACTTACGAGTGATGGCAGCCCATTCTTGCATAATCACCACTTGGAGTTTGTCAGTGTGTGGGGTTTTTTTTGTGCACCCATCTCTTGAGGATTGACCACAAGTTCTAAATGGCATCAAGGTCTGGGAATTTTCCTGGCCATGCACCCAAAATTTGATGTTTTGTTCTCCAAGCCACTTAGACTTAGGCACTTAGCCACTTAGGCATCACATTTGCCTTAATGGAAGGTGCTCCATCACACTGGGAAAGGCGTTGTTTGTCACCAAACTGTTCTTGGATGGTTGGGGGCGGTTGCCTTTGAAGGATATTTTTGTACCATTCTTTATTTATGGCTGTGTTCTTAGGCAAAATTGTGAGCGAGTCAACTCCCTGGGCTGAGAAGCGACCCCACACATGAATGGCCTCATGACACAGGACTGATGAAGGCGCTCACCTTCATACTGTACATTTCAATAAGGGCAGCAATGAAGCCACTTCTCTCCAGGAAAAACATCAGAGTTAGACTAATCTTCTGCAATGGTAAATTTCCTCTGATGAATCTCCTTTCCATTTGTTTGGGGCATTCGTAAAAAAGCTTATCCGGAGAAGAAAAGGTGAGCACTACCATCAGCCCTGTGAAAATTAATATTTGTTTTGCTTTTTGACACGGGTGTATAGTTGTTTTGTTCTCTCTTATCAAGTGAGTTAACATCAGATAAGAAAATCAGGGTCTGTATTCACAAAGCTTCTTAGAATTCTCTCAAAGAGCTCCTATCTTAGCTTAAAAAGTCCTAGCTGGGAGTCCTAGCCTAAAAGTGATTTAGGAAACTTTTTAGAGCAACTCTGAGTAAGGAAAGTAGAAAAACTTATCTTAGTGAGGAGGTTTGGTTGACCCCCGTTGCTAGGGATGATGCAGCAATTTAATAAATTTTATTGTTTGTTACGGTTTCCTAAGCAGATTGTAGGTTAGCTCTAGGTGTCTAGGGGGGGATAGGAAACCGACATAAGAAAAATAATAAAAAAAAGAAATATAAATAACACCGTCACTAATTACAAAAAAAAACGAGGCAGACTCAAGACTGGCAATGAGCTTCAATAAACTTTAGTGAATGAAGCATAAACACACACACCCAATTGCTCCATAGTTACAGTGGAGACCAAAAGTACAAACAGACATAAATGATATTTACAATATATATATATAACAGATGGAATGACGAATTCGACAGTGGGAGCCAAGAGCAGAGCTTAAAGCAAAGAAATAAATAAAACAAAACACCTTCTAACTAAAGCGCGGCAGTCAGTCTTACCTAACAAACAAAACGAAAACAAAACTAGGGCGTAAAATGCCCGCTGACTACACTGGCTAACCAAAACATAAATACAACAAATAGCTCTCGCTCCTAACTAGTGTGCCTAAACAGCGCTATCCTCTACGTGCTGTTTATGTACACCCTAGGGCCTACTAACCTTGACTCCACACCGCGAATTGGAGATACGTCCACGAACTCACGCTGGGCGTAGACGAACAAAAAACACACACAGTTAGTGTTTTAGCGTAACAAATCGCCGCCACAACGTTTGAAATACCGGAAGTAACAACACCAGAATTGCCGTAACAATAAGCATGAATGAAAGAAAGAAGCCGCCACTGGCTGCGTCACTTCCCGGTTCTTGTACTCGACTGGGGCCGCCTCATTGGTTCCCACGGGATTCGCTGTCGCGCTGGGAACGGTGATTGGCAGGGACGATGTCCAATCCCAGGACCTGAAAAATACGGGAGCCAACAGACAAGACATCCCACAAAATACTACGGGACGTAACATAAAAAAAAATAACCTCTGACCTCTGCAAAGGTTTGAAATGTGCTTTTTGTGAAAACAGAATATGTGATAATAGAACAAACAGTGAAATTATACAATTTCTTTATATACAAAAATTATGATCATGACTACAGGCCTCTTTATGCAAAGTTTCTAGGCTAAATGTCTTAAAGATAATTAAACAGCTAAATGTTGAAAATGTGTCCGTTTTGAAGCAACCAATTTCCATACAGTAGTTACTATATTTAAGTTCTTACGTTTATTTACCGTACTGATATTATTACTTGTAATCCATTTTAGATTGATGGAAGCAAAATGTCTCAGCTTTTACAATGTACTGTACATGATTGCAGGACAGTCTATTTAATTTGCACTTTTGGATGGTATGTAGCCAACAATCCAAGAGAGATGGAAGGAAGTAAAACAACAAGAAAACCAAAATGGACAGAAGAGCAGTGTTTACTTTTAGCTTTATGTCCAGTGTTTGGAGAATATTTCTTCCTTCCGCCTCTTCCGCCTTTGGCCTATGATAGAAAAACTCTTAAGCCTCTTAAAAGTCCTCCTCTCTACTCTTAACAAATTTTACCTTAGGAGCTGTTTTTAGGGCTAAGATGTTTTGTGAATATTTTTTATCTTTATTTTTTATCTTTAAGATGTAATCCTAAATTTAAGGGGAAATTCTAATTCTAAGAAAATGCCCTAATTCTAAGATTTTTCTTAGAATTTTGTCACTAGGACCAACTTTTAGGCTTAAGAAGCTTTGTGAATACTGGCCGAGATTTTGTATATTTAAAAGTAATATTTATAATAGAGATGAACCGGTCTATTGGCCAATTACATTGCTGTTTCTTTATAATGCTGCAGGTGGCGCACTTATTTAGGAGTGTGTTAGGAGTGAATTAATATTTAGGCGTGTCTTAGGAGTTAATTATTATTTAGGAGTGATTTATTATTTAGGAGTGTCTTAGGAGTGATTTACTATTTAGGAGTGTCTTAGGAGTGATTTATTATTTAGGAGTGTGTTAGGAGTGATTTAATATTTAGGAGTGTGTTAGGAGTGAATTATCATGTAGGAGTGTCTTAGGAGTGAATTATCATGTAGGAGTGTCTTAGGAGTGAATTATTTACTAAGTTTGTTTAGAAATAATTATGGCGGATGAAAGAGACACACGCTACTCAGTAAAAATGTAGGTTTCTTTTTGTTTCACTTTATTTTAGATGTTAAATTCTTGTATTTGAAGTTAGCTTGTATTGTTTAATGCTTGGTTTTTAAGTGAGAAATGGGAAATGGGCTAGATGGAAAAGGGAATGGGCTACATTTAATTAATTATTAAACTTTAATAGGTTTAACACAATCGTTTATATTGAATAGGGATATTTATAAAGTTATGATAATTGCACTTTTAATAAGATTGGCATCTAGGGATTGTGATATCATATCGGGTTGTGATTATTGCATTTCTTTCCTAATTAATATTGTAAAGAAAATTCTTATAGGTTGATAAATTGATATTTTCCTCATAATTTTATTGTATAAACTCAAATTTGGAAACAGTGCTGCAAAGTCGGCTCAAATGTCCATATTGAACGACACCTTTCTTGGGGTTTTGATTGAAGATGGATTACAGAGAGATGGGTCTTGTATCATTTGAAAGCTGCCGAAGAGCTGTTGTGAATAGTTGTGTAATTGCATGACCTATAATTGGTTGGTTCTTATAATTGATGATCAATATCCACCAGGCTCTGTATGTTTTACTCTGTGGTTCTGCAGGTCAGTACTCTGCAACTGCATTTAGATGCATAAGTGATGATATAATTTAGATTTGATGCATCACTAATGGAATGCTGAGTCACATTTTTGCATTGAAATGCACAGTGTCCATCATGCATCCTTACACCCCTATCAGGTAACTGTTATGTAGGAATACCATGAAAAACTGTCACTCAAAAATGACCACAATCTTTAATGATTCCTACATAACATTAAATAGGCCATTATTTAATGGGTTTCTTCCTACAAAGAATGCATATTCTTTGTATTTAGTGTAATGCTTTCCTTTAAACACTGCAATATAATGTAAGTAGAGAGTAGGACATAAGTCTGTTTTTTATTTTTTACTCCTATATAATGAGTAATAGATTTTATTGGACTGTCGTAACCCTTATATATATATTTTCTTAAATTTATCAAGTGTGTTTGCAGATTTTCTGCTTTAGTTCACCTTAAACCTTGCCCTCAGCAACTCTGCGTACTTTGCATATTCTTGCAAATAATCAAACCAAATGGTGCAGGAAGAATACATCAAGAGTGCTCATTAAGGCTGAAATGCTGGTGAAACGTGATGCAGTATGGCCTGTTGAGAACCATGTGACCAGAGGTTTGCAGGTATTTGTGTATAATATATTTGTCTGTTTCTCCTGTGCACAACACTGATTTTATTCAGCTATTCAACTACGGTACATCCAGGGTCCGCGTTCGGTTCCCACCTCAGGGTCTGTGTGCGTGGATGGAGTTTGCATGTTCTCCCTGTGCTTGGCTGGTTTCGTCCTGGTACTCTGGTTTCCTCCCACAGGCATTTCCAAATTTCTGTGAGTGTGTGTGCCATGCGATGGATTGGCACCCTGTCCCTGTACCCCACTGTACCGCCCTAAGTCTCCTGTGATAGGCTCCAGGCCCCCTGTGACCCTGTATACAGGATAAAGCGGTATAGACAATATCCATGCCATGACCATCTTGATCTCAGTACATGATCTAAAGGCGACTGTATATGATCTTTGACAGATTTACAATAAGCGATCATTGCTCAATACTGTACACTGGCTTCAGACTTGAGATCTGTTAACGAGTTGTGTGTTTAGGTGTGTTGACTAAAAGTTTTCTGGCCTGGTATTGAGGTTCCTGGCTTTGTTCTGCACACTGCAATTAAACGGAGCTTTGTTTGGAAGTGCTTTTAGTTTGTGCTAACTCGATGACGAAATTACCGGAGCATTTCTTCACCATTCACTTTAGCCAAGCACAACACAGAGCTATCAGACCGTTATATGACGATGTTGATTCAGGTCTGCAAATGTTCAGAATGTTGACTGCGCTTTTGAGAACTATTCCGACGTTCGCATTTCTTGGCAGCACGATCTAAGCGCTGTACTTATCGGAACGTTGAACATTTAACAGTTGACACTTTACATCACATGGAGCTCGCGATCAGAAAAGCATGGAACACCAAGCCAGCCAATCTGAAGATTTTTTGTGATTTTATATATAGCTGTCATTTTTCAGTTTAGAGTTTGGTACAACCTGGATGAACAAATGTCTGGATTGGAATTTTGTGTAGGTTTGGAATTCCATCTATCCCTCCATCTGTAGTCCAACTAGGGACAATGTTGATTTCCAATGTATTTATTCCCATTTTTTCCGACCGTGGTAGAGAAGTTTGGAATTAGGGTGGATGTTTTTGTTGTGTGTACTGTATATCAAGTTTTTGGGTCGTGTTAGAAAGTTGCATTATTTTCTGTTGATTACGACAAGCTGTTCATATCTCTAGTATCATATCTGTAATTCTCTGTGCTTATTGGTGGGAGATGAGTAGGTGGTGAGGAAAACAAATCTTGGGTCTCTGTTTAAACAACTCTTCACTGATCTCCATGTAAAAAAATAATAATAATAATAATAATAATAAAACAGTTGAAATTCCATTCTGTGTCATCATTTATAGACACAGAAAATATTTTTTGGGTTGTAGTAAAGCTGTAAACCAGTAAGTGCTCTTTATGTACATTAGTATCGTTAGACAAAATGTGATGACGGCATTAAATTACACATTTATCTATTTACAACACTTTAATTTTCAAGGATTACCTATTAGGTAATACAGGATTAATCGGTATAGAAGATGAGTGAGTGAGTATTAACAGAACCATGGGCACATGCCCATCTTCACTCACAGAATAAAGGCTCACAGAAGAACCACTCACCCATTCACTCATTGTCTATACTACTTAATTCTGTATACAGGGTCGCAGGGGGCCTATCCTAGGATACTTAGGGAACAAGGCTGGGTACACCCTGGATAGGGTGCCAATCTGACTCAGGGCACACACACACACACTCACTCACTCACTCAAACACACATTCAATTTAGAAATGCCAGTTTGCCCAATCTGCATGTCTTTGGACTCTGGGAGGAAACCGGAGTACCCGGAGGAAACCCACCAAGCACGGGGAGAACATGCAAACTCCTGGTGAATTTCATCCACTAGGATTTTTGCGACAAAAAGGGCACTGATTGACTTGCATTTTGTAGCAAATTATTTAACCAGTTCTAGATGAGATTGAATGCTTG
Source organism: Clarias magur (assembly GCA_013621035.1). NCBI lineage: Eukaryota > Metazoa > Chordata > Actinopteri > Siluriformes > Clariidae > Clarias > Clarias magur. The sequence continues at coordinate 1,248,569 of QNUK01000188.1, read as the reverse complement.
TAGCAAATCATAATGCAGAATGTTGGATTTTTCAGAAAAGAAAAAATGACATGCTTCACAGCAGTCTTTCTTTTCGCGTGTCAAAAAATTACATTCTGATTAAACGGCCATCTAATTAGTTAGATCAGCGTCCATGTAAAAACAGTTATGTTAGAATCTCTCATCAGAATGATTTCAGTTGGATTAAAGAAATATTGAAATATGTAAACATACTGTAGCTAGAGTTGCATATACCAGAGCCAAGCTACAGAATGCATTGTCTCACCCTGAACCGAAATCACATTGAAATATAGGACACCAAACAATTCCCACTACTATAGCCAAGTTTTCATGCTCCGAGCTTGTGATCCGAATGATTGATTTCAAATCCCACGGGCCCTAACCCTCATCTGCCACTTTGGATAAAAGCATTTCCTAAAGGAGTAAAAGTAAATGTTTCAGGAATGCTTCATTCCAGTGTATGTTCCTGGAAATGATTTAAATCAGTAACTGTCTCTCAGGATCTCTGTAGAAGTGTCTCTATCTATTACAGTACATGCTTTTTATTCAGTAGTTAAAGTAAGTAAATGCATGTTTGTTTTTTTTTTGTTTTTTTAACAGACCACTTCAAGGGACGGATTATTGCTGAGTTGCACAATTTCTTACCCCCCACCCATACTGCAGCGTCAGTATTTACCCTATACCACTGCATCGGCTAAAAATACCACCTCTTCCTGTACCCCTCTCTCTCTCTCTCTCTCTCTCTCTCTCTGTGTTTTCTTGTTTGTCATAATCTCCTGTGTCATGGTTTTAATAGAGGTGCAGGCCGTAATCCGTATTTGTTTTTAGGTTCTGGCTGGAATAATTATCCTCATAATTTTTTTGCTGCACTTCTGTCTATTGCATAATTCATCAATAACTGCTATGGCATGTAATATGGAAGAACAATATTGTTTGTATACTGCGGGCCTGAACTTACTGCCTGGCAATGAACTCGTGGCAGCTGCTGTATTTTTAACACGAGACCACAAAATCGATGGTGTTCGACCACTGAACCACAGAAACCTAAACATGGAGATGACCGATAACACCCATGATGCATAAATACAGAGTGGAGTTCCTGGCTTTTAAAGGGAAAGGAATGCTCTCGCTGTGCTTACACTGGCATTTCTGCAAAAAAAATTTTTTTTTTTTTTTGGGCAGGGTTTTCTTGCTCATCACCCGTTCAAAGCATGTGAGCATTTGCATGTTGTGTATTGGTGTACTGTGCATATTTATGTTCCTCATGTTTAATAGCAATGTCATTGTTTCCCTATGGGTGTTTCCGTGTGCCAGAGAGAGAGAGAGAGAGTGTGTGTTCTTGGTGCAGAGGTAGCATGCTGATGGCTTCATCCTTTGCTGCTGAGTTTGCCGGTTAATAGTCCTAAACTGTGCCTGGATAGTAATTACCTTTTCACCCAGCGGTTTGTTTTGCAAGTGTAAAATACACTGCGGGTCAAACGGGTTCGGGCCATCGGTCTACCACGCTTGAAGTTAAGTTTATTCCGCATTACCGCAAAGTGAAATTCTTTATTCTTTGCATATCCCAGTTTAAAAAAATTTTTTTTTAGTGGGCTGGGGTCAGAGCACAGGGTCAGCCATTATACGACGCCCCTTGAGCAGACACGGTTAAGGGCCTTTCTCAAGAGCCGACCTGGGGCTCGACTCGCCGACCTTCCGAGAGCCTTAACACACTGAGCCACCACACCTTAAGGGGCCGCCTACTACTGTACATAAAATTTGAATCTGCGTTTTAAATTATTATAAACTGTAATTAATTAATTAATTCTCTCCTCCACTGGGTGGCAGTATAGAGCAATAAACTCACACCCACAACTGCAGCTACTGACAAAATGAGCAAATGATATGGAATCTTTATTAGCAAGCTCACGCAATCGTTTTCCTTCCCAAAATGATGGTGAATAAATTTTTTCGTCCTTACTTGAGAAGAACACGGCATGGTGGCGAATTAATGGTTTAAAGGGTCAGCTTTAATGAGAGCCATAGCAGATGCAGACATGACTGCATCTGCTATGACCAAGAAATTTTACATCATTAATAATAATGATGATGATGATGGTAATACAATCATGGACAATGCAGAAGAAGTTTATGATCTCTAGGTGGACTAGTTACTCCATTAAATAAATTGGCCATATATTAAAAGGAATCTTATTCCTGCACTATTCACCCACTTTGGCTGTGAATGATCTTGAATTAAAATAGTAATTATTTTTCTCAGTATTTAGCTCTAAGGTACTTTGAACAGGGTTGCCTTAGGAAAAAATAAATAAAAATTGGGACATCCCGGCTGTTAGATCATGCTATACCTGGAAAAAGATGTCACAGTTGTAGTCCTACCAACAGAGGGTGCTCTAATACATCTCGGCTACAGTATATCAGGTCGTTGCCTGAAGGGCAGAGTGACCCTAGGTGTTGCTTGAAAATAAAATGCATCAGGCGTGTTAAATAAATCAAATATTATGACAAACCAACAGTTCATTTGTTTCAGTTGAATACATATAAATAGTCATGTAGTTTTAGCCTTTTAGTTTGCAGCTGTGTTTTACTGACACATTTCTTTGTTTTCAGGTGTTCTCTTGAAAAGGGGCTGATGAGTGCATCCAAGCCGTGAGAGGTCAAAATGACGTCAGTAGCCGCCGATTATGACCACATGGAGATCCAGCAGCAATACACCGAGGTCAACAACCGCTGGGACGTGGATGAGTGGGACAATGAGAACAGCTCTGCCCGCCTCTTTGAGCGCTCTCGCATCAAGGCCCTCGCAGGTACGTCATGTTAAAGAATATTATAATAACTAAATAATGAATACAATTTCAAATATAGTTATTAGTATAGTGGCTTAGTGGTTAGCACTGTGGCCCCGCACCCCCAGGGTGTCAACGGTTTGATTCCTTCCTCGGGTCTGCATGAGAGCAGTTTGCATGTTCTCCCCGTGCTTGGTGGGTTTCCTCCAGGTTCTCTGGTTTCTTCCCACAGTCCAAAGACATAACAAGGTTAGGTTAATTGGTGTCCTCAAATTGCCCGTAGTGTGTGAATGAACATGTGAGTGTGTGTGTGCCTGGTGATGGATTGGCACTTTGCCCAGGGTGTACCCCGTCTGGTGCCCTGGTCTCCTGGGACATGTTCCAGGCCCCCTGTGACCCTGAATACAGGATAAAGTGGTATAGACGATGAGTGAGTGAGTGACGTATTGCTGAGTCTTGGACCACTTTTATGCTTTTTAAATTCTTTGCTTTTGCTTGTTTACATAGTTCATCTCCAACAAGATGAGTTGCAAGAAGGATGTTTGTTTGTCCAGTTTCTAATATAAAGGTCCCCTTTTAATTAGAGAAACCTTATAAATATGACACATGAAACCTCTGGATATGCAGCTATATGATATATTTAAAAAATGCATGCATTTTGTGTGTGGTTTATTTATTTATTTATTTTTTTAAGTGTTTAATATTTTTTTAATATTTTGATGGTCCTTGAAGCATTTGTAACATTTGAATTTCACTGTGCTTGCTTTGAAAACTCATCATCAAGAGTATGTTCTGCATAACATATCTGTTTAAACCAACAGTCTGTTATGTTATATTGTAACAAGAATGATCTCAAAATCCCAACTTTAGACCATTCTGTACAGTAATTCTTTCAGTTAAAGCATTAGGAGTCTACAACATGACCATAATAAAATGCAGAAGGATTAGGTGATAATTTCTTGCCCACTCTAGTCTCAGATTCCTGTTCTTGAGTCATTGTTTTGTTCATTCTAAGATGCTTTTCTGCTCATCATGGTTTCCTTGGGTGGTTATTAGAGTTACTTCCTGTCAGCTGAAGCCAGTCTGGCCTTCTCCTTTGATCTCTCTTGTCAATAAGACATTTCCCCTGCAGAACGTTATTGTCCGTTTCCTTATTATAGTACCTTTTTGGTTTTTGGTAGGTAAAGAACACTACATACTTGGGAGCACATGACCTGGTGTTCTGAAGACGCAGTCGTCTAGCCATCCCAATTTGAGACACTCCGATCCTTAGCTTGTCCTTTTTCCTGCATTCAGTGCATCATCTTTAAGACTTCACTTGTTGACTGAAATATTGCCCCCCCTTGACAGTTACCACTGTACCGAGATAATCAATGTCATTTATGTTTTCTGTTGGTGGTTTTAATTTTGAGTCTGATCGGTTTACTTTTTTTTGGGGTTGGGATGGGGGGGTCCAGACTGATGGGGGTCTGATGCAGTCTTTCTTCTATGTCGGGTATCCCTTCATCTCTTTTTAGATGGGTAACTGTGTGACTACTGTAAATTAGAAATGCATGGTAGTATTTCAGCTACAAAAGCCACTTGCCATTCATGAACTTTCTTTGCTAGTCTCACAGCCACGTTGCTGTTGTGTATATCGGCTCACTGAATAGCAGATGAATCTCCTCAAGTTCCATACGGGAATCTAAATAATTCACGTGCTCCTTAAATATGCAAGAGTTACCGAAGCTTCATGGCTCACTTCATGGTCGTACACTCTGCCAAGGCCTTTCACTGCCATATGTTGCTGGACACAGTTGTGTCTTCAATACCTGTTCTGGATATTTTAGTTTCTTATGTGATTTAGCCTTTAAGTCATCAGTTTAGCACAATTTAGGATTAGCTTAGTCATTGTTGGTGTGTGGAAATGTTGGAGCTTTTAATACTTACGAAATCTTCTAAATTTAGTTTTGCTTTACTTCGGCTTAATTAGCCAAAAATTAACAGTTAAAATAAACGTCTAGTTTAAAAGTAGGTGTAAAAGCTCACTAAATATTAGTCCCATTCATTAAGGGAGATGTATTTGTTCTTTTACAAAATGCACCAGACGATAATTAATTTTTTTCCCTTACATTTTTTCCCTTGGTGCATTTCAGAACTCATTATTGCATTAGTCCTAGTTTGTAGTACAGTACAATGGACGAAGCTCATTGCAGAGGGAAGCGAGTTCAGACTGCAAGTCACATGCGACAAGGATGTGTCAGTACACGGCCGCTCTTCGAGGCGATCGCCACATTCTGCGAGGCCGACCGGGGCCGTGCTGAATAATTAAATCCCAGCTTCACCCCACAAAGACGCTTTATTCTCCTGCCCACCATCCCACTGCTTTTCCTTAAACATTCCCTTCATCCTTTTGCTTTGCTGTGCATAAACAAAAGCTGTAAGGTCAGCTTTCGTTCAATGCTTGATTAACAGCTTTACAGTGAATAGGGAACTGGATGTGATCCTGGTTCTTAGCTGTGCGACGTACTGAAAGTCTGATAGACAAATAATCACACAAGGTTACAGCAGGGTGCAGCTGAATAACGGTGTGAAATTCTTCAAGACAGCACTACATGTTTGTTGCTGGTGGTCATGCCGAGGGCTCAAATCCAAATGGATGTCAAATGATTGAGGAAAGCATATACATTTTTTATTCTCAGTCACTGACGGAATGCTAATGCTAATGAATTGCTAATGAAACAACTTTTCAAAACTTTGTAAGAAGCTGATATTCATGTGCTGATTATTTATTAAGAAGTGAAGTTGGCTGTTGGAATCACAATATGCAATTTGATCATAAAAATCTAAAATGTTTTTCATTAATTCATAAGTGGTTGATGAAGTTTCAGGAAGTTCATCTCCTGTTTTCATTTCTTCGCTCTCTTGTTAGCTAGGTAGCTTTCTAGCTAGTTCTTGATCTACAGTACTAAGCTATCAGTCCATTTTTAAAATGGATAACATGAATACCAGATATATATGTATATATGGTAAAAAAAAAATTTCTTATAATTTTGAGGGTGGCAGCATAGTGGATTTTTCCCTCATTTTATTTTTTTATATTTATGTAGCAAGCTAGCTAACTGTCTACATTTTAACTAGTTTTCTAGCAAGCTACTGTAGTTATCTAGCTAACTAGCCATCACACAATTTTTGCTGTGTTTTGATTGAACATGATGTTAATTGGTAATTTAGGAATTTCCTTTTTTCCCTTCATTTATTAAATATATTTATTGTTGTGAAAGCCTTTTGTTTACCTGAGTTTTGTGAACAGCATTGTATGATTTCCTCAGTTTATACTGTAGCTAGCTAATACCATGTGAAGCTGCTAGCTTTGTAGCTAATTTTCCATATAGCAAACTATATACGTTTAACTAATTTGTTAGCAGGTAATTTTGCTTTTGTTGTTGTCAATTAAATTAGTGAAATGATTTAGTTAGAAATTGAATTTTGCTAAAAAAAAATTTTTTAATACATTTTCCTCAGGTGTAGCTGGTGTGTTCCCCCCTGCACAAATCATCCTTCAGTAAGACTATAGATAAAGTCAAGTCAATTGCAGATTTCTTTGTTTTTGTTTAGTAATTTATTTTCTACATTCTACAATAATACTAGGGATTTCAAAACTATGGAATAAGCTAATTATGTAACAACAGCAAAAACTTCAGTGAGTTCCAAGATAAATACTCATTACTGAAGGCTGCAGAAATTAACGACTTTCTGTCCTGAAAGTCGTTAATTTCTTTCCCCTGTTATCTATTTTCGGCGTTCTTCTTTTAATTTGCTGCAATATATATTTTTGTTCGTACAAGTATTGGTGTGGGTTTTTGAAACATGCATATAAATTTAAACGGATACCTGAGAAGTGCTGTCTTGCTTAACTGAGCCTGTCCATGCTCTGACTGCTCCTCTTGAGCTAAAGTGCCTGGTTTCACCTCAGTTCCAATAAGAATTTTTGAGGTAAATTGAACCTGACGGCAAGAAACTGAAAACTGACAGCGGGGGGAAAAAGGTCCAGATATAAGCGTGTTTGTTCAGGAGAAATCGAGATGATGACTTGTTTTACTGGGCCGGATCTGAAAGTATGAGATTAAGAGGATTGACTTTCCTGAAAAGTGCAGCTGATTCGACGATGAGTGTGGGCTATTGTGCCGAATGCATCACATGCATATTGAGTTCAATAATTCCCCCGCTTTGTTCCACCACTCAAAAGCCACTGCATTTTTGTCTGGCCCACATATTCTTGTGCAGCAGTGAGAAAAAAAAAGAAAAAAAGAAGCGGGTTGCTCTCATTTTGTTGCCCCATAAAGGATTTGTCAGGCTTCAGCTTAGTCAGTAATAAAGCCTTTTTAGATCAACATTTCCTGCTGTCAAACATCAAAAATCAATTTTTTGTCTGTGCTAAGGACTCCAGCTGTGTTTGGCAGTAGACAACATCCTGCTCAACCCCCCCCCCCTCCCCCCTCCCTTCCATGGCAAAGTGGTGTAGCCCACCACCTTCTCCTTGCCTCTCCCTCCCACCCCTCTTTATGCTAATTCAATGCTGACATCACCATGGAACACGCTTCCCATGATAGGCTGCCTGGGCTGATGCCAAGCCCCAGGCTCCACCCCTTTACTTCCTCCAGGCTTGTGAAAGGTGTGTTCTGTTGTGTTCAGCACTGTCTTCAGTGTATGCTTGAGTCCACTGCACATGCTCTCTCATTCACTCTGATTCTCAGTCTCAGGGATGACACATCATGGGGGTGCTCTGTTTTTTTAACATTGTCGGAGAGGAGAAATCATGATGTCTGCTGGGCATTGAGCATCGTTTGCAGAACAAGCTGGATGCTTAGACAACCTCAAGACTGGTGTTGGTTGGATGAGAGGGGTTGGTAAGACGACACTTTGCAGTACTTTCTAGGACGCAGATGGAGCTTCAGAGGGCTACCAGTATGCCTGGACCCCTGTCCCCTGGACCTTTATCTCCTGGACGGGTTTCTCCTGGACATCTCTCCCCCGAGCACCTGTCTCCAGGGCCTGGACCATCGTACCAAAGCTCTAGTCCCGGTCCCAGTTACGGCGCAGCCGCTTTTAACTATAACCAGATGGAGGGTCGATTTAAGCAGCTCCAAGGTGAGTAAAGTAGGCTGTGGATAACTATAGGGATGGACGGAAATACTTGTCGGGACAGCACTTATAACCCACCTATCCCGTGCTGATACTGTACCTTAGAGAGTGGAACGTGAGAGACGCAGAGAGCACCAGGATCAGAAAGACCTGATGAGGAGGTTTATCACCCTATGAAATATTAATGAGAACCAGGAGAGGATGAAGAGAAGCTTGGGTAGTTCTCTGGTCTATGTGTGTGGCCTGTATACTGTATGCACACTCGTATGTCAGGTCTACTACTCTCTGAAACCTTATTTTATTGCTATTGGTGGAATATAGGGCTCTGTTCAACACTTTTCTCCGGACAGTGGCAATATCACAAAGATTACAAGAGTATGTTCTTGCTTTGACACTGCTCTGTGTAGTACGATTGCAGATGAATAGGCCAGCAGCCTGTTAAAAGTTCCACAACTTACTGTATACGAATGAATGACAACAGAAGCTATAAATAAGAAGAAAGTGTTTCAATTGATTCTTCTTTTTTTTAAAAACATTATATAAAGTGTCTATTAGGAATAAAAGTAGAAGAAGATCCAGTTTAAAAAAGACCTTCCCATGACCATAAATAAAGTTAGGTTAAGGAAAAAAATGCATTTGGTGTGCTGTGTTCTTTTTACGGTCAAACGTGAACAGCTTTGGATCGTCTCAGTAGTAATATTTGCCCATGTCTTTTTGACGCATGGGTTCTAATTAGTCAGTACTCTTTGCTTTTGGCATCTCTGTCCGAACTCCAGATGTCCTATACTGCCTCCCTAGATTAGATCTAAACATTAAGATAACATTTTTCATTTCTATGAATTTTTATCATTTGTAGATAAGTTCGTTATTGAGATTAAATAAAGCTTTGCATGTTTAAGGTGCATTTAATTGAGAGAAGATAGGACATTAGGCAATGAAATCGCCAGGGACCACGAGATACTATATTATCACGATACCTACAGTACCGCAGGTGATATATTTACATTCAATATAATTTTTTGGGGGGAGAAAAAAATTGCTCCTACCACGCAGGATGCTGTGCTGCCTGCCAGTATGTTAAAAAGTTTGGAGTGCACTACCTGTAGGATTACAGAGGAATGGCAAGATTTTACCACCTTAAACACAAAAATACTTTGGAGTTAGCATGTCGATCCATAAAATGGCATTAAAAAATCTAGATGCGTAACTGAATCGATTGCTTCCCCCCCCCCCCATTTCTATAACCCATTCTAATTACAGTGGTAATTTGTGCGTATATAATATAAGGCAGACAGGTCAAGGGCTTCAAACATTTAAAGGTCCTGTGCCGTTCTCTACATCCAAGTTTTATCCTAGCAGAAAAGGTCTGCAGTTAAATAATTTCTTTGGAAATGAATACCAATAATGAACATTCTTTGATATTGGATCAGTTGTAGCCTGTGAAATGCCTTAAGTGATTGGTCATCCATTAATGAAGGTTTGTCTCAGGTTGCACCCTGATTACCATATTCCTTCTACTTCCTTCCACCGAGAAGTCCAGAAAAGCAAGGCGGACGTCGGTCCAATGAATTGAGCTTTCGGGTAACAATTCTCCACCTGACAGCCTGTTCAACACGGCACCTTGTTAAATTCCTTTAGAAATGGACTTTATCAATTTATCATTTATTCAAGCTACCTTCTTTACATAGGTCATGTATAAAAATCATGATATCTTTCCTGGAAGTGAACAAGGTCATTTTCAAGCGTGAAAGCCTGTTCCTTATCTTTTTTTTTTTTTTGTAATATGTAGTGGTACTGCTCATTTACATTGGTGGTTTCCCATGTCTTTATCTAACTAACTCATAGTGATAAGGTTACCAGCCGCCGTTCAGATGATAGGCTGTGAACAAAGTCCAAGTTGACATTGACAGCTAGACCATGTGGAGTTCCTTTTTTTTTTTTTTTTTAGTGCTAGAACCCGACAGGAACCTTTCTTTCATCGTTCTTGCTGGTCACTACACAAAGCCAAGCCCGGGCATAAGGAGGGGGGCGGAAGTGTCGCATTAAAAGAGGCTATTCTGCGTAGTGTAGTGTAACGGCAGCCAGAAGCAACCCGCTGCTAACCAGCTCAATGACCTTCTGTTCCACACTTGGCTTAGCACGGTCCTTTCATAGCTGGAGCAGGAAGTACTAGGACTGGGTTTTGACTGGAGCGGCAACCTCTCATCATAGAGTTTACTGGCTCAATTTGAAGATAAGCCAAGATAACAGCCATTGGCTTTTTGTACTATATTTTGATCTTTCAGGATCTTACTTGCACATTACAGAACTTACTGTACAAGCTCAGTCCAACAGGTATTTGCAAGTTAATCATACACAGGCGAGCAATAGCATGGCATTGACTTAGGATCCAGTTCCTTAAATGTCTTTTCAGCCCCCTTCAGTGCTGAAGCCAGGAATTGTTTTTTGGAGCGAGATGAGGAAATGTACTAAATTGCATGACTGCTGGCTTTCAGACATAAATGAGGAAAAATGTAGGATTCCAATTGGTTACTCCTGCTTCTAATTGTAGCAGCTGGTAGCTATTAAAAAATGAAAAAGCTATGAAAAAGCTACGTAAAGAGCTCAGTTGATGCATAACAGTGCTTTTGAAGAAGGGAGAAACCCTTTATTTTCTGAATTCCTGGTCCTTCGCTAGGTATTCCAGCAATTTCTAACCGGGGGAAGAGTCAACGTTTTACAAGCATCCCCATCCCCACTTTTCTTCTGTCTACTGGAGCTGGTGAACTTTTCATCCTCACTCCTCCCTAAACAGCAGCTAAGTACCAAGTCTGATGTCACTAGGTGTGAGATGTTTCGCCTGCCCATAATTAACCCAGAAGGTTCTTGTGTGTTTCACCGCTGACCATGCTTTTTTTTTTGTAGAAATATGTCAGAGGCTCTATGCAACAAACTACTGTGCCTAATAGTAGTAGTAATTAAATCTAATGTACAAAGCATAATTTTCCAGATCCAGTCTGGGATCCTGTCCAGTGAGCTACTGTATAATAATGAATTTGCTGTTTACTCTCTTTAAAATGTAAAATACCTAGTCTTGTGATATTCGTCTCCTTTGAAAAAGTATATCCACCAATTATCCTTAACATTATGTTATAACCACTAAAAGGTGAACTGAACAACATGGCTCACCAGTAAACAGGTGACAGGATCACTGGCATCCAAGGCTCAACCGCATCCTTGGGGTCAAAAGGTCAGCTCGTCCAATCCGATCCCGCAGAAAATCCCAATGCAGCATAAACAGCTGAAAGTCAATGCGAGCCATGATATAAAGGCATCAGGACACCCAGTGCACCACAGCCTGCTCGGAAGGCAAAGAGCCCAAGGCCGCCAACCCAGCCTCCAAATTCCCCAATCAGACAAACAAGTCCGATCCATTGAGGCCTCACCCTATAACCCACATCACCCAAAATATGCCAACAGAGCACAGAAAAGAGCCCTACAGAGTAACAACCGGAGGGGTCAGAGCTGGCCCAGTGACACTAGGGGAACTCAAACCCTACAGTAGGTGGTTTTAATGTTAAAGTTAAGACCAGGGGATACATTATACACATGGAAAGATTAAGGCCATAAGAAAATCTTAGAAAGGGCCTGCTCTAAAGGTTTTTAGACGCAAAGAAATTTTGAATCTGAATCTTGACTTGAATCTCACTCTGTTTATTCTGGTCCTGCACAAGCGTGGGAGTTTCATATTTGCTTTGAAATCTTCTGCCCGATCCATAAAGCAACACGGCCAACACAGGAACTCTTTCAGCAGTACATCAAGCGCGTTCGCCTTGGATCAGATCAGTTTCCTTCTTCTACCTCTCAGCAAACACATAATTCATGTCTACTACTTTAACATCTTTTGTTCCAACCGATTGCACAGTTTTTATTGAGGGGAGTCGTCACGGCTGCTAAAGGCAATGAACTCTTCTCAGCCATAATGTAGCTGTAAAAATATTGTTTCTTGTTCAAATGGAGTCGGTGTGAACAATGCGGACACTTGCGCAATATTTATGATGTGTTCAGAAATTATATTTATTAGTTTAGTGCAGTGAGTCTGACTGATGCGGAGTATTAGGTCTCTCGAATTCCATTCCGTATACGATACTCAATACAGAAATAGCTTTACTCTAGTTTTTATTTGACGTAAAACATGAACATCAGTATTAGACTGCATAAATGTCAATAGTGTCTAAATATAGAAAGCATAGTTAATATTAATATACCTCAAACTTTAGCAAAAAGTTTTGTCTACTACAGGACACCCTCGATTTTTCAGGGTCACCCAGAGTTGTGTAATATGTGGCCATTTAACCATCTGCTAATTAGTTACAAAATGTTGCACCAGCTAGTCCACAGATTATTCAACAACATACAAGGCTCGGGTTCAATTGACATCCAATGCAAAAGCATAAGGTCATTTAAAAAAAAAATGCAAATGATTTGTATCTGTCATGCCTCTCAAAAATAATAAAGGTTTGTATTATATTGTGATTTAATATGGTTTCACTTTAGCTATTAAGGGCAAATTGGCTTTAGTCCTGACCTGTGCATGTCTGTTATTTAGAATGGCTTCAATAGAATTTTTACAGATATACTGTAGCAAATATCTTTCCACACAAGTACTTTTCACTTCATCATAGTCATCATTGTCAGGTCTACAGAACATGTCTATTAAACCGTACTGACTGTTCATATTTCCTGGAGACATTCATCCATTCATCTATTCATTAGTACCATTCATAAGTGATATTTAAAACTGATTGCAACAGTGAGTGTTTTTTTTTTTTCTTTTTCTTTTTTTTTTCCACACGTCTGGTTTTAAAATTAGTCACCTATAATAAATCTTCACTGAAAAGAACACTTAAAATTATGAGCTCCTGTGTATTCTCTTGTGCATATGAACTTCTTATTTCAATTCAGACTCAGACATTCAAATGTTATTTGAAAACCGTTTACAATCGTGTGTCATGAAGAACATTTCTTTCACTTGAAAGTATGTTTGCTTATGATCTGATTGAAGGGCTGTATACAGTATGTGGCCTCCTGGCAGAGACAACCAGGGTTTCAGGTTGAAAAACATGGTACAGGTCTGAGATCATGCCATTTTTCGACCAAAAAATAATAATTTTCACGGTTTTGCATGCATAACAAATTAATCAGGTGTGACCAAGTCCTCAAGAAGGCCTGTGGTCGGATCTTTAGGATGTTCCGTAAAACTAAGCATTTAATTCTCTTATATAATTTTACCATAAAATGCACAGTCAGCCAAAAAAACAAAACATTTATTATAATTATAAATTCTAATTAAAATGATAATTATGCTAAAGATTTAGTACTGGATTGGAATATTTTTTAAAAACGTTTTTCTTTTTTGGAACCTTTTTTTGGGGGGGGAGACATCCACTGCTAGACTTTTCCACAGTACTGTAACAGAAAAACATGTGTACCCATAATTGTAATGATCAGCATAATTAAGACTGATATGGGATTCATTTTTATCAAAGTTAGTTATAGAATTTTGAATGTATATTTAGCAACCATGATGTTATTCAAGAGAGTAGGTTAAGATGCTAATATTAAATGTACATCAGCAGTGCCAAGGTGGGATCAGGTGAAAAAATATAAAATGATAATATATTATTTTAGACTCATTGGTGATCATTTATTATAAGGACTCAATATAGACTTTGCTTATTATTATTTTTTTTTATATTATTATCTTCCCTTATTCACTATCAGCTGATGTGTTAGTCGAGGGCCATTCATAATTCTAAATCTTTTTTTCTCTGCTGTATCCAACTGACGCAAGTGCTGATAAGTACAGTAGGTTTAAATTAAACTGTCGACTGTTTATATTTCATGTAATGATTAACATGGCTGTCTATCTGTGCTGCACTCAATTTAAATCATGCACTAAACAATCCAGTGCACAGTCTTCTAATACAATAACATAGGATTAATGTGTGAACTAAATGGTAGAAAATATTGTAATAACCATTCAGCGGATAGGAAAAGTGATAACAGTTAGTCCTATGACACCTATTGACATGGCTACGTTAATAGGAATACCTCTAGGCATGGTGCTAGGCTCCTCGAAGTTGAACTGCTTCCTGGTTGACTTTTGTATTTTTGTGTCATCCTGTGTGAGCTCTAAAGTATACTACTTTTCCAAGTGTCTAAACGAGCAACAAGTAGGCGGACAGGATCTTCTTACAGTATGTGAGATCCCAATAGGGGGGATCTAATCGGCTTGTCTAAATGTCTAAAATGAATTTTGCATAATAGGTCCCATTAAAAAAAAAAAAAAAAAGTCAAACTTATTTTAAGATGCTAGTCAGAACATTTTTATAAGAAATTCATTGCATCGGATCTTGAGAGCCACCGCATCAACCCACCACTAAGATCAACGTTTTTTTTATTTTTATTGACGCCTACCTGCATAGACCGCCTTGTGAGGTGTGGTGTATAAATGGAGGCTGCAGGATATATCTGGATGGCCTACATTGACAGTAACCTCCATTACGCTGTCCTTCAAGGGATCAATTTCCTTTTAAACACTGACTTCTCACTTCTTTGTCCTTCTGATGTAAATAGATTTTACGTACACCACCCTTGAATTTTGTGCTGTGATGGATATCATAGGGAGCGTTGAGTTTGCGCGTTGGCACGAATAAACTTAAGAGAATTCCTTGAGTTCGGAGCACTTTGTTAAAACTCACAATGTACTGTAATATGTGACTTGGTTTGCCTGCTTGGTGACGTTTTGAAGTATCGCCGTGGGGAATTCCCTACCTATTAGACTGTCCGGGTGCTATAATAGGATTTCTGTTTGTTAACGACAATCTGAGATATTTGGCGTTGAGGCGATACTCAATAAGCAGCATGTGATCGCTGGTCAGCTCTTGATAATGTCATCCCCCATTTCAGATACGTTTATGCAAGTTTACATGCTTGATACTGTTGTACAGTATTTTGTTAGATTCCATTCAAGCGATTAACATTTTCATACAAATAAAATACATTTTATGATGTAGATCTGCAAGTAAAATAAGAAAAAAATTTCCTGACTTAGTTTCAGTACCCACTTTTTTGCTTACATATTGTTGTTTTAACTTTTTTCTTTTTTACAGTTCTGGACATAATAGAAACTAGTCTTTGCAATTATCCCAAAGAATATCTAAACAGTTTGACAGCATTTTCTGTCTAAAACAAAACTTTTCCTTTGAATACCACTATATAACCTTATTTTAGAATATTTAAAATAAGGTTTTTAAATATAGTTTATATTAACCTTATTTAAATGAATATAGTAACCTTATTTAAATCAATTTAAATAAGGTTAAATTTAAACTTTAAGTGATTTTCTAATACAAACTAATGCCTCATGAAGAGCCAATCGTATTGTTGCACTGGGTAAAAACAACATTAAACAAACAAACAAAAAATACAATGGATAAATAATAACACTGTGAGATATTAAATAAGATTTGGTAACAAACAAAAAAAGAGATAAAGTATAGGAAAATATAAACACCACTCAAATAATAAGCAAATAAATAAATAATGTTGTATGGAAATAAAGTATTCGGGGGAAAAAATAACACACACACAAGTAAAATAAATAAATACGATCGTAAGGAAGATTTTAAAACATAGGACAAAAAGCAAAACAAAAAACAAATAAATAAATCAGAAGTGTAGGAAATAAAATTAAAACATAGGACAAAAAATAATAACACAAGTTAAATAAATAAATAAATAAAATTGTTGTGGAAAAAAGTAAAACATAGAACCAAAAAAAGTAAGTACATAAGTAAATAAATAAATGTAAAAAAATCAATGTATTAATAAAAATAAAGACATTTAAACACTTACAATATACATCCTGCTGATGGATTTGCTGTTGTGTTTACTTTGGCTAGTTCTGTCCTCTGTTGCAGTAATGATAAAAACCCTAAGGTACTGTATGACTTACGGACATGCGCTTGGTTGATGCACATTTACACTTAGGCATTTTTCTCATTTCATTATACATGTTAGCAGTTGAGGGCCTTGCTCAAGAGCCCAACAGGAACAACTTGATGGTTGTGGGATTTGAACCTGGGACCTTCCGAACCATAGGTCTGAGTTACCCCCGAACGCAAACGTAATATATATATATATACTGTAGGTATAGGTTGGTTCTAAGTTTTATTAAAATTCTACCTACATATTGATACCGAATCACATGCTTAAATGCCCACAAACACAACAGCAGGCTGATTTATCCGTTTATCCGTGTGCCAAACTGCAGAAAGAGGAGTTATAGCTTTTTGAAATAAAAAATACACAGTACACAGATAATCTAAGCAATTTTGAGAAGATATTTCGGGATTTATGTTTTTAACATCCTTGTGACTCTAAGAAAACATTTACAAAATGTTCTTTATTATTTTGCAATACAGTATGTTCTGCATGATTTGGAAAAAAATTGCAAAAACATGGAATTATCTCATTTTGCTGTCAAACTGTTCATATGTATAAAGTTGTCATTTAAGTAATAATTATAACTGTACAGCCTAATATATTATTTACTCCGATCCATCTATCTACGAACCTCTGTTTTGACTATTGTATTTATTCCTATCATGCAAACTCCATGCACACAGGCCCGACACGGGAGTTGAATCCAGAACCCGATGGTGCAAGACGACAGTGCGAACCACTACGCCACATATCGTTTACGTGCAATGTGTTAGGGTCCCCATAAATGATGAGTAACGCACACTATGCTTTACAGTAGTCAGGGTTGCCCTTTTAACTTCCAGGAATTCTTGGCAGTCTTGACTTGCATTCCTTACATCAGATATTAAAAGGGTTAAAGTTTAACTTTTGTTTTCGAAGGTCATAAAATGGTTTGGGAAAATCTACTGTATCATTACCATCATTGCATGGAGCAGACTGTGTAAATACAATACAAATACGTCATCTCGAATTTTATAAAGATCCTGGAAAATTCCTCATATTGGCACGTGACTGGAGCTGGTCGTTAAGGATGGTGTCAGAAATGGTGTAGCTATTCTCATTAATAATGCAAAGTGTCCCATCGCTAAGGGTCAAGGTCAAATCAAACTGTTTGCATAATGGTATTGGCACTGACCCAGAGAGAGAGAGAGACGCATACACGTAACCTAGCTGTTCTAAACTCTGCTGCCACCATTAAGCCAGATGGTAAAACCCAGGCTTGAAATAGCCTCATGGCAGCTGAGTATTGATTAACAGCAGCGGACTTACTGTTGATGCGTCGTTTTTGAGCGAGCTGCAGAAGCAGGCACTTTGCAGCACGTCAGCGTAACTGAAGAGGCTTTTAACAGCGCAAGGATCCTTCACTCAGTAAATATAATCCATGTCTACTGTTCCCTATTGGCCTTGATGAATAAATTGACCTTTTAATGCATTAGATTAAGTTTAATAAATAGTAACTGCTGCCTGAGGGATTTGAAAAGAACATATATGCATAATGTGTGTCAGAACTGTATTAAGTAGATTAGATGTTCAACACTTTATTTATTGAACTGCAAAATATTGTCGGTTTTAACGCTGGGCGATATGGCACAAAAAAGTCTTTCATCATCTTTACCGCTTTATCCTGTATCCAGGGTCGCGGGGGGCCTTGAGCCTATCCCAGGAAGCCAATGCAAGCCCTGGACAGGGTGCCAATCCATCGCAGGGCACGTGTACTTTACATACACACAATCGTAGTGCTAATTCCTGAATTAGCACTACGGCTAATTCAGGAACGCCAGTTAATCTAACCTACATGTCTTTGGACTGTGGGAGGAAACTGGAGTACCCGGAGGAAACCCACCAAGCACGGGGAGAGCATGCAAACTCCATGCACACAGAGATGGGAACCAAACCCGGACCCTGGAGGTGCAAGTGAAATTCCTAATCATACGTCGATATTGATACTTATTGAACATTTTTAATGAGCCATTTTTAAATAAACAGCACACTATTCTTGGGCACACTGAAGAGGTTTCACGTTAAATAATATAAATTCATAAGGATGATGGAATAATGGCACTAGGACATTGACGGTGGATCCTTTGGTTGCATGGCCTCCGTGGATCGGATATGTTCGTCCAGTACATTCTGGGGAATTTGGATGCTGGATCCGAGGCCTTGGGCTCTTCATCTGCTGGACCCGATGCATGTAAACTCCTAACAAGATCAAGGTGCAGCGGGTATACGGGCGCCTTTTCATCAAGGTCAGCACTGGACAGTGTCTTTTTGCATTGGCTTTTCTGTGGATCAGCTTAGACAGGCTGGCCTTTGGTCCCTGTGGGCATAGGTGAGCCTTGTGTGACCTTGATCTTGTTAGGAGTTTACTAGGATATAGTTGATGATCACTGTGGTTCAGTTCTCCTGTTGACATTATGGATGATCGGTGAGTTTTTGCATAACCTTTCTGTTTCATATCTACATCTACATCTAGGCATTTGGCAGACGCCCTTATCCAGAGCGACTTACATTTTTATCTCATTATACATCTGAGCAGTTGGGGTTAAGGGCCTTGCTCAAGGGCCCAACAGGGACAACTTGGTGGTAGTGGGTGGAACCTGGGACCTTCCAAACCGTAGTCCAATGCCTTAACCACTGAGCTACCCCTGACCTCATATCCACAGAAGCATAGTTATGACGGATGTGTTCTGGCTTGAATTTGTTGAAGCCTGTACCACGATGGATTATCAAGGGTTTAGGGGTTAAAGCATTGGACTACGGTTCGGAAAGTCCCAGGGTAAAATCCCACCACCACCAAGTTGTCCCTGTTGGACCCTTAAGCAAGGTCCTTAACCCTCACCTGTTCAGACGTATAATGAGATAAAAAAAAAATATAAGGGCGTCTGCCAAATGCCTAAATGTCAATCAGGTAACAACTTTGAACGTTTGTGTTGTTTATCCTTGGGAATGCAGAAATTAAAGTTAAACAAGTATACAGTACATAAAGCCTTACAGTATATTTTCTCTGACCTGATGATGCAGAATCTCAAGCTGTGGCGTATAGATATCCTGAGTTTGCCTCTCTCTCTCTCTCTCTTTCTCTCTCTCTCTCTCTCTCTCTCTAGTAAAATCGCTGACATTTAAAAACTGAATTGGTATTCAGCATAATAGCTTGCTCTCACTGAAGCTCTGTCTTTGTTCCCGAGAATCTTTGTCGTGGCCGGCGTTTCAACAGGAAACCACTCTGGCAGCAGCCGATACTATATACTGCCACCAGTGCAGTATGAACTTTGACAGATCAAACATAGTGAACCTGTAAAGACAATATAAAAAGAAACATGGTGATTGATGAGATCTCTCTCCCTGTGACAGTTCTGAGATTTTTTTGGCTGGATATGGCCTTGCAAATGATTTAATTGCCCCTGTTGTTGAAACACACACGCAATACAAAAGCTGTTACAACTGCACTGAATATTATTCTCCATGCTGGCAAAATCTCGATAAAAGTTGTGCATGGATCAAAACGTTTTAGCTACATATATCTGTTTAAATATTATATTAACGTACGTGTGAAAGAATAAACGAAAGGCAGACATTAAAACACTGTCCATAATTCATGCAATGATGGATATACAAGTATAAATGCCAAAACATGGTATTGGTACTAAAAATGGTATTGGTATAACACCATTTTCCATAATACTTTATATGGAAAATGGTTATGGGAAATGCTTCTTATCTCCTGATCCGTGCTTTGTTTTGTTTTTTTGTCACTTTACTTAATATTTTGAGCAATATAGCAGTTGAGCATATAATAATGAGCATATACTCATTTATGTTTTTGTCAGATAAAAAGAAACGCATTTACTTATATGTATTGTCTGTATTTTATTTATTTATTTGTTCATATATTATTCAAATCTTTCAATGATCTTAATTGTCATTCAGATGAAACTTGGCCAATTTAGATTTCACATGAAAAAAAAACACGAATTTGACCCGGTTACGGACACTACAGATTTTTTTTTATTTGCTTTTTAAGCTTTTGCCAATGAATGCTTTAATTTAAGCAGCGATTTTTACAGGTCATATGCTTAATCTTAGTACTGTAGCAATACTTATACTAAAGAAATATAAATGATTTGCATTTTAAATTAGTATACACTGCCTCAAAAAATAAAGGGTCCCAGGTTGACTTGAACGCTTCTCATATGTATAACGCAGAATAATGATTATTTTTCGGGGGCACATATACTGTAAAATCATCTCTCCAAAACGGCCGAAGTTAACTCGGATTTTTAAGGAAGCAAGATTGGTCACTTCCATGTTGCATACATTTCAGAAGTAGCTTCTTTTGCATGCACAAATGCTTACTGTAAGTACTGTATTACTAAACTTTCCAAGTATTTCCAAATTTCCACCTGAACATAAAGAAATGCTCAGGGGGGAAATACTTATGCAAAGTAATGTACGTAGATTCGCTGCTTTATGATTCTCCGTGACGCCATTGAACCCCGGCTGGGTTTTAGAGCGCTTAAATGTGAGAGAACACACATGGAGCTGCAGATCATTTCTCTGGCCCACACAGTACTGCAGCTTGGATTACTGCAGATGAACTGCTGCTCAGTCCTGAATTTACTGTCCTCACTAACTGTGTGTGTGTCTTGGCCTGGTTAGAAAAAGATGATGTTGCACGTGTCTGTTTATGATTTGTTGCTTCGGAACTAAAATGAACACATTTATGGATATTGAGTGCGGTAAAATTATCCATGCAGACGTTAGACGTTCGATCAGCCTTGCACGTGTCCTTATGTACCTGCTGAGGTGTTCAATAGTATCTAGAGGTATTGTGCTAATTTTTGTACAAGTGTGACACTATATTAGATTTAAAGTACAGCGTTTCAAACTGCACGGATATGTTGTCAGTTATGCGATTTTTCGAGAGAAATCGGTGTGCGCACAGAGGCTGCAAATCTTTGCTCCAGATTTCTATGGCAACAGGCTTTGGAGAGCATTAGGCAAATGCTTCATCCAGCAAACGCGTTGGCGTTGACACACTTCACTGAGCCAAGCCGGTGGGCGGCTGTGTGCGTATGCGGCCGGAGTGGTGATATACTGTAGGTGAAAGCTTGCTTTATGGCCTCACAGATCTCATAGACCACCCAAGAAGCCTGAGAGAAAACAGAGAGAGTGAGCAAATTGGCACGCGATGCTTTTTCGGCAGTGTTAAAATTATTGTGTTCATGAGGCTAACGAGCGCTCGCTGGAAATGAGATGCTTAAATACGATGATGTAAAAAAAAAAAGATAGGAGTGGGTGGCTCCTGTTTTTGGCATCTCACGTCTTGGATTGTTTGTAAGCAATTTACTGGAAGAAACAGCCCATAAATTACAATTCTCACTTTGAATGGAAGTTAAAGAAGCAGCTTCTAATTTGCAGCACCCTCTAGTGTTCATGTGGAAAATTGCAAGTTGTGGTTGACTCTGAAAAATATGCCTTTTCGTTGCACCTTTTATTATGCATTGTTTTCCAATAAAAAGTGGTGGCACGGTCACGTAGTGGTTATCACTGATGTCTTAAATCTCCAGGTTCCGGGTTCGATTCCCGTCTCGGGGTCTGTGTGCATGGAGTTTGCATGTTCTCTCCGTGCTTTTTGGGTTTCCTCCTGGTGCGCCGGTTTCCTCCCACAGTCCACAGACATGCAGATTAGGTTTGATGGCATTCCTAAATTGCCTGTAGTGTGTGAATGGGCATGTGTTTGTGCCCTGTGATGGATCGGGTACCTCCGTCCAAGGGTGTACCCTGCCTCGTGCCCTAAGTCTCCTGGGTTTGACTCCAGGCCCCCCTCAACCCTGGATAAAGGATAAAGCAGTATAGATGATGAGTGAGAGAGTGTAAACCTTTAAAACTTAAAAAATATATATATATATATATAATTTAAAACTTATAATTATAGCAAATACACAAGAGTGGTACACTAAAGATGGCCCCAGAGCCACGAGGAAACAGTACAGATTAACAGCCCTTTGATTGAACCCTGCTTGTATACAGTACATTTGACAAGATGAGTTCTGATGCCCTCACTACGAAATTTGTTCTGTTCCATCGATTTATTGATTTATTTTTTGTTTCCTCTGTCATAATCTGTTCTTTTCTTCGCAGACGAGCGTGAAGCAGTACAGAAGAAGACCTTTACCAAATGGGTGAACTCCCACCTGGCCCGAGTCTCATGCCGCATCACAGACCTCTACATGGATCTGAGGGACGGCCGGATGCTCATTAAGCTCCTGGAAGTACTGTCTGGAGAAAGACTGGTGTGTACAAAGCTAACCGCCTTAAAATACCATCTTCCTAGTTATCATAAAGGTCAAGTCACAAGTCAAGAAAGCATTTCCTGAGCATTGTTACAGTATAGTCTTACAGGTCAAATACACTTTCATTTTCAGGAACATTTTCATTATCATCAGTTGTGTTCTCGATCAGCATCTGATGACCGGTTTAGTTGTAGGCGGTAGAGTTTAGCACTTTAGTAAGTCCTGTGGGCTAGTTTTAGGTCTGTTGGTCTCTATAATGAGTCTCTCCTAATAAAGCTTGTTTAAGTATAATAATACACTATATGTACAAAAGTATTTGGCCTGTCATGCAATGACATTGTGTCCAGACACATACTGTATACTTCAGTATGGTGTCGATATCCGTCTTGCAGCTAAAACGGCTTCCTCTTTAATCATAAGGCTGTCCACAAGATTTTGAAGTGTTTCTGTGGGAATTCATGCTCAGAGCATTCTGTCTGACCCGGTGCTAGATGGTCTTGAGGTCAAGGAACTCATCAACCGAACCATGTCTTTTGCTTTGTCATGTTGGAATAGAAGGGACTTCCCCAAACAGTTGCCACAAAGTTGGAAGAATAGCATTGTCCAAGATGTGTTGATATGCTGAAGCATTAAGATTGTCCGTCACTAGGGATGAGGGTCCTGATTGATATACATCATGATCCATGATTGACACAAATATTCCGGTGACTATTGTGGAAATGTATACGTCATGCATTCTTTCATAGAATGCCAGTTTTACTACATGCATGACATTATAAAATAAGATAAGATAAGATAGACTTTATTAATCTTGAAGAAAATTGTTTCCTCCAGTGGCTGCATATTAAAAAGATGCTAATACAATAGGATAAGAAGAAAATTAGAAAATAAAATAAAAATGTGCTATAATTTCAATAAGAGTTAAAAAATATAGAGATATAAATAGAATAAAAATATATAGAAAACTACAAAAAAAAACTACTGACTGTACAGAAAGGTGCAGAATTGCAGGATATATATTGCACATATTTGATATTGCATATAGAGTAGGAATGATATTTTACATCTTCCGCCTGATTTACAGAATATTGCATAATTAGTGGTTTCGCATGTGATATTGTTATTGTGATAATAATATTGCACAATGTATCAGGGCTTGATAAAGTTCTACTGATTATGCTGTCATGACAGCTCCCGAGTGAACGGGGAAGAGTCATAGAGTTTGCTTGCCGCTATAGGGATGAATCCTTTCATTCACAAAAGTGTCAAGGACTGACATCACGTAAGTAGGCATCCCAATGGTGGACAGTTACGCTGAGGTCATGGCTCATGCCGCTAAAGTTCTGTGTACTTGTTCTGTGCTCAGGGGCATTCCTATACCCATGCCCATTAGTCAAATCAGAACTTTTGATTGCGAAGAATAACAGAACACAGGAGAGTAAAAACTCCCTCTGTCTCTGTATAATCCCCCAAGTGCTTGGATACCATCAACGTAGAAAGTTTTCTCAGTATGCGGGAGCCAGGTCCGGACTGACGTCTGAAATTCTGGCCTCTCAGGAGCTCCTTTAATGGCGGAGTGGCTTGGAGCAAGGTCAAGACTTGCACATTACATTAAAACAAATGTAATGTGCAAGTAGTGCAATGGACAGTATGAGTTATTCATATATTCTCCTGAAGAAAAAAAAAAAAACACCTTTCGAGATCAAACCAAGCTGTTATTCTGTGATCGTCTTTGACTAGTTGATTGTTCATGCACCGTTCGGTTGTTTTACTGCGACTAAGAGTTTCATCACTGTACCGTGCTTAAAGTCCCAGTTTCACTCGAACGCCTTTCGTACAGTCGTGTGCTTGGAATTTAGTAGCAGCAGTTTCAAATATTTGTTTCGTGACGGACATCCACAAACTTTTGGCCATACATAACAGCTCATTGACACAAATCTTCCAGACGTACCTGCTGAAACCTGTCAGTAGTTTTGCCTTTGGCATCGACAGCATCCTGCGTGAAATAGTGTAAAATAAACCAAGAATCTCCTAAACACTACACTCTGTGCAGGCATAGTGCATGTGTTGTTATAGTTACAGATCAATTTTTCTACATACAGCAAGATTAGTTCAATAATAACCAGTGAGCATGATTGTTTCTTGTTTAATGTACTGTATGCAAATCAAGATTCTTGATTTTCTTTGGATGCTGTAAGAAGCAGCGCTGGAGAGCAAATCATTAGTTCATAAATATGTGTCTAAAAGTGCCATTAGTAGAAACAAAGGATAAAGACAAGCCACGATATATTTTCTATTCTAGCATTGAGGTATAAAATTAATATTTCTATTTGTTGCCTGTTATAAGCACCCCATAACATTCATGTACGTCCATCTAAATGTGAATCTGTTCGATTGCAACATCAACCTACCATGGAAAAATAAAAATGTAAATTACTTTATTATGCAATACCAATACTATTTTAAAAAATGGTAGACACAAAGCATTATTTTTCGGCAGAACATAATTAAACACATTTCCTCTTTCATAAACATGAATTTTTGCATCAGTATAGTGTCTGAGCACTGATTGCACATTTTTCTGCACATTTTTTATTCATTTCCAATCAGCATTAACAGTATTTACAGTATTAAGCGTTAAATGTGACATTTCACTGTAGCGTAAACTTCACTGGATATTGTGGTAGTGTAGTCACATGTAGAGACAATAAGACTCTTGTATCGCACAAGCCCTACTCTGTACTGTAATCACAATGGAGCAAGCTTTATATAGCACTGCTAGGCTATTAATCCACCCCCTCCACCATTTATTGGCTGTTTGAGAAATTATTAGACCAGGGAATAAGGGGAACACATTGCAAGAAATATAATTGATTTATTGATTTATGGTCAGACATACACTGTGTTATCAAATCATATAACTATGATTTAGGCCATAAAGAACAAAAATGTGCTGGGAAATTGAGATAAGTGCTCACAAATACCTTTGGTTCTGAAACATGATGAACAGATGCTTTGGCGTAGATTTAATAGAAAAAAATCTGAAATTTTTATTTCTGTTTTACACAAGGCATTCATCTAAAAAGAGAAGGATGCCTTATTATCCTTTTAAACCCAGAGCATTTTAGCCATTTTCATGCATTTTCACATGTTTTAATGAATAAAAGCAGGCTTCAGGAATGTACAATATTGAGCGTCTTGTATGCTTCTTTGAGAAAAAGCTAGAAAATGTTCATTTGTTCTTTCATTCAGTCATGTAGAATATGACCACGTATCCTGTACAGGATCGTGGGGACCTGGAGCCATTTTTCAGGAGATACAGTACTCGCCCCTGTACCAGGAGATGTACAACCTACCCAGGGATGGGTGTCAACCCATCACAATCTAAGAAATGAGATTAAATTGATTTTGTTTCATTTTAACCAACTATACACACGTGGACAAAATTGTTGGTACCCTTCGGTCAATGAAAGAAAGACTCACAATGGTCACATAAATAACTTTAATCTGACAAAAGCAATAATTTTAAAAAATTCTATGAATGTTAACCAATGAAAGTCAGACATTGCTTTTCAACCATGCTACAACAGAATTATTTAAAAAAATAAACTCATGGAACATGTCTGGACAAAAATGATGGTACCCCTAGAAAATACTGAAAATAATGTGACCAAAGGGACATGTTAATTCAAGGTGTGTCCACTAATTAGCATCACAGGTGTCTACAATCTTGTAATCAGTCAGTGGGCCTATATATAGGGCTCCAGGTAGTCACTGTGTTGTTTGGTGACATGGTGTGTACCACACTCAACATGGACCAGAGGAAGCGAAGGAAAGAGTTGTCTCAGGAGATTCGAAAGAAAATTATAGACAAGCATGTTAAAGGTAAAGGCTATAAGACCATTTCCAAGCAGCTAGATGTTCCTGTGACTACAGTTGCACATATTATTCAGAAATTTAAGATCCATGGGACTGTAGCCAACCTACCTGGACGTGGCCGCACGAGGAAAATTCATGACAAATCAAAGAGAGGGATAATCTGAATGGTAACAAAAGAGCCCAGAAAGACTTCTAAAGAGATCCAAGGTGAACTTCATGCTCAAGGAACATCAGTGTCAGATCGCACCATCCCTAGTTGTTTGAGCCAAAGTGGACTACATGGGAGACGACCAAGGAGGACACCATTGTTGAAAACAAATCATAAAAAAGCCAGACTGGAATATGACAAACTACATGTTGACAAGCCACAAAGCTTCTAGGAGAATGTCCTATGGACAGATGAGACAAAAATGGTACTTTTTGCCAAGGCACATCAGCTCTATGTTCACAGAAGGAAAAATGAAGCATATCAAGAAAAGAACACTGTCCCTACTGTGAAACATGGAGGAGGCTCTGTTATGTTCTGGGGCTGCTTTGCTGCATCTGGCACAGGGTGTCTTGAATCTGTGCAGGGTACAATGAAACCTCAAGACTATCAAGGGATTCTAGAGAGAAATGTGCTGGCCAGTGTCAGAAAGCTGGCTCTCAGTCGCAGGTCATGGGTCTTGCAACAGGACAGTGACCCAAAACACACAGCTAAAAACACCCAAGAATGGCTAAGAGGAAAACATTGGACAATTCTAAAGTGGCCTTCTATGAGCCCTGACCTCAATCCTATTGAGCATCTTTGGAAGGAGCTGAAACATGCTGTCTGGAAAAGGCACCCTTCAAACCGGAAACAACTGGAGCAGCTTGCTCATGAGGAGTGGGCCAAAATACCTGCAGAGAGGTGCAGAAGTCTCACTGACAGTTACAGGAATCGTTTGATTGCAGTGATTGCCTCAAAAGGTTGTGCAACAAACTATTAAGTTAGGGGTACCATCATTTTTGTCCAGGTCTGTTCCATGAGTTGATTATTTTTTATAATTCCGTTGAAGCATGGTTGAAAAGCATTGTCTGACTTTCATTGGTTAACATTCATAGAATTCTTATTTATGATAACTTTTGTCAGATTAAAGTTATTTCTGTGACCATTGTGAGTTTTTCTTTCATTGACCGAAGGGTACCAACAATTTTGTCCATGTGTGTATAGTATAAATGAAGTGGCAAAAAAATGAAAGGGCCATTTTTTTTATGGAACCATAGACACACATGGTCACCTTTTTACAGTTGTTTATGGTCGTTTCTACAATACAATATGAAAATAATTGGCCATTTTGTGAGTTCTATGTTTTTTGAATGTCATTCCTATATTCCAGTAGCAGTAAAATTGCTGCTTTTTAGAAATAATAATAACTTTGGTTCTACGGTACATATCCAAACATCAAAATGCACAGGTTGACATCTGAAGCCCCCACTGGTACTGAAACACACAGTACTTCCTTATAAGGATTTATGATTATTATTTATTTATGTATTTATTTTCATAATTTTTTTTTTTATCATCCATGATCAATGTTGGGTTTCCTGCCCGCATCCATCCCACTCAAGATTTAAGGGGTATTTAATTTGTGTGTGTGTTTTTTTTCTGTGTACTTGAAATTTGAGATGTCCAATAGCAAGATTACATAAAACCCTGCTCAAACCTTGAACTTGGAGGTATGCATAAATATTCGTAAAATGGCTTATGCAAGGCTGTGCAAGAATTGAAAACACAAGCTCTATACAAGGTCAAGTGGTTTGCATTAAAACAATGGAAAGCAGGCTGGGAAAAGCTTGACTGCAGGTACGGAAACTGTGATGGGAACCTAAGGTGTAGTGCCTTATGATTTCACCAGATGAAATCAGATGCTTATGAGCCTCTTCTCTAGAGCTATTGTCAACTGCAATGCAAAAGCACAAAATGATGAATATAAAATCGTAAAATATTGTTAAAGATTATAACAATTACTGTATGTCAGTGGTGAACCTGAAGAAAACCACTTCATGGAAGGAATGTGTGATTTTGTACTAGCTTAATCTGGGTGACACTTGACCTGCGATGCCTCAGTCCCATAGAATTAGAATTTTCAGTCAGTTTAAAACTCCTTTTATTTCACCAAGGAATTACTTGAGCAGCATTTCTTTTTATCTACAATGGTACAGTATCTCTGCATACAAACACCCACCTCCTGAATTCTTTCCTTAAGTGACAAAATTTTGCAAGAAATGTACTTCAGCATACAAAGCATTTTCGGCACACGAGCAAATGAAGTCAAAACTTATTTGCGTCAGTGGAAAGCCAAGCAAAGTGAATTTACATTTACAGTTTTTTTATTTATTTTTTTTTGCATGTTGTGTATAATTTAATGAAGACATACTGTAGCACCCAATTATGTTAGCAATTAAAAAACAGAATCACTTTCAGTTTCATAAAATAATGTCAAGTGAGGTTTTTATCTATTTACACACGTGGACAAAATTGTTGGTACCCTTCGGTCAATGAAAGAAAAACTCACAATGGTCACAGAAATAACTTTAATCTGACAAAAGTAATAATAAATAAGAATTCTATGAATGTTAACCAATGAAAGTCAGACATTGTTTTTCAACCATGCTTCCACAGAATTATTTAAAAAATGAACATATGGAACAGGCCTGGACAAAAATGATGGTACCCCTAACTTAATAGTTTGTTGCACAACCTTTTGAGGCAATCACTGCAATCAAACGATTCCTGTAACTGTCAATGAGACTTCTGCACCTCTCTGCAGGTATTTTGGCCCACTCCTCATGAGCAAGCTGCTCCAGTTGTTTCCGGTTTGAAGGGTGCCTTTTCCAGACAGCATGTTTCAGCTCCTTCCAAAGATGCTCAATAGGATTGAGGTCAGGGCTCATAGAAGGCCACTTTAGAATAGTCCAATGTTTTCCTCTTAGCCATTCTTGGGTGTTTTTAGCTGTGTGTTTTGGGTCATTGTCCTGTTGCAAGACCCATGACCTGCGACTGAGACCCAGCTTTCCGACACTGGCCAGCACATTTCTCTCTAGAATCCCTTGATAGTCTAGAGATTTCATTGTACCCTGCACAGATTCAAGACACCCTGTGCCAGATGCAGCAAAGCAGCCCCAGAACATAACAGAGCCTCCTCCATGTTTCACAGTAGGGACAGTGTTCTTTTCTTGATATGCTTCATTATTCCGTCTGTGAACATAGAGTTGATGTGCCTTGGCAAAAAGTTTAATTTTTGTCTCATCTGTCCATAGGACATTATCTCAGAAGCTTTGTAGCTTGTCAACATGTATTCTGGCATATTCCAGTCTGGCTTTTTTATGATTTGTTTTCAACAATGGTGTCCTTCTTGGTCGTCTCCCATGTAGTCTACTTTGGCTCAAACAACTAGGGATGGTGCGATCTGACACTGATGTTCCTTGAGCATGAAGTTCACCTTGGATCTCTTTAGAAGTCTTTCTGGGCTCTTTTGTTACCATTGCGATTATCCGTCTCTTTGATTTGTCATGAATTTTCCTCGTGCGGCCACGTCCAGGGAGGTTGGCTACAGTCCCATGTTTCTTAAATTTCTGAATAATATGTGCAACTGTAGTCACAGGAACATCTAGCTGCTTGGAAATGGTCTTATAGCCTTTACCTTTAACATGCTTGTCTATAATTTTCTTTCGAATCTCCTGAGACAACTCTTTCCTTCGCTTCCTCTGGTCCATGTTGAGTGTGGTACATACCATGTCACCAAACAACACAGTGACTACCTGGAGCCCTATATATAGGCCCACTGACTGATTACAAGATTGTAGACACCTGTGATGCTAATTAGTGGACACACCTTGAATTAACATGTCCCTTTGGTCACATTATTTTCAGTATTTTCTAGGGGTACCATCATTATTGTCCAGGCCTGTTCCATGAGTTTATTTTTTTTTTAAATAATTCTGTTGAAGCATGGTTGAAAAGCAATGTCTGACTTTCATAGAAATTTTTTTTATTATTTCTTTTGTCAGATTAAAGTTATTTCTGTGACCATTGTGAGTTTTTCTTTCATTGACCGAAGGGTACCAACAATTTTGTCCACGTGTTTATTATATAAATCTTATATATTTTATATTTATTTAATATTTTACTTCATTTAGATATCTAAATGTTTTGATTGTTTTTATATGCAAAGAAATATGATTATAGTGCTGGTAATGGGTAATATGGATAATATTTTTGGGTGGCTTGAACGGATTATCTGCATTTACATTATTTCTTATGGGAAAATGCATTTTGCAATATGAATCTTGCCTCAAGCACTCGTCTCTGGAACAGGTAAAATTCGTATTCTGAGGTAAAATTGTGTTTTTGTGAACATTTTGGATTATGCCTTGGAATAAAATTGACAATGATTGGTGTTCTCCACAGCCAAAGCCCACGAAAGGCCGTATGAGAATTCACTGTCTGGAGAATGTGGACAAAGCTCTGCAGTTTCTCAAAGAACAGCGCGTGCACCTCGAGAACATGGGCTCCCATGACATAGTTGATGGCAACCACCGTCTCACTCTGGGCCTCATCTGGACCATCATTCTGCGCTTCCAGGTCAGCTTTTTCTTCCCTCATTGGTGGTTGACATAATGGTAGCCAGGAGTCAATGTTCTGTTGCTGTATATTAGAGCAGTCTATTAAGTAAGAATGTGGGGTTACAAGTAAGCAGACATGGTGGTTAGCATATAATTATAAGTGATCGAGTAGAGGGGCAAGTGGTTGTGATTGACGTGTTTGTGTGAGAGAAAGAGAGAGAGTGCGGTGCTTGCACTGAAGCAGATCTTGGTTGGAATTCTGTCTGACAGATTCAGGACATTAGCGTTGAGACGGAAGACAGCAAAGAGAAGAAGTCTGCCAAGGATGCCCTGCTTCTCTGGTGTCAGATGAAGACTGCAGGGTGAACACACACACATATGCGCACACACACTTATGTGACAATGACAGTTGCCAGGTAATCAGCCTTATGCTTCATTTAAAAACAGGCTTTCAATAGATTCGAGCTTTTGAAGCCAGGCTTATCACGGCATTTACACCAGTTGATCTTCTGACATTTGTTAAGCCTGAAGAAGTTCACCGCTAGACTTGCAAGATTGCGGTGCTCTGACCGTTCACACTCAGTCCAGCCCTGTGTCGGCTTCTAAACTCTGACCTTTCTGTTGTGTTTCAGCTATCCAAATGTCAACATTCATAACTTCACCACGAGCTGGAGAGACGGCATGGCCTTCAACGCACTTATTCACAAGCATCGGTATATAAACTGTATTATATATATAGTTCAGTATTCTGTCTTTACCACTGTCTTGCATTTTTTACCCTCTTCCATTCTTTTCTTAAGTCAAAATAATATATTAACATTTCTTTTTATTTTTTATTTCAACTGTAACATTTTTCAAAAAATTTTGTTTTGTGTTACAATATTATGATTTGGTGTTAAATATGTATATGGCAGTGATGTCCACTGGATTGGTGACTAAATATTAGGAAATTGTGCAAATGTGACTGTAGCTCATGGCAAGATTTTGAATATACTGTCAATTCATCCAATTACAATAAATGGGGAAGAATGGTTATAGAAATGTTTGCTTACGCTAGGTTGTACTTCTTTCGTCACTAGCCAAATGCACTCCCTGTTCAGTAATCGGAGAGTGAATCAAAGATGAGAAATGGAAAAAAGAGATTGGATAAAGATACATTTTGTTTTAAACTGACTCAAAAGTAGTTAAAATTCACTTATTTTCACCACTGAAATACCAGCACTGAAGTGGTATATGAACTCATCCCAGAAAAAATATTCAGTTTAGCTTTCTAATTAATATACAGTGGAACCTCGCATTGCAAGTAACTCGGTTTACGGGTGTTTCGCAAGACGAGCAAAGATTTTTAATAAAAATTTGACTTGAAAAACGAGCATGTCTTGGTTTACGAGTGCTGAGTTTTTTGACACAGACACACACACCGACACACACACACACACTCTCTCACCTTTACAACCCACCCTCCCCACCCCCTGGTTTCACACGGACACACACACTCTGCTCTACACAGAAACTCTTCTCTGTCGCGTTTCTTTTCAAAAGTAAGGTGCTGGTTCATTTGGGTTTTTTTTTACTTTACAGCAGTGATTCCGTTAGTTTGCGCTCACACGAGTGTCATTAGAGAGATTTCTTTTTTCCCGTTAAAACAGTGTTTCCGTTGTGTGTGTGTTTTTTGTGAAACTTAAAAAGCGAGGTGGGGGGAGGGAGGAGGAGTTTTACTGTGTAAGACGAGGTGAGGGAAGGGGCTAATCTCACACGCACACACACACACACAAATACTGTGCGCACAAACGGAAACACTTATCTGTTGGGATTTATTTTAACTTTTTTAAAGGTAAAATGCAGGTTAATTTGTTTTATTTTTACTTTATATATTGTATTAATTATTTTTCTGTATTTATTTTTTTGGGCTGTGGAACAAATTATTTGAGTTTTCATTATTTCTTATGGGAAGATTTGATTTGGTTTACAAGTGTTTTGGAATACAAACGAATTATGGATTCCGGAATGATTTATGCTCGTAATCGAAGGTTCCACTGTATATTGGTGCAGTTGTTGGTTTACATTGAGGAAGTAGCGCATTAGTAACTTATTTTAAAGTTGATTATTAAATCAAAATTTTTGTTTCGCCTATCCTCCAGGTTAAACCTCAGGCAGATTTCTAAATACTGCAAAAGTTTCATTAAATTCTGTCCAGACAGTTTTGCATGCTGCTGTGATATAATCTGGAGAGGCGGACAGAAAGTTTTCTGAGACTGGTTTCGTGTTGTCCAATGTAGAAAATGTAAAGATATCATTGAAAGAGTGAGTTCTGCTGAATGCACAGACAAAACCTTTCTTTTATTCATTTAGATTTTTTCCTCTTGCCTCTATCAAGACATAAATATGCAAAAGCTTATCAACACATCCCTGTCCTTTGGCAGTACATTTTGCAGAGTATTTGTATTTCTAATTATTTGAAATTTTCTTTCTCGCTCTCTCTCTCTCTTTCTCTCGTGCATGCTCTCAGGCCTGACCTGATCGACTTTGACAAGCTGAAGAAATCCAATGCCCACTATAATTTGCAGAATGCCTTTAACCTGGCCGAACAGCACTTGGGCCTCACAAAGCTGCTGGACCCCGAAGGTGTGTCTCTACACGCAGTTAAAGCAACACGTCACTTTCACTCTTAGTTTCATAATTAAAAACTAGCAACGTCGCCTTGCTGTGTTTGACAATCAGATTGCAGCAGCGTGTGGATTTTTACATTCTTAGAGTTGATTAGCTTTCTTCATAGATAGAGATATGGTTATTTATTTATTTTTGCATTTATTATTACTATGATTATTATTTAAAATTTTAACTCAACACCATCTGGTGTGATAGAAAACTGCACTGTTCCTCATTAGTCAGTTATGCCTGTAACCTACTGTTTGAGGCTTTATGGTGCCCTATATCTGCAAGTAGGACAGTGCTGTTATAGCCTTGCAGCTTAGGAGCAGAAGGCAGAAAATAGCCACCATGAACACAAAATCAGGACAGTACAATAAGATACTTTCTTTATTGTTGTTTTTAAGATTTAATGATTAAATGCACTATATCTTTATACACTTCAGTGTTATCATAAAATGGCATATGCCTAGTAAACTGGTCATGCCTGTTCTCGTATATTATACAGTATTTTTTAAACCTTTAGAAGTAGTTATTACATCTGTCCTTTTACTTGCCTTTAGTGTGGTACCATTAAGGTACTTCTTTTCTAAATTTACTGTGGACTGTATCTGTATATATCTGTATATCTAAGTATTTTATAGTGCATAGACATTAAAGATGTATAATGACCAAGACCAGTGGTAATGTACTTGTATGCGCCTCAATTTTGACAGACCCGGTATAGTAGGACTATTTAAAAGGACCACTGAGGTACTATTAAAGCTTTTGGCTGATTAGATATTGCCAGTACAGGATGCCATACATCCAAGCATCCAAAACCTTTATGACACAACCCCGGAGAGGAGGAAAGTACAGCGTGAGACCGTTTTAGCTCACCGTTTTGGAGATTAGCAGCAACAGAACACAAGTGTTAAAACCATCAACACAGGTGCCAAGACTTTTCAGTATTAACACAGTTCAGTATTAACAACATTGGCGCCCTCTGGAAACTACACTTTTTGGCTCTTTCAGCTAAAACCCTGGTCAGACCAGTGCAAATACAGTTCACTCACCTGAAAGTGGGGAAAATATTACCAATATTACCAATTTCCAACACTAGAATCATAGTTTTTTCATACCCAAACATGTAGGAAAGACATGTAAATCAAGTAAATTATGAACTAAATGGATATTAAACCCCACTAAACCTTAATGTATGATTCTCCTTGGCACCGCTCACTTAAAAAAAAAAAAAAAAAAAAGGTTCGGTACAGAGCCCCCTACAATCTATTCAGATTACATTGTCTGAACCAATATATTTAAAGACTGCTGGAAACATCTGGATAGATTTAAGTGTGGTAAAAAAATTTTTTTTTTAACTTTTCCTATATATAGTAGTAGCAGTGTATGCACCTGTGACTGTAACACCAGTTTACAGAGTAAATGGATTATCAAGTTTCATGGTGGGTCCTTATTATTGTTATAGAGACATAATTAATCGCTGACATTCACATCTTATTTAAGGCTCAGGTGAAGACTTGAATAACATGAGATGAGAGATCAAAGGACAGGAGTGTGAGACAGCATGCTCTGTATGTAGAAGGATCAAATGGCTCACTTTAGAGCACTTCCCTTCCATGATTTACTGTTTTGCCAGGAAAGTTTTGGATTCGGAGACACTGATCACTCGAAATGCCTCTGTGTGACACCGTGTGTGTTCTCTGTCTAACACAGATATCAGCGTCGACCATCCCGATGAAAAGTCAATCATCACCTATGTTGTTACTTACTATCACTACTTCTCCAAGATGAAGGCACTGAAGGTGGAAGGCAAACGTATTGGAAAGGTGACACACTACTTCTAGGATCTATTGTATTTGGTGTTCCCGGTGTAGATTAGACGGTACTGTATATGTATACATTTGAGTCTAAAAGGTACATCATTATTTATAATATGATGGGTCCATTTACAAGGTGTGCCATTTAGATTGTTTTTCCCATATCATGCTGTGTAACACCAACACAAGACTCAATTAATATTAAAATATCATATGCTATGATAAATCCTAGGAAGAGGGCAAGCATTGGAATAAACAGCTAATAAGATTCTAGTAGATTGTCAGTAATTATCACATTAGTCATTGCAGGTTTATTTTAATTTATAAGCATTGCTTCCTTTCTCTTTATCCATTAGTTAAGATCACTTGGACAAGCACATCCTATTAATTAGCTTTTTATGATTTTTATGTATATATAACATGCCAACAGTGACTGTGTGTGTCCAAATTAATGAGGCGCCAAGTTACCAAATAAAGAGCATGAAACTAGTACGTGCACAAAATAAAAAACATTTTATCATGCTGTTAATTTGCTAATTTAATTATCATATACTTATTAAAAGCATGCCAGGGTGTTCAGGTGATTTTATGCATACGCTTGTAAAAACAGTACTCTTACAATTAACACTCGGCTAATTAAACAAATGCTTAGACGGTTTACAGGACACATTTCCCCCCTTTTTTATAGCATTAAGTTTTTTTGCCAACAAAAAGACGTTATTTTATAATTGTATACTTTCCCACTGTATGTATCGTACGTAGGTGCTAGATAATGCTATCGAGACTGAGAAGATGATTGAGAAATACGAATCTCTGGCCTCAGACCTGCTGGAGTGGATTGAACAGACCATCATTATCCTCAATAATCGCAAGTTTGCCAACTCTCTGGTTGGAGTGCAGCAGCAGCTTCAGGCCTTTAACACCTACCGAACAGTGGAGAAACCACCCAAGTAAGTTTCTACTGGAGAATATTCTTCCTAATTCCTGAGCCAATCCCATACAGAATCCCATACAGTTACACATTCTACTGTAATTCCATGGACTTTTCTGATTTTCCTTTCTTTTTAACATTGTAAAACAAGGCTGAAGCCATCCGAAACATCCAATAGTCTCCTTAGACTAGTTGATATTGAGATGTATCTGCTACTAATATGCTCCGTAAAGCTTCATAACGGCTCTAATCTGAGGTGCTGCTAATTGGTGATTTCTGAGGCTGGTAACTCTGCAGCAGAGGTCAGTTTTGGTCTTGCTTTCCTGGGATGGTCTTCATGAGAGCCAGATTAATTATGGTGCTTGATGGGTTTTGCAAATCACTTAATAAAACTAGCGGCATGGTGGCTTAGCGGTTAGCACTGTCGCCTTGCACCTCATGGGGCCGGGATGGATTCCTACATCGTTCTGTATGCATGGAGTTTGCATGTTCTCCCCGTGCTCTGTAGGTTTCCTTCAGGTACCTCTGGTTTCCTTATACCGTCCAAAAACATGCAGATTTGGCTAATTGATGTTGCCTGTAGAGTGTAAGTCCTATCACAGTTGTGAAAAAGGGAATGGCCATCATTGGCCTCCATGGTCCCTAGTTGTTTATGTGCCATATACTGTACAGTATGCCATTTGTTTATAAACGCCTGGACTAACAATACAGATGAGCCGAAGGCTGCTATCAAACCAACCTGGTCTTCAGCAGTACCACAGGCTGGTTGCGTCCATGCCACTCCACATCTATGCAAAAAATCACACCTTCGATTGCATAAACGAACATACTTTTCAGAAGTTGGACATTTCTGTATTGTAACTCATTTCTTGATTAGTCTTCGCAATTATAGTAATATTTTGAGATTTTAGATTTTCATGGGTATAAGCCATAATCATTGAAATCATTGATCCTCATTTTTACTATGTGTAAATGGGTAATATAGGTTTTGATGTAACGTATATAAAAACTTATCTCAGATACAAAATATGTCCATACAACACAATTACTTATGGGATCTGATTTGCTATTAAAATGATGCATCCATTTTTCCTGCTTCTAATATAAGTGCATTATCAAACACACAAAAGCGTAGATCTACAATAAAGATTGATGAGCATGAACGGATATTTTCACTCTTGGTCCATTTTAGTGTTTTAAATAGTTTGAGTGTGATCTGAGTCTGATGTCTTGAATGTAAAAAAAAAAAATCTAATATCTTACTGCACATCTGTTTTTTGAATGATCAGTCTATTATTTAGCCAGGAAAGTCCCACTGAAATACAAGATCTCTTCTCTTCCATAAGAAAAAAACATTAAAATAATATAAATATAAAGGCCAACAAGGATTATATTCCTCCCTGACTATTTGTTATTCATCTTTAAAGGTATAAGGATATAATGTTTAACTTGTTTATAATGTTTTGTAGGTAATTCCCATACCAAGCTACTGTATGAGTGCAGTCTGGGCCTATATTGTTTTTTAGCCATGTAAAGCAATCCTTTTCAGTGTTACACATATTCACTATTAAACTATGTTCACTAAGTTGAACCAAAAGGCCATATGCAGCATGTTCCCATTCAAGTCCACTTTAACAGGACTGAGTATGTTTTAATTGAAAACTAGAGGTTTACCCGTACATGCAGATCATGATGCCCGAGTTCTACCATTACCTGCGAACGTTGTGTGCGGTCACCTCACTACCGCTGCCTTACGCCATCGTTTCCGCAGATATACTGTATTAATACTTTGAAGTATGACCAAAAAAACTGGTGATGAAGCTGTATAATGTTACATTGTGGGAAACTTAATGTCTGTCTTATATATTGTTGATTCACCTATATGTGACAACCTCCTAAACAGCAGGGAAGTTATTGACTTGTTTTGTTGTATGTAGGTTTACAGAAAAAGGCAACCTGGAGGTCCTGCTATTCACCATTCAGAGCAAAATGCGAGCCAACAATCAGAAAGTCTACATACCTCGAGAGGGAAAACTCATATCAGACATCAATAAGGTATCATTTTGTTTCATACTGCTTGGCTGGGAAATGCCATCCCTATATTGGGTAATAAGCTTGATTAAAGATTTCACCTGGCGTCATCAACCTGCAACTACATTTGTAAAGCAGAACTAGTAAAGAGTAGTTTAGAGTGCAATAGTACTGGGTACAGTGCAGTATCTTGTGAAAAGTGAAAATCTGATTGAATTCACAGTGTCTCGGGGTGGTATGTCTGCCAGGTGGTTTGAATTTCACTTCTAGTTTGTATGAGTGGTTTGCTTGTTCTTGCTGCATTTTTGGGTTTCCTCCAGCCAGACATGCTTTGTAGGATGATTGGCATTTCCAAATAGCAATGATCTGTGTGTGAGTAGGTGTGCATTTGTGCCATGTGATGAAATGTCTTCTTGCGCTTTGTGCCCCGAGTTTCTGGGATAGGCTCCATGTTTCTGCACCTGCACACAACACGAGCAATATGGGAAATGAATGAATTATTAAACTGTACCAACACTGGATCCTTTTCAAATTTATCTTGAGATTTATATTGCATTCATGAATTGTGATCTTTTATATAATATTTATATATTTCTATAGGGATGGGAGAGGTTGGAGAAGGCAGAGCATGAGAGGGAGCTTGCGCTGAGGACGGAGCTGATTCGCCAGGAGAAGCTGGAGCAGCTGGCTCGCCGATTCGACCGCAAGGCAGCCATGAGGGAGACCTGGCTAAGCGAGAACCAAAGACTTGTTTCGCAGGTGTGTCATATACACATAGATCCAAGTCACACAGATTGATCTGGCATTGTTCATTCACATACATGATATAATATAAAATGTTTTACCTGCTCATGTGTTTAATGTGTTGTTTTAGCTTTTGGCAAACCCTTGTGGACAACTTTAGTACTGCTGTATTTCAATGTACATTCTATAGTATATTTTGATATTAAAATGCATTAAAATCATTATGATTTAAAAAAAAAACATGAATGCTTTAGGTACATTTGCTGATCTGCTCAGTCTTGTTGCTTGTCCAATCCAGGACAACTTTGGTTTTGATCTGCAAGCCGTGGAGGCAGCCACCAAGAAGCACGAAGCCATCGAGACGGACATCTCGGCATATGAGGAGCGCGTTCAAGTGGTAGTGGCTGTAGCGTCAGAGCTGGAGGCAGAGAACTATCATGACATCAAGCGCATCACGGTCCGCAAAGACAACGTTCTGCGGCTGTGGGACTACCTCCTGGAGCTCCTGAAGGCTCGACGCCAAAGACTGGAGCTCAACCTGGGCCTGCAGAGAGTCTTCCAGGAGATGCTCTACATCATGGACTGGATGGATGAGATGAAGGTCTGACTTAGTTGCTTTTTGTGCTTTTTGTGATTTTGTGATTTAGTGATTTTTTTCCAGGATGGTATGTATTATGGCTTATTTGACTTGGGAATGTGTGTGTGTGGCTTGTGTTTCTGCAGATGCTGCTGTTGTCTCAGGACTATGGAAAACATCTGCTTGGTGTAGAGGACCTGCTGCAGAAACACGCTCTGGTGGAGGCAGACATCGCC
The DNA here is from genome assembly GCA_013621035.1 of Clarias magur. Classification (NCBI taxonomy): domain Eukaryota; kingdom Metazoa; phylum Chordata; class Actinopteri; order Siluriformes; family Clariidae; genus Clarias; species Clarias magur. The sequence continues at coordinate 1,208,884 of QNUK01000188.1, read as the reverse complement.
ATACAGTCTGACCGTGTCAAAGCCGTCAACACCAACGCGCAGAAATTCGCCGATGACTCTGAAGGTGAGGGTGAGTAAGAATGAATAGTTGCAAGTGTTTTGGAAGTAAAGACAGTGATCTAACTAACTTCTGTCATTCTGTTTACTGAACAAACTCTTATCATTAATTACAAATCCTTCTATACTGCATCCTGATCCTTGAAATGTTAGTGCAGCTATTTGTTACATTGTGGGCTAAAGGTTAATAGGTTAAAGAATAATTTCAAATGTTTATGATAAACAGGATGACTTTATGTCAATGACAATATGGGTAAAGTTGGATAAAGTATCAGGAGTATTTTTTTTATGTCTCTGCAGGCTATAAGCCCTGTGACCCCCAGGTGATCCGTGACCGTGTGGCCCACATGGAGTTCTGCTACCAGGAGCTGACGCAGCTGGCAGCGGAGCGGCGTGCACGCTTGGAAGAGTCGCGTCGCCTCTGGAAGTTCTTCTGGGAGATGGCTGAGGAGGAAGGCTGGATCCGTGAGAAGGAGCAGATTCTGTCGTCAGATGACTGTGGCAAGGACTTGACAGGAGCACTGCGGCTGCTCAGCAAACACAAGGCCTTAGAAGACGAGAAAAGTGGGCGTGCCGGACACCTCCAGCAAACGGTGCACCAGGGCAAGGAGCTGGTAGCCGCTGGCCATTTCGGTGCCGACAAGATCAGTAAGCGTATTACCGAAGTCCAGGAACAGTGGCTGGCGCTAGAGCAGCTCTTTGCAGCGCGCAAGGTCCGTCTACAGGAGGCCTGTGCACTGCACCAGTTCCAGGCCGATGCTGATGACATGGATGCCTGGATGCTGGATGCCTTGCGCATCGTGTCTAGCACCGATGTGGGCCATGACGAGTTCTCAGCACAGGCATTGGTTAAGAAGCACAAGGACGTGGCTGAAGAGATCGACAGCTACAGACCCGTGCTGGATGCCCTTCATGAGCAGGCCAAAGCGCTACCTGAAGAGCAGGCACGATCATCAGATGCAAATGGGCGTCTAGCAGGTATTGAGGAACGGTATAAGGAGGTGGTTGAACTGACTAGGCTGAGAAAACAAGCACTGCAGGATGCACTGGCTTTGTACAAGATGCTGAGTGAGGCTGATGCCTGTGAGCTGTGGATCGACGAAAAGGAGCAGTGGCTTAATGGAATGGAGATCCCAGAGAAACTGGAGGACTTGGAGGTGATTCAGCACAGGTAAGAGTGCGTTTATTTGAAATTGTGTGCATCATGTAGGTTTAAATTCTTCTCTACTGCAGAGGAATTTTCAGAATCAAGGGATATGATGCATGATGGGAAGGTAATTGATTAAGAATGAATCATCCACATTCTAGAAATGGTTCCTGAACATTTTATCAAAAATGGTTTGTTTTCCTTTCCTTACTGTACTATGCTGATGTTGACAGGAAATAAAATTCTAGTGAACCATACATCCGGTATTTTGTTTGCATTAGTCATTTTACTTCCTGGGTTCCAGATTTGAGAGTCTGGAGCCAGAGATTAACAGCCAGGCTTCTCGGGTAGCCGTGGTGAACCAAATTGCCCGCCAGCTAATCCACAGCGGGCACCCTAGTGAGAAAGAGATCAAAACCCAGCAGGACAAGCTCAACACCAGGTAAAGCCACCTCACTCCCATTCTACGCTCCAGGATAAATGGACCTAGTTGTATGAAAAAGCACTTATAGACTGTTTTCCTTGCAAGTATTGCAAGTATTTGTATTTTCTATAAGACATGTAGATATGTTAAAGCTCTGGTACAGTTTATGTTCTGAGAGATACTGCAGTCCAAAGATCATACAAGGCCAGTACTGGTCATGAGCCAAACAGTTTACTGTCTTAAAGACAAAGCTAAAAATAAATAAGTCCTCATTTTAGTAGAGTGATTTACTAAAGACATGTCTTTTGCCAGATGGAGCCAGTATCGTGAACTGGTAGACCGGAAGAAGGATGCTCTAAACTCAGCTCTAGGAGTGCAAAACTACTACCTTGAATGCAATGAGACAAAATCCTGGATTCGTGAAAAGACCAAGGTGATCGAGTCCACCCAGGATCTGGGCAATGATCTGGCTGGTGTCATGGCACTTCAGCGAAAGCTGACTGGCATGGAGCGAGACCTAGTTGCTATAGAGGACAAACTGGGTGACCTGGGAAAGGAAGCCGACCAGTTGGCTGAAGAGCATCCAGAGCAGGCTCCTGGCATCAAGGGCCATTTGGGTGAGATCAAGGATGTGTGGGAGGAGATGAAGGGAACCATGCGTGCCCGTGAAGAGTCCCTGGGTGAAGCCAGCAAGCTCCAGCAGTTCCTTAGGGAGTTGGATGATTTCCAGGTGTGGCTGTCACGTACCCAGACGGCAGTGGCTTCAGAGGACATGCCCAACACTCTGGCTGAGGCAGAGAAGCTTTTGGCGCAGCATGAGGGAATCAAGAACGAGATCCGTAACTACAAAGAGGACTACCAGAAGATGCGTGACATGGGTGAAACGGTGACCCGGGGCCAGACAGATGCTCAGTACATGTTCCTGAGTCAGAGGTTACAAGCGCTGGACACTGGCTGGAACGAACTCCAGAAGATGTGGGAGAACAGGCAGAAGCTCCTGTCGCAGTCGCACGCCTACCAGCTCTTCCTCCGAGATACCAAGCAGGCTGAGGCTTTCTTGAACAATCAGGTGATGAAAGAAATACTAATGCTGAGAAATACTAACATTATGATATATTTGATGAAATTCTTCACTCTACAGATTTCAATGCTTCAAGGCTTTATGTGCAACTTGAAACTTAGACAAGTCTTTTTGTAATACTTTCACATTTGTTACAGGATTAGTTTGACTGAAAACATAGTGATGCACAATAATAACGTGATGCAAAAAAAAAAAAACAGTTGGTTTGTGTGGTTACCAGTGCCACTTGACATGGGATTGGGACCACACAATGGATTTGATCATGTGGGCACATTTAAAGGACGTGACAAGTATGATCACTGAGCATGTGAAGGCTAATGACTAGGACTCATCTCAGACTTATCTTAGCTTGTCATGTAGTTGGGGTCAAAGTGTAGGGTCAGTCATGATTCTGTACCCTCGGAGCAGGGATGGCTAAGGGCCTCCCTCAAGGCCCTACCAGTGGCAGTGGGGCCTGTGCTTAAATCCCTGACCTTCTGATCAGTAACCCTGAGTCCTAACCATTTGGGCCGGTGATTTGGACGAGTAGCAATACAGACAATATATAATTTTTTTTATTTATTTAAAGTTGGAGTTTTGAAGGTTTTGACTAAGACTGACTTTCTTTTGCTTCCTCTTTTCAGGAATATGTTTTGGCCCACACGGAGATGCCAGCTACCCTTGAAGGAGCAGAAGGGGCCATCAAGAAGCAGGAGGACTTCATGACCACCATGGACGCCAATGAGGAAAAGATCAACGCTGTGGTAGAGACGGGCCGCAGGCTGGTCAGTGATGGGAACATTAGCGCTGAACGTATCCAAGAGAAAGTGGTCTCTATTGAGGAAAGGTACTTTGAAGTACATAGGTAACAGTTAAAAGTATCAATATCAGGCTTGCATATGGTTTTAAGCATAGTGTGTGTGTGTTTACAGGCATAAGAAGAATCGTGCGGCAGCTAGTGAGCTTCTCACAAAGCTAAAAGATAACCGAGATCTCCAGAGGTTCCTCCAGGACTGCCAGGAGGTGAGTTAAGAAGCTTGTTTTATTGCTGCTTGGTCAGTGGTTTCGTCATTCCTTGTTTTCCCTCATTTTCTTTTACTGAGCTGGTTTTCTAAGTGGTTTAATTGCCATTCCCACATTTTAGTTGTCCTTGTGGATCAGTGAGAAGATGTTAACAGCACAGGACATGTCCTATGATGAAGCACGCAACCTGCACAGCAAATGGCTCAAGCACCAGGCCTTCATGGCAGAACTGCAGTCCAACAAAGAGTGGCTGGAGAAAATTCAGAAGGTATGACCGAATTACTCACTCTGTGTTTCTGTGTGTATACCAAGGAAAGTCATGCTGTGGATGCTGACCATCATAAGTTTCCAGTTAATTAAAAGATCTGAAAAGCACAGGAAAAGGCAAAGTACTGTACATCCTAAACTTCTAAAGTACAGTATCTGAATCAATTTGTAACATCAAATCATTTCTGTTATCAGCCTTTAACAAGATACAGTATTCTTGGATGTCCCGTTTATCCAGTTTTGGGTTTTCAGCAGAAAGGACAAAATGTATATTATTACACGGACTATATAAGTGGACAAGAAAGACTCAAAAATAGACACAATATACCTTCACACACTTTGAAATCCTGCCGATAGCGGATATATTACTAATGGGCCAGTTACTGTAATTCATTCTTATATTTTCTTTTTTTTTAAATCAAGGCTGGAACGGCCCTGGTGGCCGAGAAGCCGGAGACTGAAGCGGTGGTAAAGGAGAAACTGGAGTCCCTGAAGAAGATGTGGGATGAGCTGGAGTCGACGACCCAGACCAAAGCCCAGTGCCTGTTTGATGCCAACAAAGCTGAGCTGTTCACTCAGAGCTGTGCAGACTTGGATAAGTGGCTCTCTGGTCTGGAGGGACAGATACAGTCAGATGACTTCGGCAAAGACCTGACCAGCGTCAACATCTTGTTGAAGAAGCAGCAGGTACTCCATCATCCACAGCTTCAATTTGGCTCTAGAGAAACAAAGCAAAGTGGTGTAGTGGTTAATGGTTCTACTGTAGATTTCCAAAAGGGTTTTAGATAAAAATCTTTCTATATAGAAGCCTTAAAGTTGCTGCACGTTGGTGTAGTGGTTAGGGTCCGGGTTCGATTTCCCCCGCGGGTCTGCGCACATGGAGTTTGCATGTTCTCCCCATGCTTTGGTGGGTTTTCTCCAGGTATTCGGTTTCCTCCCACAGTCCAAAGAGATGCAGATTAGGCTAATTGGTGGCCTCAGTTTGGCCATAGTGTGTGAATGAGCATGTGAGTGTGTTCCCTGGAATGGATTGGCACCCCATGCTCAAGTCAAGTAGACTTTTATTGTCATTCCAACCATATACAGTTAGTACACAGTGAAACGAAACAACGTTCCTCCAGGACCAGGCTGCTACATACATGCAACAACATAAATTTACAACACACATTTTTTCATTTTTTAAGATAATCTAAAAGAACTATCAAATTTCTATACAAAAATACACAATAGACAAAGTGCATGTGAAAATGTGCAAACAAAAAGTTACATGACAGACACAACAATGTAACACATAACAGTCCTTTTTTTGATGAAGTATGAATTGAGGTAGTGGGAAGAGCATACGAGGAGCGCGTCTGGATGTGAGTGATGTGAGTGCCCGAATGCTTCGGTACCTTTTTCCGTGTGGTGTAAATGTCTTTGAGGTAGAGAGACCTCGATGATCTTCTCAGCTGTCCTCACTATCCGCTGTAGGGTCTTGCGGTCTGACATGGTACAATTCCCAAACCAGACAGTGATGCAGCTTCTCAGGATGCTCTCAATAGTTCCTCTATAGAAGGTGGTGAGGATCGGTGGTGGAAGCTGTGTCTTTCTCAGCCTTTTCAGGAAGAAAAGATTTTGTTGGGCTTTCTTATGAGAGCTTGTGTTGAGGGACCAGGTGAGGTTCTCCTCCAGGTGGACGCCCAGGAATTTTGTGCTCTTGACGATCTCCACAGAAGAGCCGTCGATGCTGAGCGGAGAGTGATCGCTCCGTGTCCTCCTGAAGTCAACAACCATCTCTTTTGTCTTTTCAACGTTCAGAGCCAGGTTGTTGTCTTTACACCAGTCTGTTAGCCTCTGCACTTCCTCTCTGTACGCTGACTCGTCGTTCTTGCTGATGAGACCCACCACGGTCGTGTCATCAGCGAACTTGATGATATGATTGGAGCTGTGTGTCGCTACACAATCATGTAATGCGATTCTTTCTCTCTCTCTCTCTCTCTCTCTTTAAAACAATTTAGAGTGCGCCACCTGTAGGATCATAGAGGAACTGCAACATTATACTTGCAAGCATATATCAGTTTAAATTTTAGATGAAAAAAAGGAATTCTGTAAGAGTATTACTTATTATGGGGAACGTTTTTCAGTTTCGGATTCGTAATTAATTATTCGTAATTCGAATATTTTGGAGTAATTGTGACAGTTCTCCCTCCTACGAATTGCTGCTATGTGGCATTGAATAAGTTATCGTCAACCCAGTGAAGCCAATATTACAGTCAGCTGTATGTTATATAAGCCTGTTTTCTTTACAGATATGAAATGCAGTACATGGGTCTGCTTTATATTTCAACTTCCATCTGCTCAGTAGGGAGTTATTATTTTTGGTTTAAATCAAAATAAATATAAAATGAAAAATTATACCGTGGCATGCTGTGACAGGCACAGGTTGTTACTGTTCACTTCCACTCAGCTATTTTAAACCCTGTGAGCAGTGCATGGCAGCTGCAATCCAGACGCATTTTGAGGTTGGCATTAAACATGGCAAGTAAACTCCTGGGATGCTATCAGGCTAAAAACTATCCCAGACACTGCTGTAGGCAAAGCAAAGGACAGACACTGAACAATAAGCATGCGTCTGTTGACAAGTTTTTAAAATTACTTGTCAACTTAGATTAAAAAAATAATAATAATAATAATAATAACCATGCAATGACTTGATGTTGAAGCAAAGAACTAGTGTGAATGTCTTTTTGTATAAGTTTATTTTATTTGTCATGTACAAGCCATACACAGTATGCTTAGCAGTGAAATGCTTAAGTGGAGAGTATACTGTATAGCATTTATGAACTTTAAGTGATCATATACACCGATCAGTCGTGACATCAAGACCACCGGCAAATAACATTGATCACCCACTGGTCACGGGATCACATACGGGTCTCACAGAAAAGCCAATGCAGCACAAGTTGCCAACAAATACTTAATGCTGGCGATGGCAGAAAGGCCAGTGCACCATAGCGCACCACACACAGTGTCCAGCAAGCAACGAGTCCACTAACCTACAGCACCCAAAGGATCCATGTGCTGATGCCAGACGCCACAGCATACACCACCAGAACACACCTGTAGAGTCAAGCACTCAGGGGACAAAGCTGCACCGGTGGCACAAGGGGAACATACAGTAAAACCTTGCATGTTTCGCAAATACAAATAGCCAAATACATTGTATTGGTGCTAAAAAAGTGTTTTTCATTTTTCTTAATTGTCATTTAGATTTAACATTTTACATGAAAAAACAATAACCTGAAACAGTGTATTATTCTAAAATGCGAAGTTGTTAAGATATTGCAAAATGAATTAGACATGGTTACGGACACTACAGATTTTTTGGGGAAAAAATCCTTCTAGATGGTTACACCAATTTTAGCATCAATACTCATAAAGAAAAATTAATATGTGCCTTTTAAATTATTATAGTTTGAAGCGAGACAGTATAAAGTAACTGCTGAAAAGTGGCCATGTTATCAACTTAACCTTTTTAGGGGACCAAGATTGATCACTTCCATGTTGCATAAACTTGAGAAGTAGCTGCTTTGGCATGCACATTTTATGTATTATATGTATAACATAAAAAATAATAATAAAAAGAGCAACCATACTGTTTCGGCCGAAACGTTTTGCAGAAGCATGGAGTAGTTTTTGGCAGTTGGTGCAGTACCACAACCTGCTAGAGTGGAGTGTTGAACAGAAGATTGGCAGGATTGTGGTGTCGTATATGACATGGCATTTAAACCATCAACTACACAACTTACACATCATTTCGAATCCTTATCAATATGTTCATTATTTTTAACACTTAAAAAAACGTAAGTAAGGCAAATCAGTGCTCTTGAATGGAATTGGAAATCACAATGCCCAAAAATCAGATTGACAGTTTACACAGGTCTGCTCATACATGTTCATACATGTCGTTTTTTTTTTTTTGTTGTTGTTGTTGTTTTCCTCCCCAACACCTCATGATTCTATTAATTAGCATTATTGTTTTTTTTTATATACAGGAACTATTCTGCATGGAATTACTGCCCTAGGCTTTTATGAGAGCCATTAGAGAAATAGATGAGAAGTAGAAGTCTCACTGTGGCTCATTCATAGCTGGCGCTTGAGCATCACTAAACAGTTCACACTAGCAGTTGCATAATCGCACCCTCCCCCTCGGCTAACGCTTATGCAACCTCTTTTTTCAGCTCCGAGATGCTGTACTGTAGACTCCGGCACATGCGAGTGTATGTATGCGTGTGGGTGGGTGTGTGTGCTTGCGCTCCATACATGGATGCTTGATAGAGGCAGTGTTCAAGGAGAATGCAGAGAGTATTTTGTGAATATGTGTAAGTCTGTCTATGGTATTAATGCAATCTGGTACAGAATTGAATGGGACAGATGATCTTGGCATTGTGGAAATTAGAGCAGAACGCTTCAGAGAGAAAGGGAGAGAGAAGGAAAAAGCGTGCGTTACTCGGTGTGTGAGATATGTGGAGACGTTGCTCCAGATTTTCACTCTATTGCGTTCTTTTCCCAGATGCTAGAGAGCCAGGTGGAAGTCAGGCAGAAGGAGGTGGAGGAGCTGCAAGCGCAGGCCCAAGCTCTCAACCAAGAGGGCAAGGGGTCGGAAGAGGTGGACGGCCTGCGCTGTGGCGTGGAGAAAAAGTTCCACGAGCTGCAGGACCCTCTGAAGAAGCGCCGGAGCAATCTGATGGCCTCTCGTGAGATCCACCAGTTCAACCGTGATGTAGAGGATGAGATTGTGAGTTCTCAGCTACATCATGTTTCGAGCAGCAATGCTAATTTTCAGGAAAACGATTCAGCAAATGTATGGTACTGGATTGGCGATGAATGTCACTCAACCCAAACCAGACCTCATGCAAGAGCAAAACGAATCAGTCATTCTAGTGCGAAATATGTAACACTGCCCCCTAGTGGATATGCTTACATTGTTTAATTAGTGTACCATTATGGCCGTATACTATAGAACGGCTATAGTATACTATATATACTATAGTAGGCAGCTTATATTTTGGGAATATGATAGAATTCTATATATATTTCATAAAACAAAAAATAAATCACTAGTCGGAGGTTAAGGAGTTTTCACATCGAATTCATAGATCATCCTGGCAAAGCTGGTGTTTCTACCTTTTTTGCCCTGTGGTAGGTTCAATTAATCATCATCATCATCATCATCATCATCATCATCATAATGATAATAGTGAAGACCCATCATTAATTCTTGTTCAATCTTTCTTGTTTTTTTGTTATTCCCAAGCTCTGGGTTGAGGAGCGAATGCCCATGGCTACATCTACAGAACATGGCAATAATTTACAAACTGTTCAGCTGCTCATTAAGAAAAACCAGGTAAGTACTGAAAGACTGAAAAATTAAAGCACAGGACAAAGTGTTAGTCTTATAGCCTTTTACTATAGGACATACTGACCAAAGAGTGGTTTATCACATAATTTCTCTGACTCATCCCATAAGTGGTGGCACGGTATGCTTAGTGGTTAGCACCTCCAGGGTCCGGGTTGGTGGGTTTCCTCCGGGTACTCTGGTTTCCTCCCACAGTTCGATGACCTGCAGATTAGGCTAATTGGCGTACCCAAATTGCCCGTAGTGTGCGAGTGTGTGCTCTGCGCTGCATTGGCACCCTGTCCAGCCTCACGTCTTTGATAGACTCCAGACCCCCCACAACTCTGTATCCAGGATAAAGCGATATAGACGATGAGTGAGTGAGTGAGACGATAATCTCTATAAAGTGTATTGATGCCTTATTAGTAACATTATTGTATATTTCAATACATAATTATATTGCATTGTGGCATGCCTCTCTACCCGTATTGATCTATATATTGATGTCACCTCACCGTAGACCCTGCAAAAGGAGATCCAGGGTCACCAGCCACGTTACGATGACATCTTCGAGAGGAGCGCGCACATCTTGAAGGACGACAGTCCGGTCAGCGGAACGATTCGCCAGCGGTTAGACGATCTCAAGAGGCTCTGGAGCTTGATCCAGGAGGAAGTGGAAAAACGCCACAGACGCCTGGAGGAAGCACACAAAGCCCAGCAATACTACTTCGATGCGGCAGAGGCCGAGGCCTGGATGAGCGAGCAAGAGCTGTACATGATGTCAGAAGAGAAGGCAAAGGTAACATTTTCCCCACTTCCAGCCTGTATTACATTCCTAATCAGATCAGATCAGATTTTCAAGATGACAAAATAAATATTCTTAATAGTCAAACATGATAGCTTCTTTCAGATTTCTTTTACTGCCATAAACAATTCACTTGTGAAGGATTGTGTCAGAACAGGACTCGCGACTGATGTATTCTACGCAAAGGAAATATACTTAAATATTATTATATATGTAATAAATACAGGCATTTCTTGTTGCCCATAATTAAAGTTACCAGTGCGCCCCCTATAGTCCATTGTTAAGAATTGCAAGACGTTTTAAATGGAATGCGAATTTTCATCCTTAGGTTTTTTTCACTGTTACTTTCTTTCTGTCGGTATTTCATGCTTGTTTTGTGGCTCTGTGCAGGATGAGCAGAGCTCTGTGGCTATGCTGAAGAAACACCAGATCCTGGAGCAGGCAGTGGAGGACTACGCTGAGACCGTGCACCAACTTTCTAAAACCAGCAGGGCCTTAGTGGCTGCTGGACATCCGGAGAGGTGAGGATTTGTGGAAAAAGAGTACAGAATTTGCTTTAGTCTAGTGCTACCCTCAATGTCACGAGAGACATTGATCTGTATCCACTGGTCTAACTAACCCATTTATTCCAAATATGTTAATATGATTTTTTTTCCTATTATTATTATTTTTATAAATGTAATTATTCATCAGCGAGAGAATCAGCATGCGACAGTCGCAAGTGGACAAGCTGTATGCCGGTCTGAAAGACCTGTCTGAAGAAAGGCGTGGGAAGCTCGATGAGCGATCCTGTCTGTTCCAGCTGAACCGTGAGGTGGATGATTTGGAGCAGTGGATCGCAGAGAGGGAAGTGGTGGCGGGTTCTCACGAGCTCGGCCAGGACTACGAGCATGTCACTGTAAGATCTTTATCTATATCCTGGTACATGGCTGTGTGATTTCTGCCTTGGACATTATTTATTAGGCTCTGTGTAATTCAGTAGAGATGGGAATCAGCAGTCACCACCTGATAGGGTGATCTCGGGTGCGGATTCGATTCATATCTAAAATATGTAAATATAAATATCACGATTTTATAATTTGATATTATGTTTTAGTTTTTTTCAGATTTTTTTTGTCAGTTTTAAGACATTCAAGTTCCAAAAAAAAAAAAACATAAAAAGTTTTATAGTTAATTAAAGTTAATTAAATGTAATTAATTGTAATTAATTAAAAGTAGCCGATTCCTTATGGGGATAATAAGTTTAACATTTAACTTCAAATTTAATTAAGCAAAAAGCTACGCACACATCTCAGTCATGCGCCATAAGTATCATTTCTAAACAAATTTAGCAAATAATTCATTCCTCCCACATGGTATCCCAGTGTATGAATAGTTCATAGTGCGCCACCTGTAGGATTATAAAGAAACGGCAATGTTTTATGACTCGGACGCCTTGAGCAGTTGTGAACACGCGGTTTGTGAGCGTTAACGCACTGCTTCTAATGTGCGTATTTCGAGGTTAATTAGCGCTCGTGGTCTTTTGCGACTTGTGGAATGAGCAGGTGTGAGACTGATTCACTTGAACCTTTATATATATATTATATAGTATAGTGTAATCAAACACTATAAAATGTGTTTTTATTGCACCAGTTAGAAGCTTCTGTGCTTGATACAGAATGGGTTATGTCCAACGTAATCGGTTGTAGCTGAAAAACAGGTTACTGGCTGATCGACCGTTGCATCTCTATGATAAATGTAATAAATCATTTAAAATGGATTTTGCAGTCAGTGTGGGAAACATGAATCGGCTCACAAATCATAGCGGAGCCATTTTTCCCTCGTCTCTACTGTTCAGTGAATCTTACAGAGGTTGTGTAAAATCCCTATAGTGTTATTCATCATATGATTTACAGTATAAAACCAAACCAAGTAGCATCTTATGTGCATTGGTAATAAATAAGGCCTTAGGAAAGATAAGACCATAAAACTAGTTAGCTTTAAAAAATAGAGCATTTTGAAATGTTGTTTAAACTGACATTGAATAGAATTGGATCACTAGTTGTTAAAGTGGGAATGACAGACATTTGAATAATCTGTCCTGGATGTGTACAGTGCTGATGTTTTTCAGCGTTGCTCTTAAGGAACGCACTGGTCCGTTTTGTACGAGTGTGCATTTTTCTTTTTGGATTGATGTTGATGTCTCATTTTTTTGCGTGTTTGGGTTTTGCACTTTGGAACCACTGTAAATTATCCCTAACAGATGCAAGAAAATAAATACAGCTTGGTGTCACATCTTTACTTAATGATCTCCACTCTGCTTTTTTATTGATTGTATATATATATATATATATATATATATATATATTATATATATATATACAGATGCTACAGGAGCGTTTCCGAGAGTTTGCCCGCGACACAGGAAACATCGGCCAAGAGCGTGCAGACACGGTCAACAAAATGGCAGACGAACTCATCAACTCAGGTCACGCGGACGCCGCCACCATCGCCGAGTGGAAGGATGGGCTCAACGAGGCTTGGGCCGACCTGCTGGAGTTGATCGACACTCGCACGCAAATCCTAGCTGCCTCCTTTGAGCTACACAAGTTCTACCATGATGCCAAGGAGGTGCTCGGGCGCATCTTGGACAAACACAAGAAGCTCCCGGAAGAGCTGGGTAGAGACCAGAACACCGTAGAGGCGCTGCAGAGAATGCACACCACCTTTGAACATGACATACAGGCTTTGGGAACACAGGTGGGCTTCCTCAACCAAGCGGCTTGAAATTTTTTTTTTATATATATAAATCGGCATGCATTTAGAAGTTTAGAGAAAAATAGAACAATAAAGGTTCAATGATTTGCTTTACATGACGCAGGTTAAGCAGCTTCAGGAAGATGCGGCACGTTTGCAGTCGGCCTATGCCGGAGATAAGGCTGAAGATATCCAGAGGCGTGAGGCGGAGGTGCTGGAGGCCTGGCGTGCTCTGCTGGAAGCGTGCGAGGGGCGCCGCGTGCGTCTTGTCGACACCAATGACAAGTTCCGATTCTTTAGCATGGTGCGTGACCTTATGCTTTGGATGGAGGATGTCATCCGGCTTATCGATGCACAGGAGAAACCAAGGTATATTGTGTGATTTATGCAATGGGCTGCTCATGCACTATTAAATACACCAATCAGCCATGACATTATGAGAAACTGCTTAATTTTTGCCACCAAAACAGCGATGCGCTATGTTTTCTGAGCAGCATTACCTTCTTCAGCAATTTCAGATACAGTAGCTCTTCTGTTGGTCGGCCTGTCCTTCCTTGGTGCACCAGTGAGCCTTGGCCACCCATGACCCTGTCTCCAGTTCACCATCCAAGGTTTATCAATAGGAATATCATGCTAGAGCTCCAGTTTGGGGGCTGCTCTGACCCACTCGTCTAGCCATCACAATCTGGCCCTTGTCACAGTTACAATGTCTCATTACAATGACACCTGGATGACAAATTAACCTTTTTGTCCTGAATCCCACATTGATGTGTGGGAAGACTAAAAAGATGAGCAAGCATCAAAATCAAAAACAAAAAGTGACTTTGACAAGGGCCAAATTGTGATGACTAGACAACACAGAGCAACTCCAAAACCGCAGCTCTTGAGGGATGCTTCTGGTCTACACTGGTTCAGGACATACCAAAAATGATCCAAGGAAGAAAATCCGTAAGTCCTGGCAGGTGTAATCCGATCCTTTAGAAGAACTACTGTACAGTAACTCAGATTGTTGAAAAGGTTAATGCTGGTTCTGGTTGAAAGGTGTCAGGACACACGGTGCATCAATTTGCCCAGTTATTAGACAGGAGGTAATGATGTAATGGCTTGATGTTGGATTTTGATACCAATTAAAGGTTTGCAAGTAACAGAATAAAGACTGTAAGGATGGACTGCAAGATAAAATCGATTAGATCCCCTGAGTTTTTCCAGCAAGATGGTGCACCACCACATTATGGGTGTCAGGTCCGAGCATTCCTAGATGAAGAGTTTCCTGAAAAATGGATTGGTCGTCGTGGGCCAAATAACAACGTATATACGCCAAAATACGTTAAAACCAAGCACACCATTGTTTTTCTTGTGAAATTCCCAATAAGTTTCATGTGTCACATGACCCTCTTCCTATTGAAAAAACAAAAGTTGTATCCAAGATGGCCGACTTCCAAATGGCCACCATGGTCACCACCCGTCTTGAAAGGTTTGCCCCCTCACATATACTAATGTGCCACAAACAGGACGTTAATATCACCAACCATTCACATTTTATTAAGGTGTATCCATATAAATGGCCCACCCTGTATATCAGCTAATATTGAGCCGCGTGCTGTAAGAGAACCGCAACAAGTCCAAATTTAACATAATGTTATTGTTATTAACATTTGTTATTTTAATTGTAAGACCTCATAATTGAATTAGAAAATGCATTTGTTTGTTTAGGGACGTTTCATCCGTGGAGCTTTTGATGAACAATCACCAAGGCATCAAGGCTGAGATTGATGCTCGCAATGACAGCTTCACGACCTGTGTCGAGTTAGGAAAAACTCTACTTTCACGAAAACACTACGCTTCTGAAGAGGTGAGAAAAACCTTCTTGAGAATAATCTGTAATTCTGTACATCGCTACTCCTTACCTGCTGATGGTGGCAGCATGTTTGTGTGGATGTAGAATTTGTCTTTATGGGACAAAAAAGGAATTATTAATTGACAGTGAGGTGGCACAGTGGTGTAATGGTTAGCACTGTCGCCTTTCACCTCCAGGGTCCGGGTTCAATTTCCATCTCTGTGTGCATGGAGTTTGCATGTTCTAAAAAAGATTAAATGTCAGATTTAAGGAAACGTTCGCTCGAGGGAGCAGGTGATTGCTTCGGAATTCCCAGGGCTTTCTCCAGAAGCACATACATTACAGGTGCTGCAGTTTAGATGTTAATATAGTGCTTGGTGGGTTTCCTCCGGGAACTCTGGTTTCCTCCCACAGTGCAAAGACATGCAGATTAGGCTAATTGGTGTTCCCAAATTGCCCGTAGTGTGTGAGTTATTGTGTGCCCTGCGATGGATTGGCACCCCGTCTAGGGTGTACACTGCCTTGTACAGGATAAAGCGGTATAGATGAGTGAGTGAGTAATTGACAGCGTATAGCATAATTGTGTTAATATTTTGTTGATAAAATGCAATTTAAGTAATGTAGCATCACCCCAATGTCTGACTAGCAATAGCTTTTTATTTACAATAAGCATCTTTAAGGGGTCTCCAGTTGCAGATGTATAACATCAAGGTAGAAAGTTACCTCAGTAAGGATGGTAAGGATGATGGGACGCTGGTCTCCCAGGATCTCCTATAATGTACAAGTGGTGTTGTTTGTGTCTAGAGTACCTACAGACAGATTTGCCTGTTGTTGGCGACAAGATATAAAGGATCAAGTATTTCACTCTCTGAACATCTGCAATGGACCCCTAGTCACAGATGTATGGCCGCCTTTAAAACATTTAAACGTTTTACTGCGGCCAAAAGGTTTTTTATTAAAGTTATCACTTTTTACCATTCATTAAAGACTCACAAGTTCTGGTTTGACTCGAACGGCCTTTGAAAATAAGTTAAAGAAAGTAGTTTTAAATACAAATTGCTTAAAGACATTTTTTTCTGTCCTCTTTTCAGATCAAAGAAAAGTTGCTCCAGCTGACAGACAAGAGAAAAGAAATGATTGACAAGTGGGAAGACAGATGGGAATGGCTGCGATTGGGTAAGTCTAATTAAATCTAAATTAAATGACTCTTTCCTCACGCTGTGGTAATCTGGCGATTTGACTGTATGTGATGTGGCATTAGTTCTGGAGGTGCACCAGTTCTCACGGGACGCAGGTGTGGCTGAGGCATGGCTGCTGGGCCAGGAGCCATACCTGTCCAGTCGAGAGGTGGGTCAGAGTGTTGACGAGGTGGAGAAGCTCATCAAGAGGCACGAGGCTTTCGAGAAGTCAGCCGCCACTTGGGAGGAGCGTTTTGCCGCCCTGGAGAGGCTTACCACGGTGAGAGAATTGATAAAGAATTGATGATACTTTAAGATGAGACAGTTGTTTTCCAGTATATGAAGTAGATCTGTGCTTTCTTGCGTGCATGTGCTTGTGTTTTAGATGGAATTACTGGAAGTGAGAAGACAGCAAGAGGAAGAGGAAAAGAAGAGACAGGCCCAACCTGTAGAAGCTTCACCTACTGAGGCGGCAACGCCACAACAGAGGTATGATTTTAAAAGAGGTGGTTAAACCCAGGGGTGAAAGTGGTTTGAAAATCTTGCCGGGACTATGTAACCAAAAGGTGACAAGAATAAATCATGGAAGTCGTGGACAGTCCTGTAAATCTCATTAGTGTCTCCGCTTTAGAATAGCCTCAGCTATGTAATTAACTGTCCCTGAGTGAGGAAAAACAAAAATCCAATTGGCCAATTGCAAAATAGCACTGCAATGGAAAGCTTGTGTGTTCCTTAGGGCACACAATCAAGAAGTAAGGGGGGGTAGAGAGGGAGTTGGGATTCAGTCCAAAGCTAGGTAGCCCGTGCTAGTTAGCATTGTAGCTTGTATTAGACGTGAACAGAGTAGCGAGGTGAGACGTGAAATGAATCTGTCAGTGTTTTGGCAGACGCTCACATTAACTAGCAGTAATTAAGGCTCAAGACTATGGTGATGTTATCAGGTGTGTCTTCTTGCTGAAAGTGCTTCTGTGACTGGTTTTGAATGAGTTTTGGCCATCATGAAGTTCTATACTTTCCGATACCTCCTCTTGGAGTTCGCATGTTCTCCCTGTGCTTGGTTGGTTTCTTCTAATTGGCAATCCCAAATTACCCGTATTCTGTAAATGAGTGTGTGTATGTGTGTGTCCTGTAATGGATTGTTTCTCCGTTCATGGTGTGCCCCACCAAACGCTCATGGGATAGCCTCCAAGACTCTCAGGACTCTGTAAACAGGATAAAGTGGTATAGATGATGAGAGAGTGAATGAGAAACAGACAGTCTTTAAATGTGCAGTGAATGTTCCAATATAAAACCAACTCTACCCCATTTTAAAACAGTGCATGCACAGCGGTTCTGCTGTGTTTCGATCCTGGCTTTTTCACCACCGAGACATCAGGTCGCCACACTACTGCAGCCAAGGTCTAGTCTGTGAATGAAATGAAAAAGTGATCCGCTTTTTCTACTGATTCATTCGCAATCGTGACCCATTAACAGCTTATGTTAATAACCCCGGTCAGGTTTTTTTCCCCTGCATCACTGCTCTCAGTGCTGTGCTTACAGAGACCCATTCCTACAGGTTTAAGTGAGACCATTTAGACATATGCATAGTAAAAGTACTGATTATTTCAGTATTCAGTACCTTTTCAGTATCGGTACCTTTAAGCGCAAATGTATAAAATCTGCTTCCCATCACTGATCATGTTGTTATCTGTGACATTTATTAAGACAAAAATATTTGAATGTTTTTGTACTTAATGGATGATTATAAAAGTCTTTATTAATTCACTTCAATAAGAATGTAAGTATGAATGCAGATGGTCTTTATTAATAAAAATGCCTCTGTGTTTGTTTCCAGAGAGGGTGAGCAGGTATCTCAGAACGGACCACCACCAGAGCAAGACTCTCCTCGGGTTAGTTACCGTTCCCAAGCCTACCAAAGCTACTCGAGTTTTCACAGTCGCAGAGGCACCGCAGGAATGTGAACTTAACCTTCCATGGGAGAGCGGGGGGAAAAAAAACATCCAGTCCACCTTGTTTCTTATCCCACACCTTCCCAATTTCTCACTAGCATCATTCTTTATACCCAAATCTGCTACTTTGTGTGCTTTTAGAGGATATAGCATAGTCTGCTTTTAGATACGTTGCATTGTTGCAGTTGGATCCCTATAGTCTATATAACCTCCTTCTAGCAGATTCCGGTATCATTATGTTCAGTTTGTCTGTTGCATAAACTGTTTATAAGTTGAACAGCATGATTCCCATTGTGCTGCATTGAAGCCAAACAGTGCACCCAGGAGGTTTGCGCAAAAAGGTGACCGAGTCCATGCAGTAAACAGATTGCATGCCTACATTCTTCCTATACCATGGCAAATAAAGTGACAAGTCATGTACGTTCTACAGATATAATATTGAAGCAGGTAAGCTGTGGGAACTCAAGTTGTCCATCTTATAAATGGTTTACTGGCTACCTGTGTCTTGGTCTCTCTAATGTATGATGTACTGTAGAAGATCTTTTTTTAGCAGTAACGTATTACTGCATTTAAATGCTTGACGGCCACAAGGGATGTACAGTAGGTGCTGTGGCACTGCGGTACTGTAACAAGTTATTCCATTAACTTAGCCATGTATTGTGCGGTACCAATTAGGCATAAGGCTAAACATGCACACATTGACAATGACATAGACAAAGCTTTCACTTTTTGTATCGCTAGGAAAACATTTTAGCATCAGGAATGTGGTGAATTCTGCTCAAGATTAGAACTCTTTTAATACTTTAAATAATAAGTCAGATGATAACTTTTAAAATACGAAGCTTTACATCACCTAGTTTAGGATTCATCTTTAGTTATCTGAGAAAGTCGGTCAATTGCATGAGATTCTTAAAGTTTAGCTTATCGAACGTTCTAGATAGGTCTCTCCAAAGTTTACATCTGTTTTATCTTTTAATATACTGGTTAGCTTCGATTTAAATTATTATCTCTAGAAGTAAGGTTCTATGATACACCACAAATCAGCACACAGTTTTTTTTTTATTTATTTCCTTTTATTTAAGATCTTCACTGAATATCCATGTCAGCATAGTTTGATGCATTCCATTCATTTTACCGTCAATGATTTAGCTTCTTTTAACAATAGACCTTTCCAACGTGCTTATAAAGGAGCATTCTTGTACCATCAAGGTGCAACACGGAAAACGAAAGGCGCACATGCTTTGCTGAGTACCAATAGCAACCTCAGGGTGCTAATACTGAGACCTACTGTACTGTACCTTTGTGATATGGATGACATGTATTGAATAGCATGAACTGCCAATCCGATTATTTATTAATTTATTTATCAAAGGTGCCGGTTTATCGAATTGGCCCCTACTCATCAGACTGCAGTGATGTAGGGCCTCTAAGTTGACTTACACGCTATATTTCACTTCAACATCTCATTAAAACTTCACTGCTAAAGGCTTTGATCTTTAGTATACTTTAATGATGGGTTGTCAGCCCTGTCTAACAAGTTTATTGAATAAGAAGCAGCTACTAAGAATACATACAGTAATGATCTGTCTTGGGACAAAAGGAAGCTGTAATAAGCTCGTCCAGATTTGGCAATTCATTATACTGATCCATTGTCTCTAAAAGCTCTTGCAGTGGTTCCAAGAATACCGCAAACTCCTCTTCAGTGTAATTTAGGAAAGCCTCTCTTCTTTTCCCTATGCGTGTTGCTTTTCCAGTTGCAAAAGTGCATTAAAGGCGATCTTCTTTTTAGAAAGCTTCGACATGACTTCACTCCACCCTCTGTCCACACTGTCAGAAGGAACGTTTCTGTTGTACAGCCTATATACAAGCTGTGCATCAACAAAATCTATATGGGAAATATCAAAAGGAGTAGATCGCTCCTCACATGCTGAACTGACAATAGGATGGCATGACTTTGTACACTCCACATTCAGAAGGTGGGGGATTTTCTGTTGGTACTCAGCACGGAAACAAGCTCACAGTAGTGCACAAGTTCAAAAGGTAGTCAGAATTGTTTCGTTTTTTTTTAAAGTAGCGATTTAAGACCTATATTCATAAATCTAATTTATTTTTGATCCTTAATTATTTTTTTAATCTATTATCATGCATTAGAGTTTCACATTTGTCCCATTAAATTATACCCATTTAATATTATTTTACTAAATCAGTATATGTTTTAAAAATGTTTTTCCAAAAGTTTATCATTCATTTGACATTTTCAGCTTTTGATTGATTTTGAAGCTGACGTGGAATTATTATAGAAGCCAGACTACCAGGTTAGGGAATGAAATGGCGGTGAATGTAAAGTTCAGAAAAAAAAACAAAGTTTTTTTTTTTTTTAACTAACTGTTAAAACCATATTTTTTGTCAAACTAACAGTTGTTTCTAAAACCACCTTCTTTATTAACTAACTTTCCCCATCAAATAAACCCCACTGTGTAACACACAGTAACCCAGTCATGTTTTCTTCTTTTGTTGCTCATGTGTTGTTGTTTTTTATGTTTCATGCATGTTATTGTTATTATGTTAATAATTTTATGTTTGTTCTGTTTTTAATGTTGGTGTTTAACATTGTAATTCAAAGTCATTTTTTGGGATTGCTCATGGGTTGTCGTTCATTTTTCCTATTAATACATCTTTCTTTTTTTGAGGTATCATTTTTTTATATCATGTTTTGTTTTTTATCAGTTTAAAAGGACCATAAATATAAATTAAACAGATTTTAGTAAATACTATAAATATAAATTTAAATAGAACATTTAAAGTTATTACATTAAATATTAATTTACTATAATTAATCAGATTTGAATTAATACGAATAGAAATTTTAAAAAATCTAAAGTTTAAATTTGTTTTACTTTAATCAATAATTTTATTATATGACTTAATGGGATATAAGATGATGGTATATATTGCTATTTTGTGGCAAAAGGTTTGACTTCAATGCCACCTTCGTTTTTCACCACACAGTATATCCGTCAGTGTTCATTTATGAAAGACTTTGAAATGAGAATATTTAGAAAATTCAGGGAGTGTGTGTTCGAGTGCCTGGAATTGGTGATCCAGCCTCCGAAAGGCTCCGTATAAGCGCAGATGGGATTGTTGCTGTCCAGAAGAGCTCAGAATGGGGTAATAAACTGAAAGCTTGAGTGGGTGTGTTGCGATAATCTCTTTTAACTTTGCCAAAAATCACTTCCTCTGCCAATGAGATAAACAGTAACTCTTGTACTCAAGCAATTTCAGAAATTGTTTGTGGTTTTTATTCCATTTTATTTTCATTTTTGTGTGCGTTTCTGCTGGCTGTTTTTCTTCTGCCAACTATGATTGCCAGTTGGCGGACATGTGGTGTGCTATATTAACGTCCTAATCTGATTTTGCATGTTGCCTCCTTCTGATCTCTTCTTTATTTCTGGCTTTAATCAAATCTAGCTGACTTCATTTAATAAGCAGTTAAAACGTAGCAAATCCTGACGCTGTTATCATGAGACGACTAGATCGATTATTAAAAAAGAAAGAAGGCAAAAATTTAAGCCAAACTTAATTGACTTAATTGTGTGCTGTATATTGGTAAATTCAGCTTTAACAACTGGAGGTTGCTGTAGCAGCATTAGTGTACGCTCAGTTGCACTTCTATTCAGCAATACAGATTATACCGTTACATCTATTGGCCTTAATGCATCTCAGTCACTGACTCTGTTACTTCCTTTTATGTTATCTGTTAATGGAAAGTACCAGATTTCGTTCAGGATTCGGGCTGCAACTGAGTGTAGATTCACAAGAACCGATGCTTCTGCACAGCCTCTGGCTCTGATGCATACTGCTTTGCTGAATAGACTGGCAGTGCATGTAAGCATGGCGTGATGTACAGGGTGGGCCATTTATATGGATACACCTTAATAAAATGGGAATGGTTGGTGATATTAACGTCCTGTTTGTGGCACATTCCACGGTCCCCCGATCTGACCCCCTTAGACTTTTATCTTTGGGGTCATCTGAAGGCAATTGTCTATGGTGTGAAGATACGAGATGTGCAGCACCTGAAACTACGGATACTGGAAGCCTGTGCTGGCATTTCTCCTGCGCTGTTGCTATCAGTGTGTGAAGAGTGGGAGAAGAGGGTTGCATTGACAATCCATCACAATTGGCAGCACATTGAACACATTTTATAAGTGGTCAGAAACTTGTAAATAACTCATGAAAGAATTAAAGTTACATTAAAATCTAGCACACCATTGTTTTTCTTGTGAAATTCCCAATAAGTTTCATTTGTCACATGACCCTCTTCCTATTGAAAAAACAAAAGTTGGATCCAAGATGGCCGACTTCCAAATGGCCACCATGGTCACCACTCATCTTGAAAAGTTTGCCCCCTCACATATACTAATGTGCCACAAACAGGACGTTAATATCACCAACCATTCCCATTTTATTAAGGTGTATCCATATAAATGGCCCACCCTGTACTTTCAACCGATGAGCAATATCTAACTTTCTCTCTCATACACTAGGAGGACACAGGTGGAAGTGATGTAGTTAATGGAATGGCAGAGAGCAGTCCAGGCTCCTCCCCAACAGGAAGCCGTAAGGGAAAAGTGGGCCAGGCTGCTACACTACCCACCAAGTCCCAAGACACAGCTGCGGCGCAGATCGAGGGCTTCCTGAACCGCAAGCACGAATGGGAGGGCCATAACAAGAAAGCATCCAATAGGTATATTACATTGCACATGCTGAGAGGTGTATAAAGATAGATAGCTATTATTAAATATTGCCTGGCACCTGCAATAGTATTCCTGGAGTTATTACCATTCATGTCTGGCATTTAGCAAGCACTCATTGAAGAGGTCACATATTGGTGCCCTTAATGAGCGATTGGACTATTCAATATCAACTAATGTACTCTTACTGTCTACTTTTATTGTAAACACCTGTACACCTGCACATCCATGCAAGAATCTGACCAGATAATCATATCTCAGCAGTGCAGGAGCTTTAATGTTCATATCAACCATCTAAATAAGGGATCTCACCCAATACTCACCCAAACTGGACAGTTGATCACTGAAAATGGCACTAGAATTTATTTATTTTTTTCTCGATTTTCAACAATCCAGTTTTGGTGAGTCTGTGCTTACAATAGCTTCAAATTCTTGTTCTTATCTTACAAGAGGACCCTCAGACAGGTCTTCTGCTGTTGTAGCCCGTCTACCTCAAGGTCAGTGTTTTATGAAATGCTTTTCTGCTTACCACAATGGTTGAGTGAATATGTTACTATAGTGGCATCCAAAGATTTGGGCACCCTAGTCAAAATTCCTACTACTGTGAAAAGTGAGTAGAAGATGAAGTGATGTCCAAAGGGCATGGGTTTAAAGACTAAACATACTTTTAAACTTTTTTAATTTTTATACAAATCGAAATGGGGGAAAAAGGGCAAAGATCATGCCAAATGTAGGGTGTTCCTGATAAATTGGTCAGTATTATGTCAGCTTTATGTCAATTTATACATGTTTTCAAGTTTTCTTGTGTACTGTAGTGTATGCTGAGGTCTGCCCTGGAGAGAATAATACCACTGAGAATCCATGTCTTACAGTTTATATTGAGACTGTTACTTCCTTTCTTCCTTCCTTTCTTTATCTGATCACAACAAACCAATTCAATTGCATTTGGACTGTAGACAGAAAAATGTATTTGTTTCCATTAATTTAAAATGTTTAGATGCGCCAAGTAGGAAGTTTGCGGCATAGTGGTGCAATGAGCAGCGTCGGCACTTCAGAGCGCCGGGATCCCTAACTGAGCTCATTTTGTTTCTCTGCATGTTCTCCTTAATTCAGTGTGTCTATCCTCCTGGTTCTCGAATTTCTTGCCACTTGCATGGTATGTGCATTGTGTCTACTGTGGACGGGGTAAGTCCCCACCAGTGTTTCAGCTAATCTTCAGATCCATCAGAGCCATTCCTGATCAGGATAAAATGGTTACTGGAATAATGCTGCTTCCATTTTTGCAGGCTCTCGTTCATTCTGGAGTTTAGTTTAAAAACACCATGAATTTAATAGTAATGTATTCGCGTGATACAGTTTTCTGCAATTCCATTTTTATTTACTGTTTGTTGCAGATCTTGGCACAATGTCTACTGTGTGATAAACAACCAAGAGATGGGCTTTTACAAAGACAGCAAAAGTGCTAGTCAAGGAATCCCGTACCATGGCGAAGTTCCCATTAGTCTGAAGGAATCTACCTGTGAGGTTGCCCTTGACTACAAGAAGAAGAAACATGTTTTCAAACTTAAGTGAGACATTTCAAACTTTGCTTTCTATTGAAAGTTATTATTAGAGAAGTTTATAGAACTTTCTAACTTTCCCTTTGCTTGTTTAACTTTCAGAATTTCGAATGGTAATGAGTATCTCTTCCAAGCCAAAGATGATGTAAGTTTCTTTGTTTGTTTGCTTGGTTTGCTACCATAGCTATGGAAATGATAACATTTCTATAGGGGGGGTATATGATGCACCAATCAGCCTTAACATTAACGCAGTAACATCAATTATCAATTATATACCAGTAAACTGGTAACAGGATCATGGGCACCCATGGCTCACTTATTCGCCAAAAGCCAGCATGTCCGGTCCAATCGGCAGAAAAGAATTCAGTGCTCTTCTTGATTAAAAGGCACCAGAATACCTAGTGCACCCATATACTGTACCAACATACCCCTAGAGGCCCTGCATAGCCACTCTTCAAGGGGCCATAGCCCCCCAAGGGTAACTGGGTGAGTGGTAGCTCAATGGTTAAGGTGTTGGACTGCTGATCAGAAGGTTCCAGTTGCCACTGTTGGGCCCTTAAGTATGACCATTAACCCTCAACTGCTCATATGTATAATGAGATAAAAATGTAAGTCACTTTGTATAGGAGTGTATGCCAAATGTAACCCTGAACACCTACCTGGATTTAATTTTAATGGTTTTTATTGTTAAGGCTGATCGATGTATACACACTGTTGTTTACACAATATTATATCAATAATCCCAATTTGTTTAATAAAATGTATTATAAAATGAAATCCAATTTAGACTACAACTACTTCCTATTTATTAAGCCATTAAACAGATACATATAATGGTATTGTGTCAAACCTCTGGTAATACCAATACATGAGTGTATTAAATAAGCTAATCTTACCAATAGTTTTGACACACAAAGGCATATGCCGTATTTGGTATCTCGTTCTCTCTCTAATCCCTCAGGAGGAGATGAACTCATGGATCCAGGCGATCTCATGCAAGACACCCTCCGAGATCAGCAGCCATAGCACTCCTGCCTCTGGACGCACCCAAACCCTGCCCACCTCTGTAAGCTTGGGTGCCGAGTCCAGCCCAGGCAAGCGGGAGAAAGACCAAGCGAAGCGCTTCAGCCTCTTCAAGAAGAAATAGATCTTTTCCCCATCAGTTTCCTTTTGTTTGTTTGTTCTCCTTTTTGTTCTCTTCCTGAAGCAGAACACCATGCAAAAAGCTCGGAGACAAAAGTCCACACTTTTTGAGTGCCTGAGACTCCTCTGAGTAGGCTCTTTTTTTTCATTTCTGGTTTAAAAGGAAGGAGCTGGAGAATGTTTTAGGGTTCTTAGGGTATGAGGTGCTTTGAGCAGTCATTTGTAAATCATTCCTAAGTCTCAGAGACAATTTATTATAATTATTAAGCTTTCTTTCCCACTTGTCATCTATTCTTTCTTTGTACTTGCTTTCGTTTAGTAGTATGTCTGCTTTAGTGCAATGAAGTCTCGCTAGTTTTTATCTTCTCACTCTTGTTTTGTAAGTTCGTGACGTTTGTAGGATCTGCCCTCAGTTTTGTGAGGCGTTTACCGATGGAGGGCAGTGGTGCTTTAGACTCTGTTGAGTTGTTAACCTGCTGGTGAATAATTTACATTACTAATAAAAACCATTAGCCATGATAAGTTTCCTTAAAGGGCAGTCTCTGTATTTAAGAGCTTAGTATGAAGCAAATGCGTCTCAATGCAAACCCACACAATAGTGGCTAATATTTGCTTTTGCCGAAATGTTTGATATGTTGATGATATGTGGATGGTTGGAATGTTGGTTACTTATGAAGGAATACTTTTATCAAGGATAAAAAACATTTTTGTAAAAAAAAAATAGTTTTTTTTTCTTGTACTTGAGTTGCAATATATTGTATGTTTAAAGATTATTTAGAGTAAAATATAAAAATAGATGTAACTCTTAAAAGGTGTAATTTGTTAAGTATAGAAATGGATTGTGTTATTTCTTAGGCGGGAGAAATCATATGACTGAAAATAAAAAAAATAAAAAACAGCTGCTTGCTTGTTGGCTATAGCACCATGTGTTCTCATTTCGCTACTTTCTCTGGCTACCTGGTAAATAGTGCGCAATCTGTCAGTGTAACTATTGTAACAATACCTTTTCATCATTATCGCACAATCAGAATATTGCCATATTGCCTCTGGGGCTTGTCGGTTCTTATGTAAAACATGGACCCTGACATCAAGTGGATGGATATGCACCTGTAGCCTTTCAGCCTATCTGTTATAAATATGTGCAAAGTCATTAAAATGCTTTTGAAATTAAAACCTTTGCTGTCGTATTTTTTTTCCACCAACAATGCATAGTTTCATTCTTGTTTCTGTGCTTGGTAGAATCTTGGAAAATCAAGAGCATTAGCCAAACATGGTTGTGCCCATTCACTACACCATGATTTGTGCAATTGTCAGATGGTGTTCCCAGACAATTCTCCATGGTGATCTTCATATGTCCCAATTACTGTATATTACGTTTAGTATTACAACCTTAAAAGTAACTTTTATCCAGCGTGACTTATTAGTGCCTCAAAATCCTCATCAGAGGTCTGTTGGGTATAAATATTTTGGCAGACTAAGGAGGAATTACAAGGTACATTAGAGTTTAGGTCTGAGAAGGTTAAGTTAAGTGGGTGATGTTCAGTTATTGCCAAGACAGGTATTGGAACTGTATTTTGTATGTGTTGATGGCAAACAAGAGTAGGCCTGCTAGGGGCCTACTTAGTAATTTAGTCTCAAAATGACTAAAGCCTAAAAAAGCCCCCAAATATCCTCTGAAAATGAATGAAAATGAACAAGTCATTCTGATGAGAAACAGGTTAGTAATGTACACCATAAAGGATAGCTGGTTGTCTGAAATTACGCCAGAGTTGTACAGTAGGCAGTGACAAATGATGTGATGCAAGAGTTGTCCAAGGGGGTGTCAAAAGAGTAGAATGCATAACTAGTGCTATAAATCAGTGCATTCTTGCTGTAATTGAGTTGGTAAACCACTATCCATGATAAGAATTTCTGAGGTAGGGAAGGAGAGGAAAGTTGAGTGTCATCAGCATACAGTAGCAGTGGTGTGAAAACACCTTTAATGATATGCTGATCCGCCATAACATTCACCCACCACCAAATCAATTGAATAACTGTCAATTATATACCAGTAATCTGGCAACAGGGTCATGTGCACCAATCTATGGCCACAGAGGTCAAAGGCCATCCCGTACATCCTAATCTAACAATGCAGCACAAACTGCATAAAAAGTCAATGCAGGCCACAACAGTAAGGTATCAGAAATCCAGGGCATGACAGCCTGCTGCACATTGGGCTTAGCAGGTAAAGAGTTCAACGTTGTTGATCTGGCCTCCACATTTTCCAGATCCCAATCTAACTGATTATCCTTTGGATGCGCTGAACATTCCGTACAATCCCTGTACTGGGGGGCCCATCCCCACTGCACCCAAAGGAAACACCTCTAAAGTCCTGGTGCCAGACACCACAGCACACCCTCCAGAGGTCCCATAAAGCCATGCCCCGACCAGAAGTGGTAGAAGGGGAAAATGTTGTTGGTTTTAATGTTAATCGTTTTAATGTTATGGCTGATCAGTGTATCACCTCATTGAGAAGGTGGCCATCAAGAAAGCAGGAGGGTGCATCATTTTGGGCAGCAGTGGAAACCCTGCATGGAGGAGGTAAATTTTGTCCATGCCGCCTAATACAACCATACCACTCTGTAATCAGACACCCCAACAGATCTTGGGCTGGGCGCTCTTTGGTGTGACCAGGGATCATGGTATGAGCTGGGCACTCGTTGATATGTGCAAGGATCAATGTATAGCCATCTGGTCCAATCCTACAGAAAAACTACCTTTGGCAAAATTGATGGAAAAGGAAATGTTAAATGATATAAAGTCTATAGAAGACACAATGCGTCACAGATTGCTGCTTATGGAGCTACATAGCTGCAGACCACTTGGAGTGCTGCCCATGCTGATTTCTGACCACTGCTGAAAGTACCTACAATGAGCATGTGGGCTTCAGAACTGGATGGTAGAGCAGTGGAAGACGGTGGCCTGCTCTCAGGAATCCTTTTTTTTTTTCTTTTACTTGACTTGGACAGCTGGGTGCCTGTACAATACATCAGTTAGGAAGCATGATACTCTGGGCAATGTTCGTATAGGAAGCTTTGGGTCTTGGAATTCATGTACGGGTTATTTTGATATTGTCACTCTGATTTTTAACTAAACATCAAAAATTTTAATATGGAAAGAGGAATGTTATACTATAGAGGCATATGACTAACATGTACACGTCACATGAGTATACAATACTACTCTTTTGCATTCTGCTCAAGATGTATTTCTATTTCCTTATCGTATGCATTCTTACTGCATAGAGGTTTCTAGTGGTTTATAGATCTCTAAGCATATAAGATTTTTTTTCTGTGAAGACACACCCGCTTAATTCAAATGAAAACATACTTCTGTGAACTGTATTGCTTTTCTAAGTGTTGAACAGTTTTATTGCTTTACATAACTGCTCCAACAAACCTTTTTAACTGGATATTGCGAAATTGATTGTGTCTCTACTAATTCTTAAAAGCTATAACGAGTTCATAGAACTATATTTATGCATACGTGATCGTGTTCAATGAAACATCCCATGTTCAGAGAACTATAAACTTGTATTAATCAGCAAGCTCCCAGTAAGAAGTAAGAATTATTTTCAGACCAAGCTCCACACAAGAAACTTTTTAAAAATTATTTTTGAAATATTTTTTTAAATACATTTAATTTATATATATATATATCAAAAAATAATAAATAACATCTTATGTGATGTATCTAATACGTATTAAAAGACAAACCCACCACTGTCACATATATTTTTGTGGACCGGCGGCACAGCCTGGTCTACAGAAAACATTGTGCGTTTCCATCACTGCTATGAATTTCTGAGAATTTTTTCATTAGTGTACTTTTCAACTGTAAAGTCTTATGAAATCTTTTGTAGACACAAAACACACAAGTTATAAGTACTCACACTCAACACTGCCTTAACTGCACTTGCAAAAGGAAATAGTCAATAAAAGTTTAAACATATAATGTTACGGTAACAAGAAAACTCCCATATAATGCATAATCTCAGCATTTTCAAGTGCTTAAAATATTTGAATCAGCTACTATCTCTGTTAATACAAAGCACGCTAAACATTAGCCCAGTGCTGTACCATATACACCGAACATCCATAACATTAAACCTCCTGAGAGGTTAAGAGAATAACATTCAATATCCTCTTAAAAGTAAAAAGACGGTTGACAATGTCTCTTTTAATTTCCAGAGTGCCCTCATGTCTGAGGAACCATTTGGCTCTCCATTATACATAGGTTATACTGTTGGAGCAATTTTTGCTGGGGTCTCAACAACATACTGTACTGTATATTAACAGTCACATCATGGTTACTGTATATTTGGTGCAGAGTGCATGGAGGGACTCCGATAGGAGTGATGTCAGTAATTGGGTGATTTTATTCAGATTAAATAAATATTGTCCATGTAACTGTAGCTTTTGATGTGCATGGGAAGTGACAGCTAGGTCATCTATTTTGAATTCACAGAAGATTAGCACAAATTGCTGAAAAAGTGAATGTTGGCTATGATAGAAAGGGAGCAGAACATGATGGGGCTGCATAGCTGGAGAACAGTCAGGATGCCCATGATGAATCCTGTCCACTGGCAAAAGCGCCATGAGAACTAAACTATGGATCATTGGAAGAATGTGTCCAGGTTTGATGAATGATGAACAAGTCTAATCCACTGAAGCCCTATGCCCACTTTTTGTAATTTAAATAAATTTAAAAATAGCTTATTTTAGCTTATATAAAACGTGCAAAAAATGCAAACCCATCCATCCATGTAACCTCTATAGTACAACTTGGTACCATGGAGGGGAGTGGTGACCACTTTATTTAATCCCATTTTACGACTATGGTGGGACCTTTGGAATGTGAATTAGCCTAACCTGCATGTCTTTGGACTGTGGGTGGAAACCGGAGTGCCCAGAGGAAATCCACCAAGCACAGGGAAAATATGCAAACTCCATGCACACAGTCCCAAAGGCAGGAATCAAATTCGGACCCTGGAGGTGCAAGGTGCTAACCATTAAGCCATTGTACCACCTAAAAATTCAAGTGCTCAAAGTAAAATCAAAATTCCTTTATTTTGCAAGTCCTTCACAATAGTAGACACTGTTACATAGTAATGATAAATTATTTAAAAATTATTAATCCATCATTATATTGACACAAATCCTAAAAGCTATGTTTAGAACGATTTTGTGAGAGAGGTCAAAACAGTGATGTCACTTCACCACAGGGTGGCACTATATTTTACATAACCTCTTAGTAGCTAATTGCAGCTATGGTCTTAGTAGGAATTTTATATATTTAACTATTGTTTAATTTGAGCTAATAAAATGAAATAAAAAAATACATGATAAATTAGTCATGCACTGGCTTCTTTTCTACAACAGTGTTTTTGGTGCTTTTAACAGTTTTTGGTGTTTTTAACTGCCCATGTATTTTTATATTAATTACCTTCAATACAATATTGTTTATATTAATTACCTTCAATACAACATTCTTTATATTCATTACCTTCAATACAATATGACTTTTCATGTCATTTCACTCTTACAGTTCTCTACACTATATTATTTTCTATTATTCACCCTTGAGATTTATGGGTAATTGAAGCATGCATGCTGCAAGGTCAGCATATGGTCGAGGCATTGTTCCCAGTTTGTTCCAAAATTTGTCCCGTGTATCAAAGCGATAAACCCATGGGGTGTCATATCCTGAATCAGATGAGGACCCACCCAAGATATATAGCATTCCATCAAGGGATGTGGCTGCTGGAGATAGGTGGGGTCGTGGCAGAGGGGGAAGGAACCTCCAGCAGTCCTGCAGCACATCATATGCCTCACACTGTAACTGGTCTCCAAAACCCACATGCAGGGGCTGCAGGCCTCCAGCTACGACCAGCTGATTTCCTACAGCCAGCATCACATGACCTGCACGCCCAGCTCCATTTGTCATTGGCGCTCTGTTTGAGCAGCCATAGACAGGATTGTAGTGCCACAGGGAAGAAAGACAGCGTAGATGAGGGTCACATCCACCTGATATGAAAATCTCACCGTCCAATATTGCAGCAGCATGGCCACAGATGGGTGTGTCTAAAGGATGAGCCAAGCTATTAAAAAAACACGGATGCAGAGAAAAAGCAAATGTCAAAGATTTTTTTCCATTTATGTTCTTATTACTTCTGATTTATTATAAAAACACAATTGCACTGTATTTTAAAAATATTCAATATTTCTTTATTATTTGTATCACATTAATTAAGAACGACTATATTTATTTATAAACTTTAAACTGCTATAAAATTCTTCCGCTTAGATGTTAGGTTAAAATAAGAGTGGGAGTCATGTGACAAGAACTTTTGTTAGTGTGAATTACACCCTCAAGTAAATGAATTGAAGTGTGATTGTAGATACAGTGGCAGTTCTAGCATGTATCACGCCATGGGCAAACTGTCCTTTAGCCATTGTCAGACTAAGAAAATTATTATGCAACACACAAGCCTTTATTATATAACCATATTTTACATGTTTTAAATGTCTATGTTTTGTCCTCCTGGATACAGCTACATATACCAGCCTCGGCTAACTGGTAGAGGAGGAGGCGTCGCTTATTTACAATGATAATCTGTCTATCGTACAAAAACATGGACACAAATTTAATGCCTTTGAAGTTCTCTATAGGAACATAAAAAGTGTAGCTACAAATATTAATTCTGCTCAGTCAATCACACTAATTATCATTTACAAACCCCCAGGGCCATAGTCTGAATTTCTCTGTAAACTTGCAGATTTTCTCTCACACCTGGTCGTTTCAGTAGGAAAAGCATTAATTGCTGGAGACTTTAATATTCATTTTGTGAATCCAGAAGACCCTCTAAGAACAGCATTTATGTCCATACTGGACTTGGTAGGAGTAAACCAGTGTGTAGTAGGATCCACTCATAAATCAGGTCATACTTTAGATTTAATATACAAACAATATTTTATATATAATATTAAACAGAAATTCGCTCCCTGGTATAATGATCACGCACACACTTTAAAACAGACCACTCGAAAATTAGAACATAAATGTGTCATGATCTCTGATGGTACTACGGCTAGATCTGTCGGATGTTGTTGCCGTGGGCATATAGGGCAGGCATAAACGCAGAGGGGTTCTTAAAACAAATAGTCTTTATTTACAAACTCAAAAACAGACACAAACAAGAAACTAAGACAAATTCAAACTATTAGCTAGGGCTCAGGGCTACACACAGGCTCTTATTAGCTGACACAGGGGCTAAGAGTTGACATAAGGAGACATAGAGCTGAAACTAACTAAAGACACATAAGGACTAGAGGCAGGAACTAGAGAAAACATGACTAGAAAAGGGGGACAAGACAGGGCCAGAGTCTGCACGGGTTAGTGGTTAATTGGATTAGTAGCTACACTGATTATTGATGTAATTGGTTGCTGACCTAACCGGGTTAGTATCTACTGGAGTTAGTGGCTAACCGGGTTAGTACTGAACTACTAGCAAAACCTGAACACAAAAGGTAAGGCACGCATGAGGCTAATCCAAACTTGGCTAAACCAACATAAAGAAAACCAATAATAGAGCCTAGAGAAGGGGGACGAGACAGGACCAGGGACACAGAGGCTAGAGACGGGACAAGACAGGGCTCGAGACGGGACGAGACAGGGCTAGAGAACCAAAACCACTAGCAGTCAATCCCACTAGAGGCTAGCCTACTGAAGGCTAACCCTACTATGACCTAACCCTACTAGCTGTTAAGGCCTACTAGTGGCTAAACCTGCTAGCGGCTAAGCACTCATGTGGCTACACACATCTAAACAGGTAAGGGACACTACATATAAAGAACTAAACAAGAGGAAGACCAACACTGGGGACACAGAGAACAGTACTTACACAGGAGGAACCATAGCCTAACTAAACACTAAACAAGATAGCTCCATGAATCCATCAACACCAGGAACATAAAGAAAACCAATAATAGAGCCCTCTTGAAAACAAAGGTTAAACAATATAGCAAAAATATAAAACTAAAAAGAACTTAAACAAAACCAAAAAGGAATGCCCACTTGACAGTGATGTATATACAAACAATGCTCGACCAAATTTCCCAGAACAAAATGCTATTTATAGCATTTTATAGCAATGAGCTACCTTGGTTCAGGTGAGCACTGTCATCACTTGACCGAGGTGCCTTCTGGGAAACTGAGTCGACCAACAAAAACTACAAAACAGACCAACATATGTGGCCTGGGATGTGATTTTAGTGATAACGCCAGACACAGGATAAGGAATTTAGTTGGGATCTTTTATTCCAGACTGCACTTTAATTAGGGCAGGGTTAATTATGCAAATTTGGGGAATCAGACAGAGACTTAAATATTGTATACAGTTGTTGAAATTAATGAAATTTGTCCCTCAAAACAAAATCAATAATCAATCTAAAAATAAATGGCTAACATATACAACGGTAGCAGCCTTTCATTTGCTCATCACCACTCTTGTGCATCACACATTAACACTGCATATGAAGAGCTTGCTTTTCTTCTTCTGATGCTTCACTCTCACACTGGAAACACACAGACAGCCTATGGATCAGTTTTCTCCCCTCTTTAATAAACAAAATAACCATTTCAATCATGCTGTTTCACATAGAAATACACACAAAACCAACTCAGTACTCTGATAAAGTGGATTGGATGTCTAAGCACTTACGCTTCAAGCGTTGGCGTTGATTTAGTACACCCACATCCATGTGTCCCTAGCCAATCACCCTAAATCAACGCGATACACGGCCAAACTAACAAGCAAAACACTGAGAAGCTTTAATTTACCTCTGTCATACATGCACATTTTGTGCTAGTTTGCTCTGAACTAAACTTTAATGTAAATTTTGCTCCACTGCACAAGCACACGCTGTGGCACGAAATCGTACTGCTTTCAGGTAATTGTCACGACGCTTTCAGGTAATTACACAACCGTGTTTCAACCTGGTTACACTCTCCTATGCTGATAGTCAACATCCTCGGTGACTACAATCTCTAATCAGCTTGCTCTCTTTGAAGCTGCCCTGTGGTAAAGGAAAGAATATCAGGACTGAAAGACTATGTACACCTGCAGTGGGACAGGGCACTTCTAGCTTAGCACACTCTTCCCTTTTCTTTCTAGGAGTTGGCATGGGTCTCATGACTGAATGCTCAGCAGGTATACCGGAGCATTCAGCCATTTCTCGCTCAACGGATACTGGAGTCACTTCCAGGGTATTTTCAGGTATTTCAGGACTCTCTGATTCTGAACAGTTACCACTCATGTCAGATTGTTCTGCCTGATAATACAAACAGTCTCCCAGCTCAGGAATGGGTGGCTCTGAATCCTTAGAGGCTGAACCTACTGCCATTTCCTCCCTAGGACATAGCACTTCCTCCACCTGACCACACTCTGCCTCCTGTAAGGGCATTGCTGCCTCCAGAGCTGATGTAGGTACATCCTTTTGACGGGGTTTCTGACGTCTTGACATGGGCACGGGAACTGAACTATTGCAGGGCCTAAGATTGGATCTGTGTACTCTTTTTACTGGACCTCCGCCGACAGGACCCACAGTGTATGTGGTCCCCTGAACATCTAATACTTTGTACACGGTGGAAGACCATGCATCCTGAATTTTATTTCGGCCTGGTGGTCGGTGTCGCAGGTACACATGTTGTCCAAACTCCACAGCTGGGCAATATACTTCCTCTACATGCTGCCTTGCTCTTTCCGCAGCCTTCCTTTCTGCATATTCCTTTGCTCGAATATGGACATCTTTGAGATGCCCCTGGTGTATTTTTAGCCAGTCAGATTTGTCATCTGTTTCAGGCTCCTGGCCCAACAATGCATCAATGGGCAGATGTGGCTGGACCCCAAACAAAAGATAGTACGGTGAGTACCCTGTAGATGAGTGTGGTGTCACGTTATAGGCATAGACTAGCTCAGATAAATATTCTGGCCACCTACGTTTTTTTTCAGGCGGGAGGGACTTCAAGAGGTCATGAAGGGTTCTATTAAACCTCTCACACTGAGGATTGCCCTGGGGGTGATGCGGTGTTGTGCGAGTTTTCTTGACCCCGTACAATTTGCAGAGCTCTGCAATCAAAACGCTTTCAAAATTTCTGCCTTGATCAGAGTGCAAGCGTTGTGGCACTCCATATTTCAAGAACCATTCTCTGAGAAGAATCTTGGCAGTGGTCTCAGCCTTCTGGTCACGAGTGGGAAACGCTTGACTGAACTTAGTGAACACATCTGTTACTACTAGTACATTCTCACGCCCATCTGTGGCCAGTTCAAGGGTTGTAAAGTCAACTGCTACAACTTCCAGTGGCCGAGAGGCTAGGAATCAGGTCCGAGGTGTTTTAGTCTTGGGTTGTGGCATGTTTGCTAACACGCAGCGCTGACACTGTTTCACCCACTGTTCCACATCATCATACATTCCTCCCCAGAAACATCTCTGTTTCAGCAGGCCTAAGGTCCTCTCTATACCTTGATGACCCATCTGATTGTGGACAGTCTTCAGGACTTGATATTTCAGACAGGTGGGTAGTAACAGCTGGTGACATTCCCCAATGTGGGCATCATCGACAACATGGTATAAGATCTGGACAGACTCAACCTCTCTTGCTTTGTGGGCTTCCTTTGCCGGCTCCAGAACTTCTTGAACTCCCCAATCGTTGGATCAGACTCCTGAAACTGATGGAGATCCGCTTTTGAATACCCTGGCAATGTGGGAGTATTTTCACACCCAACATCATCTCCTCCAGCCAAGGATGCTAGTAACTGCCTCACCCGGCTACACTCAACACCTGCGGCTAACAGGTCTGGCCCCAAAGCTGTTCCTCTCCTGAGCGAGTTACAGATCGCTATACAGCCATCATACTCTATGTCTTCACTTTCAGGGTCTGATTCATCGTATCCTGGTCTCCTGGAAAGTGCATCAGCAGCAGTGTTGCATCGTCCAAGCCGGTACTTGATTTCAAAATCAAAAACGGCGAGCTGAGCAGCCCAGCGCTGTTCAGTGGCTCCTAATTTAACAGTTGTGAGATGGCAGAGAGGGTTGTTGTCTGTTATGATGGTGATTTTGGACCCCAGAAGATAACTTCTGAACTTTTCAGTGACCGCCCACTTAAGAGCGCTAACAGTTCCAGCTTCATGCTGCTGTAGTTTTGATCATTTCTCTCAGCCCCTCTCAACCTACTACTGGCATAAGTCTTCTTCCCCTCTTGATGCTGGTACAAGACAGCTCCCAAACCAAGGTTGCTCTCATCAGTTTCAAGCACAAAGGGGAGTGTGAAATCAGCATATCCCAGTGTTGAGGCACTGGTAAGTTTGTCTTTGAGACATTCAAAGGCCGTTTGACATTGAGATGTCCAGGAGCTCTTGTACAGTTGAGCTGCCTTCACGGAACCGTTCTATGAATCTCCTGTAATAGCTGCAGAACCCTAGGAATGACCTAGGAAGTTCCTTAAGAGTGCTGGGAACCGGCCACTCCCGAACAGCACTTATCTTGTCAGGATCTGTACTCACATCTTGTGCTGAGACTTGATGGCCCAGGAACCTTACTTTTGGCTTTAGGAAATGACACTTCTCTATTTTAATCTTTAACCCAGTTTCCCTCAACCTTCTAAACACTGTTTCAAGTCTCTCCAGATGTTCGTGAAAGGTCAACGAATACACCAACAGGTCATCCAAGTAGACGAGGACAATTTGGAACACAAAGTCGCACATGATCGCTTGCATGAGCCGCTGGAATGTCACAGGCGCATTGCACAGCCCAAACGGCATCCGTCTGAATTCATAGAGACCAATTGGGGTAGTGAAGGCAGTCTTATGTCTGTCCTTTTCATGGACTGCAACTTGGTGGTAACCGCTCGCCAGGTCTATTGTTGAGAAGACTTGCGCTCCACCTAATGCATCCAAGCTTTCATCAATGCGAGGCAAAGGATACGCATCACGCTTAGTCTTTGTGTTCAATCTCCTATAATCCACACACAGCCTCAAACTTGAATCAGCCTTGCGCACCAAAACAATGGGTGACGCGTAGGAACTCGAGCTTTCCTGTATATCACCTTTCCAGAGTAACCCTGAGATATGCTCTTTGACCTCTTCGAACTGAGTCGGTGGTATCCTGCGATATGGTTGAGAAACTGGAGTATCATCTGTTAAGTGGATCTCATGTTTCACCCGCTCTGTGTATCCCAAGTCTTCATCACAGACTGCAAACACATCTGCATACTTCGTGAGTAACACACCGAGCCTTGCTTGTTCTTCTGGGGTACCCCCTATATGCAGTCTACTTAACAGATTACTTAAGTCAGTATCAGACTCAGGTTTATTTTTCCGGTCCACTCTCACTTCTTTGTGGTCAGCCGAGATGCGGTGGAATCTCACTTCACAAGCATCATTCTCCATGCACTGGCAGGGGGTAAGTATACCAAGCCAAACCTTAGGGGGCAGCCAAACATCATCAGGGGAAAAGTTGACCACTTGAACAGGAAACAGTCGACTTCTTGGCGACACCAAAGTGGGCATGGGAATCAATCCACCTGGCAATGGTATGCTCCCAGGTTCCAGCAGTAGCCAACCACTGGTGTCAGGGGCTCTTCTGTTTACGCTGGCATAGACCGTACCTACAGAGGATGCTGGTACATGGGTTTTGCCCTTACCACTAACTCTGACCGCTGACCTCATTTTCACCAGTTCACCTTCCTGCACACGAGTGAAGGCTTCTCACCACACAGAGTCCAGCTTCCCTCCTAAAGTGTCGTCAAACTCAGTCAGAGCAAACTGTCTGCATCTCTGATATTCATGCCTACAATACCAGGGGGAGATGAATCTAGTGCTGCAGGATCCCCATCCTGAACAATCAGAAACCCACACTCGGGTATAGTCAGCCCCATCACTTGAATGTCCAGTTCGACATACCCCATGTATGGCAGGGGTAGCTTGTTTGCTGCAGTAATCCTTAACCATTTGGAAGTGCAGTGAAGGTCCTTATCTTCTCCATGGAGGTTTTTTCTGAATGAACTTTCGGTTAGAGTACTCACATTACTTCCTGTGTCTAGCAGACATCTAACTGGGACCCCACCAATGTGAATATGAACTTCAGGACACAGGCCAACTGCACGCTCCAAGAAGCGCTCTTTTGTTAGTGTGCTACATCTTGAGCCTTCTGGTGTTCCTCGCATTGCTCGGCTCACAGCAAAGGAGGGACCTCGTTTCCCTGCACCACAGAACTGGTAGTGGAAGTGAACTGTCTTTTGGAACTACGTTGCATGGGACACTGTCTAGCTATATGTCCCACTCCTTCACACTTTAAACAGATGGGTTGGCCATCATCAGTATACTTGTGCTTAACTTTGGGTTTTCCACCCTGATTACTACTTAACTCAGCCTTTTGTACAGTCAATTCACGGACTGCACTGGTCAGTTCCCCAATAGCTTTACTCTGCTGAGTGATTATTTTTACCACCTCCTGCAAGGCCACAGCTATGTCACTTTGTGCTTCACGGACTGAAGTTGAACGTTCTGACATCTCCCCAGAACATGCACTCGCAATATGTCTACTCCTGGCCACATTAGCACCACGTGGTCTGTCCTCCACAACCCACATCATGGCCTCTTCCCGAACATCAAAGAGGGTAGACTGAGGCTTTTCTCTGACCACCCTGCGCAGCTCTCTACGGAGGGAGGGTTCTCTTACACCTTCGATGAACTGATCTCTTAGAGTGAGCTGGGGATCAGAGACAGCATTAGGGCAGAATTAAGAAGCTGAGAGAGCGCATGGGAAAAGTCATGGAATTCTTCTCCCTCTAAGTGTCTGCGTGCATAAAAAGCATGCAACAACTGTGGTGTAGTGCGTTTTTCTCTCAAAGCCCACCGTAAATATGAAAACAACTCACTTGGTTGCCTGGTCTCATCTCCCATACGCAGCATAGTTATTATTAGTATTATAGTTATCATTCGGCATGTTCTCAAGTGGAGTTTGGTGTTCCACAGGGTTCAGTTTTAGGCCCACTGCTTTTTTCTGATGATTCCTCTGGGCTACATTCTACATAAGAATGTATTAGTATTAGTTTTTATTCTTATGCTGATAACACACAGTTATACATCTCAGCAAAACCAGATGAGAAAAAACAGCTTACTAAAGTTCAGCAATATGTGCAGGACATAATTAACATTGGATGTTAAGTAACTTCCTTTTGCTTAATCCTGATAAGACAGAAGTTCTAGTCAAAGGCCCATAAGTAGCTAGAATCAAGCTTTTTGATCACACTGTAACTTTAAATGGCTTTTCTGTTCAATAAAGTGCAACAGCGAAAGACCTTGTGTAATTATAAATTCCAGCCTTCATTTGAAGCTCATGTCGATAATATTACCAGGATAGCATTCTTTCACCTCAGAAATATTGGCAGGATAAGGAATATATTGTCATTAGTTCAGGCTTTTATCACCAGTAGTTGGGCAATGACTTTCATCTGATGTGTCCATTTCTGAGGTAAGTGGGACCAAAATGGGACAAATTTTTAGTATGAATAGAAGTGTTGTCTAGTGAGCCCTGTCGTGAGAAATCTCAGAAGGGTAACTATTGGATTGACGAGAAATTGTAGAACATTAAGTGTTTGGAACAATTTGTTATTTGCAGTTTGTTAATAAATCTATTTAAAATTATTCAATGTGTACCTCCATGTGTTGTCTTCGGGTGTGTAATACTCCACAGAATCCAGGTAATTTGTATCATCATGGTTGCCTCCCAAGACCAACACCGTTCCTCTCAAACACACAGCAGCAAAATAATCTCTGGCACTGCGCATATCAGGCAAGCACTCCCATTTACTCTCAGCAGGGATGAATCTGAAACATTTGCATTAAGATCTTGCCTTATGACTAATGTTTGTAGCATTCTTATTAAGTTGCTACTCCTACAGATAACTTGCACTTCATTTTCTTGATAAGTTGTATTACAGCATTGTATTACTATCAAATTATCAAACCACTACATCCATGTATTTTACCTCACTACAGATTTGAGTATATCCAGTTTTCCATAGTACTTGCGTCCTCCTAGTATGTATAATATGTTATTGAGCACACACACGCAGTGACGAAGTCGTGGGGGTTCTGGGAGTTGAGCCAGAGGTTCCCATTCTATAGTCCTAATAAGTCCTTCTCCTTTTAAAAAGCTTTGAGCGAACCACAGGGAACAGTTTGGTTCTCGACGCTCAAAGTTGTCGTTCACACTGTCCCCTCCCACCAACACCAAGACCTTCAAGCGAGAAAAGGGTTTTTGTTTAATGTGCGTATTCACTGTATGTTCATATACTGTATAATGTGAAAAATGTGAACCTCTCAACCCACAGAATTTGACACAATAACACAACACACACAACAAAACCATAGAATTGTGACCATAGAACTGTTTATATATATTTAACCTTTTTAACTGGAAGAAATGGAAACACTATTATCCCAGATCGTTTCTCTGGATTTTTTTAAGATAGTACGATTTTGAGAACACACCCACAGAGACTAATGTATTTGTATGACAGGTAAATATACAGAGAAACATGCACTCTCTGTGCATACAGACCAAAGGCGAGATTCAAACCAAAAGCTCTGAAGCTAAGAAGCAACAACGCTAACCATGAAGTTATAGTGCTGCTGCTGCCATATACAGTATGTCACAAAAGTGAGTACACCCCTCACATCTCTGCAAATATTTAGTCATATCTTTTCATAGGACAACGCTGCATAAATGACTCTTTGACACACTGAAAAGTAGTCAGTGTAAAGTTTGTATAGCAGTGTAAATTTATTGTCCCCTCAAAATAATTAAAAATACAGCCAATAACAGCTGAACCCCTGGCAACAAAAGTTTCATTGAGTCATTTATACAGTGTTGTCCTATAAAAAGATATAACTAAATATTTGCAGAGATGTGAGGGATGTACTTACTTTTGTGACATACTGTAATAGTTATATGGTTCAGAATAAAGTATTACTCATATTACTCATATTGCATCAAGTAAAGAAAACAACTAAGTCTTGATGATTAAACACTTGCATGGTAAAAAATCAACTGTAAAAAAAAACATAGCTATGTTTAATAGTGGAAGTAAAGCATAATGCAAAGAGAACACACAGGTTTGGCACTTGTTAGTGAAACTAATCAGGAAAATGCTTCCATTTGCTAGGGAGCCTAAAAATTAGACATTGGAGCAATAAAAAATTTCATTTGGCCTGCTGATTTCAGATTGATCCTATTCCAGTCTAAGACATACCATTATAAAAAATTTGTTGATATACTAAATCTTACCAGTCCTTAGTTGTCACTTCTATCAGTCCATAATCTGATTAATAATTATAGTATGGTGTGGTTATGCCATTATCTGAGGGTCTGCCCCTGTGTAACCGTAATTGGGATGCTGAGGTTCAATGCACGTCCTCAAAAACATGCAGAACGATATGTTAAATATTATTTATTTTCATACAGAGGTGAAAACTATTAAGACATGTTATTGCGAACTGTATAACGAAATCAATAGTACCATAAGTCCTTGAATGTAGTACTTCCCTTTCAATCATACTGTGTTATTTAACAATTAAATGTTTCTAATCTGAAAACCGGACTGGGACTGGTTTGTTTATCAAAGAAAAACACCATATTTAATTACTGTTGCATTCAGTGCAGTTAAAAAAAACTATTAAAGAAATAAATATGTAACACTATAAACTCTTTACATACTGTATAATAAAATCATTCTCCATATCTACACTAAATATATTATCACAAATAACATGCTTATCAATATCTAGCCTAGATTTCTGAGCAAATCTAGAAAAAAACAACAGCTGGTAAAGCTTCTTCATTCCAACTTATTTCTCTTTCTACAATTTCTCTTAGTAAACTATGATTTCATATAACTTCATATAACTATCATCTTTAATTAAGATTAGTTACAGCATGCATCTGTCTTAAATTTGCTTACAGTTCCTCATGATGTCAATTATGTGTGAGCATGTGTAAGTGTAAAAAATTACTCAAGACCATTTTGAAATAATAATAAAAAATAAATTCATGACTGAAAATGTATGTGCATTTTTTACAAAGTAATCTGCTTATATTTACTTGGCCAAGGTAGATCAAACAACCTCAACCTGGTGTGTGGCACCAGCATGTGATACCTGATTTGGGGTACGTGGTTTACATCCTATTGTTCCCAGGTTGCCTTCTAGGAGCTTTCTCACTATCTGTAAGGTTTCCCTTCCTTCTGCATTCCGACACAGCAGTCTGCATGTCGCCACCTGCAAAAACAGAAGGGAAATACGTGAATTGCATCAGTTGTAAAAGACGCAACCATTTTGGTGTAAAATTCTGATTTGATTATATCAAAAATATATGTACACCATGCCTCATATTTGATTGAATGACCATTAACACCCACCAGCAAGCTTCTCGTATAATTCTGGTTGATCACGTCATAAAATATGTACAGTAGGTAATATTTAATTAAATTTGTTGGTTTCAGGAAACAGACATGTTTATAAAAATGGCACATAAATGTTTTAGAATGTTGAATTTTTTACTTTTAATTCCATAACCAACGTTAACATGGGATGTGGGTCATTGTCCCATTGAAGCATAAAATTTCTTCAAAGTTCTAAATATCTGGTTCATATTGAAGGAATCGATGACAATGAGTTAATTCTCATTTTACATCATTGTATTTATTTTGTACAATGCCTAGTGCCACTAGCAGCAAAACAGCCCCGATGTATGATGCTGCCACCACCATGCCAGTATACAGTATGCCACATAGTTAATCAAACCATTGTGTAAAGATGACTGTGGATGGTTCACTTGGATAGCCCCAAGTTATACAGTTGGTGAAGATAAATAATTAATTATCCCACAGTTTATACTAACATACCTCCTCTAGCTCTTGTAGACTCATTAATGGGAAGCGGACTCTCTGGAGAAGCCTTGGTAAATTTGCCAGCTTGTTTTCCTTATCCTCTTCAACCCAATTCATTAAGGCCCTGAACACCACCACCTTGAGAAAGAGGGACATAATCACCTTCATTAATGTTTTCATTCATTCATTTATTCATTCATTCCACGACATATTCAGTCATCTTTCTTTAGTTATCACTTCATTGTGGCTTTGGAAGAAGTGAATATGGAGCCTTCTGGGGAAAAAC
The DNA here is from genome assembly GCA_013621035.1 of Clarias magur. Lineage (NCBI taxonomy): Eukaryota > Metazoa > Chordata > Actinopteri > Siluriformes > Clariidae > Clarias > Clarias magur. The sequence goes on along the minus strand of QNUK01000188.1, from coordinate 1,165,288 downwards.
CCAACACACCTTAGGAGAAGGTGGCTTGGTGGTTAGCACTGCCTCCATGGTCTATGTTTGATTCCCTCCTCAGGTCTGTGTGCATGGTGCTTGCATGTTCTCCCCATGCTTTGTTGGTTTCCTCCCAAAGACACACAGATTAGGCTAATTGGCTTTCCCAAATTGCCCTAAATGTGTGAATGATATATTTGTAAAAATGGGAATAAATACAATGGTCTGCATTGGTTTCCACAGTTCCTAGTTGGACTACAGAGGTTCCTTGCTGGATGGATGGATGGATTAAAACTACTACATATTGTATATTTTTACCATTTCAGCCAGTTCATTTGTCAGTTAACTTACCTCAGAGTCCACACACAGCTCATCCGTCTCCAACAGACGCTCCAGTAGGGTCCAGGTCAGATATTTAAAATTCTCTCTTTCTGAAACTTGCTGAAAGTGGGCTAAAGTGTACTCCTCTGCTGCCCTACCAAGATGCTGCAGCCCATAGGTCTCAGCTAGAAACAGAGTTTCCAAACATGAAGCATCATTCATATGATCATGTAGAAAGTCAGAGCATAGTGTTTGTGCCCCTTGTAGCTGGAATTGCACAGATGCTTCTGTAAGGTTCCAGATGTTCTGCCAGCCGAGCTTCAACTTTCCAGAATACATGAATTCCAGCAGGGATTCCAGCACCCATGATGACATGCAGTGCAAACATACCACTTCCTCTATTGACTCACGTAGTCCACTGCAAAAGAGGGCTCTAAAATAGTCTCCTGCAGCAGCAAGTATAATACGATGGGCTGAGGGAGAGATGGAAAGAAAAAAAATGCAGGTATATACAATACCTTTTATGCTTGTGCAATAATAATCAGTTCTAAATATTTGTAATAGTAAAACTTTGATTACCAGGGAAACGTTCTCCACTATCTACCTCCATGATAACATCACAACCAATACGTCTCTCCCACAGTGTCCTGATCACTTGCAGGCTTTGTTCCCTCTCTGGCATCCCAGTGGGTGGAATCTCTGCCTTGCACACCTCTGCGAGTCGATTCACTCCTAAACACCTGCAAGCCATCACAATCTCCTCCGAATCTCTGGCTTCTGTATAATTCATACTGACTTCTCCACAGTAAGCAAAGTTCAGGACAGCCTTCAGGCCTACACAAGTTAAACGACACCCGACTCCTCCAACATTAGCCAAATTCACCTCCTTAACCTGGGAGCACAGCCACTCCTCTGCCTTTTTACTGACAGCAGCAAGCACCAATTGATGAGCCCTGTGGGAATTACCAAGAAGCTTTAAGCTGCAGTCCAACAGCAGTCCTTTTTCCTTTAAACTACAAAATGAGCTAAAGAGAGAGTCACAGTAGGACGGGAGGAGAAATGAGGTGAGCTCTTGATTGTGGCAGGTGTCAGAGTATGGAGGGTATGGGGTAAAAATTGAAGTCACATTATGGCAAGCATTAGTCAGTGTAGAAGAAGAGCAGGCTTTATAGTCTTTGATTCCTCTTTCAACATGAAGAGATGTGGTGGAAGAACTATGTGATTCTTCTGCACCCTTCTTTCTTTTACATGCGCCACCTCCTTTATTGCTTGCCTGTCTACCTGAGGGACTGTCTTGAAATACTGCCATTCTTTGATGGAGTGGTAACTGTTGCTCTTGCTGTTTTTCTTGGTTTTGCTGCTGTGACATTGTTCTGTGAAAAAGCAGAAGCAATTGCATTTACTATAGGACAACATTTACAATTTTGTGGCCTATAATATTGAGTAGGTCCCCCTTCGCGACCTAATGACCTATGCGTTCTCCTGACATCTTTCTCCTGGAACCAGCTTCAGTAGCTGTTCAATTGAGCTTCAGTAGCTCTTCTATTCGATTGGACTACAGAGGCCAGCCTTCCTTCTCCATGTACACCAGTGAGCCTTGACTACCCATGAACCCGTCACTAGTTCACCGGATTTCCTTCCTTGGATCACTTTTGGAATGTCCTGACCAATGCAGACTGGGAACATCCCACAAAAGCTACAGTTTGGAATGGCTCTGACCCAGTTGACTAGCCATTACAATTTGGCCCTCCTCACAGTAGCTAACATCTTTTTACAATGGCAGCTGAAAGTGGGTGAGATACTGTATACTAGGCAGCAAGTGAAGCTTTTTGCTGAAGTTGATGTGCTGGAAGCAGAAAACTGCAGCTCTTGTGGGATGTTCCTGGTCTGTAGTGGAGAGGACATACCAAAAGTAATCCAATCAAGGAAAACCAGTGAACTTGTCACAGGGTCATGGGTGTCCAAGGCTAATACTCTGTAATACTTTTAAGTATTTGCTTATTTAAATCTTTTTTTGGCCAGCCAGTGCAGTGTGCCTAAAGATGCCAGAAATACTAGAAATACTGTGGTATGTGTTTTAGTGACTTGGTAATCGTCAGCATATGCTTAATATTAATATGCACAGTACAGTATACTAGCAACCATTTTACTTGATCAGACAAAGAAAAAGAGCAAAACCAGTACAGGAGGCATAACACATGCTTCATTAACTAAAGATGATGTTAATGTTTTGTCATGTCCTAAATGTACAATTTAAAATAGTATACTTATCATTAATGCTGTCATTTCTGAGACAAGGTGACCTCATGAACTAAGAAAAAGCTACATTCACAAGGTTGTGCTAGACCATAGAAGACTTACCATTTGAATCTTACAGAAAGGCAAAAAGTTTCACCAATCATTCTTGCTTAGCCTTAAATGATGAAATAGTATGTCTGAAATCCCTGATAAAAGACAGTTATTTATATCTCAGTTCTAAATAGTATCCAGTCACTCTCATACAGCACAGGACAAAGGGAGTGCTAGAGTGTTATTGTGCTAATAATAGACGTTGGCACTTTTAAGGTGTACATTTCCATTTAATAGCAAACAGTGTTATTTTTATTGTGCCATGAAGACCAGTATGAATAAAAGAGAGGAGACAAAATGTACAAGGTAATGTTTATAATATTGAAAGGTTTCCATTTTCCTTTTTTATGGGGATATGGGGAATGGTTAATTAAAAGCAAATTGTTCAAAAGGGGTCAAGCTTTTAATTTTTTTCTGTGTGTTTTTATCTATTTAAACAACAAAATATTATAGGCAAAACTTTGTATATTAATATAAATAACAAAATCAGACAATTCGAAACAAACACAAAATACTTTGGAATAGGGACAATCTGAATTCATTAACTGAAGCCTTTTTTTTCCTGATTATCCACTAACAAGTGGTTTTCTTATGGCCACACACACAGCTGTTTAATGCCAATCCTGTGCGTTCTCATCACATTGTGTGTGAGAACTATGGCTAATTAACTATGGCTTTAACAGAAGTTTTTTTTTTTTACCATTCAATTTCACTAAGTGTTTAAGCTAGTATTCCATTACTAGAATTTAATCTAGTTCCATTAATTTCAAATATCCTTAGTTGTTTACTTTGCTTAATGCAGGCCAATAATTAGACGCTTCTGAAATAGCAACCTTTTCTTCCCTAGCCAGTGTATTTAAGTAATGATAAAACAAATTAAGGTGATATAAACAATTTTTTATTTCACTCTAGAGATCTCAATTAATTATATACTGCTTACTTAATTTGGAGAACAGAAGCAATGACAAGTCAGTCATCATTAAATGATTAGAGAGACAACTAGTCCATCACTTTTGACTATTACTATAGGTACAGTCGATGGTGCGGTAAAGTGACAGATACAGTATGTAAAGATAATAAATGAACTTGGTGACAATAAAGTGTAAAGCGAGAATAAAATGAATAAAATCTGAAAATAATGAGCTAGGATGAATATTCCATATATAAATAAAATATTAGAAGAAATATTGTTAGAAATGAATATTTAGAAGAAAGAGGGAATGCATAGCAGAGCAGTATGGCAAAATTAGCAAGAAATAACACATTTAAGCATTAAATTCAACATAACTATTACTTTAACTTAATGACACAAAGATTATATAGAAATATAATCAAATACTGTAGGTATTTTTTGCTATGGAAAACAAAATGGTTCTAACAAAACATCAATTAAATAGCTGGCATCAGAGCAGAGTGGCATGATTGAGCTGGCACAAATGGGATCAACTTGTCTCTATTCAGTTAGTCATTTGCTAGCAATTTTTGAAAATTCACTTTTTATCTGAAGTAACAATTACCAGTGATAACAGTGAGGTCTTATTTATAACTACATACCAAACAGTGATTTAGATAATGTCATTATAACACAGTAACAGTTAACATTTTATCTTTATTTTTTTTTTAGATAAAATCTCCATGTACTGAAACTAGCCCACCAATGGGAAACCAGATGAATAGATTTTCTGGACTACCCTCTTTTAGTCCTGAGTAGCTCATCTGTCTCCTGTATAAACCCATGAGTCTATCTACAACACAACTATCCCACTTTTAACCCACGCTGAATGGCAATTACAAGCTGGCTTTTTACAGATAACATCCAGTAGTTATGTAGCACAACCATTTATACTTATGATTTTGTGCAGTTAAAATTAATTGTCATTTAATTTTACCCTCATGGTTTTAGAGGTACCCATTGCAATTTGAGTCTAATGAGTGAAGTATTTAATACACCATACACATAAATTAAGAAAATGTCTGGAACAAGGAATTGAAAAATAACTAGAATGATGCAAACAAAAATGTTCTGTGATTTTCTGAAGCTCTTATTCCATGAACGATATCAATAACCCATTTATGGTTGATGTGAAAAGACCATATAAATGTACCCGTGCAAACTTTATATGTGTGTGTATGTGTTATTGACCTTGTAGCACACCCTTCATAACTAAAGCATACATATTGTGCAACCTGTAAAATCTGTGCAACCTGTAAAACAGAGCCTAAAATTATTACAAAATTATATCTGAACTGATATCATTAACCATGCAACAGAGTGGCTTTGTGGTAAGCATCGCCACCTAGCACCTTTAAGATTTAGGGTTTTTAAATCTCACTTCCAGTCTGTGTACATGTACTGTACATGGCGTTTGCATGTTCTCCCCATGCCTGCTGGGTTTCCTCTATATACTCAGGTTTTCTCCTACAGTACATGCTCTAGTTCTAGGCTAATTCCAAATTGCTAGAAGTGTATGAATGGGTGTGTTAGTGTGTGTGCATGTGCCCTGCGATAGGTTGACACCTCATCCAAGATGTACCCAGCATGGTAACCTTGTTCCCTGGGCTAGGCTCCAGGAACCCTGTGATGCTACATAGGAGAAGCTGAAGGATGGATGAATCATACACTGCCTGGCCCAAAGCCACCATTTCACAAAGGGTCAAATGATAGGCCTGTATCAAGCAAAGAAAAAAACTAAGTAGATTTAAAATGCTTGAATTTGAATGATGTATTGTGCAATGTATTATTATTAAAACATGGAAATATAGTGCTTATCTTCATGTCAGGTTTGTGATCGGAAAAAATCATGATTGGCCTTTTACATATTGATATCTTGATGGCTATATAACTAAAATATCATGTGTGATATAATTAATTCTATTAAATTATTTATATAATATACGTTTTGTTTTGTTTTTTAAGTTCTGCACTTAGTTTAAATATATGAATGTCTTTTTTTTCAGCTTGGTGAAGTTGCTTCATAATTTTTTTCTATTTCTTTTTCTAAATCACAGCTATGTTTAATTGTGAAAATAAAAGCATTTCCACACACACACACACACACACACACACACACACACACACACACACACACACACACACACACACACACACACACACACACACACACACACAATTTTGGTTTTGGAAGTTTTTCCTTTTCTTTAATCAATATCAGACAAGCATGACCCTGCAGATAATCACTATGGCATGTTGTGTATATTGCTGATATTGCTTTTTTATATACTTATTTTTATACTTTATACACAAATATTATGTACATTTTTGCTCCATCAATAAAAAGAATTCCCAAATAGGCCATAGCTGCACAGATTATTGTGTGTTGCCCTGAAGATTGACTGACAGTATATAGAAAGCATACAGTTTAACTGTAAAGACCTTTTGCTAGAGCTGGAAATGTTTCTACTGGTCACAGGACAGTTAGTATATAAGTCAAAAATAAGCCCTTATTTCTTCAATTAAATAAGTAGACCAGAGCTGCTGTTAATATAAAAAGGCTGATGTAATTAAAACTATTATGATGCCAATTTGCTTCTTTATGCACTGTAAAAACTCGAATAAATTAATATTGTATCATTGAGACAACAGGGAACATCGTGCTCTTGAAAACTTTGAAGACACAGACTGAATAAACAAACAAAACAAATTCATATATTTACCTGAGATACAATCACATGATTTATAAGACCTCCTTCGGATCTTTGGATTAATCATTTTAGGTAAATGAGCTTGATCATATGGAGCTACATCAAATCCCAGAGTATGAATGCAACATGTGTTCGTACTTCATTCAGACGTGACAGATTCTGGGTTTTACCAAGCCAGATTTATGCAGTATATATAATCTGAAATATCAAAGGCTACTTTCAGTACTTTGCGACACTTTACCCGAGACAAGAACGTAATATGGTCATAAACTTTGTACAACCTCATTAAAAGTCTTGAGCAAACTCTTTTGCTTAGTTTAGATTTGAAAATGACAGGATTATTCCAGTAACACACCCAGTATCGACCCTCAGTAAGAATTTAATTAATTACAGTAACTAATCATTTTCTCTTTTCAATATTATTGTCTGCAGTTGATGTCTGTATTTAACTCTACTGCGAAAAGGGGATGGTTTAGAGCAACTACTGTACATATATATTTACAGTCATTTGTAAGAGTTATGTTCTTGTGTAAAAATATAATAAAAATCACCTGTCTTAAAACTAGGTAAATAGAACCTCAGACAAATAGCAACAATATAACTACTTAAAGCTTTTTAAAATCATCTGAGGTGATGATTTGGGCTTTTTTTTGCAGCCACCGGACCTGGGGACCTTGCAGTCATTCTTCCTCTGTATTCCAGATGTAAGACTGTCAGGTCGATGTTGGGTCGGGCAACAGGACAAGGATCCAAAGCACACCAGTAAATGGCTAAAAGATTAAAGAATAAAGATTTTGAAATATTTTAGTCAAAGTCGACCTAAACCCAACTGAACTCCTGTGGCAGGACGTTAAGAGAGCTGTGCATAAATGAAGAAGAATGGGCCAAAATTACTTCACAATGATGTAAGAGACCGATCATACAGGAAGCTTGACTGCAGTTTCAACTTATTGCTGCTGAATGTGAATCCACAAGCCATTGTATCATGGGGAGTGTGACTTAAGTTTGACTGACTTTGACATGGGCCAAATTTGGATGGCTATTGGATTGGAACAACTCTGCACTGAAAAGCGGTGAACCGGCAACTGTGTCATGGGTGGCCAAGACACACTGCTGTACATGGGGAGTGAATGGGGAAAGTTATGTCGTTAAGTATGTCATAAGGTCACCCACAAGTGAGTGTAGGCAATGGCATGAATGATCAGTTTCCATGCATTTTAATTGTATATACTTGCTTATCACTTTAGTCCCACTGGTTAGTTTACTCTGTTTTCTTTGTCTCGTGATACTCCTGCATCCTTTGTCGTCCTACATCTCCAATTATCATTGCTATAATAATAATAATAATAATTATTATTGTTATTATTATTATTATAAGAAATATATTATTATTATTATTATTATTATTATTATATTGCTTACAATATTTCAAAACCTTTCAAAACCTTTTTTCTATATAAAAGCTGTTTATATTGTATAAATACTTAATATATATATATTATAATTCTTTTTATATAAACAGGATGACATTACAACACGTAATGTTAAGACCGGTATTACATACGTTTCCCTTGTGCCATCCGGGAGGCTGTGGCCCCTCTGGGCATGACTTTACAAGTCCTCTGGGTATATGCTGTGGTGTCCTGCTTTTGGGTGGTTCCTCTGTCAATCAGAGTTATTTGTCAAACACATTCGATGGGGGCTTGTAAATTTAACCCATGTATTAAAAAGCATTTAAACTGACAGAGTGAGCGAGAGAGAAAAAAAATTAAGCAATGTTCTTTATCAGAAAAACATATTTCTTTCATCTGATCTTTTTTATAGGCAAAAATATTTAAACATGATGTAAGTTAGATAGTTAAACTATAGTGAGATTAGAACAACAATGAAAAAAGAGAATGTTATGGATAGGAATCTTTTTTTTTTTGTCACTAATGACAGACTCAACCATGCACTAGCCCGCCTACATACAGGGGAGGAGTGTCATTATAAGGTCAGGTATAAAAGTAAATAACTGTAGAGATGAGAGGTAAAATACTTTACAGAGCTATTCAAAACGAAGCCATGAAAACCAATTACTAATTACAAAAAAAAAAAACGTTACAGAACAAATCAAAATCCTGATCAGCTGAACCTTATATATACTAAGGTAAGACAAAATGCTTTCTTTTAAGAAGTGAAACTCATTGAAGAGTAGCTTGCTGATTTGGTTGTTGTATGTTGCTCTTTATCCTTTAATCTTGTAACCATCTTGATACAATTGTTAATTCTAAACCAATGTTTTAATTAAACGATTTAGTGTGTTTCCTCTTGAAAATACAGTATGTAATCCTCCCTCGGTGTCATTATGTTTTTTTTTGTTTGTTTGTTTGTTTTTTAGCAAGATGAATAAAACTGAACTGCATTCAAAGAGAATAAAAATGATTAATTAATAATAATAATGTCAATATTAATAATAAATCTTTCAATGTGTTTTTATTTGAAATGCAAGTTGTAGAGCACCTTTTTAGCTTCCTTCCTAAATTTCTTCTCTCCCACCAGTTTGTAAAGTCTTGACAAAGAGAGATGTCTATTTAAACATCACTTAGCTTTTTAAAATTAATGTGTAAATGACTTACAGACTGAACCGAGCCTTATCAGCTGAGCAAAAATGTACTAATGGATCTCGTGATGCATATTCCACCTGACACACCGGTGAATTATGTGTTGGCACATGTGATGATGTACTGTACATTCATATGGAAAATTACTTTATTTTTATTTATTTGTTATAACTGGAAAAAATGTTCTACACACAGGGGAGGCTGCACAGTGAAATCAAAAACAAATAGATTGCTGTTTAAAGTATAACTTAAGCATATAGTTAAACTGTTTTGTTTCTGACTGTATATATTAGTGATGGGAAGTTTTAATGACTCGTGAAAATTAACAAATCTTTTATTTTTTCAGTAATTTAGTTTATTTCGTTCTTCTGATCAGAAATAAAATCAAATGTTACATTTTCAATAAACAGACCCCCCAACACGTCTACATACACACGTTTTGGCTATAGTTCCAGTAATGAAAATATTACAATGCAGCTAAGGACATATTATGATAAACAGAATGAGCAGCTCACCTCTCATATCTTCTGGTCCAAATTGTTCGCTCTTTTGTCACGCGACTCTCATAAACGCTATGCAGTGCATTATGTGCAAAACTCATTTCTGTTTTCTGTACAAAACCTACTGTACAGAGGTTTTGCGATGCTTTCCGCATGTGCGCCCAGTAGAAAATGAACAAATCACTCTCTAAGACTACTCGTTCTTCTGAGTCACTTTAAAGATTTGTTCTAAAAGAATGAATAGTTCTTGAACGACCCATCACTCGTATATATCACTTGATCCCAAGGTGCTGACTGTTATGTCTTTCTTGAACAGTACGCTATATTACAGCAATCAATGGGGAACTTTGTCTCCAAACGAAAACGGATGGATCTAAATGGCATGCCTCAAGGTCCCTTTTCTGTTACTGGAGATGTTGCGCAACAATACCCATGTCAGGAAGAGGGTTCCGTTGGAGCAATTAGGACTTGCAGAGCTGGTACTGAAATTAACCTCAGCATGGAATGGGAAACCCCCAAACACCAGAATTCCAGGCCGTCCATTTACAGCACCATGGATGCAGTACCTCACCTCGAGTTTTATACCAACTCTGTAGGTCATCAACGACGTAGCAGGCCATCGCTGGAGAGTCTCCGCAAGATTTCTGAAGTAAATAAACTTTCAGCTACTTTATTGAGCTTATCTAATCCGATTGACCTTTTAAAAGCTTAAGCTCCACTGAGATGTAAAGTCTTGTAGTCTTAGAACTGGTGGCATCGTGGTGTAGTGGTTAGCACTGTGGTCTCATACCTCCAGTGTTGGTTCTGCCTTCAGTTCTGTGTGCAGAGTTTGCATATTCTCCCCACGAATAGTGCCTTTCCTTCAGATACTCTGCTTTACCCTGCCTTATGCCACAAGTCCCATGGAATAGGCTCTAGGCCTCCAATGACCCTGAACAGGATAAGCGGTATAGTGAATGAGAAAGACTTAGAATCTGAGAACTACCCTCTTAGAGGGGAAAAAGGTTCAAACCAAATGCTATAGAGTTCTCTGAATTGTTCCTAAACGGCCTCAATTAGAAGTTAAGGGTCTATAACTATCAAAATTTATAGCAGTTATTTTTATATGGGTTACACTGAACAAATCTATGTAATATCATATGACATTCTCTATTTATTAATTCAAGCAGCCATCACTAGCTAATGGTTGGCTGGAATGACCAACAGCCTCACACCAGCAGTCATTGCTCTTAGGGGAAGTAATGTTGCTGAGGACCCCAACCTTCTGGAAAACTACAGCTGCACACATACTTACACACCCATTATAAATGCTAATCGGTCTACAGTGTATGTCTTTGTATTATGGGGGGAAATCAGAATACCTGGAGGAACCTCACCAAGCTCAGAGAGAACATCAAACTCTACACACAGATCAAAGGCAAGCTTCAAATCCCCAACCCTGGAGGTGCGAGTCAAAAGTGATAACTACCAAGCCGACATGTTGCTGTATACTTAACTTCAGCACATTTGCTACTGTATAAATCAAATTAGAGTATAGTCACATAGTAATAAAAAATACGCTATGTTTCATTTAATGTGATGTATTTACATGTTTGTTACAGAATTATGAATTAAGTAGTAATATGGGCGACATGAAAACAGAATCAGGGATCCACGAGGAAGAAGAGAAGCAGCAGAACAGCAGTACTAAAGGGAAGACCACCCAACCAGTCCGCTTTGGCTGGGTCACAGGTGTCATGGTGAGGGTGTGGCAGACGTGATAACATTATTCTGAGAGTTAAAAGATCCATTGATTTATTGCCTTTTTGTCTTTTGCAGATTCGATGTATGCTGAATATTTGGGGAGTAATTCTGTTCCTGAGACTGCCTTGGATTACAGCCCAGGCGGGAATCCGTAAGACAGAATAAAGTGTTTTGCTGTAGATGAGAGAGTAATGAATTTTGAAGATTTGTTATTTAGTACAGTACTCCTCAAAATGGCTTATTGTTCCTGCAGTTTGCACTTGGGCTATCATTCTTCTGTCTGTAATGGTAACCTCAATAACTTCGTTATCAGTGTCGGCTATTGCCACCAATGGAAGAGTCTCCTCTGGTGAGTAGTAAAGCCAATATAAGATTCCCAACTAAATTGAACTGTTCCAGGTTTTGACTTGATCCTGTCCTTTATAGGTGGTGCCTACTTTATGATTTCACGTACTTTGGGTCCTGAATTGGGAGGTCCCATTGGTATGGTATTCTCTTTTGCCAACGCTCTTGGCTGTGCGCTCAACACTGTGGGATTTGCAGAGACTGTCCGAGATCTTCTTATTGTAAGATTTTTTTAAATAACATATAATATAATACAGTGGAACCTTGGATTACGAGCATAATTCGTTCCGGAAGCGGGCTTGTATTGCAAAACAATCGGAAAATCAAAAATCAAACACTCCAAATCAAATCTTCCCATAAGAAATAATGAAAGCTCAAATAATTTGTTCCACAGCCCAAAAAAAATAAATACCAAAAAATAAATACAGAAAAATAATTAATACAATATATAAAGTAAAAATAAAACAAATTAACCTGCACTTTACCTTTAAAAAAAAGTTAAATCCCAAAAAAAATAATAAATCCCAACAGATAAGTGTTTACGTTTGTGTGCGCAGGCGCCGTGTATTTGTGTGTGTGTGTGTGTGTGTGTGTGTGTGTGTGTGTGTGTGTGTGGAATTAACCCCTTCCCTCAGTAAAACTCCTCCTCCCTTCCCCCACCTCGCTTTTTAAGTTTCATAACAAACACACACAACGGAAACACTGTTTTAACGGGAAAAAAAGAAATGACACTCGCGTGAGCGCAGACTAACGGAATCACTGCTGTAAAGTAAAAAAAAACAAAAAAACAAATGAACCAGCATCTTACCTTTGAAAAGAATCGACAGAGCAGAGTTTCTGTGTAGAGCAGAGTGTGTGTGTGTCTGTGTGAAGCCGGGGACAGGGGGGGGTGTAAAGGCGAGAGAGTGTGTGTGTGTCGGTGTGTGTGTGTGTCAGTGTCAAAAAACTTGGTACTCGTAAACCAAGACATGCTCGTTTTTCAAGTCAAAATTTATAAAAAAAATCTTTGCTCGTCTTGCGGAACACTCGTAAACCAAGTTACTCGCAATCCAAGGTTCCACTGTATATGATACTTCAATTTACCATTGTCATTATTGCTAAATTCTACAGCCGTCTTATCCAGTGATAGTCTAAATCTAAACAGAAATAGTTAATTAACCCAAGACTTTGATCATCTACTGTCTTCTTCATATGTGGCATTTCTGTTCTGTTTTTTATAACACAGCAATATAATGCTGTCATGGTGGATGCAATCAATGATGTTCGTATAGTAGGTGCAATCACAGTCACTTGTCTTTTGCTGATCTCCTTGGCTGGAATGGAATGGGAATCAAAGGTGAATATTTCTTGTCAAATCATGAATTTTAACCTTAACTTATATCTATTTATGCTGACTTTACATTGTATGATCGGATCACTTCTCCGAATCTTGCAGACGCAGATTTTATTCTTCCTTGTGCTGATGGTGACCTTCATTAACTATTTAGTCGGGACTTTAATTCCAGCCACTCCTGAGAAGCAGTCAATGGGCTTCTTTAACTACAGATGTGGGTATCTAGAATTATAAACTCTCTCATGAGAGTTCAATCAAACGGTCTGAACACAATGGTATTTTTTACTTATTATTTATTCTACGTTTCAGATGAGGTCTTTGCAGACAACATATTTCCAAAGTGGAGAGGCTCACAAGGTTTCTTCCAGATGTTTGCCATATTTTTCCCTTCTGCAATTGGGATTTTGGCTGGAGCCAATATCTCTGGAGATCTAAAAGTGACAGCATACACTTTAAACAACACTTTAAAGCAGTGTCTAGAGCTGGACTGGGGTAAATAGATTACTAACATGTAGTCATATGGTGTTTGTTGCAGAATCCTGAGACTGCTATCCCCAAAGGAACACTGATGGCCATTTTTTGGACAACAATAAGCTATTTAGTAATAACTGCAACCGTGGGTGAGTGTTTAGAGAATAGACTAATGAATTACACCTTTTGTTTTTTCTGTTACGTTCATTTGGATTTCATCCTCTCAGGTGCATGTGTGGTGCGTGATGCTTCCGGAAACCTGAATGACAGTTTGACACTGAATTTCACAGATCCATGTGAGGGTTTAGGATGCAAACTAGGTTGGAACTTTACTATGTGTGAGCAGAGCCAGTCCTGCTCTTATGGCCTGGCCAACAACTTTCAGGTATTACTTTTCTGTAAACATCACACGTAACTACATGTACTACTTACTTATGTATTTATGAATCAGTCAATCAGACTAATTGTGTGTATATATTTGTGTTTAAATGGTAGAAACAACACATGTTCTCTTGTCAAATACAAAACCTAAATCTAAACATATTTATAATTATGTTATTGAATGATGTACTGTACATATATAACTTCTATTTCATATTAAGAATTTAGAACATACTTCATTTATCTTCATTGTAACACAAGGTAAGATTATTAATGAGAGACTAAAGGAAGGGGTTTTAAGTGTTTTTTTAATAGCAGTGTTTTTTTAAGGACCTGTTTCTTATTTCATCAATAGCTCATGCCATACAGTACATCCTTTCATACACATATTTGGGAGGAAATTAAGTGTGTCAGAGAGTAATGCTAAAATGCAGAGCCTGTATACAGTATAGGGGTTGGACAATGGAACTGAAACACTGGCCAATTTAATGCTGGAGGTTTCATGGCTAAATTTTACCAGCCTGGTGGCCAATGTTCATTGATTGCACATTCCACTAGTAAGAGCAGAGTGTGAAAGTTTAATTAGCAGAGTAATAGCACAGTTTTGCTTAAAATGTTGCAATGCACACAACATTATGGGTGACGTATCAGAGTTCAGAAGAGGACAAACTGTTGCTGCGCGTCTCGCTGGCGCATCTGTGATCAGGACAGCAAGTCTTTGTGATGTATCAAGAGCCACGGTATCCAGGGTAATGTCCGCATACCACCAAGAAGGAAGAACCACATCAGGAGTAACTGTGGACGCCAGAGGAAGCTGTCTGAAAGGGATGTCCGGATTGTATCCAAAAAACAAAAAAACCCACAGCTGCCCAACTTACTGCAGAATTAAATGTGCACCTCAACTCTCCTGTTTCCACCAAAACTGTTCTTCAGGAGCTCCACAGGGTCAATGTACATGGCCGGGCTGCTATAGCCAAGCCTTTGGTCACTCGTGCCAGTGCCAAACGTCGGTATCAATGATGCCAGCAGTGAAAATCTTGGGCTGTGGACAATGTGAAACATGTATTGTTCTCTGATGAGTCCACCTTCACTGTCTTTCCCACATCCAAGAGAGTTACGGTGTAGAGAAGCCCCAAAGAAGTGTACCACCCAGACTGTTGCATGTGAAGCATAGGGGTGGATCAGTGATGGCTTGGGCTGCAATATCATGGCATTTCCTACTGTAGGCCCAATACTTGTGCTAGATGGGCGCGTCATTGCCAAGAAGTACCAAACCATTCTGGAGGACCATGTGCACCCAATAGTTCAAACAGTGTATCCTGAAGGCGGTGCCGTGTATCAGGATGATAATGCAAAAATACCCAGCACAGCAAGCCTGGTGACAGAGTGGTTTGATGAACATGAAAGTGAAGTTGAACATCTCCCATGACCTGTACAGTCATCAGATCTAAATATTATTGAGCCACTTCGGGGTGCTTTGGAGGAGCGAGTCAGCAAACATTTTCCTCCACCAGCACCATGTAGTGACCTGTCACTATTCTGCAAGAAGAATGGCACAAAATCCCTCTGGCCACTGTGCAGGACTGTATCTGTCATTCCCAAGACGAATTGATGGTGTATTACCCGCAAAAGGTCCCTACACCATACTAATGAATTATTGTTGTCTAAAACCAGGCGTTTCAGTTTCATTGCCCAACCCCCATGAATAATTTGAATTTACTGTAGGCTTGTAATTTTTTCTTTTCTTTTCATATACATTAAGGTTCTCAGTATGGTGTCTGGTTTCGGCCCCCTCATCACAGCTGGCATCTTTGCAGCCACTTTATCATCAGCTCTTGCCTTCCAGGTCTCTGCTCCTAAAGTCTTCCAAGTAAGATGCACTACCAGTCTCTTATCACCACTAAAATGAGGTATCACGTTAAAAATTATTGCACATACTCATCGGTTTTATTATTAGTGTCTCTGCAGGGACAACATATACCCATACATAGGCTTTTTTGCAAAGGGTTATGGGAAAAATAATGAGCCACTGCGTGCATACATTTTGACCTACTTCATTGCTTTGGCCTTCATCCTGATTGGTAAGTTTAAAGTTGGAGGTATACTATATTAACGTGTTTGGACAAACTTTCAAACTGTGATTGTGTCTTTAAAAATCATTAATCTAAAAATTATTAGTCTGTAATGTATTGTTAGAACTTCAATGTACATGGGTAATCAGCTTTGATTCATTTATATATAGATATATACTGTATATACAAACAATACATTCTATACATAATTTGAATATGGGTCGGCAGGTCAGTGCTTGCATATCATACAGTATACACTTAAGGTGCTCAGTATGGTGTCTGTTAGTACTTGCCCTTTTTTTAAATCAATCACACAACATTGTTTATCCATTACTTAACTTTTCCATTTTCTATTCACTTTCATGGCCTTTTCAGGAGAGTTGAACACCATCGCGCCTCTCATCTCGAATTTCTTTCTGTGCTCTTATGCTCTCATCAATTTCAGCTGCTTCCATGCTTCCATCACAAACTCACCAGGTGAGTATGCACCTCAGACTCCTCTCGAACAATAAACCGTGTTATGTTGCTATGTAAAAATATATCATGGTGCACTGTTATAAAGTACTGTGCAAAATCTGTGCATCTGTACATGCAAATCAATGCTGTAGAGTAAGGATGTCTACAAACTATAACGCCCAGTGAACAGTAATTAATTAATCAATGTCAGTATTTGGTGTGTGCTTCCTCCGGGTACTCCGGTTTCCTCCCACAGTGCACAGACATGCAGGTTAGGTTAATTGGCATCCCCAAATTGGCCGTAGTGTGTGAATGAGTGTGTGAGTGTGTGTATGTGTGTGTGCCCTGCGATGGATTGGCACCCTGTCCAGGGTGTACCCCGCCTTGTGCCCTAAGACTCCTGTGATAGGCTCCAGTCCCCCCCCCCCCACCCCCCCCGTGACCCTGAACACAGGATTAAGCAGTATGGATGTTGAGTGAATGAGTATTTGGTGCAATGGCGGCACAGTGTCCTAGTGGTTTGATTCCTGCCTTGGGGTCCAAACACATGCAGATTAGATTAATGTGTTCCCAAATTGCCTATAGTGTGTGTGTGTGTCCTGTGATGGACTGTCACTCTGTAACCATCATTGTGCCCCAAGTCTATTGAGATAGGCTTCAGTGACCCTGTATACAGGATAAAGCAGTATAGACAGTGAGTGAGTATTTGCTGTGACAACACCTTAGTGCAAGGTGCAACTCGTGCAGTTTTATAAGGAAACTAGCTACTAAGCTTTACTAAGCATCGTGCAGGACCAACCACAGTTATCCTGAGGATGGATGTTGGTTGCTGCACCTGCTTCCTTTTTGCATGCAAGCCCCAGAAACTGGTGGTGGCTTATATAATATGCTGGTATCTTTTTTGGCATACGCATATTTGATTGTGACTTTTAATTTTGTGGTGGAATACTGATGTTTGAAAATCAGAAATGTTTTTCGTACTTTTATATTAGTGGACCCACTCTAACATGTTATTGAAGAACTGTGTGGTGCAATGGAAGGTTTTTTGCCTGCAATGCAGAAGGCCTGGGAACAATCCCAGCCACTGGATGCAGTGCCGGTCACAAGCCCGGATAAAATGGGAGGGTTGAGTCAGGAAGGCGCCAAGTGCCAAGGACAGTTCTAATGATATTGCATCGTTATAATGATATAGTTGCCACACGGTTGCTGTGATCCTGGAGGAAGAGTATAATTACGTATATAAAAGCTATAACGACTTGTTTCATTGTGTAACCATATTGTCACTGCCACTTGCAGGATGGAGGCCATCTTTTAAATACTACAGTCGATGGACTTCCCTGTTCGGGGCTGTAATCTCTGTGGTGCTGATGTTCCTGCTCACCTGGTGGGCTGCTCTTATTGCTTTCGGGATCATCTTCTTTTTATTAGGTTATGTTATGTACAAGAAGCCAAGTGAGTAACTCATCTCAGTTCTTTTGAAGTCCAGATCAAAGGAATGTCGATGAAAATAGGCATTTAAAAAATATATTAATGTATTGTAATAGTCATGTATTTCTTTCAGAGGTTAATTGGGGCTCGTCTGTCCAGGCTGGTACTTACAACATGGCTCTGTCCTATTCGGCCTCTCTTTCAACTGTAGATGATCATGTCAAGAATTTCAGGTACGAGTGATGCAATAGTTGCCTTTGGACAGGATTTCTAAGCCCCCAAAGGTAAACCGTGTACATGGGTGGAGATCTCATAGCTATGCTCTTAATTTTGGGTTGAACAGTGGCGTGGTTGAGATCTCCAGCATAGCATAGCTATGCTCTTAATTTTGAGTTGAACAGTGGCGTGGTTGAGAGCTCCACCCATGTACACGGTGTCTGAGGACATGAGACATAGCAGAACAGTGCGTGCTCTGCTAATTACATTGAAACGAGAAAGCCAACCACTTTCTTATAAAAGTTATCATTTTATTGTGATTTTATTTAATCACTTACAATATTATATTTGTGTGGTTTTGATTATTGAGGAAGGGTTTACGACCCCCCATTCCGGTGTAAATTATGCCTATGGGCATACTTGCATTCTAATACCATATCAAAGGAACCATGTGACTTAGAAGAAGCACCTGATTGCTGATTGATGGCTGTCAATTAAGAAGTGTCAAATATGTTCCAATTCAGCTACTAAATTTGGGAGAAAAATGTGGGGAAATTTTTTTTAAAAAATAGTTCAATCTTAAAGATTTGTAAAACTCTTCCTTAATTTTTTAAATGTTATTTCTCTTTATCTTTCCTTCAGACCTCAGTGTTTGGTTTTAACTGGTCCTCCAAACTTGCGTCCAGGTCTGGTTGACTTTGTTGGCTCTTTCACAAAGAACGTCAGTCTGATGATCTGTGGAAACATTCTCATGGTGAGATTGAAGCCTCTCCTCTGGTTTAAATTAATGGATTTACCCCAAGCCATCTGTGAACAGGATCCAATGGAACACAATGGATGGACATATATATACTGTATGTCTGTGTGCATGGGGTTTGCATGTTCTCCCCGTACTTGATGGGTTTCCTCCCCCAGTCCAAAGACATGCAGATTAGGCTTATTGGTGTTCCCAAATTGCGTGTTTGTGTGTGCATGTGTGTATGTAAACGTTGACCAGAGACCCTACCAAAGTGGTACAAAATAGGAATAAATACCATAGAGGTTTCTAGGTGGATGGAGATGGAAATTGCTTGTAGTGTTCAAGTGAGTGTGTATGTGTGTGCCCTGCGACGGATTGGCACCCCATCCAGGGTGTGCCCCGCCTCGTGCCCTAAGTCTCCTGGGATAGGCTCCAGACCCCTCGCGACCCTGTACACAGAATAAAGCGGTATAGACGGTAAGTGGGTAAATGTTTTGTTTGTTTTGTTTTTGTCTGCAGGAGGAGAATAATTCTGTCAAATCCCAACCCAGTACAGACAAATTAGTAAAATGGCTGAACAGTAGGAAGGTCCGTGCCTTCTACACTCCTTTAAAGGGAAATAGTTTGAGAGAAGGAACTCAGCATCTCTTGCAGGTAAGCCAACTTTACCAATAATTTATTTATTTATTTGTTTATTTGTTATTTTTTATTTCAATTTTGTTTATCCCTTTAAAGGCATCTGGTTTGGGAAAGCTCAAGCCTAACATACTGGTCATGGGATTCAAGAATAATTGGAAGGAGTGCAGTGCTTATCACTTAGAAGATTATGTGAGCACCATATAGTAAGTAAAAACAGCATGTAACCCAATTTTTATAACAATAATAGAATAAAAGTTGTAGTGTTTGATATAAAATGCATCAAAAATGTATTTTACGTTTTCTTCCCAGTGATACATTTGATTCTAACTATGGAGTGTGCATTCTGAGAATGATGGATGGACTTGACATTGAGGAAGAGTTAGAGTCTGAAGGTAACTGTAAATCTACTTCTTTTATTTTTGTTTGTTTGTTTTTGTTTTAACAAGATTGGTGAACAGGTGGCATGTTGGCTTAATTGTTAGCACTGTTAACTTGCACATACCGGATCTAGGTTTGATTCCCAGCCAGGTTCAAATCCCACCTCTGTGTGCGTGAAGTTTGCATGTTCAAAGGCATGCAGGTTATTAATTGGCATTCCCAAATTGCTCATAGCGTGTCCTGTAAGGAATTAGCACCCTGTTCAAGGTGTACCCCGCCTCGTGCCCAAAGTGTCCTGGGACAGACTCCTACTCCTAGGAATGACTACTCTGTTTATCTTATAGAAAACCAAGCATTTGAGGCTGATGAGAACATTGACTCAGATCAGAGTCAGGACTCAGACAAAGAATCAGGTAAACCAGGTTTTACACAGTGCACTGATCAGCCAAACAGCAAAATGCAAAACCCAAACATAAAGCCCAATATTCTGTAGGTTCACCTGGGTTTACCTTCTGATACCCTTCTATTGTGGCCAATATTCTTTTTTTTTCAGCAATTTGTGCCGCATTGGCTTTTCTCTGGTTCTGGCCTTTGGTCCCCACAGGCATAGATGAGCCTTGGTTGCCCATGATCTTGTCACTAGTTTACTGGTATATAATATGAATATAAATGAATATAATAATGGATATCATTATTGGTGGTGTTGTTGGTGATATGGCTGATTGGTGTATATGTTGCACTTTAATTTCTTATGAATTTCATGACATGAAAAATGTCATCATTCTCTCATAATTCTGCTTACACATTTCTCTTTGCTTTGCCCCAGATAACGAGAAAAAAAAATCAAACCACGTGATCAACAATGACATTAAAACATTTTTTCAGAATAAACAGGGACATAAGACCGTAGATGTGTACTGGATCTCTGATGATGGAGGTAAGTTATTATTGGTAAATGAAACGAAAGATTTGTTTGAGTAGAGTTTGCATGTTTTCCCCATGCTTGGTGCGTTTCCTCTTGGTATTTGGGTTTTCTCCCAGAGGCCTGAGTAGGTTAATCAGCATTTCCAAATTGCCTGTAGTGTGTGAACTTATGCCATATGACGGATTGGAACCCAGTCCATGGTGTACTCTACTTGTGCACCGAGTTCCCTTGAATGGACTCCAGGCTTCCCATGACCCTGAATAGAATAGGCAGTATAGCGAATGAGCGAGAAAGTAACTGAAATCTTTTTTGGTATTTGCCAGATTGTTATGCAGCGATTGGTTATAAAAATATTTATCCATGACTTTTTACTCAGGTCTGACTCTGTTGGTGCCATATCTGTTAACTAGAAGAAAGCGCTGGAGGAAAAGTAAAGTTTGTGTTTTTGTCATAGGGGAGCTGCACACCATGGAGCATGAGCGCAAAGAGTATATTTTTGTTTATTGTGAATTATACACTTATTGTCATAGAAAGATTTGTAAGAAAATTACATCTGTCATACCCATTACCTACTGTTCTCAGGATGATCACATTACTACGACGATTTCGCTTGGACGTCCATGACGTCATTGTAATGACTGACACTGAAAAGTCGCCTTCCTCCAAAAAGTATGTTTTTTTTTCAAGACATCTACTGACATTAAATTGTTTCATACGTCAAATATTATCCACACTCCGGCTGTATTAAAACGCGCGTTTCCATTTTCCGCCTGTCTCCCCAGGCACTGCTGTGCAAGTGTGAATGTTTCACATCATTTTATTTCTAACTGCGGTGCGGGCAAAAGTAGATTTTGCGCCCCATGAGGTGTTAAAGCATCCTCCCTATAGTCCTGATCTTGTCCTATCAGAATTTGGTCTCCTGAAAGCAGCCCTACGAGGATGAAGAGTCAATCCTGATGAAGTAGTGAAGACAGCAGTGGCTCACAGTTCAGCCTAAAACATTCTTTAATAAGGGATTACGAAAGTTTGAACAGAGGAGCAAAGTATACTGAAAAGCAGGGAGATTATGGTGAAATGATGATTTACAGTAAAAATGATGTATTTGTGATTTCTAAAGCAACCGAAAATAAATTCTACAGCCAAAGTGCGGATCATTTTTGATTCACCCTCGTAGATTGCGCGCCTAGAATTCAATGCTCGGCGATAATTACTGTTCATATTTACATTTACATTATTTTATTTCTGCAGCTTAAAGCGATTTGAGGATTCTGTGGCCTTGTTCAGGGTCCAAGAGGAGCAGCAGAGAGAGGTGTCAGAACAGCAACAAAAGACATCCTGTCCATGGAAAGTTTCAGATAAACAGATGGAGGCATTCAGGCTCAAGGTGTGTCTGAGACTGAGCATTGTTGGGAATTACTACATTTTAACCCCCTTAAGAAACCTTTCATGAGTGCAGAGCAACAAATCCAGTGATATTCCACTATTATATAGAGGAATGTATATACTAGACACTATTGTGTGTGACTCACAACAGTGTGACTAGGTTGTGCAGATCACTAGGGTTGTAATGATGCAAATGTGCAAATGCGTGGGACTCCTATTTAATGCAGTTGTCAGAACCTGTATAGTTATAGAACATGTTACATAATATGGTAACCTAACAACGTTATAATGTGTTATAAACAACTCTTCACTTGTCTGATTTTGGGCTTCAGTTTTCAAATAAAGCAACACCTTAGACACCACTTTACCACAACAATCAACATATAATTCAGTTTAATCTAGTTGATTAATGAATAGAATCTAATTATGACCTTAGTGTATCCTTATACAAATAAGTTTAGGAGGTAAAGACGTTTCGGGCATGCATTAGGTAAACTCCCTGAAAAATGATTTTCAACTCTGCAGAGGAGCATCTCACCTCTTACGGAAATTTGATTACTTATTAGTTATTGTTGAATTATTATGTTTGTCTTTTAGTCAGAGAGAATGGTGAGACTGAATGAGATCATTAAGAGGAATTCCAAAAATGCTGCACTCATCTTGGTGTGAGTAGTGACCCCAGTTCATAACATTAACACGAAAAGGTACACCCACAAGCCGTTTTATTAGGAACACCTTTTACACTGTACGCTTCAAGTAATGTTCACATCAGACATGATGTTAAAGAATGCGATCTCTGTGACTTCAATTGTGCCAGTGTTGTTGGCACCAGATGGGAAATTGTAATATAAAAATGCATAATGAAAAGAAATCTATCACTATATAAAAATCATATATGCATTAAAGCCGCAGGTAGAAACATGTTGTTGATGAAAGAGATGAGAGGACAATGTCCTGACTGGATTGAGCTGACAGAATGTGTATAAGTAATTCAATTCAGCACTTTTTACCACCACATCAGTTTCCTTTCCTTTCAACCAAAAACAGAAATTTTGTTCTGAAATTTTGCAAGAAATTCGCCTCGGTATTCGAAGCATTTTTGGTTCACGAATGATCGAGCCAAACCGAACTGAATGCCAGCTAAGTTGCACGTCCTGGAGCAGATTGAAACTTGTTTGCGTCAGCCAAGCGAAGTGAGTTACATATTTTTGGTAGGATTTTTGCATTTTGTGCAAGATTTAGTACAGACATAGCACCATGGGTCCCAAGAATGTTAGGAAGGATGGTTGCAAGAAGAAAAGGATGGGGCTTTCAGGTTTGTTGTTAAGCAGCCGGTGCTAAGAGGAATCATAAATTTAAGCTTAAGTGAGATTTAAGGGGGCGGCATGGTGGTGTAGTGGTTAGCAGCTAAACGCCTTGCACCTCCATGGTCCAGGTTTGATTCCCGTCTCTGTGTGCATGGAGTTTGCATTTTCTCCCCGTGCTTGGTGGGTTTCCTCCCACAGTCCAAAGACATGTAGGTTAGGTTAATTGGTGTTCCCAAATTGGCTGTGTATGTGTGTGCCCTGCGATGAATTGGCACCCTGTCCAGGGTGTATCCCGCCTTGTGCCCTAAGTCTCCTGGGATAGGCTCCAGGCCCCCCGTGACCCTGAATACAAGATTAAGCTGTATAGATGATGAGTAAGTGAGATTTAAGGTCTATTTATTTCACATTTTACTTCATTTACATGTTTTTTTTTCTAAATATTTTGATTGTTTTCATATGCAGGAATATAAATATAGTGTTGGAAATTGGTAATATTGGTAAAACCTTTGGGTGGCTGGAACGGATTATCTGCATTTACATTATTTCCTATGGGAAAATGTGCTTCGCAATACGTAATTTTGCCTTAAGAACTCACCTCTGGAGCAGATTCAATTTGTACACCGCTGCACCTTTAGGGAACATATTACTCAAGTAAACATGAAAGTTCTTCATTTACATTTTTACTTCAGTAAAAGTACAAAATACTCACCTTCAAATTACTTAAAAATAAGTAAACCGTTTCTTTACTTTCTACAAACAACTTGGTTTCTGATTTCAAACACCTGCTACATGATTGAACATTTCACAGAGGGAAGGAAAATCACACTATTATATAAAGTATAATAGTCAGCATGTGGTGATATTACCACTTCACATGCTACACAAAGTTGTGGATATGGAAACCCAACACCATGCAGAAATGTATTGAAGTAAAAAGTACAGATATTTGTTTCAGGGTGATTTAGCTGAAGTAAAAAGTATCTACTGATCGTTTAAAGTAGGTTCAAGTTAAGCACAATATGGAATTCAATGTCTCGTCACTAAAGACGCACCAAATAAGAGAGTTAAATGCCCATGTTAGCCTTCCTGCCTAGCTGGAGTGGATCACAACATTTTCCCTTTCTGGAAACCTCAAGGTTTAATGTTTTGTGTATGTTGAGATACCTTTCTGCTCACCACTGTTCAAGGTCAGGAAGAGAAAAGTGAATTATATCCTTCCTGGCAGATTGAATCAATTTGACCATTGTCCTCTGATGTCTCTTATGAAGACATTTCAAATCTCTTCACAGAAATTACATTTTTCCCATTCGGATGTTTGATGTGAATGTTAACTCAAGCTTTTGCACACACATGTGCACAGATGTTCCTAATAAGATGTATGGTGAATTACTATTCTAAGGCATTTTTAGTATATGTGATCAAACAATAGTATTTCAATTGCACTTAGCTTGTGCATGTGATTAATAATTTTGTGTTCATTCGTCCTACATTAAACACATTATTAACAAACATAACTGACCAGAAACACATAATACACTTATGTTACTAACGCTTAATGTGTTTTTTGTGTCTCAGTTCGTTGCCTGTCCCTCAAAGCGACTGCCCCAGTTCTCTCTATATGGCCTGGCTGGACACACTGAGCTTTGGACTTCACTGCCCTGTCCTCTTTATACGAGGAAATCAGAAAAACGTGCTCACGTTCTACTGTCAGTAACGCACTTAAAAACATGTTAATGATGATGGATCAAACTATGCAAGTCTCCAGACAATATCTTCCATGTGAGCATCGTCTTTCATACAAGCACTCATTGAGCATATTTCCAACGAAAGATCTGAGCAACTGATGGTTTAACTCTGTGGGCGCTTCTTGAGTATAAAAGTGGATCGCCATTTTGAATATATACTTTTATATTTGATAAAAGTTAAATGGAGAATTTCTTTATTTAATTATGAGATTTACTTTAAGAGATTTATTTTATTTTCACTCATTAAAATAATACAATTGTCTAGTTTTATAAACATAAATTTTTCAATGACCTTTAAAAAAAAAAAAAAAAAGCGACCTCATATACTAAGCGCATTCATGTCAAACCAGGACGTTGTGAATGACCCCAAAAACGATTGACATTTACAGTAAACTCAGACTCAGCGTCTGAAGTGGAACGTCTGATTGTTGCGAAATGATGGATCACCAACTTGAAGAAGGGATGCGTCCGTCTCCAAGAACTGTACACACAATCATTGGACAATGGAAACCACTTGCACCACTTTTTGTTGTACTGAGTAAACTTTCTACCTTGATGGTATCCCAAGCACTATCGAAACGATGGGATAAGTGCATCAGTGTAGCATTACATAGCGAAATAAAGGAAGTTTTTACTCTCATAACGGTTTTGTTTTATTCAAATACACCTCATATTAAAAGAAATGTTGCTTTAGGTCAAGAACTTCAGGTAAATGTTCACATCAAATATAAAAACCATGGTTGTTGGTGCCAGACGGTCTAGTTAAATTATTTCATAAAATTCTGGAATTCTACACGGCATTCTGTGAGCTGAATTTCTGTGGTTGTAACTAGAGTAACTTAAATAACTACAAACATATTATGCATAAAAATTGCCCAAGATTACGGTCACTTCAGTCAATCACAACATTTTCCAGTGTCATTGAGTCTATGCCTGTAATGCTTGTTTCTGGCTGCCAGGAGTAGTACCTGATGTATCGCCTCAGAGTTTGACATATCGTACGATGATTCCATGCACTGTGGTGCTGCCATATGTTTGGGTAACTGCGTCAATGAATACGTGTTCTGGTGTTCTTAATAAAGTGGATAAGGTATACATACATATTAGCCATAACGTTACAATGCAAGGTGTGACGCAGAACGCTGGCATCACATGCAGATTGCAGGTGGGGCTTCAACTGATCGACTTGTCTGATTGGACTAGGATCTGGGGAGTTTGGAGGCTGTTATCAGCAGGCCTGGGTTCTTTGGCTGGCTGTATTGCGCCAGGTGATCTGGTGCCTTCCTATTGTAGCTAGTTTTGCATCGGCGCCATCCTTTGGTCCACACAGGCACAAATGCACCGGTGATGCCCACGATCTTGTTAAAAGTTTGCAGTTTTAATGTTATGCGAGAGTTGCACTGAGGTGAAGCACAATGTAATGTCACAAAGTATGGCCAAGATATGGAAAAGCAAAGACATCAGCCTCGGTGTCCAGGCTATCATGCTTCTCACCATCATATATGGTTGTACGAAAAACGCTGAAAGAAGATGGATTAGATGTGTTTGAACTTTGGCATTGAAGAAGGCTGCTACGAATTCCCTGGATAACGATGAAAATCAACATGCAAGTTAAAAATCTACTCTAAACAGACATGTCATTGGAAGCTAAATTCTCCAGGCAACAGTTGACCCTATTTTAACATGTTATGCAAACCAATTAACCACTGGAAAAATCATGTTGGGAATGATCAGCGGAACACACAGAATAGGCTGCTCCAAAAGCACTATGGCTTGATACGGTCAATCTCAAGTAAGGGGTCCAAGTCAGGAAGGCATGGAGGATAAAATAAAAATAAGATAAGGATGCAGGACTACAAAGTAACCAAGTCAGGCAAGACTGAATGACAATGAATTAACGTTGTGTTTATGTAATGGCTGATTGTGTGTGTACAGAAAATTAAACAAGGAAACAGTTGAATTCAAACAATTTATACCAGTTTTAGCAGGAACTCAACATTACACAAATACACCTGTGCTCTCTTTTCAAATATACAAAGCAACAACAACAACAAAAAAAAAACTATAAATATCAATAGTAAAGTAAAATGTTCAAGTCTGGTATTTGGTGGGTAAATCAAACTTTATCAATGATACCCAAGGTAACATTAAATATCCATTAAAACTCTAAAGCAGTATACCTTTGCATTTACAAGATATTACTTAAAGGGAAAAAAAGAAAGAAAGAAAAAAAAAAGTACAATTGTGCTAAGGTATAACATTAATAGACTGAACTGACAAACGACCTCCACCTTCTACCTCTCCAAAATTATGTTCAATCCCATAATTAGAGTAAATAAATTTGCCAAAAGCAGCATATTGAGTTATTGTTTTTTTTTTTTTTTTAAATAGTTTTAAACGGTAGACAATTAAAAGTTTCACATGTTCGTCCAGATGACATTCAGTCCAACTCCAGCAGTCAAAAGCAAAACGGTTTGTCCACAACTGTAATTACTGGACATCAGCCTTCAATTATTAGTCACATTTTCATTTTGGTCAAAGTATCTGTATTGAAAGAGCAAACCTTTCTAGAAATATCTGAAGAAGATACTCTGAGGCACATCACCTAGCATGCATAGACTTCAAATTCAGAGAAACACAAAAGTCAACACTTTTGCACATAGGGATCTTCCTGTTCTTCTCTTGGTTCAGTTGCGGATTCAGGAATCCAGAAAGTCACGATCATTTACTGCGCGCACAGTTTATGAACAGATACATGATTTGTACTCTTCTGTCTTTTGAAGAACACCAGAGCGAAAGTAAAAACCTGCATGAAGGTTCCAAACATACATATTCGTTAGACAGCAAAGCCTGTTGACTGAGCAAACAAAATAAAGTATTTCCATTATGACGAGCCACTGAGCTGATGATTCATAAGTTAATGAGTTATATTAAGCTGTAATGTAATGACATCCCTATTTTACAGTTTTCATTTAGCTGATCATCAGCACATAATGATCTATAATGGTGCAAGCACAATTAAGGAACAGGTAAAACTCAAAATATGACAAATATCACAGTAACAAAACAGAGATTTCCAGAATGATCAAGTATTTCCAAAAAAAAAGAAAAAAAAAGGGGGTTTAATGCTCCGTGAATATCCTTGAAATACAGAAAACCTAAATAAGGAATACAAAAATTAGTTTGAATGCTTAAAAGATGAAATTAGTATAAACGGAGCTTATAGATATACCTTGTGCATAAGGATACCTTTAAACAAAAGGACATGTGCAGTAGGGAGGATTCCATGGTTTAAGAAACAGTCTGTTACTTAATAAGGCACATTATCAATGTCACAAAACCTGCTCTAAATGGTGATGGCTAAAGTTTTGGAGTCAGTCAATTATTAGTGAATGTCTAATCAACCAGGACGCACTACATTGTATAATGGACAGAATGACAGAATGTCAAGTGCAAAACACTAGATACTTGAATAAGGCTAAGTGACAACACTAATGCTAATATAGAAATGCGTACTATTAAACATTATCCGTTTGCTGCTGGACATTATGGAGAATTTCTGCACACCTCTGATGTCAAGGAGCTACACATAAGATGACCGAGATTAACTCAAACCATTGTTATGCTTCTTTATAACAAAGCTGTGCAAGCCATCTTTCTTCCCAGAACAGAAACACCCGTCACTTGTAAAAACACCATTACGAATCTGCAAAAGCAGTCTTTAACCATTACAAGCCTTCAGCGTCACTTCGATGTCCTTGTCCGCTTTGCTAACGTAACTGAGGTTTCCATGCCTCTTTTTGCTGAGGTTTTTGGAGATCCTGTTTGTGCAAGTGTGGCTTCCATCTTTCTTTGAGACCTTGTGAGCACCTGGTCCTCTGATAACAGAGGTTTCATGTCCATAATATGAGACGGAGACGTTAAACTTTCAGAACCTTTTTGAAGAGGCGATTTCTTATTGTCAGTTTTTGTTGGAGGAGACTTTTCAGTTGTCACCAGGACGACTTCTTTACTTGCGGTTTTGGAGGCAGATAAACGCTTCGATTTGAACACTCTGGTAAGCACCCTCTTTGGAGAAATTCTGCCTTTTTCATTTTTCTCCAACCCTCTACTACCACCTTTTGGAATTTTCTTTTTCAAAGCAGGTGTTTTTGCTTTTTTCACCAATCGGTTCACTTTGACCACAGCTGATTTTTGTCCTCTCCTTCTGGACAGTTTTTCTTGAGAGACCTTCTTTGTCGTGGAATGGCGATTGTCCATATCATCTCCTAATGACCTTTTCAACTTCTTCAAAGAGTTTTGTTGGACTTGTTTTTTCTCACGCATGTTGGAATATTTCCGCAGAATTCTAGCACTTGCTGGATTTTTTGCACTTGTTGGATTTTTTGCACTTGCAGCAACCTTGCTGTGGCTCTCGACAGACTGTGTCAAACCAGGAGAGCTCTGTGGCTTTGAAGAGATCCGAGTTGCAGTTCTAGATTCTCGTTTTTCCTTGCCCTTGCAGATCCCCTGGGCCAAAGCTTTAGCAATTAGCCTTTTGTTCTTGGCGTTGCTCTTCACAGGGGATACAATGGCAAACTTTTTCAGGTGCTTTTTTAAGCGTTCAGCTTGTAGACTTGGGAATACACAATCAGAAGACTCTGGCACAGAAGTTAAGGTTTGAAAATCCAACTGCGTCTCAGAAGGAAGCCTTGTGTTCACTTGTTTTACAATAACAAGAGATTTTGTTTCCGTGGACTGCAAGAACCAGCGGCAGATATTAGGAAGGTCAAAGGACTTCATAAATAGCATTTGCACAGGAGAAAACTTGTGCTGCTCTAACGACCTTGGTTTCCTATTTCTCCGTTTGCTTTTCCATATTTCTTTTAATCTGTCTGCCTTGTTCTTTGGTTTCGGTGTAGGCTGCCCCTCTTTGTCCATTTGAACCCAGCCTTTTTGCATCTTATCAAATTTGCTATTTAAATCTGAAATCAAATGTTGGTTTGCTTCCCCATTTAAAGCCTCCAAAAACTTGCTTGGACTGGGTATTAAAGGACTGGTGGTTGGAAGGTTTAGTGGAATAAAGGAATCTGAGACAGAAGATACTTTTGTTTGGTCATTAAAAGGATTAACAGCCTTGATGCTAGCACTCATGTGTTCTCCCTCATGAACTATGGACAGTACAGATGTTCTAGACATCTTCTGAAGTCTTGATGAAAGCTTTTTATTTTTGGGTGGTGTTGGTAAACAATCTTGCTTTTCAGCATCTAAAGTATTACTCCTTCTCAACGACATGCGTCCAGGGCTCTCTACGACAGTTACAGGATCTGGACTAAATGAACCACAGCTGGATGGCTGTTCTGCCGTCAATCCACTTCCACTTCTAAGAGGCATGTGTCCAGAGCTTGCAGATTTCTTAGAGGGAACACTACTGTTCTCAGCGGTGTTCTCACCATTGGGTTGTTCGGTGATAATGCCTGATGTACCCTTAATCACATCGGAGGAACCTTCATTGGCATGCTGGCTGACTGCACTACTATTTCTGCTTCGCAAAGGCATGCGCGTCATGCTGTCTAAACTGCTTGGATTTGGGGAATCTTTAACATTCTGCTCGGCCGAACCACTATTTCTGTTTCTCAAAGGCATTCGTCCAGGCTTCTCTACAGGACCTGCATTGGGGGACTTGCAAGAATCTCCATCCACAGGTTGATCAACACTAACGTTATTCCGGACTCTCAAAGGCATTCGTTCAGGGGTGTGAGGAATATTTTTGGTTGGTGAACTGGAGTCACTGCTAACCGAATGCTCATTATGACTGCTCCTTGTCCTAAGAGGCATTCTTTCAGAAATCTTTATGGATTTTCCAGGGCTGTTTTTCCCACAAGATTTACCATTCTCAAGAGTATTCATCTCACTCTCAGGACCATCATTCACTGAAGCCCCTTGTCCTTTAAGCTCATCGTTTGGGTTTGAGAGTTCTTGGACGTTCTGGTCTTTGTCAGGCTCGGTTTCCTTCACCATCGTTCGTTTTTGCTTTTGTCTTGTGCACACTTTATCTATACATTCAACCTGTGTGACTGATGGAGATGGTTGTGCTTTTTCATCTGTGACTAAATTACACTGACCACCGTGACATGGCACGTTTTCCTCAGTATGCTTTAATTTAGACAAAAGCAATGACTGTTTAAAGTCTGGAATGTTTTCTTCAAGGATATCATCAGTCTGTTTTGTCTGATCTGATACATCAGAAACAGTGGTTTGTTCAGATGTACCTTTGGAGGCTCCACTTCGCAAGCACCTATCTGAGGGGAGGGTATGTTTTGCAACACCCTTCTTTGTAACGAAAGATTCAGATATCACAACTTCGCTGCATTCTTCAAGTTGTTCTTTTACAAGTTCCTCAACAACTAGATCAGAGATGGACTCCACTTTATCGGGATTCATAGAATCCAGTGCTTTGACATTTGCTTCACTTTCACAAGTCTTTTGTAACACTGCGCTGTGATCTGTACAAATCATTACCTGGTTCTGTGGGCATTTCATCTGCTCTGAGAAATCGCACTTGGCAGCATTTGTATCTGTCAAATCACTTTCTACTCTCATATCTTCTGCCCCACATGCATTAGTATCCATGTTTGAGGAGTCTGTGTTTAACAATACTTCTGTCCCTGCATTTTGACCCTGGACCCCTGTTTCTAACTCACTTGCTATTGCACTTGATTCAGGAGAATCAATATTTTTTGTTGCAACTTCTATTTTCTCAGTTATTTCATCTGCTACGGTGGAATTAGGACCTGCGTCGCTGCTGTCCAAGACGTCATGTACGCCAAAATTAGAGTCATCTTGCACATATTGATCACACTCTTCATCTGGAAGAGTTTGACCTGTTTGACTAGGCTCTACAATCAAATCTTCACTCGTTATTTCGACAACATCTCCAGGCAATTCCGTCACCACTGATTGATCAGATAGGTTTTGGTTCATCACAGTTTCCATACAATCCCCGGTAAAAGGTACAGTCATAGCAGGTAAGCCATCGGGTTTAGCAAGTGCCTGCTTTGGGGTGATTGATGATGTTATTTCCAGCATTGGAACAGGATAATTCCCACAACCATTTGCACCAGACTTGCGTACTAAAGTTCGAACTGTTTTTAGCTCCCAGCAATCTCCCAAAATCGAATGTCCTCTTGTGCTTTTTCTAGCATTTTTCCTTGGAAGCATATGGTTCTGTGATTGAAGTGTACATTCAGTAATTGGTTTCCCTACATAAACAATGTCATATTTACTGTCAGGATCATTTACAACAGTGTTACTTATTGACGCAAGCCTGAGTCGAGAGTGAGAGCCTCTGCTACTTTTCTTAGCTGTTCTTGAGGAATTTGATGGAATGATGTTTGAAGTCCTTTGAGCTGAGCACGGTTTAACAGGTGCATCACTGCTATGAACGGGAAAGCATTTAGGGTCAGTGTTTACATGATTTACAGAACATGAAGACAGCAACCTAAGATCATCTTGATCAGTGCTGTGTGTGTGTGACCGTGTCTCAGAAGCACATGAGCCCTCCTCTAAAATCCCACCATTAGCTTCTTGAATGATCGGGTCTACCTCAGACAACTTTTTCGCTTCCAGGTTTCCAAGGTTGTTTTTCACAATCAGTAGAGTTGGACACTTAGGCTCAATGTTTGTACCCCTACTTTCATCATTAACATAATCAACAGTGTCATCATTAACTTCAATATCTGTCTGACAAATATCTAAGGAAGATAGGTTCTTGATTAATGCAATAGATGGCCGATCCATTTTCAGGAGCTGTTCTTCAGGGGGAACTTCGGTATTTTTAGAAACAGGCGACTCTTGGCACTCATTCTCGTCTCTTCCTACAGGCAAAGTTTCTTCAGTACTTTGGATCTCAACCTCTTCTTCTGTGGAGTCTGAGCCTGTTGGTTTTTCTGTGACTGCTGGGGAGGACAGTTGCATGTCATTGGAAGACGTCACGGCCTGCACTTCAGTTTGCAGGAATCCAAACGCGTCAACAATCTGTCGCTGGTGATGCAAACATAGCTTAGCCATGAACTGTCCTAATGTGGATGATGAATGTAGATCCTTTGCTTTAGCCAAACCTGAATCTGAAGCTTGCCTGAAAGGAGGGACAAAACACAAATACTTTCTTATAAAACTTTTTTTTTTAATCACAATGAATTTAAAACAACTTAAAAATGGAGCTAAAAAGATTTACTACAAAATAATGTGCATTTTATAGACGTAGAATAGAAGAAATTTACATAAACCGGTCATAGAAAAAATTGTCTGTCTCTCTCTGTTTCTCTATATGTACTGTATATATAGCAAGTTTAAACAGCCTATGGTGCACATGTCAAACTGTGTCTGCGTCCTAAATTGACAGCTGGACAGAATTTAATGAAACTTTTGCAGTACTTGGATATCTGCCCGATTTTTTATTTTTTTTTTTATCTGCACCATAAGTGAAATCAAAAAGTAAAAGCAATGTTGTGAACAGTTATGTGCCGGATTTAATAATTACTAATAATCTACAAAATCGTTAATCCAATCTACTTTTTCAAATTTCTCATTAGTGATTCACTCTCTGAAAACCCAACAGTGAGTGTATTTGGCTGACAACGAAAGAACTTGGTGTAAACAAGGTGTAAGAAACTCAACCTTAGAAAATGTTATTTCTTTGTATCAAGTTAAGCAGAGAGTTCTGTTGTACAGAAAGACAGACATGTTCGTGGGCTTCTACCTGAAATAATAATCACTAACTGCATTAAAGCTGACCAGATTACTTTGTCCTGAACCCTTTAACCATTTCTACGAACCCCTGGCACCAACGGGTTCTAACACTAGTCAAAAACATTTGTAAGTGCAAATCTTGGACATTAATTCTATTGTCTATTCTGATTGAAACAAACTGTCTGATTATAAAATAATGCACCAAAGTCAGAACGGTGATGAGAGCCATTTTTAACCATGGCCAACCATTCACAGACATTTTTTTTTATGTGATCATAATAAATTATTAGAAATAATTTGACCAGCATGCTCTCTATACATAAGAAATATACAGCAGAATCTGAATGTCCTCCCTTAAGAATTTTTGCCTTAAGAATTTACATTTTGCAAGAAATTTTCTGACGTACGAAGCATTTCCGGCACAAGAAGAAACTGAATCAAACGGCAGCTAAGTTACGCGCACGTCTGGGAGCCATTCAAAAACTTTGTCTGTAGAAAGCCAAGCAAAGCAAGTTTACAAAATGTTATGATTTTTTTTTTTTTTTTACATTTTGTGCACCATTTGATGAAAACGTAGTGCCACGGGTCCCAGGAAAGTTGGCAAGGACAGTAGCAAACAGAAAACAAAGCCACTTTCAATGGAAATAAAAATAGGAAAAAGCTAAAAAGCAGGCGGTGTCAAGAGGAATCATAAATTAAGGGTAAGCAAGGTTTAATGTCCATTTATTTCATTAACATGTCTTTTCTAAATTGTGTGTGTTTAATAGTGTTGGAAACAATTAGTATTCACTCGTGGCATAATTGTGCGTTTTCATTCCTGATTTAAGCATGGTACATTTAAAGAAGCTACTTTTAAGTAAAGAAAGGATGTGAGTATTTCATGACAGCATGTACAATTTTAAACAAATTGTTCAGTTCTCAAAATCTGATGAGACATAAATTGTACATAAATTAATTACCGTCCTACTAAACACTCATGACGACACTGACGTTTGCATGTGTATGTGCAGACAAACCTCCTCAAAACGGGCGTTGTCAAATTCACAGGGCTTCTGATGAGCATGCTATCTGGATTACGATTCCTCTTAATTGAAAGATCAAGAACACAATCTGAAAAGTTACACACGTCAGTGATGAGACAGTATTACAAGTACAAAAGACCTTTAACTTAACTATTTGCATTTACTGCAGGGGTGCCATAATCTAAAAGGTTAAAAAGGCAGAATTCTTACACAAGATGTGTTTTTATTGTCCGAGAAAGCCAGGGATAAATAACCAGTTGACTCGTTTTTATTAATTGATTGACAAAAAGCTATTTTTTAAGCAAAGAAAAAACTTAGTTTAAAAAATTAACAGGGTAAAGCTTGCCTGGATGAAGACATGATACTAAAGTGATCAGTGATTCGATTTATTCATGTTCTAAATGATGAAACCCCTCACACAGGCACATTACAGCAATAAACATCATACCTTGATCTTTTGCTTCTGGCTGGGCCTTCTTGAATGAAAGGTCCAGAGGTCCATCTTGGTCTTCCATGAGGAGCTTACTGAGGACAGGATTCTGAGTAGAGGCAGCAGCTGTAGGTGACGCAACAACGTTAGGTGATGTGCTAAAGTGAGTTTTCAGCGGACTCTGATCCGTGCCATTGTGCTGAGGTGAATCCTGAGAGTTGCTGTTTGAGGTATAATGCGGCGCTAAGCGATTGATCATTTGTTGCATGGTATTGCAAGCCACCACAGGGATGTGAGGATCCGGGATCCTTGGCGTGTATTCTGTAGAGGAAAAAAAAAAAGGAAAAAAAAAGCAATAAGCACATTTTCTTGGGCACAGAACTACGATAAATATATAGGCTCATCATTCACTTTAATAGGAACACCTCTACACCTATTCAAGTTACCAGGACCATTAGCAACTCAAAAGCAACTTTGACAACCGTGGGGAGCAAATAAAGCATCCAATGCATCAAACCTTGAGATGAAGGGGCTACAAAAGCAGAACACCACATCAGGTAACAATCCTGTCAGCTACGAACAGCAATCTGTGGCAGTCACTTGCACAGACTTACATATCGTGTTATCACTTTTGCACATTTGCACATTTGTGCACTGGATAATGTTCTTCTGGATAGGGCTTAGATAGTTTTCTGTTAATTTAAAAAGGTCAATCTGTCTTCTCTCAGCTAGTCAGCTAATTAGGGTTCTTAGTTTTGTTAAATTTATGTTTAATGTAGAACCTTGGTCCTGGAGGAACGTTGTTTCGTGTCACCGTGTACAAGCTTGAGATGACAATAAAAGCCTACTTGACTAGACAAACGAAACAGAAGAGTTGAATAGACAATCTTTTTTTTTTTCTCTAATATTCAGGTGTTAAGGTGAGTTTGCCCCGAATGAAATGTTAGATGTGAGAATTAATTTAAGCCTGCATTTGTTTTATGCACTGTGCTGCTGTCACACCAGTGACTGACTAGATAACCGCATAAATAAGGTAGTGTTCCTAAAAGTGGACAATGAGTGCATATTTTCAACAATCAAAACCTAAACACAAGGTACAT
This sequence comes from Clarias magur, assembly GCA_013621035.1. NCBI lineage: Eukaryota > Metazoa > Chordata > Actinopteri > Siluriformes > Clariidae > Clarias > Clarias magur. Next base: position 1,129,018 of record QNUK01000188.1, on the reverse strand, counting down.
TTTCTCTTTCAGTTTTTCAGATGTTCAAAGCACACATTTGCGTTAGAAGAAATCGCCTCCCATGAAGCATTACATACATGCATGCATTTAAATATAAAACATCTGACAGGGAACTAATGTGTTACATACCTTTCCTGTGCAAGACTGCATTGAGGAATTCTTCTACTTGCCCCTCAAGTCTGCTGATATTACCGTGATCCTGGCCAAGTAAAGGTTTGCCTCCACTTTCCACAATTTTGTTATTGAGTGCAATTACATGTTCCTGTTGGTTTAAAAAAAAAAGGACACAAAACTAGTCAATACTCAACTTCGACAGACCTGACAAACCTTCCATTATTTCCCCATCTCATCTTGTTATAAGCCACAGCTTTAGGTCTTTCAAGAGCAGGGGAAAAACGACTTGTGGTTTAATGGGTGAGAATAAAACAGTCATAACCCAGTTATTTAGTTTGTACTGAAAATAAGCTGCCCCGTAATAACTGAACAGCTTAATAATGAAAGGAAGAAACAAAGAAACAAAAAGAAACTACCTTCACTTTCTCTCGTCTTAAGCAGCAGAAAAGACAATTTTCATCAAATGACCAATGTGACACACTTGCAGGCTTAAAATCTGTGGATCCAAAAGGAAAAGTGAAAAAAGAAAAATTATGGATGCTAGGAATGGAAATGGTACTTTACACACTTCATGATCATCATAATAACCCTGATGAACAAAATTAGAAACAACGTGCTTATCTTCAAAGCAAAGATATGATTCAAAATAATAATAATAAATGGTTATCCTGGTCTGAAAACTAAAACCCACCAAGAACCAAATCCACAACTATCACCATTTAATATCTCTGCCCTCGATTAACATCAGCTCTAATTAAAACAAAGCCTGCAACCAGGTTTATCCAGTGACCATGCAGTCATGACAATACAACTAAATGAAATGTTCGTTCTGTAAAAACACCACTACACAAAAGTGGTCATTATGTGAGGTCTAATCATGAATTATAAATTTGTTCTTTTATATGTTGGTTGGTGGTTGTGCACAAAGCAGAAATAACATTCAGCTTTTAATAGTGTGCGTGTGTGGGTCAATGACAACGTAAAGTTCCTGTTGCAAAGTCTAACTATAAAACGTAAGCATGTTTTGTAAAAAGCGACAATATTTGTGGCGTATACTGCAACAAATGCAACATCATGCCAGTTAAAATGCCACATTTATGATATTAGTTTTAATCTACAATAGCCAAGCGCTTACTGTGCAAAGTGATTAGCTAATGAGGAAACAGATACAACCTGGCAAAGTAGGTCACACCCTTCTCATATTATACAAGTGGAAAAGAGATTAGTAAATGCTCAACAATTTGCAAAGTAAAATTGTAAAATGTGCTGGAATTAGGGATGCACCGATACCACTTTTTTGGAAACGAGTACTTGCATTTCAGTACTCGCAGATACCGATACCAAGTACTTAATAAAAACATGATTTTTAACAATTTCGCTGAGCACAATTTGCAGTCCGCCTTTGTTTTGTCATCTTCATTCACTTTGAAATAATTCCACACGGCTGACATGTCTCGTTTCGCCTCGCCTTCTCCCCGCTCTGAGCTGCATCCGGGGCCTGAGGGCGGGTACTCGGCGCTTGTGATTAACCCCTTACACACTCAGACATTTCTCAGGCCGTGTAATTGGTCCCTGGTATCGGGGGACTTTTAACAAGTACTTCAGAAAATGTGGTATCGAGGCCGATACCAGACACCGGTATCGGTGCATCCCTAGCTGGAACGGAAAAGATGTTCATGCAATTTGAATGCAGTTTTCAAATGAACAGTCTTCATTTTTTTTTTTATCTCCCTCTGTAATCAATGTTCATATTTATTTATAGTCTAAGACAATAGCAGGAATCTTGAGAACTTTAATCTTTTTTGGGAATTCCACAGATGTGGATGTTAATAATCTGAATCAGGTAGCAGGTTTTAAAATAAGCGACACTGTGACGAGGCTGCGCTGTAACGATCAGTCACAAGTGTTCAACATTGATGATAAACATGATATGAAGAAACATGGAAAACATTATTAAATGGGATTTGTCCACTGCCATGGAAGCATCAGAACCTAAAAAATAAAAAAAAAGTTAAGCTGCAAAAAAAAAAAAAAAAGTCAATCTTTAATAGGCACAATAGTCCTAATAAAATAATAATAATAAAAACATGTTCAATAAAAAGCTATATTGACATAAATCCTTATTACCCACATTTGCTAGAGATAGATGAACATGCAACCTTACTGTAATTCCACCTCACACCTGCTGCAGTTTAAGACCCTAATTAAGTACAAAAGTCCAGGTGTATAATTGTGTCCAATTCCTTGGGGAAATTTAGTAATGGAGTTCAATTTAAACCTGGCTTCCTAATGCACAGGTTCATACCCTGGGCATGGAGCACGCGATTGCCCTGCACATTTTAGTGCTTCTACAGCCCTCACACCTGATTTTAACTAATCAGCTAATTAACAGCCTTCCAGAACAGAGGTTCTGTTCCAATCAATCCACGCCCAGATCAGATGTACTAATAACGTGGCATATACCATACTGAGCACCGTTGATCGCATTTGATCTGTAGCAGGAATGCCCACTATGCTGGCAGCAACCTAACATCACAACAAAACTTAAATGACTAGCCAATATAAAACAAAATGAGCAGACAATGAATATCAGGCCATTTCCAAATTAATTTGTTGGTCACCCAGTTTAGTTGAAGTTGATAGAAGCTTCACTCATATGGCCAAGTGGAAAGACTGAAAGCAAAGTTAAAAAAAAAAAAAGGGTGGGGCTAATTTCAGAAGGTTAAAATTATTCAGCTGTGTCGAGCAAAGAAAACAACTATAGAGATTTGAAATTACTGGAACTGGGTTACGATCCTTTCAGCACATTATCAAAACCTGGAAGGATAGTGCTGAACCGTCAACTTTGTGGAAGAAATGTGGTCTGAAAGAAAAATCATGAATGGAGACCACTTGTAAATTTTCATGGTTATTACTCACACAATGTGATGAGAACTCATAGGATTTACTAAACAGCTGCGTGTCCATAAGGAAACCAGTTCTTGGTGAGGTGAATCAGAAAAAAAGACTTCACTTCGCTAGGGAGCAAAAAGATTAGACTTTGGGGCAATGGAAAAAAGGGTCATGTGGTCTGATGGGTCTAGACTGACCCTATTCCAGAGTGGTAGACACATTAGGATGAGAAAGAGGAGCACATCATTTCAGCCATCAAGTCCTTAAAGCTGATAGAAAACGCAAACAAACAAGCATGAACTTTTTGGCAGTACAGTCACAGCATGGCCATTACTTAATTACCTTTGAACTGACTTAGGTCCACTAAAAATCTTGTCTCAAGTAAATCCAAGATCTTCTGAACACCTGTGCAGAGAGAAAAAAAGAAAGAAAAAAAACGAGACACTAGTTAATTACACCATGGCTTGTTCTCACTGTATGTTTCAGAGAATTCACTCTGATTCACAAAACTGCTTTTCCTTATAAAACACAGCATCAAATGCGCTGATTATGCTGTTTAAAGAAGTAGGAAATTAAATAACTATTATTACGCATCTTGACTGATCTTGCAATTATAATAGAACAGGATGAAGATGAGTTTCCCCACCATGACACCTAATATTACCCCACTGTGGGACAAAAATGAATAGTATATATTTATATATCCCAACAAACGAGACTGGATCAAGTGTCTACATTAGCATATTTCCTATTTAATAGATTATCAAGGATTTACACCATTGCTGCTGTACTGAAAATTGTCAGACAGCAAGGTATCCTATCCTAAGGGAGGAACATTTGTTTATAATTCTGGGAGAAAATTAACAAATAAAAAAATTCACAATTAAAATTAACTCAACATGGATCACAATATCCTATCAAGTGTCCCCTGGTTTTTCCCACCGATAGTCATCAGACAATGTCTCCCCTAAAAACGTCATGAGCCAAGAGCAAATTTTTTTTTTAATCTGGCAAATACCCATACAGAGCACGCACGCTAAATCTCACGATGTGTACTGACGTGAAACCAGACATCCATAAAGTGGCAGTTCATCAGCATATCTGTCTCACACTCAAGCCAGTGCTATTTGCAAAGTTTCTTATGTCAAAAATGCCTAATAGAGGAGAAGGCCAAGCAAAATAACACACAGTACGGTGGGCCTCAAAAGCCTTGCAAACTTTTTACATAGAGATTTATGTGCATCTTTTTTTGTGTGTGTCAGCTGTTTACACATGGTATCCAACAATCTTTCAGGAAGCTGCTTTTATTTACTAATCCAGCTTACCCACTCTAACAGCCACACAAACAGACCAGGAACTAAGAATAGGAATCTGGAGCTTAACACTGGTTATATGGAACTGCTGCATTTTACAGTCACAGCACAAACAACGGCTGTTTGCAAAATATGCAAATGCATGACTGGCAGATCGAGGAAACTTGAAAAAAAAAAAAAAACACCCCAAAAGCGTGCATAGTGTGTAAAAGAGATGTCTAGCCAATAGTGTTGCCAACTGGATTTAAATTCACGAATGCCTCTGATTGGATAATAACTGCATTGATTAATATGTTTCAGCTGGCAGCAAGTCTTAATTCTGATGCAATGAGCAGCTTCTTATTTCTTAAACAACGATGTCGAAACACACATCCCATAGACTTGGAAAAGATCTTACTGCGTTTCGGGGGGGGGGGGGATTATTGGTTTGAATTAAGCTAAGAAATCAAGTAAGATGACTGGTGATTGCTAATTTTGATTAAGAACTGTCCTACATATAATTAAAGTCTGGACTGTCAACTTCACATAAGTAGTGCAGTGTTTCCCACAGGTATGAAATATACTTGCGGTGGTAGCCCTCAGGACAGGCTGTGTGTTTTTTCATTTTTAATAAAAAAAAATAAAATAAAATTATATAGATTAGATTCAACTTTATTTCCACTGCACATGTATTGTAGGTACAAGGCAACAAAATACAGTTAGCATCGAACCAGAAGTGCATTTTCAATAAGCGAGATGAATACAATGAGTGCAAAGGATCATAGGAGAGTGCAATAAGGACGGTATTGTATACTATAAAAAACCATTGCATATTTAAACGGCATACAGAGAAGGAGCCATGTACAATAAGTACAATGATTTAGATGCACGCAATGAAGATATTGTGTACTATGACAAATAATTTGCATAAGTAAAGTGTACTGTACATGGAAAATGTTATATACACTGAGTGAAATGAAGAAATATATATAGAATAAAATAATATGCATATGTAAATAATACACAGAAGAATTCTGTACAATGAGTGCAATGGTTGTAGATGAAGGAACATATTGTATACCATGGTTATGATATTGCGATTAAGAAAGTTATATACATGTGGGCAAATTGTTGTGTGGGCATATGCATATGTATACACACACATACAGGCTTTGGACAATGAAACTGAAACGCCTGTACCACAATAATTCATTAGTATGGTGTAGGGACCTTTTTTACGACCAATACAGCATCAATTCGCCTTGGGAATGACAGATGCAAGTCTTGCACAGTGGCTAGAGGGATTTTGAGCCATTCTTCTTGCAGAATAGTGGCCAGGTCACTATGTGATGGTGGAGGAAAACGTTTCCTGACTCGCTCCTCCAAAACACACCAAAGTGGCTCAATAATGTTTAGATCTGGTGACCATGAAAGATGTTCAACTTCACTTTCATGTTTGTTAAACCACTCTGTGACATATCAGAAAAAAGCACAAATGCACAGTGTGATGTCTCAAGCTTCCTCGTTAACACACACCAACAGGACCTTCAGTAGAAGACTGCTTTTTTGTTTAGTTTTTTTAATTTAAATCGGCCCAGTGGCGTGTTGCTGCACAAATCTGTGATGCTTGAGTTTTAAGGGTCAATTCTCATGTGTGTTTTTTTTTTTTTAAAGAGGAGCCTGTTTATAGTGTGAAACTGTGTTTCTCTGAAGAGCATGTGTGACCATCACTACGGCCTTCCTAAATTTTTTACAGCTGCTGACATCCGCTGCATTTACTGCCTCTCTGTACACCGCGCTCGCTCAGTACTACTGCTCCTGTATCTGTTTATTCTGGTAGCACAAGAGTGATGATAAAATAAAAAATAACAAAATTATGACCATGAATGACCATGATCAGATATCACTTAGCAAAAGTTGCATCATTTTAGGGGAAAAAAAAAAATCAGCAGAAATCAGTAGGATGTTTAATAGAAAAAGTAAAACCGTGATACAATGAGCACTCAACTGTGCGGCTGTTTGTACTCAATGATCAGGTTATTCCATAAATAGATTTTTTTTCCCCCTGATTGCACGAGTATATTCAGGACACTAATGGCAAAAGAGTGGTTCTGGGAGCATGAGGAATTCTTTCCACATGACAGAGTCCTAACTTCATCACCATCGCAAGTGACCTGTGGTAGTCACGGTTCGTCTGCATTGTAGACCAAATAAATCAATTCGACACCGAAGTGAATCAGCACGGTACACGCCCAATAGTGACTAGAGACAGACTACAAGTGACGAGAAACTCATTGTATGCTGGAAAGATGTGTGAAAACAATATCACTGGTGCAGTGATCTAGTGCATGCTTTAAAAAAAAATAATAAAAAAGTGAAACTTTTACTTGTACACTTATTTCTATAACATTTTTAGAATTACCAGCCTCATAAAATGACCAATTAACCTCTGATTAGAGACGTTATGACGGATTTACAGAACATTAGCAGCAGACATCAACTGTTCAGAGGAGATTATTGCACATTTTCGATGACTTCAGTATAAACCTTTGACTGGCTGTAAGTTTTGGTTTTGCTTTCATGAGAGCCAGTTTCATCATGATGCCTGATGGGTTTTGCAAATGCACTTGACAATACCGTTCTTTTTCCAGAACGGCTGGCCTTTGTGTCTTAAAATAACAACTTGGTGTGCGTGTGTGTATACAGTGCAGTAACAATACTGGACTTTCCCAAAACTATGAAATAACACATATTGCATTACACAATTAAGTAACAAACAGGCCTACTCACTTCATCTGCTTTTGAAGAGTTAACCCTACTAATATAAAATCTATTCTAGGTCTCACATGGCATCGTTTGTTTTTGAAGCGAGTGTCACAGGTCACTGCTCGGTGAAGCTTTTGCAGCTTCACTTATTAAACTGCAGCGCAGGTGCAACCACATGATCCGTCAGCCTCGTAAACAGTGCCGAGACAGGATGTTTGTGTGTAACTGTTACGTGCCACAAAAACACCGATATGTAGGAATATGGCAGTGATGACAACAGATGCTGCGTTTGACAACAAACATCCCCCTTTCAATATTCTTTGGTTAACTTTAGTACGTGCCCGAGTCATCGACCACGTAACGAAAAAAAGGACGAAAAAACATGATGCTTATAGTTAGACTTTTATATATAAGGAAAATACCTAAAAGTCCTACAACTGCACAATCATAGGACACTTTTTTTTTTTTAATCATTTTTGTCCCTCTGCCCTTTCAAACCTCACAGTTCAGCCTCAATTGAGGATCAGCAGCAAATCTAGCCATCTAGTCATCTGCACCACCAGGTTTGAATAAAAATGTGACTCTCAAGGGGATGTGTGTGAAGCATGAAGCTTTCTCCAGCTGGTAGCTAGCTGTGCTGTCAGCTGGTAGCAGCTCTGTACTGCTAGTTTTTCCACCTGAATCTTGCATTTTTCCTCACTACCGGATATACCTGGAATGAATCAGCAGTTTTACAAGAATGCATGGTTTTGCACTCATACAAGTCAGTTGCCTCTGTGGGCTTTCCAACGGAACAGCAGAAATAAGATTTTTAAATATTCCGTTTATTTTTAAATAACAAAATCTAAAATGTCAGTTGCCTCTGTAGGCTTTCCAACTGAACAGCAGAAATATTTTTTTTCTTTTTTAATAACATCTAAAATTAAGATTTTCTGTTTCCCCTTACCAGTGTTGTGTAAACTAGTGTTTGTTTAGATAGACCAGCATAAACATGGGGTTTGACACGATGGGAATGAAGTAACTCATTTTAATTTAGTATAATAGGGGTTTGTTGGTCTACAAATTCAGCCCTTTGAGCTACACTAAGAACTCAAAAAACAAGCGCTTCGTACCATGCCTGCGTACAGATGCTCCCCCAATCTGGTCAGGTTTCACATGGATAACAAAAATAGTAGTAGTAGTTCCCTACCCGAGTACACTTGTATTTACAATTTACACTCTCCAGTACAGCAGATGGGAGTATACACCTATTGGTTTGTGAGCTGCCCATAAACAAACAAAAAAAAAAGTACAAGAAAGGCAGGATTCACGCTATATCTAACATTATTGACATATTATGGGAAAATGTCAGAAACCGTCTTGTCTACCTTCCTACTTTATCAGCTATGACTGTGTAGCTCCAAGGGAGGAAATTTCGAAAGACGACCGATAGCGCTGATGTCGTCACATTCTAAACAATGGTCCAGTTCTGAATTTAGCTACAGGTGACGTTCATATTTGTCTCAAACCATGACCGAATCATACCCGATATCACCTTTTCAAGCAGCCGAGGCGTAATACAGAGTATTCAAGTTACACACACTTTGTGGTCAAGTAACCGGTGATCTGTGCCCGAGTCTGAAGTGTGAAAAATGTTCTTTCACGGTGTTCCCCAAATAGAGTGTGTGCTTGGAACAAAGTATATTGATGGCCACCCAAGTATATTTGCAGACCCTTTTGAAAAATCTCAATGCAATCCGCGTTCAATCAACTAGTAGTGAAGAGTTCCCTCTCCTGTACCTGTTTATTTTGCCACCGTGAGAGTGGTGACCAGCTGCTGTAAAAACGATGAATAGGAAAATCGGACTGATGGTCACACATGCTCTACAGAGAAACACATAGTATAGTGAACGTGCCATTAAAAAAAAAATTATGATAATAATCCAGGAAAATTAACCTTAACATTCGAATGGGATATACCCGTGCGGCAGCACAGCATCGACGGTGTGTCGACAGAGGAGGCTAATTATTGAGTTATTTCTTTTAAAACATATAAATTTTATTTCTACTGGAACATGGGAATTACATCACAAAAATGGTAAACTCACAAATAGGGCTGAAACGTTTCCTCGAGTAAATCATGCGATTACAAAAAATGATCGATGCAAAATCTTCTGCCTCGAAGCTTCTTTTAATTAATTTTAAAAGCTTTTGTTATGTTTTTGCGCAATTATTTGTTGACAGCACGCTTTTGACACAGCACGCTTCCGGGTGCAAGCCGCTAGTAAACACCAACAAGAAGAAGCGCTTACATCACGTCACGTCACCCACAAAGCGTAAGGAGACACAAACAGTTAGCTGTGTATTGATTTGAGGGAGCATTGCGAGCTGCAAAATGGATGGGAGCGATAAAATTATCAGCGAGGACAAGAGAAGAAGAAAGCGGCAAGAGAAAACGACAGAAATTGTCAGTAAAGGTTTATGTTAGGCCTGAGATGTAGATTTTGAAACTTTTAGTTGCACAACTTAGTGTTTCTGTATAATTATTTATTTTAATGTGTGCCTTAGTTTTTTTTTTTTTTATCCTTAAAGTCATTTGAAAAACTTTATTTTTTGCATCCGAGAAAAGGCTTTAAAATAAGAATGTATGGTGCTGTAATGCTCTTAACTAATCTCATTCAACTTTAATACCCGTATCTCACCTACGTGGTGGCCGGAAGTATGGTTCTTAATGATTCACTTCGAGTTTTGGCGCTGCGATTACGTTTTCATCTTTCTGCGCGAAAAATTAAATATGTTTAACCCGCCTTAAAAACATGTTGAATTTTTTGGCGAACATTGCAGAACATCGGCGGCCAATCGCGGAGGCTCACGGTGCCCAACACCACATCTCATTGCGAGTCAAACCGCATAGGTGAGATAGGGGTATAAGGTATTCCTTGCATTGTGGATAATGACTGTTTATTTTTGATAAAATGCTGTATGCATTTCAAAAATAAAAGTAGATTTTTCTAAAAAGCAAACCAATTAATCTTTGTTTCTCTTATATATTTTACATTGCTGTTTAAGCAAAAGAGCATTTTATCCCATTACTCGATAACATTTTTGGTAGAATATTAGATTCGATAGCTAGACCCCTATTCACAAAACAAGCAAATTTTTTTGTTCACAGAAACAATGGGAAAAAACCTTGATCTTTCGAATCTGTGCTATTTATTTGCCTGTGTGCATCCTTTCTTATGCTCATTCATGTTTGTATAGTTCCTTAAAATTAAATAAAATTCAGGTTATCACATTGACTAGAAAAAAAATTAAAAATAAAATTCATCACTCTATATTGCACGAACCGGATACCATATTAAAACATGATCAAGCAAAAAATGGCTAAAATGCTCTGGGTTTTAGGAGCCATGTGCCCTGACAAACAGCATACCAAGTGTTTAGCTCTTAATGTTTTCACTCAACACATATGGGGTAGATGGAGGGGAGGGTGAGTAGGTTGGATCACTAAAATGTAAACTTGATAAAAATATCAAATAAACTGTAATATCGTCTTAAAGGTCATACGTATTTAGTTTGCTGCATGTAGTAGAGCAGTTTAGTGCAGGCAGGTAATGCCAGCCCTCTCCGCTGACTACCACCGCGAGTATATTTCACACCTGTGGGAAACACTGTTGTCATAATACAGTGTATAATGTTGTATTAACCACTTAGGGCGAACATTGGAGTGCAAGTGATGGTAGTTTCGATTAGATAAACATGGTCTTATTTTATATTTATAACAGGCTATAATGGACTTGACCAATGTGTCAAGTAAAAACTCTTTGAAGTATTGTTAAAAAAAGTGTTTGTTTTTAAAAAAGTTTAATTAGATTCAGAGATTAGATTCTGATAGTTACAATTACACTCATAATTCTCATTCCGTTCCTTAATGCGAGACAGTTTTACTGACATTCAGGCCTAATGCAGTTGAGAGTTCTGGAAAGTTTTTTTTTTTTTTTTGTTAACTCAAGAAAATACATCTATCCAGACCAAAATAGAGTCAGACCAAATATCCCACATGACCTGAGCAAAAATGAGATTCAATCATTCTTTAACCAACATTCTTGGATAGTCTTGGCCAGGTGGTGATAAATTCAGCACAGACACTTGAGCTAGGACAACGGTCTCTGCAGCTGTGTGCATGCATGCTTAAGTGTGAGAAAGCTAGATGTTTATTGTGGCTTTTAACACCAGAGCTTGTTCTAGAGCTTTCTTTAGCTTGCACAAGACAATATCAATCAACTCGTATCAGGAAAATGAGTAGACAGAGCTGAGACTAAATTTGTCTAGTCATCATATCAATTATGAGAAAAATAAATGAAAATAATTATTTTAATAATTAAAATAAAATAGATTCAGTTATGAATTACGATTCTTTTGTGTGGCAATTCAGGTATTGCCAACACTGACACTTTGAATGTATTTATTTATTTATTGTTTAGGTTTATAATAAAGATGAAGTAGTCGATCGGCCAATGAGTTTGATTTGCTGTGACTGCGACTTGCTGTGAGAAGCTTCCGAGTGGCGTAACATTATCAAAAAACGAGCAAAAACCCTGTGAAGAAATTAGTCTCTAATCCACTCAATACACGAGTCCCAAAACAGCGTTGGGGTAGCGCTAATCGGTAGAAAATCATGTGCGTTAGCCACTCAACCCGTGCGCTCGCAAGTTCAGTTGAGACTTTGGAGGCATTTAAGGAGGTAAATTGTCACCATTTTTTTATAAACCTAGAAAAGGTACACTCTGAACCATTTGCACATTTTAATCCCATGTGGTAGGAGTGAATTATATGCCAAGTTTGTCTTCAAATAATTATTATGTCGGATGACAGAGATATGCGCTGCTCAATAAAAATATTAAAACTTGTGTATTTAAAGTTAGTTTGTATTGTTTAAATGCTATGCTTAGTTTTTAGGTGTTATCAGTAGTTTATTTTGTCAGCTATTTTCCATTTTAGTCTTAGTCCCAGGATAAATGTCCCTGTGAGTTATCATCATCATATTTGGTCTTTTTGTCCTATTTTGTTTAGTTAAGTTTTTCTTATTTATAAACGTCTGGGCATTTTAATCTAGTTTTAGTCAGAGGAACCTTTAAGTATTTTAGTCAATGAAAACATAAAATTTAACAATATGATTATTATTACTACAGTCAATCTAGTCAAGCCTTTGTTTTTGTTTTGTACAAAAGAATGATCTTAAAATACATCTTTTCATTTGATATTTTCAGCTAATTATATTTATTTTCAAATCATCACAACAACTCCTGCATGTCAAATACTCTTAGTTTTTTACTACAAAACAACAGTAGGAGCAGTACGGACAGTGTTTTGAAACTTTTTTTTCTTTTAAATCATTTTTTGAAAAGAAAAATTATATACATTTACATGCTTGGACTGTCATAAGGATAGCTCCTATGGGTTGCAATCATTTGCTATTAGCTTAATGGGTTTAGCAGTGGTTTCATTATAAAATAAAATTAAATACATTAAATCTAACAAAATTACCACAAAGAGGTTGTAAAACTACCTTAATTTTTATGGTACACCTTGATGCGTCTCTTCAGGTTTGTGATACGTTTCCAAGCAAATTGTGTGCTCTCACTGTTTCCCCTCCAATATTACTACACATCTGCTTTTTACCTCAGGTTCAATATAAAGCTTCTCTTTCATCCGAGTAATACTGCTGTCATGACGAAGAGTTAAAGATTATCGAGCTTGTAACATTCCACCACTGTGCATACTGTGCACTCCTGATATATCGCAACAAAAATTAAATGTTGAGGAAAATAAAGGCATACGTTTTACTATTTAATTTTTTTAAACCACATTTTAGTCTTGTCTTTTTGTCGTTAACAATATTACATGCTGGTTTGGTCACAGTCACTGTTTATTGATATAGGTGACGTCTCGTCATCGGAAAAAAAACGACTGTCAATAAAAATTTATAATTATTTCTGTTGACAAAATTAACATTAGTTAGAAGGAACCTCTGGCATTTAATTAATCACTAAACTTTTTTCAAAGGTTTAAAATAACAAAATCAAGGGGAGAATATAAATATTGAATTATAAAGTACTAGATTTTAATCTAATCGGCACCTAGGTATTGTGATGATAGGGTATCGGGGGAGGTGAATAGTGATTCCCATCCCTAACAAATACTGATGTGTTTGGGACAATGACAAACTGAAATAGCAACCAGAGGAGAAAGTGAGACACCAGTCTGAGCACTGGTGGAGGTTTCCTTTACACACTGCCTTCCAGTTTGCCCTGCAGGCACGTGCAGGTTCAGTGGGTGTGAGTTTAAACCGCAGCACAGCTCCCTTCCCCCCAAAAGTCTGTAGATATTAACCTTACTCTACATTTCACACCGACGTGTAGCTCAGCACAACACTACTCCTCCTGATCCTCTCTCGCTTTCTCTGATTAGCAAGCTCTAGCTAACTAGCTTCCTGCACAGGAACTTCACTTCACTATTTACCACTGAATCAAATATATATATTTATATATATATAAACACCGCATTACCCTGTGACACAGCCAAACAGCCCTGAGCTGCTCTCGAATTCATGTCATTGAGTGAACGAGTGGTGCCAAAGAAACAACCAAAAAAAAAACAAACGCACACAAAAAGCAGAAAGTGCCACTTCCATTGGGGCAGTAGTGTTGTTGACGGTTTGTTTAGCAGCGTTAGCATTATCAACATTCCTGCAGCCAGGATTAATTACAACACGCACACGGACTGCAACAAAAACACGCCACGTCAGGGGCACCACGTATGTCTTACCCACACAATCAATGAGTTTAGACCGCCACGAATCCGGGTCCTTACGAAAGCCGCGCTTCTCGTTGCTGCAAATCCGTCGTCTGCACGAACTCGCCATTTTCTACCTTTTTTGCGAGTCCGCCGGCAGCGCGCACGCCCAGTGTACACGTCATGAGGCGCGTGCACTCGACGCACGCGCCACACGAGCGCCGAGCTAAATAGAAAAAAAGAAATAAAATAAAATAAAAGCACTATATTTAAAAACGTGCGCGCGCGCTCTCTCTCTCTCTCTCTGTTTCTGCGCACTGATATCACTTGAACAAAAATATTTATTTTGGTGTTATGTTTAAATCGGACCTGAAGATTAAAAAAATTGTCCAAGCTACTCGTTTAGGGATTTAAACATCTGTTTTACTGAACTTTGGAATTAACTGCTTTCTGTAGTTCGTTCATTCGCCTCTCTCTCTCTTGCTCTCTCTCTCATATTATTATTATGTGTGTTATGAGTAGTATGGTGAACTGGTATGTTTAGATGTGACTGTAACCTAACTGTTCTCTTCTCTTCTCTCTGTCGAGCTACACATGCTGGCCCTGGCTGATGCAGACAGCTGTCCTGTGAGGATTTAAGACTCCTGTTCCCCAACCAAGTCATGATGTGATGTAAAGACCGAGGTATCTGAAGCTGTCCAATCTCTCCACTGGGCTCCTGTTGATGACAGGAGTCTGGTTGTTCCTCTGATGTTTTGTACTGAAGTCCACTATCAACTCCTTTGTCTTGCTGATGTTTAGGAGAGGAAGATTGTTCCTCTGGCACCAGTTCTCCAGATTTCCAATCTTCTCCAGGTAGGCCGTCTCATCGTTTTCAGTGATCAGGCCCACCAGGACGGTGTTGTCAACAAACTTGATGATGGTGGTGGTGTTGGTAGTGGCCATGCAGTCATATGTGCACAATGAGTACAGCAGTGGGCTTAAAACACAACCCTGAGGGGCTCCAGTGCTGAGAGTGAGGGAGGATGATACATGTCTGCCCATCCTTAATGCCTGTGGTCTGCCAGTTAGGAAATTGGAGATCTACTGACAGAGAGTCCCAGGTGGTCTAGCTTGGTGGTGAGTGAGGAGGGAATTATTGTATTAAATGCTGAACTGTAGTCAAAGAGCATTTAACGTTATTCCCCCTTCTAGTGTCCAGGTAAATGAGTGATATATGGAGGAGGTGAGATAGCATCATCCGTATAGCGGTTTGGACGGTAAACAAACTGTAAAGGGTCAAGTGTGTCAGGTAGTGAAAAAATTATGAAGTCTCTGACCAACTGCTCAAAGCACTTGAGATGAGGGCTACAGGACGATAATTGTTGAGGGAAGCAGTATAAAAAAATTATTAAAAAATGGGGTTTTGAGCGGATGGAGGGGGTTTGCGTCATGAAGGGCATCGGGTGTAAAACCTGTACCAAACTTGTATGTAATAGTCTTCTGTGGCGACCCCTTGCCAGGAGCACCCGAAAGAGCAACAACCGTGAAGTCCATGGAATAAAGGTGTGAGATTAAAAATTATTAAATGGATTTCAATTGCAAAATTCTATTACAAGTTTCCAAAACCCATTTTGATGTGTACTATGACTCATCTTACACCGCCCCCAAATAATTCTTCCGCAAACATCGTAAATGTACAGACACTGCAACTTTACAGTTTTATTATATGTATAGATATTTTTATATATAGATGTATTTATATACTGTATATACAATGATGTATAAAAGTGTTTTTTTTTTGCATGTTTGTCACACTTTAATGTCAAACAAACAAATTAAATATTAGTCAAAGATAACACAAGTAAACACATCATGCAGTTTTTAAATGAAGCTTTTTAATATTAAGGGAAAACTTAATGCAAAACTACATAGCCCTGTGTGAAAAAGTGTTTGCCCCTCCCCCTATAACATAACTTAACTCTGGTTTATGATACCTGAGTTCAATTTCTCTAGTCACACCCAGGCACACTACCACCATACTACCACACCTGTTCGCAATCAAGAAATAACTTAAATAGCTTTAAAAAATAAATTAAAAAATTAAAAAATCCTAGCTGAGAAGGTGAAGCAGACCAAAAGATCCCCAAAATCTAGACATCATGCCAAGATCCAAAGAAATTCAAAAACAAATATGAAAGAGAATGAGATCTATCAGTCTGGAAGAGGTTAAAAAGCCATTTCTAAAGCTTTGGGACTGCAGCAAACCACAGTTCACAAAAGTTTCCATTATAAAAATCTACAAGTAAAAGTAAAAAGTAGCTCATTAAAAAGTTACAGTTCCTTTTTTTAACAGCGGGAGTGGGATGGGTGATTCTAGTGTAGTTCAAAAAAGACGAGGATATAAGTCTAAAAAGTAGTTGCTTTTAATTGAAGGAACACCTTTGCATAATAAAGCTGTTGCCTTTCTTGTGCTTGAAATCAAAGTGGTTGCTTAAATATGGTGTGACGCTTTGTGCCGGATACCGGAGGGGAAAAAAGAACCATTACTTAAAGGACTAACCCCCCCCCTAAACCCCAGCCCCCCACCCCAAAAAAAAACCCTCTTCCCAGTTGTGTTAGACTAATCACACTTAGTTATTGACCTAGTTAACCCAGTGTAAGTATCTATCCAGTAATGTAAACTTTAAAGCACTTTTTACAAGTCGCTCTGGATAAGAGTGTGTGCCAAATGCCTAAATGTAAATGTAAACCAAGAATAACGTTCAGCACAAAACCTTTATCGGCCTCTTTCAGCGTCACAAAATTATAATACAAAACATAAAGTCAATGAATCAGTGCAGTGGTTTCCGGGGTGCAATTTTTTTCCTACCCCGTTGGATTATTTTTATTATTTTTCATTTTCATTCATTTATTTTTTACTCAGTAGCAAATATGATTTAAAATGTAGTGAAGATAAATATAATTTGAAAATATACTTCAAACAAAACATACTTAAGTAAAAGTAAAATTACAGATTTTATAAACTACTTTAAAAAGTAGAAGAACACACAAAAAAACTACTCAGTTACAGTAATGCGAGTAAATGTCATTCGTTACTTTCCACCTCTGGTGGTGGTAGTGTGATTGTCTGGGACTGTTTTGCTGCTTCAAGACCTGGAAGACTTGCTGTGATAAATGGAACCATGAATTCTTTGTGTACGAAAATGTCCTGAAAGAGAATGTCCGGTCATCTGTTACCTCAAGCTGAAGTGAACTTAGGACAATGATTCAAAGCACAGCAGCAAGTCCACTTCTAAATGGCTAAATGAAGACTTTGGAGTGGCCTAGTCAAAGTCCTGACCTGATTCCAATTGAGATGCTGTGGCATGAACTTAATAAGGCGGTTCATGCTAGAAAACCCTCCAATGAGGCAGATTTACAGCAATTCTGCAAAGATGAGTGGGCCAAAATTCCTCAAACTCATTGCAAGTTATCGAAAATGTTTGATTGCAGTTGTTGCTGCTAAGGGTGGTCCAACCAGTTGTTAGGTTAAGGAGCAAACACTTTTTCACACAGGGCTATATATATATTTTCCCTTAATAATAAGAACCTTAATTTACTTAATTAAGAAATGTAATAATAAAAACCTTAATTTAAACTGCATGATGTGATGTGCGCAGGTTCTGACGCGTGCATGCTACCATTACCTGCAAATGTAGTGGGCAGTCAACTCTCTGCCGCTCCTCACGCTACTCCAATATAAAGCCTGTGACACGCAAACAGTATGGTAAAAAAATCTAATAACCGCCTGTGTCACAGTCACAGTATTACATAATAGTTGATGACGCTACATACTGCTTCATATGGCGCAGAATGCCTGTGACACACCTGTGACGGGGGCTACTAATGCAAATAAACTAACAGAATTTCTGTTTTATATATAAAAGGGCCCAAAAAATGTATACACACTTCAATAGTTATCTATTCCCTTTTTTCAAACTTGAATTGAATTGTGGCAGCAAATATGTAGTACTGTATTATGTTTCCTCTAAAGATTTCAGTAGTTGCCTCATCGTTGATGCTATCATGGGACCATTAGAAGAGAGGCAGATATTTTAATGTTGAAATGTGTATACATTTTGTAGGCTCCCCTGTATAAAAATTGTGTCTTGCTGTCTGACTGTACCACCAAATGTAAACAATGATTATTTTAACTAGATCATAACCCTGAGTAGAGACCCATTATATTCAAGTGACAGCGGTTAGGGGGTCGAGGGTCGAGGGCTTGATTCTCGCCTCAGATCCATGTTCATCGACTTTGCATGTTCTACTCGTGCTTGGTGGGTTTCCTCCAGGTACTCTGATTTCCTCGCACAGTCCAAAGACATGCAGATTAGGGCAGTCTATTTTCTTAAATTGGCCATAGTATGTGAATGAGCATGTGTGTATGAGTATGTTCCCTGCGATGGATTGGCATCTGTTCAGTGTGTACCCTGCCATGTGCCCTAAGTCACCTGGGATAGGCTCCAGGCCCCCCGTGACCCTGAATACACGATTAATCGGTATAGATGATGAATGAGAGAATGAATGAGTGAGTGAATGAGTGAGTGAGTGAGTGAGTGTTCTAAAATAATAATAATAATAAATCAGACATTACGATAAAACAGTTACTCTGTACTTGAGTAGTCTTTTCACAAAATACTTATTATTCTTTACTTGAGTAATATTTTGGATGATTTCTTTTTATTTCTACTTGAGTAAAAAAATATATATATATATATTTTAAAGTACAGATACTCTTGCTTGAGTACAATTTTTGGCTACTTTTAATAAAAGTCAACTTGATTTGACTTGACTCGACTTGTGGCGACCCCTGCCGGGAGCAGCCGTAAGAACGGGAACGTTGAATTTTGCACCACCGGATAGCAGTAGTGAGACAAGGGGTGGGAAAAAAACGGCGCTCCAATCCACCAGGGGGAGCTTACATCCGCTTTCATTTTGCTTAATGCGAAGGAAGAAGATTTGATTCACATGGCAGCGGTCGGATCGGAAATATCTAAGGATTATAATACGCTGTATGTTAACGATAAACTCGAGCTTCTAGATTAAATTGAACGCATGACGCGTCATTACGGTAAAGTGTGCCGTACTTGAGGCGCTGCTTGGTTAACTTGATTAACCTAAAGCGTTATATTTATTTATATCTTTATAAACAAGCTTGTAAATACGGGGTTAGCTTTCTGTAAAGGAGGAATATGAAGAACAGGAGCGGTGGATTTACAGACCAGCGACTCAAACAGAGAGTTGAGCAGGTAATAGTGGTAACATTTACAGGATCTGCACAGTATGAGATATACGATGATATAAATAAGTCTTATAATATATACATATATATATATATATATATGTGTGTGTGTATATATGTCTGTAATTAATATTGATGTGAAAGTGTGTTACTGGCAGAAGATGTGGATGACATACTGTACATACATGCATCAGGTTTCCACAGAGCACAAGACAGAATGTAAAACTCTCTGCTTAAAACACTGAACTCGTGAGAACTGTAATGCTGGGACAATAAACATACAGGACACTCTGAAGTCCTTTCGATCTGGAACATTATGGAATTTCCTCACCGCAGCTGATATGATGAAACAATACTGTTTTTTTTTTCTTTCTTTTTTCCTACAGTACCTGAAATCCAGCAGCCGTCAGTATGTTGACGTTGCAGAAATGGCCGCAGACCTCCAGCGACAGTACAGGTCCGATAATACAAACTGTATTCTTTTTATTATTATTATAATTGCATCCTAAACTCGACTTGCTATTGTTGTGAATGATTGTTTTTACAGACTGGATTATGGACGACGGAACAAAACAGCTTTTAGGATACAAGTGGAAAAAGGTAAATCCAATCCAGACTTTCAGGTGGAATAATTTGAGCTCGGGTTACTCATTTCACCACATTCAACCAAAAAAAAAAAAAACGAAAGGAAATGTACATAGACAGGCCCAGCTCTAGACACCTTAAATCACATTACATAGTCAGATTTTTAGCTATCGATCATCGTGTCATCCAAGATTTCAGAACTTGCAGGTTTCTCCATGTGTCATCTGAAACCCCTTGAAATAATATCAGGGCCACAGAAGAACAAGATCAACAGCATTAGATATTACATTAGCAATTACAGTATGTTGTTCACACTAATAGCCAGCATGTCCTAAATTTCAGTCTTGCTTACAATTCCTGCAGTTCCAGACATTCTCCTGTTGCTTCTTTTTTTTTTTTCTTCTTTTTTTCTTTTTTCCAAATTAAATTGACACTTTCCGTTAATTTTAGCTTGTCATAGAATTACTACAGGGAATCAGCTTTGGTTCATAAATAGGCCCTGAGCATTTTCTTAAAATCATCTTGTCTCATCCCAGTTGAATTCTGTTGAATGATGTAATGATGTTATCTCTGGCCTGTAATCAGATTCAACCCATTCCCTAACAATAAAAAAAAAAAAAGTTTTGTCTAGTTTCCCACATGGCTGAACGCTCTTATTTAGAGCGACTTCAAAAGTGCTTTGAAGTTTTTCATCAAAGTGTTGCCACGAAATTGGAATTTCAGAATTGGAATAAACAGAATTTCTGTTAAGTTTTATTTATATAGCACTTTTAACAGTGGTCATTGTTGCAAAGCTGCTTTACAGGATCAAAAGGAAATGAGTATAAAACGTGTGAGGAAAGGTGTACAGTATAAATCGAATTTTCACAAACCGAGGTTTATGAACATGTGCTTTGCAAAGCTTGAAATGGAAAATCTCCTGTGTCCTCCATCTTTGCTGAACATTAGTGCCTGACCTCAAGTAACCACAAATCCCCACAGCAACGCTCCAAAATCTAGTGGAAAGACTTGTAGAAGCGAGACGGTTATTATAACAGTGAAGTTAATCTGGAAGGGGATGTTGAACAGTCACAAGATTATAATGGTCAAGTGTCCATAAACTTGTGGCCATATATTGTATGTGGTTAAGTTTGGAATGATTTTCATCAGATGCGTTATACAGATAGTTCTGCTCAGCACTGACATGTCATGTGATCTTTAGTAATAGTGACATGGCAAAGAAAGATTCAAAGACAACTCATTATAATAAGTTTATTATGTAGTATGGCATGTTTTATATACACAAATTTTCATGTTAACGTTAAATACAATTTGCGATGTAGTTAATGTTTTTACTGCTACATTAATTAATCCTGTTTAATGTAGCTGTATACTAGATTGTTAGTTTTACTAAATATTTTAGAATGTTATTATATTTTATTAAGCTTTGTGGTTTTTTTACATTTATACAGTGCACACGGTGCTGTGTAACGAGTCTGGGCTTTCAGCACTGGAGGAAAAACACTTGGCTAAAAGAGCCAGACGCAGTAAAGAGGATGATGGGTAAGGGATGCTCATAACATGAAAGTAATCAAGAGAAAATGAATGATGTCATTCCTAATTAATGTTGAAGTGCGCCGTAGTCTATTACGTCTTTACATCTATTCAGTTAGAAAACTGTTCATTTTGCCTTTTAAAACTAACCACAGGTTATTGTAATGTACAGTATGTTAATTTATACAAAACATAGTTCTAACCGAGTAATCTGATTGGACAAGAGGCATTCCACGAGTGGTGATAATGGATGGGAACAGCACTGGGATATTTAACTACATTTATGTTTGAACTGAGGACAGCAGAGGGGATCTTCCTATATGAGGTCACATTAGGTGGAAATCTAATTGGCTTGTTTAAGCCCTGGTCAGTACCAATGTGGAAAAAGGAGAGAACAGAAAGCAGGCAATGTTGTTCTTGTTTGTACCCAGCTGAATGAACTCAGTACCTGAGTTATAAAAATCTGCTTGACGTTCACTAAGTTGCTATCTTTCTTGTTTTCTTTAGTGAGGACAGCAGTGTGCTGAGTGACAGCACAGACAGTGAGGCAGATTTCTCTGAAAATGAGGTGTGTATGGGCATCGTATCATGACGCCATCACATTACAATATTATTATTTACCTGTCATGTCATCACTTCAGATGGTAAATCATTAAACAACCATGTAAAGTGTTGTATTAATTATGATATTGGATTTTAAAAGTATCTTTTTGAGAAAACGCAGGTTTTGCGATAAGATTTTTGTCCAAGGTTAAAAACTTTTGTCTTTTTACTACTTTAAAATCTTTTTGTTTGCTCTCGTTTTGGTCCAACCTTTTTGTAAAGTACCTTGAGATTTTTTGGAATTTGACATTGCTATATAGATGATGAAATGGATTATTATTCCAGTTTGATCAGCCACATAAATATTTTCCTTCCTATCAACAGAACACCAGTCACATGAACAACTCGCTGATGTCGCTGTATTCCAAGGGGAACCCCAACAACGGAGTCTCTTCAAGAGAGCAGGGCAGCAGTAGCCCCAATCCAGCCTCTCAGAAGGGTTCATCAGCTGAGGGCAGCAGTAGCAGTCGTACCCCTCATCGCTCCACCACCACCACCACCGTGTCCGCAGGTGGCTGGTTTATCGATAAGAAAGGATCGAAAGGACAAAAAGATCAGGAAAGCATCCTGATTGACCTGTGTGAGGAGTCAGCCAGCCCTGCTGTCAATGTGCGTTTGCTGTTTGCACAGCACTTTAGGTTTTTTTTTTTGCATTCGTATATCTTTGATTGGATATTTACATGTGTTTTGTATGTGTATGACATAACAGAATGACACCAACGTGTCGGCGCTGGAGCCGGAAAGGAAGCCAAAGACGGGCAAGAAGAAAGAAAAAAGAAAAGCCCAAAAGGAAGGAGAAAGTAAAGATGTGGACGCGGATATTGAAGGAAGTGTCATGTCAAAAAAAGGTGCGATTTCTCCTGTAAAATTAACAGATATCTTTTTTTTTTTTCTTTTCTTTTTTCTTATTGTTAGTTATTAGAAATTAAATAACATTACATTATTTGTGTTTAAGCTCGGACAAAACCTCCTGAACTTCAGCATTCCACAGTGACCTTTGAAGACGTTGGTGGTAATGACGAGACTCTAAAAGTATGCTTGATCCACTATATGCAGTTTGTCTAGCGTTAGTTAGATTTAATCAAATGTTTTCACAAATTGTTATAAAAAAGTAATAATAATAAATCTTTAAAATGTGTGTTTCTGTTATCATATCTATATCATTGTGGCAGTATCTCATTAAGAAGCAAATTCATAAATATCATTTCATGCACAGGACCATGTCATGCATGTAGAGCCATTTTTGCATTCTTGTTTTTCAGGAATTGTGTAAGCTGCTCATCCATATGCGTCATCCTGAAGTATACCAGCAGCTAGGAGTGGTGCCTCCACGAGGTTTTCTTCTTCACGGGCCTCCTGGCTGTGGGAAAACCCTCCTCGCCCAAGCTGTTGCTGGGGTGAGTGCACATTAGGTGTAAATTATGCTAATAATTGGTTGGGTGATACGGATGTTAATATTGATCATAATCGCAATCTGTCCAAAGTACACTGTCTAGCCAAAAAATGTCATTTCAGGAGGGTTAAATAATTGGTTGCTTCAAGCAAAAAAAACATTACTACTCCAAGTACTCCGGTTTCCTCACACAGTGATGGTCTGTGATGGATTGGCACGTGGGCCAACATTCGTAAGTCCAACAAAGTGAGTCTTATACGCCTTTGACACGAATATACAATGTATGTTCCTCACACTGCCATCATGTAGCCAAGAACCGTAACCGCGTCTAAGGAAATTAATCTCGCAGTGAAATATTTATACTTTTATTCCACGCCTTTAGTTCACGAGGGGAATCCTGGACGCCAGTTTGTCTCAGAGCTGTTTTCCACTGTGTTGGACTGTGAACTCCGTTGTGTTGAGGATTTTCCAAGAATAGGATTATTAACCAAAAGAAAACAGCTTTAAAGGATGGCAATTTTTTATCCTCATGCTTCCTACGATCTATGAAACTGGCGAGGCGGACTCATTTCTCCCGCACCACAAAACATGCACTTACAATCCACGTGAGCTACTTAAGCGATTGAACCGGAAGTAGAATCGCGGTCTGTTCATAGCTGCGTATCTTTATGTATCTGTATTGTTTATGGAGTTAAACAAGGATTGAGAATTGATTCTGTCCTGTTGTTCTATCCTGTTTACGTTTTTGTTATTGAGCAGAATATGGATCTTATTTTTGGCAGTTCATAGATGACTAATACATAGATGTATGCTGTAGGTGATCTTGTTGAATAGATTGGGCAGTGGAATATAGACGTTAGAGAACTTTTTGTGTAATTGCAGGAAATGGAGCTGCCCATTTTGAAGGTCTCTGCTCCGGAGCTGGTGTCAGGAATTTCCGGCGACTCGGAGCAGAAACTGCGTGAGCTGTTCGAGCAAGCTGTGGTAAGTGCACTATAAATCCCATTTTAGACACTAAACACTTGATGACCTATTGTCTCATTAAATGTGAAGTGAGCCTCAAAAATTAAATATGCCGCCATATTCAACAAGCACAATATCTTGTGTTCAAAATGATTACCCATGATGGACACATGATTGCTCCTTCATTGCATATTTGTGTACAATTAAGCACCCTTAGAAAATGTAGGACATAAGTGCTTCCCAGAAACGTTTGCTAAGTAATCAACTGGTGTAAAGCATTTAGCAGGGCAGGCCAGAACACAGACACGGAACACTAGGTTTGAGAAACAAGTACTCTTTAAGGCCTCCAGGAATAGCTGAAGCCGATCTTGGGGAGTCGACGGACTGGGCAGGAGGAGGCAGCAAGGCTGAGGCGCAGGCTTTTCGGCGAGTTGTCCCAGGTTGCAAGCTTTCTTTGCTCTGTAACAGAGAGTGCAATAAAGAAGGATCAGTGTGTCTTCACTCAGCCAAAGGTGGCACGTTTTTGGATTTGCCGTCAGCCCAGTCCTATTGAGTTCTTCAAGCACCATTTTGAGGTCGTACCTTGATCAGTAAGGAGTTCCTTTGGTAGGCCCACATGACTAAAGAGCAGCACTAGCTCCTTGGCGATGGCTTTGGAAGTCACTTACGGCAAAGTCCATCACTGCCAAGATGTACTCATGGCCCCTTGCGGATTTTGGAAGAGGGCCGGCCAGGTCTATCCCGATACGTTTAAATGGTGTTCCGATATTAGGCAGAGGAATTAATGGGCTCTTTGGGCGCAGTCCTCTGGCACCTGGAACCCTGTTGATATGACACCAGGAGGGTAAGTGCTGTGCTGCCTCGGCCACAGTATGTATAACCCTGCCCCTTGTGTGTGAGGTGGAGCTGACTATGGTGCTGAACATATGCTGGGTTTTCCTCTGTTTGGTTGAGTGCGAGGGTGCCAGATTATAAGAGGCGCTGGCTCTAGGCCCCCGTCACAATGGGATACAGACATAGTGACAATGTGCGCAAGTTCATATTATTAATATGGCTGTTTATTGGCGGGTCTGTTATGCAACTTTTATTTGTACTTTTTATTGTCCTTAAAGTATATTTACAAGTTTATCTTTCCCCGGTACAGAGCGGAGCTCCGTGCATTCTGTTCATCGATGAGATTGATGCCATCACCCCAAAGAGAGAGGTGGCATCCAAGGACATGGAGAGACGGATTGTTGCTCAGTTACTCACCTGCATGGATGGTGAGTTTTCTGTGATAAGTTTATGATTAACAGAAATGAACACTTGTCCATTAATTTCCCCAAAATGATCACAGTTCCAGAAGGGCCTGCATCAAGCTAAGAAAACATCTGAGGAGATCGTACAAATTACTGGAATTGGGTTAAGAGCCGACCAACACGTTATTAAAATCTAGAAAGCTAGCACAGAACAAATAAAAAAACAAGAAGTTAACTTAAAGAAGTTGCATTATTAAAAAAATCAACAGTAGAAATCACAGTAAGGTTTAATAGTAAAAGTGCAGTAAAAGATCTAGACTCAGCAATGTTGTGTGGCAACAGAATAAGGTCAGCTGACTACCTGAATGTACTTAATGACCGTCTACAGACTTTTTTGAGAGCTGTAAGACAGTGGTGAGATGTGCTGTAGGTGTGACTGAAGACTTCAAGGTGGAGGTTGGCGTGCATCAACAATCAGCTATGAGCCCCTTCTTGTTTGCTATGGTGATGGACAGGATGACAAATTAAATTAAGGCAGTCAAATATTACATTCTGTGCCTTTTTTCGCCAGACAGTGTTTTACTCCACCTACAATGTTATTATTGTTCTATAACAATAGCTCTGATAGCCGATCTAGCATTTTTTCCAGATATTGGACCGAGGAAATCGGCTTAATCCCATCTCTTGTGAAAGTTTGTCCGCATTGTTTACAATAAAATAGGTAATTGGTTATAATAAAATAAAATGGTTATTGGTCTGAAGCCAACACTACTGAGAATAATCAGTATTATTATAGAAGGAAATGATCGTGCATAAAATTATGAAGCAATTAATGTCTGTGTATAACTGTTGTAAATGTATGCAAGCTTTTGCTTTTTAACTGTAGGTGTATCTGGTTATATTCTTATATCCTCCCTCTTTTTAGATTTGAATTCCTTAAACGTTCCAGCACAGGTTTTGGTCATTGGAGCCACTAACCGGCCTGATTCTCTGGATCCGGCTTTGAGAAGAGCAGGACGTTTTGACCAAGAAATCTGTCTGGGAATACCAGATGAAAGAGCACGTCTCAAGTATGTAGCCCTCAAACCTGCATTGCAGCTTTCCCATGTTACGCGTCATGGAAAATAATGGCCTTTATTTAAAATACAGTGGAACCTCGGATTGCGAGTAACGCGGTTTACAAGTGTTCCGCAAGACGAGCAAAGATTTGTAATACATTTTGATTTGAAAAATGAGCAAGTCTTGGTTTACGAGTGCCGAGTATCATGTATCACGCATGCGCTTCTTGTTTTGACACCGAGCGTCACATGATCACAACTCGCTTGTCTCTTACTGGTATAATCAACATCGCCCTCTCTGTTTCAGCGTTTCTCTGCTGACACCAACGCACACACATGCACACACTCTTGCCTTTACTCCCACCTCCCGGCTTCACACACATACAGACACACACACTCTCTGCTCTACACAGAAACTCTGCACTGTCACAGTTCTTTTCAAAGGTAAGGTGCTGGTTCATTTTTTTTTTTTTACTTTACAGCAGTGATCCCATTAGTGTACGCTCACGCGAGTGTCGTTAGAGAGATTTCTTTTTTTCCCTGTTAAAACAGTGTTTCCGTTGTACAGTATGTTTGCTGTGAAACTTAAAAAGTGAGGTGGGGGGAGAGAGGAGGAGTTTTACTTCAGAAGTAATTCCACACACAAATACACGGCGCCTGCGCGCATAAACAAAAACATTTATTTATTTTTACTTTTTTTTTAAAGGAAAAGTGCAGGTTAATTTGTTTTATTTTTACTTTATATATAGCTGTGGAACAAATAATTTGAGTTTTTATTATTTCTTATGGGAAAATTCGGTGTTTTGGAATATGAACCCGCTTCCGGAATGAATTATGCTCGTAAGCCAAGGTTCCACTGTATATTCAATATTCCAAAGTTTTTTTTTTCTTTTTTACATTTTTTTAAATAATTTTTCTTTGTTTCCCACAGAATTCTTAACACTCTTTGTCGGAAGCTTAAGCTGCCAGCAGACTTTGACTTTGCGCAGCTGGCACGACTCACACCTGGGTACGTTGGTGCAGATCTGATGGCGCTGTGCCGCGAGGCAGCTATGACTGCTGTTAATCGGGTTCTTCTGCAGCAGCTTGAGACGAACGCCAAACATCAGAACATCACTGATGTCCACAATGACGATGGTGTAAAGTCCCAAGATGTGAGCAGGTCTAGTGATGCAGCGGTAGAGCCTGGACAGGCTTCTGACAATTTAAGTGCTCTGGTGAGTGAGGTGAGAATCACAAATTTCGAAACTATGATCAAATACATTGTTTCACAAAAGCATCTTTTTTGTTAAGTAAAATAAAAATATTTTTAAAAACACTGTTAATTTATAAGCATAAAAGACAGTATAGTCTGTTTCATGTTACATGAAGGTTGCATCAGATTTAGTAAACTGTATGTTCGCGGTTTTCTCCTTTTCACCAGCAGGGGGAGCTAGAACAGCTGCGTTCTTTGGTGAGGAACAGCCAGTCTTTGAGTCAGGAACAGCTTGCCGATATCTGTATCGTCATCGAGGACTTCAGGGAGTCGCTGGCACGGGTCCAACCATCTGCCATGCGTGAAGGCTTCGCCACTGTACCTAATGTCACGTGGGATGATATCGGTGCTCTGCAAGACATTCGCGAGGAGCTGACTATGGCCATCTTGGTAGGATTGTTCATACTACATTAGAGAATAAAAGTCGATACATAAACACTAACTGCTGACGGTAAGATGTTTTGAAGTTCATATTACTTTTAAAAGTTTACTTTTAAAAGCCAGAAGTTTACAGTAAACATTACGGAAGTGGTGATAAATCAACCAAACAGAAGCCACGCCCGGTTCCACCTTGTTAATTAGTTAATCCTGGCTTTTAATAGACTAATCAGGTGTGGCTTCTGCATTGGTGAAATGTAAACCTACATGAAGACTGGTTAAGATTTGATAGCCCAGAATGTAAATTATTTATTATAAGGAAACTGAGAACAGGAGTCCTGAGAAGATCATACGAATTTCTGCCAGTTATGTTTTTGTATACAGTAATGTACAATAGTGTACAAGTGTTTCTGAAGTTGCTTAGCCTATCCAAAAGATTTGAAATGTAATATTGTGTGTATGTGTGTTTACAGGCTCCTGTACGTAGTCCAGAGGAGTTTAAAGCTCTGGGATTGAATGCCCCTGCAGGAGTGCTACTTGCTGGTCCTCCAGGCTGTGGAAAAACCCTTCTTGCAAAAGTATTGTGATTTTTTTTTTTGTTTCCTTTCTTCTTTATCTAAAGACTTTTCTTTATCGCTAGGCTGTGTTTAGAAACGCAAAAGAAAATATAGTTGCAAGCAACAAGGAGCGGGCCCAAGCACCGATTTTATGTTTAGACCTCCAAAAATCCCCAGATGCTTGACCAAAGAAACAGTACACTATGATGTCATTAAATATGATGTCACTCAGAATAATATTACACAAAGTTATTAAACACTTTTTGGCATAAGTTTAAGGCGTCATCACAGCTGACCTGTTTGAGATATCAAAAATTCCTCCACAATTTTGCGCCCTGAATGTATTGAGATCACATACGCCCAGTTTGGCGCCACTCAACTGTTGAGTTGTTCAGCTCACTTGGATCTAAATGTGTACCGGGTTTCGTGTGTGTATACGTGCAAGTGTGTATGAGCTATGCAACAAAATCTCGTGAGGGCCCCGGACCGTGTCCCAGGGCCCAGACTCTTAGGTTGCCTAATGGCAGCAGGTTCTACATACATCTCCACATCTAGGCATTTGGGGGACGCCTTTATCCGGAGCGACTGTTTTTTTTTTTTTTTTTCGTTATACATATAAGCAGTTGAGGGACCTTCCGAAGCGTAGTCCAAAGCCTTAACCAGTGAGCTATCCCAGTCCACAGGTTCTCACACTATATGACGACACTGGCCTGACGTCAGAGTGCTTGGGCCCTAAAAATGCACAGAATGTGTCCAGCTAACTGAACTACAGAAATTTGTGTGTGTTTATTAGATCTTGAAAGATGCAGCTTAAAAAAAACAAACTCTCTCTTTTTTTTTTTTTTATTACAGGCTGTCGCCAACGAGTCTGGTTTAAACTTTATATCTGTTAAGGGCCCCGAGCTACTGAATATGGTGAGTTCTACAGGCACTCATGTGACACGCTTTTTTCGCTTAAAAGCCCTTATGGGTTAGCAAGAATGCTTTTTTTAAAAATAAATTATAATCATCATCCTGACAGAATGCTAAATAGTGGTTTGCGTAAATCAATATCTATTACTCCAATTAATAATCAAGCTACACAAATCAGATAGTGCTTATAATAGTAATTATTATTTAATTATTTCTTGATAGAGTTGTGCTGTCATGGCACAAGCTTATCAGTTGCTTATCACGTACAGACTCAAGAGTCTTGATTTTAATCTTCAGCACAGGTCTGACCTGTTTTCTCGTTTAAGGCGCTATTGTATTAACACGAGTCTGTTACTATTTATTGATTTTATTTATATATATAATATATTCTTTTTTGTTTGTTTTTTTTTAAATAAAACATTATTCTGCAGTATGTTGGTGAAAGTGAGCGGGCAGTTCGCCAAGTGTTCCAGAGAGGACAAAACTCTGCCCCCTGTGTGATCTTTTTTGATGAGATTGATGCACTTTGTCCCAGACGGTCTGGGCATGAGGTAATTAGAGCAATCTATAATGTCACATACATCTGCATTCTCACTGTTTAGCATAAATGTTATCTCCTGTATGTTTTTGCATTTCCTTGTCTTTACTTTTAGATTTATTATACAGCTTTTTTTGTTTGAACTTGCACATATTGAAGTAAATTCATACAGCATAAATAGTATCTCCCTGTCTAGTTCAGTTCATGTACAGGTCAGATTTGATAGTCAGCAAAAGAAGGATAAACCACACAAAGTCATTGCTGAAATTGTTGGCTATTTGGAAAATGCTATATTGAAGCATATTCATGGAAAGCTGCCTGGAAGGGAAAAGTGTGTTAGGGGAAAACAATCTGTAATAGGATGCAATAGAATGACTGCACCCTATTTTTGTATACCCAAAATTGTCAAGCAAAGCCAATTCAAGAACTTTGGAGAGCTTCAGGCATGGCTTGAGCCTGGAGTCAGTGCATCAAGAGCCACCACCTACAGACGTCTTCAGAAAATGGGCGACATCTGTTGCAATCCTAGTATCAAGCCACTGCTGAACCTAAACCAGACACAATTACATAAGTGTGGTACTTGTGCTAACAGTGGTTCACAACAGAAACAATGTAAGAACTGTGAAGAAACCCCAAATACCACATGCAGGGAATTATAGAGGCCATGCCACAAAATATGCAATACAATTCATTAGCAGAAAGAATTGAGGGGCCGGGTTAGAATTTGCAAAGGAATACAGAGATGAGCTTTGTGCTGGAAGCCAAGGAAGCAAAAATGTCTAGTGACTGCATATGCTCTTTCCTGTCAATCACAGAAACACTAGATCATAGTTGGCATCCGTTCAGAAAATATGAGAAGAGTTAATAAATAACTAGTTTGCCATATTACATATGTCTTTATTTTTAGAAAGGTGAACTATTCTGAATATGACTTAAAAGTTTAAGGCTTAAAAGTGAATTCTTTATTTCTTAAATCTTCCGTGGCTTGTAATTAAATAAGTTTTTAATTGATCAAGAGCGCTAAAGCTGATATTACGATGTGATTGTACGGTATGTGTTGGGTTTGTGTGTTCAGTCTGGAGCCAGTGTGCGCGTGGTGAACCAGCTGCTCACTGAGATGGACGGGTTGGAGACACGGCGGCAGGTTTTCATCATGGCCGCCACTAACCGACCAGGTAAAAAGACCCCGTGTACCATTTCACGCACATTCTTTGTCTTTGCCAATATAACCTGATAACTTTGCTGGATCTGGTTCAGATATCATTGATCCAGCGGTGCTTCGACCAGGCCGTTTGGATAAAACCTTGTACGTGGGTTTGCCTCCAGCAAGCGACCGACACGCCATATTGATCACTATTACCAAGGTGAATTTATTTGTCTAACATGATTGCTGCAATAATCCACTTGTACACAACAAGTAAAGTGACTTTCAATGCATTTCATGAACGTTGTAAATAATTTGATAAAATTGCTCCAGGGGGGATCTAAGCCTCGTCTGGAGGAAGATGTAAACTTGGAAGAAATCGCCTGCGATGAACGTTGTGACTGTTTCACGTGAGTGTTATAAAACAGAAAAGAAAAACAAAAATCTTAAATCTGTGCTACAACGGATTAGGTAGTTTACTATATTGGTCAGCATTATGACTCAAATTTTTGATTTACTGATGTAATATGGTAGTTTCATTGATGTAATTGTTTGCATTATATTGTCTGTGTGTGTAGTGGGGCAGATTTGTCAGCTCTAGTTAGAGAAGCTTCCGTGAATGCTTTAAGAGCCCACCTCAACTCGCAGACTGCTCTTGCGCACACAGGTAAACACACCAACATGCCACACACTTATAATTACCACCTTCATTGAGGTTAAATAAGGGACAGTCCTCAGATGGACAGTCCTTAATCCTTTCCAAAAGTATGGGACATGTCCCCACCCCCCCAAAAAAATTCTCAAAATATAAATGGGACAACAGACATCTGGGGGCATTAAACCACTTGAAACATGTCACTACCAAGGCAGACCATCTTATTTTTACATGAGTAAAACTGTCATTATCCACCTTTGTTGGAAAGCTGAGTTAATTTTCACGGTTTCCGATTAAAAATTAATAAAAAAAATTTGCTCGGTCTGCGGAACGCTCGTAAACCATGTTACTCGCAATCCGAGGTTCCACTGTACAGTCTCCAAGTCCCAAACATATGAATGAGTTCCGTTCTGAGAGCTTGTTCGTAAGTCCAACAAACATTGTCTAGGTACTAGGATACTAACACAATTGCCTATACACAGTGTAAAACTAACACATTCCATGATCTTGTCCTTGTTCTCTTGCTCACTGTCTCGATTATTTTCACTTTTGTCAAAAAGTCAAGCCTATTGCTAGCTTCTTCCTAGCAATACCAGCTTCATCACCGCTGCTTTTAATGCTTTCCTCCGGACATCCTGGGATGCACGCTGCACACACGTCACAATGTACGTCGGACATGTGATCTAATTTCTGCAATTAAACATGCCCAAACTCATGTTTGTACCTTCTGAAGTTTGTAACTAGAGTGTCAATGTGCTCTTCAGGCATGCATCAATGTTCTTTTTAGTAAGCGACGGCTTCCTTTGTGGTGTCCTGTCATGGACACCCTACTTGTTTAATGTTTTACGTACTGTAGACTCATGAACACAGATGTTAGACATCTCCAATGATGCCTTCAAATCTTTGGCTGTCACTTTGGGTTGTTTCTTTATGTGCAGCAACAGGAGAATTGTAGGCTCTTTTGCCAGGGGTCAACATGGCCACTCTTAATGAGAAATGAGGACTTGCTGCACCAGTCAGGGTGCCCATGTTGACCCCTGGCAAAAGAGCCTACAATGGGCACAAATCTGGACCATGGAGGATTGGAGGAGGTTGACCAGATCTGAACCACAGTTTCTTTTGCACTTTTTATGGACAACCGAGTGTATGTGCGTCACTTTCTTGGGGAAGAAAAGACACCAGTCAGTGATGATGATAAAGACAAAGCAAAGTCATGTTCTGTCCTGGCATTTATGTGGATGTTACTTTTACACTTGCCAGTGACCTCAACACTATTGCAGCCCAAGTACATCCCTTTATGGCAACAGTATTTCCCTTTTTCAGGAAGATAATGCACCTTGCCTCACTACAAAAATTGTTCAGGGATGTTTCAGGAGCATGACAGTAAATTTGAGGTGTTGACTTGGCCTCCAAATTCCCCAGATCTTAATCTGATCAAGTGTCTGTAGGATGTCCAAGGTAGTAAATAAGTCTGATCTATGGAGGCGCCACATCAGAACTTCCATGATCGGCTGCCACATTCCACAGCACAACCTTCAAAGGTCTTATAGAGACTATGTGTCTGTGGGCCAGAGCAGTTTTGTTAAATAAAAAAAACGTATGTGGGAAGAAAATGGAATGCCCCATTCTGTGTATGCATTTCTTTTAAAGGGGAGGGGCAGGTGTCTGCTTACATTATATATTAAACTTTCCTAAGCATGAATGACATATAATGTAACACTGTCTAATGTTATGAATGTGTTAGGAAGCTCTGACAGGAGAGGAAGGACTCTGCGGGGGGGTGGAGACAAAGGCAGAAGAGTAGAAACAGAACCCGGAAGGAGAAAGCGAGAGAGAGACTGAGGGAGAGAAAGAAGCTAAAAGACTGGGTGAACACCGAAGTCTACACCGTAGACATTAAGCCTAGTAATGCTGTAATTCTTATTTTTGGGCTCTTAGCAAAATGGCAGATAACAAAGGGCTAGCGGGTGAAGGGGAACAGAGTGAAGCTCAAGTTAGAAACTCTGCTCCCTTTGTCAGTTTCAGAGACCCAGTTACTATAAATCAAAATGATTAGGTAGTCCCTGATGAGCAAGCCGATGGCGATGGTGGCAAGGAAAAGCTCCCTGAGATGGCAAAAGGAAGAAACCTTGAGAGGAACCAGACTCAACAGGGAACCCATCCTCATTTGGGTGATAACGGATAGCAGGGATTGGTCTGCATCATACTGTGTGCTAGGCAGCTGGAAGTTAAATATAACAATTGATATCTTTAATATGGAGTCCAGTTCAGTCACAAGTCCTCAGAGAACAGCTGTCAGCTGAGGCCAGGACCGTCTTCATGGTAAATTGGAACTGTCCCCAGTTAGCAGAAAAGGAAGAGAAAACGGTTAGGTATGGTCACAGTCATGTAATGTATAAGGTGAATGTACATGCAGTGCAGAGTGCAAATAGGGACTCTGGTAGGACTAACTATGACAGGATATTTGTGAAAGGGAGAATGACCCCAGTCTTCATCCAGTATTTTCATAACAGTGCACTCCATGATCCAGCAATATAAACCAAGCAGCCAAAAGCCACCCAGGTATTTACAGAGCACAGAGGTTGGGGAAGCAGGATGGATGCTAGGACTAGATTTCGTGGGGCCACTGCCATGGAGTAAAGGGGGAAATGTATATATGCTGGTAATACAAGTGGGTTGAGTTATTCCCTGTACGAGAGTTAAACCAATCAACTGTCAGATATTAAATGATTACTTGACTGAAAAACTCTGAGTAGTCTGGAGACAAAGACAGAAGAGTAGAAAAAGAGACCCGGAAGGAGAACAAGAGAGAGAGAGAAGGGCCTCCGAGTGGCGCAGTGGTAAAAGCGCTCGCCCTATCATCCGGAGATCACTAGTTCGAATCCCGGGTGATGCTGTAACCTCTCGCAGCCGGAGGTCTAGAGAGAGCTGATTGGCCGAGCTCTCTCTCTCTCCCGGCTGAGTGGTAGTAGTAGCCTTAATGTAGAGCCCCCTAGTGATGGGGAGGTAAAAGAGAAAGTGTGGCGAAAAAACTACTTTAAAGTCACCTGATATTTTAGAGGATCCGAGGAGTGTACCAGATCATAAGTTTCTTTTCAAGAGTGCAGTAACATGAGAGAATGCCGAGTGGCCAAGTATTGCCCGAGCCCGCAAGATATGGACTCATTCTACCCGTGAGCTTGATCCTGGATTATTCTGTTCCCTTTCACATGAAATACATCACTAAAAAGATTGGGTGAATGTATACCCTCTCCCCTCCTTGAGCCTTTTGTTGATATTTTGGGACTTGGTGGTTTTTGATGAACTATTAAGAATGTAGAATTGTGTATAAAAGAACTGCCCCATATTTCTGTGTATTCTGTGGATCACTTTTTGGTTTTGTTTCTTTGATGCAGGGCACACGTTCTCCTCTAGGTCTGTTAAAGATATTCGTGTCAGCAGGCAGAATTTTGAAGAGGCTTTCAAGAAGGTGCGGCCATCTGTGTCCAAAAAGGTGAGTGCACTTAACACAATACAAGAATTTTTACTTCTTTTTTTTTATTCTTTTTTTTTATTTCTACTTTTCACATACTTTAAGAAAACAGAATGAATTGAATGCCATTCATATTTAGAGCAGCGTTTATGCTTCATCTGCATTTTAGTCTGCTAGGCATGTTTATTCACCATTAGGTTCAGATCGGTTCAGATCATGTCAGACGAGCTAATTATTCCCCTAGGAGCCTTTTGCACTTTGTAAACCAGATAAAAATGTCTGCAGACATTTCATAATTTAATTAATTTGTTAGAAAAGCAAACAACAATTGATTTCAAGCTCTGGGTATTTGGTGCGACTGAAGCATCAGGATCTTACTTTGACGTTCAACTTCTGGGTTCTTCTGTGTTTAAAGTGCATATTTCCATTTCACTTTTTTCCATACAGGACCAGCTGATGTACGATAAACTTCGAGAATCTATTACCAGATAGACAGATACTCGGCTGGCTGATAAAGGATCATGCTTTTTCTCTTCTCAACTTTTTTTTTTCTGATTCAGTTTTGAAATAAAAACTGAGGCAAAGTGCCGAAATATACTTTGGGAGTTCTTGAGTTTGTTGTTTGTGTAACTGGTGTGTGATTAAGTATATGCAACAGCAAAAAAACATTAGTAGTCATTTACATTCTAATTTATATAATTATTATTGGCATGACACAAAGTCATACACAATGTATAGAACGCAACAAAGAAAAAGATGATGACTTGCTAGCAACATGAAGAGCAATACATACAGGGAATCTAATTTGGGATAATTTTGAAAGAGATTATTCTGGTAAGACTTTTAAACATCTGTTAAACAACATAAGGAAAGACTTTAACAAAGTCTACAAAAGAGCCAGATAACTTATTTGTTGACTTGTTTGTTGATCGTACTTAATTTTACATGCTTTCACCTCCAGGTCCTGGGTTTGATTTCGACGTCGGGTCTGTGTGCATGGAGTTTACATGTTCTCCGCGTGCTTGATGGGTTTAATTAGGCTAATTGGTGTTTCAGTTTCAAACCGCACCACCACCAAGTCTCTTGAGCAAGGCCCTTAACATTAGTGATTCTCTCACAAACTTTTCTCTCTCTCTTTTTCCCTTAAGAGGGAATTCCAGCAGAGTTTTTTCAACTTAATAAAGTTATAAAAGAAAAACATACTGGTAGACCAAGGAAGAGCTTTAGGATAGAAAACTGAGAGCAACATGCCTTAAAATGCGTATTTACAAGCACATTGTGGAACAGAAAGAAATCGGCTGAATGAAGTGGGATTTAGATATAAGTCAAAGTATAGTACATACATATAGAGAATTTAAATTACGTTACTCTCAGTACCTTTACAAACAACACTAAGTACAAAAATGTCAATGTTAAAGAACATAATAGTGTTAAAAAAAAACAATTAAATAAGCCAATCTAAAACTATCATAGTAGTTTAGACAAATTACTTTATCTGAGAAATGTAAAAAGGAAAAATGGGAAATGACCATCATTACCCACAGTCAATGCACTGAAGAAGATGTGGGCACGGTTGTCATTCCAGTGTTTCATTGTTTTCCACAGGATGTTTATGCATCTTGCTTAAAAAAGCCTAAACACTTTTTGCTGTTCCAAGAAAGTTGGAACCAGTTTGATTAATTAGTGTCCACACATTTGATTAATTAATAAGTCCATACGTCAAAGAATTCGACCAGTCATAAAAGCCTGGCAAGGAGCAAAAGTGCTAATTATTTGGGTTTTTTTGTTCATGATTCCATAATTTATTGTTTTGCCTCATGTCTATTATTTGTTCATTTTAAAAAGCTGGATGAAGAATACAAGAGGGAGTGACGATTCAGTTATGATTCACAATTATTTGGTATGGTGATTCATGTACTGCCACTCTGACTTTAAAATCATTCTTTAAAAAAAAAAAACTGTCTTTACATTTATAATAGAGATGAAAGGGTGACCAAAATTGGCTGGTTGTCAGTTTGGTTGGCCATGGTCAGTGATCGGCTGATCAGCCTTAGATGTAAACCATTCTGTACTAAGCGCAGACAAACGATCAGACTTTTCCTCCAAATTCTGAGAGTGAATTAGTCTCAAACCCTTCCAAATGTTATACAGTGGAACCTTGGATTATGAGTAACGCGGTGTACGGGTGTTCCACAAGACAAGCAAAGATTTTTAATACATTTTGACTGAATACAAAACGAGCAAGTCTTGGTATATTATGTATCATGTAAAGTATGTCACAAACGTGAGTACACCCCTCACATCTCTGCAAATATTTAGTTATATATTTTCATAGGACCAGGTTGAGAGAGTGGAAAAGCTTTTATACCAAATTTAACTCACCTGCTATCTGAGACCGTGTAACACTAATGAGTCACATGACAAAGGGGAAGGAAAATGACTATTCTCTCCCCAGCAGAGTCCATCCAGGGAGGCCTTGGTAGCTCATATTCACACAAAACAGTAAAGTAACCATGGAAGCTCATACCCAAACTATGCAGTTTTTTCAAGATTCTGATACAAAATATAAAAGAAACTATTGTGCAACTATTGTTTTCCTAAAATTAAGAAGGCACATTGACAATTTGTCTGGCTGATGTTGAGTCTCAACTTTTATTTTTAACACTTTCCCTACAGTACATACAGCTTTCTACATTTTCTACATAAATATAATAGAAATAAGGTTTCACTGAAACCAAACACAAATCAAATTAAAAGTAAAGCCAACAAAATTATAAACTGTCAGACTGTCTATCTTGCATGTAAACCCTCTAAATCTAAAAGGCCAAAGAACAAATAATGATTTCTAAATTACAGAGGTCTCAAAATAATACTAATCTTGTGTGAAGAGTACAAAAGAAACATTACCAAAACGTGATCCACATGCCCCCAAAGAGAGAACTGTGCTGTTATAAGACAATGCTAATTCATTTGTGAATTCAAACTGACTATATTTACAATAATATGTAGGTTTGCTCATAACACTGCTTTTATAACACTCACATGAAACAGTCACACCGGTCGTCACGGACAATTTCCTCCAAGTTGACATCTAAGTCCAGATATGACTTAGTTCCTCCTGAGGCAATTTGGAAAATTATTTACAAGTTGCTTGAAATGCAAGTGGCAGCACTGTGGTTTAGTGGTTAGCATTGTCTTCTTGAACCTCCAGGGTACGGATTCAATTACCACCCAGGGTCTGTGTGCATGGAGTTTCCATGTTCTCCCCGTGCTTGGTGGGTTTTCTCCAGGTACTCAGATTTCCTCCCACAGTCCAAAGACGTGCAGATTAGGCTAATTGGCGTTTCCAAATTGCCTTTGATATCTTATCTAATGCAATCTCTTGCACACATTCCCATATCAACGTACACATACATACATAACCTTACATCAATAGAGCAATTTTATTTTTAATTGAAAAGCAAACAATTTATAGTAAACTAACTAATCCATTGTAGCGTAGATTTAAGATGTTTTCCTTATTTTGTAACACTCACGTGAAACAGTCACACCATTCATCTACATCTAGGCATTTGGCAGATGCTCTTATCCAGAGCGCCTTACTTTTTTTTTTCTGAACCGTAGTACAATGCCTGAACCATTGAGCGACCCCTCAGTATGTGGCAATGTGGCAATGTCCTCCAACTTCACATTCAATGCCAGATGAGATTTAGTTCCCCCCTGGGGCAATTTGACAAATTATTTACAACTTGCTTGGAATTCAAGTCATGTTACTGTTGTGTACAAGTTGATTATGGCACCAATTAGGTTAAACAAATACATTCACCTTGACAATAGCCAACAATATGGCATGTCTGTCTTCAGGTGGAGGTAAACCTTGGATCTGGTCGAAGCAACGCTGGATCAATGAGGTCTAACTAAGTTAACAGGTCACGTTTGCAAAAATAAAAATGTGTGTAAAACAATATTATGTATTGTATATATACATGGTATTTTTACGTCGCGGCCATGATA
Source organism: Clarias magur (assembly GCA_013621035.1). Taxonomy (NCBI): domain Eukaryota; kingdom Metazoa; phylum Chordata; class Actinopteri; order Siluriformes; family Clariidae; genus Clarias; species Clarias magur. Next base: position 1,089,616 of record QNUK01000188.1, on the reverse strand, counting down.
AAAACCTGACCTCGTGTCTTCAACCGGTCCATCTCAGTCAGCAACTGGTTCAACACACGTCTCACAAAATTACTTAATCACAAAATAATGAACGGCAGACAATATACATGCACTTACACACATTCCCATATCCACATACCCATACATACTTACACCTTTACATCAACACCGACATATGCATCAACACTTATCTACATAAACACACACATATTAAAATATACAAACTCACAATGTTTCTCATTCGCCCAAATAACTTTCTTACACTTAAATAATTAACTCTGACTCACTATAACAATACATTCTATGAACAGGAATCACTTTGATGCCATAATGTTTAGCAACTTCCCTGTATAAGGCTAATTAGCACAGCTACAGTATGGATTGATCTTTGCTAACGCGCTAATCGCTAACATGCTAATCGCTAATGGCGTTTGGCTAACTCGCTAATCACTCACAGAAACTAGTCGTTAAACTGTACAAAACCACGTTGAAACTTTCAAAGTACTACTAAATACAACATCTACACTTACACAGTAAACCAAAATCACATTCACAGCTAATGTGCAGTATATATAAAATATACATTAATGTCACGACTGCATCACATCATACACATTCTCACTCACATTGAAAATCCCTCTTCTCTAACAAATTATTATTATCCAGACGAGGACTTAGATGTCAACATATATTGTGAAATATATACAGTGGAACCTCGGTTTGCAAGTAACCAGGTTTTTGCGAGTGTTCCACAAGACGAGCAAAAATTTGTAAATAAATTTTAACTTGAAAAATGAGCAAGTATTGGTTTACGAGTACGGAGTATAATTTGCGATCAATTGCGCATACGCACCCAGTAGAAAAAGAACGAATCACTCGTCGAGACTACTCGTTCTTCTGAGTCATGTTAAAGACTCGTTCATGAAGAACCCATCACTACTGTTTACTATAACACTGTGCATGTTAAGCATCTTTTATTTTGTGTTTGTATGCGTGTCAGTACTGTTTATTATAACACACGTGAAATACTATTTATTGTAGTCATGGGTCCAACCATTCTGTTGGATTTTGTATCCTTTAGCATAAATTAAATGAAAAAGTTCTAGAACATCTAACCTCAACCATTGGCAGATGGCTAATTCTGGTGGGTAATGGTCCATGCCCCTTTATCTGATCATGAAGTCATTATTTTAAAATTTAAATCTTCTCAGCAATCTAAAGGTGGAATCTTTTCAAAGATCAAACTTTTAATATTACTGTACGGGAAATAGCAAAAGAACTATTTGTGAACGAGACAAAAAATATATAAAACCAAATTGGATTTTTTAAAAAGTTAATCAGGTTAGAAATTAAGCTATAAAATGATCTAAGGAATTAAAATACACCTGGCAGGTGAGCAAATACCTTTGGCAATATAATGTATCATGCAATGTTTGTAATAGGTGAATTTTCTCTGTAAAAGTCCCCCAAAAACGTTGAGGTTTCAGAAAGGCCTGCATCAAGCAAAGAAAACAACTAAGGAGCTCAAATTACTGGACTTGGATTATGAGGCATTCAACACATTACTAAAAATCTGAAGAAAAAAAGAGAGACAAATGTAGGAATAATAAAAATAAATAAATAAATAACTGAACAGAGATCACTAAACTGCTTGAAGAAGTCGCATCATAAAAAAATCAACAGTAGAACTCACAGTGATGTTTAATACTAAAAGTACAATAAAAAATCTGGACTCAGCAATCACAAATCTCTAAAAACCAATTGGCTAGTCGAATCTATGATCAAACACATTGTTTCACTATAGCATTTTTTTATTAATAAAATGCATATCTTTAAAATGACACTATGTTTATTTATAAGGATGAAAAAAACTGTATAGTCTGTTATATGTTACAGTACATGAAGGTAACATCAAATTTAGTATATGTTGGCGTTTTTCTCCTATTCACCAGCAGGGGGAGCTAGAACAGCTGCGTTCTTTGCTGAGGAACAGCAAGTCTTTGACTGAGGAACTTTACTGTACTGATATCTTTATTGTCACGTAGAGGTCCAGCCATCTGCCATGCGTAAAGGCTTCGCCACTGTACCCAATGTCACCTGGCATAATATCGGTGTCCGCAGTATTTGAGAGGAGCCAACTATGTCCATCTTAGTAGGATTAATGAGACATCAATTGTTTAAAATGATCACAATTTTGGGAACTTCACATTCGCTTTTATAAATGAATAAAAACTCATACAGAGTGTTCTATGAACTGGATTCCACCAGATCCGTATTTTAAACCATTTAAATGTCTATGGCACAAAGTGTCCATGATGATATCTGGATTTAGATTTAGATCTGGAACGAGAAAGCAAGAGGCGCCAGTTTTGTGAAAGAAAAATCACTGAGACAGAAAAGACAGATACGACTCAAAAAGAGAATCCATCCTGTTTCTTGTGACTCTGATGCAAGACGTTACATTATACATTAGGGTAGTGGTGTTGAATCAACCAGGCAGAAGCCACACCTGATTCCACCTTATTAATTAGTTAATCCTGGCTTTTAATAGACTAAACAGGTGTGGCTTCTGCATGGGTGGAATGCAAACTTGCATGAACACCAGTTAAGGTTTGATACCCCAGAATGTAGAGTATTTATTATAAGGAAAGTGAGAACAGGAGTCCTTAGAGGAACATACAACATTCTGACAGTTATGTTTTATTATACAGTACTGTACAGTAGTTTATAAATAGTTTTTATATTAAATAAAATGAGGTAGATTAAATTAAAGAAATGGAAATGTTTTATTTTCATATAAGATACAAAACAAAAATGGTTGTCTGTTACAACCTCATCAGCAACCTCATTTCCCCTCTCATCTGTTCCAACCACTCAGCATTCAGTATACTAATCACTGGCCTGATCATCTGTCATCATCCGCACCTGTTTCTCACTGGTTCATGTCTTTTGTTAGACACTTTTTATACTTGACTTAAGTACTTTAAGTTAACATGGAGTCCAGGTTTGATTATGATTTACAGTATAACTATGATTTATACATACTCCCTCACTCTTTTCAAATTCATTTCCATAATCATAATAATTTCTTTTGGTTCTGTAAAGCTTCTTTGGGTCAATGACTATTGTTAAAAACACTATATAATAATATATAATATAATAATAATATATAGCAAAAATCTTTTCAATGACTAGCTGACAAGCTACCAAAGAGTCACGTAGTGTGTGAATGTGGCTATTGTTTAGGTCATGTGTTGTAACTAAGGCGTGAATAAGGACGTAATTAACATTGACGAAAATGATTTGGTAACTCATAAGTGTTTCTAAGGCTGCAATGCGCTCTAGCCTGTCCAAAATATTTAAATTTGAATATTATATGTGTGTGTGTTCTCAGGCTCTTGTACGTAGCCCAGTGGAGTAAAAAACCCTACAGGAGTGCTGCTTATTAGACCTCCAGGCTGTGGAAAGACCCTTATTGCAAATTTATAACATTTTTTCTCTCTCCTTTTAGACTTCTTCCTTCATCCCTTAGATTAAAGACTTCATTGTTTTGAAGGATGAATAAAAATGAGAATGTATGTATGTATGTGTCCAGAGCTTTGTGTGTTCATTAGTTCAAAGTTCAAGCTAGTGTTTGTAACTTGGCAGCTTAAAAACTAACCCTGTCTGTTTATTATTACAGGCTGTCTCCAACGAGCCTGAGTTAAACTTTATATCCGTCAAGGGCCCTGAGCTACTGTATATGGTGAGTTCTACAGGCTTCTATGGATTAGGAAGCTTGCTTTTTAAATTACTGTGGCACGTGAATCTTGAAACTTTTTGATACCCCCTTGTAATACAAGAAGAGCATTAACAGTAAGGATAACAATGCGTGGAAGGATGGCTTTGACAGGAATAGGTATATCGTCCATATCTCTCTGGTGCTTTTCACGTATCTTGTGTCAAGTGCTGCTCTGTTCCCATACTTAAGACTCTCCGTCACTGATAAAGCAAAACATTCAGCTACAGTAGATGAGCAGATAGTCAACATAATAGGATATTTGTCATTTAATAAGACATTTTGGTCATTTCTCTATTTCACAATATTACATAAAGCAGTGTGTCCTGCTTGTTTTTGCGTGTGCGTTCAGTATCATTTGTCCAGGAAAAAAATCACATAGTGTGAGATCTGGACTTCTTGGAACTCATTCATGAGGCATATAGTACATTATTATGCTTTAAAAACATATCCTTATTGTACATACAGTATGTATTAGAAATATATGCATAAATCATGCAAAGTCCATTTGGATGAGTGTGTGCTGTAATGAGACCTTTCCTGATCTATTATTCACCGTATGGAGCGTGCAGACGATTTGGTTACTGCATGCGAGAGATCTTTGCTGATAGAGTTGTGCTGTCATGGCAGGTCTCAGTGCATAAGCTTATCAGTCTCTTTTGCTTATCACGAACGGGCTCAAGAGTCTTTGTTTTAATCTTCAGCACAGGTCTGACCCGTTTCCTCGTTTAAGGCGCTGCGCATCGATATAATATACAGGTGAAAAATAACTAGGCATTATAAATTGGTGATAAAGTCCATATTTCTAATATAAATTGCACATGTATTTTATTACATAGGAAAATGAAAGCACATCTTTACATTTCTATAGCCATTAAATACTGCATAGTTCATTTTCACACACCCTATAAATAAAACATTATTGTGCAGTATGTTGGTGAAAGTGAGCAGTGAGACAGTTCGCCATGTATTCCAGACTCTGCCCCCTGTTTGATATTTTTTGATGAGTTTGATGCCCTTTGTCCCTGACGGTCTGGTCATGAGGTAATAACGGCTATAAACTGTAATGTCACTGTTTTCTCTGCATTCTCACTGTCTGTGTAAATGTTATTCCTGTATGGTTTTGTCTTTCTCAATCTTATACTTTTTTTTGTTTAAACTCACATTTTTCAAGAAACCAGAAATATTGGAACATGACACAAAGGATGATTTTTTTCCTTTTATGCCCATGTAACATCTCACTCACTCATCGTCTATACCACTTATGATCGCCAGTCAGGCTAATCTGCGTGTCTTTGGACTGTGGGAGGAAACTGGAGTACCCAGAGGAAACGCACCAAGCACGGAGAGAACATGCAAACTCTATGCACAAAGAGATGGGAATCAGACCCGGACCCTGGAGTTGCAAGGTGACAGTGCTACCCACTATACCACGAGAAATATGATTTCTGCATATAGTCAATGAAAATAACAAAAAAGCCATTTTATTTTTACATATTAGAATATTATTATTTATTTTGAGATTGAAAAAGTGACTATTCATCTTCATATAAATAGCGTGTGTCTGCCAGTCTAGTTCAGCACATGCAAGGGTCAGATTACTTTGTCCTGAAGATGATCATCGACACCCTCCACATGGAGGGTAATCCACAGAAGGTAAAATTGTTGAAATTATTGGCTGTTCGTAGAGTGGCTCATTAAAGCATATTAACAGAAAAGCTGTTAAGAGAAAAGTGTGTTCAAGCAATAGGATGACGTCACCCTTTAGAAAATTGCCAAGTGAAGCCCATTCAAGAACTTGTGAGTGAGGCTGGAGTCAGTGCATCAAGAGCCACCACCTACAGATGGTTTCAGAAAATGGGCTACAAATGTTCAATTCCTAGTATCAAGCCAGTGCTGTACCTTAACCAGAAACCATGACATAAATGTGGTATCTGTTCTAACAGTGGCGGCACGGTGGTCTTGCACCGCCACGGTTCGGGTTCGATCCCCGGCCAGATTCGATTCCCGTCTCTGTGTGCATGGAGTCTGCATGTTCTCCCCGTGCTTGGTGGGTTTCTTCCGGGTACTCCGGTTTCCTCCCACAGTCTAAAGACATGTAGGTTAGGCTAATTGGCGTTCCCAAATTGCCCGTAGTGTGTGAATGAGTGAGTGTGTGTGTCTGTGCCCTGAGATGGATTGGCACCCTGTTCAGGGTGTACCCTGCCATGTGCCCTAAGTCTCCTGGGATAGGCTCCAGGCCCCCCCGTGACCCTGAATACAGGATTAAGTGGTATAGATGATGAGTGAGTGAGTGTTCTAACAGCGGTTCACAACAGAAACAATGTAAGAACTGTGAAGAAACCCCAAGAGCGCAAATCATTCTTTTCTTTAAATGTGTAACACGAGCAGCGAAAACGCAGTTGGCTGGCTTCCTGTGGCTTGTAGGAAGCATGTGTAAGCATTCATTCTCAGTGGATAAGGTGGAGCTGGTGCGAGGGTAGGGTGGGAACTGGCAGGTGAACCAACTGTGGTGTAAACAGGCGTGCAGTGGCATTGTGTAAGTATCTGCAGCTGGTATGTCGCGTGTAACAAATTGTTCCAGTGCGTCCATCCTCAGTCAGCCGCATGCAAATTTCCAAATATTCACATGAAACCACAGCTTTGTCCCTGCTAAAATAACTTCCCTCAGCCAGCAAGCAGAGCGTACATACATAAAGTAAAGGCTTACTTCCCCTCAAATGTGAAACAGGTTTGAGTATCTTTCAAAATCAGAAGGTTACAGTATAACAACAGTAGGAAGTGTGTGAGATCAGGTTAGACCTCATCTTGATCAGGCAGGTATCGATGTAGTGAGGCAGTGAAAAGCAGAAAATGTTTCACATGGAGTTGATAAATTGATAGATTGTTATATTATTATTTTCCTGGTTTTTAAGACAACTGTATGTCTAAGCTTTAAAGTCAATTCTTCATTTGCTGGATCTGATTCAGATCTCATCGATCCAGCGGTGCTTCAACCGGGCCAAACCTTGTACATGGGTTTTCCGATATACCATATTGCTGGCTATTACTAAGGTGAATTTATTTGTTTAACATGATTGCTGCAATAACCTGCAATTACATGCAGCAATAACTGACTTTTATACCGACTTTTATACCGACCTGCATTTCAAGCAAGTTGTAAACAATTCCTCAAATTGCTCTAGGGGGAACTAAGCCTCATCTGGAGTCAGGTGTCTCATCGTGATGAACGGTAAATCTGTGATCTTAAATCTGTGCTAAATCAGATTAGGTAGTTTGCTATACTGTATATGATTTGGTTTTTAATTCAAAATCAAACTGCTCGAGTTACTAAATGTAAAATGTTCCTTGGTTCTGTAGGTCAAGTAACTTCTTCTGCATGCTGGTTCTTTTTATTACAGCTTTAAAGTTTTATTGGTCATATTATTATGACTTGAAATTTTTTTTTTTTTTTACTGGTATTTACTGAAGTAATATGGTATTTTCATTGGTGTCATTGCTCATATTCTCTCTTCCTCTCTGTGTACTTGGATAGACTTGTCTGCCCTAGTTAGAGAAGCTTTCCATGGATGCTTTAAGAGCCCATCTGTCCTCTCAGACAGCTCTACATGCTACACACTCATGGTTGGCACCTTCATTGAGGTCAAGTAAGGGACAATCCTCCGAACTAGATTAAATAGAAAAAAAAAAAAAATTCAACAAGATAATACCTTCCAAAAATGATGAACCCTCGTACCCGAGACAATAGACAGGACATCAAGGTGCATTCACCAACTTGGAACATGTCACTACCAAGGCAGACCACCTTATTTTTGTGTGAGCAAAAGTATTGTAACAGACAGTCCTAACATACAAAAAGAACTCATTATGCCAGAGATTCACTGATATCTCGCCATTCTTCTAACAATCTTCTTTTGTGTTGTTTTTCTAGGCTTGTACTACAGATTCTTTCAGTTTCTATGTTTCTGAGTTCTGGCGATTCCTCCTAATTAGACTGAATGCATTTCTCTTTAAACTGGTTTCTGTAGACTTCTGAATTCCATGAAATCTTCTGCTACCATATTGAGTTACATCATCTTGGCTCACCTCTGTATTTCTTTATAAATTATGGCCATCTTATGGCTTGAAATACCTTCACTCCTTCCATCAGGAGGATGTTGGTGATGTCAATAACTATTGTTTTGGTTTTTCTTCACAGTCTTTATAACAGCTTCTGTTATCACCTGCTGTTGTTTTCCTCGTCCAACCTGTTTGATGGCTGGATGTTGAGATACCAGGAGTTTCTTTCTTTTTGCATATTATTCGAAAATGTTGTCTTGGCTTTGCATAATCCTTGTGCAACCTTTCCAAATTTTATTAGCTTCGGAATGGCTTGCTTTCCCCCATAGACGTCTTTTGATGAATAAGAATTAATAGGAAGTGGCTTCCCATTGCAGGTGTGTTTCCCACCATACCATCAGAGTTACAATATTCAGACACATTAATCGCTAATAGATTTGTGTGTACAATTGTGAATTGACTTTGGTAATCTCATAATTTTAGTACACAGGGATGACTCAAATAAATACAAAAAACTGTTTTTAAATAATATGTTTATTAAAAGAAAAAACTGTAGAACTCTTCCTGGCCTTATGTGAAAAGGTCCACCCTCTGGCACGATAAATGATGAATGAAATGTGATTGTGCACATTTTTTAGAAAGCTGAGTTCATTTTCACTTGCCACACTTTCATTTCATCTCATCTTCTATACCGCTTTATCCTGTATGCAGGGTCGCAGAGGTCCTGGAACCTATCCCAGGAGGCTGAGGGCACAAGGCCTACTTGCCACACCCACCCAGGCCTAATTACTCCCAGACCTGTCGAATCAAGAAATCACCTAAATATAACCTGTCTGACAAAGTCAAGCAAATTAAACGATTTCACATGATGCTGTGATCGATCTCAAGAAATTGAAGAACAGATGAAGAGCAGAACCTGTTCTTGTTGGTTTGGACAGCTTTTCCCCTTAATAAATAAAAACAGCATTTACAGTATGTAGGCAATGTATATCATATATATAATGCAAATCAGCTCATAACACTGGGCAGCCATTTTCCTGTCTCCAGTTGACGTATGCAAAAGACGCTTCCATTTAAAACAGAGGTTTTGCATGATGCTTCTTTAAACAAACAAGAAGAACTAATATTTCATGACCTGTAAAAGCAGTCAGCTAAAAGCTTGAAAATAGTATCTTTATTTTCTCTAGGCAGCATGGTGGTTAGCACTATCGCCTTGCACCTCCAGGGTCCGGGTTCGATTCCCGGCCAGGCTTGATTCCTGTCTCTGTGTGCATGGAGTTTGCATGTTCATGGTGGGTTTCCTTCCACAGTGCAAAGACATGTAGGTTGGGTTAGTTGGCGTTTCCAAACTGGCTGTAGTGTGTGAATGTTATAGACGATGAGTTTATTTTGCTCAGTTTTGTTGCATAAACATGATGGGTTCCTGATTCGGGAAAGGTTAGCTGATGTTTGTAGTCCAGCATGTAGTTGGATAGGGAAGCATATTACTGTACTGTAGGTTCTGGTCAATGAGTAAGGAAATGGTGATAATTATAATATGTTGAGATGCTCTGGCACCAACTGGAGATTGGATGCGTGGATCAGAGTATCTCCAAAATGCCAGGGCACGTGCGGTGTTTCTGGTATCCAAACCAAATGACATCCAAGGAAAGATAATTAGAGAAGTCTAATTAACTTGGGAGCCCATGAATCTGTCTCGTCTCGTGACTGCACAGTTCTGTGCTTGGGTGCATGCAGATCACTGGTATTGTTTCTTTGATGCAAGGCACACCTCCAGCTCTGTTGAAGACATATGCGTCAGCAGGCAGAATTTCGAAAGCTTTCAAGAAGGCGCGGCCATACAAGAGCTTTAGAGCCAGCAATACTGATCTCTAAAATATACTGCTTTTGTGAGACCTGAGAAATTTTCACATACTAAAAAACAACAACGAAGCAAGCAGGAGAAAACTGAATGAATTAAATAGCAGTCATATCTAGAGCAGCGTTTATGCTTCATCTGCATTTTAGTCTGCTAGGCATGTTTATTCACACATCTGTAACCCAGAATCAGGTCAGAGGAGCTAATTATTCCCATAGGAGCCTTTTAGCTTCAGAGGTCATGGGATGTACCCAGGTGCATGTGAAGTGCACTCCCAGAACTCTTTTCAAACAAGATGCTTGTCAAATGCGAAATGAACCAGTTCGTCCAGTTCCCAGGAGTTCAGGCTGATAAAACATTCTCTCTCTCAACATTTCTCACACTGGCCGTGCTAAATGAGTAGCATACTGTAAATTGAGTTTTTTTTTTTTTTTTTTACATATCTGCTATTTATATACTGCTTTGTGCTATGTGGAATTTGCAAACCGGATCATTGTTCATTCTTCTGTTAGAAAAGCAAACAACAATTCCTTTCATGCTCCGGGCATTTGAGCGGTGCAACTACTTTCTTTCTTTACTAATCTTGGTTTTGACGTTCAACTTCTGGCTTCTACTTCTAAAGTGTGTTTCCATTTCACTTTATCCCATTCAGGAGGAACAGCGGGGAATCTCCTGCAAGATGGACATATAGCCGGCTGGATGATGAAGGGAAACCATGATGCAGAGCTTTGAACTAATATTCCATTGATCTAATTACCCAAGTATACAGCAGGAAACATTAGTAGTCATTTACATTCATTTACAAGACAAATGCAATTTCGTCAAACAGATTGAAGGCATTCTGCTTAGAGATTCCTACTAAACTGTTTACACAGACGCTGATCTGATAAGACGTGCATTTACATGCGCAAAGCATTTCCTCAGACTAGACCTTTTTTGACTTTCAAGTGGTTCTGCAGAAAATATAGCGGATGTTGTTGTTTTTGCCAACTTTTGAGGTTTCCAAATATTCTGCATTCTGATGGGCTGCAATGATTCTGTCGTTTATGATTTTGGTAATTCAAGCCAATCAGTGGTCTTTTCAACGGCTAAAGGCCCAGTGGATGAAATCCTGGAGTAAACACTGGTGAGTTGTTCCCACAGAGCTTTCTGAACAGGAATGCAAGCAAAAAAATGTCCTTCCCGGAATAATTGTATGGAGTGTTTACATGGCTAATATTTCCGAAACCAAAGTTTACACTCAATTCCGATTGGGCAATCAAGCTCTGAGCTAACGATGATATGCTTTAAGATGACGGTCAGGCTTCTTTCTAGTTCTGCTAGTGGAGCGAAAACAAACAGAACGTTTTCCTCAAAGTTACTTGCTTGTTGATTTTGATCGTGCTTAATTATAGCAATTTGATCGGACGAGGAGTATTCCATAAGTGCTAACATAGAGCACTCATTCCAGGTTTATTTTTTAAAGTAAAACTATTACATCAGCTGATCTTGTCACATCTAACACAAGAAGAGGAATAACGTCAAGTTGTTTTGCATGACATTTTTCTATTTTCTTTGCCAAAAGACTGACATTTTTTGTATGGAATAAAGCATCCTGTACTACATACACATCCTGTTAAAGGAAACTCACACACACCAAGATGAATGATTCCGAGTGCATCAGGGTACCACTACCACTACTGTTTTACTGTTTGTTAGTCCAATTACAGTATATCACAGAGATTTGCACAAGATTATGATCTTTAAACTATAAATGGCACATCGCACCTGTTCTCACTTAAGTTATACATAGCTGCACTAGTCATTCTCTTTCTCTGACAGTTTTTTCAACAGAGATTGTTCCCAGTAAAATTTGGTGTCAGTATAAACATATAAAGGGGAAAAATGTATAGGTTGACTAAGGAAGACACTTAAACCTTAGGATAGAAAACCCAAAGCAATATGACTTAAAAATGCCTATTTGAAAGGCATATTGCAGAACGGTTAGAAATCAGCTGAATGATATGAGATTTGGATAAAGGAAAGTCAAACGAGCACCAGCATTATTACCTAAACAAAAGAAAAAAGAAAAGAAACAAAAAGGATGATGTGGATAATTACATAAACATGATATGCAGGGATGAATCACAAATATGTATTGGAGCAGAATAACCCGTTATTTAGGCAGATATAAATGATTAGTATTTGTTGTTATAGCAATTGTTACATTTCTCTTACATTTACATTTTCTTGACATCATCAATTAGACTAGATGAATAGGATTGAAAACAAAATGGTACATTTAATTCTTAATTCTGCTCAAATTTGCAAATCTTTATGTGGCAAAATAATGGCAGTGATTTTTAATATTATGATTTTTTTTTCTTTTTATTACATCATACATCCCTAATTTTCATGTAATTTTCAGCCCCCAAAATTGCATACACCAATCAGAATGGAGCATTCATACATTTGTGTTTTTTTATTGCTTTTAAATTTTGTGTTACATCAGGCAATGCAGTTTGTGTTATTGCTTACAATCTAAAAGCAGACATGTCAAAACCAGTGTCTTCTTCAGCAGATCCTCTCTCTCCAGGCTTTGATCACATGGTGAATTTGTCACACATGTCCTTCTATAGACAGCATTATGTATTAAACATACTCCTATAAACCTGTTGTTTGCATTAGAGCCAGAAATCCCATTTGAGCTGCTGTTATAGGAAATTTAACAAATCTGATTAATCTGAACTACAAACAAACAAACAAAAAATCACCAGTCATGTGGCATCAATTGGAATAACTTTAATTTGCTTGAGTGACTAAACCTTGACCAAATGCACAGTGCTTAAACCAGAAGCTGTTATGTGTTTCTTAATGAACTGACAGTCCCATTGACATCATGTTAAAAGACACTGGTAAAAACATTTTACAGGTAAACAGTTACGTTTGATTATAGCTGAAGCTGACTATTTCAAAAATGTAAAGTGCAGGACGGCTATAGAGTCACAGAGCAGTAACATTTCTCCAATCCATTGGATGTCTTCACGTCTAACATTACAAATCATTTACACATGATCGCATAGGCTTCGTATGTTTAGCGTTTGTTGTTGAATCAGCGCAGCATCAGGACTGTTCTGTGAGCAAGGTCACTGACTCTCTGAACACTAAAAATAAATATTTGTGATAAGTTATCGGTCAGAGAGAACTTATACAGGACCGCACCTTCAGTGCACACTCCTTATGTTAAGACAAAAAAAAAAAATAGGTCATTAAAATGCATAGACATAAGATAAAGCGGGACATGGTCACTTCCTGGTAGCAACCAGACAGTTCTATCAAGGTGGGTCAGGTTGCAGAAGATGCTGAATGAGAAGAAGCCGATGCTGATCAGATTTGTTTTGGTCTTCTTTTTTTTTTCCAGACTATGGAATTACGTTAGCAGTATCAAGGTTTTATTTTTAAGAATTCTTTTTAAAAAACTGTTAAAGTGAAGGAAAACAAACAGAAAAAAAAAAAAATCACGCAAAAATTTAAATGTGCAGTGACTTTGAAAATTCCTAGACAAACATAAATGTGTACAACAAAGCTGCAGCGTGTGAAAACTCAAGCACAAAGGAAAAATGGATCCCATTTTCCACAACAGACTTTGAAGACATGTTTTGAAATGATTCAGATAAAAATACCATTCTCTCAATTACAAGCACACACAAAATATAGCCAGTCTTTTGTTCACTCACACACACAACTTAGTCCCTAACTGTGTTACTGAAAGGGTTAGTATGTGGAGGCGTGTGTACACGTCTGAGGCTCGGCGATCATTTTTGGTCAAGAAAAACCCGCTCACTCCAACTTGAGGTCTCCTTTCAGCTTCCTCTTCACACGCGAGTATGGACTCAGCTCGTCGTCCATGATGAAGTCGTAGAGGACTCGCAACCATGATGTGTAACACGGCAGATCGTCGTAATACTCCGGCGCCATTTTCTTCACCTTTTGAGGACAAAAATTATATCATAACGTCAAAACCAGAAAGAGATTTATTTCTTGCTTCCTTTTTTTTTTTTTTTTTACAACACTCCTTAATTATGTATTAAAAGACATACAGGAGTGTGTCATTGAATGTTTTCTGAAGATGTGTCAGGTTTTCCATGTAGGCAAATCAGTTCCTTGGATTATACAAATATATTTTGTGTAAATATTAAAATCTGAATTTCATTCAGGTTGGGTAAATTAATGTTAAGCACTTTAAAGCCACATGTTATTTAGAGGGTGGATTCATTTTCATTTTTTTTAATAGACTCATCAAATTTCACTAGCTACAGGCACCTTACTATGTATAGTGTGCACATGACCAAGGACAAAAATAGATTTCATATCAAAACATATTAAAATCAGAACTGATTATCTTACCAGAGGAAGCCTTCGTCCTGGGATGCTGGGGAAGTCATGGTGCTCATTGTGGTAGCCTACATTGAAGGTGAGCAGATTCAGCGATCCGTAGTAAGAATAGGTCTCATGGCCCTTGAGGAACATGTAATGCTCGGCAATGAAATGTCCAGAGATGGGATGAAGGCCCATTCCCAACATGGAGCCAGCCATCATGTAAAATAAAGGCTTGGCGCCCAACATCCAGTAGACGAGAATGTTGAATATAAACTGTATGACTACGTTAATGACCTCCAACTGAGTAATGGGTTTCGGGTTGATGCACAGAGGCCGAATTGCATAGAACAGCGGCTGAAGGATAATCCAAATGAATTTGCGAAGGCGAGTGCAGAAGAACCATCCCTCAAAGTTGGTCGGGATGTCCACGTCCACACCATCCCCACCTAAATAGCGGTGGTGGTCGAGGTGGTAGCGCTTGAACGAGGCCGAGTACGGCAGTCCGAAGGGCAGGTTGGCAAAGATGGCGAACCAGCGATTCCATTTCGCGTGATTGTTGCCGAATGCCGTGTTATGGGAGATTTCGTGTATGGCCAAAGTAATGGAGTGGTTTATACAACTGCTGAACGCGTAAGTCCAAAACAGGACCCACTTCCATTCCAAATCCTTCACAAGGTAAAAGGCCAGGAACTGGATGGCTACCATCATGCAGACAATCCATTTTAGCCTTGGGTCAGGTCCCATGAGAGATTTTATCTCTGGATATTTGGCTACAAAAAGAAACAAAAGACATCATCAGCAGATATTTGACTTCAGACTGGTATAGACACTAGAGAACTAATTAAATTTTCATGTTTTTCTCAGCTGCTAGGAACAGACTTATTAGTCTGGTATGAAGACTTAAGTTTGTCAGGGAAAGCCTTTTAGCTGTGACCTAATCAGGTCCTCTGTGCACTCTGAAAGCCCAGGGGTGTTAATGGCAGTTTTTAATAACAATGACTGGCACAGAACTAGCATTTTAATGAACATACCCATTTTAATCTAATGTACCCATTTTTTTTTTATTAGTTCCCAACAATACATTAACAAGAATGGAAAATTAATAAAAATACACATGTATTACCTGAGATTTCCTTAGATACACTGTCTGTAAAGGGTGGGAGGAGCTATCAAGCACACCTCTGACCCTAATCATGGACTATTCACCCTTCACCCATGGGGCAGGCGATTGCCTCAGCTCCCGCACAAACAGACTGAAAAATACCTTTTTTTCTGTGGCTGTTACTACACTAAACCGCTGATCATATAGTGTTGACGAATATACTACTGTTCTGTCATTGCAGTCTGCTCTGCTTTTGCATCATAATTTATGTCCATCATTGCACATTGTACATTCCATCCTTATTTATACGGTATCATACAGAAACTCACATGTACATATATGTATATCATGCTGAGCATGTGATCTTCTCGGCATGTCTATCCACTGCAGAATGCTTGCATTAATCACTTTCACCCCTGTACATACATTTTTATTTATTGTAAATGCATATATTTTTTTTAGATGTTAGCTCTATTGCTTTGGCTTTGTACATGTAATAAATATATAGACATGAGACTAAACTGCAGGACGTAAAAAAACAGGTGCTGCATGGCACACCACATGAGCTATGGTAAAGGTGAGGTAACTTCCTGAGCATTATTTGATTTATACCGGGCAAGTCCTGACTGAAAAAACGTGTCACAGCCTCCACACGTCTGAGCAGTTCTTAACGTTCCCTTTACCCTCTTTTTTTCCTCCTCTGAACACCTTCTTCATTAAACTGATTTGATTGTACAAAACCTAACGCTAAACTGTCTGCAGCAAGCAAAAAGATGTCTAGCATTTTAAATAAGCATGCCTTGTCACATATGAGATACTATTTGGACTGAATGCTTGTAATGTTTAAAGCTTATCTGTTCATCTGTGCACTTAAATAGTTCTTGTTTCATTCCATTTCTCACAGCTCTCATGGCAATACATGCATCTAGAGAAGTTGATGACCTGATTAATATGTCAAAGACAGCCGTAGGGTTGGAACCTAAAACCAGTCATTAGTAAAGAACCTTAAGCAGGCAGGCACTGCCCCTTTAACTTAAAACAAGTCAGCCTGCTCTTTCAGTTTCATTTCTGACTGCACAAAGGCATAGTGACATGAAAAGCATGAAATATTCATGCAGTACAAGCGTTTATCCACAGCAGCCTTGGTAGAACTAAATAGCCCATCACTGCACAATGAGTGCATATTATGTCAACATGAAATTAAATAGCCTGGGGGATAATTGCTCCTACTTTATATCAGGACAAAAGGTCCTGACACTGGTTATTGAATAGGTCACAATAAGACTACAACTTCATGCCAACTGGCTGGTTGCAGGGTCAAAACGCTTACTGAACTTTGGCCCAGACACCTCTGTCCTTAAACAGAAGATGTGTAGCCTTGATTCTTACACTTGTGTAAAAAGGTTGATTTTAGCAACTGCTAAAATAATCAAGTGTAAAGAAACAGGACAAATATGACACTGCCAACAACAACAAAAGCCTAAACGATGATCTATCTAATTGCCAACTATTTTTAATGTGGTTTTGGACATCAATATAAAAGCATCTAATCAAATAACTAAAAAGGCGGCACTAATGCTACCGTCACATGCTTCTGAAATTGTCTTACACAAGGCTTTACCTCCAGCCATACTGCTCTTCCTAAAATTTACCCTTACTGTTAACAAGCAGAATGCCGTCCACATGCAGACTAAAAAAAGTATTTCAATGGGTGGACCCAACCAGTCAAAAGGTAGTGCAGAAAAACTAACAATTTATTTTTTCAACGTCATAGTACAGTCATTTATATTTTTTACAGAAACGATTATAACTTTATTAGCAACTGTTCTGTTGATACTTCTTGTTTGCATAAATTGGCCTCATTAGAAAAGAGAAACCTTTGTAGATTTTTTATTGTATTTATCACTTCTGGTCTGGTTAGTAAGGTGAAGATAAGACACATTTAAACACAATGAAACACAACGTAGAGATATCGCATCTCTTCTGAGTCAATGGCTCTAGTCATAAGTGGTAACATAAAGCACCATTGGGAAGCAAAACCACCCCTAGAGTAGGAACAACAAGCCTTCTTTTGTCTTAAAGGGGCCCAAAAAAAAAGTATGCACTTCAACAGGAAAAATATATGCCTCTCTTCTGAGGGTCACATGCTGGCATCAGCGATGGTGCGACCACTAACATCCTTAGAGTAAACATGATACTACAGATTGCTGCAATAATTCAATTAGAATTTTAAAAAAGAGCATAGATAACAACTGTTGAAATGTCTATACATTTTTGGGCCCCTCTGTATACAATCCCAGTCTAAAGCCTGGACATAAGTTTTGATTTATTTTCAACATTCTAGAACAGTACTGGATTTTTTACAAAATATGAAATAACACTTAATTATCTAATTCCATACGCAACAAAATAACAACTAACTGTCTTTTGTTGTTAAGAGGCGAAGGTCAGCTGTTAAGTATTAACTGACACATATGGCATTAGGTAATTAAGTAACAACAACGGTCAGTTGTTATTCTAAGCCACAAAGGTTCTTGCAAGAACAGTATTATCAAGTGCATTTTCAAAACCCATCAAGCAATGAAACCATGAAATGACCATTTCAGGAAAGCAAGACCAAAAATTTGCTGCAGAGAAGTTCATTTAGAGTTACCAGCCTCAGAAATCACCAATTAACAATTAATAAATATGCAATAATCTCCGTTGAACAGTTGATGTTGAGATGTCTCTTATGACCAAGCTGCACCAAGATGTCATCTGCAAACTTATTCAAATGAGATTATTGTATATTTAGGATGCCTTTTATAATGTAGAAAGAAAATAAAAAAATCAAGAAAAGAGCATGGAATTAGAATACATGTCCAGACTTACCAAGTAATGTGTATTCTTACAGTAGAGAAATTCTTCAAATACCGGAGTTGTTAGAAAGTTTAAGTAGAGTGCAGGATCAGTCATGAGAGGATTAACCGTGGGACCCTGGAAGTGCTTTAACCCTCAACTTTCTGATCATTATTTAAGCCATCATACATTTTAGTCAGGGGTTGATAGTTAATGGTTAAAGTATTTACACAAAACTTGGGTGAACAATGAGTCACGCAAGTAAACTTTACTTAAAGAAGCTACTTGAGGGCAAGGAATTTTGTGTAGATTAGGTTTAGGAAATTTAGTTAAACAACTTTTCTCAAGCAAGTAAAAATTATTGCAAATACGTACAACTGTATGAGTAACAAACAGTATTTTTTTATGAATACTGCATGGGCGGGGGGTTCGATTCAGTTATGAATTGTGAGCCTCTTGTGTGGTGATTCAAATATTGCTACACTGACTCGAAAAGCGTTAATAGATACGGACTGGTCAATCTGCTGTCCGTGACTAGAATTGGCTGGTTTTCACACACTAAAATAAAAACTAGTTTGTTGAGAAATAACAATTACACCAGATGACAGAGGTACTGCTCAGTTGAGTGTTGCACTCTTGTAGCACTTCTTTGAAGTTAGTTTGTACTGTTAAAATGCAATTTTTTAAACTTGTTTTTTAATGAGAAAACTAATGTTATAAGGAACTGGCTACATTTAATTAATTGTTAAACTTTTTACATTTAGATCGGGGGGGGGGGGGTAATATCGATAAAAATCGGGGTAACACCTGGGTATCGTGATAATATCGTATCGGTAGTTCATAACGTTTTTAGGCCTATAATGTTGCATGCTCGTACACAATAGTTCGTATGTCTTCTTGCTAAGCTGACTGAAGGGTGAGATGAGAACTAGGGTTGGGGTTACAGTAATGTTCACCAGACTGATGTGGCAATGTGTGTGGTGGGTTCAGGGAGTGGCGCTTCCATTTCAGGACATTAGCTTTCCTGTTAGCCGCCTGAGCTACACGTATTGACATAACGGAATGTCATGTGACGAGTGGGCTTTAGGCCTCCGAGCTCTAAAGCGTCACTTATAACACCCACAGCCTCTGTTCATAGCATAAGCCGGTTGTTAAAGTTGAATTATCAGGGCAACACAAGGTTTATGTTACACAGGAAATTCGTTAAAACCATTCAAACTACTGCACGTGCAGTGCTAGTACGCAATTTCTTCCAGAAACGTCTATATCCCACCCGTCAATCGTATTTCAAATATGGTAGAAAAGCTCAAATGAAATGAAGAAATGCTCACCGAGAATCTTTTTCCTCCTGTCGGCATGTGGTTGGTCTGTATAAACCCATTCGTAATCCTGACGTGGCACCCGGTTCCCCATATTCCCTGGCCTGTGCTTTAACTTAACCAAATAATAATTTTAAACTCTTGTCGCTTTGTTACCTCTTTTCCTCAGTTAGAGAACAGTTAGAACATCTGCCTAGGGTGAAATGGCCGAGTCGGGCTACATCCCGTGGGCGGAGCTTAATTTAGGGCTGGACTAAACTGGAGATGTTCTCCACCAGCCAATCAGGAACAATGTTCCTTTCACAACATGACGAAGCGTCCAATCACAATCACGTAAAAGGGTTGTCGGTATCGTAAAGCCATCTTTAATGTATTTGTGTCGCGCGCCACTTAACGTCCGCGATACGCTGTGTGAAAACGATGTGGGCGAACATCATATTGTATAATTAATCACCTTCACACACACAGCAGTTCGGGTTTTTTTTTTTAAGTGCTTTCCTGTGAGGCTAAAACATCGTGTCAGTGAAAGACATTCAAAGGAGATTAGAATTACCAGTTTTTTTTTAAGATGACCGGAAGTGCTAATTCAAATAAGTACACTTTGTAACCGTGTGGAGCAGAAAAGCACCTCAATACGCATGAGGCATTACACTTTGAGGTGGATAAGCTACAACACCGAAATAAATAATAATAATTTTTTAAAAGGCCATCAGATTCCACCCGTCGGGCATGAAGTAAAATTAAATAAGAGACATTACATAGATAGATACAATATAAGATAAGATTCCCCCCCCCCCTAATACAGTACATGTTATGAAGTAATAAATACATAAAAAAAAAAAACACAAACTAGACATGGACGAAAGTACAATGTAACAACCAAACCAAGCAGAATGCAGCAACCGGCTGCAATAACGTAGCAGAAACCAGATTCTGATGTTGAATTTATATGGCAGTAATGATGGGTACATGATATTGTTAAATGATGTTGCACATGATATTAAATAACCCAGGCATACAAATTGCAGGGAAGGATAGTGCACCTATAGTCTCCATTGACCTTTATTTTAGCTCTCCTAGCTAATTTTCATGAGAAAATACATCCATTCTTTGGTTTTTGGGGTGAGTTAAGACAGAAGCTGGCTGGGTGGTGGTTGGGCAGAGACCACATCAACAAACCTGTGTAAAAAAAACAGGCTGGATGCCTCCCACGTGCAGATCCTGAAGGCTGCATGTTACCATTACCTGCGAATTGAGTGTGCGGTCAACTCGCTCACACTCCTCACACTGCTCCAATGATTTAGCAGCTGTTACTTTTGCCTCTCATACGTGCTGGTGCTATAGATGTGTCGCATCTGATCTTTTGGTAGCCATGAGCTGACCCTTTCATGGTTTGGTTACAGCAATCTATAAAATGCTTTGAACTATAAGCTCGGCCTGACATACCTGTTCGTGTTGCTGGTAAATTCAGTGAGAAATGCCTGTGATACAGTACATCTGTGGATGACTTCAAAGTAGATGATGACGATACATCTAGTATCTTACATATATACCGATACAGGTGATGTAGTCATCGTCAAATCACATTTTATGTTATATTGTAACGTAACAAGTGAGTGTATGTGTGTGTGTCTGTGCCCTGCGATGGATTGGCACCCTGTCCAGGGTGTACCCTGCCATGTGCCCCAAGTCTCCTGGGATAGGCTCCAGGCCACCCCGTGACCCTGAATACAGGATTAAGCGGTATAGATGATGAGTGAGTGAGAGTGTAATGTAACAGTACAACAAAATTTGACTTGACGATGACTACATCACCTGTGTGACTTAAAAGTTGATGACGCTGCATATTATCCATATACCAATACAAATAAACAGATTTTAAGTTTTATTTCCTATTACCATCTAAGGGAGTTTTTCCTTGCCATTGTCGCCAACTAAGTAGATTTTTTATGATATAAGGGCGCTTTCCTTTTAAATTTCAAAGTACAATATCTTCTCTTCCCCTGGGCTGATTGACTTGAAACAAAGCCTACATGTTACCTCAAGCTCGGCCAAAAACACCGTAGTTTTCACGTGATGCATGCACAAACAAACAAACAAATTCCAAAAAACATCTTGATGCGCTCTATTACTCATCTTATGCCGCTTCATATATAATGTTTTCTCAAATATCTTCGATGCATTGACACACCAACTTTACAGTTTTATTATATATGTAGATAAAAAGAATGAGCAAAATATAGGCGAAGGAGGATATATCATCAGTGGATAGACTAATGCAAATTAAGATGAACAAAAACAGAGATATAGTTCTTCTCTAGAATAAATGAGAATACTACAGCTATAGTCATAGGACAGGCTAAAAAAAAAACACCAAAAAAACAGAAGAACTAAAATAACTAAAAAGTTCACTTTATAGATTATGTAACCGTTAACATACCTACTGTAACTCTCTCTCTTTCTCTCCCTCTCTCTGGCAATTATTTATTTTTCACCCACAGAGGGCAACTTGCCTGCCCTACTTGAAACATGTAAAGGACAAAAGCATACTTAAATTTATTGGAGATGATTAACCATTTTGAATTTACAGCTATTTTCATACACACAGGACGTAGCTTCCTGTTTTTCGTATTGTTCCCGCGAAAGTTCCTCGTCTGTTTGAAACAGCGTTTTATATTATATTTTGTTTAGTTTTTTATAATTATATATTTTTCCCGTTTTTACGCTTTAATACTACTGGAGTCTGGTTCCTCTCAAGGTTTCTTCCTATTACCATCTCAGGGAGTTTTTCCTTGCCACCGTCGCCCTCGGCTTGCTCATCAGGGACAATCTTATCATTTTGATTCATACACATTGCATAAAAACTTATTTCTTTTTATTGTGTAAAGCTGCTTTGCGACAATGTCAATTGTTAAAAGCGCTATATAAATAAAATTGAATTGAATTGAATTGAACACAAACACATCCATTTTTAGGGGGGGGTGTCTCATAAATAATGGGATAATTAAAAACACAAGGACCATCTTTAATGTTTTTGGATGAATATCCTTTGCAGTCAATGACAGCCTGAAATCTGACACCTATAGACATTCAATGTGGCTTTGCGAGAGATCAGTGCATAATGGAGGCGTTTACTGCAAACCTTGCATCATGTGTGACTTCTTGTTTTTGCAACGTCTCCACATGCATTTACATGTACACAAAGGAGTATGAAGGTGTTTCACACCACTCTTAGTGGCAAACTTTACTGCAAACAGTGGCATGCTTTCATAAGGAAAAAAGGGAGAAATTAATAATGGATCCAATTATGCGTGTGATATTTTGTTATCTTACAGAGATTATTATACCGCTCGAAACAGTATTGTATATTTACTTATTTCTTACCACCTCTCAGTTCAACTACAGATCAGTCAAAGATCAACATGAAAAACTTTTCATAAAATCCTACTGCGCATTGTGTAGTGCAATGGAATAACGTATGATTAAACCCTGGCGCGGTTTCTGTGCCAAGTGTTCCAAAGATCCACCTTAACCAGGATGAATGCTTACTGAATGAGATGAATGAATGAAAGTTGATTTTGTGAAAAAGGCCTCTATTGACGCATAAAGGAACAATATACCCAGTGTGAAATCTAATGCTTCAGGTGCACAAGAGATGTGCAAAGCTTGCACTCAAATAAAGCCTTCTGTTCATTTTGTAAGCCGGTTTGACGTCAGAGAAGCTGAATTTTACAAAGCAAATACACTAGTAAGCCACGTTCTACCTTACAGTCAAATACTAAGAAGCCTGTTTTCCTATATGGATTCTATAGCAAGCTTAAAAAAGATTTTTTTTGTGTTAGATCATTTGAGATATTTCCTACATTGCAATTTAATAGAAGCTTTTACGTTACTTAGGGGAAAAAAAAGTTTGCCAGTGTTTTTTTAATTTTTAACATGCCCTCATTAACTTATACTCACAACCTATAATCAGTGGTGTAAAAGCAAGAGCATGGAGTAACACTATGCAGATTGCTTAATCACATGCACCTATTTTGACATTTTATGTACAGTACTGTGCATAACTCAAGTCTTGTGCCACCTCTCATTTCTTCATATTTTCCACCCATCAGCCTTTTGCTTGTATTTTTAAAGCAGTCTTGAAGAACAGATCTCCAGGCTTCCTATAGGTCCCTATACCTGAGTCGATTCTGAGGAATGCTTTTTTGTTTGTTAAGCCAGATGATAACCTATGAATCATTCAAGCATTAAAAGCCATCTAACCTACGGTAAGACATGAACCAGTGAGAAACAGGTGCAGATGATGACAGATGATCACCGAATTAGTACAGTGGAGTGGTTGGAAGAGACGAGAGGGGAAATAAGGTTGCTGTCAATGTTGTTACATAGAAATTTGCACTTTTAGGCAATTCGCAGCCTGTCGCAGTAAAACATTTATTCCAATTTCTTTAATGCAATCTACTTAATTTTATTTATTTGAATCCTAGTTTAAATTTCAGTGTTGATCAAAATGCAGTTTTAACAAAAAATGCATGATAATTCACAGGTAAGAAAAATGTAGATGTCCTTTTTACAGCTACGATAAACCGTAACTAACCTATACTGTATATGTCCTCATTGTAGGTCACAGACTTGGTTTAATGTACAGTCAGCTTTTACAAGTGTGTCAATATTTGCTTCCCTACAACCACATTTGATTGTGTTTACATTTACGGCGTGGGTATGTTTACGCTAGCTCAGTATCACGCAGCCAAACGCTAAATGTTTTTTGGAATATTACTGTAATGTTTCTTTGCTTGATTGTTAAGCGCTAGATGAATAAAATTTTAGTTAATTGAAAAAAAGATAAATTAGTAATGCACGAAAAAAAAAACACCATTCAGTTTAAGAATGTTAGCCGCCTAGAAGACCTTCTAAAGTCTAATTGAAGACTATTTAATACTTCATGTCATTTGTTTGGAAATGTAATTTCACAATGGTATCAACTCGCTCACACCAAACTTCTATACTGGGTCTGTCTGTGGGCACTGGTGACCCCTTGCCAGGAGCAGCTGAAAGTCCTAATCAACATACTGGACCCGTGCAAGATGGCAAATGTGGGTATCATGAAAAGAAGCATTTTTTCATTAGGGACTTCCTTAACATACATAACTGTATCTAGGCTCAATTTTACATGGTGTGGAAATTTTATTTTAAAAGGACCGTGTCAAACACTCACAATCCCCTTCCTTCTGGGTTGGAACCTCTTTCGCCTGCAGATCTCCTTTACTTATTCTTGGCATAGATTCAAGAAAGAAGGCTCTGGAAATTTTCCTTAAGAGATTTCAGTCCGTTTTGACAAGATAGCACCACATCGTTA
Source organism: Clarias magur (assembly GCA_013621035.1). Classification (NCBI taxonomy): domain Eukaryota; kingdom Metazoa; phylum Chordata; class Actinopteri; order Siluriformes; family Clariidae; genus Clarias; species Clarias magur. The sequence continues at coordinate 1,064,944 of QNUK01000188.1, read as the reverse complement.
GATAGCAGATTTATTGGATGCACATCTATGATGCGAATCCCCCGTTCCATCACATCCCAAAGTTGCTCTATTGGATTGAGATCTAGTGAGTGTAGTGAGTGTATCCGGGCTTGGGACTGGCACTGCATCCTACACTGGAACCAGTTAATTTTAGTTTTGTGACGTGGCATGTTTTCCAGTGGACATGGTCAGCACCAATATTCATGTAGGATGTAGCATTTAAACGATGCTCATTTGGTCCTGAGGGTGCAAGGTGTGCCAAGAAAACATTACCTACGCGATTACACCACCATTAGGACCCTGAACCACTTATAGAAGACAGGATGGATCCATGCTTTCTTTTCATTTACTCCAAATTTTGACCCTACCACCTGAATGTCACAGCGGAAATCGAGACTCCTCAAACCAGGCAACGTTTTTTCCATTCTTCCATTGTCTGATTTTGATGAGCCCATGTGAACCATAGCCTCAGTTTACTATTCTTAGCTGGTAGGAGTGGGACCTGGTGTGGTCTTTTGATTCTGTAGCCCATCTGCGTACAGGTTCAACAAGGTGTTAATTCAGATAGGTTCTTCAGCAAACCTCGGCTGATGTTATTTGAGTTACCGTTACCTTTCTATCAGTTCACTACCAGTCGCTGCATGTTCACCTAGGGAACTGCTGCTCACTGGATATTTTGTCGTTTTCCACCCGATTCCCTGTAAACCTTCCAGATGGTTGTGTGTGAAAATTATAATAGATCAGCAGCTTTGATCTACGAGGCCACATTCAGAAAGACTTAAATCGCCTTTCTTCCCCATTTTGATGCCCGGTTTGAACTTCAGCAGATCGTCTCAATCATGTATACACGCCTAGTTGCCGCCATGTGATTGGCTGATTAGGTAGTTGTGGGAACAAGCTGTTTATCACGGTCTACTTAATAAAGTAGCCAGGTAGTTTTAGCTAAAAAATAAAACAAACAAAAAATCTCTACAGGAATTGAGGAACATGAGAGTGTTTTTTTTACAACTAGATCATCACTGGTTTCACCAACCAGATTTTTTTTTCTACAAGAAAACACAGAAGCGAATGAAAACCCATCACTGACACACACATGACTCTGCCATAAGGTGATTTAATATGATTGATTTGTACATTGTTTTAACAGTAATATGTGCAACAAAACGCCTCTTTTCTGCCACAATCAGGCAATGAATGGACAAGATTCATTTCCCATCGTTACATACATAAAATAATCCAGTCCTCTCTTCGAAGTACATGTTTACAATACAGACGTTTTCTTTTTCTAAAATGACAGTCTTGCATTAAGCCATGAGTTATAAAGTATTTCTGTGTGCCCTGTTTATATTTTAAAACATACTGTACATGCGATTCTAAAGCAAGGTTTCGGAAAGTAGAGGATGCTGTAGGTATGACATCTGGGTTTAGGTTTCATCGGATCGGGTCACATCAGGCCGGAGCAGTGTTAAGTCTGAAGATTAACCTTTGCCAAATTGCTTGGTGCTTAGGAATAACAACTATATCTAACTCTTATTTGTTCTTCTACTTTTTAAGTAGACAAAGTGAAGGTCTTGACATTGAAATGTCTTAACACAGAACAATTCTAATGCAACTTGTTTTAAATATCAAGGTAACAAACTACGCCTGTCTATTATCCACTAATACGGCCCAAAAAATTATTTGAAGTGTAGTTGCAGTGTTTTTCTACTCTGAGATTTTGCTCACTTCCAAACCATGTTTTTTTCCTTCTTCAAGTTGAAATGAAACGCCCCCTACTGGTTAAAATGCATGACACCTTTTTTTTTTTTCAGGGTAGACATTTCAGTCATACTTCAGGAAACTTAAAGAAATGCCCGATATTTACAATACATGCTTATCACGGTTAACACTGTATCTCAAACGATAAGGATGATGACTAAATAGCTGTGTAGAGTTATGATAAAAACCTTACAGTTCCAAGGGAAGTGAGTCAACGTAGTTAGTCAGGCTGCTTAGGAAGGGGAAAAAAAACTGTGCATTTATATCTGTCAGGGAATGTGTGCCATTTTATTGTTTTGTTTATATATTGAAAAAAAAAACACATTCAGGGCTTTAGCATCACATGACCAGTACTAAACGGCTTCAATTAATATAAATGCAAGACACACACTTTTGCTTGCAACGTGATAATGTTACATGTTAAACAATACATCATTCTACGCAACAGCGTCGATTTTCATTATTCTTGCTCCCGGTGTGGTACTGTTCTTTTCCTTCAACACTCTAACAGAATTAAACAGCATGTAGCGAAGTGAAAGCTATGTGAAAGATATGATTGGGGGAATGGAGTAACACAGAAATGTAGCTAGACAGGAGTAGCGGGTGTGTCCATTTACTCCTCCGAAATAAATCAGACATTAATTACTTGTGACGAGGCTTCCCGACAAGTCTTATTGCACTGAGGCTCTATTTAGTAAGCAACTATTCCATCACAAAAATAAGGGTAGCTACAACATGGCATTACAACATTAATGATTTCGTCTGGATATTTGTCATTTAAATTAGATTCTCAGAATTTTGGCCGTACTTGTGTATGGGGCGACAGATTAAACGTTAATGTTGCAGCCAGTGTACGTGTTACATACATGCTGTTTTTTTCACCTCCTGCGTATTCATCAAAGGAAGTACTTGACTCGGCAGGAAATACTTAATTAAACCTTATTGTTCTTCCTTTCACCATGAATTTCAGGATCGATGTCATACAACAACAGCAGACACGGAAGGCAAGCATCACCTAAAGCCATTACACCAAGAGCCTTCAGGCAGATTAGTGTATATGATACGAGGGGGACACAATAGCTTAAATTTGCGTAAAACACGGAAAATTGAAAGCAGATCTCCATCACGCTCCGTCCACGTTTCTGGTGCAAATGAAACGGATTGTGGGGGAAAAAAAAAAAAACTAATTGTAGCAAGCCATAAAACCTAAAAGACATCCCTTTACTTCTTGCTACGCAGGCGCTTGGAGTGACGCGGTAGGTCTGAATTCTTGCGGCGGCGCTTCAGAGGGGTGCTGCCTTCCTCGGCTATCCTCGCCGCTATCGTGCCCAGGCTGACCGGGGAAGTGGATGCTACGGCTACGGCGCCAGTGGATGAGGAAGTTGAGGAGGTAGTGGGCAGGGCCTGGGTGGCGCTGGCACCCACAGCGCTCTCCATGAGTTCGCGCAGCTTGTGCTCGAGCTCGGCGAGGCGTGCGTTCTGCTCGCCGATGACCTGCGTCTGTTCCAGCAGCTTCTGCTCCTGGTCCTGCAGCTGCTTCTGCTGCTCGAGCTGCTTGACGCGGACCTCCTGCATCTCACGCCTTAGCGCCGTCATGGACGCGCCGTTCACCTTCACCTGCTGTTGCACCTTGGTCATCTCGGAACGCGAGGGTGCATTCTTGGCCAGCAGCGTCATGGTGCTTAGAGAGCTAGACGGCCCGGCCACTGAGGAAATATGGGGTGCAGGAGGGGTTAATATATTTCATTTTTACATTCAGTGCATTTTATTAACTTGATTTAATTGAGCAAACTGGGAGCCTTAAGATAAGCTCAAGGTCAAGGCTATTTCCTTATCCGTTAAGTGTTTTACTGTGTGATATTTGCTCGCTTAATATTTACGAGAGCTAAGTGCTGAACACAAGCACTATGGCTGACTCGAATATGAGGACCAGGTCACTTTCACTAAAATATTAACCGTTAGGAAGCCACTCTGAAACCCTTGTCTACAGTCTTCCACTAGCTGCAGTGCTGTAATCCTTTCATCTTTAGGAAGAGTAAGAGTATTGCCTCCTACCTGGTGCAGACCCTATAAGACGGCCGGACAGGTCAGCACCTGGGAGCTTCTTCTTGAGGATGGGGACAATCTTCTCATCAAAGTACTCCATGGCCATAGATGAGATGTCCCGCAGCTCTTGAAGCACCTCATGAGCCCTCTGTGGTGCGCGGGTAGAGTTCACGTAGCGCAGGACTCGGTAAATTTCATCGATCACCTGTAAGAAACAGAAAACGTATTGTAGAGGATGATGCGCCACATATTGTACAAGAATTGTAGAGGATTCATGTTCTTCTAATTGTATAACGCACACTGCACAGAATGGAATTTGGGGAATATAGGGAATTAAACGGTATTGTAGTACTGTAGTATATTACTTCGAATTACCCATCAGCCATTACTGTGAATAACCCTTCTATACGATAGATACTATAATTATAATTAACATTATACATACATATTGTAATCTTTTATATTTGTGACTTGATGTATCCTTTATTTGCCAATATCAGTCCAATTTTTTTCCTTCTAAAATTTTCTTCTAATTTCAAGATTATTCCTCAAAACTATTTTCACCATATCAGTAATCAGCAATCTATTAAAAAAAACATTCTCACTGTGGTATTTGGAATAATAATTAAACTAATAAAAAAAAAAAGTCATTGTGTGATTGTGTACTCTTTGTCTAAATGATTCTGTACTGGAATAGGTGCACCATCTAGTGGCCAAATTCAGGTAATACAATGAGAGGCTACAATAAGGAACTCTCCCTGAGGGACAATATAACAAACAGGCTTTGTCTAAATATTGATCATGAGGTACACATCCTGCACATGAAACACTTCAAATCAAACATCGGAACAGAGAGAAATACATCATCTCTGTGACTATGACTGAGCCGTGTTTGTTGGTGCGAGTTGGGCTAGACTAGAGTATTCCATCCGGAACATTCTGAACATTAAGTAATGCTTTGCCTTTTATCTCTATGATTTGATGAAAAAATGATGATCTGATCGAATAAGTGCATGAACGAGGACCCAAGTAGCCTGGCGACCTGATGCTAATTGGTTAAAATCTTAATCCTTGGATCCAAGATGGCGACGAGGCAGTAGCACGCAGTGGCCACTCCGGAGCCAAAATGGTGCTTCGTTCTTGTTTGCACATTTGCACGTGCACTTTATGTTGTCTCTTTTGTAAAAAAAAAAAAAAAAAAAAAAAAAAAAACTTAGATAGTTCCCTCTTATAGTTAGTTTTTTTTTGTTAATTTATGCTCTTCGTTTATGTTGTCATGTCAATATGTCTTGTCTCAGCTAGCCAGCTAATTAGATTTCTTAGTTAGCTAGTTAGCTTTCTGTTAAATTATGTTGTAAATTTATGTTGTATATAGCACAGTACGTTGTATGTTGTTTTGTTTTACTGTGTACTAACTGTATATGGTTGAAGTGACAATAAAAACCTACTTGACTTGTCTTGACTTTTAATTAATTAACTTGACTAATTAGATGGACATTAGCTAAAAAAGCTAACTAGAAAGAAAACTGTAGAAGATTCCAAATTTTCAGACAAATTCCAGTCATAATATAATACTAAATAATACTAAACCATGTTCAATCCCTTTGAAGTTTTCCACAGTTTGTTATATTTCACATTTTATATCTTATTAAAATTTACTCAAATCCTTTTCTTGCTCATCATTCTGCACACAATACTCCACACAATGACAAGGCAAAAACAGGGGTTCAAAATGTTTTGTTGATTTATAACTTAAAGACTGAAATATGCTTATCCTTTCATTACTATTCTGTACTTGGTTGAAGCACTTTTGGCAGGAATGGCAGTCTCAAGCCTGCCTGTGAATGATGCTATAAGCTTGGCACACCTTTCTTCTGGAAGTTCCTTTCATTCTTCTTAGCAGAATCATTCAATCTCAAACAGGTTTGATGGGCAGGCTCTCAGCGCACAGCCATTTTCAGGTCTCTCCAAAGATGCTGGACTGGCACGGTCCAGGATTCTCACAGATTTTTTCTGGTGTCATGGCTTTGTGTTGTTGAAATGTAAACCGTCGACCCAACGAGCAAGTTTTCATTCTGGACTGCTCCTTATTTTTTCTGCATCCATTCTCCTTTCATAGTCTTGTTGAATTACACACCGTGATGCTACCACCACCGTGTTTGATTGTAGGCATGTATTAATGAGGAGACGTGCATTGCCTGATTTGCTCCACACAGGCATGGGGTAAACTGTGTCATCAGATTAGACGATTTAGTTTTTCATGGTCTGAAAGTCCTTTAGGAAAACTTTTTGCGAAACTTCTAGCCAGCGCTCGCATACCTTTTTAGTAAGGAATAGCTTTGGTTTGGCGGTTTTATTATAGAGACCTGAGTGTCATTCAGGCACTCCTTTTTAGTGATGCGGTCATAGTTAGTCCTGCCGCAGTCCCTGATTGCACAAAACATACCTTAACCTTATACATGTGACCATAACCATACTCAACTGTTCTTTCTTTTCTCTTCATCTCTCTATTGAGCTACACATGGTACTCATGAGCTACCAGTGTTTCAGATCCCCCTATGACTCATCATGGTGCCCTGCTTCTGGTTGGAGATCTTGTCACTATCACCACACGCATCCCAAGCAGACCATATTAACCTAAACACCTCTCTTTTCATACTGAACTTCCAGCCTCCTAACACTCAGTATGACTACAAAACAATCCCTGTCCGGTTCCTCTCATGGTTTCTTTCTGTTGCCATTTCAGGTAGTTTTTCCTTGCCACCGTCGCCCTTGGCTTGCATCCGGGACAAGCGGATCATTTTGATTCATACATATTTTCTCGTACTTCTTCTCGGCTGCTCCTGTTAGGGTTCACCACAGCAGACCATCTATCTCCATCTAACTCTGTCTACCACATCATCCCTTGTCACTCCAAGCTGCTTTGAGAGGGCTCATTGGTGGCAATTAGAAAGCAAACTTTACTGGAATAATATGCTGAGTTTAGATACAATCACCGTTTCTATACCTACCTTAAACCAATGCTGTGCGTCGGCCTGAATTCAGTAGTGTCTGATTCAGTAGTGTCACTTCTGACACGCAACAGCACAATGCAGAACAAATTCTTGGTTGGTTTAATCTATAGATAAACATTTTTTTTACATGCATCACTCAGGGATGCATGTAATCCTTAATATGTTGAAGGTGATCGCTAAATCTATAAAAGCATGTTAAATCACATCATATTTGCCTCAGAAAAATTTAAAGTCACTTTAAATCAGTGAATAATAAATGTAAGTAAATAACTTTATACCTTGCCAGGTATGAAGCAGCAGAGATTGGAGTCCACGTATTTCATGAAGGTCATATTGAGCAGGGATAAGCGCGTTTCCACTGCGGCTAAGATGTCTGCATGGCGAGCCAGAGAGTGGTTCCTCCTCTCCGATTCCCGCCTAAGAATCACGACAGGGAAGATCATGAACGTCGCACCACCTAATGTCTATTGTTTTTAAACGGTCGGGCTCATTGCGACTGCATGTAACGTTTAATGCAATGTGATATCTTCACTAAGATGTCTGAAAACTCAAGTCTGTACTTCTGCTTGGGTCTGTTGATCTTGATAACTGATAACTAACTGAGAGATGAATGACTGACACCTGGAAGCTGATCCCACAGATAAATTAATTGACATGTTTTGTTTCTTTCCTCTACCTGAAAAATGTACAGAAATCAGTGCTGTTATCTGAAAGTTCAATCTCACCTCGGCAGCTGGGCTTTGACTTGTCTTTGACAGAGGCTGTGATAACGCTCCACTTTGAGGAAACCTTGGTTAAGCATACGTTGACAAATCATGTCCATGCGCTTACATACCTAAAAAGACAACAGCGGGTTCAGACAGAATACTTGGTCCTTGTATAATTGCAAGATTTTGATGAGAGTTTTCATGACGGTTATACTGTAAACAAGCTTATATATAAACAAGTCAATGTTTTATATACAGGGGTCTATAAGAAAAAAATTACAAAAAAAAAATTAATGAATATCACGCACTTGAAAAATTATGCGTTCTGCCGAAGGAAAGCAATGAAAAGCTGAATGGCTACAAAAAAATCCGTGCACATGTGAATAATGAGCGAAATACACGAGAAGCATTCGCATCAAACTGTGACTTGTGCTGAAATTTCTTATGAATGAAGGAGTAAAACTGATTACATTTACTGAGACTTCAAGCACAAGTACGGTGATGGAGCTGCAATAAACATCTGAATGGTGCAAACGTGATTCTGGTGAATGGTTGATCCATTAGAAGGCAATTCAGATGTGATCAGGGCTCCGAGGTACTGAGAAAACCTTGCTGGTGTCCAAGCACTAGTTAAACACTGGGATAAGTGCCTTAGTGTAGCAGAGGATTATAAAGAGAAATAAAGCTAGTTTTTACTCTCATAAATTTATTCTGTTATTCTGCGCAATCAAAAATCCCAGTTTGACTTGATCGGCATTCGAACAAACAGCTGGACTTTTTAACCCCCCCATAAAATAATCCTGTACTGATGTTGAAATTAAATCCACAGATAAGACCCTCCAAAAAGCCATTGCTGCCCAGGTGCACCACACAACTTCACACTCCATATAGGGCAGATGTCAGCTTGGGCCCTAAGTATTTGTTGAGTGCGTTAGTGTTTGTTGGTGTGTGTGACATGAGAGTATTAGTGTATTTGTGTGTGCGAGACGTGCGGGTGTGTCAGTGTGTGTGACAAGTGAATGTGTTTGTGTGCGTGGTGTGTGAGCTTGTTTGTGCGTGAATGCGCGAGTGTTAACATTTGGTGTGTGTGTGAGAGAGATGCAAGTGTGAGTGTGTTAACACCTGTGATGTGTATGGTCGTAGAAGAGTCAGAATTTTATATTAAGACCTCCAAAAAGCCGCAGACACTGGAAAAAAAGCATCTCAATGTGATGTGGCTCAGGGTCATGTCGCTCAAAGTTGCACAGAAAGATATTAACCACTTCTCAGCATAAGTCTGAGACATTATTACGACTGACCCATTTGAGAAATCATAAATCCCTCCACAATATTGCATACTCAATGTCTTTAGATCACATAGGCCCGGTTTGGTGGTGATTGTATAAACTCCCTAGGAGGAGTGTATCAAAACCTGTCTGCCAATTTTCATGAGTTTTTGAGCATTTTAAAACCCACAAAAAGCCCCAAATGGTGGGAAAAAATATCCTAAGGAATACAATAGGGCCCTTCACACACTATGATGACACAGGGCTGCTGTCATAGTGCTCGGGCCCTAATCACACACTATGACACCATGGGCAGTTGATTTTGAGTGCAGGGAACACTACATTTCTGACCCAGTGGTGGCCTCAGCCATGTCCTAAAAAGTGGTCTGCTTTTACAGCAGCATCTCAACTGCAGACAGAGACTGGACAAGCTGATGAGGACTGGACAAGCTGACTGTACAGGAGGTGGGAGAAAGGAAGATGGTAGCTAAGCCATCATCATTGCTGGAGTATGACTCTCACCCCCTGTCGACAGTTACACACTGAGTGTCTGAATGACCGTTAAAATTAAATTGAACAATCTATGATGTCATAGTGCTGATGTCATACTGCTTGAGCCAATGATATCATCAGGTCTTTTGCTGAAGGGCTGTTGTTTTGAACTTGGCACTACTTGACTCGGTGGCACAGTGGTTAGCACTTTCGCCACCAGGTGTGATTCGCGTCTCCGTGTGCATCAAGTTTGCATGTTCTCCCCATACTTGGTGGGCTTCCTCCGGGTACTCCAGTTTCCTCCCACAGTCCGAAGACATGCAGATTAAGCTAATTGTCGTTTCCAAATTGCCTGAAGTGTGAGAGTGTGTGTATGAGTGTGTGCCCTGCGATGGATCGGCACCTTGTCTCGTGCATTAAGATTCCTGGGATAGGTTCCAGGCCCCCTGCAACCGATGGCTGAGGGACTGACTGAGTGAGAATCAGGTTCACAAAACTAAACAACAAATACATGAATTATATCTTGAGACAGATGAATCATTCACTCACTCATTGTCTATACCACTTTATCCTGTGTACAGTGTCTGAACCCTATCCCAGGAGACTATGGGCAAGAAGCAGGGTACATCCTGGATGGGCTGCTAATCCATTGACTCAAACACTTATTCACACAGTAATTTGGAAAGACCAATTAGCTTAATCCGCGTGTTTTTGGGCTGTGGGAGGAAACCAGAGTACCTGGAGAGACCCCACAGAGAATATGCAAACGCCATGCATATAGAAGTGGGAATCGAACCCATACATTGGAGGTGGTAACCATTGTCTAATACCTTAGCTATCAACTTGAAGTCTCTGACTTGCAATGCACACACCGAGATGATCATAGTGACCAGTTAATGGATTTATATCCAGAACAAATGATGTAAGAAGAACATGTATGTATAGGTATCTAGCTAACTAACTACTATTCTAACTTCATTCCTTATGTCTGAAAAGAAAGTAAAAGTATTTTAATAATAAAGGTGTGAATAAACACACTGACAGGGTGTTTTTCTCTCTCCTCTGGTTAATATACACACTGAGCAGGATAGTGCGCACTTCCACACTACACAGTATGTACAAACAGGACGCTAAGCGTTAACGCCATGCACACTGCTTAGTACAGAAGTACACACTACAGCTTTTTCCTAGCCTTTGTTTTGGTTGTAGTTAGCTCACCAGGCGCAGCAGGCTGATTTCATCGTAAGACAGGAAGTTTAAAATGGTCTCGATGGCCACGATGGGAAGACCGAGGAGCGGGTTGTTTTGGTGAGGCTGATCCGGCGGTGGAGAGGGCAACCTGGGCGAAACCGAGTCGGAATCGATGGACCCTCCACCTCCCTCCGCTCTATCCACAATAGCCGCCATCTTCTCTAGCTCGCGACTGCAGGACGTGACGTCAGATTGAGAGAGCGAGAGAGAGAGAGAGAGAGAGAGAGAAAACGGCGTTCAGTGAAAGTCGGAGACACGACTTCATGATTTTACTGGATAATAATAAATAAGTCCTCCAAAGTACTATAATGGGTCATGGTGTCTCCCCCACACACATACCCACACTAGTATATTATTAATAGTAATAATACAGAAAATGGGCACGCCAATGAAGCTAGTTTCTGGAACATCATGGAAGGGACCGGTCTTGCTTCCCTAAACATTTCAAATTGCTAACTTTAGCCGTTTTGTAGAAAATATTTTATATGTGCCCAAAAATGAGTATTTTTTTCAGCATTATACTGTCTCCCTTCAATCAATAGTAATCTAAAATGCAAACAATTAATGTTTGCTAAATGAGTATACTAAAGTTTGGTACTGAGGTACTAAAATTGCTGTAAGCTTATAGAAGCGCACGAATGAATAAAAAATATGTAATGTGCAAAATGAAGGAAGTTTTGCAATAAGTTTTGCATGTTGCAATATCTTAAAATAATAGTATTTATACACCTATAGATAATACACCTTTTCGAGTTTATGTCTTTTCATGTGAAATTGAAAATCAGAAAGTTTGAAGATGAATGATGAATGTTTCACCTGAATGACGATTAAGATCATTGAAAGATTAGTATAATAATGATAAAAAAAAAAAAAAACTTACGGACACTACGTAAAAGGGCATGTAATTGTATTTATCTAATGTGTTTCTACTCATATGATAAAAAATATAAATATCTATGCATATCTACAAACAAGCATGGATCTGAGGTGAAAAGCATTAAGTACAGTATTATGAAAAATGGTTTTATACGATCCTATCTGAAAATTAACTTTTCACCTAGGTGAGACACTTTTTTAGCACTGATATCATGTTTTGGCTGATATATTACGATTGCCTACCTATTACTGAGTAGGTCCCCCATTTTGCCACCATAACAGTGATGCATTGTGTGTTCTGACACTGGCCCCGTCACCGGTTCACTGTTTTTCCTTCCTTGGATCATGTTTAGTATGTCCTGACAATTGCAAACCAGGAACATCCCACAATAGCTGCAGTTTGGGATTTGTTCTAACCCAGTCGTCTAGCCATCACAATTTGGCCAGTTTCAACGTCATTCAAATCTTTATGCTTACAATTTTTTTCTGCTTCCAACACATCAACTTAAGCAAAAAACTAATTTGCTGCCTAATACTGTATACCCCACCCATTTCCAGCCACCATTGTACACGATATTTAGAACGTAGCAACTTTGACAAGGTCCAAATTGTAATGGCTAGACAGCTGGATTAGAGCAACTCTAAAACTGCAGCTCTTAGGATGTTCACATGGCTGCAGTGATCAGGACATACCAAAAGCGATTCAAGGAAGGAAAACCGGTGAATTGGCGACAGGGTTATGGGTGGCCAAGTCACTGATGCAAATGGGGAGTGACATCTGATCCAGAAGAGCTACTTTAGCTCCAATTGAGGAACAGGTTAACACTGGGTCCAGTAGAAAGGTGTCAGAAGACATAGATTATTACTGTTTTGGTGACAAAGGGGGACCTAATCTGTATTAGGCGTGTGATCATAATGTTATGGCTGATCTGTTTGTGTATGCATGAACAGTACCAGTCAAATGTTTGGACACACCTAATTTTTCAGTGCTTTTTCTTCATTGTTTGTATTATTTTTAACATTGGACATTAATACTGAAGACATCCAAAGTATGAAAGCACAATTATTAAATAATTTAGCCAACTAATATTAAACAACTTACAATATGTATTACTTCTTCTTCTTTGTTGTTTAATGCCAGTTGGAATCCAGTAGGTTACATTACCACCCATAATAGTTCTCATTCGGTTTTGTGTGTGTGTGTTCTGATTTTCAATCTCTGCTTTAAAAATTAATTAAATAAATAATTTTCTTCAGTGGCTGGTGCAGTTCATTGACAGGCTGGTTGCCTCATTGCTTCTAATCCATTTGCTGTTGAACTGTTGAATGTAACGTTTCAAAAGTGCTGCACGTTGTCCTTCTGGTTCGCATTGAAGAAATTGAATATTGACATCCAACAGTTTAAGCATTTCCAACATGCAGTGAGTCCAAGTCAGGCTGTGTCACTCATGGAATGCCCCTGCCTTGTCCAATCAAAAACAAATAAATTGTTTGACCGGACCAGCCTGTTACCTCGATTCTTCTTCTTCGTCTTTCGGCTGTTCCGTTTACATCGATCAGCCATAAAATTACATGGCAAAATATTATGCCCACTATTGTGTAGGTTCTCCTTGTGCTGCTTGTGCAGCTCTGGCTCCTCAGGCATGACTCTACAAGACATCAGAGGTGTTCTGGTGCCTTTCTATCGTGACCAGCATTGACTCTTTTTGTCAGATTGTCCAGCATTTGCTTTTCTGTGGGATTGGACTAGACAGTCTAGCCTTTACTCCACACAAGTGTAAATGAGTCTTGGGTACCCATGGTCCTGGCATGTTATTAATAATCTGTTATTAATGTTAATGTTATGGCTGTTTGGTGTGTATATAAAAATAGGAATATATTTATTGTCATTATATTGGGTACAATTAAATGTTGTATATCATCTCTTTTATACAATGTCATGTATGGAAGAAAGTCAGGATGCAAGTGTAGACTGTTGTTTAGAATGGAGTTTAATTTAAACATTAAACAAACATGAGGTACATGCATGAACATGAACACTGGGTTCAGGGACAGAAAATACCGCTAAGACTAATGCTAATGACAACTATGATAAATCAACAAAGCTTGGCGGTGTCAGCAACATGGTGTCCCCAAAGCTGTGTGGTAGCAGGAACAAGGTGTCCCTGAAGCAAAACAATAAATAACTAAAACATGGTAGGCGACAGAGTTGTCCTATCGTACCTGGTGCTATTGAACCTTTGGCTGAATTGATTACAGCTAACACATTCATTTCAGGAATTAAAGTGTAGAACACAAACTTTCCCTTTACACTTATGAAGTTTTATTATATATATTCCTAAACTAGAGCAGTCTTTTTCATCAGTTCTTAATTCTCAAAACAGCAAACCGCAAAACAGCAATAATCAATTTATATAATTCACAAAATCAAAGGATTTAGCAATCATATTTCCCCCAGTGCTTATTTCTTAACTGTTTCTCCCTTTTAAATGGTTACAGTGGGATTTAAATAATTGGATTTTTTTCTACATAAAAATTGTTAAAAAATGATTTACCTTTGGTTTGCATGATTTTTATGAAAAACAATTTTGTTACATGTTTTATTAAATATGAACTCCATGAAGCATTTATGGTGGTGTTAATCTGAGGTGCTGTAAAATTTGCAGTTTCTGAGTCTGATCATTCTAATAAACGTATCCTCTGCAGTAGAGGTAGCTCTTGGCCTTTCTTGTCTCGGCTGTAACTCTGGATTAACTGACCTTAATTTTTAGTAAATAATGATGGACTGTCTAATAGGGCTACTGACACTGTACCCACCCTTTCTCTGTACAAGACACCTTATGGTCTAAAACCATAAATTACTCCTCGACAAGGCAAACATGTGAATTGAAAACCATTCCATGTGACTACCTCGTGAATTTAATGAGAGAATGCCATGAGTGTCTTCGAAGCCATATGTAGCTACTTTGGACAATCTGAAATTTATAACATATTTTGGGTGTTTGTTTTTAATGTTCACTACACACTTCCACACATGTTCTTTTATAGGTTGGATGTCTTCAGTATTAACGCATAATATTGAAATTATGTATATTTTTAAATCATTATATACTGTATACTGTATATATATATATATATACACACACACACACACACACACACACACACACACACACACACTTTGCATCCAATTTATTTTAATTAACCTTGAGAAAAGACAAACACAATTTTTTTGTACTTTTTAATCCACTTTGTCCATCTTTCAGCAATATATACTGTATATATACTGTAGGTGTAAAACAAGTGCACTCCAACTGCTTTTGTCTAGTAGTTCATCCAGAAAAAGTTCAGTATCCCAAAATACTCAAAACTCAAAAATAGTTCAAACACCCCTGCAGAGACGTGTTTATTTCTGTATCCTTGGCCCCACCGTAGAGATTGAAAGAGTTGAGCGTGTGGGAGAGCAGGGAGAAAATACAAGTATTGCAAAGTTTCAGTGTGACGTTTAAGCGCTGAATGTAAGATGTATCGCACAATAGCAAGGCAAATAAAAGCAAACTAAAGCCAAATGAAGTTGAATTCATGGAAGTTGACACTGCAGAGAACCTGGACAAACCCAAAACAGGAAAACAACAAAATACAAGAAGAACTGAGGAAAGCATTTGTGAAACTCACCAAAGAGAAAGCAAAGAAGATATAATAGAGAGAGCAAAGAACCAAGTCATTGACCATGTAAAGTTAAACTAACAGCTAACGGGATCGAGAACTGAGGGAGGAAACACACACACACAAAAGAAGTCCAAAAGAAAACTCAATAAGGAAATCAATGTTGAACATTCCAAAGAGGAAGGTATGACAAAAAACAACCAATGTGCAGTACTATAACTTGGTATGTAGGATATTGATATGTGGTTCCTCTGAAAGCCTCCTGTGTTGTTCTTGACTTCTTTTGAACAATGCACAGTTATTGTCCCTTCTTAAACGTCTATATTTGTCAGAAATGCTCGTGGGACATACAGTATATTGCACCATATATTTTCAACCTTAACACAGATATCCAACTGACTGAAACAGACACTCCACAATATTTTTTTCTTATATATGGCTCCATTTATATCCTTGCATTAATCTAAATCCCCCAGTTCCTCCTGGTGAAAAATAACTGCATGAAGCTACCACCACTGTACTTAATCACAGGAATTATGTTACCTGGCTCTTGAGCTGTATTCGATTCGCACCTGCTTTGCTTTTTGAAACATAAGGCTTTTGTAAGCTTTTCTCTCGTCAGATCACTAAATCTGTTTCTGAAAGCTATGGAATTTCCAATATTGCCGGTATGTGCAATGCCTCCATATAGGTTCTACTCATTTGTCTTTTCAAGGTTGTTGACAAACTTGATATAACCTTATCATTAACTCTTGGTGAATATATACATAACGGAAATATATGAAAAATTTGTACAGTTTCCATCTTGTGCGTGGATTGGAAAAATCTAATAACGTTTAAAAAAAAAAAGTTTCTAATGGCCCATCAGGGTCATTTAGGTATAAAATGTATGCACCCCATGTATTATTGTGGGGGAATTTTCTCCAAGCACAAACCATAAACACTAGCCATACAGATCAACTGTAAGTGGCAGTAAGTAGCAACATAAACTGACTGTCTGGTGTTGCATTGCACTGGCTATCTAATTAAACATAAAATAATAATAATAATAATAATAATAATAGTAATAATAATAAAGCAAAATGTCTATCAGTTTCCGTCACTGGATAGATCCTTACACTGGGTTACTAGGTTATCTAGGTAGGCCAGTCTTGAAATAACAAGGGACTGAACAACCACCTGAGTAGCCTGTGAAGAAAGAAATGGACAAATTCGCACAAGGTTGTAAAGAAGAAATCAATAAGAGCGAGTAAAGTTAGCAATGTAAGGGGGAAAATGACACAAGATCTAGCAGGTTAGGATAATTGAGGTTGTTCTGCAAGATATAAAGAGGCAGTTAATTGTAAACAGTCCTTTCAAGAATTTTAGAAAGAAAAGAGTGAAGTGATACTGTGCGATAGTTGTTGATGTCTGCTGTCTACCTAGGCAGGGTTTTTTGAGGATGGGAATAAGGCTTGCCTTCTTAAAGGGAGTAGGAACATGACCAGATGATATGGAATGGTTGATGATGGTTGTGATGAAGGGAACGAGGTCTTGTAAGATGGCCTGGAGCATTCTGGAAGAGATTGGAAGACACATCACATGAGAACTTGGAGAGAAGAGCATGGTAGACCTGACCAACTGACCCACTGATCAGAACACTGCTTCCAGAGTCTTGTACTTGTAGAGTCTATGCATGATGATGCACCCATCGCACTGGAAAAAGGTAAAGCTGGACCAAATAAAAATTTTCATTAATCTAAACCCAGTCTTTATGATCCCTAACAAAATAATGGTGGGCAGACATACTGTAACATTTTTACTAGGTGTTAGCATTGTCAACTTGCACCTCCAGGGTCTGGGTTCGATTCCCGGCCATGTTCAATTCCCATCTTTGTGTGCATGGAGTTTGCATGTTCACCCCGTGCTTGGTGTGTTTCCTCCATCTACTCCGGTTTCCTCGCACAGGCCAAAGACCTGCAGATTAGGCTAATTGTCATTCCCAAATTGCCTGTAGTGTGTGAATGGGTGTGTGTATATGTGTGTGCCCTGAGATGGATTGCCACCCTGTCCAGGGTGTACCTGGCAAAATCTTCCTGCTCAAAGAGTTCATTAATATGTGTGACATCACGCCAGTTGTTTCCCATGCCCTCTGGTCAAGAAATTTATAGTTACCCAAGTTCACTGCTTTCCCAATATTAAAACTCGATCACTTGCCCAGGCAAATAAACTCTGTGTTCTGTGCAATGCCTCATGCAGGTATCCAAATAGGCAAGCAAAAAAATTATTTGCCCATATCCAATCGCCATGGTCCTGCTTATCACTAGATTTTGTGATGGGACTCCCACCATCATGTGTGGTATAGCAATACAATTATATTATATAATCTTCATGGATTGCTTTTGCAAGATGTGCAGATTCATCCTCTTACCCGAACTACCGTCAGCCAAAGAGACGGCACAGGTAGTCCTCTAGCATGTGGTTCATGCCCTGCCAATAGATTTAGTTTTGGACCGAGGACCACAATTCATCATCTTATTTATTTATAGCCTTCAGCAAATTGATGGGGGGCCACAGCCAGTCTGTCATCTAGCTTTCATAGACTGGCTGGAGTTGAATGTGCAGACTGAAAGGGTCAATCAGGACCTTGAGTTTCCCACAGATGTTTGACGCCATCCAACCCAACCTTGTGATCTGAACATCTAACCTGGGTGGAAAATGCAACCCTACACCTTGTAGCCCTCTTCGATGGGCCTTTAACCATTTGAGTGTCAGTTTGTCTACCCACCTTGTGACATCTTGAACCCAAAGCTAATTAGGGAATTTCAGAGGAATCAGGCAGAAGGCTTCTGAACGTGAGAAGCCTTTCCTTGAAGAGAAATAGCTGGTCAGGCAAATCCGTGAGCACATTCGGTTGTTAGGCGATGTAGCCAGAGAGGCAGTCAGGTGAAATCTACAGTACATGGGCACACTTTTATTTAAGACACTAAAATCGCCTTAGTTGTCATGCCGACATTGGGTCAACATCAGGTATGATATATTAATAAATAAAGACACACTTCAGGCGATCTTGGAATGGCAATTAGCCTAATCTGCATGTCTTTGGACTGTGGGAGGAAACCTGATACCTGGAGGAAACCCACCAAGCAACTTCAAAACTCCTTGCACTTTGGATTTTGTTACAGCATACCAGTTAAAAGTTTTGACACAAGTTTGGATTTATTTTTCTACATTCTAGAACAATGCCTGAGATTTCTAAAGTATTAACTGACACATATGGCATTAGGTAACTAAGTAACAACAACAGTCAGTTGTTATTTTAAGACACAAAGTTCAGCTGTTCTGGAACAGTTCTTGTAAGAACAGTACTGCAGATTCACAAACCCCATCAAGCACCACGATGAAAGCTCTCGTGAAGACCATCCCATGAAAGCAAGACCAAAACTTATCTCTCTTGTGCAGAGATGTTCATTTAGTTACCTCTCTCAAAAATCACCAATAACAGCACCTCAACTCAGATTAGAGCCATTATAAAGGCCATTATAAAGGCTTTACAGAGTATAAGTAGCAGATGCATCCAAATATTGACTGTTCAAATGAGATTCTTGCATATTTTGGACAAAAAAAAAAAAACGGGATCAAATACTACATTTCCGCAACTGTGATTGCTTATAATGTTCAAAGGTAAGGTCTTATAGCACCTAATTAGAGAGTGACTTTTATGGTGAAACCCATTCTTTTTTATTATTATATTGTTAATAATAGATGTTATATTAGATGTTAATAACTTGTCAAAGAACAGTTTCATATAAATATTTTAGTTTTTTGAGGAAACATCTCCGAATAACTTAATGGTAAGCCCTAAGTGAAATGGTTAAGTATGTCCCACACATTAGTAAGGATTAATAGTTAGGACAACAAGAGAGAGAGAGAGAGAGAGAGAGAGAGAGAGAGAGAGAGAGAGAGAGAGACATACATTCTACCAGTGTTAAAAGCGGTATAGATGATGGATGAGTGAGGATATAATTATTATTTTTCGCCAGTTCCAAATTGAATATATTGGATCATTTGAATATAGTCATTTTTTAAAAAATATTTTAATGGACAAATTCTACATTCATAAATGTAAATGTACTAAATCCCATCCTAAACTATTGCCTTTCTTGTATGAAATCCCAAACCTCTTATCTAATAGAAAACCACATATCTTTGGTATTTTCATGACATTCAATTTTTATCTATATAACACTTTTGCCTGTCGTGGCCAAAGGTTTTGAGAATGACACAAATATTAGTTTTCTATTTTTAATTTCTATTCTTTCAGTTTTCTTTAATGTTACTGATGGTTTGGACGTGCCCAGAGTAGGGATGAGGGGGTCTGTAGGGAGAACGATGTTAGGGACGGAGCCGTCAGGCAGAGGAGGAGAGGAGGGCCCAAGAGAAGGTTTATGGATGTGGTGAGAAAGGACATGCATGAGGTTGGAGTTATGAAGGAAGATGTGGTAGACAGAGTTAGATGGAGACAAATGGTCCAGAGAGGCTCCGTACTCAATCAAGCTCCGTGGACTTTTCTCTCATTTACATACCTGAGCCGCTAGAGGGCGGTATGCTAAACTCTTTGCGCAGTGGTTCCCTCTAGTGGCCAGTCCACGCGTTGCATGGGAGACAGTGTTGTCCTGCTGGGGAAGGGGGAAGTGGAGGCTACTTACTGCTGAATCTCACGTGAGCATGTGGACAGCGGGGTGCAGTGTGACTCAAACTACTGCTCACATTCAACATGCACGATCTGTTCGCCACTAAAGTGTGTGTGTGTCAGTGAGACCCCGGTGCGGTTACTCTGAGCCGCGGGTGGGCGGTAACGCGGGCTCCAGCGCCGCTCGGCCTTGTCCATCTCCAGCCTGCGGGCGAGTTGATGTTTGTAGCAGAGAGCAGCAGCAGTGCGCGTCTTCACATCTCAGGCGAATGAAGGCGCTGAACAGTAAAGTGAGTTACTTACGCTTGTGTGTCTGTGAGCTGTTCGAAACGCGAGTTGTTTTGAATAAGCTGCTTTAGCTTAGCTACACACACATACACACGGCCTGTGAGGTGACTCTAACTTCCCACTGTGTGTGTGTGACTTCCTTAGAGCACTTTATAATATTGTTTACATTCATTTAACCAATAAGACATTCTATCTACTAGTGCAATAATCACCTAGCAACCTACAAGCTAGCTCTCTAACACTCGGCTAGTCAGGCCTACCATGGCGTGCTAGTGCGGACCTGCTTTATTTTTTATTCCTACCTGCATTCCGAGTGAACGCTCTAGGATTGGCTGATCCTATCCCGCCTCATGGATTGTGATTGGCTGCTCAATAGTCCAGTCTGCGGTTTGTTTACGAGCGTGAACTTTTAGCCAATCCTAGAGCAGGAGGCGGGACTTGCCGGAACACGGGTGGGCGTGATTTAATTTGGGTTTAATTTTTGTCGCGAGGGGGTTCGTTTTAGTTGTAATAACTGACTTAAACGAACATTCTTTACTTATTTTTATGATCTAGACTGCACGGATGATTGTAGAGCAACATTTTAAACTGGGTGAGTTGGTTGACGTGAATGTAAACATCCTGCACTCGGACTGATCAATGAGCAGCTCGAGGGTCACGTGACTCACATTACTACATACACAGAGTCTATTTTACATTTCAGAACAAAACCCCTGTGTTGCCTCATCAGTTTAAACCACTTGTGTTATATGAAAGAATATAAAGCATG
This sequence comes from Clarias magur, assembly GCA_013621035.1. Lineage (NCBI taxonomy): Eukaryota > Metazoa > Chordata > Actinopteri > Siluriformes > Clariidae > Clarias > Clarias magur. Next base: position 1,044,140 of record QNUK01000188.1, on the reverse strand, counting down.
GGGCTTGTGCTCTTTTTTCCCCCATGATTAATGTAGATATAACCTGATAATGACATGGATGTGCCTCATTTCTTACATACATGCATGATTACACTGGATATTATTTTATATATAATTATCTAATAAATTTATCAGGAGAGACAGTCTGGTAGTTACTGGTTGTCTGACCTCTCGATACCGAGGTGTTGAGTAGATTAAAATTTAGATTCTTAAAGTATCACAAGTTTAGAAATATCCCAATCCTTGATTGTGTAACTTTTTCAAACTTTCTTTTTAAAGCATGTTTCTTATAACATAATAGTTTTCTCACTTAAAAACCGAGCGCAGCATTTAATCAATAGAAACTAACTTCAAATAAAAGAGTTTAACATTCAACTGAGCAAGCACGTATCTCTGTTGTCCGCCATAATTATTATTATTTCTGAACAAACTTGCCACATAATTCACTCCATCAACATGGGACAGGAATGTCTAAATAGATCTCCACCTGTAGGATTATAAAGAGACATAAATGTTTTAACACCATAAATTCCTCCAAAGTCTCAAAACTCAACAGAGAGTTTGTGAATTGAGCAACATGATTTAACCCACATGATTTTTGACTAATTTGCACTCACGGTTCTGTGTTTTGAAACTGGCGTAAACACAACACACAGTGAGTGGGTTTCAGACAAACCCGTTCACAGGCGGGTCTAGAGAAAAAGACAGACTGGAGGCTTTTAATGTACACAATTTTTGATGATGCAACACCAAAAAATGCGTTTCTGTTATGCTACATGGTACATAATCTATTACTTCTGAGGCTGATAACCAGACAATTCTGTTTATCTCTTTTATAAATGTAAAAAAAGTTAATTAAAAAAAATCTATTTTGGAGTCAGTGTGGCGATTGCAATTCTTAACTGAATTGATTTTATTTCCCAAACTTCTCTAGTCATTACATTAAATTAGCTGCCAGTTGTTAGTCTTAGTCTTGGTGTTAGACTGAGGTTACTTGGCGACCAAAACATGGCGTTGGCTCACATACTGGAACATCCACGTGCCTTGCGATCTCAACGATGAATAGATTGTCCTCTTCTGCATTATTTGGCAACACCGTGGTTAATTTACGTGAATTCAATTAAATGTATCATTATTTTTCTTCTTCTTCCTTGTCTCTCTCTGTAGGGCAGTCTGAACAGCGGAAGCATTCATGGATATAGTTGGCACATTTAACCATTTAATTCCCAGTGATCAGTTGGAAGACTCCCTGCTCCTTGGCCAGAACTTGGAATGTGAAGCGAGTGATGAGTTTGCGTCGAGCCATAACCTGCCAGGAGACTCGCTCAAGAACATGCTCAGTGACAAGGATCCTATGTTTGGGTCGGCCAGCGCGCAGTTCCATCTCTTGGAAAACGACGACACAAACTTTCAGCTCTCCGGCTCATTAGGTGCATCAGTAAGACATTATTTACTTATGAATGTTAAAAAAAACAACCAAATCAAACAAAAAAAAAACAACAACTACTTTTCTCTTTGTTTCAGAGCATGACATGAATTCTTCAGGCTTCAGCCAGACTAGTGCAGGTGGGGACCAGACTCCGGGCAAGTTTCTCAGAGGCAGGAGGAAAGGTGCCGCTCAGCCACAGAGGAAACAAACCGGTACATACAGTATAAGAGAAAAGGATTATCAGTCTGGCTTTCTAACAGTTTTTTTTTTATTTTTTATTTTTTATTTTTTTTATCAAAGTCTTTTTTATTGTAAATATAAACAAGTTACATATACATACATACATTGTACACTATTTTTTTCTACCCATACCCCTCCCCCCACCCCACAATAAAAACAACAACAAAAATCTAAACTAAAGAAAAAAAAGAAGAAGAGAAAAAAAAAACAGCCAGTCAGCAGAAAGAAAAAGAAAGAAAATTAAATAAATTACGCATCAAACAGAAAATGTAATGAGGGAAGTATTAGAAACAGAGATTAAAAAATAAATTTTATTACAGATCCAGTTGCTCTGCATCTATATTTTCAAAATGGCTTATAAATGGTTGCCAGACATCATAAAATTCCTGAGTCGATCCCCTTATAGAATAGTGAATCTTTTCTAGGTGAAGAAAATACAAGACCTCTTTAATCCAATGAGCGCCCACTGGTGGTAACGACTCCTTTCACTTAGCCAGGATCAGTCTCCTAGCGAGAAGGCAGCTAAAGGCGATCATATTGGCCTTGGCGTCATTCAGACGAGCTCCACTTGGGTCAACACCAAAAAGTGCAATAAATGGGGATGGTTCTAATGGTATCTGGCATATTTTTGTCAAGGTATCAAAAATAAAACTCCAAAAAATTGTTTAGCTTTTGGCATGTCCAGAACATATGCAGTAGTGTAGCTGGTTCCTGCTTACATCGGTCACATGTGGGATCAAAATCCTCTTTAATCTTTGCCAGTTTAACCTTGGACCAGTGAAGCCGGTGAACAATTTTAAACTGAATAACTCTGTGTTTGAGGCAGACTGATGATGAGTAAATTCTATGTATTATCTTTTGCCACAGTTTATCTGAGATTTGTTCTTGTAAATAATTTTCCCATTTGTCTTTAAGTAGATCTAATGTGGCTGAGTTACTTGTGTTTTAATAATTTGTATACAGCACTAATCATCTGTTTGGCATCTGGTTTACAGCTAAAAACAGAATCTAAAAGGGATGGAGAAGGAGGCAAAGGGAAAGAGTCAGAATTACAGGAAATGAAATTCCTCAGCTGTAGATATCTAAAAAAATGTGTCCTGGGAATGTTAAACTTTTGTATAAGTTGTTCAAATGAGCCAAAGATATTGTCAATGTAAAGATCGTATAATGACACACCACCACACTCAAACCAAACCCCAAAAGCATTATCTGTATAAGAAGGAGCAAACATGCAGTGGCCATTCAGTGGTGCTACCAAAGATAGATCCGTAAGCTTAAAATGACGCCAAAGTGATTCCTTTATCTTATCTGCTAATTTTGTAAAATTTTCCCTGGTCTCTTTATTTTGTTTTTCACAAAATGAAATAAGCTGCCCCCTTAGATATGCTTTTAAGGATTCCCAAACTGTTGAGGATGACATACCTGGAGTTTGGTTGACATTTAAAAAGAACTCTATTTCTGAACTCATAAAGCTCACAAACTTCTCATCTGAAAGAAGCGAGGAGTTAAATCTCCAAGGACGATAGTTAGGTCCTGCAGTGGGTATATGGATTGACAGAGTCAGTGGAGAGTGGTCTGATATCACTATGGCTTTATAATCCGAATCTGTTACAAGAGGACAAAGTCTTTTGTCTACAAGAAAATAATCTATGCGTGAAAAGGTATTATGTACTGGAGAATAAAATGAGTATTTTCTTGTAGTAGGATTATGGAAACGCCAAACATCTGTCAATCCATAGGCCTCCAGGAAACTCTGTATTTGGGCGTTTTTTTAGGCGAACTGCAATCTAAAACAGTAGAAAGAACGCAATTTATATCACCTCCTATGATAAAGTGGTGGGTCGTCATATTTGGAATCCGAGACAGAAAGTTAGCAAAAAAACTTCATCATCCCAATTGGGTGCAAAAACATTAGCCAGAATAAGTGGAAGCCCGTATACTTGCCCAACTACGATAATATAACGGCCAGCAATATCTACATCTACAGTAGTTGCTACAAATGGTAAGTTATTATTAATCAGCATAGCAGCCCCCCTCGCCTTTGAGCGGAAGTTGGAGTGATATACTTGTCCGATCCACCCCTCCCTTAATTTAGATTGGTCACATGTGCGTAAATGGGTCTCTTGAAGAAAAGCAATATCAGCTTTGAGATGTTGCAAATGAATAAGGACTTTTTTCCTCTTTACAGGATGGTTAAGAGATTTATCGTTCCAACTAACAAAATTGATCAAACATCCATTAGCCTGTCTAGAAGAAACACCTATTTTTGTCATGAGAAGTTAATAGCAATAGTGAAGCTGCAGATTTACAAAGAATAAAATAGAGCCACGAAAAAAAGAGAGCAATTAAAAAGGAGAAAAAAGAGAGAGAAAAAGAGATTTTAAAAAAGTACTGCTGACTAGCCTGACCCCTAACCCAATCACCCATTAAAACCAGGTGATTAACCCAACCCACACGAACATATCCACACAATGTGCTTATCTGGATCCTATTGAGCCAAAATCAGGCTCTCACTGAACCAACTTATAAGCTTGGAACAATAAAATATATAAACAGGTCTAAACATTAACTAGTCAACATCATCCTTATTATGGTTATGAAGTGTTAATTACAAATAGCTTTGTCCTGAGACTAAAACGTGGACTTCAACATAATTACACTAACTTGTAATAAACCACTATAGCTTTCCCCGGTCAGTACTGTGTTTACCATCCGTGTGCCAACGATATGAAATGTGAACATCCTTCAGTAATTAAGGTCTGGTTTCTGCGGGAGTAATAACACTATGCTTAACATAGTGCATGGCTTTATCCGGATCTGTGAACATGTTGTACTCGCCCTTATAAGTGATACGGAGTCGCGCAGGATATAAAATGCCGAAGCACACACCGTCCTGTCCTCGTGAGAGTTTTCTAACCTCCGTAAATGCTGCACGAGCCTTGGCCACGCTCTGAGTGTATTCTGGAAATATGGATATTTGCTCCCCGTTAAAGCGAAGTGGACCTTGGGACCGGGCTCGGTGCAGCACCTCCACACAGTCCTGATGGTAGTGTAGCTTGGCGACAATAGTGCGCGGTTTCCCTCCTTGCGCCTTGGGTCCGGAACATCTGTACGAATGGTCAATAAGGAGGTCCTTGTCCATCTGCAGAACTGTCAGTAGCTTAGAGACTGACGCGGTGGAGCTTGACCCTGATTCCTCCGGAACACCCAGGATTCGAATATTACATCGCCACATTTTCCTTTCCATGTCGTCATACCTCGCTTTCAGTTCTGTCATTTCTGCCTGCAGACTCGTTATTGTAGTTTGCATTGAAACCACTTCATCCGACCATGTAGACAGTCCGCCCTCCATGTCCCTCACAGAAGCCTTAATCTGGTCCATTTCTGCACGAGTTGTCAACTGGTGATTTCGGCTTTGAGCATCTGTACCTCACCCTTAATGCAGTTCAGTTCTTCGGTCAGTGCACTCCTCAATTCTTCTTTAATTACTGTTAAAATGTCACTCTTGTGATGAAGTAGCGGTGCGACTTGAGCTTGGCTCGCTAACGGGGCTGAGGCCTGAGGATGTGCTGGGCCTAGTGCTGGATGAACCACTGTATTTGTATTTTCTCAAGCTCGCAGCCATATCCGACACCAAAACAACTACTAAACTTGTCACCAAGTTATGGTTGCGTATTACCGACCAGCTAGTGAAATAAACTAGAAATTAAAAAAAAAGGATTTTAACATAAAGTGTTATTATTCAGCGAGAGCCTGACAAAACACGTCCTACTCCATGATCGACTCTATAGCGCCCCTGGCTTTCTAACAGTTTACTAACAGGATTACGATATTGAGTTCTAAAAAAAAAAACAGCTTGTACTAAATCTAAATCATTTTTTATTTAAATATGATAACAAAAATGCAGCACAGTAGCAAATCTATAAACTTTATGGCACTTGTTTTAAAAGGGTGCTTGAGTTTAGGTATAATAATGTATTGAGTTGGTACTCAATGTGGAGAAAATTATAGGGGTTGTGTTTAAACTGTAAGAGCGTGTAAACACTTCATCTTTTTTTAAAATAATAATATAAAGCCTGGGTATGAGTTTTATTCATTCATTCTTCAGTATGTAATCTTGATACACTAGATAATGTGATCATCATAAAACAAATTGTTCAGACTTAACATTAAATTTTTTTTCCCTCTTTTGTGAAATGTCAAGCCGTTTCATCTCGAGGCCGAGGTAGAGGTGGACGGGCAAGGCGCCCAGGACCATTTCGAGGAGTGTCCAGTGAAGCTCTTAGCAAAAAATCTGGCCGGATATCTGGAGTTAAGGACGATGAAGAGCCAGGATCGAGTAACAGCTCAACATCGGGGAAGTGCATGGAGAAACGTGAAGAATTGCTGAGCCGGCGTTTTAACGCCAATGAAGTCGACGCGTCGATGAATCCCGTGGTCGTTCTGAGGCGTCTAACAGTGACCGTAGGAGGCTACAAAATTGAACTGTTGCCTGGTCCTTCTCACACCTGTGCCACGTTTACTACAGACACTGTCTCTGAGTCTCTAAGCTTCCAGGACGATGCCGTGACCACGGAAAGCAACGGGTTCGATATGGGACAGACCCAGACGTTTGATGTGCTTTCAGCCCCAGAGGTCGTCGAAGAGATCCAGGTCATTGAACATGCAGCAGCCGAAACGCCCATGGATTTAGGGCCATACGTAAATCCGAATGAAGTGCAACATGCCAACGCCACAGCTGTCGTCCAAAACGATGCCGAAAAGCCGAGCGACGACGGATCGGAAAGTAAAAATGTAAAAACGGATAAAATTACCACTAAAAAGCTCCTGAAACCCAAGCAGCCCGTGAGTATAACCAAAAACAAGCCTGTCAGCAGAACAGACATCATGCACAAAGGGTCCAAGCATCACAAACCACAAGATAAAAAAGTGCAAAATACCACAGAGGAAAATCAGCAACAAGTCAAAGGCAAGCCGAACAGCGTAGGCCTTAAGCGGCCAGCCCTGACTCCCAAACCCAAACAAACCTTGAAACCACAAAAGGAGCAAACCACCATTGATCCCGTTAAACACAGCGTCAGCCCATCTGTTCCACTTTCTCCTCCAGCGAATAAAAAGGCGGCGTCTGATTCTAGTTCTGGTACTAAACTAGTTATGAATAAATCTCCCTCTTCGGGAAAGAAACCACAGAATCCCTCACCGGCGGGACTTAAACAGAGCCAGTCAGTGAAGGATGCCCCAGCGGAAGAAGAACAGGAGAAAACCAGACTCAAAAAACCTGAAAAGATCCTGCAGAGACAGAGAAGCAGGAGCAGCAGAAGCGTATCGATAGATGAACCTGAGCTGTTCATTCCTGATAATGCTCCCGTGGTGAAGAAGGGACCTGCAGAGGGGGATCCTACACCTGCTTCCGAGAATGAGACCGCGTGGGACTCGAGCAAGCAATGCGGATTATGTAATAAACCGCACAACAACAGGTACATTCTACGGATTACTAACCTGATCTTAATCTCACATGGTGTCATAGTTATTTTTTATAACACGCTCAGTAAATTATAGTATCATTAATAAAATATTTCACAGAACACTGTACATTTTGGTGTATCAGCACACAGTTAATGTGATGTGCTCTTCAGGACGGTGCTATGAGTAACAGTAAGGGTGTTTTCAGATTCATGGTAGGCTGCGGGCGCTGTGATGACTGGTTCCATGGCGACTGTGTTGGGCTCGACCTGGCCAAAGTGCAACAAATGGAAAAAGACGATCAGGAGTTCGTCTGCCTCAAATGCTGCGCGAACGAAAGCGTGAAAGGCAACAGCGAGAACTCGGACAACAATCCAGCACCAGAGCAGAAACAGGGACCCGAAGCTGCAGTCACGTCTGGTGGAATCCGTCCCTTCAGGAAGGTAAGACTCCTGTTCCTGAATCTACATCAATCTTGCTTATGATTTGTTTCACTCAGATTTTTTTCCCCCACTCTGTCAGGGTGTGTTTTTGTATTTGTCTGGAGGCTCTGCACGGGAGAGCCTGTGTTTGTGTGGTGTGGTTAGTACCTAATAATGTACATGGATAAAATATCTGATCCCTCAGGCATTGCATGCTTTCTCATTTGCATAGGATAAATCATTAAGAGGTATTTCCAGTGTGTTAAATGTGTTATATAAAGCTATAATCAGGGAAGGAAAGTAGGATAGAATCATTACTGATGCAGTAAGTCTATGATATGAACATGTGTACAGGAACTTAGATCACATGACACATGAGAAGTGCAAGCATAAAACAGCGGCAATTATGCTGGTGCTGCTAAGAAGCACCAAGCACTAACGATAGAGATAAAAGTGAAAATAATTGAGAGAATAGTGTGAGGTGAGTGTTCTAAAGAACACTGTACTGTATAACACTGTTGTGTTAGTGTCTTAGTATCTAGACAATGTTTGTTCGACTTATGAACAAATCGGACTTGTGAACAAGCTCTCGGAGCGGAACTCGTTCGTATGTAGGGGACGTGCTGTATTCCGAGCTAATGTGAGCCACCGAGTCAAACGAAATCCCATTCAGTCAGGGTTTAATTCTCGCATGCACTATCTGCAAACAGATAGCTTGCAATACTCTGTACAGTATGTTAGACTCTTTTCGTTCATTTTAGATTTTTGATTTCCAATTCTGTTTTATAAACACAACCCTATAATGATGGTAAGGAATTTATTATTTATTTATTTGTTGCTGCTTCTGGTAATTTATATCCAACATAATTGTGCGCACTACATTGATCAGAATTTGTTTTGTTCATCCGAGTTGTGCGTTTTGTAATTTTCATTGTGTTACTTTAAACCAGGACTCGGGAGAGAGACGCTCATCAGCGGAGTCAGCACTAAAATCTGGTAAGAATCTTATTTCCTTTGCATATGATGAAAAACATGCATTTGAAATTCGTTAAATACTTGCTTGGTGTGGTTTTCTCAGGGTCAGCTGTACGGCATGAGGTGAAAAAGGCTAAAATTTCTGTTCCAAGCTCAAAGAAACCATCCACCGGACAGATCAGGAGGAGTGTGCGCGACTCACTAGAGGACATTCTCTTGAAAAGGTATAGGATCTGTTAACGTAGTAGCATTTTTTTTTTTGTGTGTGTGTGTGTGGGACATTATTACTATAGTAGTTGTTATTATCATTATCTTGATTCTGATGGAGTTTTAAAGAATGACGATGAACTAAATAATCGCTGCTTGGCTTTATAATGTAACGTGACATACTCTTATTTAATCAGTTATTAATATCATTCATTCTTTTTGTTGCCGCCTTGCTCAAAGGCTGAAGGAATCAGACTTAAAGGTTTCAAAAGAGAAGCCAGCAGAATTGGCCAGAGGTACAGAAAAAGAGCTTTTCGCGCTCTTCCAAGGCGTCGACAGCAAGTACAAGAACAAATACCGAAGCCTTATGTTCAATCTCAGAGACACGAAGAATAATGTGAGAGCTTTTTTCACCTTTCATGTGTTGTAGCAATAATAGATTTATAATTCTGTCCAACTTGAAATTCGAAAGCTAATTTTATGCCTGACATTTGACTGCAAGTAAACAGCAGTGCACAACCTCTTCCAGGTGTTATTCAAGCGTGTTCTCAAGGGAGAGATTCCTCCTCGAGATTTAGTTCGGATGAGCGCAGAAGAACTAGCCTCCAAGGAACTGGCTGCTTGGCGACAACGGGAGAATCGACATGTGAATTAACACACACACAGCCACGTGAAAAATCTGTAATATACCCGAGCATTTTTTGATATTGATTGTCTTCGTCAATCCTTTCTGCAGACAATTGAAATGATTGAGAAAGAACAGCGAGAAGTGGAGAGACGACCAGTCACCAAAATTACACATAAAGGGGAGATTGAAATTGAGAACCAAGAACCTGCAAAAGCCCCCGAGGCCTTGGTAAGACTGAATAAAAACTTCTTCTACATGCAATATTCAAGCCTCATGTCTATTCAAGTTCTATTAAGAAATTTCTTCCTTCTTCCTTCAGCCTGATCTTATCCCTAAAGCTGTTGAGGTGATGGAGGAAAAAACGCCAGAATCAAAGGCAGAAAGCCCCAGGAAAGTGAAAGATACAACAAGCTTGCACAAGTCTCATCTTTTTGATCTTCACTGCAAAATCTGCACGGGTAACATGGTTAAACCTTCAAAATCTTGAAATTCATCGATTTTTATTTATTTTTTTATTTTCAAACTTTTTCAAATGTTTTTTTTTCCCCCTCTTCCTTCAAGGCCGAATGGCTCCACCAGTAGAGGAGGCAACCACTAAGGCTGTCAAAGTGGCCACAACGGTCATTAGAAGACAGTCCACAGTTACAGAAGGAGAGAGCCATGAGCTCACGCCCACATCTCCACCTGTTGCTCCATCAGCACTGGTGGATGACTTGTCTCTGAGAGCAATGGAAGAAGGTCTTCTTAACTTCCCTGCCTACGAGTCAAGGTAAAAGTCATGAGAGGTCAATGAAAACTTATGAGTGAAGCCCATTGTTTAAAGATGAAATGCAGCACATTAAATTTATCTCGTATGCACTCTTCAAATACTGCTCGGTGCAACAAATGTGTTTTATTGTACTGTTAATTTACAGTGCTATGAAAAGGTATTTGCCCCCCCCCCCTCGCTTTTTATTTGTACCTGATAATTTTTTATTTGCAGTTTGCAATCAAACTCGAATGACATCATCAATTAAATTTTAATGTTACATAAAACATAAGACAATTGCTTTCCAAAATTCCTCCAGAGTGATGTGAAAGACATATTGCCAGTTATCACAAACCCTGGATTGCAAGTGTGACACAACCAGTTATTAGGCGTAGGTGGCGATAACTTTTTCACATAGCGTTTTTTTTTTCTTTTTTTTTCACCTTAATAAATGAAATCATAATTTCAACTGCATTTTGTACTTTCTCAGGTTATCTTTGAATAATGTTAAAATTTGCTTGATGAATCATTTCCATGTGACAAATCAGGAAGGGGCAAATCTTTTTCACAGCACTGTACCGAGGCTTACTGAGAATATGAGAAAATCATTGGCACCACTGACAATTGAACTAGGAGTAATTTTCTATGTCTGGCTTGTTAGTTTCCAAACATGAGTTTTATGCTAGTAGCGTAAATTCATTAGCAGTCTGTAAGCAAACTTAAGTAAGTATTTCCCTACGACAGAACACTGAATGTTTTATGTTATCATGGTTTTCAGGAATTTCCATTGTTTCTTTACAGGTTGGAAAGTGCGAACAATAAGGAAGACACAGTTGCGTTCCTCGCAGGTTTAAAAACCTTATGGCACGGATATATAGACATGCCCTCCGTGGCTCGGTACCTTACAAAAGCTTACCCGGTCTCTGGAATTTTGGACCACCTAACCGAGGTGGGTGTCCTTAGATGTGAAACCGGTCATTTCGGGACATTCGAATCGAAGGCAAGTTTTTAATCTCCGTTATGTTGATGTCACAGGATCTGCCAGACACAATCCAGGTTGGTGGAAGGATCTCTCCCCAAATGGTTTGGGACTACGTGGAGAAAATCCGTGCCTCTGGCACAAAGGTGACAATGACTTTCTGGTTATGCGTTATTAATATGAATAATGAAACGCCACATCTTATGTTCTGCTGTTGTTTCTCATCCCTCAGGAAATATGTGTAATTCGCTTCACCCCAGACACGGAGGAAGATGAGATCTCTTACACTTTGCTGTACGCCTATTTCAGCAGTCGCAGACGATACGGTGTCGTCGCCAACAATCGCAAACAAGTTAAAGATATGTATCTCATCCCGCTTGGCTCCACTGAAAAAATCCCACATCAGATTGTTCCATTTGATGGTCCAGGTAAGACCGTAATTACTTTGCACTGATGACTCTCAATCTCTCCTGACTCCGGACTTATTGTTTTTTTTTCAATACCAAACACAGCTCAGGAATTAACCCAGCTAAAACAGCATATCATTTAAAAATGTTTGAGATTCTCTTCATACAAACCAAAGCCAATATTTACTTGTATTTGCTCAAACTTGTTTCTCAGCTAGTTTTTTTTTTCCATGATCATTTCTGACAGGTTTAGAGACTAACCGACCAAATCTTCTCCTGGGACTAATCATTCGCCAAAGGCCCAAAAGGGACTTTGGGGTTCTCCTTCCAAGCGAGGCTAGTGAACCTCCAAGTTTCTTGGTGGAGAAAAAACCTCAGGTAGAGCCTGTCCAGAAAGCTGCAGTAGCCCAAGATGAGGAAAGAGACTTCATAAGCAGTCTTGGACGGATACAGAAAAAGGACAGCGCAAATCCTAGCAAACCTGCAGCAACTGAATCTCGGTTAGATATTGAGGATGAGGAAAACGTCTCGTTGCGTTTCCTCCCTGGTGTGTTGACGAAGCCCACGTCCGATAAGAAGGCTACGCCAGCAGATGATGAAGTAAAGAACACAACTAGCGTTGCACTCGGTCAGGCATCTAGCTCTGACGCTGATACTTCAGGATGTGTCACTCCTAAAACGCCCACCACTCCCAGGTTGGAGCGGTTCATCATCAAAAAGAAAGATCCCAAATCTGTCGAGGCGAAACAAGAGTCATCTGGCTCAACAGAGGAGATCAGGAGTCCGCAAGGGAAAGAAAAAGACCCACAGGGTGGAGTTGTATTATCCTTAAAGGATAAACCAGGAGATGTATCAACAGAGACTTTCCTAGCTAGTCTTTCCACAGTTCAGCCTAAAACCGAACCTGACTGCACGGAAGCGAAAAAAGATATTACACCACCAAGCACACAGCCCAGCCCAGATGTAAACCCTTCTCCCGTATTTGCTTCCGTATCCGCCGCATCGAAAGATAACACTAATGAGACCACTGAAGATGTTTCCAATGACAAAAATGTGGAAAGTCCAACAAAGAGTTTAAAACCGACCACCACTGGCATTTTGAAAAAGACTGATGCGTCAGAACCTGTTGATGTGACGCAGTCATCTTTGAATAAAGATGTACCACAACCAAAAGTCACCCAATCACCTACACCTTCAGAGCAGCCATCAGTTAGCCAGTCTGCACCTTCACAACCGTCATCAGCAACAGATTCCGCACTGACACCATCTGAGTTTAAAGCAGTTGAAGATATCCAGACCATCACCACTATTTCCTTGTCTGGAAAAAATGAAGTTCCCAAGCCATCGAGGCAACGTCTTCTTAGCCCCCCACCTCCTTTTAATACTGCAAGTCACGGGCCGCCCCCGGCTACATTTCCTCCTTATCACGCCGCACCAGCTGCTCATGCTTACCATCCTGGCCCGGTGCCCACCTTCCCACCCCAATCCAACCCTGCACCGTTTATACCCATTCACCAGCAGGCCCCTCCACCCTTTAACTACCCTCCACCTCTACCTCCACCTCCACCTATGATGTTTCCCCAGAATGATCAAATGCGCGCCCCACCTTGGGCTCAGACAGTGCTTCCTCCGGCATGTTTTCCACAGCCTGTCCCAGAGCCAGTTTCTGGGCCTCCACCACAAGCACAGTCGTTTACAACCCCAATATTTCCTGATTCCTCCATGCTAAACGTGCCACCCTTGAACAAGAGTGATCCAGGTTCAGAGCTGTGGGATGGGAAGTCCAGACCCTTGGCTGATCCCTTCAAAAAGGATGACCGAGACCACTATGGAAGGTATAGGCACAAAAGCCAACACTACGAGCGAGAGAGGCACAAGGCCAGGAGTCGGAGCCGAAGTCGAAGCAAGAGCAGGAGCAGGAGTCGCAGCAGGAGTCGAAGTCCGAGCAGGCACAGACACAAAAGCAAACACTCGCGGGAGGACCGGCACGGTGAAAGGAGGAAAGAGCGACATCATAGCAGTCACCACAGGGACAGGGACAAACACAGACGGGACTCTGATCATGAAAAACATCGGAGAGACTCGAGAGACAGGCACTCATGATCTTCATGCTCAACCTACAGTAGATGTACCCATTCTGCTTCATCGACCAGAAATGCTCTTTTTGTATTTTACTGCATAGTACAGATGTTATTTATAACATTTAAAAGCAGCTTTTTACGAGTGTAATTTTACATTTTTAGTTGTTCATGATTTGAATTTCTGTTTTAAAGTTTTAAACATCTGAACCAGAAATCACAGTCAGAACCCAGATACATGTTGTTAGTTAAGAACCAATGCCAAGAAGCTAATGTTATATCCACCTTTTTAAAATATCTTCATTTTCATCAATTTTCTATTTTGCATTGAATTTCAATGTGTCTGTACATTTTGGTTTATCAAACAGTAGAGATAACGTGCTTTCTGCACAACGTGTTTATGTACAGTTAATAAATTCTTTTTATTGTTGATTAAAAAAAGAATAAAACAAAATTTATTAAAAACTCGTGAGCAATTAATGGGAATTTGCTTGAATGCACAATATTGTTAAATCAAACTAATGTAGTTAAATTGTAAATGTAAACAAGTGAACACGAGTTCTGATTATATTTGTCATTGCATCTTTATTCAGCATGTTATCTTGCCTTTCATATGTAAGTGACTTTAATAGCTGAAATGTTACATGTTTAAACATCAAGTTTTTACCTTTCATATTTTGCACCAGCTCCAGTGCATTTTTGTGACAGGTTCGATTTAACCGAGGTGAAAAATGATGCTCCCAAGACAGGGATGAGCTAATTGTTTCTTGCTGGAGCAGATTGTGGCCAATGACACTCGTTACAGGAGAACTACACACCAGGTGCTCATCTTCATAAGCGATGAAGATGTACGTCTGTCAAGAAAGCACTTGTACAACCTGAGGGCAAAAGAGCAGGAGCTGGAAAGCACTTCTAGCTGTGTACAAGTTTGACAAACAAAAATTTTAAAAGATTGCTCTGAAACTTCATTTACAGCACGTATGTATGAGATTAGGTATTTGTGGAAGGTGATAATCCAATATTGTTTGTAGTCATGTAAGTTACTTAAACACATAGGAAGTTCTGTTTGGGTCTATTAACACATGTGTGGTAGGCTATGGCCAGAACAGATTATTTTATTTTGTTTTATTTGCATAATGTTTTATTGCATTATTTTTTTTAAATAATAAAACAACTAGAATAAAAATAACCAATCTACAAAATACATATTTATTAACCTCAGACAATACAAGTGAAATCATTAAAACTCTGCACACTACATCTGATATACTCCCATTTTCATGTTTATTTACTTCGGCTTACAAGCATCATATCTTAACCCCTCCTGGAACCTACTTAAAAAAGCAGGTTTATCAAACCCCCGAGTTTAAACCTTTAAACTCTTGGTTGAGCTGCGAACATTAACAATAACAATAATTAGTTCGATTATCTCTAAGTGATGTTAAACTTGATTAAAGCTTGTGCACAAGGAAATAAAAAGCCCTCATCAATGGAATGCAGATCATACGAGTCACCATGGCAACAGGAGGAGAGAAGGGCTTGAGTCTCCTACTTCTTCCAGATGCAGTTAAAAATATTAATGACTGCGTATACAGAAAGAAATTTTTTTTTTTTTTAAGTATTCATATATAATGTATAATATGTATGCAGGTGCAAGAGGCACAAAACATGGATGCATATAAAAAGTGTAAAATATAGTTGGATCAAGTAGGTAAGCAATTTGTGGTATTACCTAATTAAACATCACTGTGTTCAACATGATATACACTTGCTCCTGAAAAACCCTCATCTTTTGTTGCACTGCCTTTAGCTTTGATTGCAGCGTGGCATTGTTTATGTTTATTTTCACTGTTTATGGCATTATGGCTATGATTATGGCATTGTTCTGACAACACTTTGAGTGAGGTTAAGGTTAAGGTTCATGTGTGAAAATTATTCTTTACGCTTGCAAAACCATGCACTCACAATTAGAGCCCAAATCTCGGCACTGCCGTCCTGGAATACGCAAGTCCATGCCAAAAGTTAGGAAAATAACTGCCTCCAGAGGCTTGTACAGTGGCCACTATGTATGACGGATGCATCACTACCCTTCTTACCCCAACATGCACTTTGCTCTGGAATAGGGTCAATCCGAATTTATCAGACAGCATGACCTCCTTCCATTGTTCCAGTCCAATCTGTATGGCCAAATTGAAGCCATTTTTTCAGATCATACTGCCAATTGTCAATTTGAGAAGGATACCTAAATATATTTATATGTGCAAGTCTACGAATTTGACATCCATCCTAGACAATGAGGGAAAAAAAGACTAAGGCCTGCAAAAACAGGTGAAAAAAATTCAGTGGAATTCATCTTTTATAAGGCTGGAGGGTCGGTGACTTGAGAGCTCCAACTCTGTACAGTAAACATTTCAGAACAAGACTCACATTTCTGACAGCCTGACAGATGGTTGCCTTGGAAATATGATGGCTGAGAAATATTTAGATAAATGATTTATTGTGCAGAAAAATCATGGCGCTTAAACATCAGGAAATGGGGCATCCCAGCAGATGCCTGTGAAGGGGATTTCTGCAAAGTACTTGTGCTTTGATATCAACTGGCTGTTTAAAAAAAAAAGATTTTTGATGTCCGACCTTTAGTTTGCAGGGGAAACTCGGGGTTAGTTGAAGAATCTGTCCAGAATGTGCTTCCATAGTAATTGAATCTGAGGTAAGCTCAGTTGGCTTTTGGCGTCTGGAAACCCAAAGAGCAACAAACTCAGAGTTTTTACCTAACCTACGATGTGGAAGATAAAGAGAATAAATAGAGGATATAAACATAGCTTTTATATTTGGAGTGTGTGGCCAGATTCAGAATATGATAGTAACTGAAAAACACTAGAACCAAAAGAACACTTCTAGCATGAACTGAATGAGTGGGTTGCTGGTTCACCAATCTCGTATCAGGTTTACCTCCACAAGGTGTAACCCCACCCATCAGTAGTTACCAAATACCAGGAATGATTTGCTTAACAATTTGGAGTTTGAGTACTGTTTAATTTTATTGCACACGTCTACATTTATGGCAATTTTATAGGCATATAGTTTAGAACTTTTTGTTCAGGATGTTGACAGAAATTTTTGGTTGGTGCCATTTATCTTAAACCACTGAGATGTTTAAAAAAAAAAAAGAAGAAGAAAAAACTGCAGCCACACTCCTGGGTCTGATCCACGGCTGTTCTACCAGTGTTACAAACTACCATGTCAGTGTTAAGAATCAACTACGACACAAATAATGGACGGAGAATACATTACGCACAGCAAGACATGGGCTACAGTAAGTGAATGATTATGTACCTATAAAAATACACCTACAATATTACTATATGGCTAAAGGTATGTGGACACCTGACCATCACACCCATACTGTATGTGGGGCTTCTCCAAACTGTTGTCACAAAGTACACAAATGCATTACAGCAGCATGAAACTAAGA
The DNA here is from genome assembly GCA_013621035.1 of Clarias magur. NCBI lineage: Eukaryota > Metazoa > Chordata > Actinopteri > Siluriformes > Clariidae > Clarias > Clarias magur. The sequence goes on along the minus strand of QNUK01000188.1, from coordinate 1,027,089 downwards.
GGTTTAAACAAGTTCCAGCATGATGATGGCCCTATGTACAAGGGAAGGTCTATGCAAATCCATCCATCAATCAGTAGTAGAACTAGTGACCATGGTGCCCAATGGTGAGTACCATTGCATTTATTCCCATTTCACAGGAACGCTAATTAACCTAATCTGCATGATGTCTTTGGACTGTGGAAGGAATCCCACCAAGCATGGGGAGAACATGCAAACTTCATGCACACATACAGTACAGACCAAAAGTTTGAACACACCTTCTCATTCAAAGAGGTTGAATTTGTATTATGGCAAGAAAAAAAGCAGCTAAGTAAAGAAAAACGAGCGACCATCATTACTTTAAGTAACGAAGGTCAGTCAGTCCGAAAACTTGGGAAAACTTTGAAAGTGTCCCCAAGTGCAGTCACAAAAACCATCAAGCGCTACAAAGAAACTGTCTCACATACGGACCGGCCCAGGAAAGGAAGACCAAGAGTCACCTCTGCTGCGGAGGAGAAGTTCATCCGAGTCACCAGCCTCAGAAATCGCAGGTTAACAGCAGCTCAGATCAGTTAGCAGGTCAATGCCACACAGAGTTCTAGCAGCAGACACATCTCTAGAACAACTGTTAAGAGGAGACTGTGTGAATCAGGCCTTCATGCTAGAATATCTGCTAGGAAACCACTGCTAAGGACAGGCAACAAGCAGAAGAGACGCGTTTGGGCTAAAGAACACAATAAAGAAAACTCTTTGAATGAGAAGGTGTGTCCAAACTTTTGGTCTGTACTGTATACCCAAGCCGGGAATCAAACCCAGATTTGATGGGGGTGCAAGGTGTAGGTATTAACCAGAAAGCCACCATTTTGCCTTAGTAGCCTGCACAAAGCCCTAACCTCAACCCGACTCCAGGTGAAGACCTTTGGGAAGAACTGGAACATTGATTGCACCACAGATGTCCTGTTACCTCAATCCACTGACGCTCTTATGGTTGAGTGGGCAAATCTGCAAACAGCCAAGTTCAAGAAATGTAGAGGTACCGTAATAATTACAGCAAACTGGGATCTGTAATGGGATATTCAAAGCACATGTTGGTGTGATGGTCATTTGTCCACAAGCTCTACTAGGTAAAGCATAACAATATTAGATTTTAATATAGAAAAAAAAAGATTTTTAATCTAACACCAACACTATTTTTTATTCATCTCATCCTTGGACAACATTAAAGCTCTGAGATGTTTCCAGAAGCTGTATCATACTTGTGTCTTGATACAAAAGAATATCTTTAATACTTCCTACAAACCCTGATGTAAAGAGCCCAGAAGTAACCCACCCTACATCTCTGTTCAGTTCAAAGCCTCCGAAATAAAAAACACCCCCATAATTAATGGAAACATAGTGTTCGAACGGGTCAATATCTTCAAAAATAACCTTCTTTCCATCCACATAAGCTTGCACGACAGTGTGATTGAGAGTAATACGTATGTATGTCCATTCCTCACAGCGCAGAGTTGTGTTATGGGAAACGAGTGGAACTGCAATCTTCTCGCCGAGGTTGATGGCTATTTTGAGATGACCGTCCTGGAGTCCGACAGCAAGATAATCATCATCTTCACTCACTGCCGGGCCCATCCACAAAATCAGGCCATCTCTTGAGCTTGCTGAGAGATTAAATGATAACTGCGTGTCCATCAGGTTCCTTCTGCTGTACTTCGTGTCTCTGTATTTTAAATACGAGTTTCCAAGGAAGCGAATGGTTCTTAGGGACGCTCGTCGCTCGCAGTACGTTCCGTGCCATCTGAGGCCACAAATGCAGGAATATGTGGCTGATGTAATGTTTGGGATGCAGAGAGAACCGTGTTGGCACAGAGCTCCTACGCAATACACAGAGTGCTGACAGTATGTTCCCGTCCATCCTGCAGGGCAAATGCAAACTAACGAGTCATGGCTGTGTGCTTGGCAAGACCCCCCATTCCTACACACTTTGTACCCGCACTTTGTCCCATCCCAATCCTTCACGTCAACCCCTCGTAGAGCCCCTCTCTCTGTGAGCTCAAGCTCATGGCCATTAAGGATGACCTCACGAATGCTCCCGGTGAGGCTTACTGCCTCTTTCTCCACTGCCTCTCTGGAAACAGAACTCATCTCGGACACTCCGCCAATGAACACTTCAGTCGAGATATCAAGAGTAGTCATGCCCTTCGAGGTGTTACGATTCACCCCGCGCTCATCCAAAACTAGATAGCCTTGGTTCCCGTCTCTCCCAGCTTTCACTGTATGCCATGTCCTTCCTGTGAGGTCCACTTTGTTTGGCGACTGTAGAACAATTGTTGTGTCACCAAGATTGTATCGCAGTTGTACAAACCCTCTAGACAAAGACAGACTGATGAAATCACCTTGAGAGAAGACAGAGATCATAGATTAGTTTGAGTGTGAATGTGCATAGTCCTACTCCAGTAACAAGAACTTAATAGCAAAGGTGCACAAAAATTCCTAGACATGTTGTCCAAAACTATGTCTGACTACATAGTGCACTTATAAGATTATATAAAAATTATAAGGGCCTTTTGTATAGATATCCAGTGAACTCTTTCAAGAAACACAATGTACCATGAAATTGTGGAATTGTTGACATGATAGCTAAAGCTACTGTAGTTTTTATAAAACAACAAACTTTTTGCTTCATAATATCAGAGCATAGTGTATATTGAGTTGAAGGTAATATTTCAGTTTTAACATCGTGTGAAGTCACAAAATGTCTCATGATATGAAGTAAAATGCTTATACGTCTGCCCGTTACCTAAAAAGAAGAAAGATTTCTTTACAAGTGAGAGTACAATTAAATTTATTTGTTTATTTCCCGCTTTCACTCATGCTAGTATATAGTAATAAAGATTTTCTCCCTAATTTAGTCGTGCCCAATTCCTCCTCGTCACTCGGGGGTGCTCCCACATTAAAGCTACTACTACTACACTGAGCCGGGAAGGCCGAAGACTATGACGTGTTTCCTCCGAACCACGTGACACCCGCCGGCCGCATCTTTTCGAAATGCTCACTCACGCACCGTTGGGGGCGCCGTAACACACTCGGAAGACAGCGCTATCCGCGCCTTCCGCTTACGTGAGCTCACAGACGCCCCTGATTGGCTGTAGAGCCGTGATTAATGTGGGAGCACCAATTACCTCTCATCCCTCCCCTCTCAGCTCTCTCCAGACCTCCAACTAGCTCTGAAAAAGAATTAGTAATAGTAACTTTTATTAGTTACTTGTATTAGAAACTATCACAACAATGCTTATAGGTTACAAGTTAATATGTATGTATGTTAATTAGTCTAAAGAAAATACTTGGATACAAGTGGGTATCAAAAAGTTTTGAGATTAGCTCTGTTTAAAAGCTCTGTTTTTTTCTCGCCGTACATCCTCCCCCAGACGGCTTAAAACCAGGCAGTACAATTTGTTATTGATGGTTTGGCCTCTGGGGATGAATTTTCGATGCTCAATGCCATAAATCCTGAATGAGATGCTGAGCATGAACTTGGTCGAGCAGCGAACATGCCTCACATTTTTTGGTTGTGGGGATGATGTGCTCGCCCACTGTGAAGACTGTTGCTTGATCTCAGGGTTATACCCATACACCCAAGTTTTGTGACCGGTAATAATCCTTGAGATGGAGGCCTTGACGCGGCACGCTGACGGAATTCTTGGCAGACTTTGACGCACAGTTCCTTCTGTTCCTGGACCAGCAGCCTGGGAACGAACTTGGCAGCAACATGGCACATGTTCAAATCACTCGTGAAGATTGCCTGGACTGTTCGGTATGACACTGACAACGACAGCAATGTTGTGGATTGTGCTCCGATGATCATCATGCAGAAGTTACCCAATGGTTTGGACATTTTCAAAGGCTGACCTCGTTGAAGGTCTTCCTGACCTCTCGTCGTCTTCCACTGATGCTCTTCAGCTCCTGAAACGTGCGTGCCACTGGAAAGAACTGAAAGGACACATTGCAGCATCGCTGCAAACTTGCCGAATCATGTCAAACGTCTCTGTCTCACATTCGCTCTTTGTTCTAACTTGCTGTCGCACATGATCAGAATAGTACACAGGACAATGTCGAAGGTCGGTGCCTCCCTGTGACTGTGTGTGCAGCCATTGCTGCCATCTGTTGGTGTGTTACAAAACTAGTCTTGAAACCTTTTGATACCACATTGTATAACTTTTATTTTAAATTTCATAACCTCGTATAAAAATTTAAATAAGAAGTGTTACTTTGGTTACTGCCGATGCTGTGAGTAGAGATAAACCTAGCCCCATACTGTTGACCAATCAGACAAGCTTAGCATCGTTAACTACTGAAGCAATAAAATGCACTATTTTCTATTTTGTGGTTATATTTCAACAGCCATTCTTCAGTACTATAATTCTATTCTGGATGACTCCTATTTGTAAAACAATAAAAAGGTTTGCGTATCCTATCATACATTTCTATCATTTTCCATCTGTGCTCTGCATGTAGCACTTCATAGGAATCCCAGAAAAACACACTGTTTTACATTTTTAGCTGTGCCCTGCTGAACAAACCGTTCAGCTAATTATCAAGCCTAATTGTCTTTGTAATCATTATGTTTATTTATTTATTTTTTGTAAATTGTTTATAATGAGAGTGTACAATAAGATGTACTACTAGCTGCTGGAGCACCAACATGTGCTTAATTATGTATTGAGTAATACTAAACTTAGGAATAAACTCGGCGGCACGGTGATGTAGTGGCTAGCACTGTCGGCTTGCACCTCCAGGGTACGGGTTCGATTCCTGACCAGGCTCGATTCCCGGCTTGGGTGGGTTTCCTCCGGGTACTCCAGTTTCTTCCCGCAGTCCAAAGACATGTAGGTTAAGTTAATTGGCGTTCCCAAATTGCTCGTAGTGTGTGAATGAGTGTGTGAGTGTGTGTACTGTATGTGTGTGCCCTGTGATGGACTGGCACCCTGTCCAGTGTGTACCCCGCGTTGTGCCCTAAGTCTCCTGGGATAGGCTTCAGGCCCCCCATGACCCTGATTATAGGATTAAGCAGTAGTATAGACGGTGAGTGAGAAATAAACTCACTATTAACTTGGTAAGACTCTGGAGATAGCTGGAGAGAGTTTTTTCATACCAGCTTGGTCATTCAGATACTGTGCTGTGTAGAACAGGATGCCGTCTGGCGAAATCGTCTTGAACTGCAGTAGAAGGTGTGTTCTGTGTCTCATGCGTATGAGGGGAAAAGCCATCCAGGAGGAGCGGTTAGCTTCAAAAAATGGATCGCTGATGGACAAAACTATAGGAAAGATAAGAGAATCAGACTTTTAAAATATATAAGACATTTGTTAAAAATAATTACAGTCTCATGAAACCAATATATATTTTCATCTCTAAAAATATTGGAATGGCATTGTTTTTGGGTTTGAGGTCAAAAGATGAACATGAGATAATAGACTGTAATTTCATCTTTCCTTTTCTGATAGTTGCCCTTATAATGGAACCTTGGATTACGAGCATAATTCATTCCAGAAGTGTATTAGTATTCCAAAACACTCGTAAACCAAATCAAATCTTCCCATAAGAAATAATGAAAACTCAAATAATTCGTTCCACAGCCCAAAAAAATAAATACAGAAAAATAATTAACACAAAATATAAAGGTGTGTGTGTGTGTGTCGGTGTCAAAAAACTCGGCACTCGTAAACCAAGACATGCAAATTTTTCAAGTCAAAATTCTCCGTGCAGAGAGCTGTCTCCGGGATAAATGCAAGCCATTTGGAAGCTTAAAAATGCAGCCAATTTGGTGCAAAAAAAACAACAACAGAAGTTGATGGCAGTAATATTCTGAGAACTGTTTCAGAAAAATCTGAAACAGCTGTTAGTGTTACCATCAACAACCTCCAGAGTGAACACAAGTTCTGGAACCAAGAGTACCATCAGCCAAAGCGATGGAAAAAACAAAGTGTGGAAAAAAAAGTAACAAGCTGCTTTGATATAAAACATATAAGCTTTGGTCGAGCATGGCGGAGGTTGTACTATGGCTTTTGCATGGATGCTTCTGGAACAGGTTCATTAATCTTTATTGATTATGTCTCTCATGATAGTTGCATCAGAATGCATAGATGCATGCATTCATTTTATCCAGGAGAAACGTTATCATGCAACATGATCTAAATCACATCAAAGCACCTCATCAGGGGAAAAAGCGGAACACTGATAAATTAATCAGTTGACCAATTACGCATGGATTTCACATAAAACTAAAGTCTGAAAACAAGAAAAAGCTATTAAACAAGCCTAAAAAAATGAGAAGTGCAACAGGTCATTGATGTCAGTGGGCTGCCTAATTATTTATTATTGCAAGCAATCCAAAAAAATCCAACTAAATATTATGTTGTTTATTATTTCTATACTTTTGCTCACTTAAAAAGCTTTTTTTTTTAAAGACATGTACATGTGAAAAACAGAAAATGAATTGCCCTTGTGCTATATTGGTTTCATTTGTAATATAATACTGTGGGCATAGAAATTAACCCCCGCACCCCTTTAAAAATAATAATATTTTGTTGCTTTGTAGCATGAAATGATGATGTGTAATGTTTTTCATCCACATGTAGTTATTTAGGGCAAGTTTTAAAATCCAAGTAAAAAATATAACACCAACATGAAAGAAAGAAAAAAAAAAATCACTGATTTGGAAAATGATCACCCCCTATCCTAAAAACGGCTCAGTGGCACACAAAGCTTTGCACATCTAGACTTTGCAATATTTGCCCACTCTCTATACCCACTGTATACAGTATGAATTATTCACTGTCTGGTTATCTCTGATTTTGCATAAGCTCCGGCTTTACAATTAATTCTGGTAATTACTGTTCTTCTCGGTGATTGAGAGGAATGCTAATTTCACAGTAATTAACCATTATAATAAAGATTTATTCCCCAATGTACTTCAGCAGCTAACCTTCCTGGCAGAACTCGCCACCGGTGCCCAGGGGACACCGACAGCTGTAGCCTTCAGGAAGCGGAATGCATGTAGAACCACGGGCACACGAGGGGGGCGGGCCGTGTTCCAAATCACAGAAGGATACCCTCTCCGTGCAGAGAGCACCTTTCCATCCAGGCCTGCACCGGCAGCTGAAAAAAAAAGACATTGAAAAGTGTTTAAAAAGCAATACATTTTAATAGCAACATAAGAGCCAAGAGAAATCAGACATGCAGACATCAGACTCCGAAGCAGAAATAATAGTGTAATATTTGTAGAGGTGAAATGTACAGTTTATCTAATCAATAAATGTCCTCAATATTGATGCAGCCTTTAAAACTGCATCAACTCTTGTATGTTTTATTAGGAAATCGGCAGCCAGGTTGTTTTTAACGTCTTGGAGAAAATGCCAGTTTTTTTTTTCTTTTTTTTTTTTCTTATACACAGACTTTGGCTGTCTTTTCTCCCAGACAACCTCAATTATGTTGAGATCAGGGCCCTTTGGAGACCATACCATCTGTTGCAGAACGACTTGTTCTTTAGAATGAGTAGACTCAGTCTACTGACACAGTAAGTATATTATACTGTAAAAAGATCTAGTTTAGCCATAGCACCCGGCATTCAGTCCATTGTGTACTGCTAATACAGGAACTAATAAGCAAAGCCATATGGTTTTGTACTATGGTTGAAATAAAGTCTTACTACACAGAGGATCCGGAGTCGACACAGGTGCCGTCGTTGTGACAGGAAAGCAGGTGACACGGAGAGATCCCGCACTGACCCACACTGCGGGCGGATACCGGTTGCGTACCCGGCCTGTCCAGCGTGAGGAACTTTCCTTCTCGTCTGGTCCGGAATTGCACATTAAAAATGCAACCTTTCTCATACAGAACACATTACGCATTATAGATTAGATTTTTCTACAGTAGATTTTCACAAGTATCTATTGAAGTGTTCTGTATGCAACCATGCTTTAACTTGCGCATGTCCTTAATTTAACTGACATGAACTTGCAAATGCATGATCCATACAGTACGTATGTGTGAGTCTTTCATACATGAATAATTTCTATCTTGTATATTAACTGCTCCATTTCACGCATGCCTTAACAGTATTTTTTAAAATGTATACAGTACATTGCGCTACTGTAACCCAGCAGCGTCCCAGCCTGAGAACACGGTGTCACCAATGTGCAGCAATTTAAAGATTCAGCCAATTCAGCATTCTGGGTCAGCAGCTGTTGAAGCACACAAATCTAGCTAATCAGCCATTATTCACGGTGCACCTTATGTTGTGCTAAGCTCGAATGTTGGCATACAGGCACCCTCCCCTCCTAAGAGATAATACCGAACGCAAAAACAAACAAACAAACCAAAAAAACTTCTTGTCGTCTTCCACCTGCTCAAGTCTTTCATCCTCCTACTTACACGGAGCAGAAGAACAGAACCTAATATTATTTGTTGCTGCTAGAACTAAGCTATCTGTTTCTTTATTTCTTTTGTACATGCACATAAAAACATCATTATTTTTTAGCACGTGGCAGTGTTCAAACTCATCGTGTGTATAAGTAGGTGTGTAGGTGTAGAGGCAATGTGAAACCTGTTCATCTGGCCATGCAGATGAACAGGCGACCCTCCCGAAACCCTGAACACAGGATAAAGCGGTATAGACAATGAGTGCGTGAGTGATTCCCAACTATGGATGAGTGTACTTTTTTTCAGCAGAGAATGCTACAGTGTCCTTTAGCCATAAATCTGTTTAACCTCGTTAGCATCACTGCTTGCTACTTAGCTTCCTTGCTCTTTTCACATAAGACTTGGCACCTTGTATTTACAGGCTGCTGGGAGTTACAGTAAGGTGACAATACTGCCTGCCACACCATCATGCTGCCTTTAGTTAATGGTTAGATTTTGTAATAATCATATAATAACATTTTCATTACAGTATAATGATCAGCAATATATCTTGCCACTGTTGGGCCCTTAACCCTGTCTGCTCCAGGGGCGCTGTATCATGGCTGACCCTGCGCTCTGAGCCCAGCTAGGTTGGGATATACGAAGAAGGAATTTCACTGTGCTGTAATGTATTTGTGACAAATAAAGGCTTAACTTAACTTATGTTGCATAGCCAAACGCTATAAATGCCATTTTAAATGGGTATAAATGCCAAATTATTACTCCCCCTCACTCACTACATCGCTTTATCCTGTATGCTGAGTTTTTTATTTTTTTGGCGGGGGTGTTATATTTCTATTAAGCCTATCACAGGAGACTTAAGGCACAAAACAGGGTGCTGTACACAATGGATGGGGTACCAATTCATCACAGGGTATTTTAGGAAGACGAATTAGCCTGATCTGCACGTTTCTGGACTGCGGAAGGAAGCCGGAGTACAAGGAGGAAACCCATCAAGCACGGGGAGAACATGCAAACTCCGTGCACACAGACCCGAGGCGGAAATTGAACCCGGACCCTGAAAGTGCAAGGCGACAGTGCTGACCACTAAGCTCCTGTACTGCCTCCAAATTATTATCATAATCTTATTACTTTTTAGAATCAGACTCTTTCTTATAATATAATTGCGATTCATCCTTCTGTTAGACGCTTTGAATCTACACATTTTCAGCAAACGTTGGCAGCAACAAAAACGCATTTGGAGTTCTGGGGCGGCGGGAGGACAGACAGGTTATATATTTCATATTTGCCTCAGATTTACATTCCATACTTTTCTGAAGGTATCTGCATACGAATTTCAGTGGCAACTGTTGCAGTACGATGAAAACTTTCCGACAACTGGACCGGACAAACTCAATCTACTGTTGTGCAAGAAAACTGTTCCCTGTACAAATGTTATAGTCTGACAAATGTGCAATTATAATGATAATCTATGTACATGTAACTGGCACTACAGTTTCGGCTTTGTGATTTACATATCTATGACGAAACAAATAAAACCAAAATGCACATCAAAGTCACTTTTTCCCCCCCTTAGGGTCTCTTTTACGTAAAATATATTCTATAAAGTGTTGCTCTTGTGTGGTGCGAGCCAGCATCAGCTCTCAGTCAGACACGTGCCTGTGAGCAGCACCTGCAGTCAGAGGCTGCTGAATTAATCATTTCTCTGCTCCCTGTGTGAAATTCACAAAACGCTGCTTTCATCCCTGAATATTCATTACCATGAACTCAGGTCTCTGTAGCAAAGCAGAGAATATTCACACTCGACAAAAGGGTATATGGTTTAAACGACTGATGGTATTTTGTGCTGGCTAGGGAGTGAGGAGCGAGACGAGGGGGAGAGCGAGAGAGAGAGAGAGGGAGAGAGAACGAGACCTCTGTTCACTAAACACCGTCGTTCCCTGAAACATCCACTGCGTCGGAGTGTGTAGCAGTCAGGATCATTACAAATAAGCTTCTCGTCCTTCATCTTCCCAATCTATTAATAGATGTCTGTGTGTCAGACCTTCGACTCCTAATTATATGTGCTGATTACCTCCATGCAACAGACACGCTCACATACATACACACATACACACACACTAGCGCACAAACACACACATACGAGTCCCCCCGAAGATATTGATGGCACTTTATTAGTGTTGATTGTGTTTGTTGACATTTCCTTAGGGACTGCACCTCGCTGATAACTGCCCATGGAGTGCATTAGCGGGCGGATTTACCTCCAGCTCTCACTGTTACAGACCGGTTTAAGACAGAGGGACTTCTATTACCGCATTGCCTGGAGAAGGCGGTTGACTTATTGAGATTTGTTATCTGTAATGCGCCTCGCATGCTCAGGAAATGCATTAAGCTGCCAAGTTAGCGAGCAGATCTAAATAGGTGACAAGCATTTTATTGAAATGCGGGCACCCGGTGAATAAAAGTCATTTTAATATGATGACTCACACTCTGCACTTTGCAGTGTTTCTCACTAAATAATAAATGATTCCCGGATGCAAGACTTGCTTTAGGAACAAAGAGGAAATAATTTTTTTAAATAATAATAATAATTTATATATATATCAAAGACAGAGCTCTTTCTAAGCAACAAATCAAACTTTTTTTTTTTTTTAAACCTAACTGTTTGTCCAGTTTATTAGGAACGCCCGGACATGGCCCGCGAGTGGCGCAGCGGTGAAGTGGTAATCGCTGGTTCGATCCGCGGGTGATGCTGTAACCTCTCGCAGCCGGTGGTCTAGAGAGAGCTGATTGGCCGAGCTCTCTCGAAGGGGAGGGATGAGAGGTATTTATTCCGCAAGCGGAAGGCGTGGATAGCGCTGTCCTCCGAGTGTGTTATGTCGCCCCCAACGGTGCGCGAGTGAGCAGTTTGAAAAGATGCGCTTGGCTGGCGTCACGTGGCCCTCCAGACCGAGTGGTAGTAGTAGCCTTAATGTGGAGCCCCCTAGTGGTGGGGAGGAATTGGACACGACTGTTAAAATTAGGGAGAAAATAATTATATATATATGCTAAACCTGTGTACGTGACACAACTAGAAGCTTAAGGTAATGTTCTGCTGTTGTGGACTGTCCGCCTTGTATGTTGCTCGGATCACCAGAGTAATAACGAGTGCTCATTTGAGGTACCAGTCATCTCAACCCAGTCTGGATTGTCCTTTTCAATTATTTATCAATAATTTTTTTTCCCCCACTGTCACTTCTCTAGACTGTTGCTCGTGAAAGTCTCGGGAGAGAAAATCCCAGCAGTATCTGCAGCATTTAAACAAACTCATCTGTCACCAACAAGCACGGCGCAGTCGAAGTCGCTGAGATCACATTCTGATATTAAATTTGAACATTAACCGAGGGTCTGCTTCTGCATCTATTTTCACGCACTGAGCCGCAACCAGATGATTGTCTCAACGAATAATTTCATGAACGAGCAGGAATATACAGTAGATCTTTCTACTGACGTTGCCAGCGTATTCATTTTACATTCTAAGACTAAGTCTGCTTAGCAGTCATAACCGATACATTCAAGCATTTTTACTCATCAGCCCTTCTTTTAATACCTTATTTCACTTCAATCCTCTTTAAAACCCGTGGAAACGTAGAGGTAAATCCCTTTGTAAATTTACATAGCGCTCTATTCCATCAGGTCAATTAGGGAGCCTGCCTGGAATGCGAAACCGCTCGGTTGATATCCAGTAGCCAAAAAAAAAAAAAAAAAAAATCCCTAGGCCGAATTCCGCAAATTGAATTCGCCCCACGAGTTGCATCGTGAAACTGAAATGAGGCTCATTACAAGCCTGTAACGTTCAATACCATACGATGCCTCTATGCTGGACTCACTCAGGTTTAATAAACAAAGAGACACTGGAACATTAATTACTTTAATTAAGAAGAGTCTGTACGGCCAATTATCTTACCTTGAAAGCTATTATTGTATCTGGCGCCTAAAGGCAGCATCTCGGGGACGTGCTCGCTGTAGCCGCCCACGTAGAGCAGACCAGGCGTGGTTAAAGTCGCCAGATTACCAGGACTCGACCCCGTCTTGTTCCGCTGCCCGTCGACCTGAACATGCACCGCTTACAGGTCATCTGACACTGACGTGTATATTTTACTGTTAGGTCAATAGCATTTCTCAAACTCTTAAGTTTTAACACTTAATGGATTTGCCCCAAGTTGACCCAAGTCATCTCATTGATTTTGTAGAATACAAATTGCAAATCTACTACATATGACTGGAGCTAAAATCTGATACATAATGTCTTTTAAAATGAAAAATCAATATGTAAAATGCAAAGCTCAGTCTTAAATTTCTTAGATATTTATGAAGAATCACGTGAAGGAATGAGAATATGTATGAGCTCAGAGGTGTCACCAGAGTGCTTCCATCTAGGAACCTCTGTAGTCCAACTATAGGCCAGTGGTGACCATTGTATTTATTCCCATTTTTACATTCCGCATTCACACACTACAGGCAATTTGGGAAGGCCAGTCAGCCTAATCTGCATATCTTTTGATGCAAACTCCATGCAGACAGTCCACGAGCCGGGAATCTATCCCTGACCCTGGAGGTGCGAGCCGGCGGTGTTAACCACTACGCCAGCGCACTTTCAGTGCAGCAATAAGTGCACCAAGTCATTTTAGTGGAACTGTCTTGTATGAACTTGTATGAACACGTGCATTACTCGTAACCAAGAAAAGCACCTTCATCCATCCGTTCCTTAGATATCGTCCGAAATGCACAGTGTGTATTCTCATCCTCCGGTTTAAGGGGTCACTGACGATGGTAGCCATCCCCGAACCGAGGTTGAACTTATGGACGATCCGTCCGTTTCTCACCCCCAAGGCAAAGAAGTCATCTCCAGCGATACCTTTGGGACAGATGTATAGAGTCACACCTCGAAGTTTTGTGCACAGCAAACACAGCAATTTATCAAACCAATTATCAGATGAATGGCTGCTGTCTTATCGTCTCCCTCCCTCTCTCTCTCTCTCTCCACCTCTTTTTCTCTTTCTCTCGCTCCCTCTTTTGTGATTTCTGTCCTCCACTGTACCATGCCATTCCCCTGACAATTGCTTCATTATTCATACAGCTGTCTTCTTCTGCTTTTCCCCTGATGCATCACCCTAAACTGTAATACCGAGAAAGCAGTGCCAAAGTACGGAAGATTCACGACCCCCTCGCGTTCCTCTTCGCCTGTCTGCCTTTTGATTAAATGGCCCGCCACTGGTGACATGTCACTCAGCAGCCAGTGTGGCTGACCTCAGGGAAAAAATTGGGAACAGCGTGACGCTCGCTTGAAGGAACCTACGTCATCTCTCTGAAACTGAACTGTTCTAATTAGAGGACAGAAGAATCTTCAAGAAGAGCGAACGTCAATGGATCGCATTCGCTTTTTTTGAAGGAGAAGGAATCTTAATTATAAGACCTTGTTAAAAAAAAAACAAGAAAGAGAAAGAAATCTCCTCGAACGCCGGCATCAAAACGTCCTGAAACACGTCCACGCGCGTGACAGAAATCATTTGCGGATATTAATTTCCCATGTGCGTACTATAACCTCGCTCACCGTGTCCTTTCTGTCCAGAAAAGAGAATAAGGTTATCCTTCACGGCTGTGCCGTTATTGGAAAACGTCAGTTTCAGACGGAACTCATAGAAGCGGCTCATGCTGGAGATAGCCGGGTATGCCATGTAGGACGGGTATCCGAACTCATCAAGCCCGCTAAATCTGGGTCGTGTGATTCGGATAGCTGTGGAGAAAGTAAAAAGAAAAAATGAACAAATAAATAAATAAATAAATAAATAAACCCAAAGTCAGAAGGAGTCTATGTAAATTCTATTTGCTTCTGTAGGATACCATCAAAGACATGTAAGTGACACCTCACAGGTTAGTGCAGCCTCTAGAAGGGCCACCAGATGATGCTCTTGATCCACACACTACATTTATAATCATGCACTTAGTTTAAAATTTTTTTATTTTTATCCAGTGCCACACAGGAATGGCTGTTAGTTAAAGATTGCTATGCTTTTCTCCTTACATTTGTGTTTTGCTCTTTTATAGTTGGCATGCATTTGGTCACAAGCAGATGTTTCATAACCTTTTTTTTTTTTTTTGGAAAAGTGAGGAAAACATGAACAAATGTACTATAATCCCATTTATTTACATAATTACGAATTGTCGATTGCTCCAAAAAAAAGAGAATGAGTCATTTCAGAATCACAAGCAAGCTGTCAAGTAATTTCATTTATGCCCAAACATAAAGACATACAGCATATTGTTGTGTCTTCAGGTTATCTGCATTTGCCTGCAATGCCACCCATCAGCGAGTGTCTTCCTTCCTTCTTTCCCTCCGTCCTTCCTTCCTTCCTTCCTTCCATCCAGTCCCCCCCTCCCCTAATGCCTTGTGCGCACGAGACTCTGCCTAAACAGTGACTGCATGCAGGCATTCTGTTTCCCTTTCTGAATTATTTATGTTTTCGCAAATTGCACAGATAGAGGCTCATTGCTTTATATTTGCACAGTGTCTAATAATTCCCCAGGACACCATCAAGAGAAGAAGTGGATGAGGATGTGCCATTTAAAAGGGAAAAAAAAGGAGGGGAAAATCTTGTGTGTGTGTGTTGTGAGCTACGCCCCCGTTGGCTCACACACATCTGCTCATTTGTGCTTTCTTCGGCTCAAACAAGTCTTTAACGAGACCATGTGTTAAATGACTTCAGGTGAAACCTACGTCCTGCGCCAGCCCCGAAATGTGCTGAAGGACATTCGAAATTTGACATTCGTGAAGCTAAAAAAAGGAAACCCGAAAAAACTGAAAAACAAAAACAATCGCTGATAGTGAGGACCTCGCTAACTGTGCACAAATCGACAGATTTACTGTATATACTGTATGAAAATGTCTCAAGCCAAAGTCAAACTGTCATGGTGAGACAGGGTGGTCTTGCATTTAAAAAAAAAAAGGATTTCACAAGGAAATCTCTCAAGAATTAAACAAGAACAGTGTCATAATTATGGTGTGATTTACAGCAAATTAAGCAGTTGGGAAAAGCTTTGGCTGGTGCATGCATTACTGGCAATTAGCATCAGTTCTTTTATGTATCAAACTGGTGGAGGAGACTTGGCGCATATATTAACAAGGCTGTGGGACTGAACAGTTGCTACAGAGGTAACTGGAGTTATATAAGATCGACACATTTCAGTTTATGCTTGTTCATGAATATGAGTCACCCCACACAGCATTACAGGAGCGCACGCTATTGTATGTCGGGGACTTTCAAACTTTCCCATCGAAGCGATTTCTACTGTAGGTAAAATATAGTCACTATGTTTTGGAAGAATATGTTCAATTCTATATAATATACAGTTTAGGGCTGCAGATAAAACCTGTAGTAATGAAACAAAATGGTGGAAAGTGTAAAAAACATAACTAATCAAAATCTAACTAATCAAGTGAGCAGTATGATGAAGTGAACTCGATTATCAGTAAACCGATTAATAAGGCTTAAATTATTATACACAATCCTTTGTTGTGCTTGGTCTGGCTTTTAGATACATTTATTTAAATTCTAAAATGTTGCTTGCGGGATTTGGCGGCACTCCGCGGGAAAAGACGCGCATTCTTAATGGCCGCATCTGTATGACGGAAAGGGTTTTTTTTTTTTTTAGCTGGCTTGCTGCATGCGTCCAAAGCTGCTAAGTAGACCTTACCCATTACCCCGAACTCATTACCTATAAGCTGATGCTGTATAAATATTTTGTGATATATTTAATACTGAGTATATTGTAATGAATTCAGATGTTTAAATCAATCCCCCTTAATGCTTCAGTATACCAAGACAATGCTATTCTTCCAACTTTGTCGCAACAGTTTGGTGAAGTCCCTTTTCCATTCCAACATGACAGGGCTCCAGTGCACAAAGTCACGACTATAAAGACATGGTTTGATGAGTTTGGTTTAGCTAGTGAGTTCCCAGATCTCAACCTCCATCAAGCTCCTTTCGGATGAACTGGAATGGAGAAGGCTGACGTCATAAATGATCTACAGAATGAATGGGCATGAATTCCCACAGAAACACCTCAAAATCTTGTGGGCAAGAAAACTGGAAGCTGTTATAGCTGCAAAAGGGGGACCAACTCCATAATGAAATATAGAGATACAATGTCTTTGCAGAGTCGGCTGAATACCTTTGTCCATATACTGTATAGTGTCTCTGCCGTCTCAGGCATTGCTGCTGTTAGGCATTGTCATAAAGTGTAGAGTTTCAGCAGAGAAACTGCTCTAAGTTTGCGTGGTTATAGAATTTTAATGATTTAACATTTGCACACAGTGTCTTTTAACTGGCTGGCCATCTTCCAGGGATAAGTGCATTTTATCGTTTGGTAAAAAGAAAAAAAATCTAACAAGGTTAAATATTTCATTTAAAACATGTATGGATCAACTTATTTAAAATGCAGGTGTTAGAGGGGAACGCATACTCAAGAATACAACTCTTGTCTGAACAGTTTTATACTAATAATTTAACATAATACCCAAACTAAGTAAAAAAGCTTTGGTTAGTGTGCATACAGATTACTTTGGCCCTATGCAAATGTTTTATCATGTATACAATAAATAAATAAATAAATAAAGCAAATCTTGCAGCTTTGGAGTTGTTCACACAGCAGCAGAGCATATGATCACCCCACAGTACACTGCCACAGGCACAGTTACGTTTCTCTTCATGAGGATGCTGGTAACAAGTGAAAGTGACTGGGCCGATGAGGAAGTAAGAGCCTATTAAAATTCTGCTCATGCTCTGTGAGCGACACACCGCCAGTTTATTCCAGCTCCCTGAGAGAAAAAAAAAAGAAAAAAAAAAGTGGTCTCTATGCCAGTTCTACCACATTTCTTCTTCTTTCAGAAAGAATCCTTATGAGCTTATTATTATTTTTTTAAATACCAGCAGAGTGTTCTTCAGTGTGGGGGAAAATGTACTGCAGCCTACGCAGTGTTTAGTCAAAGCAGATGTGCATTTTCTTAGGATGTCTTTCTCTACATGATTACCTCATGCACCATCAGGTACACTGAGCTGGTTTTACTATAATAATAAAATAAAATAAAATAAAATAAAATAAAAAAAATCATTAAATCCGTTGAGATATCCTTTTCAATGTGAAAAAAGAGGCTGAAACCTAACCTTTTGACTTTTTGGATAAGCAAATGGACCACTGTGTACTGTATGTGTATTGGGCTGCCCTTTTTTCAGATTGACCTAAGAAGAACCTGGACAGATGTTGCATGATTGCAGACAGCATCCAGCCAGCAAAGCTTTGGGCAAATACAACTGTTTTGGCACGTGTTATTGGATTAACTGTTTTTTTTTTTTTTTTTTATAATGTGAAAGCGATATTTTCTGCCAGTGAATCTGGGTTTTGGGAATTGCTTAACCTACAGGATACATGACTTATCCTGGCTGGTAATTTGTAGACCTTTAAACTGGAAGGACAAGTTTATTAAAAGGTCATATGCACAGAGGCCATATGACCCCAGAGGATACGGTGCAGTAAAGATGACCTTTGCAGCTAGCCACTGTAATGTTAACAAATAGTGCCCTACAAGATGATGTCCTGGCTTAACATACTACTCTCACCTACTTTTAGTGCAGCTCAGTCAATAACTGACTCATATGTAAAACATACTAAGATAAACATTATATATAAATATAATGTTTATATAATGTCTATATAATGTGCATATATATTTATATATAATGTGTGTGTGTATATATATATATTATTACATACAGATTCAGGAAAAAAAGTATACTCGCTTCAGGGAAAAAAAAACTTATATAAATATTTATAAATATTTTACTACAAAATGTATTGCTATATGTTACATATTATATAGGATAATAATATGAATAATATTATATAAATGCAATATACATCATACAATTTTTCTTTTGCCTGACTTTTTTTGAAAATGGGAAAAAAAAAATTATTATTATAATTTTTTAAAGTCTGTCATGTAATTATTATTACTACAACATACTGAATCACAAATCAAACCGGCTGGTAAACAATATATATGTCCCACAGATGTATTGACATTGCCGGAAACATGCCAATAAATGCTGACATTTAAAATGCTCTTTAAATGTCCTATCAAAAAACATTTATTATTGCGACATGATTTTATAACCGAGCATTGTTGAATTCTTAAAGATAAAGGTCAGAAGGTGTTGATTAATTCTTTCTACCAGCATGGCTCTGACAGCAGTTCCAGCAATGATTTTATATTAATGCACTTGTTCTAATATGTTATTGTCTCTATAGTAACCGCTCATTCACAGGGACCTGTATCACAGCCTTTCCGCCTAATCTAATAATGAACAAAAAAAAAAAAAAAAGTACTGTTAAACCAAAAAAAAAAAAAAAAAAAGAAAAAAAAAAAAAAGAAAAGAAAGGAAAATGTCAATTTTATGATTTGGTGAAGGTTTCTGTAATAAGACATTTATCTCATATAACAGTAAGTTTTCTGCCATGGGGAAATCTTCAGTACAAAAGACTTCCAGTTACTTGGTAACATGACTTTTTTTTTGTCTTATTAACTTCAAGGGATAGAAAAAAAAGAAGTAAGTGTTAACAATTGCTGGAATGCTTTTTCAACTTTCTAACTTGGAAGTGGAAATATATTTATTGACTAACATTATTGCAAAATATATTCATATACAGTACAGACCAAAAGTTTGGACACCCCTTCTCATTCAGTCAGTTTTCTTTATTGTGTTCTTTATTGTGTTCTTTAGCCCAAACGCGTCTCTTCTGCTTGTTGCCTGTCCTTAGTAGTGGTTTCCTAGCAGATATTCTAGCATGAAGGCCTGATTCACACAGTCTCCTCTTAACAGTTGTTCTAGAGATGTGTCTGCTGCTAGAACTCTGTGTGGCATTGACCTGCTCTCTGATCTGAGCTGCTGTTAACCTGCGATTTCTGAGGCTGGTGACTCGGATGAACTTATCCTCCGCAGCAGAGGTGACTCTTGGTCTTCCTTTCCTGGGGCGGTCCGCATGTGAGCCAGTTTCTCTTGTAGCGCTTGATGGTTTTTGTGACTGCACTTGGGGACACTTTCAAAGTTTTCCCAATTTTTCGGACTCACTGATTCACTTTTTGAATGAAAAGGTGTGTCCAAACCTTTGGTCTGTACTGTCTATATATTCAACCAAAAATGTATACTCACTCCAGGAATTTTTTTTTACTACTACTAATATATATGGTGAAAGTCTGTAGTGCAAGAGATGATAAAAACTTTGCTACCCAGGTTTACTCATTACGGTCGTATTTCATATAAAAGATAAGCGTAAGAAAGAGTGAAAAGGAAAAGTGAATGAAGTAAAAAAAAAAAAAAAAAAAAGGAATCTAATATAATACAAAACAGCTTTCATAGCACTTTGTATCTGAAATTAATAATAGGGCTTCATAACTCTTACCATTACCCTACCTTTTAATTAAATTAAATTACATATAAAATATATTCTATCCCCAGCTGTTAGATTCTCTTGTTAAAGCAACTGATTAAATGCTCCAGGATCACAGGAACACCAGATATAGCTATTAAAATACCAAAAAGCAGGTAACGTCTGAGCTGTCTCATGTTGTACTCTGAGCTTCTCTGTGAATGCAAAAACAAAGGAAGCGGTGAGCACCAACGAGAGCTACGGCAGCCTCGGCTACTGATCGATATAGACTTTGATGTTAACTGATGGCACCGGGCTTTAAATTGAAATGTCACCCACACTCCATGTAACACAAGAAGATTACTGCGCTCCAGCTGGCATGGGCATCATGCTGTCTAATGGAGAGAGAGGTGTCTGGCACGGGAGCTAGGTGAGCTGTGCCAAAGCGTCTTTTAAATCTTGCTACCCAATTAAGTTATAGCAAAATAAGAGCTTTTACAGTGCATCGTGCAAGAGAGATCTAATAGATGGAGAGAGCCTGTACAATACTATCCTCTTAATGTGTATAGTATTACTGTAGGTGCTCTGATGTCTGCTGTCATTCCCGGAAAGATTGTGAACTACAAGTTTGAAATGCAACCTTAAGAAACAAATCAATAAACACGACTGGAATTTACCCTGGCTGGTAAGTTACGGGCAAAGTTACAAGATACAAACAAGTTCATATTAAAAATGATTTTCCCATCTATCATGGTTTAATTTGCTCACTCTCCATTCCAGCCTACAAGAATTTCATTGAACTGGAAGGATGGCACAGTGGTGCAGTGCAGCGGGTAGTGTTGCTATTAGAAACAATTTCCCCAGTTCAGTCCTGAGCTTAGGTTACTGACTGGTGTGCACGTTCTCCTCACGGGGTTCATCCAGGTCCTGCACCTCCCAAAACCATGCCAAGAGGTAAATACAGTGTGAATTTGTGTGTAAATGCCACTCTACGATGAAATGCCATCTCCTCCAGGTGTATTCCTGGGATGGACTCCGGATGCACTGCAATTCTGACCAGGATGTTTTTTTTTTTTTTAAAGCTTTTGAAAGACATTGCCTCATATACCCTTAAAATATACCATGGTGTTTACTGGAGCATGCTTTTCCCACTCATTCACACAAAAAAAAAAAACATTGAGAATCTTGCACAAATGAATGCATGATTAAATGCAATGCATACATTGAACTATGGTAAAAATCTTAACAATATAAACCATCTTATTTATTTAGGACATGAATGTATAAGTTTGGATCAATTCCAAAATCAAATCATTTAAAATCCTTATTACAGTCATAATAAAAAACAAACAAACAAATAAAATGGAATAAATAAAAAAAAAGTACCAGAACCTACCCTCGTCACACAGGAGGCCTTGCCTTCCATGTGGGCACAGACACACTACCTCCAACTTGCTCTTGGGAACGCAGGTGGCGCCGTGGGCACACGGGTTGCGTTCACAGGCGGTGAACTGACACAGCTTGCCTGAGTAGAGCGGGGGACACATGCAGAACCAGGTCTCTGCATCACTGCACACACACACACACACACACACACACACACACACACACACACACACACACACACACACAACACACCAAAAAAAAAAGAGAAGGAAACAGAAAGAGATCATTAGGATCCAAGCGAAATGTTCTCTTGCTGCATCATTAATTCAACTCAGTGTAGCTTGTGTAGGAAATATAGAAAAGTAGGAGGGAGTGCGATAGGTAGAAGGAGGACAGACAGACAGACAGTCAGACGGAGAGAAACAGCATGAAGAGACGGGGAGAATACAAAACCACCCCGATGTGCAACGTCATGGTTCTGCTCTGCAATCGATACGAGAGACTGATGTGTACTCCGATAATCCCGTCAGCTCTCATTGAATCTGCTCGCACACATCTGGCCAGAGATTTAGGCTGCCGGATTGATTGTGCAGCGTCAGACAAATTAAATAGAACCGATTTAAAATAACAAGCACCACCTGAAGATGGAGGCTCGTCTCGGGGACGTCGGGAAATGTTGTATGGATTCGATTCAAATCGCATTTTCCTGGTACCGAGTGACTGGAGAACCAAGAGTGGTCTGATTTAACTCCAAGGCTCAGACTGACTCTTTGAATATTACCGTGCTTCATAGTGAGGCAAGAACTGGAAGGTGGGCCAACGAGATAAGCAATATTCTGACTCGGAGTCTATGATGCTGCTCCAAGATGATATCTGATACAGGAAGGATCAGAATCGAGGATTTTTAAATCCATAAATTAATAATGTGCTTTGAGCTGCACTGCAGCAGGGTACATTTTGCCACCACGCCAGAGCCGAATCCATGAAATTAAATATTTATATTCTCTTTCACAAAAATACATTAAAAAAAAAAAAAACAAGAAGGAAAAAAAAAAGCGTCCGAATAAAAACCATTAGGATGTCTGGGTTAGGAACTAGATTACCGGTGTGGATAACAAGCTGAATAATGAGTCACCTGCTCAACCATGAAAACGTTTAACCTCTCAACCTGGTCTGAATTCTGTCCAGGAAAGAATTCAGCAAAACTCATTTGCATCTACACCAAATTAGCATGGCGCATGAAAAACATCATTCACGCACGCCGATCTACGGTGATCCTGCAGCTCACGGGAGCCAAGCTGGTCGATAATTTTCTCTCGCTGTCTGTAACTCATTGGGTGACCTGGTTCATGACAGTTTCTACACTGGAGCTCTTTAGGATATTCCCAGGGAAGGTCTGTGCACAGTTTGTCACTGCCGTTTGGAACAGCGGGAGGTAATGCCACAGCAGACTGTGAGATTAGTGCCCTGCATTATGGGCAACATGCAAACACATCTGTCACTCTGAGTGATGGCCTTACCGCCACACACCTAGCTCAAAACACGATGCAGATAGAAGCGGAGAAAAACTCAGGTGTCTGCTGCTTAATGACCTAGTGAACATAAGCAAATGATTTCACGGGAGATAAAACGTGAAATAAAATGTTCCGCTACAACTGCTTTTTTACATTTCTTTGTATTATTCACACCAGGATATGTAAAAATCTCAAACTAATCAAATTATCTAGGTAGAAAATATCAAATGTAATAACAATTTAAGGCTCATTCTTTGACTTTCATAAAATGAAACATGATCAAGTTATATATCACACTTCAGTAAAACATGTACACCGATAACGCATAACATTAACACCACATATTATCAACTATACAGTACATCAGCAAACTGGTCATAGGGTTATGGGCACCCAAGGCTCATCTATGCCTGTGGGGAGGACAGGCCAGACCATCTGGTCCGATTGCACAGAAAAGCCAATGCAAGACAAATCGCCAAAAAAAAGGCAATGCTGGCCACAATACAGTAGAAAGGCAGCAGAACAACAAGTGCACCACAGCCTGCCATGCATGGAGTTCGGCAGGCAAAGAGCTCAAGGACGCCATCTCAGCCTCCAAACTCCCCACATCCCAACCCGATCGAGTACCCATGGAACGCGCAAGACAAACAAGTCGGATCCATCGATGCCCCATACTGTAACATACTGTACTGTAACCAACAGCACCCTAATGATGTATTGTCAACGTTCTAGTGCAGGCACCACAGCACACCCGCAGATATCTTGTGAAATCATCCACCGGTGCAACGGCGGCACGGTGGTGTAGTGGTTAGCACTGTCGCCTTGCACCTCCAGGGTCCGGGTTCGATTCCCGTCTCTCTGCGCATGGAGTTTGTATGTTCTCTCCGTGCTTGGGTTTCCTCCGGGTTTTCTCCCAGAGTCCAAAGACCTGCAGATTAGGCTAAATGGCGTTCCCAATTTGGCCGTAGTGTATGAGTGTGTGTGTCCAGGGTGTACCCCGCCTTGTGCCCTAAGCCTCCTGGGATAGGCTACAGGTCCCCACGACCCATTGGGAACGCGGTTTAGATGATGAGTGATTCCCTGCGTCGATTGCACAGGAAGTTTACAAATGTAAACAATTGACTGTCCTGGAGTGAGCTAGGATCGCAGCACGCTATGAAGTGTGGAATGCCGTCTGAGGAAACTGAGGGGCGGTGGTGGCTCAGAGGGCTAAGGCACTGAGTTACTGATCGGAAGATTGCCGGTTCGATTCGCAGCTCAGCCAGGTTGCCATTGTTGGGCCCTTGAGCAAGGCCCTTAACCCTAACTGCTCCAGGGGCGCTGTACCATGGCTGACCCCAGTTACGATGGGATATGCGAAGAAGGAATTTCACTGTGCTGTAATGTATATGTGACAAAATAAAGGCTTTACTTTACTGATAGACGTCACCGACGCCTACGTTGAAATGTAAAGATTTGCTTTGATTATCCTATGTACAATAATTGCACATGTACAATTGGTTTCAATGAATCTGCATTAGAAATATGGACTTTTCTTACCCATTGCCTAGTTACTTGTCATCCACCCTGTACTGTATATACGGTCCACTATTGATGTATACATTTATATGCACTATATGGATTTTAGCACTAGTGTCTGTGGACACCTGACTGTAACACCTCTTGGTCCTTTAGATCCTTGTTGCTATTATAATATAATCTCCACTCCTCTGGAAAGGCTTTCCACAAGATTTTGCCACACAGCAGTATGGATTCGCTCACTTAACCACAAGAGCATAAGTGAAGTCAGGCGTTAATGTTGGGCGAGGAGGCATGGGGTGCTGTAAGTGTTTCATTTCATCCCAACGGGGTTCACTGGGGATCAGGTCAGGGCTCTGTGCACAGGGGAACTGATGTGTTGGAATATGTTTGGGCTTCATGCAGTCCCCTACAAAAGTCCTGAAACAGCAGTGCAGTTATTTTGCTTTTGGGTTTAAGATCAGAAGATGAATATCTGAAGGCATATCTTGTTCCAAGACTTTCACAAGGCACTGCAGTTCCAGCTAAGAGAAATTATAATGCTATAGCATATGAAGGCATTGTACTACTGTGTGCTTCTGACTTTTTGCAGCAGTTTTGGGAAGGCCCATATATTGGTATAATAATCAGGAGCAATAAATAATTTTGCCTATATAGTTTATGACCATCTGTTCATCCTAGAGTAAATACTAATTGACATTTATACATTTATCTCCTTCGGGCTGATGCTTTTTCACAAAGTGACTTACAAATCTGTGAAACTGTGAAGAAGGGGTTATGTATCTTGCTCAAGGGGGCCAACAGTGATAGCTCGATGATGCTGGGATTTGAACTCTCGACCTTCCATTCAGGAGCCAAGTAGCCCAACGCCTCAACCAGTGGGCTACCACTGCCAGTTTAGAAGACATGCTGTAACTGCAATCTGTAGTAGGGTCTGTAGCAAAGAAGATAACATGGCGTCTGCCGGAGAAAAAGCAACAACTTCTTTGCATCACCTCGTGAAGAATTTATGTATTATTTACGTATTAGTAATTTGATATGTTAAACTGAAGGTTGAGTCAAATGCAGTTTTAACAAAAAAAAAGTTTGCTCAACATTTCATAGCGGATGATACAATGCGCGGCTCAGAGCAGAATTAGCCAAAACATTACTGCTGAAGGATGGGCCGACTGCGCCTGCTGAACCCTACTGCAAACCCAAAAGTGCTACAGAGTTTATCTGTTAATGACTATAATTATCAAAACTTAAAAAAAGACAGTGAGTGCGTGCCGCTAACACATTCCACATTCCACAATAATTGAACTACGGCCTGTACTGTACGGTTTATTTGCCTATTTTTTTTTCTCAACATAATAAATTAAGAGATGGGTTTCACAGACGACTGTGCATCACCTTATGGAAATGTACAGTACCTCTAACCCATAACCATTACTAATCCAACATTTTAGCTTTCTACCAAGCTAGCGGTATGTACTGTACAGGATGCTAGAGGCTGCATAACTCACATACAGCTCAGATTAGATATAAAGTGATTTTGTCAGCACTGTTTGCTGCTCTAAGTGCATTAGCCTGCAAGCTCTTTCTTCTGATAAGATGATGATGGATGGGTCATCTGGTGTAGAGGCTTTTAAAAAGATCATAATCATCCCATCCGACGCCCAGAGATGCCCTTTATTCCGGTATAAAAAGTAAACCTTTGTTCAACTACAACTGGTGCCATTTTTGTGGCAATAACCAACCTATTTCATTGACTCAGTGACCATATGTATTCCAACACGGTCAAATTTGTTAAATCTGTTAACATCAACCATATATTCTGTAAAATGTTTTTATATATAAATTCTACATTATAATTCGAATGTTCTGTTCTGAATGTTCTAAATGTCCAGCAAAGTGTTTAAAGCCTGTACATCTGTAAGTCTGTCGATTCAGTTCATTG
Source organism: Clarias magur (assembly GCA_013621035.1). NCBI lineage: Eukaryota > Metazoa > Chordata > Actinopteri > Siluriformes > Clariidae > Clarias > Clarias magur. The sequence goes on along the minus strand of QNUK01000188.1, from coordinate 1,000,875 downwards.
GCCTGGACGTCTGTAATGCTCTTTATTTTGGCATTAACCAGTCCGCTCTCTGTCGCCTGCAGCTGGTACTGAATGCTGCAGCATGTCTTTCAACAGGCATCACCCCAGTCCTTTTCTCTCTTCACTGGTTACAGAATAAAGTGTCAAATTTTATTATTTGTTTTTAAAGCTCTTTCAGGTATGGCACAAACCTATATTTCTGATCTTATCCAGCTGCACACCCCTTGTTGTACTTTGAGGTCCTCTAACAATGTGCTACTGGAAGTACCTAGAACCAGATATAAATCGTGGTGTGATTGTGCTTTTTCAGTGGCAGCTTCTAAACTCTGGAATTCCCTGCGTCCTGATCTTACCTATAAAAGGAAACTATTCACGTTCTAAGTCAAAGGCATATTTAATCAGAAAAATACTATATTATAGAGTAGAGAGTGTGCTTAGTCTTTCTAACTTAGCCTTATAATTTGTGGTGGTGTAGTGGTTAGCACTGTCGCTTAGCACCTCCAGGGTCCAGGTTCGATTCCCGGCAGATTAGGCTAATTGGCGTTCCCAAATTGCCCATAGTGAGTGAGCGTGTGTATGAGTGTGTGTGCCCTGCGATGGATTGGCACCCTGTCCAGGGTGTACCCCGCCTCGTGCCCTAAGTCTCCTGGGATAGGCTCCAGGTCCCCGCAACCATGAATACAGGATAAAGCGGTATAGGCGATGAGCAGGGCTTTTATTGTTTTATTTTTATTTTATCTCCTGCTACATATCTGTGTCTCGTCCTTGAGGATTTTATTATTTAATTTGAGCTTTGTTCAGCACCTGCTGTAGGAACTACCTGGTAGTCTATAGGTGCTATATGAATAAAGATTGATTGAATAAAGATTGCAACTTAATAGCTACTTCATAAAAGACTAAGCCTCTTCTTGTAATGAACTAGATATTAGTTCGATCTATGCACAACGTTTTTAAGCTTTATTATATTGTTAGTTTTGTGCATGACATCTTTCTTCAATTTCTACAACAGGTTTTCAATATTATTGGTCTAAAATATTGAATTTCTGTTATCATGGCCCAGTTTTTTCTCAACTGTATATCTATTTTTCTCAAATGCATTATTAAAATGTCATATAGTATAAAATATAAAAAAAAAAGAACAGAGATTAAATATTATATACAAAATAAAATGTCACTATGTCTAGTGGATTTTTATCTAAGGAAATTTACCCCAGAGTTTTTAGTGCCAGAGATGTCCACAATATGGCCGAGCCCTAAGAGCATACACAGCTGTCTAAAATGTTTCCTTTTTGGACAGTACTGACACTGACTGTGGTTTGGATGAGCATCTGGATTTCGGGAAAAAATACTCTCTGACCCTTTCAAGGCTCATAAGCGTCAACAGCTTGCCGTCATCCCGCTCTCCCTCTCTGACAAGCAAATATCAACATGAAAAATGTCACCAAACAAATAAATAAATAAATGAATGAATAAGAAGCTTCGGGAGTTTCATATTCTTTCATGTTCTTAACTGTTAGAGTGCATGGCACTGGTGTTACATATAATAACATAAAAAATAATTTGATTAACAACAAGAGCATTTCTGTAAAGAAATGATGATCAGCGATAACATTATGACCACTTGCCTAATATTGAGTAGGCCACCAAAACAATAAGCACTGTGTTCTGAAACCTTTCTACTGGAACCAGCATTATCAGTACAGTAGCTCCTCTATTGGATCAGACTACTCGCACCAGCCCTCACACCCCATGTGCATCAGTGAGCCTTGGCCACCCATGACCGTGTCGCCAGTTCAATGGTTTTCCTTCCAGTGATCACTCTTGGTACAGTATGTCCTGACCACTGCAGAACAAGAACATCCCACAAGAGCTGCAGGTTTGGAGTTGCCCTGACCCATTAAACGTCTAGCCATTAACATTCAGCCCTAATCACAGTAGCTACATTTTTAATATCTCATTATAATGTTAGCTGAAAGTGGGTGGGATATATTAGGCAGCAAGTGAACCTTTTCAAAAAATGAGCAAGCATAAGGATTTGAGTGACTGTAAGAAGAGTGTTATAAATAGTGATGGGGGACTATTAATGATAATAGACGATTGATGATAATACCGTAGACGACTGGGTCAGAGCGACTCTTGTGGGGTGTTCCTCATCTGCAAGTGGTACGAGGAAAGAAAACCAGTGAACTAGCAACACGGTCATGGGCGGCCATGGGGAGTGAAGGCTGGCCCGTGTCCTCCAATCCAATAGAAGCGCTAGTGTAGATCAAATTGATGAAAAGGTTAATGCAGGTTGGGATAGAAAGGATTCAGTGCATCACTGTTATGCTGGCAAAAGGGGAGATCTACTCAATATTCAGCAGATGGTCATAATGTTATGGCTCAGTTCACGTCTATGATATTGAAACTGCTAACATATTAAAAGAGGGGTTTTTGAATATTGGCCTTTATTCCCGCTTTAAGTTCCCATGATCAGATATTCATACTATAGGCAGTGAGACACTTTGCAAAACAATGTGTCACATTATTATTATAATCCCCCTTATATTATATTCTTTTGCCCTTTTATATTTATTTGACCTTTGCTTGAGGCTAGATGTGGTTTTCTCATTTGCTCTTTCCTTATGGGAAATCATTATTTCATATAGCATTTTGTTAATGTACTGTACAATTACAATATAAAGCAATATAGTGCACCCAAACCATTACTTTAACAAACCTGCGGAAGATTCTTTCATCCTGCTGAGTTGCAATTCCAATGGCATTAACTAGAGTAAGCCAATACACACTCAAGAAGCACTTAAACAAACAAGTCCAAACTGGCTAGTTACCTTTGTCCCCAGAGTCCACCAAATACTCTAAAACATAATCTGGTAAAAAAACAAAAAAAAAAACATGACACCATTAAAAAGCACTTCAGAGTGTACTGGTGTTAATAAAATGGTCTATTATTACTTGAAGAGTGCTAAGAAAGGATGAAGGATTAACATATCTTTACCTTGTGATTGTTGCTTCGTCATGCTTTTCCAATTCTGTTATAGCAAGGTAGTAAATCCATAAATGTATGAAGTGTTTATTCTCAGAGCTTCTATAAACCAGACAGGATGTGATTTGATCGTCAAGTCATAGGTCATTGTGCGCATCCCAACACACATTCCACTCGAGTAAAGTACGTTCTCCCGCCACAGGTGGACTTTTTAAGCATTGTGTTCAGCCCGGAAGTCTCACTCAGACTTGTGAATATGTTAGGTTCTTTTGCACAATGGAAAACAATGCGGCACAAGATAAGATAAGATAAGGAAAAAGTTTCCTATGTAAGTAGCATGCATTTTTTCTAACCAATATATTAATATCTTCAGCTGAGCAGCTTTAAATGTTTGTTAACCCTACTGTATAATGTGTATCCATAGTTACATAGTTTACCGGAATTCTAGCGAGCTCAAAGTAGTCGATGGAAAAATGTGACTCATGTCAATGACTCATTCTTTCATTACGTGCCATTTTTAAAGAACTTAAATAAACAGTTTATTGTCACTGTGACTGAACTGCGACAGATCAAAATGAGTAATTGACTAGAAAATATTTAGAGAGAGATTGACTTAAAACATGTATAAGAGCGAGTCGACCTTAAATGACCACGTATACAGGGTTGCGGGTCGGCCTGGAACCTATCCCAGGAGACTTGGAGCACCCTGGACGGAGTGCCAATCCATCAATGTGTGGCACACACACTCATTGACACATTGAAGGAACAATTTGCAAACTCCATGCACACAGTCCAGAGGGTAGAATCGAACCCGGACCCTGGAGGTCCAAGGCGATGGTGCTAACCCCTCCGTCACGTTCAGTGACATCATCATAGTGTGATGCTTTTTTTCAGCATTTGGGGCTTTTTGGAGGTCTAAACATAAAATTCCCCCTTTTGGATGCATGTGCCCGTTGTCTTCGGGTGCTTGGGCCCGCTCATCGCTGCTTGCAACTATATTTTGCATTTAAAATACGAACGTCTTATTAACACACTGTTTAAACAATGTTTCCAGTGTGAGCAGCTGAACAAACAACCTACAGAGATTGCAGTGATGGCGGACCCTAAACTGGGCTAGACTTTCAATTTAACGTTCGAATCTTCGCTTGAGGCCAGGTTTATTATTTCCTAATAACGTGTGATAATTTAAAAACACGGTGCCTGGAGTCACCAGTTAATTGACTCAAATGCTTTCTCAATGTATACCTTTCTGAGAAGAAATAATGAACTGCCATAACTAATAGTTATTTCGCTCTTGGAGGGAGAGATAATAATAATATAATTTGCACGAATAAATAAATCAGGAAAAAAAAAAACCCAGTCTGTACATGTACTTAGGAATGAAATCTAATCAAGTTTTCAGTATGGCTAATATTATATGCTCAAATATACTATGTAAGGACTAGTCAGGGCGGATACTGAGTTAGTGAGCTGTCCCATTCTGACAAAAACCTTGAATCCTAAAAATATTGAAGAAATCAGTAGGAACGGGGTCAAAATGGAAAAATGTGAATTTAAGCACGTAATAAGAAGAATGTAATATAAACATAATGCTTTCATCTACAACATGGCATGGCCATACAGTAGCATACGGCTGAAAAGTTTGTTGTGAGCACAACAATAGCAAGAAATCAGTGACATGCCAATGAACAATTCAGTCAAAACAACATCCAATATCCAATTGTCTGCGCCATGTTTGTCGTAAAAGTAACGAGATTAGCGCTGATTTCAAGCTCAGTTTTTTTGCTGTACGTTCTCCCTCAGACGCATTAAAACCTGACGGTACAATTCGCTACTGGCGGTCTGTCCCCTGGGGACGAATTCTCGATGAGCAATGACGCTGATGTCAACTTTCGCCTTTCTTGGAGATGATGAGCTCTTCCACTGAGATGACTACGTTTAACTTCTACTTGAGTAATATTATTTTGAAGTACTTGAGTAAATCTTTTGGCTACTCTACCCACAATGGCAGAGATGTTGTGGATTGTTCTCCGACAAAGTCGCGAATGGGTTTGACACTTTCAGGGGATGAGCTTGTTTTACGTCTTCCTGATCTCTCGTTGTCTTCCAGTGATGTTCTTCAAAGCACCACTCAAACCTTCAACGACTCATTGCAGCATCGCCGGAAACCTGCTGAATCATGTCAAACATCTCTGTGTCAGATTTGTCCAGTTTCGCATGGAATTTCATTAGTCAAAATAACACAGCTCCCCATGTACGCAGGTTGATGTCTTTTGGCACACTGACTTATGAAGGTCGGTGCTCGCTGTGACTGGGTGTGGAGCCTTGTGCTGCCATCTGTTGGTGCGTTACAAAACTAGTCTCGAAACATTTTGATTCCACCATGTACATCAGTGAAGCCCATATGAGGTGTTATTTAGACCGTTAACTAGTCATTGCTGTCATTCCTACAGCCTTATTGAGCTCTTCCAAAAAAAAAAGTCCAAAAAAGGTCTAGCAGCTCCATACAAAAGGGAGACAATACTGCATCCTTATCAGTTCCCAGTTTTACATGGTCTTACTATGTTCACCCAATTTTTTTGAGGATGTACTGTACAGTAGTGGGAACATGATGCGATGCGATGGAGGGTTTACAGATTTATTATTAGAACAGAAAGAAAGGAGGAAGGAAGGAAATGTTCTACTTTTAATAGGCATGACATTTTTGTGTTTAATCTGCTTCTAGACTTTGAACGGGATGAAACTGTTGAAGCATGATATGGCATTAGATCTTGCATGCAGAATATACTGTAATGCTAACACTCCATGACAGTTATGCTGTAGTTGGCTCATTGTATTAATTCTTCATTCTGTAATGGATTACAGAATGGCAACAAGGAATTAGAAGAAAAATAAACTTAAATAAACCTCTTGCAAAAAGGGAATATTTAATCCCATATTCTGATATTACAAAGTTACTGTTACTCATGAACTATACATATAAACATATGTAACAAAAAATACATTTTCATATTCATTCATTTTCATTTCTCTCAGTCTCATACTGTCTACAACCATGTTGCTGCCCCTGAAGAATACAGTATGAAGAGTCCCCATGCTGTGAACCCAAGCATACATATTTTAACAGAGCTATGGTCATTATTATTATTATTATTATTATTATTATATAATTTGTTTGTTTATATCATATGCCTTCTCAGCAGCATGTTTTTGTCCAACCTGTTTCTCTCCTACCGAATGCTTCCCAAAAGAAAATCCACCCCGACGCAGAATTTAATAATCTCTCCACACTCGATGAGACTCATTAGCAACTTTCATTGCGATTCAAGGCGAAGCAGGGCCGTACCACTCGCATGGGGGTGACTTATTTGCCACAAATCTAGACTTGTTTATGACATTTACATTTCGTGAGTGTGTTTGTTTCTCTAAAAGTGGGGGCCAGCAGCAGCGCGCCGCTTTCATAAATGCAAGGTTATTAGCTTAGAGCAATCAGTCTGAAATGTTACCGGCCCCTAGTGAATTCTCCAAACCTCTTGATTATCATTTTGACACTGTTTATAGGAGAATACTTCTGAGCGCAGAAAATAAAACTTTGTATTTTATGAGGTATGAACTGGACATAGTGTAAGAGCCCCGAACATTTTTTTTTTTTTTTTTTTACAGTATGCGCCAAAATATACAGTACTGCAACGAAAAGCCAATAATTTTGTATTCGATTTTGTACGTTTATCCATTCTCCTAAAGCAGGATTTCTTTAGATGGAAGGATTCAAATCTCATCTCTAATGAGTTTCCTTTTTCCTCCACATGCTTTGTGGGTTTCTCCATGTATCCCAGGTTCCTCTCCACTGTTAGCTGATCGTTGGTTCCAAATCGGGCATAGTGTTTGATTGGGTGTGATATCGTGTGTGCACCATGTCTTATCCCCTAACCTCCCTATAAGGTAGTACACTGCAACCTTATAAATGAATGAATGAATGAATGAATGAATGAATAAAACAAATACTAATGAGCAAAGACATGAGGATGGGGCTGTAGACAAACTAGGAAACAAAAGTCTTAATTTTTGCTGACACGGCTGATAGGATATATGGTGTGGATCCAGAGAACTTCTTGGCATATTATTTATATCAAGAACTGATTTTTTTTTTTTTGCATTTGTTGTAAGTGTAGTAGATGAACGCTTGGTCAAGTTTATCATTTAAACTATTTAGGGGTGGTGTGTTACTGATCAAAAGGTTGCCACTTTTGGGACCCTGGGACCCAATTTATATAACCTGTCTGCTCCATGAGGTGCTGTATAATGGCAAAAAGCTGGGACTCTGCAAAGAATTTCTCTCAACAATAATGTATGATGTGACGGATAAAGGCTTAACTTAAAATTTTCTTTATTGGACAGCTCAATGAATTAATGGGAAAATTTAATAAAATAAAATGCTAAATTGTAAAAATAGCATAGATCATATGCTATTTTATATTTGCTGATGATGAATCCGAATCGAACGGCGTTGCTTTACTCTCAAAACAGTCTCGACCCCTCATGGCATGAATTCCGCAGGATGTTAGAAACATTCCTTTGAAATGCTGGCCCACGCTGAAACGTCTCTTCAATCATGCAATTCCTGAGGATTTGATGCTGTGAATCTCACACACCACATTCCTATACAGTAGATGATCTATAGGAACATCACCGATGGCCAAAGAGGAAGACTGAACTCATTGTCATGTTCATTAACCCAGCCTGAGATGATGTTTTTTTTAAATATATATATTTCTGACATGCTTCATTACGCTGCTGGAAGTAGCCATTATTATTATTATTAGATGATGGGTGAATTGTGGCCACTGATGCGCGCATCAATACTCAAATACGCTGGGACATTCCGCTTGAATCGGTCTGTCTGGTCATTCTCCCTTGACCTCTCTTATCAACGTGGCATTTCCATCGGCGGCCCTGTCGCTCACTGGATGTTTTTTCTCGAACACTATTCTGAGTAAACACTACAGACTGTGGTGTGTGTGAAAATCCCAGGAGACCAGCAATTATAAAAATACTCAAACCTGCCCATCTGGCACTAACATTCCTGCCACGGGCCAAAATCACTGAGATCAGATTTTTTAAATTATTATTCCCAATTCTGACGGTTTATGTGAACATTACCCGGCGCTGCCAGTCTGCCGTATCTGCATGATTTTACGCGCTGCTGAGACATCACTGGCTGATTAGACGGATGCATGAATAACTAGGTGTGCAGGTGTTCCTAATAAAGTGCTCAGAGAGTGTACAGTACAGAATGCTAGCAATATACAGGACTTAACTACTATTAGATTTCAGTTTCAGGCTTCCGTGCTTTGCTTTTTTTTTGCATCAGAAGGTTCTGTTTTTAATTTTTTAATCTCGTATTGCTTTTATAGTACCCTGTTTGAACTCGTTTGCTTTGATGTCCATTTAAAGTCTCTTAGGAATTCCTACATAATGTATGACGCTGCTTATGGCAGCCACAAAGGGCAGGGTGGGAGCGAATTTGTGGCTGAGGCTAAAAATTAATAAAATGAGTGGCGGAGAAATCCATAGCATCAATGTCTTAGAACATCCATAATGCCAGTCTACTGTATGTACAAGTAATAATGCAGAGTGAACATACATACATACAAACATGACACAGGAGCATCAGGGCTGAATGGTTCAGGCTGAGGAGAAGATCAATATCTGCATTAAATAAAATCAGTCTCTTGGTAGGTACCTGATAGCAATGTGTTTCTATTCAGCTTTGACTTTGCTCGTGCATGGACATATCTATATATAGAGTCTGTGAATAGAAAACACAGTATTTTATTTTCATGCATTTCAGGGACACTGTTATGTTGCTTATTTGGACACATTTACATTTTTATTACATACTACCCCAATACATTTTGCCCTTCCCTTGCCAAGGACATGGCTGACTTACGACTAACAGACTGCCGGCTTTGGCAGAAACCTGCACTTGGTTCCCTGTTCTGTTAATTTGGCCAAAGAATTTAGGGCTGTAGCTGACAGTGAAGATGACTGATGTGTTACTCTATAAGGAGGAACTGAGTGGATAATGTACAGCTGTTCACATTTGGCCTCTCTTCCCCTTTTCTCTTAACCAGCCAATGGATCTGTCTTAGCGTCGTCACACAAAGAAGTCGGGTCCATGAATCAATGCCAGGCTTGTATGTTGGTGGGTGGATTTAAAAAAGGAGGGGGGGGGGCAGATTGGGCATGGCAATAAAAATGTCATCTTTCAGCAGTACTGCAGAGCATGGATGACTGTGAGAGGTTTTACTACTTGTGCGTGTGGGTGGGTGGGCGGATGGCTGTTATGTAGGGCTATAGGGGCATAACAACAACAATGCCACTGTTAGCGTGAGACAAAATGAGGATGGGGTGTCTAGAAGGAGGTACAGGAGATAAGGGCAAAAAAAAAAGGGGGGAGGGAGGAGAGTATTTGCAAACCATCTGTTGAAAAATGGCAGGCTGCAAACATCAGCTGTGAGCTTGGAGGAAAATTGTTCCTCCTACTCACTGGTGGGTTGGAGCTATTTGGATTACAGTTAGGGCAGCAGAAAGCAAAGGCACTTATCTGCTGTCAAAAATAAACCCTACAGCTAGTTTTCTGCTTTTAAAGCCGATGCGTCTTGTGTCTTAACGTCTTAATGTCTTCAAGCTGTGTTACCGAGGGTGACGTACGCACGAGTCAAAGTACAAACCCTCTGCTCCATTGGCTGATTTTGAATGGAGAAGGGAGAGAATAGCGCCGCGAGAACGCTGTCGTAATTTCATGCAGGTTGCAATTTGACACCAGATCAAAAGAAAGTATGAAGAAAATTGTTGGTACATAAATAAAATAAATAAATAAATAAAATTATAATAATAATCTACTTCTGGGAAAAATGAGGGAGTGAGTAGGATGTAAATGAGACGATTTAAATGCAAACCCAGAAGGCCAGACTCCTCGGATTGAGTTTGACCCTCTTTTTTTCTCCCCCAGGTGCGCTATTCGATGTAAGGCTAGAACGCAACCAACAAGCTACGTTTCGTTGGCTTTGGAGAAAGAAAGAAAAGAAAAAAATCTCTCTTAGGCAACGGTTTGGTTAAACCGTCCATGAAAACTAAACTGTCCAACAAGCAGAGCACTACAAGTTTAAGCCGGGCTACAAGTTCAGATCAGAACAGTTTGAACAGCAATGAAGTTTCACATAAATCCATAAAACATAAATAAGTACATGCTGTCAAATAAATAAATTAATTAAAAATACACTTTGAACAGGCCCTTTATACAGGCAAAAAAAAAAAGAGCTTTTGAAAGCCTCAAGGGTTTAAAAAGAGAGAGCATCCTCTATAGTAATTATACTGTTAATGTCAGTTTGAACTGAATTATATCGAATCTAATCATAGTTTTTAATCATCTATTTTCGTCTGTGTAATGTAGAATGGGGCTGGTGCAAAACCCACCAAATTATATCCATCTTTTTAATATCAAGCAAAAATCTGATAATGTGATCATCAAAAGAGAATTGCTTTTAACAAAAGTGAACAAAATTATAAGTATTCACAGGGGGGAAAAAAGAGAGAGAGAGAGAGAGAGAGAGAGAAAAAATCGGCCACAATCAAATGATTGCTCGAGGTTAACGCGGTCGCACATCCACACCTTTGTTAGCATACATCAGTAATGCAATCAAGTCTGTGATTACAGTCATTTTCACTTCAAGCACGTGCCTGCCTGCTAACATCGCACACACACGCGCGCACACACACACACACACACACACACACACACACACACACACACACACACACACACACACACACACAGTTTCGTTATCCCAGAGACGGTACATGGACATTAGTCATTCTACAGAAATAGTTAACTACCAGCATTCGAAAGTAATTATTGTGAATAGTGAAAGCAGAGAAATAATATACTGTTGTGGCTCCAAACGTTCCCAAAGTCAGCTATTAGATAAAGCTACGTCCCTGAAATTTACTCTCCTTAGCCTTAATGTTATGCCGATACATTGGCAGACGAGCAAGCACTACAGTATCTGCAGCCTTATTTGATCGGGCACGTGCTACTGAATATCTTGCATCAAATTTAAGCAGACTTTCGCTACATACTGTACATGTGCGGCACAAATAATGAATTAAACTTGACAATAAAATTTTTTTTTTGAGCTCAACGGTGCAGAGGTAGGAGATAACACTAGACCTTTCTCATCCTCAGGACCACCTGACAGGTTTGGATCCCTTATCAATTAATTAGCAGTAAAAGATGCCGGCGTGTGAGATGGAAGCACTGTTTAGGAATATAGGGCAAACAGCACTGTTTAATGGCTTTAAGAAGGTCTCGGGGACCATTTTCAGGACCAGATGCAGAAGAGCGCTTGCTTACCTGATGCAGGTGCCACCATTCCGGCACGGTTGGTTCTGACACACTGGCGTATCACAGTTGTGGACGTTTTGGCCTTGTTGAGCCTCTTCCATTATGCTCATTTCCCTAGAGTTCACCTGGAGCTCCATAATGCAGCCCACAAAACCAGAGGTGTTGCCTATGTCGGCATGATGCTTAGAAAGAAATGGCACGCCGCCAAGGAAAGTGGGTCCAAACCCAACCTGATCATCAAACAAACAAATATAACATAGAAGAATTATATAGGAACCGTGACACAATTATTTGTACCCAAGTGTACCAAGAAATTAGGACCAAACACATTTTCCCTGAAGTGCTCAGCTTAAAATGATACACACATAATTAACTTTAATCGAATGCATTTACAAGATTAAATGTACAGCCAACTTAGTGATTATACATTTTGGAAATTAAATACATTTTATGCTCCGGAGCATTATAAAAGCACCATTAAAGCCAAGATAACAGCACATATCTTGATATGAATCTTAGTATAATTATGGCAGTGCTTTAGAACAGTCAACCAAATGTCGACACTCTGAAATTTGTGCTTTTATTAGACGTGGATTAATAACACTATCGAGGATGCACAAGCTCTAACCTTCATTAGGTACACATAGCTAGTACTGGGTTGGACTCCCCGTTGCCTTCAGAACTTAATTATTCATGGCACAGATTCAAGAAGGTGCTGGAAACGTTCCTTAGAGATTTTTGGACCGTATTGACATGATAGCACGATGCAGTTGCTGCAGATTTGCCAGCTGCACATCTACCATGCAAATCTGCCTTCACATCCCAAAGGCGCTCTATTGAATTTAGATCTGGTGACTGTGGAGGCCATTTGAGTACAGTGAACTCATTGCTAAGTTCCACGAACTAGTTTGAGATTCTTTTATCTTCGTGACATGGTGCATTATCCTTTGATCACAATGGATCATGGACATGATCAGCAACAATGCTCAGGTAGGCAAACAATGTTCAGTTGGTACGAAGGGGTGCAGATTGTGCCAAAAAATATCCCCCATACGATTACACCAGCAGCAGGAGCCTGAACCATTGACATGAGGCAGAATAAATCCATGCTTTCATGTTTTTCATACCAAACTCTGCTACAGTAATGTCGCAGCAAATCAAGATTCATCACACCAATGATAGCTCCAGTTGTAAGCTGACAGGTGTGGTACCCAGTGTGGTCGTCTCCTGCTGTAGCCCATAAGCTAGAAGGTTCAATGTGTTGTGTGTTCAGAGATGCTCTTTGGGATACATTGTTTGTAACAGCATGTTATTTGTGTAGGATTCCCAGTAGATCAGCAGTTTTAGAAATACTCAAACCAGCCCGTCTGGCACCATCAACCATGTCATGTTCAAAATCATTCAAATTACCTTTCGTCCCCATTCTGATGCTTGGCTGAACTTGAACATTATATACAGTAATGTATGGTAATTACAGTATGCATAAATGAAAAAATAAGCATTCCTGGCTTACCAGATATCTTCAATTTTAAATGCTTTAAATAAAGCTTAATTATATGATATTTATGAGAGCCAAACCCCGTTGAGATATCCACATTTTACTGATTAACATTCACAAAAGGGCCGCCATCCTCATTTTGTTGATACCAGATAAGACAACCATAAATAAATCCCTTCTATAACTGTGCGGTATAAGGTCAAAAGTGCATCTGAATGTCAGAAAATGGGTTTCAGTTAACATTAAGTCCATTTTGTTGAATTTACAGTACCAACTGTTCACATTTATGTTCTTATAATATTTACTCTGGGGCATACGTTGGTTTAAGTGGTTAGCACTCTCGCCTTGCACTTCAAGGGTCTCGGTTCGATTCCCGTCTCGGGGTTTCACCAGATACTTGGGTTTCCTCCCACAGTCCAAAATCAGGCAAATTAAGCTACAGTAAATGGCGTCCGCCAAAAATTGGCCATAGTGTGTGAATGATCATATGAGTATGTGCATGTGTGTGCCCTTCCATGGACTGGCATCCCATCCCTGCGACAAAGGATAAAGCGGTATAGGTGATGAGTGAGAGTTGAGTGGAACTGGTACCTACCAGAGAATGCTGCATGAAATGGGAAAACACACTATTTATGAGACACCAGCCTGTCACAGGGCACCGTTCATACAACATTCATACACACCTACTGTAGGTGTCGTTATCTTCAGTTAAGTTTTATATATATATATATATATATATATATATATATATATATATATATATATATATGCACAGTGAAATTCTTTCTTCGCATACTGTACTGTATATCCCAGCGCAACTGGGTTCAGAGTGCAGGGTCAGCCACCATACAGCACCGCAAGGGCCTTGGCTCAAGGACTCAGCAATGGCAACATGGTGGAGCTGGGGCTTAAATTGCTGACCTTCCGATGAGTAACTCAATGCCTTAGCCCTCTGAGCTACCACTCGGTGTCCCGTGCTTACAGTAGCCAACTGCTTAGAGAAAAGATGCACAGAAACTTCATACGGAGAATCATTCAAAAACAGGACTGAACCTGGGACCCTGGAGCTACAAAGGCAAGAGCTCTACTCACTGCACCATGGTAAACCAGGGGAAAAAGTAGCAGAAATCCCTACAGATTTCAGCTTTAGAGAAGGAAATCCTTGCCCCGAACTGAAAACGAACATCTCTGCTTCCTCAGTCTGTACAGAGATACATGGGGAGGCATTTCTGCCTAACATCCTGAAGGTGCCAGGTTTGATTCCTAGCTTGGATTGCTGTCTTTGAATGTTCCTGCTGTGTTTATGTTGGTTCCCCCAAAAACATGTTGACTCTTACAACAGTAGAAAGACTGCATGACTTAGTCATAGTTTGCTGTCGGCACTCAATCTTAATCGTCACTCTTTTTTTTTTTTAGTTCTATTTCATTTTTTTTCACAGTGCAGTCGTGCCGGTTGTAAACATATGAAGAATCATTTAAATAGCAATTACTCAAGAAGATTTTCACCAAGCGACTACTTAAGACTTTTATTAAAGTGAATTATTACAACAGTAGCAGTACTTTTACTGAAGCCAATGCACGGTGTATAATTTCCCCTAAGGCATGGCAAACGAAACTAATTTTACTGGCTGCGCATACAATATGATATGTATGATTTTTACGACTGTCTCTTGACATCATCACTATATTTGCAGTTCAAAGAATTGTAATAAATAGTGTACAAATTGAATACATTATTATTAGTATAATAAATGTACAAAGTATGAACATGTTAATGAAATATTTCAGTTACAGTGCCGTCGTCGGGGATGTACTGTACTGTACAGCATTGTTGTTGGTTGGGAAATTAACCTACAGCACTTTGATAAAGTTGAACAGTAGTGTTTTAAGGGAAGACCACGTTCAGGAACGAACAGAAGCCAAACTTGAGGATCTGTTTTTAGGTGCATTATTATCCATCGTTTCAACTGTCATGCAGTAGCTTAATCATTTGCTGAGCATAGAAGTTTTGGCTGCTGAAATTTACTCAAGGGGAAGCAATATCCTTACCAAATTAAATAAGTATACAATTCAACAGGCACATTCAGCTGAGTCAGCACAACGCTACTCGGTTTCTTCCTCTGAAAGTTGAAAAAAAAAGAGTCAGTATAGCACTATTTGTTTTCCCACTCTTAATGAAAGGACCAATAAGTGGTCCTTTTTTGATTAAAGTTTAGTCCGTTAAATCACTTGTTTCGGTTTGATATCAACTGATGAAATAGAGTAGAAATCAACGCCAACGCCAAAGTCTGCATGTCATTTTTGTACAGCTTAAAAATGTCAATATGCAATATTTGAGCCTGGTTTATACTGTAGATTTAATACATCTATCACTGTTGTGTATAATATGAGTGACAAAGTTATTTATAGCATCACAGTGCTGATCTCTTGAAACTAACGGATCTAGAGATGTTGATGTATTTTCTATAACAGCAGCTCTGACAATGGTGCTGCCTGTAATTTAAACAATATAGAGTTTAATTTCTATAGAAACCACACATAAACTGATACTGTACTTATATTGCTTATAAGCATTGTGAAAGAATGCCCAGTATGGTCTGGTCATGTGTACCACAGAAAGATTCAGTGGCGAAGGAGTGGAGAGCAGCTGCCTTTCAAAACCAGTTACTTTAGTCAAAATCCGTCACATTTAGTCATTCCGAATTGCCTCTGTACCATCAATCTTTCATCACCGCGAGTTGAGCATGAGCATGAGATCCATCCAATGTGCTGATGTTCATCACTCACCTCTCTGCTTCTAAAACAACCCTGAATCCCAAATCCCCCTCTAATTTAGGGGCATAAGGTCATCGGTTCGAGCCCCAGCTCTGCCATGTTGCCACTGTTGGGCCCTTGAGCAAGGCCCTTAACCCTGTCTGCTCCAGGGTGCAGTAAATGGCTGACCCTGCCGACTAACAAGAAGCTGGGATATGCGAAGAATAAAGAATTTCACCGTGCAGTAATGTGCAGTATGTGTGATAAAATAAAGACTGAACATAAAGGCTGAACTTAACCCCTGAACTAATTCGGGCCCTGCTGTACTTGGTGTGTGTAACAAGGGATTCTAACTTGCACCCTCTATGGTGCACTAGATTTCCATTTTACACAATTTGAGATTCAACCCCAGCACATTTATGGAATGGTTTTAGTTAGTTAGATGAGGCTATTCTAAAGCATAATAAGTTGTGGAGACATTAAGAGAAACAGAACGTTTACAGGAGATTGTACCACCTTTATTATCCTTGCCTTTGGCTACATAGTACTGGTAAGAATTTAAAACTACTTTCACCCCAGTTACATCCTTATTTTAAGACTAATAACAAACAAACCAAAAAAAAAAAAAAGGAAAAAAAGAAAGGAAAAATGATGCAATAATTTCCATGGTGAATGCGTTCTGTTAATAATAAGTTTATGTATTTATTTATTTATTTCCGGTTTACTCTGAATTATCTGAATTGTTTTCTACAACAGGGAATTTTCCACAATAACGAAATGAGCCATAAAATCAGTTAAAAGCATGACATCATGCCAATTAAAAATAGTAGTAATAAAAAAAAAACATGCTATAGAAAAAGATGGAAATTATTTTGTATCCTAGAAAATAATACACTTCTGAGTGGCATGTCTATAAATACCATAAACTTTTAATATATTACCTATATATATATGAATGACATATATATATACATATATATATATATATATATATATATATATATATATATATATATATAAATAATAGGTAATTTTCTTTTACAGAATAAAAAAATATTACATATATATAGGTACAATTTTAATAATTTATTTATAAATATTTAATTATTATTTATAAATATAATTATTTAATTTAATTATTAAATTACTACCATAATTTTTTTTATTCATATATATATATATATATATATATATATATATATATATATATATATATATATATATATAAATTATACCCATATAGGTAATATGTAACATTTTTGATGCTATTTATAGACATGCCACTCAGAAGTGTATTATTTTCAAGGATTTTTCCTAGAGAATTTCCTAGGATTTTCTATAAAACATACACACACATACATATATATATATATATATATATATATATATATATATATATATATATATATATATATATATATATATATCTGTAAGGGTGTGATCAGATGTATCTGTATCTCTACCATCGGCCATCACACTGTATTATTCATCAAAATACAAGATGCATGGGTTTGGACCTGTTTGATATACAGTAGGTAATCAATTAAACAACAAGGGAATCAAGTAATATGTTATCTGTGTGTGAGTACAGTATGTTCAAATGTATTTGGTCGAGTTTGTGGTAACATGCAGGCTTTGTGCATTTTATGATGTGGTCACGCTAACTTATGGTAAATACACAGTGATCTACATCCCCTTTTATCCCCGGCTCAAACCGTGACTAGATGATGATCCCAACCCAACAGACGCCCTCACAAGAAATGCAAAAGGCTTAGTGCCTAAATATCCAACGAAGTTCGTTTGAAATCAGTGATGGTATTGGGTTTACCTCAGATGGGAGTTCAGAAACATATTTCTGTGATCGATTAGCAGTTCCATTAGCCACAGCTATTTCAATCATGCATAACCCTCCATCTCCACTGACAGGCAACCGATATCTGAGAGAATGAAAGTGAGATGGAAAAAAAGAAAAAGAGGACAAAGTGAGAGATATGGAAATGAAATCAGAATATATATGATTGTATGAGTGAGTGAGAAGAAGAGTGACAGCAAGAGGGGGCACAAAAGAGTAAGATTGTGAGAGGAGGTGTAAAAGGGAGGGAAATCTCATTAGGACATGCGGCATTCACAATAAATCCATTTAAGCATGAAAACGATGCAGACTTGGCCAGGGGAGTGTGGCCTGGTAATGGGGCCGGTGCGACTTGCTGACTCTCGCCGCTTCAAAACCTTTCCGTCACACTGCATCAACTCTGCATCAGAGTCAAATCATCCTCAATTACCCTTTTCCTTCCATCACCATTACCACAGAACAGCAGCATGCGCTTATTCATGAATTCATGCATGCGTGTATATAAATATATATATACACTGTGTGTGTACTGTATATACACTCTCACACACACACACACACACACACACACACACACACACACACACACACACACACACACACACACACACACACAGTATATATTCCTCAGCCAGTTGGACACCATTAACAGGTCTCCTGCTGGCAAGAATAGGCTGCTGCGTTGAGATAATTTTTTATTGCGCAGCCAGAAGGTGTAGATGATGTACATGATGTTATTCTGAAACGGCAGATCAGAAACCTTTGATGTTTAATAAGTGGGATTAAAAAAAAAAGATCTTATAAAACACATTCGATTACACATGAGATTAGGAAGTGTTGACTTTGGTGTTAAGAAGGCTTCGATGCCAAACACTTTAAAGGAAGGCTTTACGTAAATCACTTCATGCTAAGAGCTTAATGCTAATATGATGTCAATATGTCTACATGAACAGCCAGCTCTCACAAAAAGAATGCTATTTGTTAATACAACAGTAAGAGTTATGGGATTTATGTTTGAGATAGAGGTATCCTGAACAAAAGCAAGGGAACAAAAGATAAGGTCATTGAAATACAGTATTAATTCAGAAATGATCTTTCTACTGTAACTACATGTACTGTAGGGTGTCATGAGAGGCCAGATCTTTAGAGTCTAAAAATGAGGTTTAAAAAAAAAAAAGGCTAAAAACTGCCCCTTTCCTCAGGAACAGGTTATCAGACTGACATCGCAAAAGGCTAATCATTTTATCTGTCACTAAATTCTGAATAGAACCTAGCACTCACACTGTGAAGTACATTTCCATATCATTGATTCCTGAAATAACTGTTTTTTCTACTTTACAAATTTAAATAAATTTTTAAGACACAATGTCGTAGACATATTCCAATTTATCAACTGTAAACTGCAAAAAAAAAAAAAAAGAAAAAAAATCTTGAAGAAAAAACTGTAATCCTATCTAATATTCTCATTACAATACTATTACTATACATAACAAATATTAGTACTGTATATGTACACATACTGTATACATATAATAAAACTGCAAAGCTGGCATGTCCATACTGTACATTGAAGATATTTGCAGAAAAATTATTTGAAGCTAAGATGAGTCATCAACATCAAGATAATTTTGGGATTTTTCTGTCGGTCTGTTTGTTTGTGCATGTATCACGTAAAAACTACTAAATAAATTTAAATGGGGTTTTCACAGGTGTATTTGGCCGAGCTTGAGATAACATATAGGCTTTGTTTCATCACAATCAGCCCA
This sequence comes from Clarias magur, assembly GCA_013621035.1. Lineage (NCBI taxonomy): Eukaryota > Metazoa > Chordata > Actinopteri > Siluriformes > Clariidae > Clarias > Clarias magur. The sequence continues at coordinate 981,612 of QNUK01000188.1, read as the reverse complement.
CAGGAAGAGATAGATATGTTGCTTCAAAATGTAAATGGAAAATGCCTTTGTATCATAAAAAATACCGCTTTATCCTGTATTCAGGGTCGTGGGGACCTGGAGCCTATCCCAGGAGACTTGGGAGGAGGGTATTAGACGAGGTACACCCTGGACAGGGTGCCAATCCATCGCTGGGCAGAACATATCATTAGGCCACCTTAAAACTGAACAGATGGAGCTGTACATTTAAAAATACGTGCTTATGAATGTGTGCAGTTGAAATCTACTTTATAAACGCGATCAAACACCATCATTCAAAGCACTTCACAGCAACACAAATTTTTTGTAGTTTGGTCCAAAATTCAAATGGTGTTGTACATTTTAAAAACTTGCTTATGTTTGTGCAATTGAATTCCACACTGACACATCAAGTAACAAATATAAATATAAACTAGCTATAAAAAAACAACAACAATACTAATAAAAAAAAAAATCTTCTGGCCTCTCTGGGCAGGACTCCACAAGACCTCTGAATGTGTTTCGTGGTGTCTAGCACTGGGACATTATTGTCGGATCCTTTGGGTCCTATAGGTTGCTGGGGTGGGGCCTCCACAGATCAAACATCATATCTAATAAGAAAACACGGTGGCTTAGTGGTTAGCACTGTGGCCTTGCATCTCCAGGGTCTGGCCTCAATTCCTGCCTCGGGGTCTGCGTGCATGGAGTTTGCATGTTGTCCCTGTGCTTGGCCTGGTTTCCTCCCGCAGTCCAAAGATTAGGCTAATTGGCGTTCCCAAATTGCCTGTAGTGTGTGAATGTTGACCGGAGGTCATACCACGGTAGTAAAATAGGAATAAATACAGTGATAATCACCACTGGACTCCACGGTCCCTAGTTGGACTACAGATGGATGGATGGAATATCTAACAACGAGACACAAGTGAATTTTTATTCAAGACGGTCTTACTCGCCTAGATATTTTTCAGTGTTTCTTCAACTCAGAAGCTTATTAAGTCACAGTGTTCAAAAGTTACCGAAGTGTGCATAGTCAAAGAAGCGGTGAGAACAAAGCATAATGCGACCTACTTGTGGCCAAAATGGCGTACAAAAGAGATGGGTATAGCATTTGAACCTGAGAGTAATGTCACGATAACAAATGCGTAAAATGTATAGTGAGCAGAATAAAAACTCAATATGCTTTTTAGGGGGAAAAGAAAATTCTTTGTGTAGCTTATACAGGCAATACCTTTCTTAAACTTAAATCAATTCAGTTTTTTTGTTTAAACAATAAACATTGTCACAAAGCAGCTTTACAGAATTCTGATCACTAATGAGGATACCAGCGGTGATGGTGACAAAGAAGAAGAAGGAAAAAACTCCTTGAAAAAACTTGAGGAAAAAAACTCGAGAGGAACCAGCCTAAAAAAAAAGACGCAATCTGATCGTTTGATTAGAAATGAAATAGTATGCAGGCGTAAAAGAGCAAGAACAAACAATGCTGGATGGCGTGTGAGTCTTATCAGAATAACAGGATGAGAACAGTATGTATGATTACAACAGCAGGACTTAAACTGTTTAGATCTTTAGGGTACATACAGTATGAGAGTGAGTCATAATTCACACATTCCACATTTTGGTTGCTAGACAATCATTATGGGTTTAACATTTAAAAAGACACACGCACACTTCCACACAGTCAGAGTTCTTAAGGCTGGTATTGATTGCATATATTCCATTGTGCTCATGTCTACCTTTCACTGCTGGGTTTGTGTACTGTATTCTGTGCTGCGGGGGCGGGTTCCTGCAGGCTAGCATCGTTCTTTTTAAACCGTCAAAGGATGACTCGTTCGAAGTCGTGTGAAAAATGAAGGAACTGGCTTGATCTTCTGACAAAGATCTAATGCACAAGAGCCTTTAAACGTGGCAGTTTTGCCCCCCCACAAGTTCTATATTTATTTATACATCTTTCATATGCAATGTTAGTCTTTTGTTTGTTTTTTTTCCTCGCAAAGAAGCAAGAGGAGGATTGGATCACATAATGAGATGACACTGTAGTAACGCATGTTCAGCATGCCCTTAAGCAGCTCCATGGAGTACCAACTAGGTCAGTAAACGAATGAAATAAATGGCATTTAGAGGGTCAATCCAGGATGACTGACTGATGGTGAATGGGATTGGTTGAATTTGGTTGGAAGCGCTTAAATGAGAAAAAAAGAATAGATAGTAATTTGCTTTCTGAATTGCTCAAATTCCTGCTTTCTTCAGTCTCCTCACTGGTTTAACTATAGAGTATATAAAGTCTGCTTATATTGTATATAATTAAATTACTCTAATACTGAAATCCTGAATTTTCCTTTAAATCGATAATTTTTCTGGTGGTGTCTAACAAAAGTACAGATGTAGCCATTAAGAATGCCTGCGAAAGGCCGCAATCCGTCTCACACCGTGCCGCGGAATCCCTCAAGCAACATTTAAGAATTTAAATAAATGTGTTGTGCTTCACTAAATATCCGCCAGATGGTGCATGGAAGGACTTTATCTAAAAGCCAGACCAAGTACAAGGAAGAATTGTCTATAATTAGTTAGCCTAAAACAATATTGTTTCCAATGCTGAAGCAAACAAGAATTCTATTTTGTTTTACAATAGACCTTTCATGATGAATGTGTGTACATGTGCTTCATATTATATTCATAATAATGAAATGAGATGCCCTAAATCGTGCTTTAAAATTCCTAATAAAAAGTTTCGAATATAGTTTTTGTAATGTCTTAGCTGAAGGATTGAAAAAGAATTACAAAAACAAGGTTACCAGAGTTTTCATACCCTAGAAAGCAGAAACACAACAACAACATCAACAATAATAATAAAAAAAAACTCCAAGGTCCTGATTTAGCATTGTTCAAAATACCCCGCCGTTCCTCATTGTACCACAACTGTCAGCATTCCCAAAATAAGCATCTGCCTTTTCCCATCTGGGAGCCTCTCTTGCTGTTTTTCTAAAGCACCAAACAGACTTCTATTTCTGATTGTAGCAGGGGTTGAGAAAGGGAAAATAAATATCAGATTGTCTAATGACCAGATGCATGCAATCAGGCCGATTGCCCTTGCACTAATTTGAATCAGCCTTGCAGGACACCTTGTTGTAGGCAATCACTACCCTTCAACTTCAGGTAGCGCTAATTACAAGGCTAGGCAAGCTACGCAACTCGTTCTGCATACAGATTGATGCATTAACACCCAGCGTGGCCTGCAAGCAGTAAATGCAAACCGATGGGCCAAGTATTATACGTGTATCAGGTTATGAGACGTGATTGCAGCCCTTTTATGATGCTACTGTTTATGAAATCTCTAATAAAGCCTATAAGGCTGTGATCTATAATGAAGTGATGCTTATCTTAATTATGGGATGTTAATCACATTACAGATATTGTACAGCTGTTTATATTACGAAGCCTGGCACAAGATGAGATCAGAGTTTGTGAATCTATTTGCAAATTGCTTCAGTGCCTCAGTTTCAATTTTATTACAAAGTTTTTAAGATGTGGCGAAAATGAAAGATCTATGACAATCTATAAAATCTATTTTTAAAAAAAAAAAGGTCTTAATATTTACCTGTGTAATGAAAGCGCCAATTTGACGGGACTGAGACAAAAGAAGCCTTGACTACTAATGCTTAATTTTTTCTGAACCCCAAATCAAAACTAAATTAACAACAACAACAAACACATATATACACCTTGCACTTGGACAGGAAAGAATAAAGTAAGGAATAAGGTGAAAGAAAAAATGAAGGTAAGGAAAGTAGTAGAAAGTGAGCCTTATCTACTAGTGCTAACACCATCTCTGAACCTCATCAAAACAAGATTCGCATTTGCACTTGAAGAAAATGCACAGTGAAAGAAAAGCAGGAAAGAGGAAAAAAAGAGATAAAAAAAAAAAATATATATACACACACACAAAAACATATATATATATATATATATATATATATATATATATATATATATATATATATATAATATTATACTATATATTATATATACTAACTAATAATATTTATATTATAATAATATTTATTATAAAGATGATACATAATAAAATAATATAATAATATAAAATATTATATTATAATAGTCTCTTTTTTTTTTGAAAAACAAAATAATAATAAAAAAGAATATAAGGAATATGTTATACTATATATGTACTTTCTAAGAAATAGACAATATAAATATCTTTATAATATAAAGATAAATAATGCAACATTAAAATACTAATATAATATTAATAAAAAAAAACAATAAAAAAACGTATTTCTCGCTCTCTCTTTTGATTGTGTATAAATTCAAATTAAATGATATTTTTTTATTATATACTACTTTATTTGTCACAGTCATACACAGTATGATATGTAGGGAAATGCTTAAATGACCGCCTGTGACCTTAAAAAAAAAGAAAAAAAAAAAAAGATTATTGATAGAAAATAAATATGGAACAAAATAAGAAAAAAATATAGAAAATAACTTTAGCTAAGGAAAAATATATCTATAGAAGATGAGACAGAATATAAAACATAAGAAAAATATAAGAATATAAGAAAAACCTAGCTGTATAAATATGAAATGTGGAAATATGGAAAAATATACAAACTTTAGTGGGGAGATGAAAAGGGATTTAAATGGAAATACAGTATATAAGTAAATATAGGTATGCAAGTGTATTTATAGTAAAGAAAAAAATTGTAAAAATATTTACAAAAGGTGGAGGAAAAAAGAAATGGGTGCTACAGGAAGGAAAAAAATTATGAGAAATAAAAAAAAGAAGGAAAATTAAAATGAGTGGCCATGAGGTCTGATGGTGAGCAGCTGCAGTGTTTGGTAGATGGTTGTGGTGCTCAGTGGCAGCTGGAAATACCTCTCAATGGGAATATTTCAAACTTTAAAATAACTTTAAAACTTTTTCGATACATTTTATTACAAAAATTGCAAATTGTTTATTTATTGTTAATTGTTTATTTGGCAGGTTGAGCAGGATGATGATGATGATGATGATGATGATGATGATGAAAACATTACAGTGCAAGGCTTACAGGCGGAAAAATAATTACTTTACCTAGTTGCTTGACCAGGCACACATCTAGATTAAAAAAAAAAAAAAAAACATACACATATAGCAGTGCTGTGTTCAAATTCCATTAGAGGAGTGGAACATTTTTTTGAAAAAATATAATTGGGCATCATTTTCCCTTCTACTGCTCAGGAAAATAAGCTCATACAGCCTTACTGCACTAGCTGAGTGGAGCAGGAAATGGATGGCTAGTTATATAGGCAGTTAAAAAGAAGAGCTCGAGACAATCCACACTGCTGTTAAACCTCTGACAATAAACAGCAGCGAAGCCTGAAAGCATTTCCCATTCAGAGCACTTGGCTGGATACAGGTCGTTCCTTTCAGCTCTAACACAACACAACCAGGGTGTAAACAAACACCTATTCAATATTTCATCTAGCAAAAAAAAAGGGAAAAAAGCCTCTCTCATGCCCCTCTCAGCTGTAACTTATTCATCGCGTCATCCAAAATCAAAAGCAGCTTTTGGAGCTCAGCAGGATGAGATGTGCGCTTAAATTATTCAGCTTTCAGTGCTGCCTTTCTTTTCCTCCCCCTCCCCCTTCGGCCTCACTTCTGATCTATTGCTGTAATAAGAACCAAGTCTCACCAACTTTTATATCCGACTCACTGAAGACTTTCTCCTCACCCGAGACATTTTTAACCACGGCGGTATTAATGGATTAGGTGATATATTACCTGAACAGCTTCTCTCCGATACAATTATCCTTTCTTGAGGATCTGTTAGCATGTGTTTGCCGGATGGGAAGAACCAGCATGTAAACCTGAGCTCACATCTGATGCAATGTGATGACATCTCATACAAACACAGAGTGCCTAGCATGGGGAAAGACACATGCAATTGGGCTTCTGTTACGATGCACATTTTAACAAAAGGTTGCACTGAGCTGGAGCTGGAGGAGGAGGAGGAGGAGGAGGGGGAAAAAAATAGGAAAACCGAGGAAAGATAAAATACCGGAGGGATTGCTCGAAGTGGGGAAGGTGTCAAGGACTGGCAACAGATGGCAGTAAAACATCATACTGTGGAGGCTTCAAAGTCAAGTGCACGCGCACACACGAGCACAAATGCACACACACACGCGCACACACACACACACACACGCGCGCGCGCACACGCACACACACACAATGCAGCTTCAGTGGTGGGTGTAAAGAAGAAGAAAAGGAAAGAAAGAAAGGAAAAAAAGAAACAACAACAAACTGAAAATGAGAGGGAGTTCTTTTTATAACGTATTCCCAATTCCTGCAGGATTGGCACAATGTCAGCCGAAGCCCAAATCTGGAGGAACTGTGATCTCCTGGAAGTAACGCTTCCAATATACCCATGCAGCCTCTTAAGGACACATTCATGTCTGGCTGACTATAAATGGAATCTAAATAGGTCAAGCCTTTTAGATACCTTCACTAGTTTTTAACCACCAGAATGCCCGTTCTCAACACAAAAGGATGGATGCATGCAGTGGGCCGCTTGCTCGTTTTGCCTCATTTCTACAAAGTATAATAAAATTTCTTAATGTAAGCCACCTACAGAACGACGTAGGAGTGCACGGAGTGCGTTTCATGTGGGCCGACTGCTTCTCTCATTGATGATTTTGTGTGTAGGCTACACCGCTGTGTGGTTACAGATCGAGGCAGTTTCCCTGGTCACGCTCCTGATCAACTACTCAAACAACAGCAGTGTCACAACGCAGCTGCACCGTAAATCCAGATGTAGCTATAGAGTGCTTTCACATAGGCAGCACATAGAATACTTGAACAGATAAAAAAAAAGAAAAGAAAAAAAGGTGGATGCATGTGCAAAATGTTTCTATCTATCTATCCATCCATCCATCTATCCATCCATCCATATATATATATATATCCATCCTTCTATCCATCCATCCAGCTATCTATCTATCCATCCATCCATCTATCCATCCATCCATCTATCTATCCATCCATCCATATATATATCCATCCATCCATCTATCCATCCAGCTATCTATCTATCTATCTATCTATCTATCTATCTATCTATCTATCTATCTATCCATCCATATATATATCCATCCATCCATCCATCCATCCATCCATCCATCCATCCATCCATCCATCCATCCACCCATCTATCCATCTATCTATATATCCATCTATCTATCCATCCATCCAATTAATTTTTATAGTAATTTGTTCAGCGCCTCTCGTGCTTGGGTAACCTTAGTGAGAAAGTTTTCTTTCCTCAGCTCTACACGCCCCTCAGCCAACAATTTTTCCCTTATTTGTTCATTTAATTATCTGCAGGATAGAAATATACCAAAGCAAATAGCAAATGAACCAAAAGTATCCATTTATGTTCTACCTCAGACTCAGCAAATGGACTAATAAGTGTGAAAGCACCCTTAGATCCCTAATGAGCAAGTCAGAGGCGGTGGCAAGGGAAAAAAACACACACACATGAGACTGAGACTACATGAGGACGAAACCTTGAGAAGACCCAGACTCAAAGGCGAACTCGTCCTTATCTTGGTGACACCAGATAGGGGATTAGAAATCATTACTCTTGTACGATTGTATAGTATAAAGTCAGATGGTGTTGAAAGTATGTTCAGCAAGACTACAAAGCCTTGATGCTTTTAACAGCGCAGTTCTTAGATAGAAATCGACTCCGTTCTTTTCCCCAGGCCTTATCGTGTTAATGCAAGTGTTTGCCTTCTTATAGAGCGAAACTCATCGACTGTACGTCTATCCTTTTTAACTGTATTCCATAAACAACTCCTAAAATCATAGAAAATGATCTAATATAGAAATACAGTGTTGACCTGTTTATCGAAGTACTGTATAAAGCTATTGCGTTACACTGCTGTCTCATAGAAAGAAGGACGATTCTTGCTATAATTTAAAGAGATAAGAATGAAAAAAAAAATAGCCCTTAAAATAATAATAGTAATATTCATCATGGATTCAAAAGTCAATCTATAAGGTCAGAAAGTCATGCCATACAATGTACTGTAGCCTCTCACAGGGTGACCATTTACACACGCCCCCACATACAGTACACACTAACACACACTTATTTCTGCCTACCTCTGCCCATCCAGGTCACCCATCCATATATTTATAAGCCTATATAGTATGTTTACAGCTTCCGTTCCGTTTCAGTTAGAACAGCTAAGACACATCGCTAGCAAAGCTGTTTATTGTCTGGCTGTTTATCATGTAGTAAAGTGTATTCATTAGGAACTGTTTGCACACGAGCAAGTCAAACTGCATTGAACTAGACATCATTTGTTTATGATGGTTATACTGCCTAATGTCTTACCTACATGGTGATTGTTTGTAATAAATTAATTGGATGGAAATGTCTTGCTGCTAAGCAAGTACTACGTGGGTATTAAAAAAAAAAAAAACTACACATCAGATAGCATGCATACTGTAGGGACATGTTACAGAATGGGTCAAATCATTAGAATAGAAAATACAAGTGTAATTTTTCCGGGACGACAAACTATAAGACTAAAATGCATCCGGGTCAGGCACGAAAAGAAGCAAAAGACAAAGTCACATGAGTTTAAATACTGTTAACACCTCTGTGCCCGTATGGTCCAAGGTGAAGTGTCACCTCCAGATTTGCTACCTTGTTCCAAGGTGGAAGATCCCTTACTGTGTTCCGCACATGATCAGATTATGAAAGAAGAATTATGGCCTAAAAACACTATCTCTCAAGGACAAGATGCAACCTTACTGTAGGACAGGACATCTCAGAGAGATCTGGAACAGTATGAAGAACATTCCATACACATAGAAGACATTCCATGCAGACCATTAGGCCAAATTAGACTATAAATTGTATACACAGTTAGAAAAAAAAAAAAACATTTAACTCATGAATCACAAGTATACGTACCCATACTGAATAAATGCATAAGATGTAAATATTGGAGCCCGTGCATGTGTATGTGGGTGGATAGCACTTTGTATAATCAGTTCAAAAAGATGTAATCGATTGTCTTTATGTGTCTTGTGGAAAGCATGTGATAGCCTTCGCGCCCCCTGGTTGGTAGCAGTCATAAAACAGAGCCCGACAATTGGTGAAAATTGTCAATAACCCACCCAAATAAATAGGAAAAACAACCACTCCAGTCCCATTCACATTTTCTACAAAAAAAACAGCCTCCAGGTTCTGTACAAAAAAAACAAACAAAAAAAAACAGCCTTCAACATGCATTTGCAAAGTGTCATCAGCTGCAAATATACACAGGGCCAGAATGTACAAGATCATACTGTATGTTTGTGATAAAAGACCTACACACACAGCAAAAACAAACAAATAAACCAAAAAAACAAGTCATAAAATATCAGCATAGCAGCTCAGTTACTGTTCTGTATATAAATGACGATCCTGCGCCTTATTGAAAATAAGTCTAAAGCTGGTTTAAGATTTGATATCACAGCAGTCTTTTAAGATTATTACTTGTATTATACTGTACGAGAAGATCCCAATAAAACCATGGCCAAAGTCAGTAACAGACTGTGCAATAATTATAATGTGTTGTTCATTCAGATTATATGGTGAGATGCTTTAACAACAGACCTGCGCTGAAATAAAAAAAAAAAAGGCTACATTCTTTATACACCAAAAATAAGCATGATATGAGCTTCTTGAAAGTAAGCTTGAATTTAAAGGCTTTTTTTTTTTTTTTTGTTAGCACCATAAGAAATTTTACTATGGTAAACTATAGCACTGTAAGATACCATGGTATTACTGGAGTTATTCCGACATTACTATGGTATGCACCATTGGACTTTAAGTGTGTCACTTCAGTGTGTACCATGGTAGTACTATAGCATGTACAGTACCACCATACTTTGGTGACTACCATAGTAGGTACTGTAGCACTTCAGTGGGTACCATGGTACTGTAGTACTATGGTGTGTACCACAATGGTAATGGTAATATTTACAGTATACAGTAACCTCTGTAGCACTATTTCACAAGTGATGTTAAACTCCACATTTGGTGAACCCACAGTGAAGTTCCGCATTTATAGTACTGCCTGTACTATACTATACCAGTAGTGTGTACTATCATATCTAATATGGCATATTATTGTACTATATTAGATAACACCTGAACTGAACAACTGAACAACTGTGCCTACATTTTTAATACTTTGTGATACCCAATAAGTACCATGGTATTCACCAAAGTAAAGTAAAGTAACCTTCGGAGGTTACCATCACTGGTAAAATGGAGCTACAGAGGTTAGTACATACTGTATATATTACCATTTCCATTGTGGTACACACCATAGTACTACAGTACCTACAGTACAATGGTATACTGTAGTACTACCATGGTACCCACCCACAAGTGCTACTGTTGTGCGTGTTTCATAGGACCATATTACTGTACAGTACATGGTAGAACCATTGTACTGAGGCAAGTTCCATGGTAGTACCATGTGCCCTAGTGGTTGTGCATGTTTACTTGACTTTATCAATAAATAAGTAACATGATACTGTCAAAAATACCATGGTATATTTAACATTGGACTACCACGGTACTGTTAAAGGTTATTATGGGCAACGACCAGTGGCGGCCGGTCAATACGGGGCGCAGGGTTGCCGCCCCCCTTAAAGTAAGGCAGAGAAGAGTGCTACTTTAACATGTAATTATTTAACATAATATTTTTTTTATTTTAATAATGAAATAAAGTCATTTAGTCACAATATTCCACTGTATTTCTTAATATAATTTATTATGTAAGCATTTCACTGCATATCGTACTGTGTATGACTGTGTATGTGACAAATAAAATTTGAATTTGAAATTTGAATTTGAAAAAAAATCTAAACTGTATTATGTTCATTTGTGTTTGTGTACTTCGAGACGCCGGACAAATGAGTGTCTATGTAGGCACGTACATTTTTGAAAAGCATGTGACTTGAGGCTGAGCTCTGATTGGATCATTTCAAATCATCCTTGGTGCACAGCACTGTGCGCCCCGAACCCTCCTACTTTTGTTCTTAGCGAATCAATATTGTTTTTAAATATTTGGGCTTATGTGATTGGACCGTTCTCAACGAGTCTTTTCCATCACTTAGGGCAAGCGGAGCTGGCTGACTTGATGCGATGTGAGTCATGCCTTTATTTTATACTAGTAGTAATGATGGTTAATCACCTGATAAATGGGTATTTACAGGCGAGTATTAAAAGTTAAATTTTGTTTGCGCCCCTCCCCCCATTTTTTTGCACCAGCCACCACTGGCCACAACCATATTTATATGTGACCTGGGAATTTCAAACAAAGGTTGGTTGGTTGGTTGGTGTTTGGTTTAGCACTGTAACTACATTTCAATTTGCTACAACTCCCACAAAGAAGTGAAAGTGAAGTGCAATGCAATGAACAGTTACAATTAATTTTGCTTGAAAAAACAAACAAACATGCATTTAATGCTGCGGTACTCAATGGTGCAATGTACAATGGTGCAATTATGTAAAACATTATGAAAATAAAATAATGGTCTAAGTCGCTTAACCTAGATGTCAGTTAATCTAAATTTAGTTAATATAGTTGCAAGCAACGATGACGGGCCCAAGCACCCTGTGCCATTCCCACCCTGGGCACACCGTACAATATGTGTCATTCCATCGCCACTCGGTTGCACCTCACAACCTGCACACATCACACACTATACAGGGCTAATGTCAGTTTGGGCCCTAAATATTTGTTGAGTGCATTAGTGTGTGTGTGTGTGTGTGTGTGTGTGTGTGTGTGTGTGCGTGCGTGTGTGCGTGCGTTGTGAGAGAGGGGTGTGTGTATGTGTGTGTGTGTTTGTGTGTGTGTGTGTGCGTGAGTGTAAACATTTGTAATATGGGTGTATGTATGCGTACGTGTGTGATGTATGAATGTGTTTGTGTGTGTGTGCATGCAGCATGCGTGTGTGCGTGTGTAAGGGTTAGTGTGTGTGAAAGTGAAGGAGAGAGGTGTGTGGCGTGTAGATGTGTCAGTCTGTGTGTGACGAGTAAATGTGCTTGTGTTTGTTTGTGTGTATGGTTTGAGTCTGTGTGTATTAACATTAGTGATATGTGTGTTAGTGTGTGAGATGTGTTTGTATGTGTTAACATTTGTGATGTGTATGTGTGTACAATAGGCTGCAAATGCTGGAAGAAAAGCCTCACACTATGATGTTCCTGAATGTGATGTCGCTGAACGTGATGTCACAGAAAGTGTCACTGAATATAATGTCACTCAATATAATGCCACACAGAAAGTTATTAATAATTTTTCGGTGTACGTTTTTTTTTTTTTTTTTTGATTTTTCCCCGATTTTTCTCCCTAATTTAGTCGTGTCCAATTCCTCCCCGTCACTAGGGGGCTCTCACATTAAGGCTACTACTACCACTCAGCTGGGAGGGCCGAAGACTATCACGTGTTTCCTCCGAACCACGTGACGCCAGCCGAACGCATCTTTTCGAACTGCTCGCTCGCGCACCGTTGGGGGCGGCGTAACACACTCGGAGGACAGCGCTATCCGCTCCCTCCGCTGCGCGAGCTCACAGACGCCCCTGACTGGCTGTAGAGCTGTGATTAATGTCGGAGCACTAAGTACCTCTCATCCCTCCCCTCTGAGAGAGCTCGGCCAATCAGCTCTCTCTAGACCTCCGGCTGCGAGAGAACTAGCGATCTCCGGATGATAGGGCGAGCGCTTTAACCACTGCGCCACTCGGAGGCCCGATTTTTTAAGTACGTTTAAGAAATTATCACGGCTGACCTGTTTGAGATATCAAAACTCCCTCCGCAATTTTGCATCCTCAATGTCTTTAGATCTCTTTGGCCCAGTTTGGTAGCGATTGTATAATTTCCCTAAGAGGAGTATATCAAAATCCATCGGGTGCATTTTTGCGAATGACCCAAAATAACCAGCCTCCTGTTGAGTTTAGCCCAGGACATGCAGTGCGATAGTTGTTCGGCTCGATGAGCTCTAAATCTGTACAGAGTTTCGTGTGCCTACGTGAAAGTGTGTATGAGCTAGGCAGCAAAATCTCGTGTGGGGGCCCCTGGGCCACGAGACTCTTAGGCTTCCTGATGGCAACAGATTCCAACCTGTCTGCCAAGTTTCATGAGTTTTGTTAAGACCCCCGCAAAGTCCAAATGGGTGGGAAAAAAAATCTTTAGGAAAACAAGAGGGCCCTTCACACACTATGATGAAATAGGGCTGATGTCATAGTGCTTGGGCCCTAATTATGGTTATTGTACATTATACAGTACATGGCTGTAAGATCCCAGTGCAGGCAGATAATTCTTGACAAAACACAATAACACAAGGGAACACGGAGTCAGTAGTATTACTCCCGAGCTGGTTTGTTTACCCAATCTGTTTAAAGCTTTGAACTATCTGAAAAGCCTGCTTCACATAACTATATGTGTATACATACAGTAAGTAGCTATGTAAACCCCCATGTAGCTATGCTAATTAAAAATCATTAGAATTAAACAGAACAGGCTAGGTGCGATTAACTCTTCCCATAAATAAGTCAAAGTCCACAGCTGAGTTTTGTTTGCTTCTGGTGCTTTAACTTTAAACTAGCTTGCATTTCGAGTAGCTAAACAATGGGTAAGTAGTGGGCGAAAGCTAAATTATAAATGCTAAGCTAGGCGGTACACTGAAGGTACATGAGGCAGTGTTTTACAATTTTGCTGTGTATTATTATTCGTACTACAGTATTGTTCATTATTATGTGTTTCCACCACTCTTTTATATAGCTAAACAGTACAAATTTTATAAGTTAAGTTGTATAACCTTAAACTTGTCAACTTATTAATTTTAGGAATGAAGCTTTGCTGTTAGAAACCCAAGGGATCATATATATGGTCAGACGTTGTGGAGGAATCGGACATCTGTACTGTATATGTATTTTTTTCTGGGTACAATATAATTTCATTTACTAAAACAATTGGCCACGTGTTGACCATGCCATCGACCCTTAAGGGTTATTACCTGGCAGACAGTACAGACCAAATGTCTGGACATACCTTCTCATTCAAAGAGTTTTCTTTATTGTGTTTTTTTTTGTGTTTAGTCTCTTCTGCTTGTTGCCTGTCCTTAGCAGTGGTTTCCTAGCAGATATTCTACCATGAAGGCCTGGGCCCATATTCACAAAGCTTCTTAAGCCTAAAAGTTGCTCCTAGTGACGGAATTCTAAGAAAAATCTTAGAATTAGGGCATTTTCTTAGAATTTTCCCTTAAATTTAGGATTAAATCTTAGTAAAGATAAAAATGATTCACAAAAACATCTTAGCCCTAAAAACAGCTCCTAAGGTAAAATTTGTTAAGAGTAGAGAGGAGAACTTTTAAGAGGTTTAAAAGTTCTTCTAGCAGAGGACAAAATAGCGGAAAGAAGAAATATTCTCCAAACACTGAACGTAAAGCTAAAAGTAAACACTGCTCTTCTGTTCAATTTGGTTTTCTTGTCGTTTTACTTATTTCCATCTCTCTTGGATTGTTGGCTATATATCATCCAAAAGTGCAAATTAAATAAATTCAATTCAATTCAATTTTATTTATATAGCGCTTTTAACAATTGACATTGTCGCAAAGCAGCTTTACACAATAAAAAGAAATAAGTTTTTATGCAATGTGTATGAATCAAAATGATAAGATTGTCCCTGATGAGCAAGCCGAGGGCGACGGTGGCAAGGAAAAACTCCCTGAGATGGTAATAGGAAGAAACCTTGAGAGGAACCAGACTCAACAGGGAACCCATCCTCATCTGGGTGATAACGGAGAGCAGAGAATGATCAGCATAATAATGTGTACTGGAATTTCAGTGTAACAGGAGATGTGTTAAAATTTAAATTAAAAGGAGTCCAGTTTGTTCCCGGAGGCTCAGGTAGACTGTAGGAGATTCCAGTCCTGAGCTATCGAACAACTGAAGTCACAGGTCCCCAGAGCATCAATCGATGATAGGATAGTCTTCATGGAAACCATCCCCAGCCACCAAGCGCATCCAGGCAGACCACACGGGGCATCCATGTGACGGGATCTCCAACCAGAAGCAGGACTCCGCAATAAATAAATAAACTGTCCTGCAATCATGTAAATTGTAAAAGCTGAGACATTTTGCTCCCATCAATCTAAAATGGATTACAAGTAATAAAATCAGTACGGTAAATAAATGTGAGAACCTAAATATAGTAACTACTGTGTGGACATTGGCTGCTTCAAAAGTAGACACATTTTCAACATTTGGGTGTTTAATTATCTTTAAGACATTTAGCCTAGAAACTTAAATAAAATAAGTTTATAAATAAAATATCCTGTAGTCATGATTATACAATTATACAATTATTTTTTTATTAACCAATCACAGTCCTTGAATTGCTGCATCATCGCTAGCAACAGGGTCAACAACACCTCCTCACTAAGATAAAAGTTTTTCTACTTTCCTTACTCAGAGTTGCTCTAAAACGTTTCCTAAATCACTTTTAGTCTAGGACTCCCAGCTAGGACTTTTTAAGCTAAGATAGGAGCTCTCTGAGAGAATTCTAAAAAGCTTTGTGAATATGGGCCCTGATTCACACAGTCTCCTCTTAACAGTTGTTCTAGAGATGTGTCTGCTGCTAGAACTCTGTGTGGCATTGACCTGCTCTCTGATCTGAGCTGCTGTTAACCTGCGATTTCTGAGGCTGGTGACTCGGATGAACTTATCCTCCGCAGCAGAGGTGACTCTTGGTCTTCCTTTCCTGGGGCGGTCCGCATGTGAGACAGTTTCTTTGTAGCGCTTGATGGTTTTTGTGACTGCACTTGGGGACACTTTCAAAGTTTTTCCCATTTTTCGGACTCACTGACTCATTTTTTAAAGTAATGATGGCCACTCGTTTTTTCTTTACTTAGCTGCTTTTTTTCTTGCCATAATACAAATTCAACCTCTTTGAATGAGAAGGTGTGTTCAAACGTTTGGTCTGTACTGTATCTCACCACAATTACAATGGTTTTTCAACGTTAGTGTTCCTCCTGGGATTATGGGAAGGAGCTGAGCGTTGTTTACTCCAAGGAAGTCTTTACTAAATTTAAATTGTAAAAAGGTATCATTTTGATACCAATATTTTGTTGAAACCTTGCACAAAGAATATTATATATATTTTTTCCTCATTTTCATATAAGGAGCTTATAAGTCTGGAGTTGATTGTAAGTGATCTTTAAGTGGTTCTCTCTGATGTTCAGAGAAAAAGGCACCTGTTTTTTTTTTTTTACCCAGCTGCTAAACATCTGCACAAATTCGCTTGGCCTCATTTACAAACATTGATTTGTGAAGTACCAAAATACTCATCAGACCAAACAGCTTGTGGGGTCTTGAGTGTTCGACTATCAGCAAAATATCACAACGGAATGGAAAACAGCTCCTACAGCAGAGGCTTTTAAAATGCCATTCACGCGTACCTGACAGTGTGCGTCAATAAGGATTTCAACTGAAATGTCCAAAATGAAGCTTCGCTCAGGAACAGTGTGGGAGAAGGAAAGCGAACATAACTGCATGTTAAAGATAACTGCGATAACCATGAGTTTATGGAATAGCCATTTTAAGATGCAATGTTTGGGAACTTGCACACAAGATACACACGCACACACACATCATCATTCTCCCATCTGCTAAGATCTCTAATCGGGTCGATAAGCTTTTGACACAGTAATTGGGAAGAGGAGGTTTGAGACTGTGTGCATGAAGGAAGGTGCTGCGCTCTACACCTGGAGCATTAAGATTCTGCCTGAGTGCCTTCTGGCCGACCTTGAATCTGCTGCTGCGCCATGCTTGATCCCATCAGATCTTGCCTGTAAAACCGGACCAGGTAAGGTGACCTCTTGCTGTGAAATCAAGTGGCAGAATTATTGATATTTGCCCAACGATGCTGAGCTTACTCCTATTTCTTGATAATCAGAGATCAGACGCACAAGCACATGTCACTGTTGCACTATACATATACTATATACATATACAGTATACGTGTAGAATCGAGTAGGTTATTATCTAGGACGCATGTTAAATCCTGCTGGGGAAGTTCAGAGAGTGTAAAAGGAACGTTGTACCTTTAAGTGTCCACTGTGGCCGCTAATTTCTTGATTAAATATTCAGAGCTGCATTCACCCCCTACTGGTGTGTGATTATATGGGTCAAGATGTGAAGGAGTCATGACACTGATGAATGGTTATGCACCTACATATTACGACCTTTTAATTCGATTGAACAGTGGCACTATTACACAGCAGTATAACACCCGACTAGCTGTGGATTTATTCTTTATTGCCGAAAGAGGTCAAGTCATAGAAACAAAATTCATTTCTGATGGTTGAGAACTTTATACTGCACAAAAATCTTATCAAACTAATTTATGAACTGTTTAACCTTAGCTTAAGTGGATGATTAATTATGTATATAACATAATACGACTGAATCAGAATTTGGATTGCATTTAATTTTGATTTTTAATCATGATACGTAATAATAATAATAATAATAATATAATAATAATAAATATTAATAATGCAATGAATGTACAAGTTAATATATATATATATATATATATATATATATATAATATATTATTACTTGTACATTCATTGCATTATTATTATATTATTATATTAATAATAATATAATTATTATATTCTAATTATAATTATATTATATTATTCTAATTATTATTATTATATATCTATATTATCTATCTATCTATCTATATATAATTAGAATATAATAATTATATATATATATATTATTTTTTGTCTCCAGCAGAGAGGCATTCTACCATGGGCACAGTGGGTGGTCTGTGCAGGCTATATGCAGCTGTCGCTTTGCTGGGAAATGTCAGGGGGACATTTTAAAATAGAAATGTTAAACAGAAATCATATTTCTATACAAAGCGAGCACAGGCACATCGCCGCAGAGCAAACTTCCTTGCGAGGGACAAAAGCAATAGACATGCTGTTGCACTCCACAGCCAGCAGACATGCATCACGCATGGAAGATCAAGGCTAGAAGAAATCTGCCAATCAAGCTCGGGTGTGGAGCACCACCATGACTGTAAAACAAAAGGCAAGTTCGACAGTGATCGGAAAAAAAAAAAGAAAGAACAAAGAACATAGTAATACCTGGATTTGTTTGGAGGACATTATTTTTTCAGTCTGAATAACATATTCATATTCAGTTACATATATACATCAGTTACGTTTAAGCATACGGATCTCAGCTAAATACACAAAGGGACGCTGTCTTTGCTGAATCAACTCAAGTGTCCTTGTATTGAGAGTACTTGTATTTATAGATTGGTCAGGGCTCTCTTATCTTTTTCTTTCTCTCTCCCTTATAATTTAAAATTTATATTAGCCCTGGTTTATAAGCAGGAAAAATACTATGCAGCATGCTTTTAAAAGACAAAGAAAAATCGAATCAAATCGATAGGCTGTGATGTGACGGAAGTGAAAGAAAAGTTGATTAGTTTTCTATAACACCGTGTACTAGTGTGTTTTATTCTTCTTACAATTACAACATTCCAGTTCTTAGAAAACAACACCATGTACACACATAATAATATATATATATATATATATATATATATATATATATATATATATATATATATCATTTGACAGTGACAGGGACATGTAATGCTTCTCACTCACTTACTCATCATCTATACCGCTTTATCGTGTATACAGAGTCACAGGGGAGCCTGGAGCCTATCCCAGGAGTCTTAGGGCACAAGGCAGGGTACAATGGACAGGGTGCCATTCCATCGCAAAGTACACACACTTGCTTGCTCATTGCTTGCACACTAGGAATGCCAATTAGCCTGACCTGCATGTATTTACATTTAGGCATTTGGCAGACACCCTTATCCAGAGCGACTTACAGTACATTTTAATCTCGTTATACTGATTATATCGGTAGTTGTGGGTTAAGGGCTTTGCTCAAGAGCCCAACACGACCTTCCGAACCGTAATCCAATGCCTTAACCACTGACCCATGTCTTTGGACTGTGGGAAGAAACCAGAGTACACGGAGGAAACCCACCAAGCACAGGGAGAACATGCAAACTCCCTGTACACAGACCCTGTGGCGAGAATCGAACCCAGACCCTGGAGCTGCAAGGTGACAGTGCTAACCACTAAGCCACTGTGCTGGGACTATAAGCATCAGCTATTCATCAGTCTCTCTTTCTCTTTGTCTCTCTCACATACACACAATTCATATTTCTATTGCACTGTGCTATAAGTACACAATAACCTTTGTTTTGTACAGTAACTTTGTACATATATCGAAACTTAAATAGTCCCGCCCTGCATCAATGATACAGTAACAGACATTAAAAATACAGTAATAGATAATTACAACGGCAGATGCGATGGTTGAAGGACCTTTACAATGGCATTTTAAGGCAGCTTTGTCCTATTGACATTGTGCCATTCCTAGTACAGTAGCTGTAAATGACATAATCTGTGCTTGATTTCCTGAACATTCATCTTAAACTTTCTATCTTTGCAAAAGATAATTATTCACCATTTTTTAAATGTTTGGGGACATGACTTGAAAAATGGAATGTATTTAAATAATAATAATAAAAAAAATCTGTATTATAAATCAAGTCAAACCCCGTCAAACATTTTCAGCATGTAACACAAAGCTACAAGCTACATTGCTGAATTGTGTTATTGCATGTCATGATGGTTCACATTCATAATTACAAGTGACTTTTATCTGACTCTAATGTGGATGCATCTGTCCGCTGAAAAGGCATGCATACATACAACAATACTTCTTTGCTAGTGCCATCTGGGTTAAAACATGTCAGGGGTCTGTACTCCCGGATGTGATTTTAGCAAAAATAAATTTTAATTCAGGATTTTGCTCTGGAGGATGGAAACATGCTAGTTGGCTTTATTTGTTGCAACCCAGAAAAAGGAAGAAAGCCAGATGGCTCACTTTCGCTGTTTTATTAGCTATTGCTAGCATTGCTATTAAATCCATGCACTGCCTTTGCAGTGAGAGCCTCGCATGCACAGAGGAAAAAAATAGCATGGATTCTGATCTGACTGTTCATTATCAAATTTATCATATGTTCATATGACTTTGACTCAGATCTGATCTTAAAAACACCAGGGTATTCACAAACATCAGTATTCACACTTAAGTTTCTTAAAAGTTGCTCCAGTGATGAAATTATTAGAATTACAGTATGGCATTTAGAATTTCCCCTTAAATTTAGGATTAATTTTAGTTAAGATAAAAATTATTCACAAAACGTCTTAGCTCTAAAAACAGCTCCTAAGGTAAAATTGGTTAAGAGCAGAGAGGAGGACTTTTAAGAGGCTTAAGAGTTTCTATAAGCAGAGGACAAAATGGTGGAATGAAGAAATATTCTCCAAATGCTGAATGTAAAGCTAAAGGTAATTGCTGCATCATCCCTAGCAACGAGGTCAACCACAACTCCTCACTAAGATAAAGGTTTTTGTACTTTCCTTACTCAGAGTTGCTCTGAGAAGTTTCCTAAATCATTTTTAGTCTGGGACTCCCAGCTAGGACGTTTTAGGCTAAGATAGTAGCTCTCTGAGAGAATTCTAGGTAACTTTGTGAATACGGACCATTATTTGTGCGTTTAGCGATGCCCTATAAAAATAAATAAATAAAAAAAACCCTCATCTGTCTCATATTAGGGTACAAAAATAGAATCGTCTCAGTTCAGGCTGGTAAAGTGAAAGCAGCCTAAAGTCTTCAGGTGAATCAGTGAATTTGATTCCATCTATCCATCTACCCATTTATTCTTCTTGCCGTTTAGTATCTCCGTATTTAGTATCTTACTTTTTGAGTGAGTTTAGCCTTGACCTGTTTTCTTACTAAAAACATGTTTGTCTGACCCCATATCCTTTGGAGGAAATGAGCCTAGGAAGATTTACGCAAGTAATACAGGGCATTTTTTCTTTATTACAGATTTCTATTGTACAGTACTTCGATGAAAAGTATTGACATGGACTGCATTAAGCGTTTCTTCTTTTGAACTTGCATTTGCTAATGCCACTTCTGTCAATGCTTTTCTGCTAATGATTCTGTTAATAAATAATCAGTCACCCCTTTTTCATAACACAACCTATTTGTTTAGTAATGCATAAAGAGCATTTGATACAGTAAAGCTCATCAGCCTGTTGCCTAGCAATCACTGCTATTTCCGACATATCACTGCATATTACTGCATCCTCCCAATGGTAATGAAATAAGTTCGTTCCAAAGCAAAAACTATGAGAACAAATAATAATAATAATAATAATAATAATAATAAGTAATTATAATAACATTAACACATATTCATACACCATAATGAGCCAATTATGCAACAATAATCTGCAAATTCAAGTGTCATTATTCTGTACAGTATGTGTAGACGAATGCAGTGTGGAAATGCCTTTTTAATCCATTTTAATATGGAAGAGAACATGATGCTCAAATTCCATCATTTTAAATCTTCTTTTAACATGGATTGAAATGTTCAAGTCTCAGTGGCTGTAAAGACCTGTCACTTACTAAACATTATATTCTTCAGTAGATTTTAATTATAAACAGAGAAAAATCAGATTTATGGCTTCATCGTGAATGAGAAGCATGCCCCATTGCACAATGACTGTCTGTGGCGTCTGACAACATGAACAACCTGACAAATGATGGGAAGCAAAGATGGGAAATGCCAAGAAGGTGCATTTTATACTGTCGAAAATTATTACATGAAATTAGCACGTAATGGAGCAGATCCGGTGCCAGGACCAATTAAATGGGAGGGGGTGAATAGTTTTTCGGGATGGAGGTGGGGGGTGGTATATGAGCTCACAATATGAGCCTACAACATTAAGGAAACCCACAGTTTTCAATCAAGTACACTATTGTGATATGAAACAAACATGATCTCTCACAATGCACTATTTAACACAGGAAACTGGCACTGCAGTACAAACTCTTGCCCTATAGACCTACAAGGTAACACTGCTGCTCAACAAGACAAATCATATGGTGTCATATTAGTGCCTCTTTACCAAAAAAGTTTTTCGCTCGATCTATATCTGCTTCCATCAAGATCTTACACATCCATGACAATGCATCCACAAACCAGACCAATCAAAGCCTGCAAAAAGGCCAATTCTAACAACTCTGGCAAGGAAACAGCCAATCAGAATTAAATGTCGGCCAATATTTCTTCTTTAACGGGGAGCTGTTGAGAGGAAATGCAAGGAAATTTAAGCAAGTCTTGCTTAAAGTCTCTTAAGTATTTATTTATTTAAACCCAAATGATCCTCATCCTGGACTACCAGCTATAAAATAGCCTCACTGTATCAATATATTGCACTGGATAATAGCTGTTTTCCTGCCTGCGATCCCTTTGCAAAAAGATTTTGGTCTCATCCCTCAACACATGACTCCAATTCAAGTTCCAATGAGGACTGCCAAAGTTCAAATGCTGAAAATTTTCAGAAGCTCTCAAGAAGGACTTCTCTTGTGCCAAGAGTGTGATTGTCTCTGTGTGATTTTTGGCCTTTTCTCCTCCACCATTCTTCTCACTTAAAGCAAAGGGGGGTTGGGGTGGCAATAGGGGATTGGCAGTGTACATGTGCAACCTCTAATAGGCTATTTTCTAATAGGAAAAGTCAGTTTCAGACTTTCTACACTTTTTTATTTTTATTTTGGTATGACCCTCATTATACTTAAAGGAATTTTTAATCACCTCCCAAGTGAGAGGATGGGAAAGACGGAAAAAGAGACAAGAGGAGACATGTATCTGAGCTCAAGTATGCAGAGCTGGGCAGTTATTTTAAACGGCAAAAAAAGTAACAGTAAAAATGCATTACCACCTGGATTACCAAAATGGCGTCAAGTACATCTGAGCCATGCATGCATAATTCTCCTGCACAACTGATGTTTTTTTGTTCCAATGGTTTGGTTTTGACCTGCGCACACTTCTAGAGCAATGGGTTGAACATAAAAAGATTTAAAGATGCGGCTTAAACCAGTCAGTCATAACACTAACACATTAACATTGATTATCCATTATATAAGAGTAAACTAGTGACAGGATCATGGACACCCAAGGCTCATCTATGCCCACGGAGACCAAACGCCAGCGTGTCTGATCTAATCCTACAGAAGAGCCAATGCAACAAAAAAGGCTCAATGCTGGCAATGATATAAAGGCACCAGAATACCCAGTGGGCAAAGAGCCCAAGGCTGCCGATCCGGTCTCTATACTCCCCAGATCCCAATACGATAAAGCATCCATGGCATGCACTGGACAAACAAGTCTGATCCATGAAGACAAATGCATTACACTTAAAAAATTTTTTTTTAGAAGAATATTAAATAAAGATGCCATTTTAACTAGACCAGTAATAACAGTTTTAGTTACGTGTTCTGTTCCAGTATTCAATTTAATCAGTTGCTTTTGATTAATTTAGAAACTAAGTGTGTGAATATTTTCAGTTTTGCCTGCACAACAGCTGGCTGACAGACCATGCAGACTTTTCTGTTGCTATGTTTTATGCCAATTTATATAAGCAGATGTAAAGTTATTAAATTATTCAGTCATCTAATGATAATTTTCTTGAGATGAGGTCTAAAAGAAAACCATCAAGGAGAGATAATGAGAAAGTGGATGTGCAAATCTGATCGACATTTCTAATGATTTTTTTTTTTAACAGCATTTATATTGCTGACTATTGTGTCAATAAATTCTTTGCTTCAATATAGTAATCTGATTTTTAATGGATTTGGATGTAGTTCTATAGAGTTTACACATTGCATAAAACAGCCACTTCAATTTGATGCGCTCATTCAATTTTAATTCAATTTGTAAAAGGGCTTTTATCAACAGTCACAACAGAAATCGTGATGTAGCTTTAGATCCCTAATGAGAAAGACAGAGGAAACAATGTCTCAGAAAAACTCCCAGAGAGATTCATTACTCTATTTCTACTATATACTGTACTGTATAAAGTCTGACATTACTACTGTGGTGAAAGGATGTTCGTTATGAGCAGATTGTGCTGGGTGAAAAGCAGTGCTGGGATAAACACTAAAGCCGTGACAGTGCCCTAAAGCACCAAGAGTTCTTAGGAAGTAAAAATCAACTTGATTATTCCTGAAGCAAGGTTGAAGTGTGGGCATAAACTATTTATTCAAAGCTCAAATGTTTTACGATCCATGTGAGATCGCCCAAAGCAGAAGATGATGACTCACAAATATCCATGCTGGATCACAAGGTGCAATCCATCCTATTGCATCATTCCACACATGTAAACTCAATAGCATCTTACAGCTGGTCAAAAAGAAACAAAACGTGGTGTTTTTTTTACACATATTAAATTGCCGCCATAAATTAGACCTTATTAACCATGAATGTGTTAGAATATGGGTTAATTGAAGTCAAGCTACACAAATAGTGAACCTGCAAAAAACGGGGTTTTACTTACAGAAAAGCTTTGTGCTTTAGATCAAAATCTCATGCTTATGCTACTGTACTTGATTAGGTCAGGGATTAGGAATATCATCAAAATTTGGTGAGAAAGTTAGTATAGTATGAGTGGCCACATACAATTATAAATAATAATTGCCACAAATAGCTTTTAAATCTTAAAAAATGTGTAAATTGCTGTTCAGTTTTAAGGGCTACATACACTTGAATATTTGCAAAATCTCTTGAAAAAATTGCACAATCACTGTTGAAAATTGAAGGAAGGAAGTGAAACTAATATTTTTACCACTTACTAAAATAACCTGATGACTAAGCGTAATCATTTCATTTTTATTTAATTTATGAGGCTCCAAATAAACCTCCACTGAGTGCTGAGTGCTACCAAGTACAATAAAAGCTCAGCCCAATGCTGTTCAGTAAGGCCGTATTTCAGAACTGCACTCTCTGGTGCTGAATGCTTCCTCCCTTTGTTCTATAAGAATTGAACAAAGTGGGTGAAGACTATAAAATTAGGACAAGGCTTTCCTGTCTATAGAAAAAGTACCCTCAATTACATTTTAAGCTCTTTTATCTCGTACGTAGCAGCCATTGAACTAATACAAATCATCGCTATGTTCACATTTTGAAAAAAAGAAAGGGACGGAGGACAAAGGGAAAAGCCTTGGTGTATGTCTGAGTGTATGAAGATCTCCGGAGTGAGGTAAAGTGACTGTTTGGATCATGAAAGTGAAATAGGTCAGGCAACTGTAAAATCTTACCCAATTATCTCACATTAAAAGTAGGCCACCTACATTTAGCATTTGGCGAAAACAATCTAATCTGGACAACACTGTGCATTAATGAATGCGACGCGTAATCTAATGACTAAACTGCTTTATATGCAATTTCTTCAAGCATACTAATCCAGCAGGACTACTTCTATTCAATATAGTACACACAGAAAGAAAGTGGAGAAGAATTACCAATTTCACAGATTTTTAAGTGGCAATTTCTTTTTTTTAATGTGACAAATATCCACACACACACACACACACACACACACACACACACACACACAACAATCTACATTATAGTTGAAGTTGGATGTTTAAATACTGTGCACTGAAGGTTGACACCATTAAAATGTATTTTAACCACTCTACAGATTTCATGTTAACAAATTATTTTTTTGACAAGTTGATCAGGACACCTACTTTACACATGACACAATTATTTCACTAATAATTCACTGTTTCACAATTCCAGTGAGTCAGAACTTTTCATTCACCCAGGTGACTGTGGCTTTAAACAGCTTGGAAAATTCCAGAAAATGATGTCATAGCTTTAGAGGCGCCTCATTGGCTAACTGACATTTGTAGATGTGTTGTGGGAGGGCTCTTCAAACTCAGTGCCTGTTTGCTTGACATCATGGGAAAAGCTAAAGAAATCAGCTAAGACTTATTTCCAAATGTTTGAAGGTACGTGGCAGAGAATGTTTTCTGGAATAAAATGTCAGAAATCATCAAAAACAAAAGTATAAATACATTTAACCTCTGTGTCTATAAACTTCCAACTTCAGCTGTGTTTGTTTGTGTGCTACTGTGCTAAAGCCTTAGGCACCATATTATCTGTAGTACAAATGTCGGTATATCTGTTTATCATATCTGCATTATTATGCACAAAACCATTCACTATTTCCAGGCATAAATATTTATAAATAAATAACAAATATTCTCTTAAAGAAGAATATTTGCATGAATGTAAAGGAAGAAACACACTGTATTACAAGACAGACCAGTTTTCAGCTGGAAAAAAAAAAATAATAATAATTCAGGGCCGTGGGTTTTGCATAAAAACAGAAAGGAGCATAAATAATAATACAAAAACGATAAACTTTTAAAATGTTAGATTAGATTTAACTTTATTGTATACACTTAGCATCTAACCAGAAGTGCATCTGTGGCAGTGTGAAATCATTTGCATATGTAAACGGTACACAGAGAAGGAGCTATATACACTGACTGCAATAAGGGAAGATGTATACCATGATAAAATAATTTGCATATGTAAACAGTACACAGAGACGAAGTTATGTACACAAGCAATGATTATAGACGGATGCAATGTAGAGAAGATACTGGTTACCATAGTTATGATATCATGGTTATACTGTATACAGTACAGTACATCTGTGCAAATTATTATGCAGGGTTTCATGAGGGAGGTTAATGTATAGAATACATGCAACAGTTATGAACAGTGCAATCCTGTGTGTTCAAGTTTATGTACAGTAGGGTGTTCTGAGCAGCAAGCAATTATGGGTAGTGCAATTCTATTTACAGTATCTGTATAGTAGTATAAAGTCTTTGATGAGATATAAAACAATATTCACCACGATTTCTCTTCCCATTCAGTCATGGTGTATTCTCAGCCTCTATCTTGTTATTGTTTGCCACACAACAGCTAATGAATAGGGAGGCTCATGACACACACTGCTCATTCTGAGACTGGTGACGTCAATGTACAGTATCTTGTTAAACTGCTGCTAATGTGACGTCACAGGACAGCTAAAGATTCTGGCTGTCGTTTGCTAAATTTTCTAGACAGGAGTTAGGCATGGTTATACTAAATACCACATTCCCCATTTTGGAAGTACGGACAATTTTGGCCACATAGCCATGGGTGGCTTTGCCAAGATTGAAGCTTCTGATTTACAGGTTGTTTACAGATTTCCTTATTACTACTGAATCCTTTGCCTTAGTTACGCAGTTCTCTGAACAGAATTAAAATTATTACTTCAGAAGCAAAATGTACACCATCTGATCATTTCATCTGCCTCATCATTTCTGTGGTGAACAACCGCTGAGAAAGTAAATCTTTCAGTAATGATTTGTGCTTCTGATTTCTTTTATCTGCTAATACAATTATGGTCTGTACACACACACTATACATATATATATATATAAACAAATGAAGCAATCAAGATGATCCATCAGGCACATACTGTAGATATTATTAATACAACCATGACAACTATACAGTGGATAATACACTACCCATTCAAAAAAAAAAAAAATCATGAATACTAACACTTGAAGTTGCATGGTAAAAGTTCAACAGTGAAAACAGTAAATAGCTTCATATGATGATTAATGCTTGTTAATAAGATGAAGATAGTAATATAATGTTTTATAGTCAAAATAATAACACTTTCATGTGCACCTTGGATTTGGACTTAACCGCCATTACAAAAAGCCATAAGAAAACCACTTATGACGAATCAGAAAAAAAGGCAAAAATCTCACATGATCTGATGAGCTCAGATTGCCCAATGCACTGTACAAGCCTCCCTACAAGGGCAGTATTATGATCTGGGGTTGCTTCAGGTCTAGTCTCAGCAAAGTTATGTGGCAATAAAATGAAGTCAGCTGACGACCATATCAGTGCAGTTTTTCTTCCCGGGTGGCAAAGGCATATTCCAGGACTCGGATTATGGGATCATGAGGAATTATTTTTCACACATGACCTGCCCACCATAATGCTGTAATTATAGCTGAAGGTGATTGTTCATCTCTTAGTGTCAGATTGATGATGTTCTAACTTCACAACTTTTCAGAGCTCATGGCCTGAAACAATACTCTGACCCAAGTATGTGGTTTCAGCTCATTCATTCAGCTATGTACAGTAGCTGATAGGTTTGCCTGACACCATTCATAAACCACTAATATTTTATGGTGCCATCAACTCATTTCAGCACTGGAAAACAATACTCACCTCACTGTTATTGGCACCTCAGTGTTATTTCTAATGATCTGACTGGAAATGATTTTCAAAACATCCCCGCCACTGCAGCCCAGGCTGGCACCTGGATATCCGTCCTGGAGGAACACATGGAGAAAACTATCCCCAAACATCTGCTCCTCAGCTAAACAGACAGAGATCATGTGATCAGTTAAAGAATATCGCACCTGATATCAGTCTGCCAAAAGTGCTATGGACTTGGGTAAAACACTATAGCTATATACTGTAGGTTTATTAATTTACATTTTTATAGGTCATTAAATACCTATAAAATATAGGCCGTTCACAAAAAATGAGGCACTTTCCACATGAGCACAGATTCACATACTGTACTTAACAATAAGAACATTGTTTAATGTTGTCAAAAGTTAAAACATTTATTTCAACCTGAAGATGATCTTAAAAGAATTTAAAAAAATAAATAAATAGTACTAGTGTGAAAATACTAAATCAAGAAAATACTCAACATCAACATCTGTTAGGATTCTCTAATGTCCTTTCAAATAGAAATAGTATTAACCATGTAAACAACAACAATAGCAACAGAAGATTATTAGACATTTGAATACGACTGGTGAATATCTGAGTAGTGGCGAGTCTCCACTATACTGTAGCCTCAGATTCTCATAAATTCTCAACTGACAGGGGTGGAACCTGTTGTAATCGTTGCTGTAGACTATCCACCTCAGTCGTGTGATTTGAAATGCTTTTCTGCTCACCACAGTTGTAAAGAATGACCATCTGAGTTACCGTAATTTTCCAGACAGCTTAAATACTTTAGAGGCCAGGTTCGGTCCTAGAGAGCCGCAATCCTGCAGAGTTCAGCTCCAGCCCTGAAAAAAAAAACTCTCCTGCCAGTAGCCTTAGTAGTCCTCAAGACCTTGATTAGCTTGTTCAGCTGTGTTTGATTAGGGTTGGAGCTGAACTCTGCAGGATTGCGGCTCTCTAGGACCGAACTTGGCCACCCCTGCTCTAGAGAATACTTATTCTCTAGTCCTTCGGCTTACAGAATCGCTGCTGACTGCGTGTCGTTTGTTTTACAAACCAGTCTGTGTATACTCTAGAGATTGCTGTGCAAGACTTTTGATTACGCAGGATAACACAACACAGTTCTAACTCACTTTATTTCTCTCTATAATCCCATGCTACACTGACGCACTTATCCTAGCGTTTCTTTATTGTTTGGATACCATCAATGGCGAAAGTTTTCTGAGTCCATGATTGGATGACATGCATTCTGTCTGAAATGTGGAAGTGAGGTCAGGACTGTACACAGGATGTGGCAATAACTCCCACCTGAGTTCCTGGAACATGCAAGTGGTGCTCGTGAATGATTGTGTGAATACAGTAGTTCCCACAGACAGATGCGTCTCCTCTGCATGTTGGCGACAAGTTATCTGTTAAGTTTTTCAAGGATCAGGTGTTCCACATGCTGAATGTTCCTGGGAACGTCTGCAGTTGCCTTTGAGCCATTCGATTTGTGGCTATTATTTTTAATCGTCGTACTATGCTTGAAGTTTCTAAATGTCAATCAGGGTATGCATTCACACGAAATTTAATCACAAGTCCAGGTTTGACTCGAACACCTCTTATACTCAAATCAGCACCAACAATCATGCCCTAGTCACTGAAATCATTTAGATTTTTGATGTGAACCTTACTTGAAGCTCTTAACTGGTGCATGCATGATTGTTTGCATTGTGCTACTGCAACCTGATTGAATGATTGGACATGAGTGAATGAGCAGGTGTTTGAGTGTTTCTAAAAAAAAAAAAAGGTCTTTTGGTAGGAAACCAAATGAAACCCAAGATCAGCATAAGGGTCTCTATACAACTGCTATTAATTTATACTATAATTTAAATTAATAGTATACTAAAGTTATACTATTTGATTATATAAGAGATATATTCTGTTGTGTACTTTGTCTTGTTTTCTTGCTCCTGTATCTCCAAACGACTATACATCTTTCCAATACATCTTTGATGTTGCTGGCTTTTGGCATGTCTCCTGATGATGTATAAGGACCTCCTATTGTCTCGCAGTGGGGTCAGGTGCTGATACCTCCCTGTAAGAACAAGGAATTGCTGCCCAATCTCTCTCCAGTCTTCTCTTTTCATTCTGCTTTTAATGAAATAAAGCTGCCCCTAATCTGTATAGTGAACGCCTTGTACGCCATTATGCAGTTTCCTTCAGGGATTGATTTCCTAGACATCGACATCAGTGAGTCTCAGCCGTTAAGAGGACTTAAAGCCACTAGTCCATTATACCTAGCTTACTCCATAGTGTACATGACAAGCACCGTGCAGCATGCCAATTACTTTCGTTCTTGTTTCTCATGACATTCGAGGCACTACAGAATGCGTAGGAAGCTAAGTGTGACATTTTTCTTGCGGTGAATTAAGCTTGAGTTACAGTTCTTTAAGACTGACCTATTAAGTGTTATTCCACCTAGACCTCATTAGGTAAAAAAAAAAAAAAACTTTTTCAAGACATTTTCTATGATTGGCAAGTTGCAGTTCTTCACTGTACAAGCTGTACAACCATCATTATTTTTTATAATTAAATAATAATAATAATAATAATAATAATAATAATAATAATCAGATATAAATGCTTTTCTTATCCCAGAAAATGTTTTGGTTTTTCATATTTTCCAAGTTGATTCTTGTGAAATATCATTTTACAATTTCTGAGATCAAAGAGCATCTAAAAGTAATATACCAAGTAGCGGATGTTTCGAACACAAAATTAATTCTATGCACATTCGTAGCCCATAGAAGGAAACATCAAAGCTACACAGAATAGAAGCAACCTGAACTGAATGCACAATGTTTAACACAGCTATTACACTTAAAGAGCCCAAATAGATGACCTATAACCTGATCATTATTCTTCAAGTATCAGTGCTGAAGTTATGTTCTGCAAAGGGTTTTTTTCATTACCCTCATTTCATTAGCAAGGAGCCAGACAATACCACTCATCACTGTTAAAAGTGACAGAAGCTGTACGAGTGAGAAAAACTTTTCTATATACATGGAACATTGAAAGACTTTACAAATAATATTATGTTAAGCTTGACAAGAGGTGCTGTTGCAGAAAAATGATCAAAGTCAGAGTGGTGTGTAGCAGCCTGGATACGAAGCATTTCAGCATCACAGCAATTCTTTCCGAAAATGTTCTCCTTGCAGAAATGTTCACTCTCTCAATAATTAGAATTATTCTGTAGCAAATAATAAACTAATGATATAAAATATATATAAATATGTTGATTTTTCAGAAGGTGAAGTCACTATAAAGATTATAAAAAATCACCCCACTTTTAGGAGTCCATTCATCATCTTTAGAGAGCAACCCTTATATAAAAAAAAGTTGAAGTATGCAATTAGCATATTTCTTTTAAACGAAAAATAAATATGTATGCCTTGAGTTTACTTTTTGTGTGCTTATCTAAGATATACTAAACAAAATTTTTACTAAAGTAGTAAACTTCTCATATCATATTTCTTATTAAATGTGATCAGAAGTATTAAAATACATACTAACATGCAAACCAAATTTTTGCTTTACACAGATCAGCTGTAACATTAAGAACCTGCCTCATATCGGGCAGGACCGATAAGATCATTAGCAGCAGATCATTTAAATCCTGTAAGTTGTGGGGTTGGGCCTTTATGGTTCAGACTTGTTCGCCCAACATATTCCACAGATCCAGTGGAACCTCGGATTGCGAGTAACTCGGTTTATGAGTGTTCTGCAAGACGAGCAAAGAATTTTGATAAATTTTGACTTGGAAAAACAAGCATGTCTTGGTTTACGAGTGCCGAGTTTTTTTACACACACACACACACACACACACACACACACACACACACACACACACACACACACACACACACACTCTCTCTTGCCTTTACACTCCCCCTCCCCGACTTCACACAGACACACACACTCTGCTCTACACAGAAACTCTGCTCTGTCACGATTCTTTTCAAAGGTAAGGTGCTGGTTCATTTGTTTAGTTTTTTGTTTTACTTTACAGCAGTGATTCCGTTAATCTGCGCTCATGCGAGTGTCATTAGAGTGATTTTTTTTTCCTGTTAAAACATTGTTTCCGTTGTGTGTGTGTTTGTTGTGAAACTTAAAAAGCGAGGTGGGAGGAGGGAGGAGGAGTTTTACTGTGTAAGACAAGGCAAGGGAAGGGGATAATTCCACACACGCACACTCACACACAAATACAGTGGAACCTCGGATTGCGAGTAAAGTGGTGTACGAGTGTTCCGCAAACCAAGCAAAGATTTTTAATAATTTTATATTCGGAAACCAAGCAAGTATTAGTTTACGATCATGCTTCACACATGTGACTCTTATTTTGACATCGAGCGTCACTCTCTCACCTTCCTTCCCTCCCCTCTCCCCCCTCCCTCACTCCCCCCCACGGCTTCGAAAACACACAAACTCTGCTCATTCGCGTGCAATTTGACACCGACACACACGCACAGACGCTCTCTCGCCTTTTCACCCCTCCCGGCTTCACAAACACACAAACTCTGCTCTGTCGCGATTCTTTTCAAAGGTAAGGTGCTGGTTCATTTGTTTTTTTTTACTTTACAGTAGTGATTCCCTTAGTATGCGCTAACGCCAGGTCAGAGAGATTTCTTTTTTTTTCCTGTTAAAACGGAGTTTCCGTGTTTGTATGTGTGTTCATTTGTTGTGAAACTTAAGTGATTCCTTTAGTATGCGCTCATGCCAGTCTCGCTTTTTTCTGTTAAAACGGTGTTTCCGCTGTGTTTATGCGCTTGTTGTGAAACTTAAAAAGTGAGTCTGTTAATATACGCTCATGTCAGTCTCAGAAAGATTTATTTTTTTCCTGTGTGTTTGTTATGAATCTTAAAAAGCGAGGTGGGGAGAGGGAGGAGGAGTGTTACTGTGTAAAACGAGGCGAGGGAAGGGGCTAATTCCACACACAAATACACACACACACACACACACACACACACACACACACGGCGCCTGCGCGCACCAACGGAAACACTTATCTATCAGGATTTATTTGTACTTTTTTTAAAGGTAAAGTGCAGATTAATTAGTTTTATTTTCATTTTATAGATTGTATTAAATATTTTTATGAATTTATTTTTTGGGGCTGTGGAATGAATAATTTGAGTTTTCATTATTTCTTATGGGAAATGATGATTTGGTTTACAAGTGTTTTGGAATACAAGCCCACTTCCGGAACGAATTATGCTCGTAATCCAAGGTTCCACTGTACACGGCGCCTGCACGCACAAATGGAAACACTTATCTGTTGGGATTTATTTTAACTTTTTTTTAAAGATAAAGTGCAGGTTAATTTGTTTTATTTTTACTTTATATATTGTATTAATTATTTTTCTGTATTTATTTTTTTGGGCTGTGGAATAAATTATTTGAGTTGTCATTATTTCTGATGGGAAGATTTGATTTGGTTTACGAGTGTTTTAGATTACGAGCCCGCTTCCGGAACGAATTATGCTCGTAATCCAAGGTTCCACTGTACTTCTGACCAGATTAAGGCCAATTTAAAGGCCAGGTCAAGACCTTAAGCTCTTTGTCATGTTCCTCAAACCCTTCCTGAACAGTTTTTGCAGCAACCTGCTGCAATTACGGAATACTGTTGCTGTGAAGGGATGTACTGTACACTGTTTAGGTAGGTGGTACAGTATGATATAACCCTTCAGATATAGGCACCAAGACCACTGAACTACTTCAATCACTGTGGGATCTTCAATTATCTGCATGTTAAATTTTGCCAAGAGTTCCTCACAAACCACATTTTTTTCATAAGATTACACCTCTTTATGTGGTCCTCTATTAGGTTAGTATGACCATGCAGAGGCAACTAGATTGGGTCATATTTGTTGGACTTCCCACTGGTTCCAGCTTCAATCTCTCACGAACTACCACTGCCAGAGATACAGGTGCTGTCTCGCCTCACGTATTTAGGGAGGTTGAGGTAGTAAATCTGCAGTGCCTAGCCTCTATCCTTTCATCTAACCTTATAGTCGACTTCCCTGAACTGCAGTGTGACGTCAAAGGGCCCTTACCACTCAATGTTTCAAGTAGCTCAATGTGGGTAGGGATATAAGTGCTCTATCTCTTCATGTAAATTCCCTTAGCTACATGTATGGTTTACAGTCAGCAATGCTGTTCTTGTGCCTTTCGCCAATGTTCCTATCCCAGTTTGTGGAGTTATGCTCTCAGATCAAGAATGTATTGAATTTTATTTTCAAAGAAGATCCTTTCTCCCAACTTTCCCGGATAACATTCAAAACACCATAATGCTTGAATCTGTACAACAGTTCAAATGAAGGGAACCCATGGAGGCTTGCAAGACCTCTCCTACTACTGTATGAATAACAGGTCTTGAGCCATCTGTTCCAATTATAAGCATCATTGTGAGTTTAACTAAAGAATCAAGCTTTTAAGCATGATCAAATAGTTCAACCAGACCATCTGTTTGCGGGTAGGAGACACTGATGCAAATCGACCAAATGGCAATAATTTGTACAGTTTGCATAGTTTATGTGACAAACGTGGTGCCCTGATCGGTCACAATTTCTTTCAGGATTCCAACTCGATATATAATATGCAAGAGTGTATCCTCAATACTGCATACAGAAATGTTGTAAGGAGGAACTGTTTCTGGGTTTTGCATTGCACAGTGCAATATAAGCACAAAGCGATATCCATACAGTCCTACTGAATGGTCATACGAGGTCCATACCAATTCTAACAGAGGGCAATGGCGTGTTTGGCGAGCTGACATTGTCAGCTGACATTGGCCACAGGACACCAATGGACCATTGGCATATGTCTGTGGCTCATAAGTTGGCTAGAATTTTTTTAATTCTTAAATGTTCATACATTTGATTACTATAAACTGCTTGGAGTAACATTTCAAAATATTCCCAAACAGGGAACCCTTATAAGGGGAGGATGGATGAAGGGGAGGAGACTTCCTCACCCCAGTGTCTGAAGCAGAGCTGATTTTGATGGACGCGGCTTTAGCTTGGCCTGAGTGGGGACCTGTCACTGACACACCCCTGGACAGCAGGAAGCACCGTAGTAACCATCAGTTCTGGTAGCACCGCACTACACACCAACCTTCTTGTTTGTGGAGCAGGGAATGGAACTGCTCCTGCTGCTCCTGTTGTTGGGGACATTACCAGGTCAGCAAAGAATGTGGACTCAATGTCTCAATTGGACTCAAACAATGTCCCTCCTTCAATCCTGGGTTTTTGCACCAGTGCAGCTGGGTCAAGGACTGAAGGACAGGAGGCAGGTTATGACGCAAAATATTTAATTTTGTTTTCGGTCTCTTCAAATGAAATTACTTTACTGACATTGCATTGATTACATTAATGTTATTTACTTCACCTCTCAGTGGTTTTAATGTTGCTGAACAGTGTATATATGTTGTTTACTATCATTACCAATCATTGTACGCCCACAAACAACACCAGTATCAGTCACAGACACCTAAAATAAAAGTCACAATTAGCACTTGCTAAAGAAGAGTAGAATTGTAGAGTAGAATAAGGATATTAATATAAACATATTATCTCGATTATACTGTATATTACTTGATTCAGGTCCATGTATGAGAAAACAGCATCTAAGGAAAGAAAATGATTAAAACCTGCATTCAGTTCCTCAGGATGTTAACCACCAACCAAAGAGCTAAAGGTAGTGCAAACGGCATTTATCCTAATTCTTGTCTGGTAGGTATTTTTTGACATCTCAATTAATGCAGGGAATTTTCAACATGAGCAAAAGGTGCCAAATTTATATAATTCGACGTCCACACCACTGTAGAGTTTAATGATTTTTCCCCCCCCTGTTCTACCTCACCTAATTCAACTCATGTAGGACTTGTTAACCAGCTGACAAGTTTAATCTAGTTCAATCAAGTTGAAAGTAATGCTCTGTTCCTCTAAGACTCAGCTTAGATATATCTGTATTATTGCCAAGGTTTATCTAGAGCTAGATATGATGGTGGAAAAACATGTCTTGTGATTTCTCAAGAGACATTTTCCCAACTGATTTTTGAAGAAGTGAAAGAAATATACGTTGAGCATTAATAAAAATTGTAATAATGATTAAATTATATTCCCAGAATCAAATATAATAATAATAATAATATAATTTAAGTTACAGATTTGTGAAGGAAGAAGCAAAATACTTTAAATTCACCGTTAGCTTTAATGCCCAACTGTCACCTTCCCTTTACTGTGGTGCTTTTTGAAAACAATTACATTTCCTCCAGGACACCTGCTCCCTGTAACTTGTGTTTCATTTCTTCTCCATCTTTCCCTCTCTTCTCACTTGTGGGATGACGAGATGACGAATTACTGCTCAATGTCCCAATGGCCCCATTACCCTGAGCTGGGCCTAACGGAGCGTTCGTCCTCTTTGTCAGTACCCGTCACCTGTTCTTCGCTGTCCACCGATTCCCTACTTCTTACCACCACATTCCTCTACCTCAGACTCCCCCAGGGCTGCGTTTGTCAGTGAGGAGGAGTGTAGAAAGAAAAAGGGGAGGGAGATGGATGAGTAGCAAGTCTAGCATACAACTTTGCCCTGTATTTTGATACGTGCTTTACCTGTACCTTCTGTTTAACTCTATGTTTGAGCTGTAGTTTTTTTTTTTCCTCTGGTCTTTTTTTAGCAACACCGACTGTGAGAGGATGGCTTAGAGTAGCATTAGCATTTGGCATGGAGTAGTAATCTCAATGTACTGTATATGAGACATACTAGATTTGTGAACACCTGACTACCACACCCATATGTGCTTTTTAATTATAAAGGTATTCCTGCTTTGTTGTTATAATAAACCTCCACCCTTCTGGGATGACCTGGTGTGCAGTCAGCATTCTGTGCCATCATGCTAGAACAGGTTTGAGAGTCAAAAAACTTTGATATTTACAGCTACAACGCTAACTTACACTAACATATCTTAACATAATTCGAATTCCAAATGGCTCTTCGACCTCTGATCAAGGGCACTATTTGGTGTGTTAGACAATGTATACCCTACACAACCCAAGTGCATTAGCTGTTCATTTAATGGTTATTTGGGATTCAACTTCAGAATGTGGGATAAATGGAAGTATTAATACAAACTTATGAAATTTACGGGACGGTGCCCCACTTCCATATTTAATTGTCCTCACCTACATAGCACTGGTAAGTGTTTAAAACTACCTTCTCCTATGTTATTTAAACTAAATATCGGTTGCCAGCTCTGCAACAGTTTGCTGCACTGTAGCGAAGCTGATGAATGTAAGGAGAAACAAAATGGCTAATCCTACATCAGAAATATGCCTCAGATAATGCATTTTTTCATACCTCAAATTCCCTTTACTTCATTCCTTGTCCAAATGTACTGTTTCAGTGTTTATGTAAATAAGCTATTGTTTGATGCTCAAGAGGGGGTTGGCATTGGACTACAGTTCAGAAGGTTCCAGGTTCAAATCCCATGACCACCAAGTTGTCCCTTTTGGCCCCTTGAGCAAGGCCCTTAACCCTCACCTGAGCTGAGCAACTAGTTTGGAAGGGGATCTTCTTATATGAGGTCATAATAAAAATTTAAGCACCACCCAAAATTAAATGGGGAAACATTTATTTCATTTTTTCCACCCACATTCAGTGGAGTCTAATCTGAATCTCTAAAATAAAGAAAAAATTAACTTTGCATAATTCTCCCTTTAATCCAGAAATGGGAGAGTTTTCACTGACACAAAATTATTCCAATTTTTATTTATCCTGTCTGGCTTGATTTTGTGAATTGATTATTATAATTTTCCAGTGTGAAATTCCAAATAGAAATATCTTATCAAGAGGCTGCTGTGCTAGTCACATATTATCAGACATCACCAAAACAAAAACATAATAGGAAGACAGAAAGATAAGAGGTACTCATCAGCATAATCTCAAAACAGGAACAGTAGTTTCTTATTGAACATCACATGCATGCTGTTAAACTGACATGCTGTATGACTATCACACGGACAACTGCACTTTTTCAGGACGTTATCAAGTTATTGAGGAGTTTATATGAATATTTCAGCTTCCTTTAGGCATGTGGTTTCAGCATTGGCATTACAGTAATTATGCGATGCAAACTGATTGCATATCTAAAATAATATCCGATGGTTAATAGGAGACATGAAGATCCATAGAATCGGCTGATATTTTCATAAAGTGTTCCACTTGTCTGTATTCTAATGATCAGAATGTGAAACATTGTGATTTTCAATAATAATCCCACCCTTTTAATTTTTGGGTCAGATTGATAAATTTACAAATTTACATTCAGGTATTTTGCAGACGCTCTTATTCAGAGACTTTGAAGTTTACGTGGATTATTATTATCATCATGATCACTGTGGATTATTATTATGATTATGATTATTTTATATATAATTGATTAATTGACTATTATTATTATTATTATTATTATTATTATTAATAATAATAATAATAATGTGTAACATTTATGGAACATAATTATGAACAATTTGAGTTATGTTTGGAACAAATCTGCCTCTATAAATGAGACATTTTAATACTCCATTGCAAAATTAAGCATGTACTGGCAGCAGATTATTCATTCACAAATTCATTCAACAAGGTCATATTAAATTTACATTTTTCATATTTACCTCATCATAAGAAAACGTCAGGACGACTGGAGTG
This sequence comes from Clarias magur, assembly GCA_013621035.1. NCBI lineage: Eukaryota > Metazoa > Chordata > Actinopteri > Siluriformes > Clariidae > Clarias > Clarias magur. The sequence goes on along the minus strand of QNUK01000188.1, from coordinate 942,507 downwards.
CAAAATTAAATCCTATGATGACAGCAATGACAGAAACTGAAGGAGAAATAATAAAATGACAAACAGCAAATTTCTTTCCTTTTTTTTCCCAAGACCTCTATCAGTAGAGGAAATTCATGAGCTGTCTGACAGCCAGTGACACGAGATAAACACTGTCAGATTTGTCCGATGTGGCCAGTGGCAGCTGAGGTGCGCTCACATAGCCGATCTGGCAGGGTGCAGGCAAAAAAATTAATTTGCTAACTTGACATCAAGACCAATCTCATTCTGATAATACAGGCTAAGCCCCACCCATCTGCCATCTCTGTCACAAATTTATAGATTCAGCTCATCTGGCTAACAGGTTATTTAACTGTCAAGCTACAGCTAGAGAAGTTATTACTAATGATTGCTATGAGATGTGTTTTACTCAATTTAACAAAAAGGTGAGGGCATTTCAAAAGCAAATGTGAAGATCTGCACAATATGCTAGTTCAACACAAATGACTGTATTTTACCTGAAACATCTGTATTTTAAAAACGGAAGCTTTCCAACAAAGGGAAATGAATACAATGATAACTACAGTGAGAAATGCTTTTTCCAGCCTGTTTCTTCCATTGGCTTTACAACCTTCATAGGGCATTGACTTCCCCCGTCAATATATTGAATAACACGAGCTTCCTGGTTGTTAGACAACAGGGCAGTTAGAGCTCTGACACGTGTTTCATCAAGTGCTGAATACTAATTTTCCTTCTGTTATTGACTTTTATTGGACACCCACCAAGCAGCCATAACATTAAAACCACTGACAGGTGAAGGGAATAACATTGATTATCTCATTACGGGGGGGGCACCTATCACTGAGTGGGATATAAAAGGAAGCAGGTGAACAATCAAGTCGGAGTTAATGTGTTGGAAGTAGAAAAGAAATGGACAGGCATAAGAAGCTGTGAGACTTTGACAAGAGCCAAATTGTGATGCCTAAATAAACAGATCTTCAAGATGGCAGGTCACATGGGGTGTTCTCGACCTACCAAAACCATAATAAACCATTGTATATACAGAGAACATCTCACAGACCTGCCATTTTGGATACGTGTTTGTGGAGAGTCCTGAAGTGAATGCCGGCTATGATAGAAAGGCGTCATAACCCATGATGCATTGCAGCATGCTGTGTATGGGCTGAAGAGTGACTCCCTCAGAAGGACAATGTTGACCCCCTGCCCATCCCCAAAAGTGCTAAGAAAGGGAATGTGAGCATTACAACTGGACCATGGAGTAGTGAAAAAAAGTGGCCTGGACTGATGGATCACTTTTTTTTTTTTTTTTACAAAATATGGATGCGAGTATGCAGTATGTGTCTCTTTACTGGGGAAATAAATGGTACTAGGATGCATTATGGGAAGAAGACATAATGGCAAAGACACTGGATAGTTCTGGGCAATGTTCTGGTGAGAAACCCTGGTTCCTAGCATTAAAAAGGATGATACTTTGACACATAGCTCCAACGCAACCACACTAACAGACCAAGTACACACCTTCATTGCAATGGTATTGAACGGCAGTGACCTCTTTCGGAAGGATAATGCTTCCTGCTACACTGTAAAAAAATAAATAAATAAATAAAAAAATGTTCAGGAATGGGATGAGGACGATGCTAAATAGTCAAAAAGTGTTTGACATGGCCTCCAAATTCCTCAGATCTCAGATGGCGTGTGCATTTCCAAGATGTGTTAGATGAACTAGTGTAACCCATGACTGCCCTACCTTACAACTTATGGGAAGTTGCTACTAACATCCTGGTGCTGGATACCGCAGTACACCTTTAGAGGTCTTGCGGAGTCCATGCCTCAATGGGTCAAGGTTGTTTTGGCCCCACGAGGCTAACCTATACAACTTTGCTGATTGGTGGGCACTGCATATTGTCAAATTAGCTCCATAAATTTGTTCCAATTATAAATTGTATTCAATTGCCTATTTAATTAATCTAATTATTAATGTTACAAATAAGCAGGGAGTGGTGGCTCAGGTAGCTTGTGTCATTATCTTACAGATAAACATGACAAAGATTAAAGTAGAATCCTCTCGATATGGTTTATGGAGGTTAAAAGGAGATGTTTCGGGTTGACCTTTTCAGCTGAATAACTCACTCATCATCTATACCACTTTTTCCTGTGTTTAGGGTCGCGGGGGCCCTGGAGCATATCCCAGGAGACTTGGGACACGAGGTGGGATACACCCTGGTCAGGGTGCCAGGCCATCGCAGGGCACACACACATACACAGACTACAGGCAATTTGGGAATTAGCCTAGTCTGCATGTCTTTGGAATGTGGGAGGAAACCGGAAAACCCTGAGAAAACCCACCAAGCACGGGGAGAACCCGGACCCTGGAGGTGCAAGGCGACAGTGCTAACCACTACACCACCATGTCACCTCAACTGAATAACATAATTTAATATTATCTAATGATAATTAAATTCTATACCTCATCCTAATTCTATCCCTCATCCCCATGTTCTTAAGGACTCCAAATATTACAATGTTAATATTGTGTTATAATGTAGAATAGCACAGCCCCTTTGAAACCTTTTAATTTTGGAAAAAGTATAAATTTTTCTAAATGTCCTGGATTCTGCCAACGGTTTTCCAGCTGTCTAATGAGCATATTAATAGAGAAGTATTTTAGGACAGCTCTAAAACAGAAAAAAGGAGCACTATTATAGATGTACGCTCAGGAGATGCTTAAATGCCAACAGCAAACTCATTTTTAAGCTCATCAGCACTCAGGTGGCCATAGCAATGCAGAGTTTATTAAGAGTATGTCAGTGCTGTGAACTAGGAGTTCTGCAAAAAAAGAACATGGTTAATGAATGTCATGTCTGTTGACCTTCTCAACCACTCATTGTCGGGATCCCTGAAAGGTTTCTAAGGTGAAATTAGATCAGGCTGAAACCTTGGCTATAGCATGATGTTTGGAAAAACAGCAGACTTTTTTTCTTTTTTGATTTTCTATGCTGCCAAATGCAGTTTAAGTTACTGCAGTTGTTTTAAAAAGACAATATTTTGTACCCTCTCTGACCTTAAGTTATCAGAACTTATGTTACAAAATGGAGTAAAAGGGTATAAATAAATAAATAAATAAATAAATAAATATAGACCTTCCGTTAACATTCATGCCAAACATTAGAATGGGAGGAAAAATGTGGTCTCACTTTGATTGTGGCATCGTGACTTTGATTGTAGCATGGCTGTTGGTGCCAGACTGGCTGGCTTAAGTATTTCAGAAGCTGTGGATCTCTGGGGATTTTCATGCACAGCATGTGTATACGCAGAAGGGTAAGAAAAACAACAACAACAACAACAACCACCACCAATGCAGTGAGCGGCAGTTCTCTGGGCGGAAATGCCGTGTTGATGTGAGAGGTCAGAGGAGAATAGCTTTCTTGTTTGAAGCTGTCAGCTGACACTGTAACTCAAATAAGCAATCTTTACAACTTTGATGAGCAAAAAAGTATCTCAGAAAGCAGACTCTCATGCAGATACTTATACATATATAATATATATATGATTATTTAAAAATGCCTTGCCAGATGATGGTTATGAGTGTAAAGGGTGTGCATCCTGTCTGCACAATTGAAAAAGTGTTCAGAGATTGACTACTGGTAAGAATCAGAATTCACAGTCTATGCCGTCCGTGCTGACATTATATTCCCCTGGGTGTCTCCAGTGTTGCCAGGGGCATAGTGGTAAAGTTCATATTTAATTAAAAACAAACAAGCAAGCTCTGGTTTAGGCCATGTCCACTCTGGAGTTGAATGCAATAACACTGTATCTAAATACATATACTTAAATATGGAGTCGGTCCCCCTTTTGCAGCTATAAGAGCTTCCACTCTTCTTGTAAGGCTGTTCATAAGATTTGAGTAGTTTCTGTGGGAATTCATGCTCATTCATTCTGTAGAGCATTTATGAGGTCAGGCACTGATGTTGGACGAGAAGGCCTGGCTCACAATCTCCGTTCCAGTTCATCCCAAAGGTGCTCCATGAGGTTGAGATCAAGGCTCTATGTTTGGGCCAGTCGAGTTCTTCCAACCATGTCTTTATAGTCCTTGCTTTGCACTGTCACGTTGGAATAGAAAAGGGCCTTCCATAAAACTGTTTGGCACAAAGTTGGAAGCATAGCCTTGTCCAAGATGTCTTGGTACACTAAAGCATTGAGATTGTCCTTTACTGGGGGTAAGGGGTCTAATTGAGTAAAACACCTAAATTCAATAAGTAATAGGTTTGGGCAAATAATTTTATCTATATAATGTAGGTGCAAGCATTTAATAGATACAAATCCTTTAGTGCCAATGTGTCTTCCACCGTACAAATGTAAAGCTCAACATTACATAGAACAATGAAAACCGAATACTCACTGTAAAGTATGGTTCCATTGGGAGCTTTTACTTTCACAATGACATGAATCATCACTGTGTCTCTTGTAGACATGGTCTTAAAAGTTGTATACACTGAAGTAAAGGGTTGAAGCTCCAAGTATGAAGATCCACTAAATAAAGGGAAGAATATAGTGGTTTCTGAAATAAAGAGGGGGGGAAAAAAGCAAAAAAAAAAGGAAGGATGTGTAATTAATGACAGTCGATGAGGTCAATTATTGTGATAGTTAAAAGCATATTAAAGCACATATTTGACAACAGGCAGTTCATCATTCACTCATTCATCAAACCCATTAATTCGGATCATTAGCGCTGACAGTCTTGTGCTTATACAATTCTCTACGCTGTTTGGTTTTAAAATGCTTGAGCAGCCACAGCCTACTTAAGGATTCCGAGAGTGATGCATTCTCTGACACTCAACCCACATGCAAGGGCAGAAGGAATCCCATCATGCTCTGCATGAGGCCACTGTTATCTCAATGAGGATGACAGATCCATGTGACTTCTTCAGGCAGGCAGGCTAGAGGAGTCTCTGGCTTCACTCGCAGATCCTCTGTGGCAGTAATGAACCCTTATCTTTTTTGCTCAAAGGGCAATGTATGTAGTGCTGTCACGCAGCTCTGGTGGGTGATGTCATGGGATTCAAAATGGAAAACCCCGGCAGGCTCGCTGATAAGCATGAGTCAGCAAAGACATAAATAGTAATGTCACAGTGGGTCACAAAGCAAGAAAGCAATTCATGCAGTTTTTTATTTTATTTTTATAAGTGTGAAGCATTAAGATTTTGTACTGTAATCATATACATAATATGGTGTATATAGCATTACTATTATTGACTGTGTTTAGTGCTGACTGTGACATTATTTCTAAAAACAAACTGTTACATACTATAAAAAATGTAGGTTAATTACATTATAAAGCCCTACGCGTGCAAAGAAAATGAGACGATAAACAAGGACGGCTTTTCCAACGCCTCACTGCTGATAAGAGAAGTCTTTCTAACTTTCGGAGGAATGTTATTCAGAATCCCGTTAACAAAATATACTTTTCTCTGGTAAATTATGTTACGAGTGAATTATACATGGTGACTGACGGGAGATTAGAACAGTTGGTACACAGTAAGTGGCGATGGCAAGGGGATGCCCCAACTGCCCAATTCAGTCACAATGAAGCGTTGGATGTTACAACATCATTTGTTTGTTTATGACAGCTCTGGTGAAACTATCATACTGTAGTAAGACAGCAGGAAATAGAATTCATTGAGAATTCCATGTTGGTCGATATCCCATGGCGCCCCAAGATCTTCTGCCTTGTCATCATGTGATTTCTTCTACCTCACAAACCCTGTAATTTGAATGAATTGGATGCCGTCCGATAAGCAGTGCTCACCAGTGATCAACAGCTGTTGGCTTAAGTGAAGTATTGAAAGCTGCATTCAAGACGATGGTCGTTACCTAAATGTATATTTATATTAAGTAACTCAAATGACACGTCTTGCCCAATGCTTTTGTGTAAAAAAAACAAACAAACAAAAAAAAAAACTAGAGAGTATTGTTTTTTTTTCAAAACCGTCTGTCTCTGGCCAGTCACCCTGTATAAGGCAAATAACACCGACTTCATTAATCCATGCATAGTTGTTTATTCCTGAAGCTTTTCACATTCTTATATATATTTTTTTTTCAGTAAAAAACAATCTGTATGTTCATCAAGCCATGCAAAGTACTCCATAATAACAAAATCAGAAAAACACATAGTTTGCTAAATTATTTACAGATCAAAATGCCTGGGGTAGGACTGAATTAGTTTTCACCCCTAAAATATCTCCAAAATTAGTCCATGTGTCCTATAAAAGGCCGTAGAACTTGTCCGAGAACGTAGCTAAACAATAAAAATCAGACAGGAACAAACTTCTAATAAGCTATTAATCAGGTTTTCCTTGAAATAAATCTTGAATGTCCTGTCGAGCATGCTCTGTGAATATCCTGTGGCAATTCATTGCAACCAGAACAATATGAAAAAGAATACAGCATCAACATGACTCTTCCTAGAGGAGGCTTTCCAGCAAATGTCAGCGCACAGTAAGAATGGTACTAGCCCGAGACGCAGCCAAGAAGATAAGAGTAACTGAAGGAGCCCAGGAGATGCACATTGCAATTGGGAGAAGTTGTTGGCTCCAGGCACTTGACACTCCATAAAGCCTGGTGAGAATAAGCAATTATTGAAAAGATGTCATGTGTGTTTGGAGCTCAGTAAAAGTGAAAAAAGGTTCTCTGGACTGATGACACGTCTATGTTTAGAAGAAACCCAACACTGTTTATCACTCCGGAAAACACTACCCTACAGTGAAAGGGCATGTTATACAGATCCGTTTGATTGATGTATATTAATGTGTAATCAATCTCGCTTATACATGACTAGTATTAGAATTATAAATAGTAAAGGTAAGACGTGTTCAAATCCAAGATTGCATGTTTTAAAACTGAACAAGGACAAAGAAGAGGCAAGGTACATGAAAAACAACTGCAAAGAAATGAGTGATCAGAACTCACGAGTGTGTGCAGTTATAGTACATATACTGCAATGGCTCAAAATCAAGACCCCAAATGTGTTAAAATGCCATACTCAGAGCCTAGATCTAAACCCCAAGGGGGAATCTGTGACAAGACTGGGAAATTGCATCGACAGCTTTTCTGTAATAATCTTTCAAACAAGAGAGTTAAACTAGCAGGATCCAGATGTGCCAAGATGAAATAGTCAAATTCCAGATGAGTTGCTCTTGGACACAGAAACAACTGTAATACCCCTACGAAGCGCCCAAATCGTCACCACACACAAAGAAATGCACGACACAGCATGGCTTACTCAAAAAAAAGATATGTAACTTTTAAAAACTGAATGTTCAAAGATGATTGGGCATACAGCATCAATGGAAGTTTTAAACCAGTTTTCTCATCTGTTCCGAAACCGTGGTGCCAATTAACGCAGTGATGTGGAACGCCGATATGAGATAAAACACAGGACGTTAGTGCCGACACATCCACGGCAGTCCGAGGTGAGGGTGTGTAAAAGACCAGAACTGAGAGCGTTATGCGCTAAAATCAATGTTGAGTGAAAGTTATGAACAGTTATGTGCCCGATGTAACAATTTGCTTTAAACAGGGAGTGTATTTGCATAAACAAGTAACCTTACAAAAGTAGCTATGTGCTCATTAAACCCTGGATTGAAAATAACGCCAGTGAAGACGCTGCAAAAGTCCAGTAACTGATATCGTCATAGTTGCCAAGAGATGGTGAGTTAGACAGTAAGTAAGAGCAAAGACTGGAAATTCAGTTTAAGACACAGGTTTTGCTCCTAGCATTCCCTCCAGAGGTTAACCTGACAATTTGAACAATGAGAAGTGTCCCATTGCACAATGGGGCACATTTATGAGGGCTGAAGACGGTGGTAATGAGGCGTTCGAGGAGGTCAGAATCAATATGGGAATGAGACTGAATAATTTCCTGCTCCAGTGCTTTGCTGTCTGGGACTGAGTCATGTGATCCCACTCCCACTACTTCTCTTTCGCTCTTCTATGCAGCTTACATGGTTGATAAACTTTAAGCATAGTCACTGACCTCCTGCGTAATGCTTGATGAACCACTTTAGCAAGAGACTGAATTTACGGAAGCCTCAAACTGTACTCTCTGAATTACATTCTGCTTGTTCGTGTATTCAGACTGTGACAGTCGCTGAAATCATAAACATCCCGCAACAGGGACCTGTTCTCATCTCATCAAGGTAACGCTTAACCCAAATGAGCAAGCCCTCTGACCAGCGAATATAATTCTCTCCTGAAGACTTTAGTACAGTATATGCAAATAACCTTTGGAACTTGGAGTTCTCTCAGCTGCTTAGATGTGCTGCTGCCTCTGACGTGTGCATGCAGGGACCAAGAGAGTGCTCGAGCAAATTTTGGAATTCCATAAAGTGCTCAGCCCAGACAGCACGCCAGTCAGACTGATGGACCTTTTCAAACATTCAGTGTGATTTGCTCTTCCTAGTGGAAAAGAAAATCATGAAAGTACATTAAGCTTGATGATGCTACAGTACAACTGGTGTCAACTCAGGGCTACAATGATTAATACACTTACAGTTGCTAAAGATTAACAGAAGCCTTTTACATCCTCTTCAAAACAAATAACCTGCTACTTTTTTTAACAACATCTGCATAAATATTAATCACCATAACACTTTGTTTTCCCCAAAAGTGACGAACACAAGGAAAAAAAACTCAAATAAACAAAATAAACAAAAAAATAATTGCATCTCTTATCTACAGGGTGGGCCATTTATATGGATACACCTTAATAAAATGGGAATGGTTGGTGATATTAATGTCCTGTTTGTGGCACATTAGTATATGTGAGGGGGCAAACTTTTCGAGATGAGTGGTGACCATGGTGGCCATTTAGAAGTCGGCCATCTTGGATCCAACTTTTGCTTTTTCAGTAAGAAGAGGGTCTTGTGACACATCAAACTTATTGGGAATTTCACAAGAAAAACAATGGTGTGCTTGGTTTTAATGTAATTTTATTCGTTCATGAGTTATTTACAAGTTTCTCTTTGTTCACAGCCATTGACATGTCGAAGAGGTTAACACGTGATGAGCGGATCAAAATCGTGTCGATATCTGGTGAACACAGTAACCGGGTCATTGCAGCAGATTTCAATGCAAGACACCCTACGAGACCACCCATCTCCCCTGCTACAGTTAGCAAACTGCTTGCTAAGTTTCGTAAAACTGGTTCAGTGTTGGATTTGCCAAAATATGGACGCATGAAAACTGTCACTAAGGAACAAACATCAGTGGCTGTCCTAGCTTCATTCAGCAAGAGCCCACAGTGTAGCACTCGCCGCATGTCACTGGAGAGTGGCATTAGTCGAACATCCCTTCGGCGGACATTAGCTACTCACAAATGGCACCCTTAAAAAAGCTACTGCAACATCTCAACGAGGATGACCCAGATCGGCGCACACAATTTGCAGAATGGGCAAAACAAAAATTGGAACAGGACCCTCAGTTCACGCAGAAGATTTTGTTCAGTGATGAGGCAAACTTTTATGTGAATGGTGAAGTTAACAAACAAAACCCACGCTATTGGTCTGACACTAACCCACATTGGATAGATCCCTCCAAGACTGTTGGAACAAAAAAAGTGATGGTATGGCGTGGTATATGGGGTACAAAGATAGTGGGGCCATTCTTCATCAATGGAAACCTCAAGGCCACTGGATATTTGAAATTGCTACATGATGATGTTCCCTGAGTTTTTCCAGCAAGATGGTGTACCACCACATTATGGGTGTCAGGTCCGAGCATTCCTAGATGTTTCCTGAAAAGTGGATTGGTCGTCGTGGGCCAGTTGAATGGCCCCCAAGGTCTCCCGATCTGACCCCCTTAGACTTTTATCTTTGGGGTCATCTGAAGGCAATTGTCTATGGTGTGAAGATACGAGATGTGCAGCACCTGAAACTACGGATACTGGAAGCCTGTGCTGGCATTTCTCCTGCAGAGTTGCTATCAGTGTGTGAAGAGTGGGAGAAGAGGGTTGCATTGACAATCCATCACAATGGGCAGCACATTGAACCCATTTTGTAAGTGGTCAGAAACTTGTAAATAACTCATGAAAGATTAAAGTTACGTTAAAACCTAGCACACCATTGTTTTTCTTGTGCAATTCCCAATAAGTTTGATGTGTCACATGACCCTCTTCCTATTGAAAAAACAAAAGTTGAATCCAAGATGGCCGACTTCCAAATGGCCACCATGGTCACAGAAATAACTTTAATCTGACAAAAGTAATAATAAATAAGAATTCTATGAATGTTAACCAATGAAAGTCAGACATTGCTTTTCAACCATGCTTCAACGGAATTATAAAAAAAATGAAGTCATGGAACAGGCCTGGACAAAAATGATGGTACCCCTAACTTAATAGTTTGTTGCACAACCTTTTTTGAGGCAATCACTGCAATCAAACGATTCCTGTAACTGTCAATGAGACTTCTGCACCTCTCTGCAGGTATTTTGGCCCACTCCTCATGAGCAAGCTGCTCCAGTTGTTTCCGGTTTGAAGGGTGCCTTTTCCAGACAGCATGTTTCAGTTCCTTCCAAAGATGCTCAATAGGATTGAGGTCAGGGATCATAGAAGGCCACTTTAGAATAGTCCAATGTTTTCCTCTTAGCCATTCTTGGGTGTTTTTAGTTGTGTGTTTTGGTTCATTGTCCTGTTGCAAGACCCATGACCTGCGACTGAGACCCAGCTTTCTGACACTGGCCAGCACATTTCTCTCTAGAATCCCTTGATAGTCTTGAGATTTCATTGTACCCTGCACAGATTCAAGACACCCTGTGCCAGATGCAGCAAAGCAGGCCCAGAACATAACAGAGCCTCGTCCATGTTTCACAGTAGGGACAGTGTTCTTTTCTTCATATGCTTCATTTTTCCGTCTGTGAACATAGAGCTGATGTGCCTTGGCAAAAAGTTCAATTTTTGTCTCATCTGTCCATAGGACATTCTCCCAGAAGTCAACATGTAGTTTGGCATATTCCAGTCTGGCTTTTTTATGATTTGTTTTCAACAATGGTGTCCTCCTTGGTCGTCTCCCATGTAGTCCACTTTGGCTGAAACAACGACGGATGGTGCGATCTGACACTGATGTTCCTTGAGCATGAAGTTCACCTTGGATCTCTTTAGAAGTCTTTTTGGGCTCTTTTGTTACCATTGGGATTATCCGTCTCTTTGATTTGTCATGAATTTTCCTCATGCGGCCACGTCCAGGGAGGTCGGCTACAGTCCCATGGATCTTACATTTCTGAATAATATGTGCAACTGTAGTCACAGGAACATCTAGCTGCTTGGAAATGGTCTTAAAGCCTTTACCTTTAACATGCTTGTCTATAATTGTCTTTCGAATCTCCTGAGACAACTCTTTCCTTCGCTTCCTCTGGTACATGTTGAGTGTGGTACATACCATGTCACCAAACAACACAGTGACGACCTGGAGCCCTATATATAGGCCCACTGACTGATTACAAGATTGTAGACACCGTTGATGCTAATTAGTGGACACACCTTGAATTAACATGTCCCTTTGGTCACATTATTTTCAGTATTTTAATAATTCCGTTGAAGCATGGTTGAAAAGCAATGTCTGACTTTCATTGGTTAACATTCATAGAATTTTTAAAAAATTATTACTTTTGTCAGATTAAATTATTTATGTGTCCATTGTGAGTCTTTCTTTCATTGACTGAAGGGCACAGTACCAACAATTTTGTCCACGTGTGTATTATACAGATTTGTTCATTTAGATCACAGAAAAAAAATCCCGGTATAATACGGTATACAGTATACGGTTAACAAAAACCATACAGTACATCCCATAGCAACACCATAACTAATAGTCTACCATGAAACTATCTGGCAATTAAACAGAAATGTATAGAATTATATATAATAATAAAAAAATATATATAAAAATGTAAATGTTGAATTTTGCAGTGAGTGAAGGTGTGACTGTATTTATTAATCTGTTGAATTTTGAGATGAAAGAATTATTTTTTAAAAGGTCAATTTGTTCTATGATATGATATAAGGGCATTTCCCATTGAAATTTTTTAATTGGCATATCTTTTCTTCCTGTTGGCACTGCAATGAAATAAAGCCCATATACATGTTACCTCAAGCTCGGCCAAATACACCTGTGAAAATGTGATTCAGTGAACAGAGACCAGAAATTCCAAAAACCATCTTGATGTGTTCTATTACTCATCTTACATCCCGGCAAATAAATTTTTAATTAATAAAAAGCATGAAATTATTGATTATATACAAAACCTCATTTCCACTCTCGTCTTTTCCGACCACTTGGCATTCAGCATCAACAATGTACTAATCATAGAGGCTTTTACGCCTGAATGACTCATAGGTCACTGTAGCCTTAACAAAACAAAAAGCCTTCCTCTGAAACTGCACAGGTACAGGGACTGGGACTGTAAAAAAGACGAGAGCCTGGAAAAGACTACATTAAAAATACAAGAAAGAGTTTGTATCTTTGGAAGCAAAATAGGAAGAAATGCGGTGTGGCTCAATACCATTTGCACAAATCTTTAAATACATGCTGTTGAACAGTGAGGTGTGGGTTATCAAAGCCTGTTTTGGAACAAATCCCAGTTATAACATTTTTCCGTACATTACAGGATTTAAAAGATATATTTAAATTATTATTATTATTAAAAAATATATTTAAATTACTATTATTAAAAAAATTCAATAGAGCACCTTTTCATAGCACTTAATTAGGATAAAAGCTAGCTTCCTCTAAGTTATTATGAAAAATCCATCCTTGCTTTTTACCTAAAAACAGTAGTAATAATAATAATTATCCTAATAGTAATAATCCTATTAATAAATCTTCCTTAATGTAAAAAAAAAAAAAAAAATATATATATATATATACATTTTATTTGAAATGCTCCATTATGGGAAGCATTCACACACACACACAAAAAAATTTCTACCTGACATTGTTGACACACATTCGCCGCGTCATCATCAACTTTTACATCATACTGTGAATGTGAGAGAAGGCGTTTCTAACAGAATGTAACAGTAGGCAGCATCATCTGTAATGAAAATGTGTAAGCTCAGGGCTACTGAAACCCTGGATTAGACTGACAGTGACAGGGTGCATACGACAGGCAGAAGGAGAGTCTGTCAAAACATTCGAGCAGCCTGAGGAGCGGCAGTAAGTTGACCGCACTCTCCATAGGTGTCATGGTGGCTTAGTGGTTAGCACTGTGACTTGCACCTCCATGGTCCGTGTTAGATTTTTGCCTCGGGTCTGTGTGCATAGAGTTTGCATGTTCTGCCCATGCTTGGGGTGGGGTTTCCTCTGTGTACTCCGGTTTCGTTCCACAGTCCAGAGGTATGCAGTTTAGGCTAATTGGTGTTCCCAAATTTCTCTACGTGTGCAATTTGTGCGTGTGAATGTTGACTGGAGGTCGTAAAAATGGGAATAAATACAATGGTCACCATTGGCCTCCATAGTCCCTAATTGAACTACAGAGGGTCCTAGATGGATACTAGATGGTGAGAGGATCCTAGAAGTTTCTGATTTCTAATTTGAATTTTGCAGAGTGTTGCAGCCTTACAACATGCCAGATTAATGGGCTTAATGCTGAGCTCAGGTGAAAGTAACTCATTTTATTCACATAGGACCAATGCATACACCTGATTAAACAAAATCAATGAGCTTTACTTTCTTGCTAGCTTTCAAAAATATTTTTTGAAAACATTTGGATTTAGCACACTTTTATTGCCTCATTTGAAGTACACAGGACTTGTATGATATTTACTGCATATTAATTGTCTATTTTTATTTTCACCTAAAAACAATACAATGGAACCTTGGATTGCGAGTAACACGGTTTGCGAGTGTTCCGCAAGACAGGCAAAGATTTTTAATAAATTTTGCCTTGAAAAACGAGCAAGCCTTCGTTTACAAATACTGAGAATCATACCAACAGGCACCTAAGAGAGAGTAACACATTTTCGGCTTCAGCAGACACACAATAAAAGTCATAATGAAACAAGACTGCCCCCTACAGGTAATGAACGTTATTTTAACAGCTTCCCGCGCACTGCTGAGATCCCTTTTCTTGAAACGTGCATTCTTAATGGCCAGATCTGTACCACGAATGCGCTTCATGTTTTGACGCCGAGCGTCACGTGATCACAACTGGGCGAACGTTTCTCACGCTGCGGAATTGTGGGTAATCGTCTCCTCTGCTCGGTCTTAAAGGTCAAAAAATCGATTTGGTTAACGAGTGTTTTGGTATACGAGCCTGCTTCCGGAACTAATTAGGTTCGTAATCCAAGGTTCCACTGTACTATACACACGAACAAACAAAATAACCCAAAGCAACACTAATACCTACTCTCAGAATGGGTGGTTATAAAGAAAGAGATGGCATAGAGCTTTACAAGAGTGATGAACCATGAGATCGACACAGATACCTGACTGATGGATAGATGGAGAGGGAGGAAAATAAACACGTCATGATACAAGAAGCGAGTAAGCCTCAGGCACGACTGATTAAGGGCATGTTGGAGAAAAAACTGATGGCAAGAAAAGAAAAATAACAAAAAATCTCAAAAGGCTCTCTTTGCCCACAAGCACAGGTATTATATAGTATGTGCACTGATGTGTGATCTGCTAGCAGGTATACAATTATTTACAGCTCAAACATGAACAGGATCATTCAGGAATTATGATGTTTACAAATATTACTGGACATTGAAGTAAATCTGGACACTGTACTGTATTATTTATGAAATAAAAGCTAAAAGGTTTTGTCTGTACATTGGTCAGAACTTGCACTTTCAATGATTTTGTGAGGTTTCATACATTGGAGGACACGAAATCTGTCTCAGAAAGATTTCTGTCTGAATGTCTGTATGTCTGTCAGAATTAAATGAAACTTACACAATACTTATAGATATCTGACTGAAATTTCACCTGCGCTATAATGAATAAAAGCGACGTTACAGCATGTGCCAAATTTATTATTCTGTTTTAAAATAAGCTACTAATGCGCTACTTAGTCAGTTAAAACACCTGCACCAATAAATATTTATTAGAAAAGCTAAACTGAATAGATTTACTTGGATTACTTCATATTTTCATTGTTTAAATAACAGCGCTGAAGTAGTTTAAGTGAATTTTAACCCGCTGGACTTGTTTTAAGCCAAAACTTCATCTTTATCTGACCTACTTTTCGATTTCTCATCTGTGATTCACTCTCTGATTACTGAACAGGGAGTGTATCTGGCTGATGACAGAGAAGTGTTAGCAAGACATAAGATACTCAATCTTACAATATTTTATTTCTTTGTATTAATAAGTTAGACTTATAGAAAGACAGACAGACGGACATGGATGTGGGCTTTAACCTGAAATAACACACAGGACTAAAGCATTTCGCACATTCACATTTACTGTATGGACATGTGTCTCTTTGCACTCATCCTGGCCATTTATGGACACTTATAGACACTGCACACCTGCACACTCATGCACATTTACATATTTTTAGTTCATTTCTTTGATCAGTTGCACACAAGTCACTTGCATGCATATTTGCACCCCCTCGTACATTTCTATTCAAATTCCCACTTCATTTCCACACTACAATTTCTATATTTTTCTATATTTGTACAGGATCATTTCATCTGCATATTTGTACAGCTAGGTTTCCTTATATTTTTCTAATATTGTATATTTTGTCTTCTATAGATATATTATTCTTATCTTAGCTAAATTTACTTTAGATTTTATTTCTTTTTATTCATATTTATTTTCTATTAATAATCTTTTATTTCAAAGTCATGAGCGGCCGTACAAGCATTTCACTGCATATCGAAATAACTGATTACATTAAAGCTAAAAGCATTTTTAGCTTTAATCTTTGAACCCTTTCTACAGCAATTGGTAAATACTAGTTGTTTATATTATAGAATGTTGAATTCATTTAAATTTTTTGTCCCTTTACTGAACATTCAATGATTTATATTATTGGATATTGCATTAAATTATTCATATTACCGGTACTAAATGAAATCATTACCCATTATCGCAAGGAGGCAAGAAATGCTCTTAAAAACAGACAATTTAAGTAGCATACCCGCCGAGTCATCAGATCTTCATGTCTACCAACTCATTAATAGGGGTTAAGGAAACAACAAAAGCAACATCTGCTTGGTGGCAGATGGAGGAGTGTGAATCCCACATGTCTGGTACAAAAGAACCTCACAGGAATAAAAAAAAAAGCCCAAAAAGCTAATGAATTAATTACTGAATCAATAAATCAATGAATCTGCTTGCGTGATTATGAGATGTTTCCCCCCAGGGAACGCAACTGAGCCAAACCCTCATATATAGCACCCCTGTTGCTTTTGCACTCTGCCTGGGGAGACAAATAGCATTTCCAAGGATTACTTAATTATCTGCAAATTAGCACTTTGAGAATAAATTGCAGAGGTGCCAGGGAAAGGGCGAGAGAGCATGGGGGAAAATGGTCCATGAGTTATTGGTAGAGGGGGGGAGAGGACACTGTTTGCCTTCACAGCCTTTTGATAAGGGCTCGCTGTGTCTGTGCGAATGCGAAAGAAACATTAGTTCATTAAGATTTACAAGTAACAAGCAAGCATTAAATGTTAAGATTTAAGTACGCGATTTTAGTCGACACGGTGACGATTAATTAGCCTAATGCATCAGCGGCACACTAAAAAAGGACAAACGTAGGAGACGGACAAACAAATATAGCACATAAAGCTATTATTTATTAGCCATTTTGAATACAATTTTGAGACTTGTGCCAAAAAAAGCAAGCCGTGCTGAAACGAAAGCCCTGAATTAAAAGCCACATTATAAAGCTAATTAATTCCCAGACACAAAGCTTGGACTGTGCATTATTCTTAAGGCACATCCTCACGGCTCTGGCTCCCACAGGAGGACCGATTTATCCAAAATACAGAAAGCTCAAGACGGAAAGAGAGAGAGAGAGAAAAGGAGCTTTCTCCTTCTCGTGTTTTCTACAAGGCATACTGCATCAAGTATTCAAATCTTAAATATTGCCTAAAAACCACTACCAAGTGTTTTAATCCTTTTTTTTTTCTTTCCCAAACTCTATACACACCTGCTGCTTAACAGCAACAGCCCATTTGTGTTTATGTCCAACTACATGCTCATCAATCAATATGTATGATTCCAAGCTATGAAGGTTCTCAGCGTATAGCCTATGAATGAGGCTATGAATGACATTAGCATAAATCCATATTTGAATTCCAATTCCACATAAGACTGAAAGATATTCCTGAACAGCCTTGTGATTTTCAAGATGCATTACGATTAACATTTCACCCCGAGATGATGGAATTTTATATATTCCCACTCAGAAAGTCCGTACTAGGAGGACGTTTATGAATATTACAGAAACTTTATCGCTGTTGCGTACTGTCGGCTTAAAGGCCCGGAGATATAAAACGACCAGATCACACTCACTTAACCGCTCGATTTAAATCGCTCAATCATGGAGGGTTCATAAAAAGAAGACATGCTCATTTCTTTCTGTATGTTCATATAAAGACCTTGCTTAGCTGACTGTTTCTACAGTTTCCAGGGGGGCAGTAAAATATACAGTACAACATATCATTAATATACTGAAAGTGTTTAGAGAAAAATAAACGCTCGTTTCCGTCATCATGCTGCATTACAATTTACGGTCATGTACGTCATACGGCACACCGCACCTAAAACCGTCACCGTTATGCCATTAATGTCAGTTGAGGCTTGCACTTGGGCCACGACCGGTCCTTTTTCATACTGCAAGCTGAGGCAGAAGGACATAAGGCTGCTTTTAAAAGCGCATTAAACGGCATGGGCCCCAATTAGCACGGCGTATATGCTGGTACATTCTGTACCATACCATCCTCCTGCAATGTCACTCACCGCGGACTCTCACCCGCTGAGAGTGAAAACATTCTCAGCACTGCCTTCTGTGTGATCTAACGTTAAAAGAGATGTTTTCTCAGAAATTTTAGTCCCAGGGAAAATTAAAGTCCTACAAATAGTGTCAGTCTTTGGACAAATTTGTTCTGGGGACGGAGCCTTCTGAGAAGCAATGGCACCATTAAGATGAAAGGGATCTCATCCAGCACCATGCTGAGAACAAAAAAATAGGTTATATCAAAAACCTGTCTGGAAAATGGCAAAAGTCTCAAACACACAGACTCTCTCTTTCTCTTTTTCTCTTTCACACACACACTCATACTCAGTCAATTAAAATTTCAGAATTGAAGCTTAATGACCGTGCATGTTAGAGCCATTACGACACTTAGCAGGATATACAGTACAGTACTGTACACCGATCTGCCATAACGTCCGCCAGGTGAACTGCACAACATCGATATCAGACAACACTGTATATCAGTAAACCTGTGACAGGATCATGGGCACCCAAGCTCACCAATGCCTGCGGGGACCAAAGGCCAGCCTTTCCGATCCCACAGAAAAGCCAATGAGGCGCAACTCGTCAGAAAAGTCAATGCCGGCTGTGATAGAAAGGCAGCAGAACAATCCGATGGGATGTGCTGGACAAACAAGTGTGATCCACAGAGACACAAAGCAAATGCATGATGCCTGTAAAGAAAATTAATTCCTTGCAGCTACTTCACACCTACCAGTAAGAAAAAAGAAAATAAATAAAAATGAGGGGGGTCCAAATTATTGGCCTGAAGTACACAATAAAAACATTACATTTTGGGTAGAAAACTGTCTATTGCATTATTTAACCCTATAAGAATCATGGTGAAAGGCCAACTCCCATGACCATGATTAGAGATGACTGAAAAGCATCGGTCAAAACAGCTGTGGGGCTATAAGAAAACAAGTCGTTAATAATAAACTAATTGAAACAAATATTTAATTTGCAAGGGAGCACAAAGATTGGAGTTTGGAGCTATGGACAAGGTCATGTGTTCTGATGAGTCCAGACTGACCGTATTCCAGAGTGATGGGCGTGTCAGGGTAAGAAGCAGAGCGCATGCACCCATCATGCATAGTGGCCGCTGTACAAGCCTCTGGAGGCTGTGATATGATCCGGGGTTGCTTCAGGTGCTCAGGCCTCAGTAATGTTACAGTATGTGGCAATAAAATGAAGTCAGATGACGACCTCGATATAAGGTCTCTATAGAAATGATCAGATCTGCGCATAAGATTTACTTATCTACTAAGCAACTTCGAGGTTGTTGCAGGTCTTTTGAAGAAACACAAAAACTGAGAGCGGGCAAAATGTAAAGAAGTAAATTATTTTTAATTAATTCATAGCCGGTTATTTCTGCATGAGAAGAGCCGAGTGTTCCATTGACAGAAATCTATAAAATGAACTTGGGGCTCGGCAAATTAGCTTCACACCTGGGCACGGGCTTATCGACGCTAGCGCGAAACTGAGATAGCGCAGCACAGTAGAAAATACAATGAAAACACAATTAGTCTAATAGAGCTGTGGCTCTGAACTCGATGAGGACCGGCCACTTTGAAGTTTTTAAGCTTTCTCTCCCCTCAGCACACCTAATGCAACTAATAAAAGACTGCTCTCGTATGTCAGGAGAAAAGAAACACTAAATCTTTATAAATTGCTTCATCCTTAGTGTAAAGCTGAATAATGTGGGAATGAGAGGAGAAAAGCTTTTAACACCTTCGTGCCGTTTGTGATGCATTTTCAACATTTATTGCCTGATGAAGAGTGACAGTAAGTCTGTAATCTTACGTGATAAGCTTAAGCTTATACAGACGATCCGTTTCAACCATACAAAAATATTACCAATATTAACCGATTTCCAACACTATAATCATATTTTTGCCTATAAAAACAATCAAAACATTTAGAAAAGACATGGTAATGGAGTATATATATGAAATAAATAGACATTAAATCTCACTTCACCTTAAGTTTATAGAATAAACTTATATAATTCCTATTACTTTTCTAACCGCTTATTCTACATATGCAGCCGGTAGATCTCCCGCTTGAATGTTTCACCAATCAGATGCAGCAACAATGATCACATGACTCGGTTCTATGTTCTATAAATTCATCCTACCTGTGAATCCGTCCTGCGCCCATAAATCCATGCTGCTACCAGAGGGATTTTGCGGTTTTTAATTTTTTTTTACAATCTTGCGATGACTATAGGATGCTTTTTTCATGTTTGTGTGATTATATGTTAACTTTGTGTGAATAATGCTACTTTAACAGTCTATGAATATATAAGTATTTTTCAGTACAGAATTCATCGCCAACACACGTGTTGTGCATTTTTATGCATCCCAAAAAATATGATGCATCACAGAATTTCACAGAATACTTTTTTACTCTTACTTGAGTAATATCCTGGATGACCAGTTTTTCCTTCTACTTGAGTAATATTACAGCTACTCTTACTTGATCTACTCTACCCAACTCTGCCATGGTGCTACTGTACAGTATGTCTACAGTAAATCTTGCAAAAACTCACATTTCAATCATTCTTGCTTGAAAAAAAATAAAATAAAATAACAGACCATTCTTTTTTTTTTTTTTTTTTTTTAATCCAAAGGTCATAATGTAATCTTGTCCAAAGAATCTGAAGGCAATAGGCATTAGTCTTAAGTATACCGTTAAATATTTCTACAACATAAGGTTTGAGCTTTTGCAAGCTTACAGTTTGCATACTTTCTGGCCGTTGCTTACAAATGCTCCACTACTGCAGGTGGTGCTATTAAAAATTTTAGGACTTTTTCCGTGACCTACAGGAGGAAGACTGCCTACTGCTAAATGATGTATAAACTATTGTAAGCAGTTGTTGAAAGTACATGAATAAATAATAGAATGAAAGAAAGAAGTACTGATTTAGTTCAGCGTGTACAAAGAGAAAAGGAAGGGAAAAGTGAGATCATTAAACAAATTGAGGGTTGAGGTTGACATGTTTAACATGCTAGTGAAGCCTGGATAATTGCCTCATTTGCAAGGATCAATCACAGACTTGGTCGCCCAGCATGTTCGTCCGTGGTGTTTGCCCAGCTGCAATATTTAACTTTTTTTCTTTTGGAGCTTCCAGTTATACAGGGCATACAAAAGTCAACACTTCTCAGTAAAAACCCCCAGAGTTCAACATAAAGTCACATACATCTAAACGCTTTTCGGGTCCAGGGACGGACCAACGGAGCATACTATAGAGCACAGGTGAAAAAAAATAAAGATTAATATTCTGCAGAACAAAGTACTTTGATTTAGGGTACGGTACCTTTCTCACACAGACGGCCGGTGTAATGGAGAGGGCAATTACAGAAGAACGATGCGGCACCACTTGGCATGGACAGAGGATGACACATGCCACCATTGAGACATGGCTCATCGGCGCATGCCAGCGAGGGCACAGTTGGCAGAAGATTGATGCTGCCTTCTCCGGTGGGAGAACTGAACGCATCAGAGGATACAACAGCATGCACAAGGCTGTCCTGATGCCAGGAAGACCTGAAAAATACATCATGTCTTTTACATAAAAAAAATTAAATAAAATAAAAAAATGTTTTAACACAATTTCTACAGAAGATAAAACACATTTTAAATGTGATAAAAAGATATTGTATTGCTGTACTCAGGGGTGACCGGAATGTTAAAAAAAAAAAAAAGGTAACAGACAAGAGGAAAAATTACTGATAACACAGATACATCAGTATACAGTGCAAAGGGTGATTTTTTACACTAGTATCTAATATGAGTCTCTTGAAGAAAAAAGAAAATTCTTTTTTTTATTTTTTTTAACACAGAGTGAACATAATGACACCTGTGGTGTTTTGATGAAGCAATACATGCTTTCTCGTGTATTTGACATACCAATTTTACATTATACTTAAAATATATGCATACACACTCACTGCCTTATATCAACACTTGCACATTCATGCAATTATCCAATCATGCAATTATGCACGTGTCCAATTATTCACAGAGATACTTTTCTGCTCACTACAGTTGTAATGACTAGTCATTTGAGTAACCAAACCTGTCTCTGTAATTTTCCCATGAACAGAAGTGATGCATTTTGCTTGTATAAACATTTCGCCATTTGTTGGAAACTTTCAAGCTCTGGGCAAAAACATGGGCAATCAGGCACACAGTCAATGGTAAGCTTTGTGACATTCGAAATTTTAGCATAGGGATATTAGCATATTTGGAGTTTCTGACACATACCAAAAAAACAACGGTCCACTACTGTACATGGATTTATTGTACGTAACAACGCGAATAAAGTAGGTAAGAGCCTTCCATTGGATAATTACTGCAGTGATTAATATGGACCAGCTGCCAGAAGAAATTTATTTAACTCTAACTGATGCAGGGAATAACTTCTCATCAACCATGTCAGGTGATGTATCCTGTGGTTGTGGCAAATGCGTTACTCTGTTTTGGGCCAATTGTTGGCTTGCATCAGGAAAGAAAACCACTGAAGAGATTGCTGAAAATGAAACAAAATGGTAAAAAAAAATAACACAACAGTAGTGTTAAGAGAACCTAAGAGATTGGGACTAAACAGCTGTGCATGCTTGAGGACATAAAGAATGTAGAGCATCGGAAGGAGCTCACATGGTTTGATGAGTCCAGATGTTCCAAAGTGATGAGCGCATCAGGGTACAAATCAGGGTCATGCACCCATCACGCCTAGTGCCAACTGTACAAGCCTATGGGGGTAGTGTTATGATCTGGGGTTGCTTCTGATGGATTAGCAATGTTATACATGAGGTCAGCTGACTATCTGAATACACTGAATGACCAGTGGATTTTGTCTTCCCTGATGGCACAGGCATATTCCAAGATGACCATCACCTGGCTCAGATTGTGAAAACGTGCACGAGGCATCATTTTGACACATGGATTATCCAGACCTTAACCCCATTGAGAAGTATTCATACAGAAAGACTTTACACAGCTGTCTGACTCTCCTATCATCAATACAAGCTGTTTTAGTAAAATGAATGCAAATAAGCTTATGAAAATGATGCCATGACTGTAATCAATGCAAAAGGTTGAAGGTCCAATGAAATATTAGGGTGTGCATTTTTTGAAAAATAATTTTTTTGGCTAGGCAGTATATGAAACGGCATTTTGTTATCGTATTAACTTTAACAAAGAATATGACACGTTACTGAGGGAAGCATTATTTATAGCTGCTATAAAGAAGCAATTCTTTTGTGAATTTTTCAAAAGATGAGACAGAAACAAGGTATCATTCTTTACCTAATAGAAATTCTGACACCACTTTACTGTAAATACAGTTCACGCCTGATTACTTTCTATTCCTTAGCTTCCTAAACCTGAAGCTATTTCTGTAGTATTCATGCTGCTCTAGACTTAAAGCATTAATGATAAGAAGGTTATATAAAAACGTTGCATAAACAAACTTATTTGCATGATTAATTAAGCCAACTTCAACAGTATCATTTGGTTTTAGTTGCCAGTATCATGTACATATAATCCAGATATCTTTAGCATTAGTGTTATCTTTAAAACATATCTTTAACACCAAACGTAGCTGTATAAATGCTTTAGAAAGCCTTTAAAACGTATGTATTATACTGTAGCTTACACCTCTGTATCTGTATCTTCCTCCTGCACTTTCTTTACCCTGAACACATCTCACATCACCTACATTCTTTCCTGAAAGCCCATTAGAGAGGAAAAAGAAAGTAGACCAGAGTGTAAGTCTGCAGTCTGATTAAATGGGCCATTATACAATAATGTGGTCATATCTGTGGGAACGACACAAACATCCTGGAGTGCAGGAAAGAAACCTGCTAGGAACTCGTTTTTATTTATGCGAGAACTTTATTTATGTGTCTCCTTTAACTATAAAGGAGACATTTTATTACAGATGACTTAAAGGGGCTTAAGTGTTTTAGGCTATTTCTTTTTTTTAAGACGTGTTTGGTTCGGTTTTCTGCACCGAATATGTTTTTAAGAGACAGGTATATTGAAGATGTGGTGTAAATATGTAAGCTGTTTAACACATCATTCAAATTATGTTAAGGAGTTTCCTTATGTTATTAAGATTATTCCTGTGCTGTCGTGCTTAGATGACGTTACACAGCGACAGTGCTGTTGTACTGAATAACGGCACATATGTGATCCAGTCATAGGCAGGAGGTATACAACCATTATTTATTATCAACAGATAATAGATTAGGCGGCACGGTGGTGTAGTGGTTAGCACTGTCGCCTTGCACCTACAGGGTCCGGGTTCGATTCCCGTCTCTATGTGCATGGAGTTTGCATGCTCTCCCCGTGCTTCGTGGGTTTCCTCCGGGTACTCCGGTTTCCTCCCACAGTCCAAAGACATGTAGGTTAGATTAATTGGCATCCCTGAATAATAACCCTGAATACAGGATTAAGCGGTAGAGATGATGAGTGAGTGAGAAATAATAGATTAACATTTGTTTGTTTATTCAACCAAATACATGTTTTGCTCCACTGACACATATCCGTCTGGTGGAAGTAGTGTTTAGTTGGTAACTCGGTTAACGACTGACAATTAGCATAATTACCAATTACCCGTTTTGAATCCCAAATAGCACAAAATAGAAAGCTAGTGCACCACTGTATGTACTGTAGGATATACGATCCCCTGTCTCACACACCAAATATTGCTGTTGATCAGGGTTTTGAGACAGATTTGGGATTCAGCCTTGTGTTAGATGCTAGTTAGCTTAGCAGCTCACATTACCTGTGAACAAAACAACACGGACAGTTAAGCGGAAATTCAGACCAACTTAAAAGGATAAGAACGTTTTTTCCCGCTTAAACTGCGTCCATACTGTAGCTTTTTTTAAATGTGAGTTTTGGCAGGTAGCTGCTTTACCCTCTTTTCAGTACTATAGACCATGCCGAGCTACGTTCCCCCATGCTATGCCCGACAGTTAACATGATTAATGATTGTTAGAATAATTGTGATACAAAGCTACACATATACAGCAATTAAACTGCTGTTAAGCTCTATATCGTCACTTGTGGAAACGCCTCTTGTCCAAGCCGATTACTCCGCCAGGATATAACGTTGTAATATCAGGATCTCAAAACAAAAAACGTAGCGGACATGTATGTAGCCTTAAAATTATAGTCGTCCAAAAACAAATATATACTGAATGAGATCACATAAGAAGAGCAGTGGATATCAGGCTCTCTAATACATCGATATTGTAATAAATTTCACACAAGACCAAAATGACAAATCGTCCATTAGTAAAATAAAAACAAAGTGCAATTTCAATGCTTAGCATCACCAGGTATAAACCAGATTATGAATGTATCCACCCTCAACTATCGGGAGTAAAGATTTATATCAGGCAGCAAACTCTTGCTCACAGCATGAAACCCTGTTTACTTGTCCTTGACCGCTTAAGCAATATGAATACATAAAACGTAGAACTCCATTCCACTAATGTGTCTTATACTCCTAATGCTCTTAGACACTTGTGCCCTACAAAGTCAAGAAATATAACCACGTCCAGGACAAATGATAAGATTTTTACAGGAGGATCTCTACATTTTAGTATTGCTAAAAAGCTCCACGTCTCTGAAATATCGGACTGCTCCCAATCACCTGCTTGTCTCACAAAGATTGTAAAAGTGATCGAATAATCAGGGCCATACCAGTCATTTCACACCTCATGGTTTCAACTTGGCTATAAGCTATAAGACACCTGAGGTAAAATAATTTATCAACCTGTTTCACCCTTCGAGCTGTTAGCTGTAGTTCTGGAAATATAACACTGCAGGTTTATGAGGCATGATGGCTTGCGTCCTACAGTACCTTCACCAAGTACTCCCTTTCAGACTTGATGTATAATGTCAGCTTTTCTTAATCTGTGCTCTTTTCAGAGATATAGCAAGCATAATATACAAGTATGATCTGTGCTACAGTAAATATGAGAACTAAGTGCAATCTATTCAGCAGAAATACCTATAGAAGCCTTTTTAGAGAGAATCTAATTGTCTATCTATCTACTTAAATTGCGAAAAAAAAATGGAGAACAAATTAGATGGGAAATTAAGACCAAAAAAAAAAAAGAAACAAACACTTTTCTGAGCAGAAGAATTAATATGCATGATACAACGAAACCACAAAGACTTTAAAGTGACATTGGCCTGCCCTCGTCCCTCGGTTCCACTGTAGCCTCGGGTTCTTGCTTTTTAGCAGAGGCCCGTAAGGCCCTGTTTTTATTAGTATTTTTTTTTTACTTCCTTTCAGCTCAAACCAGTATTGCCATTCTTCTCTGCCCTCTCTCATCAACATGTGTTCCTGCCCACTGAACTGACACTCGCTGTATTTTTTTTTTTTTCTCACTCTATTCTGTGTAAACTCTACAGACTACAGTGAGTGAAAGTCCCAAGAGATCAGTAGTTTCTGGAATACTCAAACCAGACTGTCTGGCAGCAGCTACCATGAGAAGGTCAAAGGCACTAATACCACATTTTTCTCTGTTCTGATTCCTTAAACTGTGTCTGAATTATTTATGCATTAGATTACTGTCATCTGAATAACTGACTAGATGACTGCATAGTGTTTCGAATAAATTGTGAGTAGCATTAGTAGCAATAGTGAGGTATACAGTCTTATGCAAAAGTTTAGGTACCCCTTGATAAATCACGGATTTTGGTGATTTTATTTTAATTTATTGCATAAAAAGTAACTATGCATCAATGTTTGCTGAAAATATTGCTCATTTTTTCTATTTCCAACAGAGACGCTGTTAACATCTTTTCAATAAAAAAAAAAAATCACCAAAATCTGTTATTTATCAAGGGGCGCCTAAACTTTTGCATAAGACTGTATAAGGAATAGAGCAGAATACGGTGCACTATTATACAGTGTAGGTGACATGACCCCAAAAGTATTTCTTTCCCTGGCTTTTAACCGTTTTTCAAGATTAAATATAGAATTTCATTCAGATTAATACGTTTCTGCCATTTCTTACATTGTAGACAGTTTAATAGTTTGTTTAAACCTTCAGCTTTGATTACGGTGCACACTGTGGTGGTCAGTTAAAAAAATGAAACGGATGAATGATTAAAATGATTCTTCATAAATTAAAAACTCCATAGATGTGATATCCTGTCGTTATCATTCAGGTTGTCAGCTGACTTCATTTTATTGCCACATAACGTTATTGAGCCTAGACCTGAGCAACTGCAGCGTCCCCAGATCATAACACAGTACAGAGGCCACTATGCATGCATTCTTTCAATATCTCACACATTTGTGATTTCTAATTAGTAATTAGAATTTCACAATGCAGCTTTTCTGCATGTGTGTGTGCATTATATTGAACAGAGCAAGATTAAAACCTGACTGGAATCTTGTAATGCCTTGTGTGACCGTGTGTATTTTCGCCAAGCTCAGCAAAAACAAAGACCACAGCCCGGACCAAACTGATGGGTTTCAGGTTCAGTAATACTACTGTTTTTTTTGTTACTACATTAACTAATCATGTGCAAACATTAACATTTTCCACCAGCCCACAAGCTGTCTGTTCGAACATGCTACAATTTTGAAATACATCAGTGGCACTGTCGCAAGCATGATCTGATTAGTTTCCATAGCACCCAGTATATGTAAGTGACTGCTGAGTTGAGGTGAACACATGTCCAAGAGGCATAGAAAGGGCTAGGAAGAGGGAAAAAATACACACATACATTCAATTTAAAAAATATATATTATTACTGTATTTCCCCACTCCCTGGCATACTTTATATCTATCTATCTATCTACACACACACACAGTATAGAGAAAGGGATGCGAGAGAGAGAGAGGAGAAACCTAAGCTCTTAATTAAATGAATCCTTACTTGCAGTTTTCGATGTTGTTCCCAGCAATGGCATTGGAAGTGTGAAATCCTCTGAGCTTATTAATTTCAATTATTTCAATACAGCCAGTGTAGTTGTACCAATGCTCAGCTCCCTAAGGGAACAAAAGAAAGAAGAAGACGACAGCTTTTTTTTTTTTTTTTTTTTTACAAGAAAGCAACAACAAAAGCACATGCCTGAAGTGATTTAAATAATAATTCAGTGATGATGTGACACCGGGACAATGTTAAGCAAGTTGCACATGATATAATCTGTATCCTGTAGAAACCAATCAAATGTCTGAAATCACTTATTATTAGCAAGTGTAAACATGTAACATCGCATGCATTCACAAGTAAGACAAAAGCCAGATAGTTCAGAATATACCCAGAGATGCTTTTCATATACTCTGAAAAATATTGTGATATTTAAGCTTAAGATTTAAGTACTGTATCTTACAGCACAGTCAGATGATTTTTCACATATCTCCGTTATGAAGCTCGAGTCAGAACGCAGGGTCAGCGCCCCTTCAGTAGATAGGATTAAGAGCCTGGCGGTGCTTGGGCTTGAAACTGGAAGCTTGATCTTCCAGTCAGTATCCCTGAGCTTTAACCAACTGAGCTACTGTACCCAAAAAGCATGGCAAGAGGCAACGTTGGGATAATACATCCATACTCTGCTGCTGAAGTCCTTCTCAGCGCTCTTATTTTACCAAATGTATCCATAGAATCTGAAATGTTCCTGTACAGTATGTGGCTTCATACACAATAATCTCCAGCCATTTTTTTAAATTTAACCCTGGATTTATCCTATGTACAGTAACATAACCCTGTGCATATAAACCTTGCAACATATGCAGCAACAATCCCACATTGTGGCCCAAAGGTTAGAGCCAGGTCCTGCTACAGGTTCCCTATCACATATCCAGGAATGCCCAGATAATACCAATCCTTCTCACAAGCTGCATTCAGAGGGAGGAGAACCATAAACTAGGTCTATACAGGTAGTCCCCTACTTACAAACGAGTTTCATTCTGTGAGCATGTTCGTAAGTCAGATTTGTTCTTAAGTTCGACAAGGTGAGTCTTATACACCTTTGACATGGATATACAATGTAAAGCGTATCAATCCACTTAACTAAATTTCTGTCCCCTTTCCCCACACTGCCATCATGAGGCCAAAAAACATAACTGTGGCTAAGGAAATGAAACTCACAGTGAAATGTGAAATGTAACAGTGTTGTTTCTGCGCCTTTAAATCAAGAAGGAAATACGGATGCCATTTTGTCTCAGAGCAGTTTTCCACTATATTGGACTGTGAACTCTGTTTTGTTGAGGATTTTCCAAAATTCGGATTATTCACCATCAGGACAGCTTTACAGGCCAGAGATTTTCTATCATCGTGCTCCTGGACTGATTTATTCAAACCAGTGAGGCTGTGTAATTTCTCCCGCAGCCCCACACGCACAAGCATACAATATACCAGACTTTTTATACATTCACTTATTAAAATATTATATATAATTGTAAATATTAGTATCTGGTGCGGTGTCTGTTTTTCATACAATACATGTGAGCTACTTCCATGATTTGTTCGCATTTGCAAACCGAGCCACAGTCTGTTCGTATCTGCGGAAATCCGTGACGCAAACAAGATAGGGACTACCTGTATGTAATATTTACATATAATACGATGCCTTTATTTGGCTGACATTTGAAGGCAGTGTACATGTACCCTTTATCCTCCTACACGTCCCATAATACCATGTGAGAGATCAAGTCCAGCACCCTAGGTACAGGAAACGTCTGTTTTATTATCCCAGTGGACATTTCGGGCCAAAGTCGTGTGATATAAGCTGCTTTTGAAGCATGGCACAAAGCTACCAATGGATCAAGGCGGCTGCCTTTTATTTCAGACTCTGACTAATACCCAGGAGAACTCTAGGGGTTATCGCCCCCTCGCAGTTCAATGAAAAAGCACCATCCAAAGTTTTGAAGAGTACTGCCCTGCCTTTGCTAGTAGCAAAGCCAACTTTCAGGATACAAAAAGGTACACTATACAACCAAAAGTACAGTATGTGAACACCTCCCCATCCCACACACCTCGGTTAAAACCACCGTTTTGATCTGTGCTGTACGCAACTCCTCATGACTTCCCAGAGGATACTTAATTCTGGGGAATTATTAAGCTCTGTACACGGCTAAACACCGATCTCCGATCCAATCCATTTGATCAGGTTGTTTACCTAATGCAATGTGTTTTGTATTTAACAGTAGTCTGAACTAATCATTGCATGAACAAATAGCCGAAAAGCAAATACGGTTGCATATTTGATTTATTTCATTTAATAGCTTTTTGGGTCAGCGTTTAGTTAATGTACTGCATGCGATTTAAACGATGTTTAATTTCTTTGTGTGTCAAGTTGTGCAGAAATTATGTTTCATGCTACTTGCTCCCTGCAGCCAGAGCGAGGAGTTTGTTTCTATGGTAACCATTAATGACTCCAGTCAACTTACATAAATCTCACGAGATTCAGCAGTGCAGGGTTACATTCTATACCGGCCGTGTGAAACTCCGGTGTGAACTCCGGTGTGAGACTATTTCCTGCGTTTTCTCCGACGCCTGTCCGATGTTTGTGATTCATTTTCTTTATATTACCCGAATCTGCATATTGATACCTGTGCACTAATACGCTTGCATCCTAATTCCCCTGGCTTACCTGCATTGCAGCATACATACTGTAAACACAGCCTGAGTCTTATCCAGAACACACAGAAGTATATTTAATAGAAGCTGCCTACAACTGCTGCATGGATTAATGTGTGAAAGATTTGAATCTGTCATGCATTAACACAGAAAAAAAAAGCCAATGCAACTGTGTAACTGGAATAATCTTACCTTATATGGAGAGTAACTGATAGGTAGACCTCCTACAAAAACATGGCCAGTTTGTAAAGTAACTCGTGGCCAGTAATTGCTCGGATTGCTTTGAGCACGTTGAAAGCCAGACACAGCAACCTCTGCTTCACAAGGAGCGAGATGCTGTCTGTGGAGGGAAAGCGCTTTATTAAAATAACGACTCTCACAGTAGTCAAGAATACGGATGGAGATAAGAACTACATAACTGCATGCAGGCAATAAAATCATATTTGGATATTTAAAGCTAACCTTAGAACCGTGTTTATCTCTCTGCTCAGTGGTAGTAAATATACTGAATTAATGATCTCGGGTTTACTTTGCAGCAAAGCTATAACGCTCCGCTGTTTATGTTGAGAATATTTCTTCGTTGCCTTAGGAAACAATTATTATTATTTTTTTTTTTATAAAAGCCAAGCGATCTAATTTGCATTTTATGGCTATGTTTTACCTCTTTTTAATATTCAGACCAAAAACAGTTTGTGGAGAATATGATAAGCATTGTTTCCATGGATACAGAAGAGAAAGGAGTGCTTTAAAAGTAAAGCAGGATACACAATGAATTCGGTATTCATTATTTTCTATTAGACATGGCATGTCAGATTTTAGCACAGAGTTATGACTTTAAAGTTCTGGCTTTTCCCCTCTACACTTGATTTATTCCGCTGCTCTTTCTACGACTCGATGCTGAAAATATAGAGCGGTAAATTACATACGGGAAAGAATAAAATCTGCACGCTACTAAGCAATCAAGTCAGGAACCACGGCTATGTGAATTATAAACAGTATTGAATAAGAAAGCTTTTAATGGTCTTCGTATAAGTGCAACGGAATTAAGATATGCAGCATTTTAAAAAAGAAATAGAAAGTTAGAGTCCATACCAGAATGATTAGCGCCCATGATGAAGAAAAGCTAAAAGGCTACAAAAATGTCTTGATGGTTAATTAGCTTCATCTTTCACAAAAATAAGAAGAATGTAACCTTTAATGGAAGATAATTTATTATACATACACCTACACACATTATGTTATTTTACTTTTACTTAATGTGTACCCTAATGGTTCATGTTTCAGTCAAGTAAAAGTTAAACGGAGTACAGAGACGCCATCATCGCCATGGAGATGATTAGTGCATACACTGATGAAACGAGACACAAGTGTACAGACCTTTATAAATCATCTAATGGGTATAAAATCGCTGATATTCAGTGTTGGAGAAAAAATTAAGGAGTTTAAAACAACATTTGCTGTAATGAATGCATCTGAAAAATTTGTGTACTTTATATGAAGCCTTCCTGGGAGGAAAATGCTTTAGGAAGAGGAAGGAAAAAAGAAAAATCTCATAGTTGGAATTTTGCAGAACGGTGAAAAGTTTTAAGAATCAAAAAATCAGAATCTATATTTATACAACAAACTTTTATCTAAAACGTTTACCTTATTTTATCTAACCACATAAATGACACTAACCGGGCCCATGTTCTACACAAACATGATTTTTAAAAACTGCGCTACTGAGAGCAAACATTGTGCACACTGTTAAGTAGGGAGAAAGATCAGGGCCTGTATTTACAATGCTTCTTAGAATTCTCTCTTAGCTTAAAAAGTCCTAGCTGGGAGTCCTAAACTAAAAGTGATTTAGGAAACTTCTCAGAGCAACTTTGAGTAAGGAAAGTACAAAAACCTTCATCTTAGTGAGGAGGTGTGCTTGCTAGGGATGATGCCACAGTTTACAGTAAGGACTGGGATTGATGGGAAAAAAAAAACCCTCTGACCTCTGTAAAGGTCTTGAAATGTGCTCTTTGTGAAAATAGAATATATGATAATAGAATAGACAGTGAATCATAATGTTTCTATATATATATATATATATATATAAGTATAATCATGACTACATATTTGGACAAATATGGACAGAAGAGCAGTGTTTACTGTTTGCTTCAGTATTTGGAGAATATTTCTTCTTTCCACCATTTTGTCCTCTGCTATAGAGACTCTTTAGCCTCTAAATGTCCTGCTCTCTACTCTTAAGACTTTTTACCTTAGGAGCTGCTTTTAGGTCTAAGATGTTTCATGAATCATTTTTATCTTTAATAAGATTTAGTCCTAACTTAAGGGGAAATTCTAAGAAATTTTATTTATATTTTCCTAGAATTTTGTCACTATGAGCAACTTTAGGCTTAAGAAGCTTTGTAAAGACGGGCCCCAGGTATGTTTTCTTTCAAAGCCCCGAGGAGCTTCTTGGGGTGCATGGCATCATGGTCAGATTTTAAATAAAAATCTCAAAATCTGTACTGCATCTACAGAATTAAGAAGTTACAACTGGGTGTTGGTCGGATCTTCCAGCAGGACCATGATTTGAACAATATGTCCAAATGCACACAACGTTGATGATTGCAGAATCAAGGTTTTGATGTGAACATCCCATCTCCAATTCCAATTCCATTTTAAATAAAAATGAAAAATGAAGTCTCAGTGCTGCTGGAAAAGTTTGGAGTTTGCACACAGTACCCAACATATAAATATATTTGATGTTACCTGTGAACTACAGTACCAAAGCTAGATCTTCTGAATGGCTTTGAACTGGTGCATCTGGGTTATGTACATAATCTACAGAAAATTAAGGCAGATTCAAGGCAGATACAGTTGTTACAATGCCAATTATTTGTGATCTGAAAATTTGTGGTAATCAGAATTGTTCATTGTCTGGACCCTGCCTCGTACCCTAAGTCTCCTTGTATAGGCTCCAGGTCCCACACGCCCCTATATACAGGATAAAGCAGCTAAGGCGATGATGACAATGGCATAAGGTATAATTATTAATGTATCTTTAGCAAGGGCAGCAATAATTCTGGAGGTGACTGTACGTTATGCAGCAGAGGAGTGATGTATGGTAGAAGAGCAGAGCTCAAGCTAAATGGATGAAAAGCTTTGCACTCTTATTTGGAGTGCTGTACTTTACCATGGCACTTCAGCTACTAGTATGGCACGTAAGAGCAGCTACAGTATCAGCTTTTAACAACATTTCCTCTAACATCAAATAAATAAATAAATGTACATATTTTAGGAAACTAATAATGTACCTAGGCTATAATAATAATGTACAAATCTTTCACACAAAAGCATAAAAGCGAAAAAAAAATATATAATAATAATACATTTTATTTATAATGCACTTTATATTTGAGGCACATCTACAAATGATTTCTACTCAAAAGCTCTAATAAAAAAATAAACAAAAAAATGTTGCATATAGAACTTTAGGTGGTATATGCAGTATTGTCTAAGCTAAAGGTCTAATAAAGCCAGATATGTTTAATGAATCATTTCTTGGGCAATGAGCCATGATATTGGTGGTGCATAGACACTGGTAAGAAATTCAAACATCCAGTAATCTAAAAGTGCAAAAGGACATGAGGAAACTAACTTATTTAGACCATTGGCTTTTAACGCCGAACTAAAATTGATGAATACCTTTTTTATTTCTATTTTATTTTACCACGTGCTGCGGTGTTTTAGATGGGTTCTTTGAGAGCAATCAAGACAGCAAAGCTAAAATATTCAATATGTTTCAACTTTGATATTTGAAGCAAGACACAACATTTCCACCCTCCTCTTGGGAGCAAAACTGGCGACAGTTAAACTGCTGTACTGAAATGTCAAAACTCTGCCCGTAAAGTGTTTATTTTGCTGTTTTGCATCACGAGCATTTTTAGGCTTTAGGTCCGGTCACTGAGCACAACTTTGCTCAGACTTGTTTCATGATTTACTATAAATACCGATTTATGTGGATTTTTTAATCAGTTAATTTGAGCTGTAAAATGTAAGCGATGCAATTTAATCCAGTTTTAGTTGGACGATTTTATTTCGTTGAATGGATGGGCCAGGTTTCATTTCAGAATTGAATCACACCTTTAACATTATCTGCATAAATGTATATTGAATTATAAAAAATATTGAAGTCTAATGTAAAAACAAAGTACTTGCGAATAATCTCATTCAAAACAAGTCTTCTTTTGAGTTTATTTGCAGTTGCCATAATCTACTGGGCTAGAGCAGATTATTGGCATTTGAACAAACAGTCCAAATATCCTAGCATTAATTAAATACTTTAATATTTCACAATATTGCTGCCTGAGCAAAAGCGGACAATGATCATTAATGCTTTTAGTGCTCACAAATCGAACTGCATCGAATGGAGCCTACCTTTGATAAACAGCTCGGCAGTTAGTTTTGTGAATCATACAGTATGAACTACACTTGGTGGCACGGTTGCTTAGTGGGCAACACTGTCGCCTTGCACCTCCAGGGTCTGGTTTCGATTCCCGCCTCGGGGTCTGTTGCATGTTCTCCCCGTGCTTGCTGGGTTTCTTCTGAGTGCTCCAGTTTCCTCCCACAGTACAAAAACATGCAAGGTAGGTTAATTTAGTGTTCCAAAATTGCCCAATCGTGTGAATAGTGTGCTCGCCTCATGGCCTAATTCTCTTGGGATAGGCTCCAGGCCCGTCCCCGTTATCTTGTATACAGGATACTCTGGTAAAGACGATGAGTGAGAGTGAGTAAGATAAACTGCAATTAATGTATGTGCACATGCATGAAATTTTAAAACACGTTTAAAAAGATTCATCATAGATGACTTTCTTGATATTTTAATGTATTTTTGACAGATTCTATATATAGTGGTGTAAAACATTGTTATAGCAGTTAATCATATTTACACCAACATTTCTGTGAATGTCTTTCTCAGACGAGTATAAAATCACATTTTTAACCATACACAGCCTTATTCTACCAACAAATGCATTTTTATATCTAACGTTTCAATAAAATACACTATTCACCTGGAATGTCCTACATGTTTAATCTTAAATTGATTTCCAGAAACACTTCACTATCAATGTGTAAAGGAAATTTACTTGACAGTGGGGCAGAGTCCAATTAAATAATTCAGTTTTTTTAACCCGTTTCTATTGAATCACTACATAAAAACCAACAAATTAGATTTTTCGCCCCGTACCAGCAGAATGAAAATCTAATTAAAGACATAGTTTTATCTTTTTAATTAAGGCTATTGTACTGTGTACTTAGACAGATTGGGTGAACCAACGTTTGCACTGGAATCTTGCCTGCGCTTACAGTACGCCTGATAGCATGTATGAAGATGGAAGCGTGTAAATGTTAGAAAGGAATAGCTGACTTTCAATTACAAGAAGAACCCAAGAATGAGAAAGAAAGAAAGAAAAAAAAAAACATGTGTGTGCATGCACAAGCCTTTCATTCCAAAAAGCTGACACCAATGTTTCACATACGGTCCTCCCATAGGACACTCCCGTAGCGTACATGGAACACGGTTATAGGACACACCAAATAAATTGTGTTATAACAGCCATATCAAATAATGTCTGATAGTGTCAGGGCAGTGACAGGCTATTAACAGCACGTAATGAAACAAAGACGGCAGAAAACTGATGTCATCTCTCCTCAGCCTCATTGTTCCTTTCTTTCTTTTTTCTTTTTTCTTTTTGTCCCCTCCAGTTATAGAAACCTGGGAGATTCCCAAAGCTAATTCTGCCCTTCCAACAACAGGGGAAAAAAGATAATTATCTTAGAGCAGATTCTGAGCTTAACATGTGCAGCAGGAGTCTACCTGCTCGCAGATGCTTTGGACCCACAAGTCTGTGTCTCATGATAGCCCACTCACGGGGAAAAAAAAGAGAGAGGGAGAGAGAGTGAGGGGTTTAAAAAAAGATACCAGCATGACTTGCTAAGCCTGTAACTGTGTTCTGCTCGACATTGGCGACTTGGCACCTTGCCAGAGGGCAGCAGGCCTTGCTAGTCCTTGAGCCTGTCAGTCCCTGTAGACCTTTGTTACATATAAAAAGAATTGTTCCTGGCGGAGTGATATATTAAAAAAGGCCAACGACAAAGAGGACCTTGGTGCTCTAGAGGGCCGGTCCAAGGTGTCGACAGCTCAGACGAGCCCTTAGTGGGTCAATTCTTCTGGGATGGATACATGCCTCAAATATTTTGCTTTTTCCTCCTCCATGCTTTTT
Source organism: Clarias magur (assembly GCA_013621035.1). Lineage (NCBI taxonomy): Eukaryota > Metazoa > Chordata > Actinopteri > Siluriformes > Clariidae > Clarias > Clarias magur. Next base: position 905,638 of record QNUK01000188.1, on the reverse strand, counting down.
TTTTTTCTTTTTCCTTCTTCTCCTTTCGTACAGATCCCTTTAAAAGGAGGATGGTGAGCAATTTGAGATTTGGACAGCTACTTGGAGCGTCCACAAGGTGTCTTGGTGCAATCTGACAGCAAAAATAGACAGAGACAGATTATTGCTTTTAAAATAAAAAAAAGAAAAGAAAACAAAAAAAAAAACCCAGCAAAAAAATAATAAAACGGCTGGCCAGGCATCGAAGTGAATTATGTTCAGATGATGAACTAATAAAAGGAAATTGGGATTTTCCGACACCTTTAGAGTCTGATTTTAATTGGAAAAGATAAAGAAATGTCACAATCTGCCAGATCTATTTTATGAATAAACAAGTCTACTCAAAACGAGGTCGCACAAATACAATGCTGACAAGTCTACTAATGGCATAGCCTGTCCAAGTCACTTTTTTTCTAAAATGTGAATGCAAATTAATGAAGTCTCACCGCCACATTTCGCTCGCTACACATGAGCTGATCTCTTCTGCTCCCCAGACCTGCCTGATTGTTCCTGATGCCCTACTTCAGGTTAGAGCACTCATCACCTGGGGACCACTCATTGCTGGCAAGGATGCCTCCATATGGACTCCTTATGCTGTAGATACATGTGACTACTCTGGATGGTTTCAAATGTAAATGTATAGCATTGCTTTGGACAGCAGGTAACTCCAACAAAGTGGACACTAGCATAGATGGGACACAGAAGGGATTTACGTAGACAAAATTGTTGGTACCCTTCGGTCAATGAAAGATAAACTCACAATGGTCACAGAAATAACTTTAATCTGACAAAAGTAATAAGAATTCTATGAATGTTAACCAATGAAAGTCAGACATTACTTTTCACTTTTCAACCATGCTTCAACAGAAATATAAATAAAAAATGAACTCATGGACAAAATGAACATGAACAGGCCTGGACAAAAATGATGGTACCTCTAACTTAATAGTTTGTTGCACAACCTTTTGAGGCAATCACTGCAATCAAACGATTCCTGTAACTGTCAATGAGACTTCTGCACCTCTCTGCAGGTATTCTGGCCCACTCCTCATGAGCAAGCTGCTCCAGTTGTTTCCGGTTTGAAGGGTGCCTTTTCCAGACAGCATGTTTCAGCTCCTTCCAAAGATGCTCAATAGGATTGAGGTCAGGGCTCATAGAAGGCCACTTTAGAATAGTCCAATGTTTTCCCTCTTAGCCATTCTTGGGTGTTTTTAGCTGTGTGTTTTGGGTCATTGTCCTGTTGCAAGACCCATGACCTGCGACTGAGCCCCAGCTTTCTGACACTGGCCAGTACATTTCTCTCTAGAATCCTTTGATAGTCTTGAGATTTCATTGTACCCCGCACAGATTCAAGACACCCTGTGCCAGATGCAGCAAAGCAGCCCCACAACATAACAGAGCCTCCTCCATGTTTCACAGTAGGGACAGTGTTCTTTTCTTGATATGCCTCATTTTTCCGTCTGTGAACATAGAGCTGATGTGTCTTGGCAAAAAGTTCCATTTTTGTCTCATCTGTCCATAGGACATTTTCCCAGAAGCTTTGTGGTTTGTCAACATGTACTTTGGCATATTCCAGTCTGGCTTTTTTATGATTTGTTTTCAACAATGGTGTCGTCCTTGGTCGTCTCCCATGTAGTCCACTTTGGTTCAAACAACGACGGATGGTGCGATCTGACACTGATGTTCCTTGAGCATGAAGTTCACCTTGGATCTCTTTAGAAGTCTTTCTGGTCTCTTTTGTTACCATTGGGATTATCCGTCTCTTTGATTTGTCATGAATTTTCCTCGTGCGGCCACGTCCAGGGAGGTTGGCTACAGTCCCATGGATCTTAAATTTCTGAATATTATGTGCAACTGTAGTCACAGGAACATCTAGCTGCTTGGAAATGGTCTTATAGCCTTTACCTTTAACATGCTTGTCTATCATTTTCTTTCGAATCTCCTGAGACAACTTTTTCCTTCGCTTCCTTTGGTCCATGTTGAGTGTGGTACATACCATGTCACCAAACAACACAGTGACTACCTGGAGCCCTATATATAGGCCCACTGACTGATTACAAGATTGTAGACACCTGTGATGCTAATTAGTGGACACACCTTGAATTAACATGTCCCTTTGGTCACATTATTTTCAGTATTTTCTAGGGGTACCATCATTATTGTCCAGGCCTGTTCCATGAGTTTATTTATTTTTTTTATAATTCCGTTGTAGCATGGTTGAAAAGCAATGTCTGACTTTCATTGGTTAACATTCATAGAATTTTTATTTATTATTACTTTTGACAGATTAAATTATTTATGTGACCATTGTGAGTTTTTCTTTCATTGACCGAAGGGTACCAACAATTTTGTCCACGTATGTGTGTGTGCATATATATATATATATATATAGTACTGCGCAAAAGTCTTAGGCGCTGTAGTACAAATTTTGTTATATAAGTTTATGTCTGCATTATCATGTACCATTCCCTACAAACATACACTAAGATTAATAAATAAATAACATTACAGAAGAATATTTGCATGCCTGTAAAGAAAGCGACATATTACATGACAGACCAGTTTTCAGGGTTTTGCATGAAGGAGTGAGTGCGACGAAATTACCAAAAGAACTCATATTCTCCAGCATGTTCAGTAAAACCTAACAGCTGTTTTATTTACAGTACTGTGCAAAAGTCTTGGGAACATCCAAACAAAATGTCACGTCCAACCGAAGGATAAACTGAAAAGCCTTAGCAGTTAGCCCGTGTAGCGTGGCTGGTAAACCCAAACGCGGAAGCAGCACGAATAGGCAGGATAACCACGCGATTAGTCTAAGAACTCTCTTACGCAAAGAGCAAGGATCTACACAAATAAACCCGCGTTCTAGCAACACACACTCAATCAAAGAAGCAACCCGAATCGGTGAGTACTCACAGAATAGTCGGCGTAGCGTCAGCAAAGGCAGGGGCGAACTCAATGAATGAGCAATGTGAAGCGCCATTTTGTCTCCTTTTATGCTTCCTGGAAACCCGACTGAAACTCCTATAAAAAGCACTAAATAATAATAAACAATAAACGGTCAATATTTGGTGTGGAAACTCTTTGCTTGAACATAAGCGGTCGCGTTCGATACAGATGTGTGCAGTATTGTAAGTAAAACAGCTGTTAGGTTTTACTGAGCATGCTGGAGAAGATGAGCTCTTTTGATAAGGTCGTCACACTCGCTCCTTTCTATTTTCATGCAAAACCCAGGAGTCTACATTATCTGAAAACTGGTCTGTCATGTAATATGTCGCTTTCTTTACAGGCATGCAAATATTCTTCTGTAATGTTATTTATTCATTAATCTTAGTGTATCTTTGTAGGCAATGGTCTTGTACATAATAATGCAGACATAATAAACTTGTATAGCAAAATTTGTACTACAGATAATATGTAGTTACATATATTTAGTTACTAAGACTTTTGCACAGTACTGTATATAGTCAGCCGAAATGCATAATGTAAGGAAAAGAAAAAGTGCATGATGTATCTTATATTAACATAATATTAATAATATTATCATATCATTATCATAATATTATAATATATATGAATATATAATGTATATTGATGAATTTAATATTAAAATTTAAATATTTATTCAAGTTTTTTTTTTAAGTGTATATAATTTTTTGGCTGACTCGTACATCTATACAACTAAATATATATTTGTTTTGGTTTATTTTCTTCAAACCTTCATTGTGACAACGTCCACTGTTAAAGTGCCACATAAATTTGAAATGAAATGAAAATGCTCAGCTGAGCCTGAAGAGCTACTTCAAGAACGTTTCAAACTGACGTGCAGTAAAATAATCAGCTCGGTACATTATAAATGAAAGCATCGCCCATCATTTACACGCCTCCATTTAGAAAGATTTATGACGCGCCATTTTAAAATATTCAGTACAGCATTGTTCAGTCCATTTTGCATTAATTACGAATTATAGGGTACTTTCTAAATGACCTGAATGCCAGTTGTAAAGCGGTATACAGTTGACTTTATAGCTTCTTGCTGTGAAAGGCAGAGTCTATTTAATTTCCAGGATTATTGTAATACACCACCAACATCAGGACATTGTTAGAAAACTCGGTTTAAATGGATATACTGTACCACGACTCTTTTAAAAGATGCCTGTGTCTACACCAGCATTTCATAAAATTATTACATAGACAGTACTGTGCAAAAGTCCTGGGCCACGCCTTAATTCTTCATATTAACTGGAAGCTGAGACATGTCAACTGGACTTCCTTATGTTAGGTAGATATGTTTCACTACTCATCCGAATAGCTTGTTCATTCTGAATATGAAATTAAATTAAGTTATGTAGAGGAAAGAAATTGGAACATTTTGTTCCAATGCCTAAAGATGCGATTAGAAATGTGTTAACAATCTCAGCAGCATTCTCATTTCTCCTCTCATCTGTTCCAACATTCAGCAGCAGCAGTATACTGTACTAATCACCAGCCTGATCTTCTGTCACCATCTGCACATGTTTCTCACTGATGGTTTTTATGCTTGAATGATTCATAGGTCACCAAACAAAAACATTCATCTGAAAATGTTCTTCAGGGACGGCTCAGGTACGGGGACTGAAAATCAGAGCCAAAAAGCTCTTCAAGAAGCCTGGAGATGTATTCCAGAAAACTACATTAAAAAAGTCTGAGTTTTTACAAAAAAAACAAGAGATGGCCTATTAAACCCGGCCAGATAGTATCACTGTGAAGAAATGTAACTTTTGGACAAAAGTCTAAATTCATGAATGATGGAAATGAATCATTAGTGACACTGTGAACCCTGTGGGTTTGTACACTTGGAGCATTTTGTCAACCAGCTGGATACAGTTTTGTGCTCTGTACCGACACCATTCTTGAATGCTGCCTCTGCAATTATTTCTTTCCCCACTAGAAGTTCTTCAAACTGTCTGTCATTGATGACCTGTCTGATTTGTGGGCTAACACTTTGTCTTCACATGAGTTATTATGGGAAAGCATCTGTCTCAAGCATCGAAATTCTTCACCTTCCTTGTTCATCAATTTCAGAAAGAAAAAAAAACAAAAAAAACCTTGAACCCAAATTTTTATAGCATGACCAGTGCATCTTAAAGTTATGCACAAGAAACAATAGCACTTGGGTGTATCTGAGCTGCATTCCTAGCAGTAGTATGACTATTTTCACAGATGTTCCCCTTGCAGGTGCTGGTGTACAGTATGTGTTCCAATAAGCTTTCTATTTTGATTTGTGTCCTGCATAGCAAATTGGTACTACATGATAGACACTATCCTTGTGTAAAGGCGCTAGTGTTACAGATCATGTTCTGTACAGAAATATACTGTGTATTGTCAAGCAGACCGAAGACATGTGTCAAATCTCCAGATAACAGTTAGCAAATCCCTGACCAATATGGCTCTCCTTACATGTAAGTAGCTTGAAATCTGAGTAAGTGGCTATTTTGAATTGAGTCATGCGGTATCTTCATCCACTTGCTCTATGCTTCATGTCTCTGGTGGCCTCGGGACTGGCAGACTGTCATTATACAACACTGGCATCGTGGTTGGAGGCAGACTGGGACAGTCAATAGATTCCTTGCTTTTAGTAGACGAGCCAGAGACACTGGTCAGACTGGAGAAACAGTCTGTTTACAAGATCGCTCTGCTCCCGCCATGCCATGCGATTACCAAATGGCATCGACTTCTGAGTAACACTGAGCTAAGGTCTAAACTTAACAGTGCATGTTGCGCAACAAATCTGAGTCCAGGCTTAGTAGCGATCACATCACCAAATTCACAAGCGGTATAAAGCTTATACGGTGAACTGTAGACAAGAGCCGTTTTGGAGGTTATACTGTATGACGTTACCTTATGTGCACCCTGTACTCTTTTCCATCGTTAACCTGTGCTTTGGTATTCATGCTGTGAGTCCCATCTTCTTGGCTGCAGGAAAAATCATACTGAAAACAAAAATGTTTTATTTTAATTAATCTCACACAAAAAGATTGCATTAATTGTGTAAATTGTTATGATGATGATGATGCACATACTGTATAACTTATCCCAAATTCCCAATTTAAAGCCCAGCTCGGACAGCGTGTACAGTGAAACATGATAGAGTTACAGAATACACTACAGTATATGACACACAGCACATTTACCTGTAAAAGTCCATTGTTAAGGTAGAGCTTGAGATAAAAGGAGCCAGCACCGTGGTCGACATACAGGAGTATTCCACTCACTGCGCGAGTCTGAAACCTCGCTGTGATATTATTCACATCACTGAGATTAATGCCCTCGAACTCCAGGAAAGAAGCGCCAGAAAATCTCGCATAGGTGATATCTAGAGGGAGAGAGACAGAAAAATGAACACACTCAAAAAGAAGTCAGAAAAGATCTGCGCGTTTGTACAGCAAACCAAACCTCAATAAAATCTCATATGAATATTTATTTATTTATTTACTCTCCATGCTACAATTTTCCTGTTTCCAGTAACAGGACTGAAAACTGGAGTACAATATGAAACATCCCTGAAACACAATATTGCAAAAAACAATAAAGACAAAGGAAACGTAAAAGAAATAAAAATAAAATCATATCAGAGCATACAGTATGACTTAAATCGAGTACAACTACAATAACTACAAGTCCAAATGTCTGAAATTTTAAGTGAAAATGATTTCATTTTGTAAAATTAGTTTTTCATTTAATACAACAATATCCATTACACATTATATTATTCACAACACCCTATGTGAAATGTGAAATTTCAAATGTATTTCAGCTTTTCTTAGTATTTGACATTTTTTCTTTTGTTTTTTTTTTTCTGCATGGACCTTATTACTTATTTACATTTTAGACCAACTCCATCATAGTGTCATCTGAACACATCCTTTGACATAAGAGAACTGATGTAAGTAATGGTCTTTTGTACTTAACATGGTCACTCATGATCATCCATTTGTTTACACCTAAATTAGATTTCTAACTATTAAATATTCAAGCTGTCTTTTGGTTTAAAATATAAAAATATTGCACACACTACTTTTTATTTTCAGTTTTATGCAGTACGAAAAGAAAAGGATTTGCGACATGGTCTCAGACTTTTGGACACCACTGTACATGTTAATTATGTGAAGCCACTTCTGCCATTTAGCTCTTGAAAGCCCATTCCCAACCTGAAAATTACTCAGGATGTTTCCTTCCTCACTCACACCATCAGCGAGCTTGGAATGATGAGGTAGCTCCTATTCTTAAGACCTTCCAGTGGAATTATGACTCACAGAGTATATAACTGTGACTCACAAACGAAAGTTTGACCAAAGTACTTCACAGTGGGCTTCATCCTAGTGGTGGTCTGATGACTAGTTTTTCACTTCGCATTAAATGTGCTTTTAAAATCCTCCCATGGCGTCCTTACTACTTCCGGACAATCAAAAGACACTGATAATAGCCATTTGAATACACAACACAAAAGAACTGAATACAAAAGTTGAAATTACACCCATTTTTAGTGCAGTAAATTTACTGAATGGTGCAACAGCTGCGAAATATGGTTGGTTAAACCTAAAGTCCAAAGACCAAAGTGCTATTTGAGTGGTTGTAGCTCAGGGGTTTGAAACTCTGGGTTGCCGATCAAAGGGTCGAGGGTTCAAGCAACACCCACTGCTGGGTTGCCACTGCCGGGCCCTTGGGCCCTAAACGCCCTTAACCCTATGACCGCATAAAATGCCTGCAGGACGTAAGCCTGGAGAACTGGCTGGGTTGCGGCAGGAAGGGCATCTTATTTAAAACCAGTGCCGGTAACTTGTAACAGGAAAATGATGCAATGTGGCAATCCAGAGAAAGGGTAGAAGCCCAAGAAAAAGAAAAGAAAAACATGTGTATATACTAGATTCCATGTGAATAAACCATGGTACTGTATTTCATTCTCTAACGTCAACAACAAACATTTTTTCACATTATAAAAGGTATCCAAATTAGAAAGATTTTAGCTAACTCTAGCACTTTAATCAGTGGATTAGAGGAGCTTCTGTGTCAAAGCAGCTTGCTTCCAGACTCCAGCTTTTTCCCAAAAAAGATTAACAGACCAAGGCAGATTAAAGCTTAATCAAAATGTAGCTTTAAATCGATAAAATGTAGACGTCAATTAATCACCAACTCTAAGCTGAAAGCAATAAAACATCAATCAGGTAAATTCTGAGATATAAAAGAGATATCACGTAATGATCATGTAGTGTTTGTTTGTTTTTATCAAATCAGACCTCAGGGTCCCCTAGAGACAATCCAGATTTTTGCACATACAGTATGAACATAATATTAATTTTCTTGTTAAAAGGATACATGAGCTAGTATTCCTGCAATTAGCAAACCGTATTTGACTAGCAGCTTTAAAGTGCTTTGCATTTTATAAACTGATGAATTTTACCAAATCGCTCTTATTCATATGAGATAAATTCATACACATTTATATCATAGCGATACTGTATCAAACATTAGCCAATGATGCTTCTGTTGCATAGCAAGAAGTTACTGTAAAGTCTGGTACTGTTGCACTGTACCTCATGAAAGCTGAACATAAGAGATAATTATGTCTATGGATAAACCTAAAGTTGCTCTGTGGAGAACCTATCAGTCTGGGGAAAGAAGTCACGACCGCATGACCTCAAAGCTAATTTTGGCTATTGTTAAGAGATGGCTAAAACAAAAACCATATGAGACTGACTTGTAGAAACCACAGGTAAGATCGAGTGTGCCAAAATATATATATATAAAGGACATGCAATTTCCAGTTTGAAAATCTTGGAATTAATAAGATAAAATACAAAATAACTAGACAGACAAATTGCCCATTTAATCCTTTCTCCCCTGACTTGTAATCTGGCTATAACATCAACGATTATGGAAAATTTCCCCTTGGAGACCAAGTCATTCATTAATTCGAGATCCTTGTTTGGACTGATGTAAGCTTTGATGCAGTCCAGATCAACTGCCAGCAGGCACGGGCATGCCTCATTAGCATGGGGAAGCCTCTTCCCCAGACTCCACTTTTGTCAATAAGTTGTATTGAGAAGGTCAGTTTAACAGCTTTTTCAGGTGTACTTTAGCTCTGAAACTTGCCCCTGAATGGCTGCTTGAAAATGGCCAGTATAGACAGATGATGTCTTACAGTGGGGGTTTTCATATGACTTAAACTGCTACATGTAGAAACTGAAATGTCAAATAAGATCGTGTGAAAATAGAAATCTGAAAAAGAGGAATATAATACAACTGAAGAGCTGTCAAATGTTGAAATGACAACAGACAGCTTGATTACTCTCTACCCTGGAATAGGAACTGTCGTTATTTTATTACAAACTACAAAATCCTATTTCCTACACCATCTGGACTTCTTTTGTGCTGCTTCAGCTTGGGAGCTTTCAGACTTGGTCATGCCCCCACTTTAACCAAAGCTTAAAAGAATAAATGACTTCTCATCGTGCGTCACTGGCTTTCTTCGAAAACAACAAATGCCTTCATAAAAGTGTGAAGCAAAACAATCCAGACTACACTTTAAATCACTGAAAGACTAAAAGAGGTTAAAATCTGTATTTCAGTAAAATTTATCAAGATTTTAACTGTATATTGAAAAAAAAAATGAAAGTACAACCAATAGACGGTCATTTTGTTCGGGCTTACACACACCTTTGATGTCAGGATACTGTACGTGAGTAACATTAAATTAACAGAAAGCGAACAGGCAGACATTAAAGTTTCAGCATTGAAAGCCCCATAATTCACTGGAATGGGATACAGATTGAGCTGGTTGAAATCCTGATGAATAATTTAATGGTAGTTATGGTATTAAAGTAATGAATATATTGTAACATGTCAATCACACTTATTACAAGTTATAACCTGACGTTAGCATTATGGGGACACATTTACAATTAAATATTAGCATAATTACTCATTATTGGCTATCAATATTGGCTGTACTGGATTGTGTGCTATTTTAGTCATATTGTTAAATTAAGATGATTTTGTCTTTATTAATGCCAGGTTAGATTTCAGCAGCTTAGAAAACAAGCTAAAAACAGGCTAGTTAGCAAATGTTAACAATTGTGAAACGTTTGTGAAACGTTAAACCCCCTCCAACTTAAGAACCTAAAATGGAGATCATGCTTTCTAAAACTATGCCTTTTTCCACACAGGCTTTGCCTGAACAAGCAAATTGCAACAGGTTACAGAAATAAGGTCAATTTTGACATATACACACGTGGACAAAATTGTTGGTACGCTTCGGTCAATGAAAGAAAAACTCACAATGGTCACAGAAATAACTTTAATCTGACAAAAGTAATAATAAATAAGAATTCTATGAATGTTAACCAATGAAAGTCAGACATTGTTTTTCAACCATGCTACAACAGAATTATTTAAAAAAATAAACTCATGGAACAGGCCTGGACAAAAATGATGGTACCCCTAGAAAATACTGAAAATAATGTGACCAAAGTGACATGTTAATTCAAGGTGTGTCCACTAATTAGCATCACAGGTGTCTACAATCTTGTAATCAGTCAGTGGGCCTATATATAGGGCTCCAGGTAGTCACTGTGTTGTTTGGTGACATGGTACGTACCACACTCAACATGGACCAGAGGAAGCGAAGGAAAGAGTTGTGTCAGGAGATTTGAAAGAAAATTATAGACAAGCATGTTAAAGGTAAAGGCTATAAGACCATTTCCAAGCAGCTAGATGTTCCTGTGACTACAGTTGCACATATTATTCAGAAATTTAAGATCCATGGGACAGATAATCCCAATGGTAACAAAAGAGACCAGAAAGACTTCTAAAGAGATCCAAGGTCAACTTCATGCTCAAGGAACATCAGTGTCAGATCGCACCATCCGTCGTTGTTTGAGCCAAAGTGGACTACATGGGAGACGACCAAGGAGGACACCATTGTTGAAAACAAATCATAAAAAAGACAGACTGGAATATGCCAAACTACATGTTGACAAGCCACAAAGTTTCTGGGAGAATGTCCTATGGACAGATGAGACAAAAATGGAACTTTTTGCCAAGGCACATCAGCTCTATGTTCACAGATGGAAAAATGAAGCATATGAAGAAAAGAACACTGTCCCTACTGTGAAACATGGAGGAGGCTGTTATGTTCTGGGGCTGCTTTGCTGCATCTGGCACAGGGTGTCTTGAATCTGTGCAGAGTACAATGAAATCTCAAGACTATCAAGGGATTCTAGAGAGAAATGTGCTGGCCAGTGTCAGAAAGCTGGGTCTCAGTCAGGTCATGGGTCTTGCAACAGGACAATGACCCAAAACACACAGCTAAAAACACGCAAGAATGGCTAAGAGGAAAACATTGGACTATTCTAAAGTGGCCTTCTATGAGCCCTGACCTCAATCCTATTGAGCATCTTTGGAAGGAGCTGAAACATGCTGTCTGGAAAAAACACCCTTCAAACCGGAAACAACTAGAGCAGCTTGCTCATGAGGAGTGGGCCAAAATACCTGCAGAGAGGTGCAGAAGTCTCATTGACAGTTACAGGAATCGCTTGATTGCAGTGATTGCCTCAAAAGGTTGTGCAACAAACTATTAAGTTAGGGGTACCATCATTTTTGTCCAGGCCTGTTCCATGAGTTCATTTTTTAAAAATAATTCCATTGAAGCATGGTTGAAAAGCAATGTTTGACTTTCATTGGTTTCATTGGTTTTCACTGGACTTTCATTCATAGAATTCTTATTTATTATTACTTTTGTCAGATTAAAGTTATTTCTGTGACCATTGTGAGTTTTTCTTTCATTGACCGAAGGGTACCAATAATTTTGTCCACGTGTGTAGATAGCAATGTTGCTAACAATAGTACTTCAGCTACCCGTCTAAATCATCTTCATATACTTCAGCTAAAAGATAATCAGCTACCCATAATTTTTCATATCAAATTAAACTAAATGTAACAATATTTAATTTAATTATGTATTTTAAATTGTATAAACAAGAACAAATGCTTTACTGTGTCAGGCTAAAAAGTGCCTAAAGATACCATTTAAAAAATTGCTTGTTTATGTAACAACTTTAGCAGCAACTTTCCCCTCTTATCTGTTCCAAACCACTCAGCATTTACAGTAGTATACTAATCACCGGCCTCATAATCTCTCATCATTTACACCTGTTTCTCACTGGCTCATGCCTTAAGTTTGATGGTTTTTATGCTTGAATGATTCATAAGTCACTGTATGCCTTAAACAAATAAACAATTTTCTCAAAAAATTCCTCTGAAACGGTCATGTGCAGGGACTGGACTAAAAATGAGAACCAAATAAGTCCTTCAGGAAGCCTGGAGCAGTATTGCACAAAACTACATTTAATAAAAAAATAGAAGAAAGTCTGGTTCTTTGGAAGCAAAATACGAAGAAATTGAGAGGGGGTCACCTTATAAAAAATACTCATTTATTTTGACATCATGTGGATCTATATTAAGGTCTATTGGACTGAATTGTATTTTTACTTCAGACACTATCTTTACTAAATGAGCGCTACATGCTCACTCCTTGACAATTCTTGGATTGTCCTACAACGCTAACACCTTTAGAAGCCTGAAAAGAAGCACCTGACACACTGAGGCGACGCAACACCCCCGAGATGCAGATTCACAGCCAAGATACACCTCATTAATACTGCTCATGAATATGCATCAGTTCTGGTGCCCTTAGCATGACACTGGATTTCATGAATCGAGGGCCATGAAATGATGCACCTCGAGGCGATTAAAGCTCCAAAACAATTAGGCAGCGACAGCACAAACGTACACAAACCATAAACCTTGCTTATTACACAGTGTAATCTAATTATCGATATTTCATCCTGTCCAGGCCTGAACACAAAAGAAGGCTCGGGTAGGCTGGCCTCAATGCGAACTGGAATGGCTTGAGAATTGTAAAGTAAAGCAAAGCTCCATGACTGTATAGAGTAAAAACTCAAAACAGAACAATCTCCAAGCTGATTGGTTGTGTCATTTAATCTCCAGACCTCATTGGTTGCAGGTGATTAGTACGTTGTGTATGTGATCTCATCAAGTAAGCTTATCTGTACAGTTTTTTTTTTCTTCAGACTAAAAAAAATTAAATTATTTTGAATATTGTATAAGGATTTCTGCTTTTTTTTCTTTTTCTTTTTTTTTTTTTTTAATAAAGCTTCTTACATAATACTTTTCAAACCATTCACCCTCCATAGAAGCACTTTTCCTTGCTTCAAAATTACCTCCTGCCTCCCAAGCATGAATAGTAACATGGCCACCCTGGCCTCAATGCCTTCAACAACCTGTATTTCACCAGGGTGTGATTTGAAAGATGACGACGTGAGCTATCTATCTTTTCTCACTCGTTGAAATGGCTTTAGTGCCTGGCATGTTGAATTGGAGCTGAAGGCGATAGCACAAAGAGAGAATGACTGTTTTAACAGAGTGCCTTGTGAAACTATTCTTAGCCGCATCTAGGGCTCTGGGTGTTTTTAGAGAGTGACCTAGATAGACACTTTTAAGAGCCCTTGTTAGTTGTTCGGCACTGGTATTGACATTTATCCCATGGTGAGGCTGGCATTAACGGGAGATGTATGGGCATTCACTTCTGTTGTTATTAATTACGGCACACTAACTGACAAAAGTGCGAGATTAAAGGCATAGAGAGCGGGCTGACCTCAGGGCTAATGAACTGAAAAGAATTGGGATAATAATCAGCCCGATACATTTAACAGTCCCTTGTCCTCTTGTTAGTGGCTGGACGATATGCTGTCCTAATTAAAGGAGACACAACGTGTACTGACCATAAGGCTGGTGCTGCATTTCATACTAATCCTGTTCCTGCAGTAGAGACTCAGCTGTGCCGCAATGGGTATGTGGGGTGAGAAAGGATGAAAGGAACACTCGGAGACAATAGCATGTAGCAGGTGCAGCAAGAAGAATCTCATTACAGATATACATCTTTAGGGTACACAGTGCTAGTCCATAACAGCCTTGGCTGCATTAAAAAAAAAAAAAAAAGGCAAGGGAAAGAGAACATAGGTCGCTGCCTGCGAAAGTGGAGAAAGCTGCTGTGAGAAGTGCTGTCTTCTGTCCTTCAAAAGCAGCCGCATTTAAAAGGACACGTTCATTTCAGAATCCATTATTGATGCTTGCCTCACATTTCTGTCAATAAACTTCCTTGAGCTTTATCAGGGACAGAATCGTGACCTCAATATCATGCAGTCCATTCGAATGGAACTGCCATGGATGTCTGCTGGCAGAGAATGTGTGTGGACAGCTCAGTGTCCTCTGCATATTGACTTTTTCACATCCGTCATGCATTGATTTCTATAGAGAGCATATTCGGATAATGAAGCGCTCTCTTCCTCGGGGCACGGACTTCATTCTAATACATGTTTATCTTCCACTGTTTGATGACATTTCATTTCAGAGATCATTTAAAAACATTATTATTTACAGTTTAGATAATTATATAAAAAAGGCTTAATGAAAATGTTTTTTTTCCCTTTCCTCTTCAATTAATGGAGGTTATTTGAATGAAAAGGACTCGGATTCATACAAACAGATGACTAAGCCTTAACAGAAGCATAAACATATTTACAGCATATCTTCATATTATCCATAATTATCTTTAAATTTCTTTGCAAGCTCTGACTTTAATGCTAAAGGTTGGTTTGTATAAATGCCAAAACCCAATTAGCACATTTTAAAATAAACTTTTAAATACATTGCTGGTCCCCATGAATATGCCCTCTAGATTACTGAGATTACTAGATTACTGAGATGCATCTCACAGGTTTTTATTTATTTATTTGTGGTTTAGTTTACAGGTCAGCTGTATAGACTGGTCACACATAAAAAGGCTTCAAAATGACACACGGGATAAGATAAAGACGTACTTTTACTTCAACTTCAAAAACCTACACACACAAAAGAGTACACAGGAAATATCTATGATTTGACATATTTGATGTATAAAGTCGATTTGTGAATGTTATCCAAAGGAGTCTTAGATGATGCTTTTAAATGATACACAATTTTATTTCTATCCCGTTCCCAAAGACATTAAAGGACACCGAATACCGATACAAGTACTAGAAAGGACACAAATGTGGTGAGATGTCATATTAATGTGCACATATACTGTATATGCAATTTCATCTTTATTTATCGTTTTATAGGCTGTTAAATAGATGTCACAGTGAGGAGTGTTGCACGATCACAGCCTACAGGGTGCCCAGTTTAATCCTGATCTCAGACTACAGGTTATAATAAATACAGAGTGCAATCAGAACGCTCCGATTTCCATTGACTCAATGATGATCCTTTAAGCTATAATGCTCCATTAGCTTTTAAAGATACCTAGACAACAACTGGTTGAGCGCAGAGCAACCCATGAAAAAAGGCACTTCAGACACATGAAGCTTTAAAGGGGTGGGGGGGAAACACCACTGGAACCAATTAATCAAAAACAATTAATTGAAAGGATTAAAGGATTTCCTGTCTCAGAGGACAGCTTAATACACAGTCCATCAACTGTTGCGAAAACCCTAACAAGAAACTCGCCATAATCAAAGACATGAACAAATAATACGACTTAACAATGGCTCTTTGCCTGCACAGTCTGTGGAATCTCTTTGATTCAGCTCATGTCAGCACTGGAACATTATTTCAGTACTTGAAAAGCTCGGAATTGAAATCATTGTGCAGCGCAAGTGTGGCTGTCAATGGAAACCCATCAACAGAAGTCTGTGTATTGTGTTCAGTATATACTGTGCTGTATGCACACACACACACACACACACACACACACACACACACACACACACACACACACACACACACACACACACACACACACACACTCACACTCACACACACATTTTACACAAGGAAAAAATGTGGTCATCAAACAATTTAAGGTTTAATAGTAACTAGGTAATAATAACTAGGTTTAATATACAAAGTAAGAGTTGTTCCACATGCACAGTTTAAAGAGAATGCAAGGAATTGGGATTCAACAGCTGTGTAGCCTTAAGAAAAACACTTATTAGTGATGCTAATAATATGAGATCTTGGAGAGAAATGAATGCAACCATGGAAAAAAAAAATATTTTGTGACTTGCTAGAGCTTATAAAATGCGGGTCATCTGAGAAAAAGGTGGTCCAATAAAATATTAGTGTGTGAATTTTGTTTGTCTGGTCAGTATGTATGTGCGTGTCTATACAGTACAGACCAAAAGTTTGGACACACCTTCTCATTCAAAGAGTTTCCTTTATTGTGTTCTTTAGCCCAAACGCGTCTCTTCTGCTTGTTGCCTGTCCTTAGCAGTGGTTTCCTAGCAGACATTCCATCATGAAGGCCTGATTCACACAGTCTCCTCTTAACAGTTGTTCTAGAGATGTGTCTGCTGCTAGAACTCTGTGTGGCATTGACCTGCTCTCTGATCTGAGCTGCTGTTAACCTGCGATTTCTGAGGCTGATGACTCGGATGAACTTATCCTCCGCAGCAGAGGTGACTCTCGGTCTTCCTTTCCTGGGGCGGTCCGCATGCGAGCCAGTTTCTTTGTAGCGCTTGATGGTTTTTGTGACTGCACTTGGGGACACTTTCAAGTTTTCCCAATTTTTTCCCAACATTTCTTAAAGTAATGATGGCCGCTCGTTTTTTCTTCACTTAGCTGTTTTTTTCTTGCCATAATACAAATTCAAACTCTTTGAATGAGAAGGTGTGTCCAAACCTTTGGTCTGTACTGTATATCAGTCAGCCAAAATTGTATTCAAACTTCAGGAGAAAAAAAAAATGTATGATGTAGATAATATGAATATAATAATAATAATAATAATAATAATAATAATAATAATAATAATAATAATATATATTATATACATTAATACTGTATATTACAATATACTAGTTTTTCCTTTCCTGAAGTGTGTAAAAATGTGTTCACTCCATGTGTAACATACTGTATCACATACTCCTGAACAAACTCTTAAGCTGCAGTCCCAAAAGTGTCAAAAAAGGACTACTGATAACTTCAAACACTTGTTTTGGCATGCTTGATGCAACTGTAGTCAGGAGGCCGGTCGGAACGTTTCTCCACGTGGTGAAGATGGCTTCACGAAGGGCATCCACAGTCTGGAACTGACAGCAGTTTTTGTAATCTTCATTTGCCATGCATCCCCAAACATTCTCAGGGGGATTTATACCAGGGAACACACAGGATGGTCTAGAAATGCAACCTTATTGTCCTGGAAAAAGTCCTTCGTCAGGTGGGTGTTGTGAACAGCAGCATCACCCTGTCATTACCACACAGAAGAGGGTCCTCAGTCAAGAGAGATGCCTGCCGCAACATGTCCACAAAGCCAGGCGTCGTTTGATGCCCCTGCACAACCTGAAGCTCCATTTTCCCATTGAAGAAAAAAGCACTCCAGGTCATGACGGATCCTTCTCCACTGTGCTGCGTAGAAAACATCTCCAGTGGAATCTCCTTGTCATGCCAGTATCGTTGGAAGGCATCAGGACCATCCAGATACATTTTTTTCTCGCCCGAGAATGAAACGTTCTTCCATCTTGCAATGTCCCATGTTTGGTGCTCCCTTGCAAATACCAAATGGGCAAGTTTGTGGGGTGGGAGGAAACATGGCTTTCAAAGGCGTTTATTTTTTGTTCTTTAAGCCATTCTCTCACAGACGTGATCTTATCGTTATTGGGCTGCAGTCAGCATCAGTAAGGGCCTTAATTTGGGTACCACTTGATTTTTTTGTCCCATAATTCTTAGGATCTTTGAATTACTGCGTCCAACCTCGGGAGCAATGGTATGTTGCGAGAGCCTTTGCTTGTACAGCTCAGCAATCCTGCTACTGTACATTCAAAAACCTCTGGCCAATGACATGAAAGCCAACTTTTAAAGGCAATGGTCTTGAACTTGATCAGCTGATGACCAGTATGTTTGAGTTTAAAAGCAGTTTAAATTGCTTAAATTAATAAAATTAATAAATAAATTGCTCTATTGTGTGTTTCTTGTTCTTGTTCTCATCAGGGATGATTCATACACATTCGCATTTCATACAAACTTAAATAATTATTTTAATTGCATAAAGCTGCTTTGTGACAGTGTCAATTGTCAGTGGCATCGATTTGATAAGCTTATGACATGTTTCAACTCTCTAACTACCGGCCGCAGCGGTCAAGAGTAAACCACATACTAGTATAGCAGAACTTCCAGCTGGAACACTCCAGCTCACCTGGGTTCTAACCTGATGCATCTGTTCGCAATTAACCCTGGGAATAAGTAGAACTCAGAATATGAGCAGTGTTGCAAAGTATATGCCCTAGTGAATTACTCCTGAATTTGACTCCAAGATCTTGTTCTGAAGATGGGAGTGATGGACCTTTGCATAAGGTTTCTCCAGCACATCCCAAAGATTCTCAGTGAGGTTACAGTCTGGGCATTTATGGTGGCCACTGCATGTATGAACATGATGTCTCATGCTCCCTGATCCATTCTTTCACAATTTAAGCCTGATGAATGCTTGCATGAGAATATAACGAAGTTGCGGACCAAATCAACTGAATCAACCCCATATAACAACATTGCCTCCAAAGGCTTGTATAGGCAGTAGGCAGGATAGTCCTTTTCAAGAGTAATGGGTTCATCAGGGGGAGAAAAAAGTGAATGAAGAGACACACCCTTCACTCTGGAACAGGTTAAATATGGACTCATCAGACCACATGACCTTTTTTCAATGCTCCACAGTGCATTCTTTATGCTTTCTAGAAAATTGAAGGCTTTTTTTCTGATTAGCCTAAAAAAAAAGTGGTTCTCTTTTTTCTGTTTAGATCCAATCCCGTGAGTATGTTTAAAGATGGTGCCACAGACGGCAGCCCCGGCACAACCCTGAACTGCTTCTTATCAATTGAACAAATAAAGACTTTGCATGCTCTGCTTTTGGTGATTCGATCCCAGATAGTAGATTGTGTAATGGAACTATTGGAGAAAATGCAGTGGAATCTGCTTATACATAAATAAATGTTATGATGAATAATGTACTGAATAAATACTGCAGCCCAAACTTGGAAACATTGTTGATGTTTTCCTCCTTTCTCAATTCTGACCAGTGTTTACACATCCCACCCCAGGCTAATTTAAGTGATACATTGCAAAACCTGGCAGACCAACTATCTTGCTTGGAACAAAAAACACTGCATTATATTTTCATCACCCTTGAAGACTTTAACAGAGCAAAACGAACCCATGAACTACCAAAATACTAAAAATATTAATTGTTCCACCAGAGAAAACAACACAGGGGATCATGGCTACACAGTTCTTAACCTTAAATCTGCTCAGTCAGCAGTCGAAACTGTGAAGGGATGGACCAATGCAGTAAAGTAGGAACTACAGTACAAGACTGCTTTGACTGCACCGACTGGAATGTTTTTGAAGCTACTGACTGACACTGTAATATCATAAGATGGAAGATCATAAGATGTGTGTGTGTGTGTGTGTGTGCTGACCAAATCCTTCTGCACGTATAACCATAGCAAGCCATGGTTCTCAGCCAGACTGAAACAACTTCATCAGGCCAAGGACGATGCCTACAGATGTGGGGGCAGTGCAACAAGTTTTCAGCTAACAATCCTACACCAGTGCCGAGAGGCCTACAAGACATTACAAACTACATGAGACCACCCCTCCCCATTCAGGCAAACAAATACTTGGCTGATAACCTCAATACTTTATACTGCAGGCTTGTGAAGAACATCTCCACACCTCTAACCCACCTCAGTCCACTGACTTCCCCATTACACCTTGGGTAACCCCTTAACAACTTTCCCCAGCATTCAAGATTCTTGAAGAAGACGTGAAATGGCCAAGATGTCCATGAAGTCCTTTTTGCCATTGGCCCACCCAATGAACATTACAGAACAAGTATTGGATCTCATGCAGTTTGCCTACCAAACAAACAGGTCAGCAGACAATGCTATCAACATGCTGCACTATATTCTGAAACACCTGGACTAATCTTGTCTGTTAACTTCAGTTCAACTTTTTCCTAGAAATATAATCCCAATAATCCCAGAAATACTCTCCTCAAAACTCCGGCATCTTACTATGCCCCCTGGCATCGGTCAGTGAATCTCCAGCTTCCTGAAATGTCCTCTCCCAACTGCTATTCTCCTTCTATATTTATGACGGCATGTCCAAGGACCCAGCTCTTAAACTCCAGAAGTTTGCAGAAGACACCGCTCTCATTGGACTGATCCAAAATGGCAATGAGTCTGAAAATTGGCAGGAGGTTGAGTGGCGGATATTATGGTGCAGTCAGAACAACCAGGAGCTGAACACGTTCAAAACTGAGATGACAGTGGACTTTAGAAGACACTCCTCAACATTACTCCTCCTCACAATATCCAACAGTCTTACTGTATGTCATCCATGGAGACCTTCAAGTTTCTGGGAACTACCATTTCCCATGACCTGAAATGGGAGTCCACCATCCTTTAAAAGGCTGTGCAGAGGATGTACTTTCTTGGACAACTGGGGAAGGCAGGAGCTGTTGATACAATTCTTCCTGCACACTTCCATCACTGTCTGGTTTGAAGCGGTCACAAAACAAAAAATATTACTTCCTTATCATATGTGATATACACCACTGTGCCTCACTCACATTTTATGTACATTGGTGTCATGTTATATATTTGTCTGTATAGTTATTGCGTGTTGTGTACTTTTTGTAGACTTGTCTTGGCTATAATCAAAATGCACCGTGTTATGTATTTCTCTGCTTTTGAGTCACCAACAGCCAGAATCAAAGTCCTTGTGTACATCAAAAGACTTGGCCAGTAAACCTGATTCAGATTCACTCTGCATTGCGAGTGCGGAAATGCTTTTATTTTCAGTATTAAACACAGTCGTGAGTCATGCTGTTGCTTTTTTATGCTTTAATTTCACCAAGTGTTTAAGTGTTTTCCCTTCATGCTCATTTAGGATACCTTTCTGACCATGTTTCTTCCCCAAAGATAATGATTCATCACTATCCTCCCAGGTTTTAAAAATACGTTGTTCTAATCTTCTTCCTTGTTTTCTCTTTTGATGCAGGCCAATAATTTGAATCCTTTGAAACCGATTAAATGAGATACTTTTTAAAAACTGTGCCATTATTAATTTCATTAAAAAACATGTTAAAAAACATATTAAAATCATTCCACAAAGAAAACAATCCTGTGGGCATTACTAAGTGCCCTATAATTCAACAGATTGTAAATCTACTGTACCATCAACAGCAATAACCTGAAGTAGTTCCTCTATGAATCTCATCATTATAGAGGAATTTATGCCCATTCTTCTTTACAAAACTGCTACAGTTCATTGAGGGTTTTGAGCATTCGCTTATGCACAGCTCTGGTCCAGCCACAGCATTTCAAGTCGGTTGAGGTCACTTTGGCTGAGGCCATTCCAAAACTTTGATTCTTTAAAAAAAAAAAAAAACTATTTTGATGTAGATTTTCTGGTGTGCTTCGGGTCATTGTTCGATTGCATGGCACAATTTCCATCAAGTTTTAGCTATCAGACAAATTGGGGAATTCATGATCAATAACAGGAGGAATGAGGTGTTTCTGCTGAAATGCTGTATGGTTTTAACCAAACATGGCACTAGTCATTAAGGCCAATAACTGCAGAATACCAGAAGAGGAACTAACAGAACGCTGTGACCAACGAGAGCACAGTGGAGAAAGTCTGGACAACTTCCGATACCTCGGTGTTATCATCATGCAGGACCTTTCATGGTCCTGTCACATCAACACTGTGGTGAAAAAGGCCAGGCAGCATCTCTACCACCTTAGGCACTGGCGAGACTTTAGACTGCCCACTAAGGTGCTTAGGAACTTTTACAACTGCACCGATGAGAGGATCCTGATGGGAAACAGCACCATGCAGGACAGACGAGCTCTACAGAGGGTGTTGCGATCAGCTGAGCGCTTCATCCGTACCAAGTTCATTGCCCTGCACTCAATCTACAATAAGCAGTGCTGGACCAAGGACACCCTGATCACCCTGATCATACTGCTGCTGTCTGCACATTCCACATACTTTATGTAGTTTATTTATAAAGTTCATACTTTTTTTTTTATATTCTTACATTTTTATATTCTTTACATATTTATACTTCTACTTTATTTTATTGTAACAAAATTGTTGATTCTATATTTTATTCTTTCCTATTAGCATTTTGCCTCCTTACTTCCTTTTTTCCTTTTCAAGGTCACAAACAAGTCATGTAAGCATTTCATTGTTATCTATGTGACAAATAAAAAATATATAATTTTAATAGTTCAGTCTTCATCTAATTGTGCAGTCATGAACTTTAACATCCTACTGATAACAAATAATCACGAACTGATGATTAGCATTTTTTTAAATAAAAATACTGGGAAAAAAATAATGGCATGGTGAAAAATGTTGTTTGAGTTCATAGTTAATACATGTCATGTGCTTGTGATGGGCGTGCGCCTGAACCTGTTATTGCTCCTCTCTCTCTTAGTAGGCTCCCTATGTAGAGGCTGGGCCACCAGGTCAGGCTGGCTGGCAATAATCATGGTTAATGGACCTCAGCCTTTTTCTCCACGTTATAAAAGTGAAGTGCGGAGTATAATCTGGGTACGGAAACAACGCAAACAGGCGCGCAGTAGAGTATTAGAGAGTGAAACATGAGCGAAGCGATGTTATACGCCCTTGAGACTTTAAAGGCAAGACCAGAATGCCAACACTTTTGATCTCCGCGATGAGGACGGCGCGGGAAAGAACTGTTTGAGCTTCCATGGCACCTTTCCTTCCGCACAGGGCCCGCCTTCACATCCCCGCCTCCTCCTCTGGCCTGGTCTAAGGAATCACGTATTTTCTTCTTTACATTATGTAGATGGCTGGATGAGTGTGTGTTGGGAAAAAGACAAACCGGCGTAAGCAGTGTGATGCTCTGGGCAACCTTTTGCTGGGAAATGTTGGGTCCTGCCATTCATTCGGATGTTACTTTAACACAAACCACCTACCTAAACATTGTTTCTGACCAAGTATCCCCTGACGGCAGTGGCCTCTTTCAGCAGGATAATGTGCCGTGCCACATTGGCCTTAGCCAAAAAGGCCAAGAATGGTGATGAGGAGTTTAATATGCTGACTTGCTTCCCAAATTCTCCAGATCTCATTTCAATCAGGCATCCTGCATCCATACTGTAGGTCCAAGTCACGCAAGCCCATTCCATCTCATCTTGCAAATTACTGGACTTCAAGAACAAGGAGATGCCTTAGTGCCAGATACCACAGCATGTTCGGCTAAAGCACTGCTTAGCTACAATGTCAATTCCTGTTTGGCGTCAGGACAATCATCTTCCATCAACAACTATTACTGGCAATATTGTATCAAAAAAGGCACAATAACACACTAACTGTCTGCCTACCTGCCACTTGTTCAGCATGAGTGAGGAAAACAGCAGGTGCTGAGGTCACATCGGTCTCCACGGCAACACAGCTCACACTGTTGACGCCGTCCACGCAGGTGAAGCCATCGGGACACGACCAGAGCAAGCAGTCATCATAATTATACTCACAGTTTCTGCCCTGTAGGGGAAGAACGGCTATGTCACAGAGCAGGAGGGCGAGATGTAGCCTGTGGTTCATATAAGAGAACCTTTAACAACAGCAAAAGTGTTTTATTAAAATCATATTATACCATGTGCCAATGGCTTTTTTTTTCTGAGCAAGTACTCAACTTTACTGTACTATAGGCAGAGCAAGTACTCAACACTGATACTGAAATACAGTAAGTATCCCACATAATCATTATGGTTTTAAGACATTTTACTTTGCTCGGTTGGCATTGTTTCCATGTGGTGCGCTAGCAATGTGCCGAGTTTTATGTTTCAGATGCGTCAACAAGTGAGGGCATGAAAATTAAGCAAAAGGTGCCATCAACTGTTCCTTCACTCACACACAACAGTGCTTTGAGATCTGAATGCTCACTTCACCGCTCCATGTTCAGCCATACCTGTGCGAGTGTACAGTAATTCTTGGCCCCATGCACAGATTTTTAATGATCACTCTGACTAATACTACACTGTGCGCTCAGGTTGATTCCCCAAGCACCTTTCTACAGTATTAATGGTCCTGTTTAATACCATAAAATATTTTATCAGGTAACTTGTATTGAATTGTTTTGTAGGAGGATAAAGTTGTTCCTCTTAATATTTACAACATAGTGTATATACAGTATATACTATAAACTCTTACAATGCGTGGTGTTACATGGCAGTGTAAAAAACAGGCCATTGAGGGTGTAATTACTGCTTTTGCAAAGATAATTATCATAAAAAGACCCATGTGACTTGGCGCCTCTGTATATGGAATCAGCACCATTTACTGCCGATTTGGTGTAAAGTGGAAATAAACGAACAGCCAATGAAATACTGGAGAGGCTATCCCTCCAAGAAAAAGTGGAACACAAAGAGTGCTGCTTCTTTAGTGACCCGGTGCATGAGGAAGAAGGAGGAACACAGAGGCGGAGAAGAAGGAGGAGGAGGAGGAGAAAGAGGAGGAAGAGGCAACCCACCACAAATCCAGGCTGACAGAAACAGGAGTAGCCGTGGCCTGGTTCGTTTTGGATGCACATCCCCTGGTTGCATGGCTGCGGCAGGCACTCATTAATGTCATCCTCACAGCGAAGGCCTGTCCAACCTGCCAGGAATGAGCATTAAAAAAAAAAAACACACATACACACACACACACACACACATATTGCAGATGGTAAGAATGCACCAGTCAACTCCCCCCTCCCTCACCCTAGCCTTCTTTTTAAAACTCAGACGCGAATATCAATCGTGCTCTTCCACATTGATTTGCTTTAGCTCCTTTCACTGGTTGCACACACATCCACAAAATAGCTGGGAGATAGAGAAAGAGAGAGAGAGAGCGCGAGAGAGGGAGGGGTTGAGCGTTTCGGTATTCTTGGCGGCTTGCGCGACATGCTTGAATAGGAAATCAAGTAAGGAGCTCACCGGGTCGGCAGTGGCACCGGTATCCATTGATGAGGTCTTGGCAGATGCCGCCGTGGAAGCATGGCTTCGAGCAGCACTCGTTTACGTCCAGCTCGCAGAAATCCCCAGCAAAACCTGCTGGACATCTAAACCATAAAGAGCTACTACTATTAAAGCTGAAAAAGAGACTTCTTTTTCTTCTTCTTCTCCTTTTGAAGGAAGAGAAAAACCTGGGTACTAGATCACGTCATGGCCTTGAGCCTGGCAGGAAAGGCAAACATTCACAATAAAGGAAGGGGGGAGGGGGGTGTATCATACATATGGCCATGCTATCATGTGGATAATGTATCTCCCAGATGGCATGCAAGCTGAGAAACACCTCATTAGTGACAAGTTTGTCAGATAACATTTGAATGTTCAAATATATCACAAGATTAAGCTCAGCCTCAGTTATGTAACTGTGAGTGGAGAATGTGTGGGTGGCTCCATTATCATATAACAGCTTAATGAAGTAAGTTTGTTCAAATTCTTTAAAAAAAAAAAAAAAAAAAAAAAATATATATATATATATATATATATATATATATATATATATATATATATATATATGTATAATTAACCTGGCATAGCAGTTGCTCATGAACATATTAAAACTGTCATGAGTCATGGCAACCGTGGTGATATGGCAACCACTTTAATGTTTTGCCGCTGAGATGTCCTGCTACTGTATTTATGATTTATGTTATCTAAGGGTTAAACCCAAAGTAATGAAAACGATAAATTACCTTTGCTTTGTAAATGCAACTTGACATGGGCACTTTACTGTACATTCTAAACCTTTAGTCTGGTAAATATGATTTATCATACTATACTATAACACTTATACTAATGTGAAATCAACAATTAAGTGTTACGGGGGAAAGAGTAGTTAACAACATACTAGTAAATCTTCGAGTAAAATTGGTAGTGTATGCTACTTTGCTTTTTCGTATTTCTATACCTGCTATACATACATATCAATTAAAATGTCCACTAATCCTTAATTTATCTGAGAACAGTGTTTAATACTTAGCACATTCACTCAGACATCTGGATGCATGGTGATCTTTAAAGTGACAGAAGGCAAGCATCAACAACATTCACTGTGCCAAGATGTAATTAATTTTCCTCCTCAAGACAAACTCAATCCCTTGGTAGGGGAAAAAAAAACCTCACTATAACACTGAATCAAGTTTCTCAATAGTTGTAGCTGATAACAATAAAGGTCCTTTTTGGTTCTGATTTATGCACCAACTATATTAATAACAAAGTCAAGAAAACAGTGACATCATTCGAGTGGCAAGTCTTATTTTAAATCACAGAATTTCTATTTGTTCAAGATGGATGATTACTTAACTATGAAGGAAGTCACGCCTTAAACAGGCAAATATGGTGTCAAAAGTATGCACAGAAAGTTATGCAAGGACATAAAAAACCTACACTTGGACAACTTGGACTACGGACAACAGTTTGTGTAATGGTGATCCAGCAAAAAAAAAAAAAAAAAACTGTGCATCACTTATCCATGCCTTCAAGCACAAGAATTTGATGAATACTCCTACATGAGTGCTTAGAAAGTGTCAAAGACAAACATTTCACCAGGCCGATAATGAAACGTCGACTTTCAGGGTTTTCTACTTTTAGTCTAACCTGTTGCAGTTCCTGCGGTGTTGCATAGAAAAAAAAAACATGATGCCCAATAAAAACTGATTGCTCTTCTATTATCTGATCCAACTTGCAGTGGTGACCAAATGATGGCTGTAATGCAATCAGAGCACAAGCCATTACCCTGCGTGCCATTACAAATGAAAGTAAATACCAAGAATGACAGAGAGTATTTGTTTCCAATTTAGGACAAATCAATCCACTGAGGCCTCATATGGACAGACAAGCAACCCCGTGTCTGCTGTCTGTTAGTGGATCTGCTTTCCTCATAAAGCAGAAATTGGAAAATAGGGTTTGGATAATTTGCAGGTCTGGACTCGGGGTGGAGTATATCAATCCTTAAGGATATCGCGTTTTATATACAGTACTGTATGTAAAACGTCATATTGAGCGAAAATTAGGTTTTACAGCATACACACACACACACACACTCCACAGCCTTGTTTTACTCAGACAATAATATGGCAGCAGATGCTTCGTGATCATCGCCCTGGCAACCCAGCAGACCTTTAATTGGAGAGCAAACAGACTGATATAGGCAGTTCTCCATAAGGGCCTGAATTACACCGTGATTGAATATGATTATGGCTGAAACAGTCCAGTATGTTACCCGTGACTTTAGGTAAAGCAATTACGTTGTGTGACTCAGAGGTTTTACCTGCATGTAAAACTGTATCCTGGGCCATCCAGACAAGTTCCACCATTAAAACAGTGAGAGGAATTCAGAGGCATATCCAGGCATGCATCCAGGTCAACCTCACACCGAGTCCCGCTGTAGCCCTTGGTGCATACGCAGGCGTATTTGTCCACGAGGTCGACGCAGAAACCAGCATTCAAACAAGGCTGCGACGCACACTCCTGAAAACGCAGTTAAGGTCCAGTCAATAAATGTGGTTAAATGTGGACAATTTAAACATTGATGGCCTTCTATACTTCTTTGTATTTGTATGGAATACAGACAACATCTTTAGTTAGTGAATCTTCATTTGCATGTTACTGGGATGTAAAGGAATGTAAAAGGACTCTAATGCTCTGTCATATTGCGCACTCAGGTTCAGGTGTTTCACACGCCTTCACCTCGGATCGCTCTAACAATCCGTGTTTTGTCTCTTATGTAGTAGCGCTTCGTACCATTGCTTTTTATTAATACCACGGCTTCGGGACATATGAGACAAACGACTCTAGTTTTAAACTTCTCGCAGGATCAATGAACATATGTTGATCTGTCCATTCATCTTTGAAGGTTCAGTTTTCATAGTCTACTTTCCTTTTCTTGGAGTGTGCCATAATGTGTCATGCTTTTGTTTCTGTTTCCTCCACGCACTCTGTCCATACTCGACAAACTCTCATACTGACTGGCTCTGTTGAGTGACGTGTATAGTAGTACAGAGCTGTCTGTAGTACAAATCTTGATCGGATCTGAATCTTTCGTGTGTGGTCTTACATCGGATGCATACAGTACCTGATACTGGTCATGAGACTTAAATAAGAATGGTCAGATCAAAATTCAGCCACTCAGCACTAGCGGCACAAGAGGTGCTAATAACAGGTCCTAAAACGGCTAAATTAAGGCAGCTGGCTTTCTTCCTTCTTCTGTACCTTAACAAATACAGTCGGTTTTCTGCTTGCCATCCTCCAGAACAAAATCTTAAGCATACTTTGCTAAAATCACATATTGTTAAAATGAATGAGTAGCCAAACAACAGTTTTAAGCCAGATGGTGCGAGCAAAGATGTAGCGATATACACATATGCGTTGCTTCAGAGGACAGATGCGTCCACATTAGAATCAGATAACAGTCACTTTTATGAATGTGAACTATCATGACATGCCAATGCAATCTGACCAAATCAACTGGAATTGAACAACGTGGCTTTTCATATATATATATTTAGACGAGCAAAGAGTTTTAATAAGTTCTGACTTGAAAAACAAGCAAGTCTTGGTTTACGAGTTACGAGTGCCGAGTATCATGTATCATATGCAAGGTGGGGGAGGGAGGAGGAGTTTTACTGTGTAAGGCGAGGCGAGGAAAGAGGCTAATTCCATAAACACACACATACATACACACACACACACACGGATAACACTTATCTGTCTTATCTATTTCTTTTTTCTTTTTTAATGGTAAATTGCAGGTTAATTTGTTTTATTTTTACTTTATATATTGTATTAATTATTTTTATGTATTTATTTTTTTGGGAATATGAGCCCACTTCCGGAACGAATTATGCTCGTAATCCAAGGTTCCACGGTATATATTGCAAAGAGTTTTTATTCTGTTCATGTAATTCAACAGGCTAATTCAGCTTTGAGGAATTTGACACTTCCAAAGAAAATGATTAATGATACAGTGCTGTGATGAGATACCACCCTTACAGTAGGTTGCTTCTTTTCTTATTAGTTGATTATTTTCGTCTGCTTTCATAACAGCAATATATATTTACTTTACTTTCAACTGTTGTAACATTGTAGAAAACATTCAAGCCAAGTTGGTTCCTCAGTTTTCCATTTTACTTACACATCGCAAATTCATCTGTTCTGAAGACTTTCTTGAGCAATAAATTTTATAAACTGGTAGTCTAATGAAGCCCTTGTAAATATGCTGTTGCTATAGAAATGTATTAGAATGAGTGCATTAATGTACTGAACAGCTTTCACTACTGTCAGCGCTGATATTATAGGAAACATCTGACATCAAAATTTAAATTTTAACAGATGTTTGATATAAAGCTTTGTAATTCCATGTATTACGCAAGTTACCATTAAAAGTAGCAAAACGTATAGAACTTTATTTAATCACAGGACTACTATAATGCCAGTCACTACAATGGAAGCACTGTTCATCGTTAAGTACATAAAGGTGAGTCAAAAAATAATAGTTAAGGGGGTTGCCACAGCGGACCATTTGATCCACTCACAACTTGGCAGAAGTTTGACTCTGGATGCATTTCCTGGTACAATCTTCCCATTTTTTCCACTGCAGCCAGTGGTTGGGATTTGGGCATTCGGTGGTAGGTGAGAAACCTACCACTGACCAATGCAAATATTTTAAGCCTACTCATTAATCAATAGTTCTGGGAGTTAATCCCACATAGCATAACATGGAAAGCGAGTGCAGTCCTATGTTCCAGACACTAAGTAGTACCCTTGATCTGGGGTTAGAGAGGAATTTGGGATTCAGCCTTATTTTATTCTCGCATTAGCTGTGAACAAAACAACATGAACGGTTCAATTTCGAAGCAATCACTAAAGAAACAAAGTGTTGTTTAGGATGGTGTAATATTATCAGATCTTTCAGTGTTTTGTTGAAAGAGTTTCTGGTTCTGAATGTGGGGTTTGGCACTGGCATCTGGTAAGTACCGTTGCTTTTGCTGTCCAGAAGTGGGCGGGACTATGAAAGGCAGAAATCTTGCTGTCAGGTCCAGAAGGTCTACAGTATATATTGTGCATTTTACAAAAAAACATTACTACTGCATTGCTTTAAAACTGCACATGAGTGCTAATTGTGCTTATCACATATCACTTACAGTGATCTAATTACCTGGTTCCAGAAAACCTTTCCACAACAATTCACGTTTCTGCGAATGACTTCATTACCTTGACAACTCCCTGTGATTTAGAGCAGCAGGATTCAGTTGCAGCCTCGATTCTAATGAATTTCCCAATATACTAATGAATTAATGGGGGAAATTCAAGGCTTAGGGACAGCACAACGTATAGAGAGATTCATTAGAGGCAGAAAGCAATGACGCAATGATTTATTCCACAAGAAGCTCCTACAGCCCTTTCAAGAAGCCCATTGTTTCATCTCAAGGGTATAGTTGAGCCTGTGGTTAGCTTTAAAATCAATTAAGCATTAGAGCGATCACTTTCTTTCTAATCAGCCATTTGTACTGAGCTTTCATGACGGCTTGGTTCCTTAGACTCTTTACGAAGGAAAGTTAATTGGGTCGAAAGCCTGGGACAGGTCAAAGATGATGCAGCATGAAGGTTATGGATATTATGTTTTGATGCACTATGAACGATCTCCGGACAAGATAATAATGATGACAACAAATAATCATGATAATAATGAATAATGATGTTGTTTAATTATAACAGAACAATCTTTTTGAATAAGCCACCTATTATGTGTTTAATAATACGTGCGCAGATTGTGCGTAAGGATTCTATTCAACAGAACAGGGTAACCAAGTTTGAACAAAACATGACAGGCATTACCTTGTTCGCAGTCTGTTACGTAGTAGATTCACTGCTAAATGACATCTTGCGCAAAAGGGCAAGGGCTGATCTCTTTTTCTTGTCTCAAGAGGTAATGGTGTTCAGATTCTGTTAAGCCTGAGATATGTTTGACCTTCTCATCTTTTTTGTTATTGGGTGTCTAAATCAGAAATCTAGGGCAGATATAGGGCTCCGCATCCTTTCTCTTGTTTTGCCCCTCCCCCCCCTCCCCCTTCCTCCTTTGCAATAAGTTTCACTTCTGTGAAACTTTTTGTGCCAATACCCCTTTTTTCGAGCAATCCCTGTGAGTAGTGTAATTTCGTAAAATTTGCTATAATTCCCTATGATGGTATAACATTACCAAATTTAAGAAATGATGTGCAATGTTGAAATCAACAACAATCGTCATGGTATTACATTTTCTACTGGCTTTGAAAGGGATTCGGGTGAATTGACCTGTCGCTACAGCAATTGGAATCTAATGGAATTGAACCTGTCTGGTTGCAGTGTTACACAGTGACAAACAGCTTTTCATTGACTACCCTGAGCACTAATGCCTGCCCAATGATTCTGGCTTCACTCTGTGGTTATACAGTCTTTTCTGGCTATACACTAAAGACATTTGCTTTTCAGATCCGAAGATGAATATGACAATATTTTATTATAGCGGTAAATATCATGCCCTGGTATTTACATCAAGGTGAGTTAAACAACTTATAACATGGTACCGCTGATAAAAGGATACCCAATTTTAAGTAAGCAAATGTAACCCTAAGGCAATTTACTAAGACTAGACTAACATAAATAACAATTAATATTTGTATGCATATCTCCCGCTTGTCAAAACTGCTTCAAGACCCAGTGATATCACCCAACTGCTTTGCTTGTTCAGACTTGTATTTCAATTTTTCTTTGTTTCTGCCTCCAGTTTTCTCTTCAGCGCAAGAAATACACACTCCGTTGGGTTAAGGTTGGGTTAAAGACATGGCCAGTCTGAAACCTCCCACTTCTTTCCTCTGATGAAGTACTTTGTTGTGGTCGCGGTGTGTTTTGGGTCCAAGTGCCTCCCAATTAGACTGGATGCAATTATTTGGACATTGGCAGTCAATATCTTTATAGCCTTCTGAATTCATTCTACTGCTACCATCCTGAGTTACATCAATAAAGATTAGTCAGCTCGTTTCATTAGCAGGTGCAAACTCAAGTTTCAACCTTGCTTGAGTGATGATCTTGTATGTTTTGCATCATGAGCACATCGTTTCTGTCTCCAAACACATTTTTTTTTACATCACTGTTATAGAGGTTAACCTTGGTTCCAGAACTTTTGCAGCGCATCTTATTATTATTTCTTTCCAAAAAAAAAAAAACAAAAACAAAAAAAATGCATTCTGACCTGTCAATTCTTACTACTCTTATTGGCCTTGATGTTTCTGCCTTTCAATTTTCCATTCAATTAAATTTAATTTGTACAGTCATGGCCAAAGGTTTTGAGAATTACATAAATATTGGAAACTAGAAAAGTTGCTGCTTAAGTTTTTATAATAGCAATTTGCATATACTCCAGAATGTTATGAAGAGTGATCAGATGAATTGCATAGTCCTTCTTTGCCATGAAAATTAACTTAATCCCGAAAAAAAACTTTCCACTGCATTTCATTGGTGTCATTAAAGGACCTGCTGAGATCATTTCAGTAATAATCATGTTAACTCAGGTGAGAATGCTGACGAGCACAAGGCTGGAGATCATTATGTCAAGCTGATTGGATTAGAATGGCAGACTTGACATGTTTGAAATCATTGTTCTTTCATTGTTAACCATGGTGACCTGCAAAGAAAAGTGTGGCTACTAAGATTGCACCTAAATCAACAATTTATAGGAGCATCAAGAACTTCAAGGAAAGAGGTTCAATTCTTGTTAAGAAGGCTTCAGGGCATCCAAGAAAGTCCAGCAAGCGCCAGGATCGTCTCCTAAAGAGGATTCAGCTACCGGATTGGAGTGCCACCAGTGCAGAGCTGCTCAGGAATGGCAGCAGGCAGGTGTGAGCGAATCTACATGCACAGTGAGGCGAAGACTTTTGGAAGATGGCCTGGTGTCAAGAAGGGCAGCAAAGAAGCCACTTCTCTCCAAAAAAAACATCAGGGACAGATTGATCTTCTGCAAAAAGTATGGCGAATGGACTGCTGAGGACTGGGACAAAGTCATATTCTCGGATGAAGCCTCTTTCCGATTGTTTGGGGCATCTGGAAAAAGGCTTGTCTGGAGAAGAAAAGGTGAGCGCTACCATCAGTCCTGTGTCATGCCAACAGTAAAGCATCCTGAGACCATTCATGTGTGGGGTTGCTTCTCATCCAAGGGAGTGGGCTCACTCACAATTTTCCCCAAAAACACAGCCATGAATAAAGAATGGTACCAAAACACCCTCCAACAGCAACTTCTTCCAACAATCCAACAACAGTTTGGTGAAGAACAATGCATTTTCCAGCACGATGGAGCACCGTGCCATAAGGCAAAAGTGATAACTAAGTGGCTCGGCGACCAAAACGTTGAAATTTTGGGTCCATTGCTTGGAAACTCCCCAGATCTTAATCCCATTGAGAACTTGTGGTCAATCCTCAAGAAGCGGGTGGACAAACAAAAACCCACTAATTCTGACAAACTCCAAGAAGTGATTATGAAAGAATAGGTTGCTATCAGTCAGGATTTGGCCCCGAAGTTGATTGAGAGCAGCCCAGTCGAATTGCAGAGGTCCTGAAAAAGAAGGGCCAACACTGCAAATACTGACTCTTTGCATAAATGTCATGTAATTGTCGATAAAAGCCTTTGAAACTTATGAAGTGCTTGTAATTATATTTCAGTACATCACAGAAACAACTGAAACAAAGATCTAAAAGCAGTTCAGCAGCAAACTTTGTGAAAACTAATATTTGTGTCATTCTCAAAACTTTTGGCCACAACTCTATAGTGCTTTTAACAACTGTCATTGTCGCAAAGCAGCTTTACACAGTCAAAAGAATTATGGAACTTTGTATGAAATGTGAATGTGTATGAATCAAAATGTTAAGATAGTTCCTGATGAGCAAGACAACGGTGAAAGTGGCAGGGAAAAACTCCCTGAGATGGCAAGAGGAAGAAACCTTGAGAGGAACCAGACTCAACAGGGAACCCATCCTAATTTGATGTCTTTAAGCTAATATGGAGTCCAGTTTGTTGCTGGAGTCTCAGATACTCCAGTCCTCAAATATGGTGCGATTGCAGTCACAAGTCCTCTGAGGTGTCACCATAAGCCGAGACCAAGACCATCTTCGTGGTAAAGTGGTAAACTGTCTCCAGTCACCACACACATCCCAGGCAGACCACACGGGGCATCCATGCAGCAAGATCTCCAACCAGAAGCGGGACACAAGGATGAGGTCAGACAGGTCCAGAGGGCAGAAGGGGACTTCTTTTAAAGTCTTCTTTGAATAATGGAATGTGATACCTCCAGCCCTGTGGAGGTGGTTTTCCCCCTTTCCAGGCCATTCCAAATAGTTGAAGTAGATATACCTCATCTCTGTGCATGGGCTCTGATCAATTTTTCATCTTTCCTTGCCTTCAAAATGTTTTTTTTTTCCCCCAGGGACAGTTCTCTGGTCTTTATGATGGTTTTTCCTTTTTAACCCTAATGCATTTTTCACAAGTGAAACCTAGAGCTTCCTCGGCTTGAACCAAGAGTTAGTTATTTAGAGCTGTTAACTGTCTAAAATGTCATTCTAACCGGGCACACCTGTCAGTAACCTGGTCCAATTTTTAGGTTCAAACAAAAGATGCCATGTTCTAAATAGTTTTTTTTAGATGAAATAAAAGCTGAGATTTACATCCATGGACCACACGTTGATCATTTGATCAAACCCAATCATCTTTAGCATAAAGCAAAAACCAAGGACTCCACTACATTATACATATATATTTTTCATAACCATTTCAAAGAACAGCAATATGAAACCATTAACATGTGTCTTAAAAATTACAGCCACTTTCCTATATACTACAGGTGTACATACTTACGTCCATGTTAGTCTCGCATCTGGGGCCACTCCATCCTCTCTCACATTGACAGTCATATGCGTCAATGCCGTCTGAACAGCTGGCATGAAAAAAGGCTTAGTTAATGCTCTGTGACAACTGCAAACTCCATCTTTATGAGCTATGATTTATTAGGTGCTATCACACACACTGATGAGGCCACCCATCCATTGCCAACACACTTTCACGAGTTTTACCTGCTAGCAGATGTGCACGCTTATATATGTAGAATTTGATAAGATGTGAGCTATTCACAAGCAAAGCAAACAAATCAAAAATGGCATGCATTGTTTACAATCCTACTGTACAGTATGTTCACCCTGTATATAAAGCACTACACAAGTCAGTCACAGCACAGCACTACAGTTTATGGGCCATATTCTGATGCGAGTCGAACTTACAGATTCAAGTATCCTATGTATCTGTTTTAAATCTGAGTACAAATGGATTTCTGAATTTCAATCCAATTAGATTTAATGTGTTTTTATTATTTGATGTGGGTGCTTCTTTATTTTGAACATTTGCAAAAACAACAGAAATGTAATAACAGCATTAACAACCTTTGAATTTACAAGCACATGGTGTTCTTATTTAAAATAATCCACAGACCATGGAGTTCAAACACTATTAAAAAAGTGTTTGAATTCTGAATTTAATCTCAATTTAATCACATTTAATAATATTTATGTTCAAAGTCAATAAACTAAGATACCCCCCCCACAACATCTGATATAACTGTATGCAAAAATATTTAACTATATACAAAGCATATAAAACTAAAACAATTACTATAAAAATACAAAATCTTATAAAAATTGCAATTAAATAATGTTCACCTCGCTTCTTATGGTTTAAGATGATTGTCATGTTCTGTGGTTCAGTGTATAAAACTTTGGCTATGTGAAAAATCGCATGATTTCAATAACAATTTTTTCTCACTAACGCAAACTGGAATGCAAATTTAAAGACTTTAATTAAAGGTTTAATCATTAGGGACAAAAAATACATCATCTTAAACATATACAGTATTATGCAAAAGTTTAGGCACCCCTGGATAAATAACAGATTTTAAAGTTTTTTTTAATTGAAAAAAGGTTAATTTGTTCAATTTATGGCATAAAAAGTAACTATGCACCAATGTTTGCTAAATATATTGTGCATTTCTTCCATTTTCAAGAGAGACTGTGTTAACATCTTTCCAATAATAAAAAAAATCATCACCAAAATCTGTTATTTATCAAGGGGGTGCCTAAACTTTTGCATAAGACCGTACATCTTGCACAAACCAAATGAAAGTTATTTTATTCTGATGCATATATGATTACTGAACCGTGATGGCCAGGCTTATGTACTGTGAAGTCTATATATACTATATATATATATATATATATAATATATATATATATATAAAGGAACAAAGTTCAGCAGCAGACTGAATTAGACTTGAAACGCTTAATATATTAGAGAAGTCAAGACTTTTAGCTTTAATTCAGAGGATTTGACAAAAGTCTGGCATTAACCATTCAGGAATTTTGTGGCTCATAGATAATGGAATAAATGGCAGACAAGCAGTTGCACTACCAGGTATGGCCTGTTCCCTTGTTATTGCTAGTCAAGCACATCAAGGGCCTGGAGATGAAAATGTGTGTGAAGACGAGGTTCAAACATGTGTCTGTGTAAGTGAAGGTGGAGATCATTTACAGTAGCTGAAAAAGCAAAATAATATCAGCCAGATAGTAAAACATTTGGAGTGTTTGGAATATTCTTAAAAAGAAGGAAACTTGCAAGCTCAGCAACAGCACAAGATGTGGAAGACCAAAGAAGACAACTACATTGGATAACCACAGAATTCTGTCTATGGTGAAGAAGAACCCTCTTGAGGAGGCTTTGTGAAGTAAAAACAGATGCCTTACTACAAGGTGCAAACTGCTGTTAATGCTCAAAAACAAACAGGCGAGATTAGCCTCCTTTAGATGGATGAGATTGGACCAGAAAAGTATGGACAATGAAAGGAACAGTGCATGATCCAAAGCATCCCACATCATCTGGTGGATGGAATGTTATGTATTGATGATTGAAGTATCAGGATGATTTCTGAAATGTATAGAGCTATACTACCTGAAAGGTGCTTCATATTGCAGATGAATAACGGGCCAAAACATACAACGAAAGCTATCCGAGGCGAAGAAATCGAATATTATTCACTGTCAACTGTTCTCAATCCATTAGAGCATGGTTTTCACTTACTGAAGACAAGATTGAAGGCATAAAGACAGACAAGCAAGCAGCAACTACATGCAACACGGTAAACATCTGGTCACAGTCACCATACACAGTATGACTGCAGATCAATCTCTGCTATCTGTTATCACTCAAAATGAGGTTGGGTTCCCTGTTGAGTCGGGTTCTTCTCAAGGTTTCTTCCTATTGCTATCTCAGGGAGTTATTCCTTGCCACCGTCATCCTCGGCTTGTTCATCAGGGTTAGCCAGGGTTCATCATTTTTGATTCGTACACATTCACATTTCATACAAACTTACAAAAATTTATTTTGATTGTGTGAAGCTGCTTTGCGACAATGATTCGATTGAATTGAACTGAATTAAAGATCTGGCAAAACATCGTGAAAGAGGAAAATAAGCATTTGTCCATGTCCATGGGTTCCAGACTTCAGGCAGCCATTGATGGTAAAAGATTTTCATCCAAGTATTAAAGGCAATCCTTATATTTGTAATCATTTATATGTAATTATATGTGCAATGTGTCTGAAAATGGATTGAGGTTTAATGCCAGGCTTCTGTCAAACCCCTTGAAATAAAGTTGCTCACATTGAGTATTTCATTCCAAATGTAATGTGGAGGCCAAATAGCACAAAATCTATGTTTTTCCAAAATTTATGGACCTGGCTGTACAAGCAGATGGACAAAGCGCTACAATGAACCGCAACGTACTTAAATCTTGAAAACTAAAGGTGCCATCACTTGCGGTGTTCCTGTGATGGCCAATGACAAAGCACTTAATTGTTGAGACCTGACAACATCATTAGGGCTTACACACCTTCCATGAGCACAGGGGTCTGAGGCACATTCGTCAATGTTGTTCACGCAGTCAGAGCCGGTGAAGCCACTCGAACATAGGCAGTGGTAGCCACCAGGACCGTCGACACAACTCCCACCATTTTGGCATTGGCACTCGTCCACATTCAGCTCACACCGTGTGCCTTTGTGCAAACAGTTAATTAATATAATTAATACATCACTGAGTCATACATGTGTGCTTTAGTTCATTAATTCAAACAGCAATTTAGTATTTTAATCTTTTTGCTTTTTGTAAAATACTCCCCACAGACAGACAGAAACACACACAGACACACAATTGTGCAACATTAAGCACTACAGTGAGCCTCAGAATAACATTTCCATTTATTTTAAACCACTTTAAACCAAATTCAGCACATTTCACCAGAAACTAAGTCAGACAACAAATCCACAGTCATAATCATTATGCTGTGTGCTAAAAGTTGCATTTTTCTTCACAATTACTCCAGTGAGCGAAATCAAACTTCCATGTATTTCCCACTGCGGTAAACAGAAATGAGCATACGAGACATATGTAATTAAAATTTTATAATTGCAAAGTTTCCTCTGATTCCTTGTACACATAAGATGTTAATGCTCTATCTGGTGACATGCTACTTAATCCATAATTCATTTATTTATTCTGAGTTAACTTCCTACATGAAAAAATGAGGGTGATCTGCAATACTGATCAAGCAGCAATTATGCCAGTATACTGAAACCAAGTGTTGCACCAAATTTGCAAACAGTGGTATTTACATTAAATGATGCATTCATTGCTATTCCAGCCGGGGCTAGTTTGCATGAAGTGAGAGACAACCACAGTAAACACAGTATTATAAATAGTAAATATCTAAACAATACTGTAATTAGGCAATATCACATGACACATGAAGTGCTGTTGTACTGAATATCAGCATGGTTATGATGCACCTGTAAATATCACAGCCGTGTTGATACCACGGCCTTGAGAGTGATATTGTTTTTATACAACAGTTCTCCAAAAGGCATTTATTATCAACAGATTTTGATTAGTTTTTTATTTAACCAGTTATTTTTCTCTACGGTCATCTGGAAGAAAAAAGGGGTGAAAGTAGTTTTAAATTCTTACTGGTACTATTTAGCCACAAAATGAGGAGAATAAGTAATAGAGGTGGTGGACAGCCATGAGAAACGTACTTATGTCTTATATATACTTATATGCTGTCAACTGTAAAGTGTAAATAATAATGGCTAGAAAATTTGTAACGTATATTGATGTGCTGTATATGGTTAAACATAACAGTGCTGTTATGCTCTATATCAGCACTCGCATAACCTCCCGTCTAATCTGATTCCTCGGTCAGAACTAACTGTTGTATAAGAGTGATGGGTCATTCATGAACGATTCACTCACTCACTCATCATCTATATCGCTTAATCCTGTCCCAGGAGACTTGGCAGGGTACACCCTGAACAGGGTGCCAATCCATCGCAGGGCACAGACACACACACTCACTCACTCATTCACACACTACGGGTAATTTGGGAATGGCAATTAGCCTAACCTACATGTCTTTGGACTGTGGAAGGAAACTGGAGTACCCGGAGGAAACCCACCAAGCACAGGGAGAACATGCAAACTCCATGCACACAGAGACGGGAATTGAGCCTGGCCGGGGATCGAACCCGGACCCTGGAGGTGCAAGACGACAATGCTAACCACTACACCACTGTGCCGCCCTCATGAACGATTCGTTCTTTTAAAACGAGTCTTTAACGTGACTCTGAAGAACGAGTAGTCTTGTCTATGCAGTGCAATACATAGGAAACAGAACAGAGCGGTTCTTCTCGATGAATCTTCTAGTCTGAGTCACGTGACTCCCATAGACGCTAAAGTGCAGTATATTCAAAGGAACGAATGACGCGGACTGGAAGACTCATGAGAAGAACAGCTCAATTCTGTTTCCTGTATAATGCACTGCATATCGTCTATGCGTCATATATACGAGCCAAAAGAACGAACGACTTGGACCAGAAGATATGAGAGGTGAGCTGCTCATTCTGTGCATCATAATATGTCTTTAGCTGCGTTGTAATATTTCCATTGCCAGAACTATAACCAAATTTTTTTATGTAGACGGGGTCTGTTTATTGAAAATGTAACATTTTATTTTATTTCTGATCAAATGAACTAAATGACAAAAAAAAAAAAAAAAAAAAAGATTTGTTCATTTTGATGAACGAGATTCAAAGAACCGAGTCACTAAAATGATCCAGATCATGGTATCATGGTAGATAATGCTCTAGGTCATGGTATGGTATTATAACACTCAAGTTTGGGATAAAAGAAAATCTTAAAATACTAATGTCATAACATGTCAGGGGATATATTGAGTACTTCTGTATAATGTAAATCCAAGCTTTTATAAGAAGCTTGCTGAGAAAAAAACACTTGTCTGAAAAAAGGGGATCCCCCAGAGAGACCAACCGATAAAATCATATTGGTGCGGGATGAAACCTTTTTCGCTCACAGCGCAGGAAAAACTATACATTCTCATTCTCATAGCCTCAATTATTTTGCTCCACAGGAACTACTTTAATCCATGTGGTATTATCAGATTTGTTGTCCCAGAGGGAGTGCATGTGAAAGAAAGAAAGAAAAAAAGAAAGTAAAGGATACACAGAGGTGCGGAACCTTTGTATACAGGAAGTATTCATTTTCCACTATCCGGAGACCTCTCGCCGAGTACACATAGTGCATGAGTAGGAATATAGGATGCAATGTCAATCACATGCAGCGCAGATTGAGGCTGTTCTTTGAAGCATTGTTCTATTGCCCTGAGTGAAAACAAATCACAGACTAAAAACAGGCGTGTTGTGATATGTGCGGATATTGAGATTCACTCACAACAGAGATGACAACATCTGAAATATTGCCACTGGTAAGCCAAAAAGTGTTCCCTTCCATAAAAAAAAAAAAAAAAAAAAAGCGTTCTCTCTGACAGTGCTGATATTGGAGACTCCAGTCTCCATTCTCATAGAAATCCTCATCATATCAACGCTTTCATATCTAAATCTGAATCTGTTTATTGCTATAGATTTACAGTATGATCCCTTTAAATGAGATGTCACTATAGAAATTATATCATAAGGACATTCATATACAATAAACCGGTCATTTGGTTTAGAGCGAACACTACTGTCGAAGAAATTTTATTTAAAAAACAACAACATTTTGATCAATAAGATTTGAAAATTCAACAGCGCTGCCTGGAGGAACAGAACTCAGCTGACACTAGCATATGACGCACAGCAAGTTTTGTCACATGAACCGTCTTTGTTCTTTTTCTTATCCTTCAGAAACGGGGGAGAAAAAAAAAAAAAAAGTTGCGACAGCATTGCATGTCTTATTAGGGCAAATATTTCCTGTGAGTTCGAGTCAGATGAAGCAATCCAAAATATATCCTCTGTCCCGGCTCTCCAGGGACACATCTCCTTCCTCAGATGAGCCGAGAAAAGAGAAAAAGTAATGACTTGTACGAGGCTGAGAAGGCGCCTAATAATAAAAGCTGCTTCTTGGGGAATTGGAGCTTGCATGCCAGGTTGAACTCTCTCAGGAGCGCCTATACCTCGGAGATTTAATTTTTTTTTGCTTGTTCCTCCCTGCGTCTCCACCTGGAAAAGGATAAATTGATAATGCAATGTGGAAGACAAATGAAATTAATCTTGCGGCTGAGGCTGACGGGAATCACGACTATATGAACTTAACTCAAAAGAGCACAAACATTATTCTCTGGTTATGATTAAAACAACAACAACAACAACAAAAAACTTTTTTTTGTATTTTACAAATTAAAAGCC
This sequence comes from Clarias magur, assembly GCA_013621035.1. Taxonomy (NCBI): domain Eukaryota; kingdom Metazoa; phylum Chordata; class Actinopteri; order Siluriformes; family Clariidae; genus Clarias; species Clarias magur. The sequence continues at coordinate 863,637 of QNUK01000188.1, read as the reverse complement.
AAGTGATAAAAGCCCGGCTAATTGAGAGAAAATTGGTTAAGTAAATGACAGGAGACTGTTAAATTTACTTAAATGGACTGTTTAACTGGGTTTGCATGTGGAGGAAATTTAGCTCTAAGCAAGGAGTAATTAAGGTAGGCTTTGTGCGATTTGTTTCCATTAACACATCTGGAAAAGAAACGTGAGATCCACACAGCTTACGCATCAATCTTTCCTATTGATTGGTCATCGAGTGGAGGTTAAAAAGGAACGTACCCGTGTATCCAGGCTTGCACATGCATACAAAACCCCTGGGCTTGTTCATACACATACCGTCATGGCAAGATGAGGCTTCACACTCCTTCATGTCAATATTACACACGAGCCCATTGTATTCAACCAGACAGGAGCATCGCAAGCTAGATCGTTTTTTTTTTTTTTTTTTTAAGATAAAAAAAAAAAAATGTACATGTGTGCTCGAAGCTAAACAAATAACTCTTCAAAATATTACCAACACCAGCACATGCTCTAAACTTCAAAAAACCTGCAAAGTTAAGAATACTTCTTTTGAATTAGCTCTGAGCAATACTAAATCTTTATACCAAAGCATACAAATGATCAATGTTCTTCTTCAACCTTTTATATATTCAAGCTACATGAAGATTTTTTTTTTTGCTGTATTTAATGCTGCAAAAAATAAAACGAGTAAATGTGTAATAATAAGAAAGCAACAGAAGCTGGCTGTTGCTTGCCCTTGCTTGGCATTGCATTCTGAGCCCTCGAGCTGCTGTAATATCCAGAGATTTCACAGTTCAGGAAAGTAAAGAGCTGCTGAACAAACAGCTAACGTAACAAGCGTACTCGACAAACAAACACAGAACAAAGCAAAGCTCTTTATTTACAGAATGCTCTACCTACCAAGAGGTAGCTTAGAGGACTGCCTATCAGATGTTTACCTATGAACCATACGTCTATGAAGCTGAAATACCAGTATGTCAACACTGATCAGCCATAACATTAAAAACATTAACATTAAAAGCACCCAGGTTTTTTGGTTCCCCTTGTGCCACTGGTCTCTCAGGGCTTGACTTCCCAGGGTCTCTGGAGGTGTGCTTTGGTGTCTGGAAGCAGGTTCTTTAGGTGCTGTGGGTAGAACTACGGTGGATTCAGATTGGAGTAGAGGGAGTTTGGAGGCAGGTTTGCCTGCTGTGCACCGGGTCTTCTATCGGGGTCCAGCACTGACTTTTGGTTGGCGATTTGTGCTGCCTTGGCTTTCCTGTGGGATTGGAACTGAAGAGCTGTCCCTTTGTCCCAGTGGAAATGGGTGAGCCTTGGGTGCACATGATCCTGTCACCAGTTGAAAGTTAGCTGAACATTGAAAAAATGAAGCAAATGAAAAAAAGAAGACTTTTTTTTTTTTTCAGTTTCCCAAACTGTCTAACTGGGGTGATATTTTGCACATCGTTGCCTCACATGCCCGTTCTTGGATCAGCTGGAAGTAGCCATTAAAAGGTGATGTGATTTATTATTATAAGGTGGGCATGCACATGGTTGGCAACACAAATCATTGTGTGCCAAGACACCATCTCCAACAGCCTGAACTGTTGACACAGGGCTAGTTAAGTCCATGGATTCATGCTGCTGATGCCCAATTCTGACACAACCATCTGCACCAGAAACCAGAATTTATCAGGCTCAACTGTCCAACGTGAGCCCACTTTAGCCACACAAATTCCAGGTCTTAGCTAAGACCAGTAATGTTTGCTGATGTTTTCCTGCAGCAACAGCTGGAGTTGCCTATCCAGCTAAGGTTTGACATCTTGTACACACTGAGATGCTGGCCAAAACATCATGCAGAGCCTGGTGGATGTTGCCGACAGAAATCTGGTTTTGACCAAAATATCCCTGAGAACACACTAACATCTCTATTTTGAGAAGACGAATATATTTCATGAAAATGGCATGGGCAGTTTTTTAGGAAACTTTCTGACTTGTCCTTGGCTTTCCGCCTGGAAAGATTACGTTGTATAAGGTGCCGTTTTAACTGCTTAAAATCTCTCGAACCTTGTCGGCCAAGCGTGATGTTTCATGATTAAAATAAATAGTTGGATAGTGAAATGGATATGAGTGCAGATTGTAAAAAGGTACATGCTATCAAAATGCCTGTGCTTCTCCTGTGTTGTCATTTCACCAAAACAGAGAGCGGAGCTCACACAGTACACACAACAAAGTGGTGAAATATTAAAATCACCTCATTTGCACAAAAAAAAATGGTTTGAGGCTTGTGCAGACTTTCCATAATAATATTATGCCTGTCTTACTACAATAAATCTAGTTATGTAAATGTGTGCAATTCTATTTAACAAGTTCAACATAAACATACTATTATTATTATTGGTATTTTTTTTCTTAGCGATTTTTTTCTGTTCTATCGTTCTTTTTGATCCCATCTTTGCTTTATACTGTAGGTCACGCACAGTCGTATACGTGATTTACTGTGTGTGGTCGTGATTGATTTTAATTTAACACTATTTAGTCTTCTTCAACTTGGATGTTTTACTCAAGTGGAAATTCTGCCTTTAATTTAAATATGTTGACGGAGTAATCAGTTTGAGGGTAGTTTTTATAAATATTAATAACATGATATTTAGGCAACAAAACATTCACTCACTCATCGGTCTGGGCAGAGGGGGGGGGGGAGATTTGGGTGGGGGGTGGGGGGTAGGTTATGGTTTGGAGGGGGGCGGAACTGGAGCCTATCCCAGCAGACAGGGAACAGACATGCTCATTCACACATTACAGGCTAAGGTTTTGGACTGTAAAATAAAACTGGATTACCCATAAACTCCATGCACACAGACCCTGAGGCGGGAATCGATCCCTCAACCCTGAAGGTGCAAGGTGACGGTGCTAAAACCACTCAGCCACCGTGCTGCTGTCAACAGAACAGAACTGACTGAATTAATCAGGGATGGTTAGACTACTGGTATTAGCATGATGATCAGTCGAGTAAAGCGAAAATTTAATGTCGTTTTTAAAATGTTTATGTTGCACTTTTATAAGCATATTATGTTATTAAGCCGTTATTTGTCTCATATTCATTAAAGCATGGTGAAATTCTTTCTTCACATATCCCAGTGTAACGGATCAGAGCACATGGTCAGCAATGATACAGCACCCTGAAGGGGTTAAGGTCCTTGCTCAAGGGCCCAACAATGACAACCAACCTTGAGCTGGGGATCAAACCGCCGATCTTCCCATCAGTAACTCTGTGCCTTACCCAGCTGAGCTACCACTAGAAGTAGGTGCAAAAGTAGGTTAGCTTATATACTGATCAGCCCTTATATTAACCCAAAATAACATTAACATTAATTACAAATTATATGCCAATAAACTGATGACAGGATCATGAGCATCCAAGGGTCACCCAGGCCTTTGTGGAACAATACAGCCAATACAGCACAAATCGCCAAGAAAAGTAAATCCTGGGCACAACAGAAAGGCACCAGAACACCCTGTGCACTACAGCCCAAAGCACATGAGGGCCCAGCAGACAAAGAGCCGAAGGTCACTGACACGAACTCTAAACTCCTCTGATCCCAATCCTACCAAGCGCCCATAGAATGTGCTTGACAAAAGTTTGATCCAGTGGGGATCCACAGCGCAACCCAAAGAACACCTGCAGAGCCCTTCTGGAGTCATGCCCTGAGGGGCCAGAGCTGTCCTGGTTGATGTTATTCAATTCAATTCCATTCAATTTTATTTGTATAGAGCTTTTAACAATTGTCACTGTTGCAAAGCAGCTTTACACAAACAAAGAAACTATGGAAGTTTATATGAAATGTAAATGTGTACGAATCAAAATGGTCAGATAGTCCCTGATGAGCAAGCCGAGGACGACCGTGGCAAGGAAAAACTCCCTGAGATGGCAGTAGGAGGAAACCTTGAGAGAAACCTGACTCAACAGGGAACCCATCCTCATTTGGGTGAAACAGGAAGCAGGAATTGATCTGCATTCATAATGTGTGTTAGGCGGCAGGCAGTTCAGTATAGCAGTTGAAGTTAATATGGACTCCAGGTAGTTATTGGAGGCTCAGGTGGAAATTTCCAGGTAGGAAAATTATGTGGGCTTGTTATGGCTGGTCAATGTATAGGTGGAGCAGTAACATTAGAATATTTCTCCGTTGGGACTAACCAGACAAAACAAACAAAACAAAACAAAACAAGTCCACCATGATGAAGACAACAAGCAAATGCAGTTGTTACAGTAATTCTGCCACCATCTCAACCTCGTCTGAGAAGGACGCTGAGGCAGAATGAGACAGACTGATGAGAAGAGCCCCAATTCAAATGACCCAAAATCATAGAGCCGTCCAAGCTTTTACCGTCGTTGCTACTGTATATGCAACTTCTCACCTGGTTTATACCAACGGGGGAGAAGATGAGGAGAAGAGGAGACATGAACTCTGTTTAATATAAACTCTCTGGGACCATGCCATCCAGGACACCGTGTTGAAAAAAGAAAACCAGAAGCACCCATCATATGGAACTGTCTTTGCAGTGTGAGATAAAGCAAAGGAACTATTTAAGACCTAAATTGGCCCTGGGACTTGTCAACCTATCTGTTCACCAGAGATACAAGAGGCCCCAGGGTGCCTATTAAGCCTTATGAGGAGTAACTCCAGGAGGGGGGAAAAAAATTTACAACTATGTTGTAATGGCGAATCCTGGTCTCTTATGTCATCAGGGAGGGAGAGAGAGAGAGAGAGAGTGTGTTTGGATGGTCAGATCATTTACAGTAGCAGTCATTTTCGTCTGTAAAAATGGCTGGCCAAGTCGAAAGATTCTCACCGTAAGTGCACAACTGTGACGTCGATTGAACAAGCTTGCTAATTATCATAAAAAGATCTCCTCCTACTTTTTCACTCACTAGATTTCCTTTTGCTACCAGTAAGCTGTCCTCCAGGTTGATGAAAGGAAGAAACAAAGTACGTAAGGCCCTGTCCCCATTTGCACTCTACTCCCTACAGTGCTCCTTCAAGTCCGTACGTGTCACAACCGTAAAGGTGCGGACCGCCTGTGTGCGAGTGTGAGGTCATGAGGGTGTCAAAGAGAGCAGTCCTTAAGACTCCATCACTTTTGTCAGTGCAGAGTTTGACTTTTCAGCAAGACACTTTGTCCTTACTCACTAAAAAAAAAAAAAAAAAAACCTGTGGATTGTTTGTATGAGCTAGGAGAGGAAATAATTACAAATAATTAGATACACTGCAATGCACCATTAAAATGTAATTTTCCATTCGGACAAGATCGAATTGCATAATCATTTCGTCAATCATTAAACCTGGACCGAAATGTAACAAGTTCACGCAGTCAAATGATCGGCAAAATTACTTCAGCTTTGTCGAAGCATGCTGGAACTCCGTTTCAAGACTTTTTTGCTGGTTTGAAATGTTTCACTTTTGAGAAAGGTTCAATTCAATTCAATTTTATTTCTATAGCGCTTTTAACAATGGTCATTGTCTCAGAGCAGCTTCACAGAAATGAAAAGAAAACTTATGGAAATGTATATATGTGAAAGAAAAATGTGTCTAGGTTGCTTAGGGACCTCGAATATACTAGATCTTCCAGGACAGTTTCTCACCTGGCATGAACAGGCTTGTTAGAGAAGGTGAGAGTAAGAGGAGATAGTCGTTAGGATGTGAGGATCACTCAACTTTTGGCCAAAACTATTAATCAATCTATCAGGTTATTCCGTCTACTCATACACCCAGCCACCTCCAGTACCTCCAGTAAATACTGTACATGTAGATGGGCCAGGTTCAGAGGATATCATTTAAAAAAAAACATTTGACAGTGCTACAGTACCACCATTATTCCACATTATTGTGATGTTCTGTGGACCTGTGCACTTAACTTTTTAACATTTAACTACAATTACAACTAAAATATTTTACTTTAAAGAAATCCATGCCTTATTTTTTGTGTTTCTGTCCAATATATCAAGCTATTTTTATATTATGAGATATTGTATTTGTGTTGCTGTTTATAACAAAGAAAATTTTAATGGGGATGAACTTAACAATCTATCACTAATTTGTTGGTTTGTTCTGTATTTTTTGTTTTCCTTGTGAGAAGTTAGTGGTGGTGGCACAGTGGCCACGTTGCACCTACAGGGTTGGGGTTCGATTCCCACTTTAGGTCTGTGTGCATGGAGTCTTCATGGTCTCCCTCTGCTTGGTGGGTTTCCTCCGGGTAAACCGGCTTCTTCCTACCGGCCAAATAAATGCAGGTCATGTCAGTAATGTGTGTGTGTGAGAGCCCTGCATTGGATTGGCACCTCTCCAGGGTGTACCTTGTCTCCTGGGATAGGCTGCATACAGGATAAGCGTTATAGGAGATGAATGAAGGTAACCTAAGAAAACATCAAAATCATCCTGCGAAATCCTGAAACGCCCACTACACAACTGAAGATCAGATATTAAAGGTGAATATTTATCCACATTCATCTTACTGAATCTATATATCTGTCCACCAGGTCTTGGCAGATGCCATGGTTTTGGCATGAGTTGGACACACACTCATTGATGTCTTACTCGCAGTGTTGACCCGAGAACCCAGGTTTACAATTACAGCTTCGAAAAGAGAGAATAAGGATATTGACTGATGTCCTTTATACAAGTAGGATGACCTTTTCTGCAAGCAAACTCACACTGAAAAACTTTACAGGCTACAGAGTTTTTCTTAATGGGGATAATAATTAGTTTGGCATTAGGCGTGGGTATGTAGATATTACCAGACTTGGGTCACACTCTTCCAAAGACCTAGTTTACATAGTCATTATGATGGGTGTAAGTAGATATTATCTGGCAAGATCTGGCCCGTTTTCAAAGTACAGACAGTTCTTTTTTTTTTTTTTTTTGCATTTTCTGTAAATTGTGCCATCACTGCACTACATCCAGCACTTTCTTGTAAACCCTGTGTAATGCACAGCAGTGCAAAGCCGATGGGTCAATAACACAGAAGCTAAATTCTCTTGTGATGCCATTCCTGCAGCCAATGACATGAGGAGAGGAGGAGTTGCTCCACACGATCATTATTTGCACCGTGTAATGGCTACAAATCAATGGCTTTCAGCTGAGGCCATACACTCACAGTTCCTTTTACTGCCCTGTGACAAGCTGCTGCTTTTTATATCTTAAAAGTGCAAGTCTTAGCCATGTCGCACTCTGCCTAATTGGAAGCCATTTGTGTACTGTATGTCATTTTAACCAATGGATTTAAAGAAGCATGATAAATAATCGATGATGGAAAAAACAAGAACAAACAAAAATAATAGAAAAATGGAAAAGAAATTAGATTCTCCTTCCATTCCAAACTGAATCTTTTATAAAGACAAGAAGGCGATTGCATTTAATCCTTACTAGTAACTGTTGACCATGTCTACACAATGGCCGTGGTTTTGGCACGGGCTGGAGCCACACTCGTTGGTATCGATATCGCAGCGGGATTCCTCAATCTCTGAAAGATAAATGAGATGGTCACGGATCATCGACCCTGGCTACTTTGGTGGGATCAATGCGAACAAAAGCCTTTGGAGAATACTTTCGGAAAGGAAACAGCCCCCAAAGCATCTTTAGCCTCCAGGGAGGAGCTGAATGTGTGTAAAAACACTTCAGCACTGGGGCCCAGTGTGAGGACCGGGGCAAACTGCAGGGGGAAATGGTTTGTCTCGGGCTACTATCTCATATCTTGCCTTCCTGGAAGCAAAAACATGACTGATGAACGGCACATGATAAACCTGTCAATTGGTCGTTACTATGGGCTTGTTGAATTTTTTTTAAATAATGCTACGAACACAACTACTTCTACAACCGCTACTAAGTATTGCTCTATTGCTGCTGCTTCTCAAGGAGTTGACCAGTAGTTCAAAAAAGTTTTTAACTAATGAAATTTTCATTAAAGTTAGTCAGAACAATATGGATATGGCATCCAACCACACCATTACCAAAAGAACAAAATAATTTAGCCGAAAAACATATGCAAAATTTTACAATCAAGAACTATCAATTTTTAAAATGCACTCTCATGGACACTGCTCAGCTAAAATCAGTAATTTTGGAAATTTAAAGCATGCCAAGTGGATTCTCATGCCCTCCAATATGCCCTCCTTATGAATTCAATTCCAATTCAAATTGTATTTGTCATGTAGAGAACCATACACGATATAACATGCAGTGAAATTCTTATACGAATGACCATGACCGCCCATACATCTCAATGAGCCCTGCTTGGATAGGGGATGTCAGGATACCAGCATCATTTGGGAATTTTTTTTATTTATCATTATTTATTTTACCCTTTAGGCTAATAATTGCTCAAACCGGGGCTGCAGAAATAAAAATAAAAAACATCTGGAACTGCCTCGGTCAGCTGGCATGTGTTAAACTAGCTGAGTGGGATTGGATAGTAACATGCGACTGGCAGCCCCATTGATCACAATGGAATTCACTATGCCAGAGTGTGCAGATTTGATTTAGCTTTAAAAGACAATAAATAACTGTGGGATAAATTGCTGCATGAGTGGGCAGGAGTAAAATTTTAGACAAGTGCTGAGGAGGCATGCAAACTTAATATCATATTCTTTATCAAATAAGATTTCTATATAAGCAAAGGAGTATAAAATATGACCTGCTACAGTGTCCTACACAATGTGCAGGTGACTGTAAAATAGCCTACAGCTAGTTTTACATATTTGAAGACACATAAAAAAAAAAAAATACACAGTTGTCCCCCACCCCACATCTGCTCAAGTTTCTTTACAATCTACCTGTCTACCTGGTCTTCCTCCTGCAACAAGTGTGTGTGTGTGTGTTTTATAAAATGTATAGGATTGTTGTGTAGGATTTATAGGATCTAAACTAAATACAATACAGTTAAATACAGTTATAGGTCTAACTAAATACAAGCCAAAATGGATGGCTGGTCGCTACAAAATGCTGAGGTACCCATGCTGTGTAAAAGTGTGGCCCAACCATGTGTGGCCCAAGTCCCCAACCATGTCACCATCAAACATTTACATTTAGCCGACAACTTTATCCAGAGCGACTAACATTTTTATATCATTATACATCTGAGCAGCTGAGGGTTAAGGGACAACATGGTGGTCGTGGGATTTGAACCGTAGTCCAATGCCTTACCCACTGAGCTACCCCTGACCCTGATCAAACCTCTTCCCTCATGCCTTACAGTGAAAAACAGACATTCAAGAACCATCCATTCACCCTCTCTACCTACAACTTGGACACAGTCGCTCAAACCAAAAATTGCAAATTTGGTCTCAACAGGAAGTCTCTCTTCTGCCTGTTACTGTTCCAAAATTACGATTGTTTTGCCACAATTCAACTATGAAGGCCTGGTTCATGTAGTCTCCTCTGAGCAGTGGATGTTGAAATATATCGGAAATTCTCGGACAGTCTCATGACAGAGTTTCATCATAGCATTTGATTGTTTTTTTTTAATGACTGCACTTGGAAATACATTAAAGGTTCTTGAGATTTTTATATATTTATATAATACATATGTGCTTTATGTCTAGATTATGATACTAACCCAGTGACAATTTCCAAACGAATCTTAAAATAACTAAATAAATAACATTACAGAACAATATTTTCATTCCTGTAAATAAAGTATGTATGTGTGTATGCATGTATGAATGTATACATACATACTGCAATAGGCTGACTCAGATTCAGAGAAAGAACCGAAGGAAATCAGGGAAAGGAACTGAAATACTGTGAAAGGAAACTGAAAGTGTGGGTCTGGAGCAGTGTTCAGCAGACATGTTGGCAAGAAGCTGGTGAGCCGTGGCAGTAGCAGGCTGAGAAGGTGGGCATGTAGCGGTAGCAGCAATCACTTGCCTGTCAGCACCATGTCCATGTTGAGTGCCAAGGGGCCGATCACCACTCACTGGTAGTGGCGGCGGTCTGAAGTTAAAAAGAAGAGAGTCGACATGGCTGTCGCAGTCTGGTAGCGGTGGCTGTAGGCTGAAAGGCATAGTAGCCAATCGTCGCCAGCGGCATGTTAAGAATCTGAAGTGAAGAAGCTGCCGCGGCTGTCACAGTTCTGTGGCTGCAAGCCAGAACGGACGGTATTGAGATTGAGAATGTGGCAAGCCCAAATTGCCCGTAGTGTGTGCACCGGTCACTGGAGAATCTGTAGCTATATTTCTTGGATTTTTATTTCTTATATTGTAAAACTATGCTGAAGTCATCCAAAATGACTTTGAACAGTTGTACTAGAATGCATATATCCCGAGAATGTATACACACCACAGGAAAAATTAACCTGTATAATATTTTAATTCTATATTCATTGCATAGTAGTGTATATGACAAGATAAGCCTCTGTCAAGCCATATTTATACTGCAAAAATCATGAATTATTAACCAAAAGTTTCTAAATACTCTGATCAACTTTATAAACTACAGTAAAAATGACAAAAATGCTCCAATTATATTCATTTTGTCGAAATTGTTAAGGGTGCCAATAATTGTAAATTATTTTATTATTTATTTAATAAATTCGTTTATTTATTTCTTTTTTATTTAGTTAAGTTAAAAGTTAGATTTGTCTACAAATTTCAGTGTTAGATTATGCTTCTGCAATAAAAAAATGAATTTATTAGAAGCCTAAGAACACATCTTAACAATGGAGAAGCTTCTGATTTCTTAAACAGCCATTTTGGAAGAAGCTAAAGATTTGATGCTCTTTCAGAACGGTCAAACTATTGGCCTGTATCAAGCGAATAAACCAGCTAAGGAGATTCCTGAAACTAAGAACTGTACAATGCATCACTACAACTTAGAAAAATACTTGTACTGTAGTTGTCGTGGAAGAAATGTTGCCAGGATGATGGCTTAAACAGGCATGGGCTGCAATGTTGAGGTTACATCATACTGTAAAAACTGACAGTAGAAATTACAGCTGCCTGGTCCAAAAAAAGAAAAGAAAAAAAAAAGAAGTAAATAAATCACACATTGGAATATTTTGCTGGAATGCCTTAAAGCTTTGATTACAGCTTTCCTTGACCTTAGTGTTGTTTCAGCAACCTTCTAAAACCTCATAACAATCATTTCTATCCAGAGTTGAACTCATATTTGGACAAGATGATGGAAAAGTAGTCATCTATCTCCAGGACACAAAGAATTTCGATAGTGGTCAGTTCAGGTGTTAAAGTAATTCCTCATGATTTACATGATTTTCTGGCATTGTCATTCTGGCACATGGCCATGCTTTCAAGAAATTCCAAAATACACTAATGGGATTAGATGAAAAATTGTGAGAAAGTGTAAGTGTAAGCTAGTGCAAGTGTTTTGTGCATTTTATTTTTTGTTTACTCATTTTTTAATGACAGTGGACAGGACTAAATCCATTACACAGAATATTTCTAGTGAGCACTACTAAATCCCTAGAACGGCACATAATAAAGGGGATGACTATAAACCATGGAGGTGTGATAAATCTGACAATGTTATACTGTTAACATTATGCTATACCGGCACAGATAATGAGGTACCAAAAGGAAAAAAGGTGGGCCATTTTTACTGAAAGTTCAGTGATGAATGTGAGCACTGTGGGCACTTGGATTTGCATAAAATTCCAGGCTGCTGTGGTTGCCTTCCACAGTAAACTGTGTCTTCTGTTCGTTTCTTTCTGTATGTGGCTGTGTGCGTGTGTGTGTGCTTTTAAAAGGACAAACTATTTGCAAGTCTTTACCTACTGACAGTCATTTAGTCTGGGAGGTGGTGTGATGCACCCTGGGTTGATTACTTTCCAGGAGTAGCACATCCCAGAGTGTTTTATTCTGTTACAGCATCAACATTCTGTCTCGGATCCAAATCCAGAGGAGAAACACCAGGCTAATAAGGTCGAGGAAAGACATTTATAGACATAATAGATGCGTACTCATTTCCTTTTGCTGAATTCTGAGAAGACAGAAGTACTTGTTCTAGAAGCACATGCAGCTAGAGGTAAAGCTTCTGATCTCTGGACGTCCTTTCTGTTTCATTATATGCAGCAGTAAAAGACCTTGGTGTGATTACAGATTCAAGTCTTTCATTTGAAGCTCATGTATTATAATATTACGAGGACAGCATTCTTTCATCTTATAAATACTACTAAGATAAGAAATATATCATAAGTACATGCTTTTTTAAAATTTTATATTTTTTTACAAAGCCTCAGAGTTATGGAGTAGCCTTCCAATTAATCTAGTCTGGATCTATTTATTTAGCCAAGTATTTTTCTGAATATATTTGCGTACAGGAGCAGATCTGGGGGACTCATGGACGTAGACTATTCTGGTGAACTGGTATGTTTAGATGCTGTCTTCTCCACTCTCATTGATCACTCAGGTTTGTTGATGGTGGAGTGACTGGTTGCTTCACTTCTAAGCTGGGAGCCCTCAAGTTTTAGTTAGGCTGTCATAGTTAGTCCTGCCGAAGTCCCTGACTGCACTAATGATGACCAATGGCTGCCAAAGCCTTGAGTCACTCACTCTCTTCTTCACATAAAATCATTATATATATATATATATAATATATATATATATATATATATATATATGTAGGTATAAAACTTTACTGTTAAAATTACTAAAGCCAAATTAAAAATATATATAATTTTTTTGTAACAATCTAATCAGCCGCCTCATTTCCCCTCTCGTCGGTCCCAGATGCAGAAACAAACAAAACAACAACAAAATTGTTGTCCAGTAGCCAGGCAGGTGTCTATCATCTGTCTTTCTCCAAACAAGCCTGTGGGCTGTCCTTTCTTACTTTCTTTCTTTTTGCAACCTGCTCTGTCGTGCTTCCACAGCAGCCTTAATCAATTTTGATTCCTTGCTTTGCTGAGCAGAGACTTGATCTTGCACACCGCTTCAAGGTGACTCCCAGACTGATTGGTTAACAGACTCGCCTGCTCACATACCATTAGTAATTGAGAGATATCCTGTTGCACAGTGGTTAAAAAATAAAGCATCTTTGCTACGTTAAACTTTGATTTGGGTCATGAAATCTTATGAATATGAAATAAAGGAGGGCCCTCTTGAAGACTCAGAAAGAGGCCTGAAATCAAATCATTTCTTTAGCTTAAACAGGGTTAATCCCCAGATACTCTGTAGTCAGCCTGTTTAAATTAATCCAACTTGAAACTTGATTAAAATCTATGCATACATATTAGAATGATTTTTTTTTTCAAGTAATGAATAGAATCTACTTAAATTAATTTGAATAAAATTGACTACTGCGCTCTGATCCCTTGAACGACCTGAACTTTTTGTGAAAACTGGGTCTCTGTGCGTTACCATAGGAACAGATCAGAAATGTCTGATTAAACCTGAGGCCTGAAAAACAAGTCCACATCTCTGCATCACTCACAGTATCTGCCCAGGACATATCCACAACAATGTATCATAGCAGGGGAGTAGAAACCCGGCGTCTGTCGATCTGAGCAACTGTGGTCCTAGAGGGGTGCGAGTTCAAATTCCAGAACTGCCAAACTGCCATTTCTGAACCCTTGAGCACTATCCTTACATCATCACTGTTCAACCAGGGTTGCTGTAGAATAGCTGACCCTTTGCTCGGTTTCCTCTTTAGCCTCTATCTCAGCTGTGATATTAAAAATGCAAGAACTCGCACTTGGGTCTTGCCCAAAGTGCGTCAAAATATCAGGCCCTCTGAAGGAAAAAGCATAACACTATGAAATCATGCAACATATTGTATGCAACATCTCTGTTATGCCTACAGAATAAAAAAATTAAACCTATCCACAGTTAGTTCCAGCTCACGGCTCGTTGGTTTCTTGGCATCGATTTGTTTGATCAGATTTATTTTTTATTATGGATTTGAGCGCACCCTGCTCACAGCCACATTCGTCTTCAGTATATGCTTGACATGCATGCATGAACTTACATAGACACGGGAAGAACATGAACAGAACCCCCACACAGACAGGTACATTTTGTAACCTTTTTTTTTTTTATGGTACCAAACGCATAATGGTATGAGTGAAATACACTGACTAATATATATATACATGTAAAAAGCAAGACTGGTGCTGAGTCCTGTAGCTTCATCAGTGACAGTCACGCCAGGGTGATCAGCCAGAGTGAAACACTCACTGGATCACCGTTTTGGCTGATATTTATCAGCTCGAGTTGTGGAGTACAAGTGCAGTGAGGTGTAAAATCATAAACAGTTGAATTAGACTACAGTTCATTAGTAATAATAATATTATTATTATTATTATTATTATATATTATTATTATATTTTATGCATTTTTATTATATTATTTAATTTATTCTTCTTATTATTATTTAATTATTATTATTTAAGTAGTAAAATTATCAATGTATTAGTTTAATCAGGTGTCGTGTTGTTCATTAATACTCATGGTTTCTTCAAATATGTAGAAACAGTGAATATCAGAACACTATGGCTTAGAGTAATTATTAAAATAATGAAACTAATATAAACATTTCATCTCTTTTACTAACTTGTATCCATTTAAATCCTCTGTACAAAAATCGCATGTGATTGTTCTTTAAATACAAAGCTTACTTTTACAAGGCTTTTTATTCAAAATGATTTCTAGACCACTATCTGAAACACATCCTGCAAGGTTACGCAGGGAAACACTTGACTCTTACTCCTGAATGCCAACACACGCTAAGCAGGTTTCACTTAACCCAAGGTTTAATAGTGCATTAAGCGAAATCATTGGACTGCATATGATTTAATAATTTCTCAAGTAAATGCTAACTTTGTGTTTTCACATTCTGTACCTTTAAATCCAAAAGGTGCTGGATATATAAATATACAGTGGACTGAGCTCCGAGCGGGTTCGATCATGCATGGAGGCATATTCTTTATAACTTATTCTGAAAGGGTCATTACCTTGGCTGATAAATTTATCAAGGTGAACTTCAGTCATTCCTATTATTAACAATCTTTAAAAATAACCAAGATTTATGCATGCAGCCCTTAAGAAACCATGCTGGTCATTATCCCGGGTCTGTAATCATTAATCTGACGGCCAAAAGAAAAGAAGTCAAATTTATACTGACAAAAAGCATATAAAAACGGAATTTTACAGCGTGTTGATTAAGAAAGAATGCTTCTTATCTTTTTAAGGTCCTTGTACAGTATTTAGACTCAAAACAAAACAAAATGCTTTTGCATTGCAGCTGCATCTTCCCAAATTACTCAAAAAAGACACCCAAGGCAGGACAACAAAAAAAAAAAAAAAAAAGAAGAAGCTGAAAGTCTCGCATTACCTCATGAGTAGAAAGCTATAGGGATAATCTAATCTAGTCACAGTGTCTTGTTTAGATCTGCTTTCTCTGGCTGGGGAGACCCACGGGGCTTTCTTTTGCTTATTGCTGTTACATTGTTCACTGATGTCAAGCTTGTGTTTCATAAACTGGTAAAAAAAAAAAAAAAAAAAACACAATAGGTGTGAAGTCAGCTTCCTAAGTTATAAGATGAAAGCTTTACTATATTTTGGTGAAATATGCACATGTTATAAATTAAGGTGTAATCTTTGTATCAGAAAATACCAAAAATCCACACTCAACATTTTCATCAACAATTAAATCAAATGTACACCAAGCAGTATTGTTTAGGCTGTCACTTGGGAAGCTCTGGCCCCACACAGCATGACTCCAAAAGACATCTAGAGGTGTGCTGTGGTGTCTGGCACCATGACATTGGCAGATATGCTGTTTGTTGTGAGGTGGGGCGTCCATGGGGCGGACTTGTTTGTCTGGTGTATCCCATGGATGATCTATCGGATAGAGATCTGAGGAGGTTGGATAAGCAGACTTGGTTTCTTTGCCTCGTGTGTCTCGTGCCATGGCCAGCATGGATTTTTTGATTTGTGCTGCATTGGATTATCTCTGGGATTGGACAGACAGGCGGGCCTTTGGATTTCCTACAGTCTACCTGAGCCTCCAGGAACAAACTGGACTCCTTTTAATTTTAATACATCTCCTGTTATACTGAACTTCCAGTCTTACACATTATTATGCTGATCATTCTCTGCTATCCGTTATCACCCAGATGAGGATGGGTTCCCTGTTGAGTCTGGTTCCTCTCAAGGTTTCTTCCTATTACCATCTCAGGGAGTCTTTCCTTGCCACTGTCGCCCTCGGCTTGCTCATCAGGGACAATCTTATCATTTTGATTAATACACATTGCATACAAACTTACTTCTTTTGATTGTGTAAAGCTGCTTTGCGACAATGTCAATTGTTAAAAGCGCTATATAAATAAAATTGACTTGACTTGACTTTGGTCACTGTGGGTTGTTGAGTCTTGGGTAATCATGATCCTGGCACCATATAGTCAATGTCAAAGTAATACTTTGTGGTGCCCAAACCTGTAAATTATTTAATTCAGGCCCCTTATGCACAGTGAAGGGCAATCTTAATGCTTCAGCATACTGTACCAAGACATCTTAGACAGTGCTATGCTTCTAACTTTGTGGCCACAGTTTGGGGAACTCCCTTTCCTATTCCAACATGACTGTGCCCCAGTGCACAAAGCAAAGACTATAAAGACATGGTTTAATGAGATCCCTGACCTCAACGGAATCAAGCACCTTTGGGATGAACTGGAACATAGTGTGCCTGACCTCATAAATGCTCTACAGAATGAATGGGCACGGATTCCCAAGGAAACACTCCAAAATCCCAAGAATGGACAGGCTCCCAAGAAGAGTGAAAGCTGTTACAGCTGTAGAAGGGGGATCAATTTCAAATTGAAGCGAATGTATTTTAATAAAGCGTCATTAGCCGAATACTTTTGTCCGTATAGTGTGTTAAATGCAAGTAGAGACAAATTAACATAAAGGCTTAATATTAAATCCTTAAGTGTTGAATGAACTTGAGAGACTGTAAATATATTGTCAGAAGGATGCTGAGGTTGGAACTGCCAAGCAGGAGGTCTAGAAGAAGACTAAAGAGGAGATTTATGGATGCAGTGAGAGCGAACACAAAGTTAATTGGTGTGTGAAAAGAGGATGCAGAGGATATTGTTAGATGGAGGCAGATGATTCGCTGTGGTGACCTCTGAAAGGGAACAGCCGAAAGACTAAGAAGACAAGGAAGAAGTGTTGCGTGAAAAACAAATAAATAAATAAAAACTATGCATGAAAGAAAAACATTTGTTTTTCTCCATCAGTAAGTGGAATTACCTTTCAGAATTTTGACCATCAACAAGGTAAGTGACACCAAAAATTCCATGCAGGGAAAAATAATGGGAGACGAAACAAATAATTGTTGGCAAGTTCTGAAAATTCCATTTGAGCACTGGACCCAGGTGACGCATTAGGAAGATGAATTTCAAGTTGCTTGCAGTAAATAGCTTTCTTTGGTGCATGGAGTGGACCATTATGTTCTAGCAACATGGAGCCATAATAAAAGCGCAGCAGAGAAGGAGAGCACACAGAAGCAAATTCAGCAACTCTCATCACTCAATTACTGCCTCTAAGCTAACTGCAATTGTGCAATGTTGGAAATCGCACAATTGCACCGAAATCTTGAAAATCTTCCCTCACCTTAGACATGAATGCAACAGCAGGGACAAAAGAGCACCCCAGGTCTCTAAAAAGTACCCATGCTCCTCTATAGTCTTATATTTTGTAGCTCCTTATGTAGTGTTCACTCCAAATATTGTGCTTCTTAATAGAAAGATCCCAGGTGGTCTAGATTATTTCCATTCTTCGTAGGACATTCTTGAAAGTAAAACTAGATCATGAAAACTGCTGCTTAAAAAAAAAAAGCCATCAATGTGTGTTTTTTTTATTTTTATATTTAGATTAAGGGTTTTTGTCTCCACAGGCTATACCAACCAATATGCCCAAGGACTATGAAAAGGATTCTTACAAATGGTGTCTGGATAGTCTCGCCAGCACCAATTTAGAAAAAAAAAAAAAAAACCTCTTGGTTTCTGTTAATAACAGGACTGTTACAAAATAAAAGGCTAAACCTTGCAATAGGGCAGATGTCAATACTATTGTGGACATGGCCATCTTTGAATCCAGACGAGAGCAAAGTAGTGTGCAAAGTGCAGTGCAATCTATTTAGGTTTTAACTATATTAAAGTGCTATTAAGCCAAAATGAGATTTATGAACAGATATCTGCTTAACAACGCTGCTAAATGATTCTGACTCCATTTCCGATTCATGCTTTCCTCATTCAATTAACCAACACATCTGTAAGCAGAGCTCCTCTCACAACAATAAGGTCTGGGATGTACAGTCGTGGCCAAAAGTTTTGAGAATTACACAAATATATGTAATTTCTTAAGTTTTTATAATAACAATTTGCATATACTCCAGAATGTTATGAAGAGTGATCAGATGAATTGCATAGTCCTTCTTTGCCATGAAAATTAACTTAATCCCGAAAAAACTTTCCACTGCATTTCACTGGTTTCATTAAAGGACCTGCTGAGATCATTTCAGTAATCGTCTTGTTAACTCAGGTGAGAATGTGGATGAGCACAAGGCTGGAGATCATTATGTCAGGCTGATTGGGTTAGAATGGCAGACTTGACATGTTAAAAGGAGGGTGATGCTTGAAATCATTGTTCTTTCATTGTTAATCATGGTGACCTGCAAAGAAACGCGTGCAGCTATCATTGCGTTGCATAAAAATGGCTTCACAGGCAAGGATATTGTGGCTACTAAGATTGCACCTAAATCAACAATTTATAGAATCATCAAGAACTTCAAGGAAAGAGGTTCAATTCTTGTTAAGAAGGCTTCAGGGCATCCAAGAAAGTCCAGCAAGCGCCAGGATCGTCTCCTAAAGAGGATTCAGCCGCGGGATCGGAGTGCCACCAGTGCAGAGCTTGCTCAGGAATGGCAGCAGGCAGGTGTGAGCGCATCTGCACCCACAGTGAGGCGAAGACTTTTGGAAGATGGCCTGGTGTCAAGAAGGGCAGCAAAGAAGCCACTTCTCTCCAAAAAAAAACATCAGGGACAGATTGATCTTCTGCAAAAAGTATGGCGAATGGACTGCTGAGGACTGGGGCAAAGTCATATTCTCGGATGAAGCCTCTTTCCGATTGTTTGGTGCATCTGGAAAAAGGCTTGTCTGGAGAAGAAAAGGTGAGCGCTGCCATCAGTCCTGTGTCATGCCAACAGTAAAGCATCCTGAGACCATTCAAGTGTAGGGTTGCTTCTCATCCAAGGGAGTGGGCTCACTCACAATTTTGCCCAAAAACACAGCCATGAATAAAGAATGGTGCCAAAACACCCTCCAACAGCAACTTCTTCCAACAATCCAACAACAGTTTGGTGAAGAACAATGCATTTTCCAGCACGATGGAGCACCGTGCCATAAGGCAAAAGTGATAACTAAGTGGCTCGGAGACCAAAATGTTGAAATTTTGGGTCCATGGCCTGGAAACTCCCCAGATCAAAAACCCACTAATTCTGACAAACTCCAAGAAGTGATTATGAAAGAATGGGTTGCTATCAGTCAGCATTTGGACCAGAAGTTGATTGAGAGCAGCCCAGTCGAATTGCAGAGGTCCTGAAAAAGAAGGCCAACACTGCAAATACTGACTCTTTGCATAAATGTCATGTAATTGTCGCTAAAAGCCTTTGAAACTTATGAAGTGCTTGTAATTATATTTCAGTACATCACAGAAACAACTGAAACAAAGATCTAAAAGCAGTTTAGCAGCAAACTTTGTGAAAACTAATATTTGTGTCATTCTCAAAACTTTTGGCCACGACTGTATACTCGTGTCAGTGTACTGTACTTCCTGACACAGAGTATATTTGGGCGGGCCACCAAAGTATAATCGATGGCCAGCCAAGTATATTTGCCCATTTTTTTTAAAAAAATGTCTGGAAAAACGGTGCCATCTACAATCGATTTACTAGGAGTAGACAGTTTCCTATTGCGCTACCGCTCCTGAAGCTGAGCTTTGGTATTGGAAGAGCCCACATGGTTTGGTGAAGCAGTCCCCTTGGGCCACATTTCTATCAAGGCTGGTTTCTGGTCACAATTTTGTGAGTCTCAGGACTTAATGTGACCATGCTTTAATTTTTTACACGCTTTAGTTAGCTTTGGTGATGGTGTGGATGATAAACTTCAATAGAAATTTGCCTGCATCGACACCTTGTCTTCTCCACCCAGACAGAGTATCTTTAGTTGTCTTAGGAGAAAAAAATAATAACTTCCAGAAAATATAGTACAATTTTACCAATGTGATTACACCTATTTTCTTTCCTTTCAGTAAAGGTAAAATATAATGTGATCTTTGTCGACATACACTAGTGTAGTATATATTTGTTTCTTATTTTAAATTGGCTCTGACCTCATTCTGTAAACCTATTTACGCTCCAATGGGCAATACGAGGATATGGTGTAGTGCAGTCTGATACTGCTATATGTAGAGCTGTGCAGAGCATCTTTTGGACATGTTTCAAAGCTCTGAATTGCTGTTTAAAAGTTATATTTCATCTTCGTCCTGAGTCCTTTAATATTTCCATGGAAAGTGGATTACACTCCTATAGATAATACAGAAACTTGTATAAGATATTTTATACAGTACTTATGAGTGAGCTTTCTGATATACTGTATGTCCAGATTCATTACAACAAAGCTACAGTAATCACATGGAGCAATTTATGATTATGATCGCTTTTGTTAATTAGACTTCAAATACAAAGCGAGTACGAAAACAGTAATGTGTACAAACAGTATAAGAATCATAATTTATTATTGATTGTTTTGCTCACAGAATACAATCATTTAATATTCCTTACACTTTAGAGTCCAGAACTCTTTATAAAATAACCCAATTTTCCTGGATTAATGATACATACTAAAAATCTACAATGTCAGCTACAGTATAACATTATGACCCCTCTGCCTAATATTGTGTTATATAATATAGACCCCCACACACACACCTTTTGTCACCAAAACAGTAACGCACTGTGTGTTCTGACACCTTTCTATTGAAACCAGCATTGAACTTATCAACAATTTGAGCTACAGCAACTCTTCTATTGGATCGAGTAGAAAGTAAGCCTTTACTCCCCGTGTGCATCGGTGAGCCTTGGCCACCCATGACACTGTCGCCAGTTCACCGGTTTTCCTTCCTTGGACCGCTTTTGGCATGTCCTGA
Source organism: Clarias magur (assembly GCA_013621035.1). NCBI lineage: Eukaryota > Metazoa > Chordata > Actinopteri > Siluriformes > Clariidae > Clarias > Clarias magur. The sequence continues at coordinate 842,444 of QNUK01000188.1, read as the reverse complement.
CCACTTGGGAACATCCCACAAGACCTGCACATCACTCATCACAATTTAGCCCCTGTCACATGGTCCACTGTGACAATATATCATTACAATGGAAGTAAGTGAAATATATTATCCAGCATTGAACATTCTGTCCCTGAAGTTGATGTGTGGGAAGAAAAAACAATGGGCAAGTCTAAGTATTTAAGCGACTTTGACAAGGGCCAAATTGTGGACCTGAGCAATGCCAATACTGCAGCTTTAATGGGATGTACTGGTCAGGATCTCAAAAAAAAATTGCTCCAAGGAAGGAAAACCATCGAACCGGTGACAGGGTTGTGGGTGGCCAAAGCTCACTAATGCAAGTGGGTTAAGAAGGCTGGCCCATGTGGTTCAATCTGGTAGAAGAGCTATTGTAACTCAAATTGTTGAAAAGGTCAATGCCGGTTTCAATAAAAAGGTGTCAGGACAAACAGCGCATCACCATTTTGGTAGCAAAAGCAGGGACCAACTCAATATTAGGTCGGGTGGTCATAATGTTATATGAAATCATCATGGGTCCCGCATATGCAGGTGTCTGATGAGAAAGGCCAACTCAATGCGAGTCCCTAATATGAATGCAACCCAAGACGCATCTTCATGCTGTTCTAATACTGTATATGTTTACAACAATTCTCTCATTCTATGCCTCGGAAAGTTGTTGCTCTAGAGCCTGCTAAAGAAAAGTTATTGAAATATCAATAACAACTAGTACCTGGGACCAGTTGTTAACGGCTTACATCTGGTTTAAAGCCTTAGCTACTGATTTGCCATAGAGACTGGTTGGACTGATAAACCTTAGCAACTGACTAACAGCAGTTTGGATAGTTATAAGTTGAGTTTCATAGAGTATTTTGGGCAACATTGTGTTTTTACTGTTTTAAAGTATTTTATTTGACACTGGACCACCGTATAACATTGTATGGCAATTTTACTTACTTGATAAGTTGAATGAGAGCCAAGAACAATGAGAGCATTAAAGCACTAGTCCATGCTCTTAGTTAACAGTTCTAGTAGTGTAGTCAAAGTTACAGAGTCAGCTAGTGGCAGTCATTTGCCAATACTGGCCAGGAAAAAATCTCTTTCTGAATTTGAGCTCATCACTGTCCTTTGCGCAAGGCTTGCACACATCTGTGATTTCTGCACACAAAAGAGGCATCAAAGAAAGCGACACTAAAGTGCAGCAGTGCTTGCTTATGAGATCTCACACACATATATCGTAGTGTCCTGTGTGTTCGAGAGCATTTGTGCAAATGGCTCAAGCTGTCAAGCATACTTAGCCTTGAATTCCAATGTGCACAGACAGCTTCATTGTGAAGGCAATAAACCTTCTTCAGCATCAGTCTCTGGTTGTCTGACTCACTCATACCAGCTGCTGTGACTGCACTGCTGCAAGCCTTGCCCAATTCTTCTATAATCATAACCTGGTCATCAGAATCCAGGATGGTTCTAAAGGCTTTGAAGTTCTGTTCTCTCAAGGGCAACGATTGTTGCAAGAAATTCTCTCTCAATAAGCTCTGTCTGAAAGTGCATAAGATATTAAGTATATATATATTTCTTTTTACACTTCTGGATCAGCGCAACAATTCCTGCACCCGTTGACGTTAAATCAGTGGTGAGCATAAGATGTAAAGCATACATGAATATGTGGTGAAATGAGCATAATTGGCGACCTTGAGAACTTTAGAGGCTTTTATCACAGTTTGACATCCTTCCCACACAAAGCGTCAGTGATTGTCCCAGGTAATGAAGGGCATGCTGACGAACAAAGTCGGAGAACAAACATCAAGTTGATTGTTTTCACAGAAGCCAGATCTCATTTGACGTTATCAGCCAGCATGTCATAAATCTGCTTGGCATAAGATTTTCGCAGTGTTGATTCATCGGTTATCATTAGCTGCAGAAAGTTTTTGCCACACAAGTAACAAAGACCCGGGTTGCTGACAATACACAGTGGCTCTAGATCAAACACAATCCGAATCATGGTTTCGTCATTCATTTGAAGCTGCCAACAGTGAAGCTGCTGCCTATTGTGCTTTGTTTCAGCTTCGGGTCAGTACTGACCTCTGACAGCTGACGCCATTTGCAGACCGACAGTAAGATGATCATATTCTGCGGACGTTGCCGTTGACCGAGTATACAGTAGGATAGAATCTGGCTGGAGAGACCAGACTGCCCAGTACCACTTGGAGCCTGCTGTTTAACGAGGCATAGTGAGCAGTAATGGGGCTGAGAGTCCACTGAAAACATATTTCCTGATGCATCCTTGAACTGAAGTTCAACTTAATATTTCTATGCATCTGCTCGGTTTTGGTGAAGGAGCAAATGCACCAACTTTACGGCACCGTGGCACGATGAGCAGCAATGTTATATCACGCAGTTCGCTAAGTACAGAGTAACCAACTTGTTTTCAATGGTTGATCAATGGCATCTGAGGTCAAATGGAAAGTAAGGTGGAATCATTAAGAGGTTAAAAAAACACATTTACATAAATATAAGCAAAACATTTTTTGGGGGCGCAAACAAAATTAAAATTAAACTTGTAATACTCGCCTGTACAGTAAATAGCCATTTATCAGGTGATGAATCATTACTACTAGTATAAAATAAAGCACTCACATCGCATCCAGTCACAGCTCCGCTTGCCATAAGAAGTGATGTAAAAGACTGGTTGAGAATGGTCCAATCACATGAGCCCAAATATTTAAAAACAATATTGATTCGCTAAGAACAAAAGTGTGAGGATGATTGGAAAAGATCCAATTAGAGCTCAGCGTCAAGTCAAGATTTACAAGCCTACATAGACACTCGTTTGTCCGGCAAACACGAACACAAATGAACATAATACGGCATACAGTTTAGATTTTTTTTTATTGCAAATAAATTATATTAAGTAAAATATTGACTAAAATACTTTATTTCATTATTCAAATAAATAATTATTATATTAAATAATTACATGTTAAAGTAGCATTCTTCCCCGCGGTGCCCCTGCTTATTGGTATTGACTGGCCGCCACTGGTTATGATCCTAAAAAAAACGTGTTTGATCAATTTAGATTTATTTTCATTCTTTAAATATAGGTTTTAGTAACAAAGCCATTAGTAAATGGAATAAACCACAAGGGGTGTGTGTGTGTGATAGTGGTGGTGGGTGGTGTCAGCTGTCTTTCTTGACTGCCCAAGCTGCTCCATGGCCGCCACCCCCTCCCCGCGGCTTTCGGGACAATTTAACATGACCTTACAATTCACTCCTGGCTGCCCTCGGGTCAGTGCTGTTATTGTTGCGTTAGCAGAGTCCTTGGTTTTAAAATGAGATGGCGGCACGGAGGCAGTCTTGTATCCGAGCTGCTACGTTTCAATAAATATTGCATGAATGCTTCGTTTACATGGGAGCAGGTTCGCTGCATTGTGTCAACTTCTATTTCTCCAACTGCAGACTTTCTTGCTATGCTCTGCCACTGTGACGAGGCTGTTTATCTCCATCCACTCCATCCACTGTACGTTTCCGTTTGGACGTAGCTGACTAATTCTCCTCCGATCAAGTGCGGCCGTCATGTAGGAGTGCACAATGTTACTGCTGGGAAAAACAAGTCCATGATTTTTTCAGCAGGGAATATTAAATTGCACATTAATAGAGCTTACTGTAATAACCGAGTGTATGGTGTTTTTGAAGGGAACCGATGAACATGTCCTGTGTGATTTAACGCTTAATAAAATTATGATTTTATTAATATTGATAATTAACATTTGAGGTATTTTCACTTCTACAATCCAATAGCAGGGACATTGGCATAGTTTGTATATTTAGAAAGTGCTTTTTATTCCACTGGCAGCACAAGACAACTTATGATAAGCACGAACAATCATTATAATATGACATTGATATTGCTAGGTTCCAGGTACATTGGGGAAACGGAAAAAAAAAGAGAAAATGTATATGATGATTGCTTCAGAACCCCCTCAGTGGTGTGAAATTTGCCAGGGCCAGACTGGCACTTCTAAGCAACTATATGAGCAGGTCACTGTGTATATATATATATTTATTTATTTTTATGTATGTGTGTGTGTGTATGTGCGTACATTTTTTTTAACACGCTCGAAAAGCACACACACGTTGTGTGGTGCACTCAGATGGCAATGGCACAGGTGCTTGGGCCCCATCTTTGTTGCACCTACACAGTATTTATTATAATTATTATTATTATTATTAGTAGTAGTAGTAGTAGTATTAGTATTAGTTGTATTAGTGTTTATTTGGCAAAAATGTACCATAACCCCTAATTTGAATTTGAATGCTTTTTCAGGCTTGTTTCTTCAGTTGACGTTTGTTGTGGTGGTTTCTCCCATCAGTCTTCTATTCAGGCCTTATGGTTCTTACTGTTGATGAGGGTCACCAGTAAGGTTTTGGTAGTTAAAATTGGTTACCATACAAGATTTCATTATCTTGTATGTTTATAGCTAGTACTGAAAATAGTTTGTGATGTAAATACTTAAACCGTGTAGTGTTATCTTTAAATGCATTTACATTCAAGAGACAAAACAAACCCTTTACTGTATGTAAATGCACTGGCAATTAATAAAAAAGTAATCAATGGAAATCACTTAAAATTGAAAAAAAAAAAAAAAAAAAGACAACATAGACCAGCATAGCTGGTGACCAGCTTGACCAGCAATTATTCCAGTATATGTTGTGTTTTGGTGCTGGTATGCTTGTATACTGGGGACCAGCATCAGTAAAGTGACCTGCATGCCAGCAACAGTACCAAAACACAACATATACTGTACTGGTATAATTGTTGGTCAAGCTGTCTCACAATGTTTTGGTCATCAGTTGCTGTTGTTTTCCATCTCTGTTCTGTTCAGTTCAATTAATTACATTTTTATAGCACGTTTTTATAACGGACATTTTTACAAAGCAGCTGTACTGAAATTGAAATTCTAAAACATATAAACCAATCGCATTATCAGTTTGTCCTTAATAAGCGAGCGAGAGGTGACAACGGCATGGAGGTGACCTGGGGAAGAAGCCTGGAGAGAAACCAGACTTTAAAGGAAACCCGTCCTCATATGGGTAACAGCAGATTGAGCAAAAAAAAAAAAATCTATTCTATAACTGTGCTCTAAGGTCATATGCGCATTCTTAGTTAACATGAAGTCCACATTGTTAAAGTGACCCAGTGTTCACTGACAGACACTTGAGCACAAAACAGTTGTTCTATAACATCAGTAGTTTCTTTCTTTTTCAGGGAATCTAATTGTTGTACTGGCTCAGAGCAATTTTGCTTCTTTTATCTGCTTCAAAAGTGATTTATGTTTGGTTTATACGTTCTTTATTCTATCCAAGAAAAGACATTCAGAGCTGTTAATCTGACCATATAATGCAACTTGTATCATATCGAATACATTCACTTCTTAAACTGGACCAACAGAAATGTTCTTTTTGTGTTCACATTGTGAGGGCATTTGAAAGAAGCCTCGTGTTTATTTCTTGTCCATCTTAGCTTTATCCAGAAAAAACACAGCTCCGCGAGTTCCTAGATGTTTACTGATGCACTGGCGTATTTTTAATTGTTCTAATGAAGAAAGCACATTCTCATCCTCCAGCAAGTCTAAAGGATAAAATACTGCGGCAATGAAGTAAAGTGAACTTGAAGTGCTTTGTGTGTTCCTATTGCACAAGTGAAGCAAGCCACAATATGGATTTGGAGTGAACCGTACTTCAGTTCGTTTAACTGAACGAAGTGGTCTTTTGAAAGGTGCACAAAAATATCACCTAATCGCTCTCAGTTTGACTTGACGACAGAAAAAGACCAAGACCAGAAAAACTGGGTGTGTGGTATCTTAGAGTATCTGATGCATTATACACATTGGACTCTGGTTACAGTCCTGTGATTGGTGACGTCACTCACATCACCCGCCAGTCGTTTTAATGGTACACACTGATCAGCCAAAGCATTAAAACCACCGACAAGTGATGTGAATAATATTGATTATCTTTGCTCCCTGTCAAGGGACGGGATTTATTATGCAGCAAGTGAACATCATCCTGCAAAAGGCAAATCTGTATTGTCTCAGGTGATGTAAGGAAGGCGGGCATTGATCATCTTCCAACATAAGAAACTCGACAGAGATGCAAACACTTGCACAGGCCATCACTTCGGACATTTTTAAAAAACTAAATAACATGTTTCAAGCTCGCTGTCAGGATTCAGACAACCAATTGCACAGACAACCAAGCAACCTTCACAGGCAAACACTTTTGATCACTTGAAAAATGCTGCAGGTGGTGAGTTTTTAAAACGTGTTTAAAGTTGCAGCATTGTTCAACACGTCTAGACCTTATTATGAGAAAGAATTCATCATACGCTCATCATCTCATCGTAAACCGAATACGTCCTTAGCGTAAATCAAAAGCAAATGCTGCAACTGAACAATTCTATTGGAGGGGAAAGTAGATGCTGAAGTTGAAGATAAATCCTCTCCTGGCTTTCACGGCTTTTCGAAAGCGCTCGATTTCTATCCTAACAGCTCTTTTTATTCCGCGTGCGCTTCTATTTGCCACCAGATAGTAAAAGTTGCAGGCTTGAATTGCCTTTGTAGGACACATTTCAAGCCATAACAACACAGAGGGATCTTGTATGATAATGAACGTACTAAATAATGCATTTACTTAGTATACCATTTATAAGACAAACAACTACGATTTAGAATGGTCACAAATGGAGACATATTAAACATACTGTATGCAGTCGCTCATACAGTAACAGCCCAGTAAAAAAAAAAAAAAAGGTTTCCTATTTTGCAAGAGGCTATGCATCTCCAAACCACAGCAGTGACGCCTTGGTTATTAGCACACTGAGGCTCATTTCCGACTGGAAATAGCATTTGTACGAGATCTCGTATTTGTAAAATAGCATTTGTAAATCTCACGTGAGATTTAATCTCTTCACAGGGATGCAGAAATGACACAAATGACCTGTGTACCTTTTGTTGCAACACGCGTTCATGTAAGAAAAAAAAAAAAAAAAAAAAAGCTACAGGCAGCAGAGAGGTAACTTGGCTGCACCGCGTTCTCCCTATTCATCAATGATGGTGTGCGCCGTGCCAGTGGACACCTGTAGCCATAATTTAATAGCGGAGCTGGGACTAGTGTCATGACAGAAGTGGCAGGATTTATTCTCTGTCTGAAGAGAAATGCAAAGCTAGGCACAGAAATATGCAACCAAGCAACAAGGAAAGAACCACTTTCTTACCCGGAATCCTGATAATATAGGCAGTAATAATGTTTATATTAAACAGCGGCAAAAGAAAAAGAAGAATAAACATCACACCTACTGTAATAATGTAGTTCTTACTCCCAGTGGTAATGTACACTTATACTGTATGCTGTGCACTGTTGCTTTTCTAGGTGAGTGAAATATTGAATAGCTTGCTAAAGCTGGCTAAACACAAACGTACTGCAGGCAGGGAAATATACGTACAGTACAGGCGCAGCTGGGAACCTGTGGGAACGCCATGCTCCCGGTACGCTGTACAGTAACGTCGTCTTATAAACAATTAACACGGTGGTTTGTTAAAAGTGGACTGTTTCACCATGAAGACCCTCACTGTATGGGCAGTTCAGGATGAGTATACTGCAAAAGATCTCGCTGTATCTCACCTGCACAGCAGACACACTTAGCTGAGCCATCTGGGCTGGATCGGCAGGTGGAGTTGTTCAGGCAAGGGTTGTTCTTCACGTCACAGGGGTCGTAAGGCAGCGCGCACAGGGAGCCCGTGAAGAACGGAGGGCAGGTGCAGGAGAACGCGCCGGGATCATCCGACTCCGCACACAGGGCCCCGTTCAAGCAAGGAGACGAAAGACATCCCTTAACGCTCTCTCCGCAGTCAGGGCCAGTCCAGCCGGGACGGCATGAGCACCTGAGACGGAGCACGGCAGAGGACAGCCTGAACGTATGTCCTACAGTACACTCCTATGCATACCGTCTCACAATGAACATTTTGCTACAACATTTCAGCAAAAGCTTAATTATATGAATAAATAGTTTTACAGTGAATGCAGTAGGGATCATATCCTCCCTGTGTACACCACCAGCCAAAAGTTTGGACATGGCTTCTAATTCCATGGTCTTTCCTGATTTTTATTGCTTTCTACACTGTAAAACAATACTGAAAACATCCAAAATACAGTATGCAATAATGTCCTTAAAACAGTTGACTGAGATGTATCTGCTACTTATGCTCCGTAAAGCCTCCATAATGGCTCTAATCTTGAGGTGCTTGTTGTTAATTGGTGATTTTTGAGGCTGATAACTTGACGTTGGAGACGAAGTTCTCAAGTCTTGCTTTTCTGCGATTATTATGGTGCTTGATGGGTTTTGCAAATGCACTTGACAGCTGACCTTCCTGACTGTTGTTCTTATTGTCGTTGTTAATTACATACAGTAATGCCATGTGTTATTACATAGTTTTGAAAAAATCCAGTATTGTTCTATAATGTAGAAATAAATCCAAACTTGTGTCCAAACTTTTAACAGGTACTACTGTATATACAGTATACACACACAACCTGATCAAAACTAAACAAAACAAAAATAAAATACAAACCAATATTTAATTAGATTATTTGTTAAAATAATCAGTGTGACAACATTTATGTCCATTCAGAATACATACAGTTTTATCTGACATGTATTGGTGGCGAGTTGAAGCATACTTTAAGAAATTCTCCAGTACTTCCTGAACACTGAACGTCCGAACTTTCCATGGAGGACATGTCGCCTGTCCTCTAAACGTGGTGCTTCCAAACTAATAAACTTTCCTAAATTCCCATAAATGATTTAGGAAAAGTTGCGGACAGCAGAAACATTTTCACATTACATACAGTATTTTAAACGTGAATGAGAATCATCAGGTCATTTTACTGATCGAGTAGTTCATACTAAAGTAAGAAACTTCGAACGTCAAATGAATATCGAAGGTCATTCAAATGTTAGCTCCATGGTAGCTTAGAAAGGCAAAAACCATGTCTGAATGGGGAAGTCCACTTGCGAGTATACAAGCACCCCAGATATGGATCAGAATGGCACTGGCGCAAAAGTTCCTCTCCTGAACACACATTCAGCTGGAATCTATCCAAACAAAAGGATCTGTCACCTTGTGGTGTTGTTTGGTATTATCATGTAGCCACATTACCTACATGACAGTTACAATATATTCCAGATTTAGTTTTAAAGAAAAAAAATATATTATAAAACTAGTTTTAATGTAATATAAGTATCTAATATAATATGAGTAGGCAATACTTACCATGCTATCTTAATATATGATACCTTACATACTGTAATGTTTCTTACTATAAAAAAAAAAAAAAAAAGGTAAAAATATGAAAATGAAACATTTTGTAAAATACGGTGTTGTTTGTCTTTAGATGCTTGTTGTCGCTTCTTTAAACTTCTTTGTCCATGTCAACGGTGCCATCTCTGTAAACATCGTGTAGAGTAATGGGACATCAACTGTTGGTCAATTAAGAAAAAACGTAAAAGGCCCACTTGTGCATTACAGATCAGGCCGCTAAGAACGCACGTTTCGAGACAAAGGATCTCGCAAGCTGCAGCAGCAGCAGCGCGCGGGAAACTGTGGGAATTATGTTCATTACCTGTAGGGGGCAGTCGTGTTTCAATCTGAAGTATTGTGTGTTAATGTGTTAATTTTTCTTAGCCGCCCATTGACAGCAAGCGACGGAGCTCATAAACGTGTCGAGCTCAAACTGTAAATACTGATATGTATTTATTCTTAATTTTCTTCTCCTTCAATGACGATTTTTCTTTGACTGCGCTTTCTCCATTCAGTATTATTATTATTATTAGTAGTAGTAGTAGTAGTACTGCTGTGAATTTATTATTATTATTATTATTATTGCAACGAGCCTGTGTGTGTGCAAAAAGACAAAGTCCAACAAATAATACAAAAGTGTATGCTAAGTTAGCCTTTCGTTTCGCGGCAAAAAGTGCACATTCTTAATTGCCACATCTGTACGTATTATATAATACACTCATGTTAGATAAGCATGCCTACAGACAAACTTTTTCAGGTGTATATCCGAAACCATTTTTTTATTTTTTTATTTTTTACGAACTGTGAGCTTTCACTTGTAGTGGAAGGGGTGTCACAGCTTGGCTCATCAAATTAACCAGGATCTTGAACGTTCTATATCTGGTGACTCTTCTTGCAAAGGGACCCATTGAGCTGAGTCATATCCTGGGAGCTAGAATTAGTGGAGCCTATTGAGTCGTCAAAAGCAATCATCACAAGACTTTTGCTTTCCATTCAATTGCCTTTAAGTGTTGGATTCCTTCTCTGTATTTTCACAGAAAATTGAACTGCTGACACACTTTGTTTGGTTGTGTGCACTGCTATTACAACAAACGGGCTTTTCAAGGTCGCCATCTGAGGGAGTCACACAGCAGCCTAATGCACATTTCTATTTCAAATTGAATGATTTATTCCTAGTTTTTTTTTCTTTCCTGTTTTAACTGGTATTTTATTACGTGTCCTTAATTTTGTGACTGCACATTCTACTCCATTGCAGTTCGGCATGGTGTTGTTGCGTTACATAACGTGTGGGTGGGGGTTTGGGGGGTGCAAAATATTAATTATTAATGCATAGAAAAATTATATGTGAAATGTATATTATATATAAAAATGATTCCTATAAAGCGGTAATATCACCAGATGCCGACTAGTATGCATAACTGCATGATTTGCCTTCCCTAACCATGTAGCAGGTGTTTGAATCATGCGTGGAGACAGCTGCAGATAGTGACAAAACAGCACATTCACAGATGGGAAGCACAGATAGAGAGAGAGAGAGAGATAGAGAGAGAGATTTGTTACTGAGCCGTTTAATTGAGAAGCAAAATTAAACACTGAGGAACATTACTGACAAAGAACTGTTATATAATGCTTATTAATACTACATTTAAGTCTCACTGTGCCATGAAGTGCTATCACCAAACATCATTACTGATAATGATATGTCAAGGTTTGACACTCACTAATGCAAATAAAATTGGAATTCGAATAAGAATTGGAGAAATGTGTGACTCACAAATTCAAATGTGCATTAAATTATTAAACGGATTCAAAGCAGACCTGTTTTTGTCAAAAGCTACGATGACATAAGAAGGATTTCTGAGCAGGACTAACAGGTTATATGCACCACTGGACTATACTGGAGTAAGAAAATCTAGGAAGATAAAAGTAGGACAGTGTGAGGTTAAAGCACTGAGTTGGGATTTTATTTACCAGAAATGTGTGCATGTGTGTGTGTTAGAGAGCGAGAAAAAGTGAGAGAGAAAGAAGAGACAGACAGAACAAGTGAAGGAGACACAGAGTCAGACAGAGAGCGCGAGGGAGAGAGAGGAGACAGAAAGAGACCGACAAAGCAAATGAAAAAGACAGAGATAGAAAGAGACAGAGAGAAAAGAGACAGAGAGAGCAAATAAGAGAGAGAGAGAGAGAGAGAGAGAGAGAGAGAGAGACAAAGAGAAGAAACAGAGATACAGAATGAGAGATAGCTCTCTCTCTCTCTCTCTCTCTGTGTGCTCCACTTGGTGGCAGTGAGCTTACAGCTCTGGCTCTAAGCCATCTTCACATCTTCACTTCCTCTCACTCCCCCACACTTTTCCTCTTCTCGTCTTTTTCTTGCTTTGCGTGTGTGTGTGTGTGTGTGTGTGTGCACCAACAGCAGCTTTTTCAACTGAGTCATAGATCCAATCCTCTTTCTGCTGAATGTCACTGATTGATTCATTTGTTGTACCTGCCATCTGCCATTCATCGTGTGAACCTCGTTTGCAATCACTAAGTCCGGAACGGAATTGTTCCTGATTACTTTAGCGAGGAACGTGTTGAAGGTTGCCATGTCCCACGTCCTCGCATTCCCCTCTGTTTACCGCTGACGCTAACTTACGTGTAGGAGTCGAGCAGGGTGGTACAGGTGCCATTATTTTCGCACGGGTTGGAAGCGCACTCGCTTGTCTTGATCTCGCAGAACTTGCCCTCCCAGCCCAGGCCGCAGACGCACTGGTAACTCTGGAGCATTAAGAGAGAAGGAGAGAGAGAAGAGAATCAAAAGGAAATAGAGTGCAAACCAGAGCTACACATATTTCACCCAAAAATTGCCTTGACCTACTTAAACGCAGCTCGGATGCCGAGCACTTGCAAGGAGAGTAAATAGTGTTTGACTTTTATATGAAGGATAGAAATGAATTGAACAACACAAGCCCTAAATATCTCATGATGTGTACTGTTTACAAAACTAAATACAAATTTGCAAGGCTTTAAGAAATGTAAGGAAGGGGGGATTCTATAGGAAGCCAGAGGGAGTGCAGAGCACACAGTCAGACAAGTTAATATATTTTGGATAAATGTCATGCTGCTTAAAACCACCTACAGGCAGAAAACAGTTCAGTTATTGCTTACAAAAAACAGCAACCACTGCGATGGAAATATCCTCCTTTATCCACTCAGCATCAAGCAAATCTCCAGCAATATGTTAAAATATTTTTTTTTAAACCATAAATTACTAAAGCAAGCAGCATGCCCTTATGCACCATCACCATCACAGAATCAGTTCAGCCTGGTTTAGTTCTAGCATTTTAATTAAGAAAAGCAAACTTCAATGCACCATTCAATCTGCACAGATGATCAGTAGCTGAGACCTGCCCTTCCTCACCGAGCTTTATTCCAAGAAGGAGAGCAACTGAAACGATTTCTGTCACCATGCTTACAGTAGGTCTGCTTTTCCAATTATATTCTTCTACCACTCAAAAGAATAGTTTGGCCTCATGTTACTTTTACATGGGGATATTACAGTGCAGTGAAAAAAGAAATTTTTACATTTCTTTGCATATTTGTCACACAATCTTAACCTTAAAAGATTACTTCAGCAAATATAAAATGCACTTTATAAAACGATTTCATTTATTCAAGTAAAAAAAAAAAAAACTGTCTGGTCCCATGTTTAAATGATTAATGCTTAATCATGAATGACCATTTATAAAAGGTTAAAATGAAAAACAGTCATTTCTCTACAAATGGAGAAAACTTGGAACAGTGGTGAACCTTGCCAGGAGTGGCCGGCCCAACAAAATTATACACCAAGAATACAAAGACAATTTGTCCAGGAGCTCATAAAAGAACCTCATACAACATCTAAAGAACTGCAGGCCTCACTTGCCTCACTTAATGTGTTCACTAATCAACAACAGGAAAGAGTCTGGTTGTGGGAGAGTTCCATGTTCCGAGTTCCCGCCCGAAAAAAAGGCTCATCTCACATTTGCCAAAAAAGCATCTTGATTATCCTCAAGACTTTTAAGGAAATATTCTGTGGACAGGTGAGACAAAAGGTAAACTTTCTGAGAGGTGTGCATCCTATAATGGTTTTATAAAAAGACATCAGGTCAACAGTCAAAAAGTGGTGGTAGTGTGGAGGTCGGGAGGCTGCCTTGCAGCTTGAGGACCTGGACATCTTGTTGCAACTAATGCAGCCATGAGTTCTGCACTCCACCAGACAATCCTCAAGAAGAATGTCCAGCCATCAGTTCGTGACCTCAAGCTCGAGCTCACTTGGGTTCCGCAGAAGGACAATGATCCTTGGTATGCTAAATAGGCTGTTCATGATCAAAAACCCTCCACTGTGGCTGAATTCTAAAAACATGAGTGGGCCAAAATTTTCTCCATGAAGATTCATCAGCAGTTATCTCAAACACTTGACACCAAAGGTGGTACAACCAGTTATCAGGTTTAGAGGGCAATTACTTTTTCACACAGGGCCTGGCAGGTTTGGGCAGCTTTTTTTCTTTTACCATAATAAATGAGATCATCATTTATAAACTGCATTTTGTATTTATGTGAGTGATCCTTATTAAGCATAATACTGTATAAAAATTAGTTTGATGATCTGATGAAATATCAGTGCAAATACTTATTCTCAGTGCTGTATGTCTATTCCACTACAATAAAACATCTGTGAATTCCTCTGAGTGAGTTTATTTATCAAGATAAACATGATGTTATGTTATCATTATGTATATTATCTACGCATGCCCATGTTAACAAATTCATCATGTTTAAGTGTCCAGTATAAAAAACAGAAAAAAAGAGGATTAGGGCCACAATAAAAAAAAATGGACAAACTTTGGACGTAAGTGAGATTTCTGGGGAAAATACTTTATTCTTTCAAAAGTTAAGCATTTTCATTCCAGGGTAACTAAAGCATTAGACAGATCTCCTTAGTTGTTTTCCTTGCTTGGTGCTGGCCAACAATTTGACACTTCTGACATTCTGAAACACAGTCACCTTTTCTCTATGATCCATCTACTGACATGGTTTTAAATGAAATGAGAATTGAAAAAATGAGAAGCTACTCAGTGCTTTAATTTAGGGTTAAAACTATTGCCAGCTGGAAACCATCAATCATTAGAGTCATTATGCAGTTACAAGCTCATTCTACCACTTCAAAATTGGCAGAACATGTTTTCATGGAGTTTGCTTTGTGCACTGGGGCATTGTCATGCTGGAACGGGTTTGGCCTCTTAGTTTCAGTGCAGGGACATCGGGATGCTACAGAATATAGACATCTTGGTACAACATTTTACTTCCAACTTTGTGGCAACACATTGGGAAGGAACCACGTACTTGGTGTGATAGTCAGGTTTTGTCAACGTTTAGTCATTTACTGCTATTACTGTACAAACAAGTATGTTGTATGAAGATTTCCAATGTCGCGTTTGAAAAATATTTTAAATGAACTGAAGATTTATGCAATAACATTGAAATTAATAGCAATAAATAGTCAAATAGAAATTCTAAACCTGTCATATGCTTTTATTGCTTGCCGAAATATTATTGCGTATAAACTGACTTCAGGGTCACGCTGTCACTGGGGATTTTGAAAACTGTCCCAGCTAAGAGCACAGGAGCCCAAACCAACATGCATTTAATCCACTAAGGGGGTGCTGCTCGACCCTGTCTGACAATTTGAGCACTGCACGCCGTTTCATGATGGCAGAGGCATAATTCTGTGCACCAGTAATTTTGATGCCAGCTGGAGACTCCCTTCCAGAACTGGCAGGAGTACAAAATAATCTTATTTTGGCTACAGCAACAACCCCAAGTAAGTAAGGACGAGTATTTTTAAACTCAAACATACAAACAGACACCCACATGCGATATATAATTATATATTTTACCACTATTTATAACTTCGTTACAGACCCCTGCTTCTTCACGCAGTTATCTAATCAGTCAGTGTATGAGATCATGCAGCTACAGGTTCCAGAGCTTCAGTTAATTTCACATCAATAAATCAGAATGAAGAAAAATATGATCTCAGTGACTCTGACGATGTTGGTGTCAGACAGGCTGGTTTGAGTTTTTTGGAAACTGCTGATCGCTTCGGATCTTCGTGCACTACAGTCTCTAGTGTTCGCACAAATTGGTGTGAAAGGAAAAAAAAAAAGAATGCGGTGAGCCACAGTTGTGCAAGTGGAAACACCTTACTGATGTGAGAGGTAAATGGAGAATAGTAAGACAGATCTGAGCCGACTGCAAGACTGTGGTAATTCCAACAAGCACAACTTTACAACCAGAGTCAACAGACAGAATCTCAGAATAAACCACATATCAAACAGATGGGTGGCAACAGCAGACAACCGCATCAGGTTCCACTTCTGACAGCCAAGGAGAGAAACCTGAGGCTTTAGTGGGCACGGGCTGAGCAAAACAGGAAAGGTACAGTAAACACGGCAGATTGGTCTGAGATTCTGCTCGATTCCTGCTACAACATGCAGGAAGTCAGATCCGAATTTGGGAAAAACAAATTTGTGTTATTTAAATCATAGGGAATGATTTGGTTGCTGGACATCAATCTTGGAGGATTTATATGGCCATCACCAAACAGTCTGAAATTCTAGAAGGCTTGTTTACAAATGGAGAGCCTTCAGGATAGTTGCCAAGCTTCTCGCAGATGGGCATCTCAGCAGATACAGCCCACGGACAGACCATTTAATACTTAGATATACGAGGGGTGTTCAAGTCAAACCGGGACTCCTGATCAAACCAATTGGCATTTACAAAACACGTCAAGCACAGTACGGTAATGAGACTCTCAACTGCAGTAACACATTTGAACGGTGCAAATGTGGGCTATACATCCATGAATGACAATCCCGTCTGAGCCCACTGCAGTTGTTCCCATGAATACTTAGTGAATGGAACACCAGATCCCTGGAAATCTACGGATATCTTGTCACGTAGAGTCTTGCCTCTCATTTATCTGTTGGAACGATACACACAATCGTTTGCAAACACCACTTGCATATTACAAGAACCTGTCTATCGTCCCATCCCCTGAACAGGCCTGAGCTCGCTCCAAGCCATTTCCACCCCACGTTTAGGTAAGCAAAGGAGTTCCTGGGAGGCTAGTATTTCAAGCAAGAAGCAGGAAGTCCAATAGTGGCTCTGGCATACTTAGAAACCATTCTACCTTGATGGAATCCAAGCACTAGGAAAAAACACTGAGATATGTACATTAGACTGGGATTATATGTAACGATAAAAAATTATAATGGTTTTTACCCTCATAACCGTTTGGTTATTCTGCGCAACCAAAAGTAAAAAACAAACCCATGTGTCACATTATGTGACTTACAGGTGCTTTTCAAAAGCAGAAAAAGAACAAATATGCCTCTGCACAAACCTCACACTAGCAGTCAAGCATGATGGTGGAAAGGTGATCATTTGCAGCCACATGATCTATGAAACTTGCAGCCACTGATGCAACAATAAACTCCACTTTATACCATTGAAATCATTTATTCAAATGTATTCATATCAACAATTTACTGAAACAATGGTATGGTTATTTAGAATGAATTAATCTATATGCATCTATAGTATCATTTTGCAAATTTATAGAAAAATTCAAATGTAAGGAACGTTATGATGCATTATGAACACACTGCCAACCCAAAAATGACTTCATCAGGGAAAAAGTGTAAGGACTGGCCAAGTCAATCACTAGATTTTAGAATATCTTGAAAAGGAGACTGAAGTGTGAACCCCCTCGACCCTCCTCCCAAAAAAAAAAAATATAGCACTAGATCGATGGTCATTGAATTACTAGTTTTATCAAGGGACATGCAACCAAATATTTAACTAAGACTGTCTGCTCTAATATATTTATTCACCTAAAAACTACAGAAGGTGGTCTACTGACAGCTCTCTGGTCTTCGTATTTGTTTAATCTTTATTACAATCTAATTAATTGTTCCCATTTAAAACTCAGGGCTCAACCTCAAAGTAGACTTACAGAGTTATTATTTGTTAAACAATCAATCTACTGTAGGAACAAGAAATATAAAAAAAAAATGTTGGCGGGTCAACGAGAGGGAGGTAGCGAGCAGATTCAAATAAAAGAACGTTTTAAGTCGTTCAACATATCTAGATGAAAATATCAGGAAAATACATTTGAAAATACAAATCTACTGTATTATGACATATTCGTCTTTGGATAACCCAAAACAAATGCTTTGGCCCTTGCCGTTCCAGTTCTTCCAGAGGGTACTATATACTTACATGACAGATCATGAATTATTTCCATAAAATAATTAACAAAAAAAAAATATATATATATATATATATATATATATATATATATATATATATATATATATATATATATACAGTAAATTAAGATTCAAATCAATTTGTTTTCATTTCCAACAATTGAAAGGTTTTTAAATATAATAATTTAAACAAAAAAATGAAGGCAAATTCCCCTCCCATTGCTAGAGCAAATGTATAACTGACAAGTGTAACATTTATAATATTTACAGCTTTTATATAGTGCAATAATACTGTACTGTATGTGCTCAGGTTATTTTCAGTTGCAGGAAGCTTTAAAAGCAACAAACAAACAGTATGTATTATGATCATGCAGTCAGTTCCATATCTGAGATTTCCTCTAATAACTATCCCAGTGGGACAATACACACTAAAAGTGTCTGCGACAGTCAAGACGCACATTATCACCTTATTAAAGCCATTAGATGTAAATCCAGTTTACGGCATAAGCACGGCGCTCAAGGGAAGGATGTGGAATACACTACTTTAAATGTATACTCCTTTACAGTTTTCTATAAAAACAAGCCTATATAATGAACGTGGAAAAATAACGTACATAAACTGCTGGCAAAACAGGTGATTTCTTTTAAAGCTCACAAACATGAATGTGCTTTAAACAACACCTTCACACATACCCCCCCTCCACCCCCCAGGGTCTTGTACATTAAGTTACTCTCTTCCCTTCTGGCTGAAAGAGAACTAGCTAAAATTCCATTAAATGACTCGTGCCGTATTGATTAGTGTTACTCGGCAGCCGTGACAAGATGGCAAAACCACCCAATCATAAAAAAGTTATATGAGAAACATAAAAAGATTCTTTGCATGGCTCAATAATAACCTTATAACTGTTCACTGGGGGCTCGGCAGAGTCCTGCTGCATCTGGAGACTCAAACATGGCAACGGGAGAAATCCTCTCACATACAGTACGGTATGCGCCAAAATATACAGTACAGTACTGTACAACATAGCTCTAGCTGCATGTGCGGAAAGGAAGTTATGTTGTGGAAATGGGTCTCTCGATGGAGGGAACAGGTATTCATAATTGAGTATCATTTCTGCTCATACGTAAATGGTCGGGAACGGCGTTCAAACGAGTTTGGAAAAAGGCGGCAGAACAATTCCGAGAGACATTTAATAAGACGGCACCAAGTAACGCAGTTCTGCTGTATTATTGTTACAAACCTTTGCCATCCTGGTAGTGGTTACTTTTGCAGGAGGCTGCAGCAACGTTTGTTCCTCGATATGTCTGAGGATCTGCGTAAACACCGAACATGTACATTACAGTACATTACGCATACCGTGGGATACCAATTACGCATTACGCATACCAATTGTGTTAGTGTGTATATTTTAGTGTGTATATTTTGGTGCATACTACTGTATAGTTCTGAAAACTATTACTATAAACTTTTACTGCGACAACACTGACATTGTCAAAGCAAGAGACGAGAGGAACCTAATTAGGATGTACTGTAGTGAAAGCGGCATTGACGAGTTAACGACATAAATAAGATCTCTCAGGGAGTTCATTGATGTCCTACACGCATCGTGCAGAAGGGAATGATTGGATGGTGTTCTGACAGTTGTCATTGGGATGTCACTGCGCCACTGGCGGTGCCAGAAATCATCTCATCGATGGCTATACAAAAAAAATACAAATAAGGTGGCCCTCTTCTGATGTCATCCTAGCGTTTAGTGCTATTCATTTAAGTACTATACCAGAGCACACCATTAATGCATGTGCATGGTTAAGTTTTCATACACTGCTTCTAAATACATTAGTCATCTATAACCAATCACATGATTAAATATTAGACACATACTATACTTTAGACTGAGGTTAGACTGAACACTTTTACTGTATGTGGCAGCGAGCCAAACATCTTGTTCAGCAAACTTCCGTTCCTAGAAGACGTTGCCATGCAGACGGAGGTCAAGTGCACGCTCTAGTTTCTGCTCTTGCAAAAAAAAGAAAGGATATTTTGATGTTTCATTTTTATCAGTTAACGTTAGGTAGAAACATGACTGCATTCACTGCGCACCCTGCAGTTTTGAAGACAGAACGATTTCTTGCACGATGCTCATATAATCATGTCATTCTGGTGTGCTGCAGCAGGACTACACGACGCCTATGCATACTGCTGCGGTAACGGTCATCAAAATCACATAATTACAGCCAGTCTGTCTGGTTTACCAGTTCATTACAAGTTGTATGATTGTTAGCAATAAAAAAAAAAGCAAAAAGAGAAAAAAAAAAGTCACAACAGTATCTCAGCCGCATAGTATCACACATACACAAATGAGCAGTGTTAATGTATAGTAGGAAGTGGTGCATCCACTCACTGTACCAGTCAAAACATGGATGGAATAACTATAATTAACCATGCATAGAATTATATAGGTATAATCAGTACACTGAATAACTCACAGAACCAAGTAGACATTTTATGATAAATCTAACACTACCTTTGATAAGTAGGGCAGGAGATTTGGTGTTGAACACACACATTATTTCATTATAGTCCAGAGAATTGGTCAAAGGAAAGACATCTTGTAGAGAGAAAAGAAAAAAGATGAATGAATGCTTTATTTCTATTGGTCAAATACCTTTAAAACTGCAAGATTCCATTAAACAAGTAACCCTGGCCTATGGGTGTTGAAAATTTCAATGTTATCACTGCGTTGCTTAGTTTATAAGTGGGTGGTCTCAGGCCCACCGAGGCCCACCCACAGCACCGTCTGTACACTTAGCAACAACACTTGTTGTTACATCAATGGAGTTCTCACAATGTATATTATAGAAGACTACATTAAGATCATATTACGCTCTTTTAGTAGCGCACGTGTAGCAGGTGTATCTACTACTAGCGCGTCTACTGCACAGTATGTCACGTTCAGAAAAGGCACTATAAATACTGGATCCAATTCCTCACAGCATCACTTCATATCAAAGCACTTCACGTGTCGCAGGATTCATACCAACCCCGCCGGATGCAGTGACGGTGTAGTAAGCTCATGGTAAGATTCTGATAAAAACCTAGCGCAATCTGATCAGATATAGAAATAACTCCGCTTGATCTCATCGGTCCTGGTAAGCGTGGGAGCGTGTGTGATAGGAAATTAATGACACTACAATAGAACCTGATAGTTTTAGGGCACTGTGGGAACCTTAGTATCGAGTAACATTTTCAACTTTTTATTGAATTCCTTTTTACTTGAAGACATCAGGCTTCGCTGCATTTACAAAGCAATTATAAAAAAAAAAAACATTAATGCCAAGTTTTACATAAGTCTACAATAGGCACGAGCTGTCATTTAAATTATCAACATCATTCGCAACAGAGTTATCACCCGAGTTAAAAGTCATGGCATTTAAACAAGATCCTTATCATTGCTCCATTGACTTGACTGAGCTAACCTTGGTGGGGAAATAACTGATTATTCAGTGAGATCTGCTGACAAATTATTAAGTCACATAAATATTCACATCTTTATGAGCTGTCATTTGTACAGAGCGAGTAAGGGCTTCAGTTGAATTGATTAGGCTTGTGTTCATTTTTGCTACGAAACGGATATATCCATAAGCCTAAACAAACGAAAAGTTCTATTGTGTGCAAAAATCCAACTTAGATAACCAAGTTTCGGACATCTTTTGGCAGACTGACTGTGTTCCTCAACGTGATGCGACCGTTTCTAGGGAGCCAGCCAAGATAAGGGCTGTGCATAGACTGAATAAAACTGTTGTTTTGGAAAAATGAAGCGATATCAAGTACGTACACTCACCAGCCACTTTATTTGGTATACCTGTTCAACAAAAAGTTTAAACCAAGAATCATAATCGGATAGGAAGGTGATTTAAGTGACTTCACGCTTAAGTAACATGGCACGCTTGTTGGTGCCAGATGGGCTGGTCCTGATATTTCTTCAAAAGCTTTTTACACTCATCCATCTCTAGGGTTTACAAAGAATAGTCTGAAAACAAGAAAAATATCCAGTGAGCAGCAGTTCCCTGGGCAAAAATGCCTTGCTGATTACAGAGGTCAGGGGAGAATGGCCAGACTGATTCGAGCTGATAGAAAAAGCAACAATAACTCAAATATAGTACCATCTTGTTACAACTGAGGTATGCTGAAGAGCATCTCTGAAGGCTACAGCATAACCACAAGGACAGGAAACTGAGGCTACAATTTGTGTGGGCTCACCAAAATTGGACAACAGAAGATTGGAAAAAATCTTGCCTGGTCTGATGAGTCTCAATTTCTGCAGCAATGCTCAGATGGAAGGGCCAGAATTTGCCATAGTCTTTATGAAAGCATGGATCCATTCTGCATCATACTGTATGAAAAGGTCATGCTGCTATTTTCTTGGGACACTTTGGGCCCCCCTTAGTGAAGACAGCATAACACACCAAGTCCAAAGCTAAAGTAATCTCCAGCTGGTTTCTTGAACATTACAATGGGTTCACACAGATGGACGTCCACAACAGATCTCAGTACAGTAGGGCATCTTTTGGGATGTGGTAGAACAGAAGCTTTGTATTATGGATGTAGCAACTGCTGCCAAAATCTATAAGGAATGTTTCTGGCACTTTGTTGAATCTATTCCTTGTTCTGAAGATAAAAAGGGAAATCCATCACATCCATTAACAAGGTGTCGAGTACAGTATACAGTACTATGGGTAGAAAAAAAAAATTCTGTCAACTTTCCAAAATTTTATCTTAGCAATCTTTAGACGATTTCCCATCATTTGCCTTCCATCCAAAGCACTACGGAGCGCTGCTCTTTATTTCTGTCTTGCTCTGTAAGGTTACCTAATAAACACAACACAGATGGACAGCAAGATCCTTCATTAGCCAAAACCACTCTACCTCACCCAATGGTCTGACACAGCACACTTCAACATACACCAAAACAGAAGATAAATTACATTAATAAACTAAATAAGAAGTTATATGGGTCATCTGCTGTTTAATGTCGACTCTTTTTTTTTTCTCATTCATTTATTTTCAACTTTTTGAAACGTGGCACCGCCGGTCCGCATGCTGTCATAATAGCCACAGAAACGTGAACCATTCAAGTGCTCAATTACATGCTGGTGAGGCCATTTTATAGTCAGTGATTTCATGCCTGTGGGGTTGTAACAACCTCTGAAACCACTCACGCAATGATCCAACCATTCAGCATATAGAGTGCCTATTAATGGGCTCAAGCTTTTCTAAATCCATATCGCTGGGTATAAAAAGTGCCTGGTGATGTCCTTCCATTATGTGCAGCCTTATTAACTACTTTGTTACATGCATTTGTGAGGTTTAATATTTAATTCAACCTCTCTGATGTTTCCAACTGATATTACTTGTTGCTTTGTATGGAAGTTTTTAAATCGCAAGAGCAAATGGACTTGTAAAGGGACGTTCCGTCGTATCAGATATGCTGTCAACTTAATCATGAACAGAGCAATAAAAATGCCTTCATAAAGCAATCAGGGTAGAAATAACCAAGCAAAGTGAAAGTATCTGAATATACAGTAGTCAAATGCTATATGTAGCTTATGTGGAAAAACATTATACGCCTATATCTAGACATTTTTATTTTGAATTTTAAATCTTAAATAATTCAAAGGCTTTTGCTTCTTTCATGAACTTAATGCTTAAAGTAAGCAAAATTATCTGCCCACAAAATAAGATAATAAAATAAGGTTCTTTTCACTTGCTCGGGTTTCGGTTTTGCTGTGCTGACAACTCACAACTCACTTTTAGTAACAAGTTACAGTATATTAATGTTTATGTTTTTTACAGAGTTGAAAATGCTTCTGCAGATACAGTCTGTGCTAAACATGTTTCATCTGCTCATATCACTTACTTGTTAGAGCTGTTGTAACAATCTTTAGTTCTACTCACATTAACAATCAGCTGTTTCGTGATAGAAGGTCAGTACGGTCAGAAGTATTGAAAAGTGGGAGGAGCAGTTGCCTGACTACACCAACGAAAAAACATTGGCGTCCTAAACAACACTTTGTCGCACTAATAACTGTTTCTAAGTTGTTCTGAATTACGTCTGTTGTTTTGTTCACAGCTAACAGGAGCTACAAAGCTAACTAGGTTCCAACACAAGGCTGAATCCCAAATTCCTCTCTTGGTGTGTGGAACAAAGGATTGTGCATCCTAGCTTTTCATGTAACGCTATTTGGGATTCAATCCAAGAAACCCAGATGTTAGCTGATATTCTAAATCTAACCATCCGAGTAGTTCTTTATATAAACAATAAGCCCCAGAATTATTGACATTCTTAGTAAAGCTGGATTAAAATGCGAAAACTATCTTTGGGTGTAATGCCACAAGCAAAATATTAAAGAAATCTAACACATAGTGGTGTAGAAAAAGTGTTTGCCCACTTACTGACTTCTTTTTTTTTTTTTTGCATGTTTGCCACACTTCAATGTTTCACATCACCAAACAAATTTAAATATTAGGCAAAGATAACACAAGTCAACACATCAAGCCGTTTTGAAATTATGGGAAAACAAAATCCCAAGGTACATCAGGGTTGTAAGTTAGGCCCGACAGAAGCCCGACAAGTACAAGGTTTTTAAAAGCACGAACCCGTTTACAGCCCGACATTATTCAAATGTGCGCACACACACAGGTTTTGCCAAGAACGAGTAATTTATACACGTTTTAACATAATTTATTGATAAACTTACTTATTAACTATAGGCTACTATCACATGACCACTCATTTACCACGCAAGCTCGAGCACAATCTAAAATAATAGAACTTAAGCCCGAATCCGACCGAACTCGTCGGGTCCTGTAGGGTCCGGGCAAAGATCTTGAGCTCTAAATTACATAGCCCTGTGTGAAAACGTGTTTGCCCCCCTGTTAAAACATAACTTAACTCTGGTTTAACACAACTGAGTTCAATTCCACTAGCCACACCCAGGCCTGATTACTACCACACCTGTTTGTGATCAAGATATCACTTAAATAGGATCTGCCTGAGTAACTCGGTTTACGAAGTGTTCCGCAAGACGAGCAAAGGTTTTTAATAAATTTTTACTTGAAAAACGAGCATGTCTTGGTTTACGGTTTACGAATGCTGAGTGCCGACACACACACCGACACACACACACTCTCTTGCCTTTACACCCCCCCTCCCTGGCTTCACACAGACACACACACTCTGCTCTACACAGAAACTCTGCTCTGTCGCGATTCTTTTCAAAGGTAAGGTGCTGGTTCATTTGTTTTTTGTTTTACTTTACAGCAGTGATTCCATTAGTCTGCACTCACGTGAGTGTCATTAGAGTGATTTCTTTTTTTTTCCCCGTTAAAACAGTGTTTCCGTTGTGTGTGTGTTTGTTGTGAAACTTAAAAAGCGAGGTGGGGAGAGCGAGGAGTTTTACTGTGTAAGATGAGGCAAGGGAATGGGCTAATTACACACACACAAATACACGGCGCGCACAAACAGAAACACATATCTGTTGGAATTTATTTTAACTTTTTTTAAAGGTGAAGTGCAGGTTAATTTGTTTTATTTTTACTTTATATATTGTATTAATTATTTTTCTGTATTTATTTTTTTGAGCTGTGGAACGAATATTCGAGTTTTCATTATTTTTTATGGGAAGATTTGATTTGGTTTACGAGTGTTTTGGAATACGAGCCCACTTCTGGAACGAATTATGCTCGTAATCCAAGGTTCCACTGTAGGTTTATCGTGTTAGAAATATTACATAGCAGCAATCTTGCTTAGCGAACCTCCATTCCTAGAGGTCAAGTGCATGCTCTAGTTTCCTATGGAAACTTTTTTATCTTTTATGCTCTTCCGAAACGAAAGGCTATTTTGATGTTTCGCTACAATACCTCTTTCAATTTTAATCAATTAACATTACTGATGATTGGCTCGTCAACCTCGTACAAAAATGAGCATGAACTTTGCGACTATCTCTACAGGGTGTCAGTCTGGTGTGCTCCGGCAGGACTTTCTTGCAAATTTTCCGTATGTGATATCTTTCCCTTCTGCTCACTACATTTTTAGAGAAACCCTGTCAGGTGAAGATCGAGTGATTTTTCTCAACATAAATGTAGAGTTAGCATTCACGGTGTCACTCCCACTATAGCATGACCTAAGCTAAGACACATGGCAATTCCACCAATACTAGTTTACAGGAATGGCTGGCAGGACATTACCAAATCACTTATTATATAATAGCGCATCGTGATTGTCGTTTAACTGCACAATGGATCCCGCCCACTTGATCTTAGTGCTGTGGATTCTTCTGGCCCCTTTTCAAGCTTCTCGAATCAGTGCCCTTGTAAAGGTACTGTAAGATTAGAAGTGATCTAGCTAATGTACTGAGTAAACTCTTCACTATGTTTAATGGCAATAACAAAGTCTTTTTTATAACAAGCCTATGAATTTTTGGTGTATCCTTTACTCTGGATGAATGCAGGTGCCCTTGTGTAGACTATGTGCATTATACAGGCTAGCAGTGGTAGCAACTACTTCAACTATTTTAACTAAAAAAGTAAAGAAAAACTGAAAATAATTAAAGACTAACATTGCTGCTCGAGTTCGTTTAATTAATGTCAGATCTTGTCGTTCTCAGCAAGTCATGGCACCATGTCAAGAGTCTGCCTTCCATTAGTTTCACTAATGTAATAATCTCTCAGTTATCTTTTTTCATCTGCTTTTGTAAAAAAAACAAAAAACAAAAAAAAACAAAGCACATGTCCCAGGGATCATTACTATTTATTTATTTTTGTTACGACTGACATGATGCCAACGACTACAGCATTGGCTATCAGAAGCTGAAACATTAAATTTTTAACAAAGGTAATGAAGAATTTATTTTTAGCATCTGGAAAGTCACAGCTCCCATGAACTACAACTGCAAGCATGCCTGAGCAGCTACTTGCACTGTTGGAATCTGGTCACTTAAACTTTTGAAATATATTCTATCTGTCATATCCTTTGTCTAAAAATGCATGAAGTGTTTACTCCTCTGTGTCCAGCCGTGTCTAAACCAAGCAGACAAATAATTAATACAATTTGTGTTTAAATCTTTTAAATGAATTGGCCTAAAACATTTTATCTCTACCAGGTTTCATGCACTAAACACAGCCAATGAATTGTACATTTATTTATTTGTTATTCATTTATATATATTTTATTCTATAGAAAATTAATAATTTAGATTTCTGCAGAAAACAAATCTTCTACATTCATGGAAGCAACAGCATCAACTTCAGTTGTGTTTAAGAATACTTCTCATTACATTGGTTGGACAGATATCCAGATCAATCAGCTTTTTTTTTTTTTTTTCGGAGTACTTGTACATGAGTAAAAAAAAAAAAGTACTTTTCCAAGTTCATTTTTATGCAAGTACTTGTACTTAGGTATAGCATTTGTGTACTTCTTCCACATCTGGGTTTACATTAGGCGACTGGGATGATCATTTCAACATCTGGATACTGTTTTTTTTTTTTTGTTTGTTTGGTTCAAGTGTGTGTGTGTGTGTATGTGGATTTGAATGTATGTTTTTAGATTATCATCCTTCTGGGACATTCAACCATAAGCCAGTATCTTCACAGGCAGACAGATATTTATATTTATTTCGAATCTCCTGGCACCATGATGCCATGAATCCTAACAAAGTTGCCAACTCCTTCAAAGGAAAAGCAACATCACAGCATTGCAGATCCTTCACCATATTTTACAGTGGGGATTTGCTGCTTTCTGGATCCCATATTTGTAATGTCTCTTTTGAGAGAGAGGCTTTTTTATTTTATTTTAATTTGACCATAAAATTCAGCCATTCCTAGGAGAACCCTGCTGGTGAACCATCAAAACGGTTTCTTAGCCTAGAGACGGCATCTAATTTTTAAAGAGTCTTTGCGACCCCGAAAATGCTTCAGTGTTCAATCCGTTATACTCAAACAATATTATTTTCCATTTTTAATAATTCGCGTTCTGCGCTGGGACAAAATGTACTTACATCTACTTCCACGCAGGTTCATTACAGGTCGAGGTGTTTTAAACTACTTAATTATTGTTCCAACAGTGAATACATACAGTTTCACAGCTGATTTCTGATGTCTGATTTATGAAATTTAACACATTGTGTGTTTTTAGAATCGGCTTCATTAGAAAGGAACGTGATCTCTGTGCCACGTTATATTTATACCTGTGTGTATCAGGAAGTCATAGATGACCCCGTAAGAGTATATGCCACCTTCATGGACACCAAGCGCATCATACTTATCAAATATTCAATCAAATATTAATCATCCCACATTGATTTTAAGTTTCAGTCTTCAATTTACTCCTACTAAAGACATGCACATTTTTGTCAACAATAGTACTACACCACTGTGTATGTTCTTCTCTAGAGCTGTGCATTCATGCATACTTAATACAGTACATGTCGTGCCATTTGCTCCACGGGCACTGTGTGTGTTAAAAAAAGAAAACCTGCAGACATGCAGCAACTATTCAGAAATATCATGTAACAGGGCTGCCACTAACAGCCTAAAATACCTTCATTTAAGATCTCCACTTATATCCCTATAAATATCCCCAGGGTCTGCGCTTGCATTATTCAAAGGAATAAATGACACATTGGTTCCCCATTATGCTTTAACATGGAAGAACAAGTCTTAACACCCTGTTTATAATGTTATGTTTGCCTCGCATGAAGGGGAGGAGATGAGAAACGCAACAAAGACAAGCGCACAAAGCAGTGGTGAATGGCGGAGAGACTGTACTGACTGAAAATAGAAAGCGAGGACAGGATGTGTATAAGGATGGATGAGAGTGCTGAAGATGAAGAACAGGTCAGAAGGAGGACTCTCAGATGAACAGACTTGTTTGCTGTAAGGGATGGTGCAAAAGAGAACGAACAAAGGACAAACACAAACCCTGAGAAATACTAAAAGTAATAATAATTAGGCAGCACGATGGCACACACAGTCCAAAGACATGCAGATTAGACTAACTGGCGTTCCCAAATTGCCCATAGTGTGTGAATGTGTGTGTGTGTGTGTGTGTGTGTGTGCACTGTGATGGATTGGCACCCTGTCCCTACCGAAACATCTGCATACCTGCTCACTCATCTCATGCCGCGCCACATTATGTTTTTATGGACATTTATTTTGATTTCCTGGTAGCTATGCGTGTTTCTAAGCTCACATTTCCTGTTGTGTTTTCATTCATTTCAGACTGTGGCTTGTTTTATGTCAAATAGCATCCTAAGGTCCATATTCAATCAGTTTCCTTCCCGAGGTTTAGCACATGCTCAGGGATGCTCTGGTGTGTCGCCGCGAGCCGCTGGCTCTCCCGTTCGGTTTATAGTTTCTCTAACGCCTGCAATTACATCCAGTCTCTTCATTCCTGACAATTCATGCAATTTTACAATAAGCCAATCATGTGGCAGCAGCACAATGCATAAATCATGCAGATGCATGTCAAGTGCTCCAGGCAATTTTCACATCAAAGATGAAAATGGGGGGGAAATGGGATCTAAGTTAGTCTGAGTATTTTAGTCTGAATATTTCATCCTGAGGTTTTTACACACAACAGTCTCTAGAATTTACACCTCATTGTACAAACAAACAAACAAACAAACCAATACAGTGATGAGCTGTTCTTCTGGCTCGCAGAGGAGAAGGTCCAGACTGGTTCAAGCTCAACGGAAATATCTCTCTTTTTCTTTTTTTTTTCTTTCTTTCTTTTTTTTTTTTAATGTGGTGAGCAGAAAAGCATGTCAGAATGAATAACATCAAACCCTGAAGAGGCTAGGCAACAACACTAGAGTATCACATCAAGCCTTTCGGCCAAAAACAAGAATCCGTGGCTGCAGCAGAAACATTATGTGAAGGGATGAATGTGAAGATCATGAATGCCTGTTCCTCCATTGCCCAGAGTTTTGTTTGTAAAAATCAGAGGACCTGCAGATTGTATAATACACAAACCAATTACACTTGCACCGGCAAGAGACTTCTTTCACATTCTGATATTCAAATTACTCGGTTAGAAAATATCTGTTAGGCGTCACGGTGGCGTAGTGGTTAGCACTGTCGCCTTGCACCTCCAAGGTCCGGGTTCGAGTCCTGCCTCGGGGTCTGTGTGTGTGGAGTTTGCCTGTTCTCCCTGTGATTGGTGGGTTCCCTCTGGGTACTCCGGTTTCCTCCCACAGTCCAAAAACATTTGGGCGTTCCCAAATTACCCATAATATGTGAATGATCGTCTGTGTGTGTGTGTATACTGTATGTCTTGGGGTGCGATTGATTGGCACCCCCCACCTTGTGTACCCCACCTTGTGGCTCCAGGCCCCGCGTGACCCTGTACACAGGACAAAGGGGTTGTAATGTCTTTGACTTGCGCCGAACCACAGATTTAAGGTAAGGTCTTATTGGAAAGAGAAATTGTTAAATAGAAAACTGTTATATATACCGTATATCCAACCAGGAACAAATATGATATGAAAAACAACTAGAATGATTTAAAAAAAAAAAAATCAGTTTTGGAATGATGAAATTGGCTTGCTGTTATATACCGTACCGTCAGTCAAGTCAAGTTCTTCTCACCTGCTATGACGAGGCATCCATTTAATCCTTTTGCCAAACAAAACCGGAGTTAAACTTCATATTGAAGTCTCTAGTCACGTCAAAGGTTATTTTCAATAACAGGATGTCCCTCGTTTAATTTCCTGAGCTACGCCCAGGGTTAACGCGGCTTCCCAAACTCACCAGATGGAAGTCGACACAAGTTGAGTTGTTCTCGCACGCGTTGCCGAGGCAGTCGTCGACGTCCTGCTCGCACGTCACTCCGGCATAACCCGGGTTACAAAGGCAGTAAAAGGCGTCCACAACTGCACGGGGGAAAAGAAAATAAGAAGCAAACAATTCTTCAGTCAGGGTCAGGGTCTTTTAGCTGGCGCAGGCAGAATGAATGACTTTTGGGCAAATAAGCAATGAAATCATGTCAACTTCATCATTTACTCTAAGTGCAGTCTCATCTCTGTGGGAGCAAGAGTTTAGAAGGAGCGGTCAGAGTGTGGTTAAAAATAAAAGCTCTTAGAATCCCCGCGCAATCACTACAGGGGTTGGATGGGGTTTCGACCAGAGGAAAAAACAGAAGTACTTATTGTGATTTGTGTCTGGGACGGTCCGGTCCGAATGAAAAATGGCCCGCTGGAAGGGGTGTATACGTGTATACCGCTATAGTATTCTGAGAGGTGAAATCATTTACCATCATTTACTTCCTGTCCGACCCTTTTATACATGAACTTTAAAATGCAAAACATTCCATAACAGGTTGGGTTACAAGTTGTTGTTGTATGTTTTTTGGTAGCAGCACACATGCAAATGTGACATGAAAATACAGGACACACAGCTGAAATCCAGTGA
The DNA here is from genome assembly GCA_013621035.1 of Clarias magur. NCBI lineage: Eukaryota > Metazoa > Chordata > Actinopteri > Siluriformes > Clariidae > Clarias > Clarias magur. Next base: position 811,329 of record QNUK01000188.1, on the reverse strand, counting down.
ATTTATCAGGGGTTCATAACACAATCATCTGGCCTTTAATCATTACGCTCAGGTGGCTCTTTCACCTTTGCACATCTCAAAAGCCATATACAGGCAGCCGGTGACAGAGGTAATTGTGGGATTCTTTCAGGAGCAAATTTATTGCAAAACCTCGCTCCCGTGTCCCAGGATTCTTCATTATGCCTGAGATTTAGTGCATAATCTGTGCTGTCACTCTGGCTCGGCACGTGTAGCTGCTATTGCTCTAATTAACTGCTTGGGGTCCTGGGTGGCAGCCACCATAACTCATAGCAGCTGCCGCCAAGAAGCCCCTCTTTGTCTCAGTGCACCCCCTTCCCATGTGTACAGACATGCACACACATACACCACACACAGGGACTGACTGTAATGGAAAAGATAGCCTACAGTTTATTTTTGTGTCTTTTAATATCTGGATCTGTGGAGTATATATATAATCTATACAGTACAAATCTTGGTTTTGCTCCTAAAAAAAACAAAAAATCAATCTGTACTGTATATATCACAAACACAGATCAGTCAAAAGGTTACAATGCAAAAACAATATGCCTGGCATATCTCCATAAGACCTCTGGGGTGTGTTGTGTTGTGTTGTCTGGTGCCAGGATGTTGGCGGCAGATCCTTTGGATGCTGTGTGTGTTGCAGGGCAGAGGTTTCCATGTGCGCTCAATCGGATTGTGATATGGGGATATAGTTTGGGCTCTTTGCCTGCTGGGCCCAGTGCGTGGCGAGCTGTGGTGCACTGGGTGTGACTTTTTTTGCGTTTCTGTGGGATCAAATCTTTGATCCAGAGCCTTGAGTGCCCATGATTCTACAGTATCACCAGTATATTGGTATATAATCAAACACTGACAAATTCATGTACAAACTACCAAAAGATTTGCAGTATTCATGTACATTACCCTAAAGCATCAACCTGTGTGTTGGGTTAAGTGACTATACAGTACCTCAATACCTCCGAGTAGCGCAGTGGTACAGTAAAGTGCTCGCCTGATCATCTGCAAATTGCAAGTTCGATTCCCGGGTGATGCTGTAACCTCTCGCAGCCGGAGGTCTATGGAGAGCTGATTGGCCGAGCTCTCTCAGAGGGGAGGGATGAGAGGTATTTAGTGCTCCCACATTAATCACGGCTCTACAGCCAATCAGGGGCGTCTGTGAGCTCACGCAAGCGGAAGGAGCGGATAGCGCTGTCCTCCGAGTGTGTTACTCCGCAGTTCAGATGAAAAAGATGTCGTCACGTGGTACGGAGGAAACACGTGATAGTCTTCGACCCCCCCTACTGAGTGGTAGTAGTAGCCTTAATGTGAAGCCCCCTAGTGGCGGGGAGGAATTGGACACGACTAAATTAGGGGAAAAAATCAGGGAAAAATCCAAAAAAGAATGAAAAAGCAGGAATCTTGATTAAAGTGTATGTTTTCCCTTCCAATGCAGCTGGACAAATAGAAGCTTGAATGTTTTTTTTTCCCATACAGTAATGAAGAAAGAGAAAGCAATTATCATCTCTCAACCAGACAAAGCAGGAATATATATATATGAGTAATTCTTATAGACTACCAATTAAAAGTTTTTGAACATGTGGAGAGCTACTTTTAATACATTTTATTCCAGTTTACCAATTACCGACATATAAATAAGGGAAAACTGCTGTACATTTGATAGTTTATGCTCACCATAATAATCATTGTGAAGGTTGAGTGGATTGTCAGTGTCAGATTATGAGGTAGTGTAGATGATAGCTGTTAGATAAATGTATGTTGCATGCTACGAAATCTTTTTGCTTCAACAAAATTCACTTGAACACATTGTTTGAATCACAAAAGAGCCACTGTATCCTTTCTTGCTTGATCCAATTTGTTTAGCTTCAAAACCTGTAACTCATTTTAAAATCTATTTTTGATGAAGAAACTTTGTAAAAGGTTCTTTTTTTTTTCTCTTTTCTTTTTTTTTTTAAGCACCCCCGTGCTTTGACTGCATTTCCTGTCATTTATCATCAATTATTCAAATTACAGCACACTACTCCCAAATTGATCTGTTTTCATAACTGAGTTAACATACATGAGTGCACCTGAGCTAATATAATTGCGCGGTCACGTTGCACGGAGGATCTTTAATTCTCATGACACTACTTAATGAATGTTAATAAAGCTTTTGAAAGGTAAAAGGGGGACTTTGAGCTTCATCAACAGGCGTAACAAACCTCGTATTAGGATGAACCTGGGCCTGACCATCACTTAGCTAGTCACAAAGATATAAATGATTTAAGTTTGATAGAGAATGCCAGAAATAATGTCTTAATAAATATGAGAACAGATGCAAATATTACTGTAGATTCATTATTCCTTTTTTTTTAGAAAAAGAAAAAAATATTACCAAGCTCTACAGTTTACACTGTGTGTGCGCATCAGAACTGGGATCCCACAAGATGAAATAATAATTACTAGTGTTTTATTTTCATTCAAAGGTTGATGAAAACAAAGCTTGTGGGATCCCAGTTCTTGTGAGATCTTGGTTTAGTTATAGAAACCACCAATCTTCAGACGTTTTGCAGTCTATAGCATTAAAACATTTGTTCCCCTCTCTTTAATCTACACCATTTAATTTAATAAAAAAAAAAAAACAAGAGGGTTGGCTCAAGATTTTTGCACAGTACAGTATTTACAGCACTGTTAATTACTTTCCCTACGAGGGTCTCGGAAGAAATATATTTTCAGCTACTGTAGGTTCATGTATTTGTGTGTTTCGGTTGTTATTGTTGTTGTGATATTAGTTGAGATTAGAAAGTTACTGAAACAGGAACAAATGTTTTACTGCGAGAGACTGCAAATTGCTTAAAGATTGGTGGTTTATGTGTTTATGTAACTACCTACAGTGTGAAACAACCTCATTTCCCAACTCATCCATTTCTTCCAACCACTCAGCGTTCAGCATCACCAGTGTACTGATCACCGGTCTGATCTTCTGCCATCATCTGCACCTGTTTCTCACTGGTCCATGTCTTAAGCTAGATTCTTTTTTTCTTTGAAATATTCATAGGTCACTGTGTGGCTTAACAAACATAAACCTTTCACTGAAACTGGTACAGGGTACAGGGACGGGAATGAACTTAAACATCCTTCAGGAAGCCTGGAGAACTAGTCCTGAAGAAGGAAGTTTAAAGCCCATGTTCACGTCTCCCCTGTCTTTCTGTACGCCAGAACTCTCTGCCTAACTTATTAATACAAAAAAAAATCATTTTGTAAGGTTGAGTATTTTAACGTCTAGTTTACACTAAGTGGTATTTCTTTCATAGTTGGCCAAATACACTTTCAGTTCAGTAATCAGAAAGGAATAAAAAAGTAGATCAGATAAAGATTAGGTTTTGTCTCATAACGACTCCAGTGCATTAAAATTCACTTATATCACTTTAGAGAAAATATCAATTAATCCCAGTAAAATATTGAGTTCAGCTTTTCTAATTATTATATATTGATGCAGGTGTTTGTTTACACTGAGCAAGTAGCTTATTAGTAGCTCATTTTAAAGCAGATTATTAAATCCGGCACATAACATTCTGATTGCATTCATGGCGCAGGTTTAACTTCAGGCAGATATTTAAGTACTGGAAAAGCTTTATTAAATTCTGTCCAGCCAGTTTTGCGTGATGCTGGGATATAATCTGGCTGAACAGACATACAGAACATTTTCTAAGACTGGTTTTGGGTTAGCACTGTCGCCTTGCACTTCCAGAGTCCGGCTTCGATTCCCGTCTCTGTGTGCATGGAGTTTGCATGTTCTCCCCGTGCTTGGTGGGTTTCCTCCGGGTACTCCGGTTTCCTCCCACAGTCCAAAGACATGTAGGTTAGGTATACTGGCATGCCCAAATTGGCCGTAGTGTATGAGTGAGTGTGTGTATGAGTGTGTGCCTTGCGATGGATTGGCACCTTGTCCAGGGTGTACCCCTCCTTGTGCCCTAAGTCTCCTGGGATAGACTCCAGATGTATAGATGATGAGTGAGTGAGTGGTTTTGGGTCCTCTAATGTATGAAATGTGAAGATATCATAGAAAGAGTGTGAGATGACTATTAATACAAGCTTTTCTTTTATTTATATACAAGATATATTTAGGAATATTAAGGAAAAAAATTGGCATTGTGGTCATGGAACGATTCCTTACGGTGCATTTGTTAATCATTTTTCACCTTTTCGCTGAATGGATTGGTTTAAATAGGCTGCAATTGTCTGAAATCCCAGATTACTCTAGGCTTTTCATGCTAATTGGGCCTAATTAGATTGTGACAAATAAGAAAAAATGTACAAAGGGGAAAGCATGTGCATTTGTTTACTAGCAGGCAAAACAAGTCATGCATATGCAAAGAACAGTGTTGTACTCGAGATTACTACTGAACGGGTAGAAAATAGACCGCTGTGAGATTTAATTTTAGCATTAGACTAGTTTTTAGCCTTAAAGTAGGGAATTAACAGAACACACTTTCACACTGCATGTCATGTCATTGACAAGTCTGTGGGAACATTTCCAACTACTGCAGGGGCGAGGTCATGGGGGAGTGGTATTGTATTAATTTCAACCTTACATCCACTGCTTGCAGAAAAACAATCAACAATGCACACAGAGAAATTCTTAATGTTATGGACATTGTTGTTGAAGTGTCTGATCTAATCTAATCACATGAAAGGATAAACCCTTTCCAAATCCAGATTCCAGATCCACAGTGAATGTTATGTGGATGCGAGTCGGATCTGGTCCGGAGTTGATTTCTATCTGGGTTAATTGTTCTGACACTAACGAGTCAGTGTTCAGAATGGCCTAAAACCAGTAAAGCATTACAGGCTTAAATCACACACTCACACACACACACACTCACACACACACACACACACAAAAATCACTGCTTTTGTCTTTTTTATGGATTAATTAATTAAAACTGTTGATGAAACCTTGTAACGTGAAGTGTTATAACGCATTGCTCAATACTAATATGCACCGTTATCAAACTACTGATTTTAACCCTCCCCTCTAAAATCAGGACCAGGCATCATTACACCTACAGTAAAGTACAGGTGCAATTCACCTAATGGAAACAGAAAAAAAGGGGGGGGGGTGTGGGGGGGAAGAAATCTATAACAGAAAGTCTGTGTGCACGATAAATAAATTCTGAAGAGAACAGTGGTAATGGTCCACAGAGAAGCCATTGCTAGCTATACAAAATGCTGCTGATTTTAAGTTTGCAAAAGACCATACTGATGTTCCACAATGCTTCGGGCATGTTCAGATATATTCAGCAGACAGATGAGATAAAAGGCGAAAATGGCCAATTCTGTGTATGGAGGAAAAAAAAGGCACTGCATGGAGTATAAGAATGGTGGATGGTGTCATATTGTTTGGGGCCGCATTACTGCCTCAGGCACTGGACATCTTACATTCATTGAGCAAATAATGTCCCAAAACAACAGAGAGAGCGAGAGAGAGAGAGCGAGAGAGAGAAAAAAAAACACGGTGGCAAATTTGGTGTTTTTGAATGCCCAAGTCAAAGAGCAATGAACCGGAACGCAGCTGTTCATGGACAACATGAAAAAAAAAAAAGTCATTGAAATATTAATCAACTGAAATAGTTTTGCAGGAATGAATGGTTTACCTTGAAATAGAATAGGTTTGCAATGTTCCCTTGTAACAGCTAATGGCCAAATTCTACCCACTGCACAAATAAGTTGAAGAAACGTTTTGAAACAATTGAAAGTGCTGAATTCTTTTGTATTATATTAATTGTCATGCATATGGGCGGGGCTAAAAATTATGATGCAGACAGCACATTTTATCTTCAATGCTCAAAGGCTCTCCTGCTCACACCTCAGTATATTCAAACCAATCAGCCATAAAATTAGGACCCATGGCATGTGAACTGATCACCAACTATGTACCTGTAAACACAGTGCACAGAATAAATACGTCTGATCAACAGAGGCCCCACCCCGCAACTCACAGCCCCCAAAGGAGCTGCTGCCAACATTCTGGTGCCAGACACCACAGCACACCCCAAGAGGTCTGTTCAAGCTAAATCCTAAAAGCGGTTTTTATGTTAATGGTTTTAATGTTATGGATGATCAGTACATGTATTAAGAAGAAAACATATATAAATTCAACATATCACAATGTAAAAACAAAAGCACTGGCACATTTTTACTTTTCCAGTTTAAATACGAGAACAATTCTGAAGCATAAGACCTTTAACATTACATTTAGCAAATATTGTCAAATACAGTACACGCATGTACACAATATACCAGTGCTAAAAGCACAAACATGCATCTAATATGGAACATTATGCCCATGACTTATTCATGAGTCATGCACCTGAATATCTCTTTCTCTCTTTATCTATCTACTGCAGTTGCATGCACTCTCTCAATGTATTAACCCTGTGCTTCCTCTGGTTGGTCCACCATGACACACCACACCAAATCAGCCAATAAGACAATGGAGAACGCTAATTCTTAACGGCTATTTCCTCAGTGTCTCCTCACAAGCATGGTGATGTTACTATTCGTGGAAATTTATTTTCCGTAATGGAAAATTCATGGTTCAAAGGCACGTCTGTTTGTGAGAAAGAAAAAAAAAACTATTTGCACCTTGCTGTATACTGTATATGGTTGTTTGTTATAGATTTAATAAAAACCAGTGCCAGAGAAAGGAAAACGAGGAATAAAGCACAGGTATACTGCTGTTGCTGAACTCTTAATTGTATCATTTAGTAATTGCATTTAGTAATTGCGTAAACATCATTATATTTTATATATAAAATAAATTAGCACTTCTGTTTTCACACTATCTTACCGGTATCACTTAATGACCGTCATGTGCATTATTGTTATTATTATTATTATTATTATTATTATTATTGTTCTCTTTTTTCTGAAATCCAAACCTGATCTGGGTTTATCCTGTTCATCATACTTTTGTTGTTTTCCTTGCTTTAATGCTTTAATTTTCCAGCATCCAGCACTTTTTCCACTAGTCTTGTAGCACGACTTAAAGTCGTAATCTGACTCCAAAAAACAGCCCTTTTCATCCTCAGACGAGAACTCGATGACACATTTGCCTTTTATACTTTTCCCCCAAGAGTAGCACCAGCTAACACTGTTAAGAACTGTTCCCTCTTTCAAATGTTAACGGGTTACCAGTAGAACTGTACCTGGAAGGGGAGAACTAGAAATAACTTTTTTGTCTCTGTTGGACTGGCCTGCACAAGTCTTTGTCGAAACTCACTCAACAGCTTAGGAGTTGGAGCTGGATGGCTGTTTTGTATGTCTCATATAGAGATAGGTCTGTTTAAACACCAAGGAGCAGAATGTGGTATCTACTGTAACACCACAGCATGTTGGGTGCCATTAAACCCACAGTAGGGGTGTGATGCTATACAGTACTACTAACAAAGGAACATAAAAGCTGCTTTGCGACAATGTCAATTGTTAAAAGCGCTATATAAAGAAAATTGACTTGACTTGAAAAGAAGAAATACAGTCCTGTTTTTCTACAATTGCACAATTATATGTTAAACCCATACAGTATTTGCTTTCTCATCATCCCATTTTAGATTGAATCCTTTTCACCAGACTTTGGAGTACTGTTTTGGGGATTTGTCCATTCAGCCACTCAGTGCGGAACTCAGTTCATCCAAAGAGTTGAGGTCAGAGCAATGCAACAGGATACAAAGGATTCTGTTCATTCCCTGTATTGCAGATACAGTTTGGGTTGCATGGATAGGTTTTCACACATCTTCGAGTATGTAAGCATGATCGCTTGTACTGTATATATTGTATGGCTTGTACTGTATATATTGTATGGCTTGTACTGTATATATTGTATGGCATTTTCAAATAGATTTTTCAAACTTCCAGGGCAAATGGAAATGGCAGAGAAGAAAGAAATGAACAGTTGCAGTACGTCAATCATTCCATTAATTTATATATTATGTTAAACTCCACTATATATATTCCCTCTGCGTTCTTCTGAAGATATCTCCTCAGTGAGCGCTTTAATCTTAGTGATGGACTGTGCCGTCCACCACGTCATTCCTGACTTCTCAGAATCATGACTACAGTGCATGAGTCATTGCAATATTCCCAATAAGTGAGTAATATTCTCAATAAAGGGTGAGTGCAAATGTGGCAGAAACCGGGAGAATGCTAATGGACTGAATGCTTGATCTTTAGAGTGATTTTGCAGAGCTTTATTTCCAATTGTCTCCTAAGAGGAAAGGGGCACTGCAAATCAATGCAAAATGATACTGATAGATTAGACGTACCCTACAATGTAAATTGTCTAATGTCTATTGTTATGAGCCCACAATAAGATAAACACTAGGTACGAATGGTGTTATTTGAAAGCCTACAAGGAGTAAGTCAATAAAAAAAAAATCACTTGGGATTGAAGATCAGTTTTGGTTGCAAAATACAAGCAACCTAGTGAGAGTGAAGGGTGTGATGGAGTAAACCATATAGACAGCTAATATTTTCTGACTGACCATACCTAAACTATCCAGCTTGGTAAAATTTGATGTTACTGTAACTCCCTTTTAGACAAATTCAACAAAATTGTCTTGAGCCGCCTACTATTTATGTTGCTGGACCAAACTGCATCACTTGCTTCAGTACGAAGCACCTCATTAAGATGGCAAATGATGGTGGTGGGACTCATGAGCCGCACAAATGACACACAAAGAGGAGGTGCGACGACTGGCAAACAAACTGCATTGCCGTACAGTATTGTGAAGACAAACGCTATGACTGTTGACCTTTGAATGTTTAAAGTCCCTACTATCATCAATAGGACTAGTTATCAATGGTAACATGGTGAATTTAGTGAAGAGCACCAAAGTATCTTGGAATATACATTGCACAGGACCTTTCTTGAACCATCTACACCAGTTCCCTGGCTGTGAGAGCCCAGCAGCGCACGCAATTCCACGATTGTCCTGACCAGATGCATTGCTATCTAGTAATAGAACGGCCAGGATTTCCTTCGGACCCACAGCCTGAATGTGAGAATATAAAAGCTTATCATCGCATACAGAATGTGACTTGCCTGCAACTCCTTTAAGCCATGCCATATGTTTCTGGACTGCCTCCCTGATATGTTTCCACTTTGCCCTTTTGTCAATATTGAAAGGATGGCACATTGTTAAGGAAATTAATTTCCTGTTCTTTTTTCCACTCTGCTTGTTGATGAATGCCTCCCATGGTTCATCCCATCCATCCATCCATCTTTTTTTTGGTTTGTTTTGGAAATGTACCCCTCCTCTGATTGATACCTTCAAACATTGAGGTCCTAAACATGTATTATGAGCTTTTTGTACACATACTGTACAGTAGCTTCAACAGTCGTATGAAGCCAAGAAGATGTCAAGAAAATTCTACAGAACCAGCTGATCTTTCCTAATCAGAATCTCTTGACAGGTGTATTATAATTGGCTTTGAATGAGATTCAAGGTAATGAGATTCTCATCACACTCACCATGCCATTATTAAAGGGTCTGCATGCTTATTCAGTAGCAGGTTGAATTGTTGTCTTTATTTTCTTATTTTATTTTCTTAAAATAAAAAAATAAAAATTTTTCACATGAATTATTTTGGCTGTTATATCACATGATGAAAAAGATCTTACATGATTTAGCTTGGCTTAGTTTCACAGAATATTTTATATTCATGATGCAATAATAATAATAATAATAATAATATATCCCAAAGTATGACCTTTCCTCCAGTCATAAATATCGCGACAGATAGTGACAGAGACACAGAGTTACGAAGGACACTTCTTGTTTACATAAACTCCACTTTCTGCCTGCTTGGGGTGGTCATAAACCATTTTGTGAAACTCACTTAAGATCATCTGCAAGATACACAAAAATGATGAAGGTCATATCACAAGAATTAAGGTCACTCTGCTTCAAGATGGGCCAGAAAAGCTAAAACCAATGGGACATCCTCTGGAATTCTTGTTTCTATGGTGCATTCCCCCTTTTTGTGTAATATATTATTTATTTATTTTAAAAAATAATAATTTACTAATCATATGTCCCCAGTTCCTCACCTGCACTAAATGAGAAGAGACAGGAGAGACATACATGGCTTTCTTCTTCCGTGATCTGTGCATTGGATTTGTATCCACCATTTAAAGTTGTGCCTGTGTCTCTAAATGAACTTGAGGTTGTGAATTCCACTGAAGAACAGTGAGCATCACAAGATGTCGTCCATGATCCTTCGGTAAGCCTACTTGACTGAGGCTATGGCAGAACCACACCACAATCTCTCATCACAATGGATTCACCTAATTTGATGCAAATCCCTCAGATAATAGGCAAATTATAAGTATGCCTTATCTTGGTGATGATCCTACAAGTGTCCTTCTTATATTAATAATAACGATTTTTTTCTAATATTTTAATTTAAGAGGAGTTCACAGATTGAGCTGTCCTGATGAGTTTCTTATCCCGTTCTACTCCTCTGTAAGCCCACTATTCAGCTCCCTTTTCTACAGCAAGATGACACAACAGGACAACAAAGCATACTTGGAAATGTTCGAGGGCACCGGTGTAACAATTTCTTTGCCACGCTACTTATGAGACCAGGCGACCCTGGATGAACCTGTTTGTGAGCTAATTTATTTTTTTTTTACACTTATGCCACGGCACAGTAATGAAATGGAAAAATAAAAGCTTACTGCTCAGAGGCCGTGTGACACAAACAGCTTGTTAATACATTGTCTAAACCCCACCGCCCCCATTTTCTTCTCAAAAAGCTGTCCACTCTAATATTTGGTTGGAACGACTCTAGCTTCGATTACGCCGCATGTTCTCTGTGACATTGTTTCGACATCCTAAAACAACACCACAGCAACACTCGCTGCATCCAGAATCGCATTAGATTTCGCTTAATATCTTGATCTGTAGTGATGATGGGAGAGTCGATCCACTTCGTAAAGTCTTCTCCAGAACATTCTGAAGACTTTCCATGGTGATAAGGTCAGACCTCTGCGATGGCCATTTCATGTGTGAAAATTATCCTTCATGCTCTCAGAACAGTTTGAGCCCAGTGCACCATGGTAAATTTATGTTGGAATATGAAGAAGGAAGAAAGAAGCACTTTCTGCACTGGCGAGAAAACCTGGTCATTCCGTTCATTCGGCTCATCTGCTGACTGTTTATTACCACATAACATTGCTGAGTCAAACACACAATTCCTTACAAAAGCTTCACTATATCAACAATAATACAAGTATATACAGTGTATATACAGCCTGTGAAATCAGTGTGTGTGTGAGTTGACTGGGCGTGGCTTTATCCTCTCACCCCAGCTACATGCAAAACTTTCACTTCAAAGCCAACGGGTTTGGTTTCCTGTTGTACTTTTTTTTGTACTGTACTTTTTTTCGACATGACTTTTGGCAGAATATTTGAGTTTTTGAGCTGTTCGATGTGCCGATGGGGCACAAAAGAAGTTCTGATGGGGGGAAACAACAAAAGAGTTAAGAGTCAGGGGAACAAAGTAAGTTTTTGGATTTTTTTTTTGGCATGTGGGGGTTGGGTATTTTAATTTTATTGCACTTGGGAGACCAGGCCGAAGTTTTGTCGAGGTACAGTCCATATGGCTGTCGATATGGAGATATGGCTGCCCAGTACCAAATAAACAGTAATTTTGGGAAAATCTGTCAGATCCCCAGATTCCCAGAAAAGGAATAGTGAGCCATTCCCAGCGAGAAGGGTGATCCGGACAAATTACATTTGTGACTTTATATCTGATGGAGATATGACATAAACCTATATAGCACAAGCAGCATGATGTGAACTCCAGTTCCATTTACACTGTTGATTTGTGCATAATTTCTGTGATTTGTCATATGGTGGGAAAAACAAGCATGTCTCCAAATCTCCCAACTTCAATCTGGCAACTATTTGGCATTTATCACACTTTCATAACAGTAGCCAAGTGGTTAGCAGCCGTTGCCCAGGCACAATGCACAGTGCCTGATAAGAAGCACAAGCTTTCTCACTTCAGTTAACATAATATGGAGTTTTCTTCACACTTACCCTGGGCTAGCTCTTTGGGGGTATTAGGCAAGGGATAAAATATGCTGTCATGTAAATTAATGAACCTTGGGGAAGGGGGGGGGGGGTGCTGCTTTACAGTATGCATGACTAGTAGCGGGTATCTGGGGAAAAGAGCTTTTCAGTTACAATGCAGATTGACACTTACTAAAGTAAAATCACAAGAGGATAAAATCGCTTGAGATGTAGATCAGACAGAAATAATGTCACTCATATCATGAGTACACTGTGCTTGGTATAGTATGTTTACAAATGCACTGATTTATACTATGGTGAGGAGATGCAAAATGTAGGTCTTTAAGAGTCAGTCTTTAACAAAATTAACATTATATTTAAAGTTATGCGAGTTTGTCACATTACATTTTTTCATATCAAGCTGCAAATATGTTAATTTCTGGGTATTTTAACATGGGGGGGGGGTCTAAGAGGATTGACTTTGGAGCCAGTCCTGAGTGGACATTTAAGGAATTGCAATGGAAGGCTGCCCATTGGTCTCCCTTATTTAATTCCTCCTCCAAATTCGCTGTTTCAGTGTCTATGTACATGATCTACTGCTGAGCCCCGCAATTCTAGAGAGCAGCAGGGCTGAGCACACCTGGGCAGAGCTGAGCAACAAGCTGGCAGAGGGTAAGCATAATGGAGATCCATCTGTGTGTCTAAAATGACTAAAGTAAATTTTGCATAATAGGGCTCCTTAAAATTGTCCCATGCTTCTTTCTCATTTGACATATTTTGATTAATAACATTTTCTTATTTACTGTAGGATTTTTATTGACATCCTGTACTTTCTATAGGGGATGTCTGGGGAATGATGGTGTGTACCGTCATAGCAGAATCCGTGGACGCAGGGGTTAGGGATGCACTCGTCCTTATTAATCTCGCAGTGGGGGCCGGTGAAACCTCGGAGGCAGTGGCAGTGGAATCCCAAAGGGAAGCGGTCCAAGTCAGTTTCTTCCACACACTCGGCCGAGTTCTCACATGGATTATTTGCTTCACATGGCCGGAACTCACAGTGTACACCTAGAGCAATGGCACATAAAGCAAATCATACAAGATTTTAAGCAAGCAAATAATCTAAACCTAAATCTAAACTAATAATAATAATAATACATAGTTAAGTACACTTTTATTAGTCTGTCATGTTAACTTTGTCTATTGAATCTAAAAGAAAAACAAATCCCGCTGATTTTTTTTTTTTTTAAACTTATGGTCCATAGAGCATTTTACATTTTGATGCATAGCATTTGGCAGATGCTCCTATCCAGAGTTTTTTTTCCTACTTTATTTCTTTATAATTTGTCATTAATTTAAAATTATCAGTACAATACCGGACCACCTGTCTATATTTTAAAAGGCCCCTGGAGCCCACGTTGAGAAACATGACCACCATAAATGACCACCATATTAGGTACACAATGAAATCATTCTTTATCGCTCACTCGACAGGATCTTATCGCACCACATTCCAAGATTACCCCAGTATGACTGCTATGAGATCTGCTTTGTGACATATTCTACTGGATGCAGCTACTATAAATTTGAAGGGCAAAACGACTTATTAAGAGAATTGTGGCAATAAAGAAATTCACCCAGCCAGCAATAATACTGAGGTAGTCTATGACATTTAATCAATGCTGCAATTGGTATTAAGAAGTGTACTGTGTACCAAGAAAGCATTTACCACGTCATTACATTTCCAGCAGTGAGACAAGGCACACTCAACCACGATTACATCAGATTCGGACACCATTACATGCATGTACCTGTCGTAGAGGAGATTGACCAGGAACCCATGATTCCCCATGGTTATTATTTTTATTGTTTTTGGTGAGTCAGTGCTTTCTGGATCGGTTTCTTGTTGTGAGCTGCAGTAACGAGCATGAAACCTTTGGTTACTGCAGCTGGTTCAGCTCGTCTTCAACGGCATATATTTCTAAATTTCATGTGACATTTATGAGTTTCTGAACAATTGTTCACACGGTGATTGCTTGCCATATTATACTGTAGGATGATGAGACATATGCAGGTGCCCACTGAGCATCATGATTTATTTAATTACTTGGGCTTTCAAGTTCCATTTGGAGCATTCCACTGTCATTGTTTTTTTTTCCCCCCCTTTGATTGAAAGTCATGAACGATACGTGTTCCTAATTGATAAATCCTACTGATGAAAAAGGCAGAATACACTTAACCACACAACAGTAATGAGGCCAGGGTGCCTATGAAAAGCATTTTAACATTATATGACTACACTGACCGATGCTATTCTGTTTGTGGCACACGTGTAAATTCTGTGGCCAGTGGAACAAAGGGTTGAGGGAAGGGGGACAATTTTAGCCAGTTACTAAATTTAAAATGCATGGGTCAACAGATGAGGATCTTTATTTAAAATTGTGGAAATTATTATTATGAGTTCAAAAAATTACATAAGAAATCAAAATGGGACTTTTTGATTGATTTTCTAAGAACTTAGTTATTAGAAAACATGCTACCGTTATTTCTCCACATAATCCCGCGCTACACTACTGCACTTATCCTAGTGTTTCACTAGTGCTTGGATACCATTAAGGTAGAAAGTTTATCTCAGTTCTGCCTGCTTCTCGTCTGAAATGCTGACTGTCCCCACGCTGGTGACAAGTTATCCATTGATTTCTAAGGATCAGGCGTTCCATTCGCTGAATTTCCTCACAGAAACAACTGCAGCGGGCACCGAGCCACCTTGGCCGGGATTATCATTCATGGATGTACGGCCTTCTTTAAAACGCTTGCAAAATTTTACTGCAGCTGAGCACATCATCAGTGTACTGTGCTTGAAGTCTTCTGTACAGTAAATGCCTTAATTCACGGGAAATTTCATCCTATTGTGACTTTAATGCCCCTCATACACACAATATGAATAATTGCATAACGCTATATGGCTAGCTATAAAGTTTGGCAAATGTACCCTTGCTTTGCTCTTGTTAAAGTTTTAAATGTGTAGCTAAAAAACCCCTAGAAATCTAATAATTATAAAACAGTAGATGCTAAAAAACTTCAAGTGTTTATACAATCAATGAGATAACCGGTGAGGTATTCACAACAAATAGAGAAATTGGGATTTTTTGTGCCTCCGAGTGGCGCAGTGGGTAAAGCGCTTGCCCTATCATCCGGAGATCGCTAGTTCGAATCCCGGGTGGTGCTGTAACCTCTCGCAGCCGGAGGTCTAGAGAGAGCTGATTGGCCGAGCTCTCTCAGAGGGGAGGGATGAGAGGTACATAGTGCTCTGACATTAATCACGGCTCTACAGCCAGTCAGGGGCGTCTGTGAGCTCACGCAAGCGGAAGGCGTGGATAGCGCTGTCCTCCGAGTGTGTTACGCCGCCCCCAACGGTGCCCCCAACGAGCAGTTCGAAAAGATGCGGTTGGCTGGCGTCACGTGGTTCGGAGGAAACACGTGATAGTCTTCGGCCCTCCCGGCTGAGTGGTAGTAGTAGCCTTAATGTGGGAGCCCCCTAGTGACGGGGAGGAATTGGACACGACTAAATTAGGGGAAAAAATCAGGGAAAAATCCAAAAAAGAAATTGGGATTTTTTTTTTTTTACATAAAAAATGCATCTGTGTGTGATCTTTAGGATTATCTTTTTCTCATCCTCGACGTGCCTTCACATTTTCAACTGCTTAATTCTTTCACTTTTTTTTACAGAAGCTCTTAAGTTTATTATATGGCAAAGTTGTGCCAGGTGTTTAACCTCACATTTATAGCGCAACACTGAAAGAATGAGAGCTTCAAAAGTTTGAGTCAGAATTATTTTTGTTACAGGAAACATAAGGAGTGTCTGCTGTTGTCTGAGTTCAAATAGCGAACGCTTGGTATTATGCAATTATTCTGTCCACATTTCAGAAGTGTGAAAAATTCTGAAGCACATGGATTGCTAGTATTATCAGACTGTATGGAGGTTGTGGTATTTAAAATGATGAATCTTCTACGCCCATCACTGAAAGTTCACGGCTCATACGTTGGGCTTGTTAGCTTGTCAGATGTAGCAATTTAATGTCTGGTTTATGCCGTAGACATTATAAAGTATGCTCATGTGATTTATTATATCATCACTAGTAATAATAACATTAGGGAGCACAACGATAAAAAACTGAACACACACACACAAAAAAACAAAATCTTTCTGCTCACTTGTAAATGGCATTTCTAATTACACAGCCGTGACTTTTATTAAGAGTTTAGGGAGTTTAGAAATGCTTTCTCCAGGCATGCAAATTGCCATGTGCTACCAAATAACACTGTACACAAGACAAAGTGGGTGGAACGCAAACTATTCGTTTGAAATTGTAAAAACTGTTATACATCAAGATGAAGAATTCAGACAAGAACGTGATGCATGCTTGCACAGTTAAAAACGCATAAATTTACACTTACCTGCATAATTGCGCAGTCGGTAAATGTCATTAACATGAGTCGACTTATGGCCAATTAATCAAACATGCACACACACACACACACACACACACACACACACACACACACACACACACACACGTGTGTGCGCTAGGGCGGAGTCACAGGTGGTCTCGTAAAATGCATGACAGTTAGTCAGAAATGATGCGCTTAATAGAATATAGTTAATGGAGCAAAGCAATACTATATCAAAAAATTAAGCTTGAAGATAAGTAGATCCATTCCACAAATATGAACACAAGCCAGAACGAGCACTTTCCTTTGACCCCTGCAATCAATCTGGCTAACGACACCAATCAGTATGAGTGGGACTTTATGATGAACCATATTTAAGACCTACCTTTTCTCGAGCAATTATTTTTTTTTAAAGTGCACATCCAGTACTTCACATCATCAACCATGTCCTTGAGATGTGTGTGTGTGTGTGTGTGTTATTTTTTTCCTTCTCCAGGTCTTGGTGCAACACAACATGGCTTGCTGAAATCTGAGAGTATTAGCCTTTATAATTTGTTTCCTGTTTGTTTTTTTTTTTTTTTTTCCCGCTTAACCTCAGTGCATTCAGAGAACGAAGATGTACCAGTGTGGCAGCAGTATCCAGATGGGTTCAGACAGGCAAAGAAAAAAGCTTTCTGAAGTTAATTAACCTTGCTTTTTTGCCTACTGCTTCCCTACCTTTCCTATTCTGTGCTTATTACCTTTAAATGGATCCACACATTGGCAGTGGTAATTACCAGGCTGGTCTCGGCAAGTGGCTTCATTCTTGCAAGGAGAAGAGCTGCACTCGTCAATATCCACCTCGCATGCGGGTCCTTTGAGAGGGGAAACAGACAGCGGGAAAAAATAAACCGAGGCACAAATACACAAATGGGATGATTGTCATTACTGTCATCCTTTTATACAAATCATTAGCTATTCAACAAACACACACAGGAGAAAAAAAATGTATAATTAAATATTTCAAATTACAGAAAATATCCTACAAATAGTCTTTTAGGAATAACGATTTTTGCACAAAATATTTCCAAATAACTGGAATTGCCTAAAATATTCCGATGCCTTTTAACACAATGGTTATTAAATACAAATCCTGTGTTCCTGCTAATCACCTTTAATATGTAAAAATGTAGTTTGCATGAACGTTTGGCACGTACCAGTGAAGCCAAGAGAGCAAATGCATATGAATCCATTGGCAACATCCACACACGTGCCTCCATGCAGGCATGGCGATGACAGGCATTCGTTGATGTCAGTTTCACAGAAAGCGCCTGAGGAAGACGGGGGGGGAAGGAGAAACGCAAGAGTCTGAGCCCAATTATATATCAAAAGCTCGTACAGTATATGCGGATGGAGATGAAAGGGAAACTATCTTCAAATCCGTTAACAAGTTTTTCAGCACTGCACCTCCTGCTCGAGCAAAATCTAAATGGGATAAACAATCTGTCGGACAGGTGGTTACTCAAACACACACAGTCAAAAAAGAGTTGCTTCAGAAATCTGCATGAGCATAATGGAAATGAGAGAAATATGAAAGGTACGTAATTGCATGCATGTGATCAGCAACAGATTTAATGTCTTCAAAAGCTTTAACGTGAAGAAATAAAAATGATAATAAAATAAAATAAAAAAATAAAAAGATTCAATTTGTGTTGGCTTATACTCCGTATGTGGACGTACCCGTGACTCCTTCTGGACAGACGCAGCTGAAGGAGTCGAGTTGGTCCAGGCAGGATGCTCCATTTTTACAGGGCTGACTGAGACACTCATTTACTTCAATCTCACAGTTATTACCTATGGGGGGGAAAAAAGGAATGGTTCATTTTATTAAATAAAATGCTACTGAATAGCAGTTATCCAACTGATGCAACAGTTACATTTATGCAGAGATTAGTCTTTAAATGCTTGCTTCATTACAACGCAAAACACATCTTAGGTTCTAAGTCAAAGACGGAAAAAGTGAGAGATTTCCCACTGCAGCTAATCTCCTTACGACACTGCAAAACGAAACAGCTAATCTTTAGCTGTTAAAGTTAAGGCACCTATAAATCCAGGCGCGCAGAAACAATGGTAGGTATCGAAGCCATCTTTGCAGATGCTGACTGTTCCACAAGGGCTACTGGCACAGTCATCAATGTTGATTTCACAAAATTGTCCAGTTAACCCTGAAAGAGATGAACAACGAGCACACTCTGGATGTGATTACATGAATACACACCTGAACAAGGGTCAGAAAAGTTTAAGAAGAATGGAGTAGGTTCTAATCAAAGACTCAAGGACACAACGGATTAATAAAAGCACAGAAGCAAAAAGGTCTCTAAAGGAAATAAATAGTCATGGCTGAAACGGTCATGTGATGTCACCAGTAACTCAGCATATTATTATATAACTTTATAAATCAGGTTTTAAGTTAAGCTGTGATATATTTTCAGATTCCTGGTTCAATAAGCTCCAAGGTGAAGGTGCAAGCTGTGCTTACCGCTAAGCTACTGTGTAATACCCGACTTGATCTAAAAGGTCACATACAGTATGTAATGTCAATGCAATTCCTGTACATACATCACATTTTTCAAAGCCTGCAACACAAACAGATTAGTACGGGCATGAGGATGGCTGGCAATGCCACTATAGACTCTGACTAAAGTAAGAATAAATATTATTGACACATACGTACACTTATCAGACTTTTATGTGGAAAAAATCCACACGTGTTGATCCATAGCAGCACAATCTCATCACATGAGAAATTCACACACCTGTCCCAGGCAGCCTTACGGGCACAAATACTCGAAAAAGTCTCTTGGCTCTTCACGTATGGAAGTTGCATCCGTTATCTAATCACAGTGGAGCGGTCGCTCGCTTTGTGAGTCGGGGTCAGGCGTAAAAAGAAGGCTGCTCTAAAAATGCTAATAAATAATGATAGACTGTGAGCAGTATTTATCATTATTAATCGAAAAAAGCTAACCAGACCCTAAAAGCTTTCACCCATTTAAGTCACATTAGCATTTACAGGTGATGTTTGTTTTCTAAGCTTGCAATTTGGTAGTTTTCCCATCACTTTTGTATCCTCAGCTGTTGAACACATTCCATTACTGATAATTTATGCATTTACCTCCATTGAGCCAAAAGCATAATCAAACTGATGAATGAGCCACAAGACTATTAAATTGCTGTGCAAGGGAAATGTCGAGGGTGCAGGAGTACATTCATTTTTAAGCAAATAATTCTCTGTTACACTCTGCTGTTTTTCTCAAATGAGGTTTTAACTTCAGCACAAGTCTGGTGGCTCACTGTGGGAAAAACAAATTGGATTAAGAAAGAATAAGTGAAAACGGTGAACGGCTATGAAAGCAACAGTGGACTAAAACAGTGTTTGCGCATAAAAGAACAGAAGTATTGAATATCAAGGCAGAGAAAACAGTTTTAGTTTTTTCGTAAATTCACAATCTGAGCAAATCGAATTTATAATTTCTTAAATTAAGTTTACAACAAACCAACTATATGATTATTAAGCTAATTTCTGATTAAACGTTCTTTCGAGGAATACATTCCTAGAATTAGCCAACTAGAAAATTGATTTCTTTTTGCTTAAAAATTCACCAAATTTGTATTAGAAATAAGCTGAATTAATAGCTCGTTTGTTGTAACCCTATTTTAAGTACGTGTAGATAAATGTAACTACAGTATATGCACAATATTGTCACTTGCGAAGATATAATTTTTTACAGTGCAGCTCGAATTTTTTTTTTACTTTTGGGGGTAATTGTAAAGATGTGTTTATGTTAATGATTTGCGTTTTACATACAAATTTTTCGACCATGGGAAATTCTTAGGATTTTTGTGCTTTTATTTTATTTTTTTATTATTATATTATCTGTGCTTAAATAAGTAAAAAAAAAAAAACAGACTGTTGGGAAAAGTTGCTCAGAAAAAAAGTCATTAATAACAATAAAGATTTATAAAGTTTGGCAAAAATTTGTCAGGTTTTCCACCATATGAAAGTTGTCACACTGAGGACCCATAATATGACAATTTTTGTTTTATTTGTGTCCTATTGAGAAAAAAAAGTAAGGGTATGAATGTTTATAGCTGCTGAATTTAAGCAATACCAGATTTTTATTTTATTTACAGACACAATCACACATTGTATTCACACACAGTGAAATGCTTATATGCTTAAATTACCTAAAATGTAAATAATAATAATAATAATATATTATTATTATAATAAACAAATTGCACTAGAAAATACAATTAAATAAATATAATTTATAAATATAAATATAACTTGCAATATACAAATTTACAGAAATTTACAAAATAAAATAAAAATAGATGTATATAAAAAAGATATAAATTACCTATGATTTACAGAATGTGCCAATTGCAAAAAGTATTGAAAAAAAATTATATGGTAAAAAAAATTATATAAAGTGTAAAAATATAGCATGTGGGTATGACAGCAGCAGTGTGATTGAAACATGAAGTATGAAATGAAATGTGTATGAGTGAATGTGTATGTTCACATGCAAAATTAATATTGACTGGCATTTCTGACAAAATATGGAAAACTTGTTTATATGTGCTCTGACTGGAAGAAATAGATCCTGAAAAGGAGACAATCACATTACAGGACATCAGATACAAAGTGAGTTTGGTTTCTTTAGGATCTTTTCCACTAGCTTAACAAAAATACGTTTTGGAAGAACCAAGTAAGAACAAGAGCTAATTTGTACATCAAAAAAAAAAAAAAAGTGTCATCACCATATTATTGTAATAATCGTTTCAACCAAGATATAAAATCAATTTTAATAAAGGTATACTATTCATAATTAATAGTGATGGAAGGCTTTTAGACCTTAAGAAGTTTCAATTTAAAATAACTATTTTAAATACTTGGGAATCTCAGACAAGTATATATAGTTTGTAGACAAGTATATATACACAGTTAAGATGTCCATTTTGCCATTTGGGTTTTTTTGCTTTTTTAGAAAGGCAGAAAGATGCAGGGGGATTGGCATTGCCCAAAGTTATTTATTACGATTGCTTATGTAATATTGATAAGCTTATTTATTGGGCAGAGCATCTTAATCAGGAAGATGAATCTGTTTGGGTAGCGATGGAACCGGCATCCTGTAGGTCAGCCTCTTTAGTTTCAGTGCTCACTGCCTCACTGCCACGGAACAGGAAGTAACTGCCATGTAATCCATTGGTAACTAGTTCCTTAAAATATGGGCTCGGTTTTAAGCAAAAACAAGCACTTTTCTTGTTAACCATTTTTTCCAATGCATGGAACACATACCACAAACCTTACGTGATCATTCCTTTCAGACATGGGTGTTTTCAGGGAAGTACTTTTATTTCCGTCTAACATATCCATAAGGCATTAGATATTCCTAAAGGTACGAAGCCTAGTCATATTTAAATAAAATAATTTAATACCCTTTAACTCCTCCTCCTCATAGTTGGATGGAGGAGCTTTTCAACTTGAATGTGTCTAAGAAAGGTCTGACATCAATAGTCTGAATCAAAGAGCGGCATCACCATCTTTAGACTCTTTAAAAACAGTGTGCAAAGGATTTTGGAAGTGTAGTCCCAGAGACAGTCTGGCAGTCAACAGTTAAACGAATTCAATCATCATCGATCTGTGTCAGACAAGGACTACTGCAATTTAAGATAATCCATAGGTTAGACCTTTCTAAAAGTAAACTGGCGAGAATATTTCCAAGAGTAGACCCGACATGTTCTAGATGTCATAGTGATGTGGCCACTCTGGGTCATATGTTTTGGACATTATTTTGGTCTGCTGTGTTTGAGACATTTTCATATATTTGTAAAAAAAAAAAAAAAAAAAAAGGAAGAAGAAGATACAACCAGATCCAATAATGCTAATGTTATGTGTTGCATTTGAGAACTCACTGCCACCAGATCAACCCAATGCATTGAATTTCTTTTCATTGTTGGCACGACGGCTTATACTACTACAATGGGATCAAACTAACCACCAACACATAATAAATGAGTGGAAAATGTCACGGCATGCCAAGGCTTATTATTATATATCTTTGATGCAATTGCTGTGCACGTTTTGAAAAATGTGATAAAAAGGTTTTTTCTCTACTGTAGTAACCGTATGAAAAGAATGTGCAATTTTATATAGTAAACACAGACCTGTGTTGCTACAAGTACATATTAACACCCCATTAAATTATACATTACTACATTATGTACTAAATGAACATTCTTTAATAAATGAGAAAAAGCTAAAATTGCTGTGATACAAGAGAGAAAACTCTTACAGTACAGTATATATGCTGCTAGTGGAAAATAATTAATGACAAGAATGCAGTACTTTATTTCCTTTTACACAATATCATGTTTTCTTTCTCAGTTAATAACTGCACAGAAAAACTGTTCTTACCTGGTGGACACCTGCAAAGGATGTCTCCGTTCTTTATGTAGAAAGTGCCATTATTTTGACCTGGTTTATTTAGAGATGTGCAGTCAGTAACCTCTATGGAGCAGTTCTTATCTGAAAGAAACAGACACATTGAACCAGTGACGCATGGAATTTACAGCCAAAGTTTTTTTTTTTTTTTTTTTTAAAGAAGCATAGCTCTTACATTAGTACTGATTTAACATACAATTTTGTATAAATTACTTTACCACATAGCGATTTAGCAGTTGTTTACTTGTGTAATGTCAATTTTATCCACTTAGAGGTATACGGTATAGTATATATTTATGACATTCCCAAGATATTTACTATTGACCTTTGGCACGCGACGTCATGACCTCATGGTCCTGCCCACTTCTGGACAGCAATCACATATTTGTACACCGTCTGAGGTAATCACATTGTGATAACAAATCAAGCTTCTGCAAATTAATATCCTTATTACGATTTTCATCCATTTTTACATGCTGATCTGAGGTGCTGTTTGGTAATTGGTGATTTTTTTAGGCTGGTAACTCTAAATGAACTTCTCCATCGCAGCAGAGATAAGTTTTGGTCTTGCTTTCCTGAGATGGTCTTCATGAGAGCCAGTTTCATCATGGTGCTTTGATGGGTTTTTCAAATGCACTTGACAATACTGTTCTTGCAAGAACTATCCCAGAACAGACTTTCTTGTCTTAAAATGACAATTGACTGTTATTCTTGTGGGTACTAAATTTCATAACTGTGTTTTATTTCATATTTTTGAAAGGACAAAAAACACAGAACACTTGTTCTACCTTCCAATAGAGCAAGTCGATAGAACTTATTCAGAGGTGAATAAGTCAATAGAACCTATTTTGTAGAAAATATATAAACAACACTTTAAAAAGGTACTTTATATTACACTTGTATTACTCCTATAGCACCCTACAGTATACAAACAAGGATAACTTCAATTTACCAATGCATTGGGTATCTGGCTACAATGCATAAAAAAACATACTGTAGAAAGACAGCTAATTACATTTAGAATTTAGTATAGAATTGCACTCGTAACTCCCCAAAAGTTTAAGCTGTTTAGGAAATTCTGTAGTTAGTTACAGTAAAGTGCTTTAGTTAAGGATTGTTTTTAGTACCATTTTAGACCTGTCTGACTGGTCCTAATCCTAGTGCCCCGCTTCTGGTTGGGGATCTCGGACGTCCCGTGTAGTCTGCTTGGGATGTATGTGGTTACTGTGGATGGCCATTCCTAAACCTTCAGCTTGCGTCTCTTGAGGTATTCCATAGTGGATTACGAGGTATGTTTAGGATCATTGTCCTGTTGTAGAAGTACATCCTCTTTTCAGCTTCAGCTTTTCTTTACACATGGTGTGAAGTTTGCTTCCAGAATTTGCTGGTATTTAGTGGAATCCATTCTTCCCTCCACTCTTTCATTTTCAGAGTCTTACACAGCTGCTTAGACGAACTCATGGTTGTTGAGTGTCCGCAAGTGTGTGCACAAGGTTTGAAGAGTCAAATTATTTGTAAAGCTTTGAAACTGGCATTTACTAATGACAGCTGTTGCCATGCATCAGATATAACAAACTGATTAAGGTCTGAAACCTTGTAAAAGGAATCTGAGACTCTGGAACTCTTAGGGTGCCCAAACTTTTTCATAGTGCCATAATAATGTTGTTATTGTTGTTCAATTTATGACACAAGAAGAAACTATACATCAATGTTTGCTGAAAATATTGCACAATTTTTCCATTTCCAAGAGAGACTGCTAAAATCTTTTCAATTAGAAAATCACCAAAATCTGTTATTTATCAAGGGGTGCCTAAACTTCTGCATACAATGCATGATGTTTTCCATTTATACATTTTTTATGATTTAGACTAACCTTTTTGACACAACCAGGCAAAGTGGGATAATAAATATAACAACAAATGCAATACCTTTAATACATAGTCCTTTGCGTCTACCATACTAAATAAATAAATAAATAGATAAAATCACAGACCCCCTGGCTCTGGATCACAAACCCCTGGGGATCCCGGGACCCATCTTAAATGCCTGGTCTTTAACAACACACTTTTACAAAGCATAAGACATAGACTTAGACGTATAATGAGCAAACAAGCCAGAGGCAACAGCAGGAAGGTAAAACTCACCTTTTACCTTGTGAAAAGGAATATGAGGAGAGTTTAAAGCTCAAAAAAATTGTCCCTGGAGCTTTTTGTGCTTCTTAAAACTTTTAGAATGAAGAGTTTAAGGGTGGGCAGGCATGACTTTTCTACTTTCAATATTTTCCCCAGAATGTTTTGTATCTACATAAAAAAATAAATCAACTCGGTACATTTACGTAGCAAAGGTTTTATCATTAAATTACCTTCGTCTCAACCAATATCTCTTTTTCATGACCAAGAATCTCAGTAGTATGCATGACGTCACACCGGTAGCAATGGAAATTCCTACAGAGTGAGTTTGAATTGTTATCTTGGGTCCAATATAATGAGGAAAAGGACCCAGTGTTTTGTTTCACCTGAAAAGGAGTTCTGGAAGAAAGCAGACATGTGTAATAAAATAAAATTGATTTACCATGGATAATGTTTTGCGGCTTATCAGTTTGATGATGATTTAATGATTAGAGCCTTCAGCTGCCTTCAGCTCATCTGTATTGTTCGGTCAGGTGTTTCCAATCTCCCTCTTGAAAATACCCCACAGGGTGTCGGGTCGGGTTATTTGGCTGGCCAATCAAGCACGGTAATATCATGGTCTGAAAGTCACTAGTTAGAGCAAAAGGCAGTGTGGGAATGTGCTATGTCCTGATGGAAAAGGAAACTGCCATCTCCATAAAGCTCATCAACAGTTGGAAGCATGAAATGTTCCAAAATTCTGGTAGACACTGCATCGATTTTGGCCTTGATGATACACAGTGGACCAACACCAGCGTGTGGCACGGCACTTCTAATCATCATCACTGACTGTGAGAAGTTTACACTGGTCTTCAAGCAACTCAAGAGCAATACTCTTCCTTCGACCTTGATTTCCAAATAAAATGCAAAATTTACGTTCACCAGGAAACAGGACTTCAGACCATTGAGCCGTTGTCAAGTTCTGAATATGTCTCCAATGTACCAGAATCTGCTTCGCTTGACAACCGGTGTGACCATCCCTGTTGCTTGTGCATCTTTTCCTACCACACTATACCATTCCAGTCAACTTTCCATAAATATGCTATTCCATATATACAGCTCACTGTAAATATCCAGTGCTTTCAGTGATGACCTTCAATGACTTACTCTCCTTGTAGACGGAGTCGATGATCTACAGTAGTCAGCAGACTTCACCTAACTGAAAGATTATTTATGTATTTATGTGCCAGAAAAGAAAGCTGCACATTATATAAGAAAGACTTTTTCAGACCAAAAAAAAAAAAAGGAAGCTGTATGCCAAAAAAAGAAGCAGGTGCAATGAAAGCACTTAAAAGAACTGTGGGTGGTTCTGCAGGATACTCAGTAAAACTTTGTAGGAGCTAATTTCCGTATAAAACTGGACAAAACTGTATCCGGCACAAAAAGGTTCTAAAAGCATTGTTACACCAAATACTGACTTAAATTAATGATGCCTACTGTGCTTTGACGACATCCTTGATCCTTTTGCACAATACTGTATGTATGCATAATCCTTCTTCTTATATTATATACAGATATACGTTCTGTACAGTATGTATGCATGTACTGCATGTTCTTGCATTTCCAGATTGTAAGTGGTTATCAAATTTGTGAATCAAAACTTTGTGGGTTGTGTTGTGACTGTTCCACTAGTCAAGAAAAGTTTTAGTTTCTGAGGTGAGTTTTCTTGTTTTGTCATCTTACGTCACATGTCATCTTGTTATCTAGCCTTCTGTGGAATCGTTGAAAGAAACCGCTTTGTTTCTGTTACAGAAAGGTAGACCAACCAACAGCATGACTCTTGTAAGGACACTTTTGTCCATTAATGAGGGGAAATATTTAAAAAATGAGGATACACAAAATCACAAAGAACTAAGTAAGTGGTTAAAGGGTAAAAAAAAAAAATAGTAGTGTAGTGTAGAAACTAATGTTTATTCAATCGCTTGAATAAGTTCACTTGAAAAATCAGAGTTCAGTCACTTAATCCACAGGAACATGGGCTGGGGGCATTACAACGTGCACGAAGTTCCAAACAAAAATAAGACAATAGAAGTCAAGAAACCATGACATTGACTTATTCCACAGGCTTCAGAAGTCTCATCACTGGAGAATTCAAGCAGCACATGTTAAACTTCCTTTACAAAATGGAGTACTACGGGAAAGCACTTAGTTGCACGCTTCGTTGAAGCATTAGTAGCGAGAGAAGGCGGCGGATTGTTTCCTTTCATGTATTTCACATGGGCATGTGTGGAGTACAGGGCTAACACACTGGTACACAATGCTTGTGCTTTAGTTCTGCCTAGGGCGAGGAGTTTAGCAACCATGGTGTCTTCATACTGAACACCTCTCTGTCAATCACTTCACAGCAGTCTACAGTAAACTGCTTTTACACAGGCTGAAATAATCTGGTCAGCAAGGCAGCAGTGGCTTTCTCATCAACTGTAGTTGTTAACTGAGCAATAAACGATGTCAACAAAGAGCGTCAAAAAACTAGCATTATCCTTGTGTCGTTCTGTAGCTGTCTGACGCTCTGACACACCTTTACCTGTGTCACTTCCATCAACATCAATGCTGATGTGCTTGCAGAAGTCAATTTGGTCTCATTTGTCTTTTCTGCTGTTGCTAACAATGTGGTGTTCTGGACACCATGTTGGTTTGAAGAAGGTATTTCTTTTCAGCTTATACAATATTATAACAAAACAATTGTTGTCAGGCCACATGCAGTACTGTAGGTGGTGATGTGTTGAAAAAGATACCAAATATTGACATAATATAAATGTGTTAATTTGGTATATAAAGTCCGAATCGAGAGTATTAATTGTCAAATTATCCCAAGACCAATAAGAATTAACATAACTGTTGCATCACTAAGCCCTGATCTGAATCCCAAAGAAGGTTGGTGGACTGAACTGAAAAAGCGTGTCTCAGTGAGATGGTCAACAAACCTACCAGGTCAAAATAAAAAGGGCAGAATATTGTGAGTTCAAGCATTTAAAGGGAATATCACCCAATATTAACACAGTGTACTCTATGTAAATATTTGTCCAAATGAAAATCTGATATATGAATATACGGTGAAATAAACCAGTGTTTCAGAGATTACTTTGAAATGACCTTTTACTGTATGTACATAAAGTACATAGATACTGTAACTGACCTAACACAAGACATGTATGTTAATCCAAAATGCAGAGCCTAAGTGTATTTGTACTTTTGTCCTTAACTGGATTTTATGTTTCACACTTTAGAAATCAGATTTTGGTATACAGATCTCCTCATGTACAAGGCTGCCCTTTAAAATAAAAAGAAGTGGACCCCTAATTATCACAGTAAAATGGCGTTCTTTCCCAAACCCTTGCCAGAACATTATACTTAGACAACTATGTTATATGTTTTTTTTTGTTTGTTTGTTTTTCTTTTGGTTTAGTTTTACAGTTGGCCTTCACAATACTAAAGGGCTCAAACCTGATTCAATATGACACGGCTACTTGTGCACAAAGCAAGGTCTCTATAGGCATGGTAATTTCAAGAAGATTGGAGGTTATTATAAGAGCAAGTGAGCGGCTGCTCCATGTTAATATTCATGATTTTGCAATGGGAAAGATGCTCAGGTGTCCACATACTTTTGGCAACATTAACTGTATATTTTCATATTTATACTTGCATTTTAGTATATATTTTTAACACAATAAGAGCATTAATAAGCCTAAAAATGAAAAAAAAAAAAAAAAGGCTGGAGGAATAACTGCAACAAAATGCTTCCTATAATTTGATGTTAGCCTTGTAAATCTCTGTGGAGGAATCCTGACCCATTTCTCTTTGCAGAATGGGATTCATTTTGACAGATTTTCATGTCTTTGAGAACGAACAGCTCTTTTCAGATTTTTCCAAATGATCTCTGTTGGTTTCAAGTCAGAACTTTGACTAGGTCACTCCAAAACTAAGTTTTTTTTTTTTTTTTCAGAACTGGAATTGTTTTTAAATCATTTCAGAAGTTGAAATTATTTTTTATAACTATTCTTTCTGCATCAACAACAGTAATTGAGTCTCATCTCTACGAGTAACAACCAGGACCCCCTGTCTCTAGACTTTGTACGAAATGGTTCTGTATCTGGTCTTGAGAGCAAAGACAAGTCAAAGAAAAATGGTCAGAGGGCTTTGACGCATACAATAATTCTTCAAAACTATCACAAATTGAAAAGCAGCTCATAACACACAACACATGAACCCATGAGTTCAAGACCACATTAGGGTATTAGGGACCATATTAAGGGATCTTCAGATGATCTACAGCCCCAGTCTGACACAATTCAGAAACTTGTTGCAACTAACATACATATTAAAAAAAGTCAAAAGGTTATTATTGTATAATAAATATAAAGTCATTATTGATCATATGACATACACATGGGGAGGCACGGTGGCTTTGTGATTAGCATTGTCGCCATGCACCACCAGGGTTTGGGTTCAATACCCGCCTCGGTTCTGTGCGCATGGAGTTTACTTGTTCTCCCAGTGGTTGGTTGGTTTCCACTGGGTACCTCCAGTTATTGTTCTTTGTCTCGAAAACATGAACCACAGCCAGAAGTACAGTACATAACTCTAAAATTGTAAACTTTTCCCTTGGTTAATGCAATCTCATCAACTATGCCGTTAAATAACAACTACTGAGTTACATATTATTTACTGGGTCATTTCGCATGCATGCATGGACCTTAGGACCCCAATAAATAGTTAGGATGAACATCATGTAACAGGAAAATTCGAATAATCAGACGCTGATTGCATCAGCACTCGCTAGCGAATCCCTTGGGGCAGATGAATGCATAATCTCTCGGTAGGTCAGCGCAGGTGGAATTATTAATGCAGACACCAGAGCAACGTTTATGCCTACCTCCACCCATCCGAAACCCAGAAAAACACATCACCTCCTTAACTGTGAAACAAATTACTGTATGGTACAGTTGTGTTACATAATTTCAGATTTAGGCATTATGGTGTTTTTTTTATTAAAACATTGAATGTGAAGAACTTGTTTATATTTTATTCTTTAAAATGATATCCCATGCAAGAAAGTGTCAAAATGGTATGCTCTAATAAATGTATTGAAGCGCATAGTCATGCTACGAAATGACTATCATTAGCTCGGTCATGGGTTACGGTGGCTACGGGAGCGGCGTGACTAATGCCTGGCTATCAGTGTCATTGGTGCAGGACAAATTCTCATCATTGCTCAAGCTGGCCGTGGAACCAATTTCCCCCCCTCTCGCCATGTTATAAAATTTGACAATTATTCCGACTTCATTAATAATGCACAACAGCCCTTGTCTGCAATCAAGCCCTAATCAGCATTATGTTTTGCAGGTAGGGGCATTGATTGAGCCAAAAAAAATTGGCAAACAACAAGGATTCATTTTCCCCTTTTCATTTAAATGACTTAAAGTAAAGTGCATGTTGCAGTGAGTGTGGGTTAAGATGCAGACAGCATTTTAATGAGACACTCGCAATTTCCGACTAATGTCGTGCTTATGTGATAATATTGTAATGAATCCGAGATACTAATATCTACTAATTATTAGTAACAAAAACCCAGACTCCCCAAACAGCAAGCGACTTCTCTCCATGTCTACTTCGCTCACAAAGCGGAATCTTTCTAATAAGTAATGAAAAGCTTGGTTAAGTCTATAAAAAAACATAGTATTGCTTTAATTTCCCTTGCTATATGTATCAGGAGCTCAAAAGCAAAGAGCAGACAGTTAGACATGACAATCGATTCACATCAGTGTTGATTTATCTCACAGAGCAGGCTGTCAAAGGCTGCAAACACAGAACTGGATCATTATCGGCGTCCCTTCGGTTACTTGAATCCCACAGCCAATTAGGATTTGTATGACTTTGTTTTCTCCTCAAAATCAGCTTGACAGCGCCTTTACTGATTCAGAGAACGATGTGGGCATGCGCAGCCTTTGCAGACTGAATCGTTTAATCATCGTTAATACAGACCAGTCCTACTCGCTCTCATCTGTGTGTCTAAATAGGTGACAAGTTCCACCAAGGGTAGATAAAAGACAAAAGGAGAAGACATGCACACAAACAAGTACTCGGAGCGCGTGCACACAAACCTTTTCAGGCTAAGACTGATGTTCTTTATCTGTTAAACAATCAGTCTTATGATAGTCTTTTTTAATGACAGAATCAATATACTGCATTCATAGTTATTTACAATATGCATC
Source organism: Clarias magur (assembly GCA_013621035.1). NCBI lineage: Eukaryota > Metazoa > Chordata > Actinopteri > Siluriformes > Clariidae > Clarias > Clarias magur. The sequence goes on along the minus strand of QNUK01000188.1, from coordinate 779,939 downwards.
CCCTGGCCGGTGGCCATCCACAATGAGGCACTGGTGTTGCATCAGTTCTGCATTTGACCAGACTAGCGGTACACCGAGCCAAGGTCAGCACAAATAATCTCACACTGTCATCAATTGCTCTCACTTTGTCAACTAGCACGAAAGGCTCATGGTTGAGAAGAGCCGGTGCACGTAAACAATAGCACTAAACATTTATATTAGTGTCTCAGCGGTAAAGTGAACACCATAGCAATAAATGTCTGGGAGTTAAGTCGTTTTATGGGACACTTAATGAGACATATCAGAAAGGTTAATTTTATGTTAATTAGCGAGAACTGTTATCACAGTTAAGCAAGATCACACACAAGGGAGTGTTGTTGTACCGAATATCAGCATGGATGTGATGCTGTTAATAATAATTACTATTAACAACAACAACAATAATAATAATAATTATTATTATTATTTTTATTAACATTATCATTATTATAGTAGAATATATAGTAGTTTTATATGAGGGCCTTCAAGTCAAACCAGGACTTGTGATGAAATTTCTTGTGAATGATTGTGTAAAACCGATTGACATTTACAGAAGCCCAGTTTGATGATGAGACTCCTGGCCACAGAAAAAAAATTTGAATGGTGCAAATATGGGAATGAACTCCGTACATCAATGAATGACGATCCTGGCCAAGGTGGCTCGGAGCCCGCTGTATTTTACATACAACTAGTTGCCATTTGAGAAAGAGACGCATCTGTCTGTGGGAACTGTACACACAATCATTCACCAACACCACTTGCACATTACAGGAACTCAACTGGGAGTTACTGCCACATCCTGACCTCCTGTTTGGGCAATTAAAGGAGTTCCAGGGAGACCGAGCAGGCAATCTGACCATGGATCTGGCGTACGGAGAAAACTTTCCACCTGAATGGTACCCCAGTACTAGCAAAATGTTGGGATAAGGGCATTAGTATAGCATAGAAGTACACAATTACGTTCTGTTATTCTGCATCAAAAGCTAACTTAAATGCCTATGTAAAAAAAACTCTGTAATTATTATTATTATTATTATTAGTAGTAGTAGTAGTAGTAGTAGTAGTAGTAGTAATATTTCATTTTTAACACAACACCCAAACACAAAACATAATGAGCCATAATTCAGAGTTGGTTTAATTCTGTTCATATCTGAAAAATGACTACAAATGTCCGTGCTTTACACAGAATTCTGAGAGATTTAACTACGCAAGGTGGAGTTTAAATAAAAGACATGTCTTTTTCTTGGCCTACTATCTTTTAACAAGTGGGTGAACCCAAAATTTCTCTCCAACCCCAGACCGAGGGCACTACTTGGTCTGTGGAACAACGGATTGACATTTAACGCTATTTGGGATTCAACTTCCGAAACTTCTGAAGCATATATTCCAAAGCAGAATATTTAGAAATATAAAGTAAATCTCCACCTAAAAGGTTTATTATCTTTACCTTTTGGTTACTGATAAGAATTTAAAACTACTTACAGCCCAGTTAATTACACTGCCTGTCTGTTGTGGGAAGATATGTGTTGCTGCAGCAAAATAACTAAGAAACAAATCATAATCTGTTGAGAACAAGTGGCATTTGTGGAACTGTTGTATAAAAGCTCAAGGTTGTGCTGTTGTACTGAATATACATATATATTTGTCTGTGTGACATCCCAACCCCTTAAAACATTCACAGTCTACATGCTACAAATATGTTGCCTCAAAGTCAAGTGACATTAATGAAAGACATTCTGCAAGTTGCAGAAGGTGCATGGGTTGATTTCATTTACATAAACAAAATCACCGACATCTCTCATTCTGATGTACGTCAGTGAATAAGTGCAACTAGAGTAATGAAGTTCTAGTTATTGATGTGGTGGCATGAACCAGTACAAAATAATTTTTTAGTTTGAGATGATGTTTTTATTGGGTGAGGTGTTGTGGTGAATAATGATAGATGCCTGGCTGGGCTTTTTATCTTGCTTAATTCCTCCACCACATTAAACAGCATCTAAAGCCACTTTCACATATGCATTTAGCAGAGATAAGTTTAGCCTCCAAAGTGTGGTTCATTATAGCAGAGGTGACTCAAAACTTACTCAAGGTTCAAATACCTCAAGAGGTGAACTAAACATGGTATTTTGGCATTTTTTCATGCCAAAATATATTTCATTTCAACATATAAAAACTTGACTTCTAACCTGTTAGACTTCTAACTAGTTTCACTCTTTCATTGAATGTTGCAATGTTAGAAAGTATAATAATTAAATGTGCTAAAAAAATAAATAAAAAAAAATCAGACATTACAATTGAAACAGTTACTCAGTACTTGAGTAGTATTTTCATCGAATACTTTTTTACTCTTACTTGAGTAATATTTTGGATGACTACTTTTTACTTCTACTTGAGTAATATTACTTTGAAGTACAGCTACTCTTACTTGAGTACATTTTTTGGCTACTCTACCCACCACTGGTGTTATACCTATGAGTGAGGCAACAAAGGCTACAATACGTTACAACCCAAATCTATTCTAAAATAGATTAAATTAATTTCCCAGTCCTTTGGTGCGAGTTACAAGCTTCGCAAAAACAGGAATTTGAAGATCTTCTCTGATTGCTCTTTGCTCTATTTTTTCAAGCGCTCTTAAGTTGAATAGAGAACATACTGTAGCTGTGCCAATAATTTTATTGTTCCCTTTCAAAAGCTACACTCGATGCTGCTATGGGAACATTTTGTTCAGCCGGTTGTAAAGCATGTGTGTATCAAACACGCCAAATTTTGGCATATGTAACCTTGGTCAGGTGACATCATCTGATAAGGTGCACCTGCAGGTTATAAATAGGAGTGAACCGGAAACATCCTCAGGTCTTTTTGTCTTCAAGGACCGCATTGTTTGCATGTGTGTGTATGTGTGCAAGTGAATATACAAACAAAAAAAAAACTGTTAACTCATTGATATGGCAGAGTTTACTAAGAGATGCGTGCCTCCGTGTGATAGATCACTTTCGGGGGGCGATCTCCATGATTTTTGTGTTGAGTGTCTGGGGGAAGAGCACACTCTCCTGGGGCTCCAGGGAGAGTGTGACCACTGTGATCTTCTCCTATTAAGGTGCTTCGTGGGGTTCACGTGTCCCAATCTGGCAGACACACGTGAGACGGAACCTTTCTCTCACGCTTTCCCCAGATCAGGAAGTTTTAGCGTCCACTTCTCAAGCGCACCCCGGCGCTTCTTGTGAATGGGCAGAAGAGATTTCCTCTCTTGCCGCAGGAGCAAAAAAAAAAATTTAAAATCCCCCAAGTGCTCAAAATGAGAGTGTGACCGGGGGAGGGGCCTTAATGATGGTCCCTCCCGTTCTTTGGCGACCTCCATGATGAGTTAACTCTTTCATGGAATAAGCCCTATTCATCCTCTATTTGTGCTATTAACATCATTCATTCGAATGTCGTTGATGCGAAAGCGCGGGGTTATATGATGATGCCCCGGATTGAAGAGGCGCTTACAGGCTCTCTCTCTCCTGGGAGTTCATCCTCCCTGAAAAAGCCCACACTCCCCACCAAGCTGTGTAGACTAACATCATCTTTGGTGGTGAAAGCTTTTCAGGCAGTGGGTCAGACTGGTGCTGCCCTGCACACCATGGCGGTTTTGCAGGCATATCAGGCTGACCTTCTGAGAAATCTGAGCACTGGCGGGTCTATCGACGATGCAGTGTTTGCGGAGCTACGCCGAGCCACAGATTTATTTCTCCGTGCCACCAAGCAGACGGCCCGTGCTATCGGCCGTTATATGGCTGCCATATTTGCCATGGAGAGACATCTATGGCTTAACTTCACAGGCATCAAGGACAGGGATCACGTTTTCCTCCTTGATGCCCCCATCTCGCCTTCCGGCCTCAATGGCAACGCCGTAAACACCCCCGCCACTAGGTTTCGAGAGGCAAAGCTCTACGAGCAGGCCTTTGTGGGGTTTCTCCCCTGCCATGCTCAGGAGTCAGGATTGTGAGCCACCCAGTCCCGACCAGGTCTGGTTCCCACGAAGCATGAGGTGCGGCGAGCCGGGTACCCCCTTGTAGAGACTGGGGAGGTACTCGGTGCCCTTTGCAATACACGTTAAAAAGACCAGACCTGGGGAGCATCATCTCTACCAAAAAGAAGTCCTGAGGCTGACGTGCCCAGGACCACGGGGGTGCCTCCCCCTGGGGAGGGGCGTATAAAAATTCCAATAAGGGATAAAGACTCCTTCCTGGCACCCTCTGAGCTGCGCTCTCCAACAAAATGTTAGGTGCTTGGTTGCTTCCTGCCATGTTTCAGGATGCCGAACACCTAACACCCCCCCCCCCCCCCCATCTAGCCTCAGTGTTAAAACCTGTGCCCCTGTCAGAGAGGCTGGCAGCGGGGAACCTACTGCCAGGTATGTTTCCATAGATACAAAGCACCTAGGGAGAGGCTACAGGATTAATTTTGCACATCGTTTCAATGGCGTTCTCCACTTCCATGAAACCGGAATGAACGCTGACTCGGCAATTACAGACTTTGCTGGAAAAAGGGGCCAGGTTCCCCTGCCAGACAGAGACACAGGCTACTAAAGTCAGTATTTCCTGGTTTCCAGGAGAGATGGGGGGTTGTGTCCAATTTTACAGCTTCGTGGGCTGAACATCAAAATGTTGACAGTCAAAATTATTATTTCTCAAATCCAACCAGGGGATTGGTTAGTGGCAATTGACCTGAAGGACGCATATTTTCATATAGAAATATTGCCACAACACAGGAAATTCATGAGGTTCAGTTTTGGGGCGAAGCTTACCAATATCGGGTCCTTCCAATTGGCCTAAACTTGTCGCCCCGCATAGACGACTGGCTGATCCTTGCTCAGTCTTAGCAGCTAGCAATTCGACATCGAGATGTTGCCCTAGCTCACCTCCATTCTTTAGGATTGAGACTCAAGGCCAAGAGAGGTGTTCTCTTTCCTGCTTAGAGGACAACGTATTTGGGCGTCATATGGAATTCGATCGCAATGCAGGCACAGTTGTCTCCTGCGCGTGTCGAATCCATTCTCAATACCCTAAAGGAAATCAGGCTAGGCCAGAGAGTGATTGTTCATTACTTTTTGAGTGTTTTAGCTCTCATGGCAGCTGCGTCCACGGTGATACCTTGGGCCTTCTGGACATGAGCTTGTTTCAGTTGTGGCTAAGCACCAGGGATTTTAGCCAAGGGCCAATCCCCAGAGGCAAATAAGGGTTACGCACCAGGGACTTCGTACCCTTTCTATGTGGTTCAGACCCCGGTTTTTGACTCTGGGTCCCACTCTAGGTCCGTGTTGTCATCGCAAGATGCTAACAGCAGACGCTGGAGTGGAGGTCATCCTCTCGCGTGGCACATCAATTGCCTCGAAAGGATGGCTCTATTTCTAGCCCTGAAACACTTCCTCCAGCAGTTGAGAGGCTACCATGTCCTAGTGTGGGTGGACAACACTTCGGTAGTCTTGTACATAAATCGCCAGGTCGGACTGTGCTCGCACCACTTGAACAAGTTAGCGCAACAGGTTCTGCTTTGGGCACAGGACAAGTTCCTGTCTCTCAGGGCGATTTACATTCTGGGGCATATGAATGTGGGAGCAGACTTGCTATACAGACAAGCTGTGACACATGGGGAATGGAAACTCCACCTTGAAGTAGTCAGTAAAATCTGGGAAAGATTTTATGTAGCAAGAAACAGCACAATGTCCCCTTTACTACTCTCTGACTCCTCCAGCTCCCCTGGGGCTCGACGCAATGGCCCATACGTGGCCCAGATTATGCCTTTATGCATTTCCTCCAATAGCTCTGCTCCTGGGAATCCTGGCGAGGGTCCGTCAATAGGGTTTGCGCCTCTTATTTATAGTGCCCCATTGGCCGACCAGAGTGTGGTCATCGGATCTAATATCTCTCCTTGATGGCTCACCGTGGGTGATTCCAGTGAGGAGGGATCTGTCTCAAGCGCAGGGGACAATATTTCATCACCGGCCCGAGCTCTGGAACCTTCACATCTGGCCCCTGAAGGGGACCAACTAAGAGATGCTGGTCTTCCAGCCAGCATAATTGAAACTATTATAAGTGCTAGGGCTCCCTCCACTAGAAGAACTTATGCCCTCAAATGGAGTGTATTTGAAAGTTGGTGCATGGCAAAACATGTTGACCCAGTCCACTGCCGAATTGTTTTAGTGCTGGAGTTTCTGCAAGAAAAGTTGTCCTCGGGCTTATGCCCTAGAACTCTCAGAATGTACACAGCCGCTATTTTGGCTTGTCATGTTCTGACCGATGGGGTTTCTGTGGGAAAGCACACTTTAGTTGCCCATTTTATTCGTGGAGGTAAACGGTTGAGGCCGCCCACTAGAGCAACGGTCCCTTCGTGGGACTTAGCTATTGTGCTCAAAAGTCTGACTGCCACCCCTTTCGAACCACTAGAATCAGCACCTGTCAGGCTTGACTCTTAAGATGTTTTTTCTTATGGCCATTACTTCTTTGAAGAGAATTGGGGATCTGCAAGCTTTGTCAGTCGCTCCATCCTGCCTAGACATAGTCAAAACTATTCTGCATCCTCACCCGAACTATCTTCCAAAAGTTCCATTCTCGACCATGCACCCAGTTTTTCTCGAAGCCTTCTGTCCTCCGCCTTTTACAGCTCCAGAGCAGGAAAGACTTCACTTTCTGTGTCCAGTACCTCTTCAGGTTTACGTCCACCGCGCTAGCCAGGGGCGCAAGTAAGAGCTTTTCATTTGCCATGGGGGCCGCAACCAGTGGGCGGCCGCCACTAGACAAATGCTGTCACATTGGGTGAGAGATGCTATTGCCCTAGCCTATGAGGCGCGTGGTCACACTTCGCCTCTAGGAGTCAGGGCTCAATTGACCAGGGGGATTGCCCCATCAATTGCTCTGGCAAGAGGCATCCCCTTGCAGCAAGTGTGTGATGCAGGTTGGTCCTCTCCGCACACATTTGTAGGTTTTATAGTTTGGATGTCCATGCTACGCCAAGCTCGCGTGCCCTCGAGTCAGCATCCCAAATTTATGTCTGAGACCTCTTTGGCTATTGTGCGCTACACGCTACACAACCTGGGGGTCCAGGCACTTGTAGTGCGGCGGCATTGGTATTCTTGTTCCCATAGCGTTTTCACACAGCATCGAGTGTAGCTTTTAAAAGGGACTGTCTCGGGTTACTTTGCTGTAATCCTGTTCCCTGAAAAAGTGGGAACGAGATGCTGCGCTCCAATGCCGCACTGCTGGCATGGCTGGATGTCCTTTCAGACAAAAATTTATCTGAGGATGTTTCCGGTTCACTCCTATTTATAACCTGCAGGTGCACCTCACTGAGGTTATATAAGCCAAAATTTGGCGTGTTTGATACACACATGCTTCACAGCCGGCTGAACAAAGAGATGTTCCCATTAGCATTTTCATGCAGCATCTCGTTCCCGCTTTTTCAGGGAACAGGGTTACAACAAAGTAACCCAAGACAAAGAGATGTCATTCTGTCATTCTTTTAATAAGGTTTATGTTCTTGTTCTGGCTATACCACTGAAGCAAACTTTCCAGAACTCACTATTGTGTTCTTTTGGGATACTGTGCAGTTGAAGTTGAAAATTTGACAGTACTCTGCAAAGGTGCAAAATTATTTTTTAATTAAAAAAATATTTAATATATCTAGAGTGCAGTGGCTTCTACTGGTCTGTCAAATAGGGGAAGCTCATTTTCAGCCTACATCATAAATTGTATATTTATTTAAAAGTAAATTCTGCCCTACGTTCCTTTTCAAGAAAATGGTCTGTGACCCTGTTGTACCAACTAGGCGTCTTTTCCAGTGACTTGACCAGTGTCCTCTCAATGGCCAGTAGAGCTAGGCTGCTTAAACGGCCTTGGCCCATTGTGTTTCGGGTGTAGGACTTGAGCTGCTTTAAACAGGAGAAGCTCCTTTCTACACCTGCAGATGTAGCTCCACTAATGAGAACAGTTTGTAAAGCTGAGGCATTGCACTGTCCAACTCCATGTCTTTAAGGAACACCAAGTAATCACACAGCTTTCCCCTGTTACCCTGCAAGTCCTGATCTGAATACAGGACTTGAAGTTCTGACCTCAGTCTCCCTGAATCAAAGTGATGGCCATAACTTTTCAGGACACTTTGGAAGGCCTCCTCTGGAAATACTTGTCTCATGTCATCAAATTTCTCTGGATTGGCTAATTCTAAGAAGAGCATGCTTTCCAAATTTGAAAAACGTCGAGGAATCTGCTCCAAGATGTTATCAAGGATGGCCATGTACAAATTTCTGTATCGTTCTTGGGGATCCTGCAATTGGGTCAGACGGCGCTTTCTCATGGGCTCATCTTGTGGGTCTGATGTGAGATCTGCTGTTTTGGCATAAACCGCTTGGAAAGCCCCCTCTGACCTCTTCTCTTTGACAAATGCAAGAAGAGATTCAATTCTTTTCTTGCAGTAAAGAACATCCATCGCCCTCTGCTGGACAATATCAAAGACCACATCAGTTTCAGAGAAGATTTGTTCATATGTGTACAACAGGAACACAAACTCAAAATCCTCCAGTTTCCTCACAAAGCCTTTGGCACAATCCAGTGTATCATCATCCATTGTTGTATCTGCAATGATGTTCTCAAATGTCTGCAGGAGGCCATCATAATTGTTTGCCACAGTGCTCACTATCCGTGATGTGAAATTCCATCGAGTAGGAGCGTTTCTGGGCAACCTTGAACAGCCTGCAGACTCCAGAAAAGATGTCCTCTTTGTGGATTTTGAAAAAAATATGGCAAATCCAGAGAGTGATGCAAAAAAGATTCTGCACTCAGGCAAGCATTTAGCCCCCTGTGACAGCACCATATTAAGACTGTGTGCATAGCAATGCACAAACATTGCACTGGGGGCTATTGCTTTCACTTTGGCCTGCAGACCATTGAGATCTGAAGCCATGACAGCAGCCCCATCATAGGTCTGTGCCACAAGCTTATCCTTAAAATTGTAGCCCTGCATGTTCTCATTTAATATTGCAAAAACGGACTAGGCATCTCGCCCCCCCAGAAACATCAAAAATCCAATAAAGCGCTCCTGAATTTTACCTGCACTATCCACATAGCAAACAATGACAGAGAGTTGGGCACGGCAGGATATATCAGTTGTTTCATCCACCTGCCATCCAAAAAAGGGAGCATCCTGAATTTCATCTCTGATCTGATCAGAAATGGTGGCTGCAAGAGCAGAGATCAAGTCATTTTGAATAGTATGGGACATACCAGAAAACACAGTTGAGGACTCTAATTGTGTGGAGAGGACAGAGTCATATTTAGCTAATGTTTCTCTGAACTCCCTGTAATTCCCCTTGTTGGATGATTCACTACTCTCATCATGTCCCCTAAATGACAACTCCTGCCGGCCAAGCAAGGATGTCACATCAATAAGGCGGTTTAGGAAGGCCATGTTTTGTTTGACTGTTTCATTATGTTTAGCCACTTGAATGCGAGCACCTTCATTTATTGCATGCTCAACCCTGATCCTTCCCATGCAACTTAATCTTGCACATGCACTCACATGTTCATTGCTTTTTTCATGTCTTTTATATGCCCTGTCAAAGTTAGACAGATCTCCAAACCCCAACTTTGACCAAACAACACATCCGTGAGATGGTTTCATCAAGAGGCATGGCCAGCAGTACATTTTATTTGTCACAGCACTTCCAGTCAGCCAGCTAACTTTGTCATACCAGGAGAGCTGAAAAGACCTGTTATTTTTCCCTATCTTTTACACTAAATCAATCTTAGGTGTTGATCTGCCCTGCTGTTTAATTCTAAGTTTTTCCTCATAAGGAACACTTTCAAATGGCTTCGCCAAAATCAGGTCGACAATATTAGCACTGTCTGCCATCGTGTGCAGGTTCACCCACGACGCTAGCCTAGCCTACTATATGAATGAATGAATGATCTAAAAAAAAGAATTTAACTCTGTAAAAGCAAAACAAGGAATGTGGTGTATAATTGTGTGAAATGTATGATGAAAATCAAGCAATTTCGACAAGCAAATATAAAGAAATAGGTTGCAGCAGTTTTTATTTCGACTGAACTTCAGAAATCCGCGATGGGATTTCAGTGATTCCTTATAGTACAAAATTGCTGTCAGTCAAAAGGAGATGCAGTCTTTCGACAGACCCTCCAATCATCACGCAGAAGCTCGGCGTCCGGGCCAGCCCACTCTTCATTCACCCCCAGAGACGCTGAGCGTCCGTGGGCGGGACATAATCGAAGAGTTTATCCAATGACCATATAGTTTCAAAGCACTGAAAAAAAACGTTCAAAGCAGCCGAATTGAAGTCAATGGACGCTGGGCTTCAACAGGGAAATGCACTATGACGCTACAGGAATTTTTAGGCAATAAAATGTTAATACAATAGTACATAATTTGACCATTAATTTTGTGACATTATAGGGGAAGCTGAGCTTCCCTTGCAGTCTTAAAGAAATCGCACCTTCTAGAGTGTGAAGGGCTTGATTTCCTTCTAACTTGTTAGTGTGTGTGTGTGTGTGTGTGTGTGTGTGTGTGTGTGTGTGTGTGTGTGTGTGTGTGTGTGTGTGTGTGTGTTTGTGTGCGCACCCTGTGATGGACGGGCACGCTGCCAAGGGTTTACCCTGCCTCATGCCCGAAGTATCCTGACCCTGTGCAAGAGATATAGAAAATGAATAAATGATTTTCTTCCTGTTACAGACAGCAAAGTGCCTAAAGATACAATTTTAAAATTGTTGGTTTATGTATGACCTCAGCAGCCAACTCATTTCCCCTCTTGTCTGTTACGACCACTCAGCATTCAGTATTAACAGCATACTAGTCACTAGCATGATCATCCGTCATCGTCTGCTTCTGTTTCTTTCTGTTTCAAGCCTTAAATTATATGTGTTTTTATGCTTAAATAATTCATAGGTCACTGTTTGGCTTAAACAAAAAACATTCCTCTGAAACTCCTCAGGTACAGGCACTAGACTGAAAATGAGAGTCAAAAACTTGCTAAGAATGAGCGACAAAAAAGTACTTCAGGAGGCCAGGAGAACTATTCCTCAAGACTGCAATAAAAATACAAAAAAAGTTTAGCTCTTTGGAAGCAAAATATGAAGAAATGAGGGATGGCTCAAGACTTTTGCGCAGTATTGTAATTTCATCTTTCTCTTCCTTCTTTCCTGGCAAGCCTCCCAGTTCTGCTGCTTTAAAAAGCCCTATTAATATGCTGCCACCACCATGCTTTAACACAAGGATGAACAATGCTTAATCTCCTCCAGATCTAACACACAGATCATATCTGTAGTTTAAGCTTGATTTCATTACACAGTGGAAACTTTTTAAAGTGCATTTATTCAAACTACAAGCAAGCATTCACAAGCTCTTTACTTGTTCTTCTGACTGGTGGAACAGAGAAGTGGTAGTTCTTCTGACAGGTACAGTTTATTGCGTTTTTCTTGATGGACAGTTCTAAGGGGGGTATTTCTGGTGCTGAACTTTGTCTCTTTCAGAATGATCAAGGCCACTGGTTCCATTCCCCAGAGCTGTGTCCTGACATAATCCTGTCTACCAGCATTTTCTTTAACCTCATGGCTTAGTTTTTGCTCAGCTGTTAAACTTTATCATCTCAATGGTGATCTCAAGGCATGTGCACCTGAATGTACCAGAGGTTAACTCGAATTAAGCAGTAGAAACATCAAGATTGATGAACAAAAATATGATGTACAGTATCTGACCTCAATACAAAGTGTCATATCAATGGGAATACATGTGTATTCTTCCTTCTTTTCCCCATACTGCATCATTTTGAAGATTGACACAAGGAGAAAAGGAATGTTGTGAAAGTGAAATTGAATCAAAGAAGGGTATTGTGAGTGCTTTCTAAATGCACTAAATATATTTGCATATTTGCAAGTTGCAGTGTTTTTTTTTCCCCTTGGTGTAGACTGGAAAACTTTCTCAAAAACAGCAGCAGAGAAAATTTCAGACAGAATGTTCCTTGTCAGTTGAGCTTTTTTGGGTAATAAATTGCTCATCGCTGGGAAAGTGTTTATAGCTAATGGAAATTAAATTGCTTCTCATTCTTTCAAGAGCTCAATAAAATAACTAGCCTATTCTTTTGATTTCTCCAGCGCAGACACAAATAGGAACTCCTGCAGTACTACACTGAGGTTATTGCTGATAAGAACAGATGATTTGCACCAAATTTGGAGGCAATTTAGCATAGCCAATCCACCAACGCAGATGCTTTTAGGAAGTGGGAGGAAAAAGGAAAATACAAGGGAGATACTTGCTGCACCATTGTGCCGAATTTATATATTTATAAATGTAAAGACACATGGCTGATGTCTGTTATATGGATTGCAGTTTCTGTGGCTCAAAAATCTTAAGCAAACTGTCTTCACCACCGAGTTTGTTAAACTATTTTATAAACCACTGGTCTGTTACTGCACTACGGACTCAACTAAAATTCCACTTGCATAGTAAAGTCTCATTTTAAACTCTATATAAATAACTTTCATGGTATATGGATGTAACACTTTTAATTAAATTCACTGACAAATTTCTCCGTAGGCTTGTTAGCCAGGCCATAAAATGTTTCCAGAATTAGATGCCGTTATGGCTTTTTTTTATGTTTTATTAGGCAAAGCCATCTTTTTGACTTAGAGATTTATGAAGCCATCGATTCCTTTCTCTGGCACTCTTTGTGCTGCCCGGTATGTTAATAGGCTCATCTACGCCTCAGAGGCTTGGTGTGGATGATCTGATCCATATCACATTTGTCTGGTCTAGCAGTGTCACTAACTGTGAGCCGCTGATGGATGAGTGCATCAATGGTCTTTGTTATAAATAAAACAGCCACCCATGTAATATTGTAATACTCTCTCAATGTCTGCAGCGCAAGTGATTTTCGCTCAATGTCTACAGCACAAAGCTGAACAAAGCTTGACAATTGAATAAATTACTAGATATATACGTGCCTTTTCATGTGTACAAAAACAAGGGTGTTGGACACTGGTGGCAAGCAAACACTAACATTCACGACCTCATTAGACACATTTAAGCCAATCTAATCAGCCGAACATACACCGATCAGTCATATCATTAACACCAGAGTGAGGGGAATTGAATAATATTGATTAACAATTATATAACTGGTGAAATGGTCATGGGCAGCCAAGGCTATGCCTGTGGGGACCACCAAAGGCCAACCCATTTGGTCTGATCCCACAGAAATGTCAATGTAGCACAAATTCCTAAAAATAAAGAAAAAAAGAAAAGGCATGATAGAAAGACATCAGAACACCATGTGCACCAAATCCTGACATGTTTAGGGCTTAGCAGGAGAGTTCAAAGTTGTTGTTCCCTAGTTCCCACTCTGAGCAAAAAAAAACTGATCCATGTACTAGTGCCAGAAACCACACACCCTGGTGGCACAAGTGGAACCCAAATCCAAGATGGATTTAATGTTAATTATTTTTAAGTTATGGCTGATCGGTGTATAAAGACTAACTGTAGCTTACAAGGAAATAAATAAAACAGTTCAGAATTATAACATGAAGATGATTTAAACTGCTTAAATGCTAGTTAGATATTCTTGTGTGGAAGTCACCAACAGACAGCACGTATTTCATACAAATCATGGGAGCAGTATTTAATAACTAATTACTCGTGCAATTCACTTGGAGGGTAATGTTGCATGAAGGAATGTCATACTTACTGTGCAGCCTTATCCAAATGGGACTCACTGACCTGACCCAAGGCAGGGAGTTACTTCATTAATCCCAAAAACACTGGAGCACTGCACATACCCATGGCTACACCACAACATTCATGCCAGTATCTCAATAAGCATCTTAACACAAGTCTTAAAAATTCATCATACACAATTAGGCTGGCACTAGAACCTGTTTCCACTGCCAAGTGCAAAGATCCTACCGCTATTATGTACCGGGTACGGTTCATGGGGGGGGGGGGGGGGGGGGGGGGGAATGAATGAAGGACATTACTTTGCATTTAATCTTAAGCTGTTCTCCAGCTGCTGAACCTAAACCGTTTAATTCTATTTCTTCTTATTGTGAAGGTAATTAAACAAAATGTAATCCACATTTCACACAGCATTTTGTTTCTTTAATGGAACGCATAATTAGTAATAAATACTAATAAGTCAAAAGCACTGTGTGAATCTAGAATTCTGCTAAAAAGAAAAGAAAAGCAGGATTAGCAGGATCTCAGAATAATGAACAGAGTGTAACAATGCATGGTGTCGTGATGCATTTCATGACTGAGAGAATGTGCAACATGGGAATCAAACAAGCATCATGAATTCTAATTCATTTCTGACCAATGTACCGTTAAACATCTGATAATGCATATATTATTGAGTCTGATCAGATGATGTTTGCTAAATGAATGCAAATACAGAAAGAAGTAGTATATAGGCTAAGGATTAGGACTGCGATCCTGCAGGACAAAACAAAAAAGCAATAGGTTAGGGATAAGTTGCCTGCCATTTTATGTTTGTGTATATGGTTTTGATTCTTTCTTTTTTTAATTGTTGTGTTTTTCAATATCAGTTTAATTTATTAGTTATTTAACTGCCCCATGTTTGTTACTTTGGTTGTTTAGTTTTGTTGTGATCTTGTGTTTCCCCTATGTGTTTAAAAATGCACTGGTTCATCCCTATAATTGTTTCCCCATTGTCTTGTCTTGTGGGGGAGTTTTCAAATTTTGTTTCTTTTAAGTTCTTCTTGTTGGGGTCTATTGGATTCAGTTAAGTTCTTCTAAGTTTGTTAGTTGAATTTAACTTTGATTCTTTTGGCCTTTTTGTGTAGTTTATTCGATTTGAACTTTAAATACTGCTTTACGTTAATGTACATTTTTTGATTTATTAAAAGTATCATTTGGGTGAAAGCTTGGTTTTCTATGTCCCCTCATTTTTTTGGGCTGCAAAGGCCCTCACAGGCATCAATGCTAAGTCGTCTTGGCGCCCTCTTGTACACCTTTTAAAAATGCCTAGATGCCTCTGCTATTTGTAGAACATTAAAGGCAATTACTGCGGCGCCCCGTGGGACATAACATTCATACACTGCATATAGTTAAATATAGACCATGCCTTTTTCCACTTCAAATGTAAATACAAATATGCATATCAGAATCACTAAAAATTACAGCTACAGCTACTGAAGGATCTGTAGCAAAAAATACTGAATTTCTGTTTTTTCTTACATCTTACTGGGACCAGACAACCGTATCACCACCACTGGCTCTCTGTTTGCTTCCATTTAAAAATAATTCTTCTGCTCTTCTAGTGCCAGCATGGTCTGATCCCCGCTAGTTAAAGTATCTAGCCTCCTGCTTCCATACTCTCAGATCATCTGACACTCACCTGCTTGCTGTTCCTTCAGCAAGACTCTGCACTGTAAGAGATAAAGCTTTTAGTGTTGCCACCCTTAAGCTCTAAAAGAAAAACCTCCTCTTTCTCTCTATACCCATGCCGTCACCTTCACTTTTTAAAATCTCAGCAAAAAGTATTTTTTTTAAAGTTATTATTGTTGTTATTATTATTAGTGTGGCATATCCTTTACCTTTATATAAACTTTATTTAAAAAACAAATTATAGCCTCCGAGTGGCGCAGTGGTAAAGTGCTCGCCCTATCATCCAGAGATCACGAGTTCGATTCCCGGATGATGCTGTAATAAATATAAAATTATAATTGTGCTGCATGAATATATTTCAATGCTATTCAAAAGTTTGGGCACCCCTGGTCAAAATTTGTTCTGTAAATAGTTAAGTGAGGAGAAGGTGGACTGACCCTCAAAATTTACAAAATTAAAAATTCCACATGTTAAACAGGATAAGTGCATTATATTTAGAACATCATGCCAATGTTTGAGAAGCCAAAAAAAGATTTGAGCTCTCAGATAATGTTTACCAAGGTCTCAGACCTTATACAGCCTGTGAGTGCCACTTTATTACTTTTCTTACAATCATCATTAAGAAAGGTCAGGCGATGGAAATTTGAAAGCTTTATACTGTAAATACTCTGACTACTCCTCAAGCCTTGTCCAAAAAATCAGCATGCAAGGGCTCCTCTAAGAGGTTCACTGGCACTTTAAAAATAAAAATAACTGATGCCCTCGAAGCAGAAGAATTCTATAGGACAGTAGCAAAATACATGCAGGTGGCTGTTTCCTCAGTCCATGATGTAATTAAAAAAAATTCCAGTTAACAGGAATGATGGAGGTCAAGTTGAAGTCTGGAGCCTTTTAGAGAACTGCTTTAAGTATTGCTAAAAAAGCAAATCGAAATGCTTGCTTGACTGCAAAGGACCATCAAGAAGATTTATCAGATCCTGGAGTGGTGGCGTAAATGTTCTACTGTGCAGTGTCACTTGAACGAATATGACCTTCACGGAAAAGTATTTCCGGGTATCTTGAGGACAAAATTCAGTGTCCGGCATTTCCAAATAATCCTGATGTATTTATGAAAACTCGTTTTTTGTGGAAATAGATCTTATTGGCTAAAATGAGCAACATTATGTTCAGGGAAAAATGGCAAAGAATTTCATTAAAAAGGGCATCTCTCTCAATCATCATTTGGGCTTGTGTTGCAGCCATTGGAATGGACATAATTTACGTATATTGACAGGGAAAAAAGTATTTAATGAAATGGCAGCAAAAAAGCAAAAGCAAAAAAGCTGCAGATGAAAAGTGGACGACGTCTTGAACAAGAGAACGATCCTAACTATGCCTCCAAATCTATAATGGGCTACCTCAAGACGAGCATGCTGGCTGTTTTAGCATGGCCCTCACAGTTCCCAAGCCTAATCATCATCACAAAAGAACAAGACGGCCGAAGCATCGCACAGAAATAGAAACACTTCAATAACGAATGGGCAAAAAAAAAGTTTAAAAAACATGTGCTCTCCTATGCAACGTTTTTCACTTTTTATATATTGCAATTGCATTTTGAGGTTGGATAAAGTTGACATGAGTCATCTTGGTTATTTTTATACATTTATTTTTTGCATCACAAAAAAATGCCATTTTTACGGGAATGTTTGGACTTTTTAGATCCACTTTAGCTGTCCACGAAAAACACATTTACAAGTTATGATCCTTGCCAAAGAGGGTGTTAAAAAGCACATACCATGCATGATGCCTAAATTTTAGCTTTGTTGGCTTTTTTGTTATTTTGAAGCTGTACAAGACGGAAATAAAAAAAGATTATTGCTTCAAATATAAAAACAATGTGTCATCTTGAACTTTATGCACTTCAGAGAACAGTTTGTGTTCTACCTACTTTCAGTTTTCAGAGTAGCAAAAGTTTAACCAGGGGTGCCCAAACTTTTGCTTGCCACATTACATGGCTTTTTATCGGTTTGAAAGTGAGCAAAGCACAGTAAAGCAATAATCTGAGCACACCGTCACATAAGAAACTGATTGACCGGCTAAAGTTCCTGCAATACAATGCATAGCCGCATGCTTATGCAATATTCAGTAATGCAATCACCTAATGATGAAATCTAATCATCATGATTCTGCACTCTATACAGCCACGATTAGCATAACTACATTAGAGTTTATTCATGGCCAAAAATAAACACAACAAAATATGATTAAATTGGTTTAATGGTTGAAAATGGTTAATTTAGAGAAGAAACTTATCAATTTAGAAAATCTACAAAGCTGTCAGTTAGATAAATGACTAAGGGTGCAACTATACCAGGAAACCCCCACACTCTTTCCTCCATTAAAAAAAAATACATGAAAGTCTGGCTCTTTGGAAGCAAAATAGAATAAATCTACGGTGAACAGATAATGTGAACAGTACACATGATATCCATCCATCTAGAAACCTCTGTAGTCCGAGTAGGAACCGTGGAGGCCAACGAAGACCAGTGTATTTATTCCACATTTTCTGCAACTGTGGCAGGAGCTGGTATGAACCTGTAACATCCCTGCTTATACTATACCACAAGTGCTTACACTGTACTTTTAAACAGAATCCTGAACAGATTTGCACATTGACCATTCCATTAGTTATATACAAGTTCTATTAAAAAAGTTTTTTAAAAAACCTGAGTATGGATCTGATAATTGTTGAGAAGATGCACAGAGTATGGATCGTTTACCAATAAGAACTGAACGTGTGTACACAAGCACGCTCGGGTAACTTTTACACAGAACTGTAAAAATTCAGACAGCCAATCGAAATTTTTTGACATGCCAGGAATGCATCCCATCATCCAGGAGTCAAATGGAATATCATTCATCTTGCCCCATCAAATAACGCTACTAAAGATAAAATAACTCTAAGTGCAAATGAATGATAGAATAATTGATCAAAATGGAAACGTCGCCATCATTTAACGAGAATCTTTTGACAAGACCCTGCCCTGAGTGGCTGTCCATGTCACCCATTACCTAAACATCAGACTGATCTAATCTGCCAGTGCGCCAGTTCGGAAGGTTTACTTCCAGTAGCATTGGAGATCTTTATTTGCAAATATTTTAATAATGGGTTAAAATTAAGCAGATCCGGTGAAGATTTTGACACCATGATATGTGCTATAATTCCTGCTTACTGGATGAGTAGAGAATGTATTGTACTTCCAGGGATGTCCATGTTTACAGAGCACACAGTGAATTGGAAGCAGTTAATTGGGTAATTGGAAAGTGGGATGTGGATATTGTGGATAGTTTAGTGTACTAAATCTAATTTTCAAGAAGAGTAAAATGTGATCATCCTATAAACTGATTTTGTGTTCCATGTGTGCTGTCTGGATCCCATTAATGTTTACACTTTGTCTTTGGGCTGCGGCTAATGGCTCTATAAAAACTGGACACTCGTATCTAGTGCCTCTCTGCAGTGAGAACTTTGTGATCGTAGTTCATTAGCATAAATTTGGCCTTTGGGGATGTGGAGAGAATTTTTATTCAATGAATAAACGAGTGACCAAAAGCTAATTTATAAAGTGCGGTACAAAAAAAAAAATTTGTCGAAGGCTTTCTGTTAAGCCTTTAAGTGTTCTTAAGTACTATTATTATTGCTGATTCTAGATTTGTACGTGACGTGTAATGTTTCAGGTGGAGGAGTCTTTATACAGTACATATGTTGGTGGCTGAATGACCAGCAAGACCCTGACTAATAGAATTGAAACATATAATAAAATGAATAAATGTTTCAATTCTATTTGTTAGAACATTATTTTGCTCAGTGTTGATTAGTAATCAGAGAGTAATGTGTTAGGTGAAGTGATATAACGGCTATATCCATTCTGTCCGTAGTGCCATATTCTGTTTCATTTTTTTAAAATTAAGTTTGTTAAATAGTGACAATAAGTTTGTAAAATTGTACAAAACTCTACCTGGCAATTTGGTATTGGTGACAAAACCTTTAATGTCTTCTGTGTCCTGATCTGCAAGTGCTGATTATATTATAGGCCTTGAAAGAATGATCTAAATGTATTATTAA
Organism: Clarias magur; assembly: GCA_013621035.1. Taxonomy (NCBI): domain Eukaryota; kingdom Metazoa; phylum Chordata; class Actinopteri; order Siluriformes; family Clariidae; genus Clarias; species Clarias magur. The sequence goes on along the minus strand of QNUK01000188.1, from coordinate 760,435 downwards.
TTCCCTCTCAGGGTTGTGTGGTCTTTCCCGCTGAATTATTGCTAATCGGAATTGTCGTTCCTTTATTTTGTTTGTTGAGGTTTATTATGTTTCCTCGATTTATGCCCAAATCTTCATAGTAGAAACTGAGTTTTTCAATGATGAGGTCATTATATTATATTGAGTTTCCTTAATTGCATTCCTGTGCTTTCTGGGAGGTTGGTTGCTGTTAGTCCCTCTAATTCCCAAATCATTTGTTCTAAATTATTTTTGTTTTCAATATTTCTACTTTTTCTTACATGATATTATTTTTCCTCCGAGATCAGCTTCATATTTGACCATTTATTTTAATAAAGGATGCCGACTCGTGACGTAGCTATCAAATTCCAGATTTTTCAGTAGTCATATGCTAAAGCTCCATCTAAACACAATCGGCGCGATATATGAACATGATCATTGACTGTAATCAAAGGAATATATATATATATATATATATATATATATATATATATCACTGTGTTACTGGTTAGAAAGAAATCAATGTGAGAGTGTGTGCAGTGAGCTGTTGAGTATTATGTGTATCCTTTGGTGTGTGGGTGTTGTAGGCGCCAACAAAAGCCAAGGTCAAAGACATGAACTGTCTTATTGTTCCTGTTATTGGTTTGTCAGTTCTGCGTGTTATGTGCACTAGTCGTTTTTTATCGAATTCTGAGCTGATGACTGTGTTAAAGTGATGACTGATTATGCTTGAGGAATCTGGGATGTTTGCAAGATGTGTGAAGAAGAAAAAATCTTTTGTATTTGGTTCAAATATGACAGTACTGTGGAAAAGTCTTGATCCACCCCATACTTCTTCATATTTTGTTTCCAAAGAGCACAAGTTCCTTCAACACAACTAGTTCTGAGAAATAGTTTAACAGGCTTGCTGAAGGACTTTTCATGCTCTCATTTGTGGCAGGTTATTCCTCTCATATTCAGGCCAGTCCTTGTACCTGAGTAGTTTTAGAGAGTTTAGTTTTTTTTGTTTTATTAAGCCACACAGTTAGCTATAAAATATTCTAGAATAAAAATCATCTACGAGAAGTCATGAACTAGTGAGAAATGTTGCAGATGTTCAAGCCGGTGATTAGTATAGTGGTGATGTTGAAGGCTAAGTGGTTGGAACAGACGAGAGGGGAAATGATGTTGCTGCCAGGGTTGTTGCATAAACAACCAATTTTTTAAATAGCATATATTTGATTGTAGCCTATCTGACTAAAAATGTCTTCCCATTCCTTTAACTTAATCTACATAAACTAATGACATTTATTGTGAAGAAATGAGGGATAGCTATTGTCACGGCGTGCGCCCAAATCTATTATCGCCCCTCGCTCACTTCGTAGGCTCCCTAAGTAGGCGGCACTCCTTCTGCAGGTGTGCGAAGGGACGGGCCGCCTATGCGGGCCGGCTGGCATTGATTAACGTTAATAGGATCTCGGGCTTGCTCCGCATTATAAAAGCAAGGCGCGGAGTTTAGTCCGGGGTCCGAGAAGAGCGTAACGCGGTGGAGCTTGAGATTGGCACGCGAGTGGGGCAATAGAACGAGCCCCAGAGACTTAAAAAGGACAATGGATTTCCGCCCTTTGATCTGAAAGAGCTGCGCGAGCTCCCACAGCATCTTTTGCCTTCGCGTCCTCGCCGCCGACGAGGAAAAGGCCGCGAGGAGGACAGCGTTAAGGCCACCGATCCCAGCCGGGAAAGCCACCCAGCCGACGGACGTCCGAGTGAGACTCCCGCCTGAGGCCGCGCCCACAGAGAGCTGGGATGGGCCAGGGCGGCCATCGACAGTGGGGAGGAACCGAGAGGGCGCGTGCATTCCTTCCCTTTCTCTCCGTCCTCCCTCCTTTTTCCCTTTCCTTTCCCTTATTTATTCCAAATAAATTACCCTTTTCCCCTAAGCTCTCGCCTCGTGTCTGTGTTTCACGGTGCCGTCCGTGCAACTTTGGGTCAAACCCGTTACACTATATATTGTAGAATTGCTACAAATCAGGACTTTCATTTAATTTTAGGTTTAAAATAGGTCTAGCAGACAATCAACAAAGATCAGAACTGAGAAATGGGGAAAATAAATGATTTGGAGTCAAATTAAATGCAATACCAGAAGAGAAAAGATGATGGCATGGCATTCATTATTTTCACTTTGGCAGGAAGAATAGGGTATTTTTCCAATGTATTTTTGCATTTCAAACTGTAGAGTGAGCGTCTACATGGGTCACCCAGCAGTGTAAACTTGCTAGTGTTTTTGACAAGCTGGAGAACAAAATACACAAATTTTTTTATAAAATGTTCCGGTTCACACTCGAAAATTTTTCAAATAGGTGTATGCACAGTTGTAGCCAACAGTCATTGATAAATCATAGATTATATAAATTCTAAAACGTTTTTTGCTTGTGCATGTCTTTATTCCTTTACATACAGGAACCCCAAATTGGTATATGTGGTCAACAACAACTGTAACATTGTGATTGTGTGGCTATAAGTGTGTGTGGAATCTATTGTAGCAGGCCTACATCTAGTAAACCTGCGCTGGTCTGAAAATCCCTCATTATTGCTGCCTTTCTGCTGCCAAATTTTATTGTAGCAACAGCAATGTGAAACATCTATGACATGTTATTAATTAGTTCACAGCTGGAAATTCTAGGAAAGAACTTGTGTGCACAGAGATGCTTTTGTTGTATTTTTTGCTGGCTTCTCCTAAAGTGAAGAGTTGCCACCAGAGATCACATAAAATCGCACTGAGGAAACAAAATCGACTGATGAGCAGCTCATCACTCTCCAGACGTTCCTCTGCTGCTTAAAAATATTCCTCACTGCACAAAGCTCTGTGTGGCAAATCTTCAAACAAGGCATCATTCCAAGTTATCTTTAGACATGCCTTTTAAATTATTTTACTTTACATTCCATGTAGTGTTGGTTGTGTGCACCTTGTTGTGAGCATCATAGGTAGTAATTAAATGAATAAGTGAAAATTGAGCACAACATAATTAGTCCATCTGTGATTGCATACACACAGTTGTACATTAACATGCACATTCCCTATCGCAAAAGAATACCTCCACAACTTAAAATCTATTAATAGTTTATGAACAAAATTATTTTATGAACAGCAGCATGCCCTCTAATAAATGAGAGTCCGGAAAAAGTCAGCGCCGTCTTGTTCTTCCAGTAGTTATTGCAAGAACAAGACAGCGCTGACTTTTTCTGGCACAGGACTAACGTTAACCCTTGATTTGTTCCTAAGAAATACTTCATCAGTAAACCGTTGTAATAAATGAACTAAATATTGTTGATAAAAGGTGTCATAATGAAGGAGTGGCTCATGACCATAGATTATGTGGGGGCAGAACATAATTCGTGTCCAATTTATTTATTCTTTTTTTTTTAGAGAGAAATCCTATTACAGTCACCTAAAAAAACACGTATTGTATCTGCCTGTATTTCTCAGATCTACAACTCAATTTGCAGAAATGCAGCCCCAAACTTGCAAGGAACCTTCACCATGCTTCACTGCTGCCTGCATACACTCACTATTCTACCTCTCTCCAGCCCTTCGGCAAACAACCTCCCTCCTGCTACAGTCAGTCCAGACCACATGCATTTTTGTGCATAGCTGACTCGCTTAACCATGTTTCCACATTGGAGGTATGGCTTTTGGGCCCCAATTCTTCCATGAAGACCACTTCTGACCATACTTCTGCAGACAGTAGGTGGGTGTACCGGGGTCACACTGGGCATCTTCATTTGTCTTTCATCTGCTTCATTAAGCTTCCTTGGCTGAACACTGAGTCTCTAGTCCTTTAGACCTCAAAATTTTGTGCATCTAAATAGCTTGAACAGCACATCTTGAAACCCCGGTCTTCTTTGAAATCTTTGCATGGGAAAGAAATTGACATTTAGGCATTTGGCAGACGCTCTTTTCCAGAGCGACTTACAAAAGCGCTTTGAAGTTTCCATCATTGGAAAGATCCTTCTGGGCTACTAGGTAATGAACTAGAAGTATCATGACTCAAGAGCTGTTGGTGAAATTATATATATCATTTCACATATATAAATAATTCTTTCTTGTCTTTAATTAATGATCATTGATAAATTCCGTCTTCTCAATTAGCACTTCTTGTAGTTCTCGGTTTTGTCATAGGGACAGTAATAACTCTATATAGAGATAAATCCATGCTGTGCAACCACTAGAAAGGCAGTCAATTCTGTCTCATAATCATCATATAGCATTTTTTATTTGTTGGCCAATTATATATATATATATATATATATATATATATATATATATATATATACACACACACACACACACGTGGACAAAATTGTTGGTACCCTTCGGTCAATGAAAAAAAAAACTCATAATGGCCACAGAATTAACTTTAATCTGACAAAAGTAATAATTAAAAAAAATTCTATGAATGTTAACCAATGAAAGTCAGACATTGCTTTTCAACCATGCTTCAACAGAATTATTAAAAAAAAAATAAACTCATGGAACAGGCCTGGACAAAAATGATGGTACCCCTAGAAAATACTGAAAATAATGTGTCCAAAGGGACATGTTAATTCAAGGTGTGTCCACTAATTAGCATCACAGGTGTCTACAATCTTGTAATCAGTCAGTGGGCCTATATATAGGGCTCCAGGTCGTCACTGTGTTGTTTGGTGACATGGTACGTACCACACTCAACATGGACCAGAGGAAGCGAAGGAAAGAGTTGTCTCAGGAGATTCGAAAGAAAATTACAGACAAGCATGTTAAAGGTAAAGGCTATAAGACCATTTCCAAGCAGCTAGATGTTCCTGTGACTACAGTTGCACATATTATTCAGAAATTTAAGATCCATGAAACTGTAGCCAACTTCCCTGGACGTGGCCGCACGAGGAAAATTCATGACAAATCAAAGAGACGGATAATCCCAATGGTAACAAAAGAGCCCAGAAAGACTTCTAAAGAGATCCAAGGTGAACTTCATGCTCAAGGAACATCAGTGTCAGATCGCACCATCCGTCGTTGTTTGAGCCAAAGTGGACTACATGGGAGACGACCAAGGAGGACACCATTGTTGAAAACAAATCATAAAAAAGCCAGACTGGAATATGCCAAACTACATGTTGACAAGCCACAAAGCTTCTGGGAGAACGTCCTATGGACAGATGAGACAAAAATGGAACTTTTTGCCAAGGCACATCAGCTCTATGTTCACAGACGGAAAAATGAAGCATATCAAGAAAAGAACACTGTCCCTACTGTGAAACATGGAGGAGGCTCTGTTATGTTCTGGGGCTGCTTTGCTGCATCTGGCACAGGGTGTCTTGAATCTGTGCAGGGTACAATGAAATCTCAAGACTATCAAGGGATTCTAGAGAGAAATGTGCTGGCCAGTGTCAGAAAGCTGGGTCTCAGTCGCAGGTCATGGGTCTTGCAACAGGACAATGACCCAAAACACACAGCTAAAAACACCCAAGAATGGCTAAGAGGAAAACATTGGACTATTCTAAAGTGGCCTTCTATGAGCCCTGACCTCAATCCTATTGAGCATCTTTGGAAGGAGCTGAAACATGCTGTCTGGAAAAGGCACCCTTCAACCCGGAAACAACTGGAGCAGCTTGCTCATGAGGAGTGGGCCAAAATACCTGCAGAGAGGTGCAGAAGTCTCATTGACAGTTACAGGAATCGTTTGATTGCAGTGCTTGCCTCAAAAGGTTGTGCAACAAACTATTAAGTTAGGGGTACCATCATTTTTGTCCAGGCCTGTTCCATGAGTTTATTTTTTTAAATAATTAGGTTAAAGCATGGTTGAAAAGCAATGTCTGACTTTCATTGGTTAACATTTATAGAATTCTTATTTATTATTACTTTTGTCAGATTAAAGTTATTTCTGTTTTCTTTCATTGACCGAAGGGTACCAACAATTTTGTCCACGTGTGTATATATATAATTTTTTAACAGAATCTAAATATGCGAAGGTGTGACTAAGAACCATATTAAACTTGAAATTTGTTGAATGGCTGACATACACAGACCAGCCACGACATTAAAACTGACAAGTGAAGTCTATAGCAGTGTCTCATTGCAGGAGAACCTGTCATGGGTGAGATAGGCAGCAAGTGAGCAGTCAGTTCTTAAAGTTGAGGTCTTCAGGAAAAATGGACAAGGTTAAGGATCTGAGTGACTTTGACAATGCCCAGGTTTACTGGGTCAGAGGATCTCCAAAATGGCAGTTCTTCAGAGAGATGTTTACAGCATGCAGTGGGTATTACCCACCAAAAGTGGATCAAGAAAGGATACTCAGTGAGCTGGTTAGAGGATCATGGGCGTCCAATGGTCATTGCTGATGATGGGGAGTGAGGGCTAGCCTGTCTGGTCTGATCCCGCATAAGAGATATTTAAGCACAGGGTGTTTAAAAAAAACGGTTCCTATGTCAGAAAACTGCATCATAGCACGCTGTGTATGGAGCTTTTAAAGGGCGGCCCAATCTGAGAGCCCATGCCGACACATGTCCATTGTTGAGAGCAACTATAACACGCACATGAACATTAGATCTGGGGCGTCAGAAGTGGTCTAATAAATCATGTTTTCTTTTACATCATGTACAAGGCTAGATGTGTGCGAGACACTATGAGAATAAGGCAATCCAGCAAAGACTGTTTGATGCTCTTTGATGATCTAAGCATTGTTTAGGTGAACCAAGACCAAGAACATGACGAAATCAACCTGATTGAGCAAAGAGGACCTATATAATATTAGTTGGGTGGTTTTCGTGGTGTTGCTGATTTAGCTTATATGGTTGTACTTCTCTCACTCCAGCCCCTACGGACAAACAATCAATATAGTAATTGCAAACGTTTTATTTCTGATAGTGCTTTATTGTAACCCAACAGACTGCCATACCGAATAAACATTTCTTTCACAGATTAAATAAGTATCGTGCTTTGAACCAAATTATCAATTATATGTTCTCAGAATTCTTATTTTCTATTACCTTTAATCTTTGCAGTCCTTAAGCATGCAAAGTTACTTGTTAATAACCTGTAACTTGAATTATATTAAGAACTCAGACATAACTACAATGCTACCTCTTTTTCTGCATGTTCTCGCCAGTGTCCTTGTGACTGTGACCCAGTAGAGAAGCTTAATTAACTACTCCTGGTATGTTATGCTCATCCTCTTTCCCGTTCTCAATTTTTCAAGAATAGAGAAAGAGAATTCAAGAAACTAATTATAGCACCTTATTCTTTGTTTTATGCTAATTTTGTTATTAATTAATCTGCACCCAAGAAGTGTGCATTGAGACACATTGGGTGAATATAATTCATGTGCTTGACTTATTACCTATCGTGGCTGTGTGTTACCTATGGTTTGTGTCAGTGTGTAGCAGTATGGGCACTGGAGAGGCGAAGTAACTCATGTATAATTTTATGAATTTATAAATAGAAACCTGTATTTCAACTCAGAACGGTGAGACGTTTTTTTTTTTTTTTTTTTAATACCGTGCCCAGATTTAGCTGAATGGCGGAAAGTGTGCAATGATCAAATTGCTTGAGACAAATTTAAACACGTCTTGATGAGCTTTGATTTAAATGGAGACCAATGACATAGCAATTTGAGAATCTTGCCGGTTATGTAAATACTACCGAACACTTATTAACCTTAATCTGCACAATGAGATAGGTGATCTGTGTCCATTGTTGTATTAGACCTTTAACAGAGTTACACGGAATGTTTTTGAAAATACCTGTTTTATGTTCAGTTTCAGATTTAACCACCCACTCGTTCCTGAATCCAAGCAAAATCTCTGTATGCCAGACATAACTCTGCTTATACATTTTCACATGGATCACTAGATTTCAGTACTCGTGTACTGCAGTTAACCAACCCGCCAAATCATTAAAGCAGTGCATTAAATCATGGAGGTACAATTTATAAGCTTCAGGTGACGTTAAGGGGAAAACTGATACCTCATTGACTCTGACCATGACAAGGGTTTTACTGCCAGATGAGCTGCTCTAAGAATATCAAAAACTGTTGATCCTCTGGGATGTCCATGGATTCACTAAAGCCAACAGAATAATATGCAGTGAGCTTCTGCTCTGTGAGTGAAAATGACTGGTTTATAAGAGCACTCAGAGAAAGGAATGGCTGGGCTCATTAGAGATGACAGGGAAGATATTTAAGTTGCCGTAAGTTAAAAAAAAAAAAAAAAAAAGACTCTAAAAGCATTTCAAAAGCCACAACCAAACAGGCCGCAGTGACCGCAGATAGCTTTCCCCATTTTTACTTCACAGCTTTGTGACAATTCAAGCAAATTCTGAACGTGCATATCAATTTAGTGTGCTAAAAGCTTCCAGAGATAAGTCGTCACAAGCCCTGCTTAACGCATGCCTAAATCACCAAACTTTGCACCATGTGGTTTAGACTGGAAGCATTCCTGTTTAAACTTTGCCAAATCAAGCACAGGGCCGAAATGAAAACGTATACAGTATATTATGGTCTAGATTTAACTTCCAACCTTAGCATCGCTCAGTGAAGCAACTGTTCAATCTGTAAGGCTCAACTTTACATCCAGCAGCACAGCGACACCAGTAACTGGCAACAATATCAACGCAGGTGGCATCATTAGCACATGGCGAACTCTTGCAATCATCGGTCTTCATCTCAGAGAGAACTCCTGTGTACCCTGGCTGGCACCGGCAGGTGTAGTTGTACTGCTGGTTCACACAGACGCTCTGAGCACTGCTTTCCAACGCCATAGTCAATGTCAAGCTCGCAGTAGACCCCAGTGTATCCGTGGTCACACCGACAACTGTCGATTCATTAGAAATAACTAAATGCTTCCACGTGTAAATAAATAACCGAGATTGTGTATAAATGGTTTTGAATCTTTTAACCGACTCACACTTGCTGTATAACCAACTTATTGACCCAATCTCTGTTGTTTACATATTTACATAATGGTCTGTATTCAAGCTCACACACTGGCATGAATTTCTTAGAGTGTACAACAACTCCAAGCAAACAACAAACATGGGGAAAAAGAACTGTAAAGAAATATGCAATGTATATAATCTTATATGATTTAATAAACTGCTTGATGAAAAAATAACATAACTGCATTAAAAAGAAAGATGTAATTTAGTTTGGCTGTTACAGACTATATAAACACAGTGATTAGTATTCTAGTCATCATGGTTTGTATTCAGCTGGTGAAATCTTGAACCAAATTTCCAGTTCATGAAATAAAACAGCTGTGTTTAGATAGGATGACTCATGCATAGGTCACTATAAATTGCTTAGAATAAAAAATGATAACTTTTCCTATTGACATCCTACAGTAGTTAAGCCTTATTGGTAGCTGACCTGTGTTTTTACATGCCTTAGGAAATCATTATTTAGTGTGCCGCTGGTTTGCAGAATCCACAAATAAAAATTTTTTCAGGGTAAATTGCCACCAGAAACCAGGAACTTCATCCACATGAGTGGATCCATTACGACAGCACTGCTGAGTGCAGTCATTAATGTTAAGCAAACATGTGGCCCTGTCCAACCTGGTGCACCGATGCCCTTGTACTGCAGATGAAACACTGTCCCCTATTGCTGCACACCTAAAACTAGAACACTGTATTATCTACAATCCACACTTACAAATGCATATGCATGCAGATATGATTTGGGTGCAATTATGAAGAGGAACCTTTTGATAATGAATTCTAAATTCTGAATAGTGACAAGGTGTTGATTAAGCAACATCACACTCAAGGTCATGACGTTATATGGTTTTAATACAATAATACCAACAGATTAGGATCCGTTTGCTTAATCCCAATCTGTAGAGCTCTTGAAACAAAAGGTTTTTCGCCAACATATGCACATTAGTGTAATTAATGGGGGAAAAAAAAGTTTTAAATGTAAATCTCATGAGTTTCTCTTTAGGTTTCCACTTATTCCCAAATAGCATTAAATGGAACCTTGGTGCGCTTTGTAGGGCACACAATCCCTTGTTCCACATACCTACTGTAGTAGGGCCATTGATCAGGGGTTAGAGAGGGATTTGGGATTCAGCCTAGTGTTTATGCATTAGCCATGAGCATAACAACAGAGTCGATTCGGACTGATTTTTATGCGAATCATAGCTTCAGTTCACTCATTCAGTATGAGTGACGGTATGACTAACAACCTCAAGGAACTAAACAACGTGCTCTCATTGTTTTACACTACAGTTAAAATGTAGTGGAACCAGCAGCAGGGATTCCCTTGGTTGTTTACAGACATTGCACAATGTTAACTACATTTTTAAATTTTACCCTTCTAGTCATTGAGTATTTATATCAGGCATGCATTATTCCTTACTCATAAAAACACTTGTTTCTTAATCTTTCTCACTATGACCGAAGATTATCGATATAAAACTGCTTTATATCTTTCACTCTCTGAGGTCGTATAAACCTCAGCAGTACTGTATGAGTCAGCAGTGAAAGTGCAATCCCACTGAGAGCATATTTGAGCAAACATTAGCATGTCAACTGTAACAGTCAAGCTTCTACTCTAAACCAGATGTTTTTCCTTCCATTTGTATGTAAAATAGTCCTATGAACTAGAGTCTTTTGAAGTCCACAATTTTCTTATCAAATATGTCTAATTCCAGGCACTACATGACATTTTAGGGGAAAGTAGCACAGTAACAATAAATAATTGTGTCTTTCTACTTTGTTTGTGCCAACTTAGTAGTTGGAGGTCAATAAACTATTTAACATGGTCTGAGCCACAAATAAAGCAGCTCCTCAGAGAGATCCTGCGTTTCCTACAGGACATGTCAAAGTGCAACGTCTCAGCCCAGCCCAGGAAAAAAAAAAAAAAAAAAAACTTACTAGTAATCTGTTTTTAATCTGTACAGCTGAATAGTTAATGTGGGAAATTCAGTATAATCCTGGTCAGGTGAGTTTATCCTGGCAACGCTGTGCTCAACAAGAGAGAATTCATTCCAGAGGGGACACTAGTCTATGATGAAGCAGAATTCAGCTAAATTCAGACATGATTATTTAAAGATCGTTCAAGCATCAGTGCTGAAAATATGTATTTTTTAAAATGAAGTTATCATGTTTTTTTTTTTTTTTTAAGCGCTCTGGGGTGCTAACCTGGTACAAACTGACTGAAATAAACTTTTGAAAAATAATTTAGAAAGTTTCTTTATATGACTGAGGCTTGATTAGTTAAGGCCCAGCAGCATATGGTGGGCAAAATAAAATTGCAGTACTTCTCTGCAAAAAGCAAGGAAGAATGACTGAATCCAACAAATAGCATGACCGCGAAATTATATGTCTCCATTATGTCAGTTTTACAGTTTTTTTTCCCCGAAAAGAAGCATGAAGTATTACAAGCTGTTATAAAATATTTTGTGCATTACTTCTCGGAGTTACAAGGGCCCTAAAGGTACAATACTGGGATGCACCATATTTGGTCGGATTGGTCATCAACCAAGGACAGATACAGACAGTACACTGCCTAGCAAAAATAAATAAAAACTGCACACACTAATATTTCATTCGTTCACCTTTTACCTTTGACTGCAGAACACAATGTGTTGGCCAGTTCATGTGTAAAATTATTCCCTTAAATCTGAGAAACATTCTTTCACAATTTGAGGTCTGGATTATCCTCGTGTCATCAGGAAAGAACATTTCTCATAATTTTATTATTAAGGTTTTATTCATTTTATTGCCACATGATGCTCTAATGAGTCTAGACCTGACCAACTGAAGCAACCCTAGATCATAACACTACCTCCAGAGACTCATACAGTAGGCAGTATGTATGATGGGTACATCGCTTCGTGCACTTCGCTTCTTACCCTGATGCACTCACCACCCTGAAAGAGGGTCAGACTGGTCAATGACCTTTTAAATTCCAATCTTAATACTCCAGCAAATTGAAGTGTGATTCCAGGCCCTGCCAATATGTGGTTTACAAAAAACAAGTGGTTTTCTTATGGTTACATAGCAATTAATCCTGAGCGGGTTTTTATTATTGAATTCTTACCATGCAACTTCAAGCGCTTAAGTGATCTCCATTTATATATATATATTTCTAACCACATCTCTTCCACAATGCACTATTCCTACAGGTTTCAATAATGTGTTAAATTGTGCCAATTACAGTAATTTCAAATCCTTTAGCTGTTTATCTCTCTCTCTCTCCTTAATTTTCTTACATAAATGGTACGTACATAGACACCAAGCACCAAGTGCAACAAATGCAGCAAACCTACAGTAGTGCTGGTGATGAGATTTGACCTATTTGAAATCTATCTGCTACTCATCATCTGTAAAGCCTTCATAACGGTTCTTAATTGGTGATTCTGAGGCTGGTAATTCTAAATGAACTTCTCCTCTGAGGCAGAGGTAAGTTTTGGACTTGTCCTCCTGGGATGGTCTACATGAGAGCCAGTATCATCATGGTGTGTGCTGGACTGTGCAAATGCATTTGACAATATTGTTCTTGCAAGAACTATTCCAGAAAGTTTTACCTCCGTGCTGTATACTATATCTTGTAACTGAGTAAAAGCAGAAATTCCCTATGGCAAATATTGCTCAAATATAAGTAATAGCCTTTCATTTCCTTGTGTACATGAATAATAGTCAGCAGGTGGTGAAATTCCCACTTCAAACACTACAAACTCAAATGTAGTTATATAGGATATATTTGCTGTACTTTTGCATGGAGTAAAAGTAAAATACATCCTCTAATAAAACTACTTAAGCAAAGGACAGATGCATGAAATAAATGCACTTTAATAAAGTAACAAAGTACATGTACTCAGCAGATGTGTTTGCTATGGTGTCTAGAACCACAATGTTAGTAGCAGATCCACTGGGTGCTGTGAGTTGTAGGGTGATTCCATGAGGCTGACTTGTTTGTCCGGCACATTCCATGGACCCTCAATCAGATTAGGGTCTCAGGGATTTGGAGGCCATCATTGGCATTTTTGCCCCATGCCCAGCCCTGAGTGTTTTGACATCTTTCTATCATGATCAGCCTTGACTTTTTGTCAGCAATTTGTGCTACATTAACTTTTCTATAGGATTAATAATCAATGTGACCTGGCGGTGGTGTTATGTTGATGCTGTGGCTGCTTGGTGTATAATAACTGCAATATACAGTACTAACAATGATGAAATGTGTTGTATATAGAACAACATATATTTAAAACGGCTGCTTTTTAATATTTTATAAAATCACAGTGATTACGCTGTGCACTTTATGATCATTAGTGCATTAAACACCTTATGTACCATGCTTCTAGCCTTTTTTCCCCCAAATATTTTGACTCTTTCATCAGTGCTAGATTAATTAGTTAATTTGTAAAATGTATGTGTAAAAGCTTTAAAATGGACCATGCATCTTTTCCCTCCATTTTCAAACATTCACACCAATCAAAGCCATTCATGCAGTGAGTCATTTAAATGATTTTTTCTCCTTTCATTCCTACTGGAGTCTTTAAATGTAGAAATGGTGCCATAAAGCTCTGAGTCAGGTCTGTTTACCATGAAAACCAGCCTAAGAGCACAAAATTGGAGTGAAGGCTTTTAAAAGCAGCATGGATGTAGCAACTTCCACTTGTAATGGGGCAGCTGTCGCATCACTATGGACACATATATATGAACAACAAAGTCACTCTACCATGCTTATCTTTTTCTGCTTCACAGTGGCAACCTAGAAGGTAGAACAGTGTCAGGAATGAAAATGAAAGCGTGATAACCAATAATATTTAAGAATCTTTTTAGATTTTCCAATTTGTTGTAAAACTTCTGAAATGTGGGAAATCAATTTGAAAATGCTCTATTTTTTTTTTTTTGTCCAAACATCCAGTCAATGAAGAACTCCATTTTCCACTAAAATTTTCTTGAGACAAATGTAAGGTCATCTGCTCAGCAGCTTAAACTGGCCAGAAATTGGGTCCTGCAACACACGATGATCCCAAACACCAAGCAAAATCGACAAATCTAAAGGGACAAAACAACATATAATCAAAATGTTGAAACAGCCAATTCCAACCTCAACCACTGAGATGATGTGTAAGGACGGTAAGAAAGCTGAGCATAAACAAATGCTCTCGAACATTAATGAACTGAAGCAATATTGTAAAGAAGAGTAGACTAAAATTTCTTCAAAATGATAAACTCCTACAGAAAACATTTACAGTCAAGTTTAAAAGTTACTATATCCTCTTTTAATTCTGTGCGTTTTAATTCAGGTGAGGTCATCTGTCTGACAGCCAAAGCTTAGTTGAAATTGGGTCATGCGACAATAATCTGAGGCACACCAGTAAATCAGGATGGCTGAAAGAAAAAAGAATCAAGGTTTTGAAAGGGTCTAGTCAAAGTCCAGACCTCAAGCCAATTGAGATGCCCTGTCGGGACCCTGGCGGGACCTTAAGAGAGCTATGCATATGCAAATACCCCAAAACCTCAAAGAACTGAAGCAATATTGTAAAAAAGAACAGGCCAAAAATTCCTCCACAACAATGTGAGAAACCAATAAAGTCATACAGGAAACGAATTATTAGGAGCCAAGCACTATGACATCATCATGATGACGACATGACTATGAGGTTATCGCTATCACTCTGATAATGCTGATTTTAATAATGCTCATCTCGGTTTCTCAATCCCGGCCCAAAACATTGAGGATGCAAAATTGCGAAGGGATATTTGATGTATCAAATTGTTCAGCCATGGTGCCTAATAACTGCCTGGGTGACATCATATTAAGTTACATCACACTGAGTGACATCAGTATCTGGGCCTTTTTGATGGTCTTAATAAATACCTAACTTTTTCTATCTGCAATTGTTTTTGTAAATGACATTATATTGTAGCATCCCAGAAAAAAATGGTACTCAAATGGTAGACGGTTTTCTTTCATGAAAATGTTTAATATTTTCACATAAATATATCGGCAGCATTTTGATCAAAGGAGAGATGGAAAGTGCAAAGTGAAAGTGTGCGTCGAAGTGGGCAGCTTTATTTCACTCATAAAATTCTCAGATCACAAACAACAACATAGTACAATGTGGTTGTAAAATAGCCTTTTAGCGAATGTAAAATGTTTTGCGTGAACCCGGCCCGCACTGTCACTTTGCAGAGTTTTGATCAAAGGCAGATGTACATGCGAGCCGATATGAGAGATTTTAAAAACATGCAGTTTCTCTTCACATAATCCTCCAAAAATACAACACACATATATACCTACTAAATAAATGCTGCCTTTGCTACGCTTCGCGAAATGCACAGCCATGTGAGCCGCTTTATTTCGATCATAAAATACTATAACGTATTTTTGCTGTTTTTTTTTTTTTTTTTGTGCATAAGAATTGTTTTTATTTTTGGTTTCTCTTCCTGATTCCCTGTGAGGAATCTGAGTGTATACTGACAATCTTATCATTTTGATTCATACACATTCACATTTCATACAAGCTTAATTCTTTTGATTGTGTAAAGCTGCTTTGCGACAATGTTGTTAAAAACGCTATACAAATAAAATTTAATTTAATTGAGTCCTGGTGAAGCCTGATTTCACCTGAGCCAGGTATCAATAGGTCTTACATATTCATGAAAAGTCATGGATTATTCAGTGAAACTGAGGCTCTGCTGAAAAAGGTTAGCCACATCAGTCACTTTACCCCATATAAAAAATGTCTGAGTGTAATAATTTAGTTGTTTTGCTGTAGGCACACACCCAACACTTTCATGAACACAGTTCTGCGTTCAAAGCAATCAGGTAGATTTGAGATCTGAGCCACTCCAAGACATTGATTTTGGTATCCTTACGAAGTATGGACACTTTGGAAGTATGCTTGGGGTCACTGTTAATTTGAAAGACCCATTTGGGTCCAAGCTTTAACTTTTTGTCTGAAGTTGTTGGTTCACTATATGCACATAATTTTCCTTCCTCATGATACCATCTATCTTGTGAAGTACCTCCTTGAAAAAAGTACGCTCACAACATGGGAAGCAGCTGCAAACCATATTTGTCTTTTTTGTGATTTTGGAACAGATGCTCCTTGCTGAGCACCCTTTTAGATTACCAGTCATGTTTTACTGTGGATATAGATTCTTTTATACCCGTTTGCTTCAATATATGCTGTTGTTCTGGGATTGATTTGTATTTTTGTACCAAAGTATTCGTTTTCTTCCTATGTAGCATAATGGCTTGGTGTCTTAGATGTGATGACATCAGCCTTTACCTTTCCGGTAACCAGTTCGAGGAAGTTGACACTTGACAGGTAAGAAAAATGCTGCAGCATGCATCGCTTAAACAACAGCATTTAGTGTTTCCGCCTTTGAAGCTCCCGGGGTGCGTGACACCACCCTTCTTACATGCTGCTTTCCTGCTTACACAGATGAATCAGCGATGTCTCATCCATCCACCTTGTGCGGTGAGCTCTGACAGGTGAATTGGCAGCGTTCAGTCCGTCCACCTTTGTGAAATGAGCTTGGTCAGGTGAGTTGGTGATATCCAGTGTATCCTCCTCTGTGAACTTTGCAAAGCGAACTCTAACATGAACTCTAACATTCTGTCCTTTTGCCATTATTCAACATGTTTAAATGGGTGAAAGAGCAGCACTCTGTTGAAATAAGCTTAAATAGGTGAAAGAGTGGCATTGTGTCATCAGATTGGTGCAACAACAGCATAGTGTGCTCGGGCTGGTAAAATAACAGCATAAAGTTTATGCGGTTAAATCACAACATAGTGCGCTCACCTTTAAAGTCCCCAGGGTGCAGGGTCTCGTCCGGCTCACATGCCAATCTCGTGTGCAGGCTGGTCCATGTTGGCAGCATCAGAGTGGTTTCCCCTGGGCAGCTGTTCCTGCATGTTTTTTAATGTGGCTTTGCTTTCCGTTCGCTGTAGCAGCCAGCCAGCCCTGTCCAGCCATCTATTAGCGTGGCCACAGAGCGAGGACTTCTGACGTTCAGACAACTTACCCTGACTGGGAACAGTGGCCTTAACGGCGAACACAGGACTTTTCCTGGGGCTTGGCGCAGATAAAAGTTCTTTGGCCTCTTTTCCCCTTGTCGTGATCAAACAGCAGCTTCCTCAACCTTTGAAGTCCTTCGGAGTCTTAAACTCTGAATTTTACTCTCGCCAGTGTTGCTCTAGACTCTCGATAAACTAACTTTTTTTTTTTTTTTAAATGTGGTGAAAGTCCAAGATCCATTCCTTAATTCCTCTTCAGCCGTGCCGAATCTAGTGGCCCCGCCTCTTCACACACCTGCAGAAGTGGACGCAGCCTCTGTAGGGAGCCTTCGGAGTAAGCAAGGAGCAAAAAATTTGGTCGCATACCCCTTACAACTTTACACCGTGACAGTGTATAGGTAAAAACAAGTGTATGAGAATGTTGAATTAATTGAGAAAAAAAAATTATCAAGATTGAAATAGGATGAAATTGTTATTTGTGTTACTGTAAAGTGAGAACATGAGAGTAGAAAACAGGAATATGCTGAAGCAGAAATGAGGAGGTCGGGTAAGGTAGATGAAACTCCTCTTTCAAAGACAAATGAAAAAGAAAAAAAAGCTACGTATTGATGCACACATACTCTAGATGCTCTGTTCCCTAAATATAATTCTACTTAATTATCCTGGGCACTTTTGGGGGCGATTGTTTTGAAACACTAAGGAAGCAGAGACAAAGCAACAAAATGTTGCCAACCCGATTTAATTTTATTGCCACAGAATATTAACTCTATATTAATAGTAACTCTATATATTAAGTCTATAACTGACCAGCTGAAACAACCCCAGCACATTTCCATGATAACATTTTAAAGTTCACCCATAGATACACTTTAACAGAGACTTTAGGTTTATCTACTTAAAAAAAAATCTTTAAAACACACACAACAGACATGATTTCCCCAATTAATAGTTTTTTTTTATCTTTATTATTAACAAGTCTGGATATTTTGTGTTTATGGATTTGGTGTCTTGATAGCAAGTCTAAGACATATAGAACCTATTGTCAGGAGCTGGGGAATAGTTAACCCAAAAGCAGACTCACTGGACTTTAATGGGCATGAGACTATAGGTTTTAACTGGGAGACTTGAAACGATGGGTTGATGCGTCGCATGGTGGATGGTAGGAGTAGTCTGACTGTGCATGGGTTGATGATCTTTGTGAATGGTCCGATGAATCTGGGGGAGATCTTATGGGGGACAGTGTTAATGGGAACGTTGCGGGTGGAAAGCATGACTCTTTGCCCAACACGGTAGTTTGGAGCAGCTGAGCGTCGACGATCCGCATGAAGTTTGAAGAAGGATACCGAGTGGCGGGGTCTGGTCCTAGCCCGCAGCCAGGTCCTCTTGCAACGGCAAACAAAGGCCTGGGCTGAAGAAACTGCCACCTATTCTTCTTGGGAGGAAAATAGGGGAGACTGATACCCCAGACTGCATTGGAACGGTGAGAGCCCTGTGGAGGCTGTAGGTAGCAAATTGTGTGCATACTCAATCCATGGTAACATTTGACTTCAGGAACGTGGATCTTGGGAGGTTATGCAGCGAATGGTTGTTTCAAGATCTTGGTTGGCTCTCTCAGTCTGATGAGTCTACAGAATGCTGTCTAGAACCGGGCAGAAAACTGGGGTCCACGATCAGAGACGATGTCTGTAGGCAGGCCATGGAGGATGAGCAGCTCAGCCGTCTCCTTGACTGAGGCGAGCTTGGGCAGGGGAACGAAGTGAGTGGCCTTAGAGAAAGCGATCCACGACAGTTAGGACGCAGTTGTGGCCCTCGGACTCTGGGAGTCCTGTGACAAAGTTCAACACGATATGAGACCATGGTCTATGGGGAATCGGGAGCGGTGTGAGAAAACCCGCTGGTGGTTTATTCGTGAGTTATGACCCCGTTCTAGGACCTGGGAGCAAACAGTGGGTGGAACAAAGAGGGGTCCTGATGTCAAGGAAAGTTGCTCCACAAGGCAGTGGGGCGGCAAAATGGTTGATGTGGGCGGGTCATCTGTAATCGAGGTAAATTGACGTGAGAGGGCATCTGGCTTGGTGTTTTTATTACCGGGTCGGTAGGACAGAGAGAAATTAAAGCAGAAGAAAAACAGCGACCATCTGGCTTGGCAAGAATTCAGACGCTTTGCCGACTTGAGGTACTCCAGATTTTTATGGTCCGTCCAGGCGAGAAACGGGATACCGGCCCCCTCAAGCCAGTGTCTCCACTCCTCCAATGCTAATTTCATAGTCAGAAGCCCCGGTTACCAATCCCATAATTTCTTTCGGGGACAAAGAGGCGAAGGGGAAAAAAAAACAGCAAGGATGCACTTTACCATCAGCTGGTGACCTCTGAGAGAATACGCCTGAGTCTGAGGTATCGACCTCCACTATGAATTGAAGGGCGAGATCAGGCTGCGTGAGGATGGGTGCTGAGGTGAAACGGTCCTTTGGTTTAGAGAAGGCCTCTTCTGCCTGACTAGACCACTGAAAGGGTTTTTTGGAGGAGGTGAGAGAAGTGAGTGGAACAGCCACTTGGAGCTTGTCAGAATTAATGAGTTTTTGTTTGTTTCATCTGTCCCTGATGTTTTTTTTGAAGAGAAGTGGCTTCTTTGCTGCCCTTCTTGACACCAGGCCATCTTCCAAAAGTCTTCGCCTCACTGTGTGTGCAGATGCGCTCACACCTGCCTGCTGCCATTCCTGAGCAAGCTCTGCACTGGTGGCACTCCGATCCCGCAGCTGAATCCTCTTTAGGAGACGATCCAGGCGCTTGCTGGACTTTCTTGGACGCCCTGAAGCCTTCTTAACAAGAATTGAACCTCTTTCCTTGAAGTTCTTGATGATCCTATAAATTGCTGATTTAGGTGCAATCTTAGTAGCCACAATATCCTTGCCTGTGAAGCCATTTTTATGCAACTCAATGATGGCTGCAAGCGTTTCTTTGCAGGTCATCGTTAATAATGAAAGAACAATGATTTCAAGCATTACCCTTCTTTTAACATGTCAAGTCGGCCATTCTAACCCAATCAGCCTGAATTAATGATCTCCAGCCTTGTGGTCGTCAACATTCTCACCTGAGTTTACAAGACGATTACTGAAATGATCTCAGCAGGTCCTTTAATGACAGCAATGAAATGCAGTGGAAAGTTTTTTTTTTTTTTTTTTCGTTAAGTTAATTTTTAAGTTAATTTTCATATTTCCATGGCAAAGAAGGACTATGCAATTCATCTGATCACTCTTCACAACATTCTGGAGTATATGCAAATTGCTATTATAAAAACTTAAGCAGCAACTTTTCCAATTTCCAATATTTTTGTAATTCTCAAAAATTTTGGCCACGACTGTACACCTGGTTTTCTAGGAGTCTCTGGAGGACTTGGCAGACGTGCAATCTGTGCTCCTCTAGGGACCGAGAAAAAATTAAGATGTCACCCAAGTAGACAAACACGAAGATGTTAAGAAAGTCCCTGAGCACATCGTTGACCAGTGACTGGAAAACGGCTGGAGCGGTGGTTAAACCAAACGGCACTACCAGGTATTCGTAATGATCTGATGGCGTGTTGAATGCTGTCTTCCACTTCGATAGCACAATCATAGGGTCTCTGAGGTGGTAGCACAAGGGCTCATGACTTGCTGAAAACCTGTTTGAGACCTGTGTATTCAGGAGGAACGGTGGACAGGTCAGGGAAATCTTTGTCGGGAGAATGTGTAGCACGTGGGTAACGGTCTGACTTGAGACAGGATGCCAGACATCAAGCGCTCCATTCCTGTATCATATTCTTTATCCAGTCGATGCGGGGGTTGTGACGGGTAAGCCATGGTCGTCCAAGAACCAGGGGTGTGTGTGCATGGTGCATGACTAGAAAGGGGAGGTCTTCGGTATGGTTACCGGAAATCTGTAGAGTAACCGGGATGGTACAATGGGTAATGGAAGGCAGAGGGGTACCATCAAGGGCCCGCACAGCAAGTAGATTGTTAAGGAGGGTTGTTGGGAGGTTGATGCAGAAATGAGATTCTGGTCTGAACCGGAGTCGATCAGAGACCATATGAGGTTTGCCATGTGTTACAATGATGGCTGGCAGCAGTGAGTGTGGGTTAGGGGAGATGTTACGGACCGGCCCCTCCAGTGTCCCCAGTCTCACTAGAGGGGTCTGGCTTTTTAGTGGGCAATGGAGGCGATAGTGACCGGGCTGTCCACAATAAAGACAGAAACCAGACTGGAGCCTTCGCTGGTGCTCCTCTGGAGAAATGCGAGTTTGATTCACCTGCATGGGTTCAAGGTCAGACCTAGAAGTTGGTGAAGAAAGAGGATAGGTAGGCGGCAGAGGTGGGGCTGATGACCTGTGTCTGGGCGAGGATGGGGGTTGAATGTGGCGTCTGCAAGACAAACGAGCATACGTGCGTCCCGCTAGCTCCATGAGACCATTCAGATCTCTGGGCAGCTCCTGGATGAACAGGTGATCCTTGATCTCCTCAGAAAGTCCGTGGAGGAAGGCATCATAGAGCGCCTGTGTGTCGTGGATGCAGCCAGTGTGCAGAACTCAATTGCATAATCGCACGCAGAGCGAGGGTCTTGGCGGAGCTTCAGTAATTGCCTGGTCGCGTCCCTGCCAGAGTTGGAGCGGTCGTACACCCTTTTCATCTCCTCTGTGAACATCTTGAAGGTTGGACAACATAGGTCGTTGGTATCCCAAACAGCGGTTCCCCACTCGCGTGCCGGTCAGTTAGGAGTGTGATCATGAATGCCACTCTAGAGCGTTCTGTGGGAAAAGACGACGCTTAGAGCTCCAGAAACAAAGAACACAGAGACAAAGGAGCAGCAGGTTCCGGGTGTGCCATCGTATGGCTGTGGATACGGGAGCCTGGGCTCTT
The DNA here is from genome assembly GCA_013621035.1 of Clarias magur. Classification (NCBI taxonomy): domain Eukaryota; kingdom Metazoa; phylum Chordata; class Actinopteri; order Siluriformes; family Clariidae; genus Clarias; species Clarias magur. The sequence goes on along the minus strand of QNUK01000188.1, from coordinate 738,555 downwards.
GGCAAATGGTGGGCAAAGGAGTAGGAGAGGATGTAGCTAGGAGTTGTTCCAATTGCGAGGAGATGGAGGAGAGTGCTTGAGTGACTTGTTTGATACTTTGCTGGTGGGAGCCTAGCAGGGCTCCTTGTTGTGAAAGCAAGTCGTTCCAAATCTGCTGGGTTCATCATGGCCGATGTATACTGTCAGGAGCTGGGGAATAGTGAACCCAAAAGCAGTCTCAAAACACACTATGATGTTTATGCTTATTTTAATGTGAAAGGTAAAGCACCTGGAGATACTAGTGGAGTCGGTAGTGTGTTGCTGTGATAGCCTAGTGAGCGTTTGGAGACTTCCGGGTACAGAAGGAAAATTCCCGATGACATGGAGGTGAAGTGTAGCGTGAGTGAAATGACAGGCAGGGTCAGATACCGGGTAAATCCACAGAGGTTTCCAATCCAGAGATGTGAGAGGCAAATCCGAAATGCAGGCAGGGTTGGTAACAAAGTCAAAGCAGCGAGAGCGATCAAATCCGGAAGCGCAGTCCAAGATCAAAGGTCGGTAAACATGCGTCGTACACAAAGGCAAAATCCGAAAAAAGCCGATATTCCAAAGGGCAAGACGAAAACATAATCCAAAGGCAGGCAGGGTCAAACACAGAACTTACAGATCAAAAATAATGACAAGACCTTGACTGGAGGCACGCACGTAAGATGCATCGGCATGGAGTGAAGTCTCTGGCTTTCTTTTAAAGCTGCAGGAGAGTAGCTTGATTAGAGACCGGTGGAACCAGTTAATTGGCTTGGAGAGCGGGAAACAGCATGGATGGGAGTTATGACCTGGAAGTACTAGGGTGATCAGGCTGGCTCGTGACACCTATCAAAATATGAACAGTCTATTCCAAACTAATAAAGACCAGGGCCCAGTTCATCAAGTACTTTCAATGAGGGATAACAAATAGGACTCCAAATACATTGGGATTGAGTTCCTGGTGAGTCTTTCAACATTATAATAGCCGGCAGCATGCACAGACAGAGACTGAACACAGAAATTGTTCATTTCTACAGTCCGGGCATCTAATCCAAGACCAAATAATTTCAAACCGAGTTATTCATGAAAGGCTTTTCAAATCAGGACCAAGTCAACAAATCCACTCGACATTCTGCTTATATTTCCTTTAAAAGTTTTCATATGCCAAAAAAATTAATTCATGTCTGATCATAGTACCACCTACTTCTTTCATGCCATATAAAGTCTGGAAAATTATGCTAGATACAGGCAGTGACTTAAAACCAATAATATAGGAATGGCGAGGAATAGAAGACAACTGATTAATCAATGAGAGCGAGTCAATGACAAGGTGGTGTTTTGATTCATGGTCAAATAAGGACGGAATTTTAAGGTCTGCCCATTTATAGCTTTGGCATTCTTGGCACAAAATAAAAAGGGTGACATACAAGAATATCCGCAAAACTCACTGTAAAATACACTGGTGGATTATTGATGGCTTTGGGGCCGAGGTGCAGAGACATAAATCCAAACATAAATCCAAATCAACAGAGAAAATGTTGTGGGGCACAAAATCAATGTTTTGCAAAGACCTTCTGAGTATCTTGATGTAAAAACTATGAAAGGCTGGGGTCTGAATTAAACAGCCCAGTCCACCTAATGACACTATTCAGTGAAATATCTCATAATCATTCAAGTTTAAATAAAACACTAAGCCTTAGACTTGAACATGTAGGACACTGCACAGAATATATAGGATATATAACATTCACTGAAGAAAACATTGATGTAAGAAAAGTAGAGCAGGCAAGAGAGAAATAAAAAAAATCCTCAAATTGTTCATATAGAGACTTTCATGATGGGAGAAAGTGATGAATGTGAGATAGTGTCATTACTGCAGCATTAGATATTTAAAGCTTGCACGAAGTAAAAGGCAAAACCTGCTAAACAGGAAAGGAGCTGCTCAAAAAAATGTCATCTGTTGAGAAAGATAAAAGTCAACTGTGAGGAGGAAATGCATAAGAATACTTACAAGGCAAAGATTCCCGGAGGGAAATGTGCAAAATCTATTTCATTATAAAGTGTCACATAATAAGCAGCTAATTTATAATTCAGGCATGTCCACCATGACAGAAATATGACTCTGTTTCACAGAAAAAATTGAGCATGGAAAATGAATTTCCCATCGCTACCCTAATCTTGTACTCCTGATTCTCAAGTTCAGATTATTTCTTTCACTCTATATCTGTACCCATACTTACATACATACATACTGTAAATACATACATATAGATGAGACACAGAGGGAGACACAGAGCGAGAGAGAGAGAGAGAGAGAGAGAGAGAGAGAGACATAATGACACAGGTGAAATGGCTAACATCATGATTAACTCATTTTGCCAGGGATAGAGTATATTAGGCAGCAAGAAAACATTCAGCTCTAAACGTTGATGTGTATAAAGCAGGAAAAATGGGCACGTGTGAAGATGCGCAAGATTATGTACGTAAAAGTTTGATGACTAGATGACTGGGCCAGAATATCTCCAAAATGCCAGCTCTCATACAGGAATCATTCCAGTGTGAAGTGGTTAGTATCTAGTCCCATATTTTACAATATCTATAACAAGTTATGCTAGATCTCAGAAATCATCCGAAGAATGTAAGTTAAGCTGCAGCTGAAATACCTCTCAGTTAAGGCACTGTCCTCAAAATGCACTCCACTCAGTGTCAATGTAAATGAGCTACTGCCAAACCAAGTCTGCCAGAGAACAGTACAGGCAGGCAACAATGCAGGACACAGTATCTTCTTATAGGAGTTCACATTAAAAGGGAGAAAAAAAAACATTCTCCTGGATGGTTAAAACCCCAGCAATTACAAAACGCAAAAGTGACAAAAAAAAAGCACCCTCCCCCCATAAAGTTAGGGCTCGTGAATTTCTTAAAATAGTAATAATACAGAGAGTAAAAATAATCATACTGTACTACTAATATACAAGTTCCCTAATCATTAGACACAATGTCTAGTGAATGATTAATACCTGAGTGTGTGGATTTTTTAAGAAATTTGAGTTCCTCCAAACTACTTACAATTATGATTCTTCTTTTGATGAAGATAATCTGTAACCTGTCCTTTCACCTTTCTCAACCTACCGCACTGAGTCTAATACATATACTTGCATCAGTAGTGAGGAAAACTCATAGTTCCCTAAATATGCTGTAGAGTCCTATATTATAGGAAACATGTTTACCATCACAAAACTGCGGGAATGCTAGAAGGTTGTGTTAATTCAATTTGCTTTATGCTTTTACCAAATGTTGCTTGTTCTTCTGTTAATGAAGTTAGTGTCAACATTTTAGTTTTACATTTAACGGCACAAATCCACACACTTGCATTAGGGTGGGTGCACCCATTGGCGCCCTTTTCCTGTCATATGCTCAAATAGTGGTAATGCTCTACCTGGATCTGGAGTGGCCACAATCTCAAAGTAATGGCTGCCTACAGAATATGCCCACTCATTCCACCCTGTGGACTAATGAGTATTTCACTTATTAGAAAAGTTTTATCCTTATAAAATAAACTTCTATTGTTAAACCACTCATTCATTCTTTGCCTATAATGCCTTATAATGCAGGGCTTCGGTTGGGCCTGTAGTATATCACAGAAGACTCAGGAGTCAAAGTAAAGATATCCCAGCTGAAATATTACTTACAAATGTAAAGTCCAAATCGCTCACCTTCTCACTCAAAATAATCACCTTCAAATGTACCTATATATCAAAAGTCATACGCTTGTATTAGCTCTATGTAGCATTTGAGTCAATGCAAAAAGAGTCTCTTGCTGTCTCTCTTTCCAAACTGTTGCTGATTTCGAACACATGCTTCTGATTTTAAACATATTACCACTTCAAATACTACACACCCTTTTGGTTATGTAAAGCAATTCAATACAGAAATGTAGTGAAGCAGAAAGTATAGATATTTGTTATAAACTGTAATGGAGTACAAAAAAAGTAAAAAGCAGCCACTAATAAAACTACTAACGTAAACTACATACAAGTGAAAACTGTGCATAATATAGTAATAAAGTAAATGTGCCTATCTGCCCGTCAACTGCGTTTATAAGTGGTGATGTCACACTTGCGGTTACTCTTCTGTAAAAACCCATCAAAACTTGCTATTGACTTCAGCTTGATCTGTATATATTTCCACTGTATTTCATGTATTTGTTGATGTTAGTACTGTCTGTAAATATGTCCTTGACATGCAAGTAGTAATCACAGGTACTGTAGTTAATAATGCTGCCTCTGATTTCCCTTACGCACTTGTCAAACCAATCATTTTGACCATTCCAGGGTGAGCTAATTTGGCAACTTGCGCAGCCTGGTGCTCGGGTAATGCTCCTCATTGTAATGATCTAGCATTTACCAAGACCCATCTAGTATGCTTGTTACAATTATGATAATACATGGCTCCATCTACCCACATTTTTTCATCAGGATTTCCTTAGTGGCACACGTGCAGTGCCTGATGTTTTTTAGGAAATTAAAATTTGCACTGTGATGCATCTTCATGAGGCTTCAAGGACATTGTAGATGACATTATTGACATTCTGCCTGTCATTTGTACATCTAGTTGCTTATTTTAGATGCATCTAGAGCTCACAAAATTGGTTTTCCATCCATATTGATTGTATCGTATACATATGTATTATACATCTCGTACTCGTACCCAATCCCAAAGTAATAGTTCGGATCTAATTGGTCATGGTCTACATGGTTCATGAAGTGATTCTTCTAAGCACTCAAGAGACATTAGCTTGCCCACATTTCAGAATATCACTAGCATAATAAAATCCATAAGGCTTTTTTCTGCTAGTTTTTATAAACTTTCTTATAAATAAATGAATCAAACAGATTAGATGTGATGCACCCTTATGTAGGTAATGAGATGCCATCATATTCTTTTCTTCTACAAGAGAGTACCAACACTATAGTGTTCTAGTGTCCCAAAGATGCATCCAAATATATAGTCTAAGTTAATTTGAAATGGCACCTTAATGCTCCCATGTAAAAGTGCTCTTCTTTTCTCTTGCCTCATTAACAATTAAGTTGGTTCTGAGAATTAAAGTGCGGGTTTTTTGTAAGTTGCTGATCCAAATCCTGCCATCATATTTTACCCTAAGGGCTTAAATCCAGCTAGGGTGGCCCTTTGATTATTGTTTGCCTTACACTTTGCCTGGGTCTTATCAATTATTACATGACAGAAATGGTATATACCCTTGCAAGCAGTGCCGGCCCATCCAACAGGCAACACCAAGGGGCCCCGCCTTCACACTAACAACTCCTAAACTATGCCTGAAGTTAAGACACTGCTCACAGTAAAGTGCTCTTTAGCTGTCATATGAAGCAAGATCTTGCATGGTAGTAGATGGTCCAAATGCTAAACTCTCATCAGTTGATTGTTAGTCAATCTCCCTCTTCCTTAATTCGTATTATCTGTTTTAGTAGGTATGACAGGCGTGATCTTATTCATTTGCTGATGAGCCACCACCTGCAGAAATAATGGCATCCAGCTGTAGTTGCCTAACCATGTGAAAACTAAAGCATTTTCCGGACAAAAGCAGTATTTACATGGTTTAATATCACCAGCAGTGCCTTTCCTCACAAATACTCCTGTGAAGAAATGTTCCAAAATCTTCCTCCCAGAAAAGGTTATGTTAATCAAACTATGTCAAATGTAGATCTAAAAAGGATGCCTTAATAATTGTATGTAAGATCACACTGAACCCCAAATTGCTCTAAATGCCAGAAAATAAACCATCCTAACGGGGCCTGTTCACAATTCAGAAAACTTCAGAATTCTGAATTGTTGTTTCCAGCTGCCAGCTAAATCCCAGTTTCCTGGTAGATTCCAGCAGCCACATTTTTTCCAGTTGCCTACGAAGGCATGTCTACATTCCATCATAAAACGTGCCCATTCAAGGCCTATTCATTTATTTGTATAGTGATGCATTTATTTGTATAGTATTATTAGATGGCAAACTGTTCTCAAAAAACACAATTTACAAATAAACCACTTATACACCAGTTAATTCAGAATAATCTGACTGGATATCAAACATCCCACAAGTGGTGATTAGACGGTAACAGCACTGGGATGTTTGACTATAAACATCATTCCACATCACAGATGTTCTGACAATCATTGATTAAACTATTAGTCATGAACTAGTCAAAGTAAGTTGGTAATGTCGGCCGAATTGGAAAGAGGGAAGAGCAGCTGCCAAAACCCACAATCCAATCCAGTCACTGAAGCACCGAAGAAAGAAAACACATCTGGTAATCTTAGACAATACTTTGTTTCCTTAGTAACTGCTTCTTGGTCATTCCAAATTACATATGAACAGCCTGTGTTGGTTTGTTCAAGGCTAATTATAAACTGGCGTCTGACAAAAGACTGAATCCCAAATCCATCTTTAACTCTTGATCAAAGCATTGTACACCCTACATAGTACACTGGTTTTTCATATAATAAACTTCAATCGCAAGAAAAGAGGAAGTAGTTAGCCAATATTCTAAAGCAGAATAAGTTCAGGAAAGAAAAAAACACAAAAAGAAACACAAGATTTACAGAACTTGCCCACCATCTCCATGGGTTATTCTTCTTACCTTTTGGCTACATGATATCAGTGAAAAATTAGAAATACACTACACTAACTCTCTGTTTCCAACTCTCGGTCGCAGTCGTGGTTAGTTAGTTCCACAGAAATAGATGTGCAGGCGGAGCAAAATAGCTGCTTAAATAAACAAATAATTTGTTCATAGTAAATGGCAGTTGTAGAATTGTTGTATAAAAATAAAATCATACTTGAGGCTCTGCTTTTGCACTGAATATCAGTATGGCTATATTAACTTTGGCGCTCGGGTTGCCTCTGATGTTCCTTTAAATTGGCATGGCCTTTATTTCGAGGGAATGACACAGGGCGTAACACAAAACCTGATAGCCTAAACGTGTATCTTAAGGATTTTTACGGTGAATTTTTTTTTTTAAAGAGATACAGAAATAACTGCCAATGGCATATAAGGTATAAACATGTAAGCATAATGAATAAAATGTTATTACTCAAACACCAATATTGCAAAAATACTCACTCCCCCCCCCCCTCCACAATTAAGACTTTTAAATTACCAGTGGTACCTCGTCACATGTACATCCAGAAGCCGTTCAAAACTTTTCAACTGACCGGAAACCCAAGCAATGCGAGTTCACAAAATCCTGTGTGTGTGTTTTTCTTCTTTTTTTATTTTTACATTTTTGCATGATTTAAGGGAAGACATTAGCACCATGGGTCCCAAGAAAGTTAGCAATCATGGTAGTAAGAAGAAAAGGAAGGCATCTTCATTGCAATATTGATTTTAAAGCAGCCAGTGCCAAGAGAAATCATAAAATAAAATAAAAGTTAGGTGAGATTTAATGTCTACTTATTTCATTTTTATTATATATGTCTTTTCCAACTGTTTTAATTGTTTTTATATGCAAAAATATGATTCTAGTCTTGGAAACTATTGATATTTTCTATGGGAAAATGTGTTTCACGATATGAAATTTCGCCTTAAGAACTCGTCTCTGGAACAGTTTAAATTCACATCCCAGTGCCGTTACCATGTATTATAACCACTCATGGAATGCATCTCGTCCAATCAGTTTGCTTGGTCGGAATGAACTGTTGTATAACTTTTCATTTACACATTGATTTTGGGACATAATGCTGAAGCTGCCGATAATGATATGCTAGAGAATATTGTAAAGAACTGAGTTCTGACAAGCTTACATGAGGCACTGTGGTGTTGCCTAGTATAAATTACTTTCGCACTGCTGCATCAATTAGTTTAGTTAATAGTTATTCTTTATAATAATATATGGTGCATATGTAATTATACGGGGAATGATTAAGCCCTTGGTGAAAGGACAAACTGCAACTATAATAGTGCCGTGTTAAAATGTATAGCACAAAATCATTCTAGAAATTTCTAACACATCGTTTAAAAATAGTCATCATCCTGTTAGAGGTTAAAAGGGAATGGAAGGAGGATATTTAAAGTAATGTGTTCATTTTCAGATTGGTTTTGGCAACCTCAAACATCAAGAGAGATACGCTGAATGGAGTAAAGGTTTATCCTGCAGAACATTCTTTAAAAGCTACTGAGACTTGACCTGCCTTCATTCAGTGATCCAACTACTCATGTAATGTCCTGATGAATTGCTGACAGGGGAGTCTTGTAACAAAAGATGTGATGAGTTCTGTTTAGCAGCTCCTATGATGGAGGATGAACTCATCCAACAAGAACATTTTTTCTGTCCTTGTTTTTGCATCTGTCTTTTTCGGTTTCCTTCAAAACATCATCTTGCTTTGTCATTTATCTGTATGTACTTCACCTTTATTTGCAAAATTAATAATAATATGCATGCTCTAATATACAGTAATTACAAATTTTGATTAAAGTTCTACAAAATTATTCAGAAGCATTAAGTATCTAATGTGATGCATTACAACATTCCAAGACAAAGGACATCAAGGATTAGAAAAGAGAATGCAAAACCAAAAGATTTTCTTGAGAATATGGAAGACTTAAGATGTTTGTTTGTATTTATTGGTGCAAAGAACCAATGGCCATATTTGTTTGTTTTGTCAGATTTACCTAGAAATTGGCCTCTAACCTCCATATGCCCTTCATTTTTCTTCCAGACATGATGAAATGAATTACAGAGAAATCCGTTTAGGAAAAGGCAATGTGCAAAGATGAGTAGCGGGAAAAGCATGGCTTTAGGCAACTGGGCTCATTTGAGGAGAACAGATCCCCTGGCTTCCATTCAGGCCTCGCAGCAAATAACATGACTAGGGAGTTGGTAATTCAATGAAATTTAACAGTGTGGTACATCATCATACTGACAAAACCTATTTTCTTGTGAATGTCAATTGTATTAGGAGGAAATGTGATGTGTAAAGAATAAGGTGTAGTAGTATTTTTTTTTATTATTATTTTTTCACTCTGTTCACTGAATATAACCAATCACTTATCAACAGGTAGTGTTTTTTTATTTAGTCATTTACCCCTGAAGACCACCGTCAAGCTCCTCATCCCGCTAATATGATCATATAATGATAAATCATATGCCACAGTGATATTGTGCATTATAAAAAACTATGGCAACTACAGCATGGCAAACAATCAGGGGCACGCTTAGTGACCGCGCTGAGATGTTGTGAAATATCTGAGATCCTCTATGTGGGAATTTAAAGGAGAAGTTGCACGAGACGCTGCAGGAGTGATTCCACACACTTTGAGTAGGGTTTATTAACTCAAGGGAGAGACAATAACTAAAGCAAACGTAATGATTGCTGACAATTCCCTCGTCTCCTCCAGACGGGGTTAATCCCTTTACTTTTCACCTGAATCTTTTTCTTCAAAGCAAATGATATCTTTTCCTCGTCACATAAACCTTTTCCTTTCTTGCATCTTTGCTCTCTCATTTTTTCAAACACAACTTTCGTCTCTTTTTCTTTTAAGTACAACTCTCTTTTCTAAGTACAAGTATCTTTAATCTCTTAAAAATAAGAGACGCTTTCTCATTCTCATGTGCTGCTTTATCTCTTCTTTCCACTTTTTTCTTTTCACAAAATCCTTTCTTTTCTGTTTCTTGAGTCTGGACCCTATAACCAGAGTGACTGCTCATACCGGGCTCTCATACCTGGTGCTGCCTAATGTTTACACCGGTTCTCGGGAGCTTATGTAGGGGATGTAAAGTCTTACAGGAGCACAGTTATTTTTTTGGTTTATGTCATTCATGAATGTATCAAATGTTCTTGCTACATTTGAAATGTTATCCTGAGTCTGAGAATTTGCATATTTATCATGTTTATTTTGGTGTCTCTCTCTGGCCCCAAAATGTCAAGATATAAACCCACTGCATTCTGACCAATTAATTAAAGTAGTTAAAACATTAGTGTGCAAATTTGGTCAAATTCCCATAAATGTTTAGGAGGAGTCGTGGGGAGCAGATGAGACTCTCAACATTAAAAGAAAAATATAATTTTTTTTTTTTTTTTTTTACTTTTTATTTAAAAGTAAAATTTTGGTCAAATTCCCACAAATGGTTTCAAATTCTAAATAAGGTGCAGATGGAAAAAAAAAAAAAATTATATAACAATGTTGGACAATAGGTAACGATGCGAGGTGATGGATAGTAAACCCTAAAGGTCAACTATGCTTAAAAGACAGAAGACACAAATATATTACCCACAAAGCTTTACAGATTATCAATATCCTTGTGAATAAATTTCATTTGGGAAAAATTTTAGAGGGCTAATTTTCAATATGGTCCAATACGATTTTACAACTGCACATATGTTAGTATTTGCACAAGCCAACTTGTTGATGAACTTTGATAGGAAGACCACGAATGATTAGCAGATGTAACTTGTCCTACTACTTTATCTATATGAAATTAAATTACAATCAATGAAAAACTTTTTAAATTAAGTTAGATTACCTGAACAGCATTACCAAGTAAAGAAAAGGAAAATCACAGGTTTCTATAATTTACCTGTGTAGTTCAGGGAACATGTGCATCTGTAAAGAGGTGTAGTTTGCTGATGTGTGCTGATGCATGTAGCTCCATTTAAGCAACAGTTTGGGTAAATCAGACAGGCTTTGTGTTGACACAGTCCCTCCATCCAGCCCTGAGCACAAAAACAGTCAAAAATAAAAATAAAAAATGGGGTCAGGGTTCACAAAACATTTAATTAGATTGAATGCTAACAGTAATTAAATCTGTAATTTTATATTTGCTCAGTATCACTTCTTCAGAACAGTACATGCACCTGCAAAATGAACAACCTATTTTACAGATTGTGTTTAAGAACAATCTATAGAAATGTATAATAAATAACTAAATAAATAAATAAATAAAGGTTAGAAGCAGCCACATCAAAGTCATAATGAGCCACTGGTGGAAAGCGTTACCTGCTGGGTTCACTTGTATCTTTGCGACTTCAGATAACGCTCAACCCATCCCATCCTCTCAAATATCAAGGATGACCCCAAGGACATAACAAGGCTTGCTCCTGTAAAGTAATTCAAATGGAGAGAACCCTGTGGAAGCTTGGGACCTCTTACACCATGAGTAATAGGGGCTCAAGCTACTTGTCCAAATTATGACCATCATTATGAAGCCCAGTCTAATGGCCCAACAAGGCCTTTGCCAATTCTTTCCTCAATCAGAGGTAGAAATTTGAGGTGGTCTAATAAACTTACCAGATGGCATTCAGGAAATTAAGTAGATCACTTTTACATTTGCGCCAGAAAATGCCAGGCTGACAGACATGGGCCACGAGTCAGACTAGTGTTTTATCCACCCCTAAACACCTTTCAATTGTAATGAGTACTTTGGAACCACATTTCCTTAGGTAGCAGCTTTTCGGAATCAACGATTGTGTTACTTCCTCTTTAGAGGCTATACAGGAAACTTAAACTAATCATCTCTTATTGCAATGTAGTGGTGGAAGAGCTCAACATTAAGCTTAATCAAATTACCATCACCAGGTCACACTTGGCACATTTTGGCACAGGACTGCTCATGATGGCCTGTTTCCTGATACTTTGCCTTCTTCAGCATCACCCCACACTTTCAGGAGACCCTCACCTTCATGTCCCGCAGCAGCTGCACGGTGAAATATCATTATGCTCCCTAGCAAATTTAAGCATTTTTTTGCCAGATTAGTCTGCAGATGATTTATTCATGACATGCTGCTATTTAGCACCAATCCTGAGAGGTCTCATCACACTGTGTGTCTGAACAGCATGTGTCTCGAGAGCATGTCCACTGCGGCATTTTGCAGTCCCAGGAGGTGAGCTGCTCTCGTTGATGCTCACTGTGGGTGGGCTCACCTGGGAAGCCATTGTCAAAGGCAGAGCATATTATGTGACCAAATGCAGCCCTGGTAATTAATGTATCGGATGTCGAAATCAATCAACATATGCACAATAAAGCACGGTGAATCCTGTTCATATTCTAGGTGAATATCTCTCTCCTCTGAATTACTGTGCACCTTGCATCTCCAGTTAGCTAGGTCTTGTACTCATTTTGATGAAACAGTGATGCATCTCTGTCAGTGACCTAGCCAAAGACTTACAAGCACTCTCTTTGAAAGTCTCTTAGTTCCACATCTACAGAATAGCTATAGTTGGGAATCCAATCATTTAGAAAAGCACAGCACAGACCTACCTGCCTGAATTTGATGTTGGCAAACACAACATCTGCCAAACCTTGACAGAGTGGCCTGTATTCTCAATGCATATAGATTCATAGTGATAAATGCTGAGATTTGTTTTGTTTGTTCATTTGTTCATGGATCCTTTGCAGCCTTAGAAAACCTGTGCAACTATAAAGTGGATTAGGTGCAAAAATTAAACTAGAAGTGTACTGCCTCTCACTGTGCGTTCACGAATGATGGGAATATGGAACTATGCATAGCACAGATTAACTGACAGTTAGGTGGCATAAATAAAATACGGCTGCATTAACATGTAAAATGAAATGTCTTTTAAGTGCCAGTTAAGTCAACCGAAACGTAGAATAGAAATTGAAACCACCATCTTTATTCTGCATTACATAATACGTAGAACAATATAGAAATAAGTAACATCAGTTCTTTTTTGTCTTTTTTATTTTGCCTCGGTCCATGCAGGAACAATTTCAACGGATCAAGGCATTAATCTTAACGGGGCCCGTAGCAAATGAATACTGCTGTTTCGGGCTCACGTTAGGTTGACAAAATGTGGCCATTAAAACACAGAATGGCATTTAAGGGTGTGGCATGACCAGTGCATTTGGTGTCCTGCTTTGCAGACCTGTGTTGTTCCATCATCTTAATGCAGCAACCCTGGCACACAGGGCAGTTTAGCTTTCAGATAGAAGGTAGAATTGAACATTGGTTCCACTGTCGAATCACAGTTGGCCTAGAAATATCTCTCAGGCACACCTCGCCAGGAAAGGAAAATGAGAATGCACAGAGGGAATTCACTAATGTGACATTTTCAACCACAAACAGATCACTGTACACTAAAGTAAGACTCACTGGACCACATTCAGTGTGCCAGTGGTGGCAAGTACAAATATTAACTCTGTTACTAGACTTTTTATGTCACTTTTTATATCAAGTATCTGTGCTTTACTTGAGTGGTTTCCTTATGTGACTTTTTTTTTTTTTTACTCTACCTCAGTATATTTTCTGAAGAAAAACCGGTACTTCTGCTAATTACATTATATATCGAGGCTCGTTAATTGTCAGATGAAGATCACACAAAAGTGCATTGATTTTCTAAATCACGGTCACTCACACCATACTGTAGCATGATCCAAGTTTCCACTCCATGTGAAAAGGACAGGAACAAAATTCCACAAATCCTGGTTTAAAAAAAAAGTTAATATACAGTAACATAGCATAGCGAGCAAAAGAGGTTTGAACTTGTACATGTTCGGTTTACAAAAAAAAAAAATTGGCCTAAAATATTTTTTTTCCCTTGTAATGCCTACATGTTTGCATGAACTTACTGTATAAAGCATCAGAATACTAGAAATAAATTGCACATTTATTTCTACATATTTCTATATTGAAATGTATACACTTATACTTCTATTCTAGTAAAAGTCCACTAGACTTGCACGATTGTTGTATAAACAGAATCAACTTAAATTGTATTTACAATCATTTAAAATACTATATCAGTAACTCGGCTGGATGGATATCCAGAAAAATCTGCTTGCTGTGGAGTACTTGTACTTTTGTACTTAAAGTACATTTTACTTCACTTACTTCGTACTTGAGTAAAAATATTGAAGTGGTACTTCTACTTATAGTGTTACATTTTTACATGTAATTTAACTTGAGTATTGAGTTTGTGCACTTCTACCACCTCTGCACTGTGCTTAGCCACAAGCCTGCTTGATAATAGCCTCCTGACCAGATACAAGGGGAAAACGGTAAGAAATCCTGCATGTAGCAGAATCCAAATAAATTCTCTAACTTAACATCGAAGAGCAAGGTATGTAAAGGCAGGATGACTCAGCTATGCTAGTGGCAATAGTTCGTTGGCCTGCAGTTCACAAGATGGCGGACGATGTACAACTTGATAACACTAAGGTGATCTACTATTTTTCTAACAATAGTACAGTCGTGGCCAAAAGTTTTGAGAATTACATAAATATTGGAAACTGGAAAAGTTGCTGCTTAAGCTTTTATAATAACAATTTGCATATACTCCAGGATGTTATGAAGAGTGATCAGATGAATTGCATAGTCCTTCTTTGCCATGAAAATTACCTTAATCCCGAAATAAACTTTCCACTGCATTTCAATGCTGTCATTAAAGGACCTGCTGAGATCATTTCAGTAATCGTCTTGTTAACTCAGGTGAGAATGTTGACGAGCACAAGGCTGGAGATCATTATGTCAGGCTGATTGGGTTAGAATGGCAGACTTGACATGTTAAAAGGAGGGTGATGCTTGAAATCATTGTTCTTTCATTGTTAAACATGGTGACCTGCAAAGAAACGCGTGCAGCCATCATTGCGTTGCATAAAAATGGCTTCACAGGCAAGGATATTGTGGCTACTAAGATTGCACCTAAATCAACAAAATATAGGATCATCAAGAACTTCAAGGAAAGAGGTTCAATTCTTGTTAAGAAGGCTTCAGGGCGTCCAAGAAAGTCCAGCAAGCGCCAGGATCGTCTCCTAAAGAGGATTCAGCTGCGGGATCGGAGTGCCACCAGTGCAGAGCTGCTCAGGAAAGGCAGCAGGCAGGTGTGAGCGCATCTGCACACACAGTGAGGCGAAGACTTTTGGAAGATGGCCTGGTGTCAAGAAGGGCAGCAAAGAAGCCACTTCTCTCCAAAAAAAACATCAGGGACAGATTGATCTTCTGCAAAAAGTATGGCGAATGGACTGCTGAGGACTGGGACAAAGTCATATTCTCGGATGAAGCCTCTTTCCGATTGTTTGGGGCATCTGGAAAAAGGCTCGTCCGGAGAAGAACGAGGTAGGTGAGCGCTACCATCAGTCCTGTGCCATGCCAACAGTAAAGCATCCTGAGACCATTCATGTGTGGGGTTGCTTCTCATCCAAGGGAGTGGGCTCACTCACAATTTTGCCCAAAAAGAATGGTACCAAAACACCCTCCAACAGCAACTTCTTCCAACAATCCAACAACAGTTTGGTGAAGAACAATGCATTTTCCAGCACGATGGAGCACCGTGCCATAAGGCAAAAGTGATAACTAAGTGGCTTGGGGACCAAAATGTTGAAATTTTGGGTCCATGGCCTGGAAACTCCCCAGATCTTAATCCCATTGAGAACTTGTGGTCAATCCTCAAGAGGCGGGTGGACAAACAAAAACCCACTAATTCTGACAAACTCCAAGAAGTGATTATGAAAAAATGGGTTGCTATCAGTCAGGATTTGGCCCAGAAGTTGATTGAGAGCAGCCCAGTCGAATTGCAGAGGTCCTGAAAAAGAAGGGCCAACACTGCAAATACTGACTCTTTGCAGAAATGTCATGTAATTGTCGATAAAAAAAAAAACCTTTGGAACGTATGAAATGCTTGTAATTATATTTCAGTACATCACAGAAACAACTGAAACAAAGATCTAATAGCAGTTTAGCAGCAAACTTTGTGAAAACTAATATTTGTTATAAAAGTCATTCTCAAAACTTTTAATTTTTGGACACTAATGTACATACCTTCATACATGGGTTTAAAGCCACCTATAGGAACAAAGAAGAACTACTTCAAATGCAAACAAACGCAATATATATATATATATATATATTTTTTTTTTTTTATCGACTTTGAAGTCAGTGTAGCGATACGTTTTGCCACACAAAAGATCTGTAACCAAATAGATATCGTCTCCACCACTATTATCAACGACTTGGTTGCCTCTAGCTTGACCATTGTCACATGCTATTAAACATGCACTACATGATGTTCAGTGAGTACAAAGAAAATATAAAAGCTGTATAATGGATTTATCTATTGCAATTTCTACACCGAAATGAATTTGTGACTTTGTCAGAAGGTCATGGCATGTGCACGAACGCACAATTAAGATGTGCACACACATTAAGAATAAAATGACAAGGAGTTTGACCTAGAACAACCAATTTAAATATACAACTTATTTTAATCAGAAAATACGAGTCAATTGTACACATTTCAGTAAGTGGACATTTCAGTGACTTCTATCATATAATTATCTTAAAAAAAAAAAAGAAACAAGAAGTGGTCTGAATATTGTAATTACAAAGGCAGAATTTGATTACAAGAAAACTGAAGCCAATGTTGACCTTTATACTAACTGCCTCCAAAGGTTTTCATCTAAATTGATGCTGTTTGCATATTGTGAAGAATCAACAACCAGTACAGAGCTTGACCTACATCTTAAGAAACCAATTCCGAATTGGATATGATCCGTGACATATAAGAACAAATATCTATCCGCTGCATATGAGAGTTTTTTGGCACATCCCTCAAAAGAGCCTATGAGGCTGATAGAATGACAGTATGATGTTATTAGTATTGAGGGGTATGCTTACGACTCCAGGACACACATAAATCATGGGGACAGCCACTAACATGATAATGACAAAATGAGGATGGGCGAAATTTTTACAAATGAATACTTTCAGGGCACAATATATTTTGGTGTTATGAAGGTAGCATATTTGTCTTTCCATGGTTCTTAGATGGGACAAGTAAGCCATCTGAGAAATAAAGGTGCAAATGAGGCCAATGGCAAATGAGAAAGGAAGAAAACGTCTTAAAGCAAAATGAATCAGGCAAAAAGACGGCATTTGGAATGTGTACAACGCTTTGAATTCAGGTCTCAAACTTCTCCTTAAGACAGCACCTGTTAAAGAGTCCATAGATACTCACTTGGTCTAAATATCATGGTTTTCTTTCATTGGCATCATTGTTGTTGTTCTGACATTTGTTTGAGTGTGACTATATTTACGACCAGATATTTTTCAGTAATTATTTCTACTTACTTAAGTGTCTTAATACCTTTTTGATTCATTGCCATATGGCTACAACTGTAAGAATAAATACTTTTTGACCAATTAGATAAATAATTACAGCAGTGAATAAATAATGCAACATTTGTCATTAACTGTATTTCCACTTTCTTCAAAATGATTAACATGACAATGAGTGGTTTTGTACACTGTAATAAAAAAAAATAGTAACTAAAAGGCAATTCTGTGTATACTTAAACATAATAAAGGACAAAATGAAAATCAAACATACAGTAGAAAAAAAAATTGCAGTTCAAATCAAAATAAAGTTTTAATTGATATGTTTGCTGGTATTTCATTACTTTGCCACAATATCAGATTACTTCATCATATTCACCAATTAGGTGGATACATGATCCATCATTCAAGCATGTAATGAAGTGGAGCTTGCAATATTCAATTATTTCCTCAGTTTTTCCCAGTAAGGCCTTTGTAGCAACTATGCCATTTAGAATTTCAGCTGGCACTGGGTTCGAGTTCCTACCGCAGGGATAACTGTCTCATGGATTCTATCAACATTATAAAAGACAAATATTTGGTAACAAATGATGTTTTTTTTTTTTTTTTAAGATTATGTTATGAAAGCGGTCATGGTGGAGCATAGCTGCTCAAGATAGTTTCTTACACAATTTAACCTCTTAGCTTTCAAAATGCAAACTCTGTAAGGAGTCAACTGAAAATATCACAGCATGGCATATTTTATTATATATTTTTTATTATATGTTGTGAAAATATATCTCGCACTCAATTTTTTTTTCAACCAGTTAAAAAGTGAGCCTTTGTAAAAGTTAAATGATGTTAATTTGTTTTCAATTCCTCTAAGATAATACAATCACTAACATTCTTTAATAATGAAAAAACTGCAATTTATTTAGGTAATAAACCAAACCTAAATAACTTCCTGGCAAATAATTTCATATTATTGCCTACATCAAGCAAAAAATTCATTATTAAAACCGGGAAAGATAATGCTGAATCTTCAATTTCACTTCAACTTGGTCATAAACACTGACGGCAGAAATCATGGCTAGGTTTAAAAATGAACCTAAAAGCATTTCCATGCTCAGTGAACTCACAGGTTTGGAACTAAACAGCCGTGTCGCCATAAAATAATAAAATAAAAACTTTTAGTGTTAAACAATTACTGAGGCTAATTAAAAAAAGGCTTAAAATCTGCTAGGTTGCATAAAGATTAGACATCAGAGCAGAGTAAAAAGCTCATGAGGTCTGATAAGTCCATATTTACCCTATTCTAGTTTGATAGGTAAGAGTAAGAAGGGAAGAACATGAAGTAATAAACCCATCCAGGAGTATAATCGAGGGACCTGGAGACCCAATAAACTGACATCAATCAACCAAAATGCAAGCTTATTACACCATCGTTCAGTGAATTATTATACTTGACTGGAAAGATGCAGCACTCAAAGTAGACATTACACTGTCGCACGAGAAAAAGGAGAAAAAGCACCATTATTGTGTGCGTATGTGTGTGGGTGTACAAGTGAAGTAAGAGAATAAACTTGCAGCGGTTTCAAGATGAGCGTTATGAGACATTACACAAACATCAGTAACATAATATTTACTGGTTGTCAAACTGTGTTACTCTCTATTTAAGGCTCGGGACGCTGACTATAGGTCAGGGGACAGCAGTGCGCTCTGTTCAGCCAGATCCATACTTACATATGAAATCAGGAAAGTGAACAGTGCCTACAGAAGCAGGATATACAGCCACTTCTGTGTGGGGACACCAATGAATTCCTTTGAACAGCTACTTAAACTTTACATCACTGAGAGCATTAAATCCTCTTCTGTTCACCCTAACTGATCGTCTAAGCCATCGGCACCACCTGGATAATAATAATAATAACACCTATACCAGAATTCTGCTCACTGATTTCAGTTCAGCATTTAATATAATCATTCAGCTAAAACTAGTAGTTGCTACTTAGCCTAAACAGTACCATGTGTCAAGGATTCTGGACGACCAGTTCTGATTCTATTATACTGAGCACTGGCACCCCACAGAGCTGTGTGCTCGGTCCACTGCTATTCACACTACACAGCCAGATTCAAGGACAACATGATCATCAAATTTGCTGATGACACCACATTGGTGGGGCTTAGCATCAATAATGATTAATCAATATAAAGGAAGGAGATTAAATACCTACAGAGCTAGTGCAGTAAAATCCAGGATGGTAACGCAGTCCCAGGAGAGACTGACAGAGAAACTTTAGTATCAAGTATTAAATTTAAAAATCACTCTTAACGAGCATCCTAAAACATTCTACAAAAATGTGGCTGAGAGTGTACTGACCTACTGCATCACAATATGGTTTTCCAGCTGTACACTGCAGGTAATAAAGCTCTACAGAAGGTGGCTAGAGAGGCAGAGAATATCATAGGTGCTTCTTTAGCTTTGGTACAAGAACTCTTTCACAGTCGCTACCTACAGAGGGCTAAGGGCATCCTTAAAAATTCCTCACAGCCTCATCATGAACTGTTTACTCTCCTGCCTTTGAGTAAATATTTCAGGATCTAGTTTTCTCCCACAGGCAGTCAGATTGCTAAACAGTTGTCTAATCTGATTCTTCTATCATTTTCCACATGTTAATACATGTTCTACTGTTAATGTCCCTGAAGTAAAAGCCATTTCATTCTGATTTGAACAGGGTTTTTGTTGCATGGTTTTAATGATAATGTTCTTCTTCATTATAGCCTTTGAATATGCATCTAACTGAAAATAGGTTAGAAAACTTGGCTAAGCTTAATAGCTGCTGTCCTGTCACTTCTTGTTTGTCTCAATATACGACCCTTAATCATTTGGTTCTTCATCATTACTTGCTGTGATATAGGCTTTTTTACACTTTGAAAGACGAGTGTGTTCAATAGACAAAATGTCAGCATTATTCAAGGTGAAATGAAGATCACTGAGCAATAACAAAGAGTGGAAACTGTTTTTATAGGAATAGGATATTAATTATCTAGTTTACAATTACTTATTAATCAAACCACATATACAGTAGTATCCTATACAAACTGTTCTGTATATGCTTCTCTTAATTCATTCAGGGGAATCAGAATGTAGCAACAACACACAGTAGAGAGAAAACGGCTGAGTCTGAGGTAGAAACTAAAACATCTGTCCTCAACCTCAAGGAAATTAAAAGCCATAACCTATTTTAGGTTTAAGTATGATGCATCTTGTAGTTTTCCACAAAATAGTAAAACTCACTCACTCATCACTCACTCATATTCTATACCGCTTAATCCTGTATTCAGGGTCGCAGGGGGCCTGGAGCGTATCCCAGATGACTTAGGGCACAAGGCGGGGTACTGTACACCCTGGACAGGGTGCCAATCCATCACACACACATACACACACTTACACATTCATTCACACACTACGGCCAATTCGGGAATGCCAATTAGCCTAACCTACACACGTGGACAAAATTGTTGGTACCCTTCGGTCAATGAAAGAAAAACTCACAATGGTCAAATAATTAACTTTAATCTGACAAAAGTAATAATAAATAAGAATTCTATGAATGTTAACCAATGAAAGTCAGGCATTGCTTTTCAACCATGCTTCAACTGAATTATTTTAAAAAATGAACTCATGGAACAGGCCTGGACAAAAATGATGGTACCCCTAACTTAATGGTTTGTTGCACAACCTTTTGAGGCAATCACTGCAATCAAACGATTCCTGTAACTGTCAATGAGACTTCTGCACCTCTCTGCAGGTATTTTGGCCCACTCCTCATGAGCAAGCTGCTCCAGTTGTTTCCGGGTTGAAGGGTGCCTTTTCCAGACAGCATGTTTCAGCTCCTTCCAAAGATGCTCAATAGGATTGAGGTCAGGGCTCATAGAAGGCCACTTTAGAATAGTCCAATGTTTTCCTCTTAGCCATTCTTGGGTGTTTTTAGCTGTGTGTTTTGGGTCATTGTCCTGTTGCAAGACCCATGACCTGCGACTGAGACCCAGCTTTCTGACACTGGCCAGCACATTTCTCTCTAGAATCCCTTGATAGTCTTGAGATTTCATTGTACCCTGCACAGATTCAAGAGACCCTGTGCCAGATGCAGCAAAGCAGCCCCAGAACATAACAGAGCCTCCTCCATGTTTCACAGTAGGGACAGTGTTCTTTTCTTGATATGCTTCATTTTTCCGTCTGTGAACATAGAGCTGATGTGCCTTGGCAAAAAGATCCATTTTTGTCCCATCTGTCCATAGGACATTCTCCCAGAAGCTTTGTGGCTTGTCAACATGTAGTTTGGCATATTCCAGTCTGGCTTTTTTATGATTTGTTTTCAACAATGGTGTCGTCCTTGGTCGTCTCCCATGTAGTCCACTTTGGCTCAAACAACGACGGATGGTGCGATCTGACACTGATGTTCCTTGAGCATGAAGTTCACCTTGGATCTCTTTAGAAGTCTTTCTGGGCTCTTTTGTTACCATTCGGATTATCCGTCTCTTTGATTTGTCATGAATTTTCCTCGTGCGGCCACGTCCAGGTAGGTTGGCTACAGTCCCATGTATCTTAAATTTCTGAATAATATGTGCAACTGTAGTCACAGGAACATCTAGCTGCTTGGAAATGGTCTTATAGCCTTTACCTTTACCATGCTTGTCTATAATTTTCTTTCGAATCTCCTGAGACAACTCTTTCCTTCGCTTCCTCTGGTCCATGTTGAGTGCGGTACATACCATGTCACCAAACAACACAGTGACTACCTGGAGCCCTATATATAGGCCCACTGACTGATTACAAGATTGTAGACACCTGTGATGCTAATTAGTGGACACACCTTGAATTAACATGTCCCTTTGGACACATTATTTTCAGTATTTTCTAGGGGTACCATCATTTTTGTCCAGGCCTGTTCCATGAGTTTATTTTTTTTAATAATTCCATTGAAGCATGGTTGAAAAGCAATATCTGACATTCATTGATTAACATTCATAGATTTTTAAAAAATTATTACTTTTGTCAGATTAAAGTTATTTATGTGAGTTTTTCTTTCATTGACCGAAGGGTACCAACAATTTTGTCCACGTGTGTACATGTCTTTGGACTGTGGAAGGAAACCAGAGTACCCGGAGGAAACCCACCAAGCACGGGGAGAACATGCAAACTCCATGCACACAGAGACGGGAATCGAGCCTGGCCGGGAATCGTACGCAGAACCTGGAGGTGCAAGGCGACACCATGCCATCAATAGTAAAACTATACAGTGTAAATTGTTTAAAGTGTAACTGAAATAAACAGGCACATTCCAGGACTCAAATTTTGAAAGAGTGGGACCAGGAGGAATCATTTTTACACATGAACTGGACAGAATGCTGACTTTGACCTCACTAAGAGTGATTAGGAAGTTTTATAGATGTTTGATTGGACCTTAGGCCTCAACAAATTTCTTTGTTTTTTATTCACTAAAAAGCTGCATGCCACACTTATACTTTATATAGATATATCGCTTGTGCCACCCTGTATGTGTACATTATATATATATATATATATATATATATATATATATATATATATATATATACGTACACATACAGGGTGGGCCATTTATATGGATACACCTTAATAAAATGGGAATGGTTGGTGATAACGTCCTGTTTGTGGCACATTAGGATATGTGGGGGGGGGGGGCAAATTTTTCAAGATGGGTGGTGACCATGGTGGCCATTTGGAAGTCGGCCATCTTGGATCCAACTTTTGTTTTTTCATTAGGAAGAGGGTCATGTGACACATCAAACTTATTGGGAATTTCACAAGAAAAACAATTGTGTGCTTGGTTTTAACGTAACTTTATTCTTTCATGAGTTATTTACAAGTTTCTCCTTGTTCACAGCCATTGACATGTCGAAGAGGTTAACACGTGATGAGCGGATCGAAATTGTGTTGATATCTGGTCAACACAATTTTGATCCACTCCAAATGGCCACCATGGTCACCACCCATCTTGAAAAGTTTGCCCCCTCACATATACTAATGTGCCACAAACAGGACGTTAATATCACCAACCATTCCCATTTTATTAAAGTGTATCCATATAAATGGCCCACCCTGTATATATATATATATATATATACACACACACACACACACACACACACACACACACGTGTGTATAATTTTCAGCGGTAGGTTTCTTACCTGCCATGAGGAAGACCAGGGTTCAATTTCCACTCAATGCCCAACCCCTGGATCACTGGATGCAGAGCTGGTGTTTTTTTAAATCTTATTTTATAGACAATCAATATTTGGTAAGAATTCCTTTGTCCTTTAAAACCGGGCATAGAGTCAAAAAGACATACAGTATTTGTTTCATCCATTAACTAAATAAGCTAACTCTAATTAGCACAACTGGGCAGCATGGTGGTGTAGTGGTCATCACTGTCGCCTTGCACATTCAGTCCAGAGTCCTGGCCAGGTTCGGTTCCCGTCCCTGTGTGCATGGAGTTTGCATGTTCTCCCCGTGCTTGGTGGGTTTCCGTAGTTGGCCGTAGTGTGTGAATGAGTGTGAGTGTGTGTGTCTGTGCCCTGTGATGGATTGGCACCCTGTCCAGGGTGTACCCCGCCTTGTTCCCTAAATCTCCTGGGATAGGCTCCAGGCCCCCTGCGACCCTGAGTACAGGATTAAGCGGTATAGACGATGAGTGAGAGTGAGTGAGTGAGTAATTAGCGCAACTCTTCAGCCAGATAAGCTGGAAATAATTAGTGTAAAATAATTGTAAAAGTGTTTGCTTTATCGCTTAACGTTTAGGCTAATTAAGATAAATGAAGTAATTCAACAGGTTACACAATCATATGCGTAATCTACTGTGATGGTGATGTGTTCTCTCCCTCGCTCACACTTTCTCTCACACTCACACACACGGAGCGTCATTTATTTCCCATTCCTTCCTTCATTTAGAATTTTAATTTACTGTTTTCTCTGTCTTTTTTCACACCCCGATTGTCATTTTGCCTGAGAGCCTGGTTAAATTTATTGACTCGAGTGATCTCTGCTATTACAGCCCACAGAGATGTATGGGTTGAGATAAGTGAGGCAATAGCTACAAAATGCCCCTCAGAAAAAGGAAAAAAAAAAACCCCGCTAGGCTCAAGAGCTAATAGAGCGCTGTTATTTGTCACTTCTCCCCCGTGCTATTAGTAAAAGGTCATTAAAATGTTCTCATCTGATGTGGCTGGAAACTCCCTCATCAAACCTGCAGCAAGTGTAGTAATTTGGTTGAGAGTTGCCCATAATAACCGTAACGCTAAGGATACCCAAGAACATTGAGATTTTTTTTTGGTTTGTTTGTTTTATGGTGTCGGTCTCCGTCTCCAATTTTTGACTGATATGCTGAGACCTTAAAAACATTACTTTTAGCTTTCTTGTCCTAATCAGTGGCCTTACTACTTTATATGCAAATAAAATTCACTCATTGGAAAAGCATTTTAAAGAGGAATAAATAATGAGGGATGTGAAATAGATATGCATGTCCTCCCTGTGCTTGGTGGGTTTCCTTCTACAGTCCAAAGACATACAGATTAGGCAAACTGGCGTTCCCAAATTGCCCGTAGTTGTGTGAATGAGTGTGTGTGTGTGCGCCCGGTGATGGATTGGCACTCAGTCCACTGTGTACCCCACCTCATCCCCTGTCTCCTGGGATAGGCTCCAGGACCCTCGTGACCCTGTATACAGGACAAAGCGGCACAGAAAGTGAGTGAAATAGGCATGTGCTTCTGACATTATCTAGGTGAATTGTTTTTGACCTGTGAATTCAAGAGCCTCAGTCTTGTGCGCCAAGGAGGCAGACAGTCGGAGGAGCGGCTGATTATTATGTTCAGAGTGAAATCTTGCCCTTTCTCTTCCCTTACTGTTGCTTGGTACGCATCTGAAAAGTATAACTTGGTAGAGAATTAAATAATAAGAATTGCCAGATGACAACGTGTTAACAGTCCGATTCAACATTTTAATCTATGCACAAACAAACACGCAATTAAACAAACATCTGAGACAAAGTAAAATAAATTGCACCAGTAAACTGTATGCAAAACACAGAATGTGGTTTTAATATCTAATTGTATGCAAATGATACTGCATAATTATATATATTTTTTAAACATTAATGGATTACGCATCTGCTGTTACTATTTAGGATGAGAGGTGAATTGATTTGGTTGCTTAATGCCAGTAATATGGGTAAAGAGCAATGTCTGCAGAGGTAAGCATAGTAAACATGCTTTTTTTTAATGTAATCTTGAGGAATAATTCTCCAGGCTTCCTGAAGGAGTTTTTTTTTTTTGCCTCTCATTTTATGAAAGTTTTTGGCTCTCATGACCTATGAATCATTCAAGCATAAAACAAACTAACACACACAAAAAAAACGTCTAACTTAAGGTATGTACCACTGAGAGACAGGTGCAGATGATGATAGATGATTAGAATACTGGTGATGCTGAAACCTCAGCGTTCCCATTTTGTTAATTTAATCTACATAATTGAATTTAATTTAATTAGATTTCATATAAAAAAATAAGGAGTGGCTCAAGACGTTTGCACAATCCTGTACCTGCGAAATTTACTTAAAGTGTTAAAAGTACTGAACTCGCCTTAGCTCACAGCCTTTAATTCTTAGTAAATCTCTCTCTGTCTCTCTCCTGACAGTGGACGTGCTGTTTCTGTCTCTGTCTGCAACCGTCTCCACCTGTGATTTCAAACACCTGCTACATGGTTTAGCTTATCACAGAGGAAATACAATTATGCATAATAGCCAGCAGGTGCTGATATTACCTTTTCAAACACTACACATCACCTGGTTATGAAACGCAACGTCATGTGGAAATGTAGTGACGTGCAAAGTTCATATGTTTGTTGGTCTACGTTTTAGTGGAGTAAAAGTAAAAACCGTCCTCTAATAACACTCAAGTAAAGTACAGGTACGCGACATGTGTACTGTACAGCGGTACCGTAGCATACGACTTGAATCCGTTCCGAAGGCGAGTTCTTAAGGCAAAATGTCATATTGCTGACGTATTTTTCGAAAGGTAATCTGAGATAATCTGTTCCAGCCGCCCGAAAAATATATCAATACCAATATTACAAATTTTTAGCACTATAATCATATGTTTGCATATAAAAACAATCAAAACCTTTAGAAAAGTCATGTAAATTAAGTAAAATATTGAATATTATATATTGGTAAAGATTTGAAATTTACACAAATTTAAGAAGAGTGCTGAAACTGCAGGTCTTCAAGAAGGCCTTAGACCCCTAAGGGTTATTAAACTTCACCTAACCATAATTTATCATTCCTATTGGCATCAGCTGTACAGTATCTTAAATAAATAAAATTCAAAAAATGCCAAAAAAAAAATAAAAACACAAAAAATATGTTAACTCGCTTCGCTTGATGCAAACAAGTTTTGAATGGCTCCCGGACATACGTGCAACTGCAAGTTCAGCTTAGTTCGTTTGCCCTGATGCTGAAAATGCCTCTCGTGCAGATGAAAACTTCTTTTATGAGGCATGGCGTTCATATGCCGAGTTACTTCCAGTTACCAGGGGGACCAGAGGGTGTGTGCCAACTATAAAGGCATTGTACTGTAAGGCACCGGAAAGGTAGGTTCGGCCAATTGTCAAAATCCAGATTAAAGAGGAACAATATGGATTCAGTCCTGGTTGTGGAACGACGGACCAGCTTTTTACCCTGGCGGGAATCCTGGAGGGGGCTTGGGATTATGCCCATCCAGACTACATGTGTTTTGTGGATTTGAAGAAGGCGTATGATCTGGTATTTTCTGCAAGAGGTATTGCAAAAGTATGGGATGGGGGGGGGGGGGGGGGGATGGTTACTTCTCAGGGCCATCCAATCACTTTACTCCCAATGAGGGAGGTGGGGAGGGGGTGTTGTTAGGACATTGTATAAGGTACAGTAAACTGATACCCTTAGCTGGTTGCTTGAGTGCAAACTTTTTTTTGCAGATTTCCTTTTTTTTTTAGAATAAATTTTATGCTCATGCTACCAGTGTCGGCAGCACTGCACTTTGAGGAAAAGAAAGTGTAACGGGTTCAACCCAAAGTTTCACGGGCGGCACACGAGGCGAGGTCTTACAGGAAAAAGGGTCATTTATTTGGAATACATAGGGAAAGGAAAGGGTAAAAGGAGGGAGGACGGAGAGAAAGGGAAGGAATGAAGTGTGCACGAGTGGTCCGAGGCAGTGCCCCGCTGGCATGCGGGCACGCGGCTGGCGGAAAGTGGCGGTGGGCGGAGTGGCAGAACGGAGCACGCGAGGCAACGCTCCTGCACGCTCCCTGGACGATTCTTCCCCGCTGTCGATGACCGGCCTGGACTCTCCCAGCTCTCTCTGGGCGTGGCCTCAGACGTCCATCGGCTGGGCGGCTTTCCCGGCTGGGATCGGCGGCCTTAACGCTGTCCTCCTCGTGGCCTTTTCCTCTTCGGCGGCGAGGACGCGAAGGTGGGCTCAGCGCGGAGATCAAAGATACAATGTCCTTTTTTTTAAGTCTCTGGGGCACGTTCCAATGCCCCACTCGCATGCCACTCTCAAACTCCACCGCGCTACACTCTTCTCGGACTCCGGACTAAACTCCTTGCTTTTATAACGCGGAGCAAGCCCAAGATCCTATTAATGTTAATCAACGCCAGCCGGCCCGCATAAGCAACCCCGTCCCTTCGCACACCTGCAGAAGGAGTGCCGCCTACTTAGGGAGCCTACGAAGTGAGCGGGTAGCAATAATAGATTTGGGTGCACGCCCATCACAGGCGCCGTGACAAAAGGCTTACTACTATTTTCTCTGCAATTAGTCATACCAGAGAGCTCTAGAAATTATCAACTGCTCATTTAATAATATTAGAAATTCAACAAATTTGACAGCTAATATATATACAAGTGCAAACAGAATGTGGCGATTTTCTTAAACCATTAACAATGAGAAATGAAAAGAAACGGGCAAAACACAATAATTCATTCCTAAATTTCACCATCCTGGTCCGAGTAGTCTAAAAAATAACCTGTATTATGTAGTGCATGCGGTACAAGTGCATCCACCTGCAATAACACTCCTCTCCTTCATGCTATATTTTTCTACAGAAATGCACTGCAATGTTCTCTCTGTTCCCTGCACTTTGTACCTGAGCGCACAAAAGTACCATTCTGTGCACACTCGCATCAAACCGAATAAAAATAAACTCAGCCATAGTCATGGATCATCATGTACAACCAGACATGGGCTTTAGAGGTACTGGATGCGAAGGAGATGTAAATGTGAAAACATTGAAGTAATTGATCACCTCTGGAGCAGCGTGATTAACTGTGTTTATCACTCCAGAGATAACGGAATGAAATGCTGAATATCAGCACTACTGTTCCAGCTATAAAGAATGATCATTTATATGCGAGTTAAAGTGTATAAATAGTGAATAAGAAGTAATCTGAGCTGACAGTAAGTCTACAGTAACTCAAATAACTACACGTCACAGCTGTGGTGAAGAGAAAAACACACCATGCCAAATCATGATGCTGACATGCTACAATACCTGTAGTCCGTCCACATTGAGCGCCACTCCTGTTAGCCAAGAACAGGAATATGATGCTATAATAAGCACATGGGCACTGAAACGATGGTTGGATAAAAGGATTTTTTTTTGTCATTTGAAACTGATTGGATGTTCTGTGTAAACACTTAATGGAAATAGTGTAGCTCTTATATTATACATTAAAATAGGTACTGTATCCTATAGACATTTAGAGATCCCTAATGTTTTTTTGGCTTAGTGGTTAGCACTGTCGCCTTACACCTCCAGGGTTCGTGTTCGATTTCCGCCAGGGGTCTGTGTGCATGGAGTTTGAATGTTCTCCTTTTGCCTGATAGGTTTACTCCACGTACTTCGGTTTCCTCCCACAGTACAAAGACATGCAGGTTAGGCTAACTGGCGTTCCCAAATTGCCCGTAGTGTGTGAATGACAATTGGCCGTCGAGCTGGCAACCCAACCCCTTAAGTAACTGCCATAGAAACAACAGCTATATTTCCAGGCCAAAATACTACCAAAAAAGAAAAAAAGGCTTTCGATAGCCTTTTTCTTCTTATGAATCTTAGCTGAAATGACCCATGTAGGCGATGTTCACATTACCAGACTGAAGTGACTAAATATCCATTTTTTTACCCTAATATGAATGTGTTTTTAGGAGACACACTAGGGGAAATGTGGGAACACCAATTAGCCTGTGAGAGGAAACCAGAGTACCTGGAGGAAACCCACCAAGCACAGGAAGAATATGCAAACTCCATGCACACAGACTCTGAGGCAGGAATCGAACCCGGGCCCTGGAGGTGCAAGGCACCTTAATTAAAACCACTGGCTATTTTGCAAAATGGTTTCAGTAACCATATGAAAGGTTTAACATTCAACTATCATCTTGAACAGTATATGTTTCAGGTATGGACCAATTAGTTCCTGATGCAAGCTCATTCACGTTGGCCACTAGGGGCTGCACTATTCATTTTGTGCACAATAAAGTAATCTACTGCATCTATGTTTAAATATGTAATGGCATTTTTGATGACTACCTAATTACTTAAAAGCATGGCCACAAAATATGAAAATTAAATGTTGTTTTGCTACCTGATGCAATTACATTGAAATGGCCACTGTGTAGGGGAGTTCATTGGGTTCGGTGAGTTTAGTTCGAAATGCTGTTTCTCAGGATCCAATTGTTGTCCTGCATGGGTCTGTGACTTTTTACAACACTGAACTACTGTACATCAAAAACATGACTGCCTGCAGTGAATCAGTTCCCAGCAGGCATTTTCCATAACTAGCTTGGAAGCTTAATAAATATGCTCCTGTATGGCCACTATATCGCTGTATGTATCGCGGCAGGAACTGGGCACTTGGGCGGTATTTGGACCGTGCAGATTAAATAGAGCTTAGCTTTTTTGTTGAAATTTTTTGTCGGGGTTGTTTTAAGGAGGGAATGATTGCCATTTCTGAAAAAAGTGTCTTACAATTTGCTACATAGTAAATCAAGCAAACATTAAAAGAGAACAGCGTAGTATTATCGCAATATCCAAAATCAAAATGTTTTTTTATCCATATCGCACAGCTACAGTAATTTTAGCAAATCCAACAATGCCGCATTACAGCAACCATTTCCTCATAGCGGTTATTTTTTTACTAACAGCACTAGGATGTTGAGTGAGATGCACCTTTAAACAAATAAGCGGCAGCTCCAGTGAAGCAGCAACGTGAAAGCACGAACAGAGAAAGAGAAGTCATTAGCCAGCTGTGCACTCCACGCTCTGTCTAACTGATCTTGACATCAATACTATTTTCAGACCTGGCCCTTCAAAGATAAGCAATATAAAAGGACCACAGTGCCGGATGACAGGAATAGAGAGCCGCCTGCTGCCGTTGGACTTAGCATATATGCAACAAACAGAAAAGGGTTATTTCACTTCCGAACAGATGAGCGTCTCCGTGAGCTGCCTCGGACACATCTAATCAATGTAGAATAGGCCGTCCTAATGTTAAGTGTATGTCGGAAAGAAAGTGGATTAGCCATCAAGTTTTACTGTCCGCACTTTCAAGTGACTGAAATGCCTCGTGGGAATTATAACCGGGTTCAGGTGGGAAATATAAGGAAGACGAGGAAAGGTCACCAAAGACAATTAGTCCATTATCACCCTCGCTTTTCGCCAATTCATTTCCACTCATAACAGTTGAATTACCTTTCACCTAAAGTTTCATGACACCCCAAAATGCTGGTACTTCTAGAAATGGCTCCAGGAGAAAAGCTTATCTTTCAGTAACACAAATTTCTGAATGAATGTGCAACAGATCACTTCAGGCCTGTAAGATGCCATAAAAGGCACCCCGAAAGACTGCTGCTGCCTTTCAAGTGACAAGTTGATCCTGCTTAAAAGGGGCCTTGTCAATATACATATGACATTTACTATAAATCATCTCCTAAGGGAAAGAAAATGAATCCAAAAAATATGGAAAGTAGGAAGAAATAGGATCTCACATGTCTGACAATGCCATATGCTTGCTCCTGCTGACAGCCAAGCGTTGTGCAGTTGTGTTCCAGCTTCACTTCACAATTGGAACTGGTGAAGCCTTCTGGGCACATGCAAATGTACTCTTCACCACGTTCCTCACATTTGCCTCTGTTTCCACAAGGCTGTGAACTGCAGGGATCTTTCTTCTCAGTGCAGAATGTGCCTGTTAGCAAATACATACAGTAAGGCATACAGAACACCACATTTCCCTTTTTTTTTTTTTTTTTAATTATAAAGAAGTAAAAAGAAAGTATTTCCCTGTCCACAATGAGATGCCCATGAACTTTCTGAGCACAGAAAAAAAAAAAAAGATGGACCCTGCTGCTTACATATTCCGCAAATAAATAGCCACAAACAAATACTGTAGAATGAAATGGCAATAGATCACATGTGATAACACGCCAAGAAATGCAAATGAGGGTTATCCGTGTTGATAACGGGCAAGAGTGTATCAACCGTTTTAAATGTGCTGATTCAAATGAAAAGACTAAATGGCAGAGCAGACTTTATCTATAACTAGCCGACAAAACATGTTACATTATTTAGCTTGATCTTTAATCCAGCTAAATAGGAAGATCTTAACATGAAATATTCGAATATCGCTGATTTTATTTATTTTTTTTTGTTATACATATAATACAGAAAATGTGTGTACTTCTGAAGTGATTAATCTTGCTTTCCTAAAAATTACAAGCTTCTAACTTCAGCAATTTAAAAGTTAAATAATAAAAAATGCGAATAATTCATATTCCATTATGATTACTGATAATAAAACTGGTGTAACCTTCTAGAAGCATATGTCTTGTAAAAACTGTTTAAATTAAAGCAATCCTTGCAAAATTAAGGATTTTTTCCCCCAAAATTACTAACAGTGATTTTGTTTAAATGCTCCAAATTAGAAAATTTATACGTTATGTGGCAATTAAATTGCTTTTTGTATTCTGCTCAATACAGTAATTATTCTTAACAACACAAATAACATTGAAATTTCAGGGCTACCTCAATGCTTTGCATGAGAGATGATTTTATATATTTATTTATTTATTTATTATTTTATTTTGTCTTTTTTTGTAGAAACTTAAAAAGCAAAAAATATGTAGTGTTTGTAACCATATCAAATTCATGTTATAATATCTTAAGTCAGTATTTTAAAATAACACACTTTTTTAGGTTTATGTCTTTTTGTATGAAATTTAAATTAGCCAACTTTCATTTGAATGGCAATTACTAGTATTGAAAGATTTGAATAATAATAATAATTAAAACAAAGTTATGGACACAACACAAAAGGGCATGAAATTGTATTTAGCAAATGTGTTTCTTTTAGTCCGATAAAAATATAAATGTGTATGCATATTTACAAAAAATGAAGCATGGATTTGGAGATAAGAAGTCATAAGTATTATGAAAAATGGTGTTATATGATCGTATCTGAAAATTCACTTTTTTCTTTTACCATGTTTTGGCAGCTTACAATATCCATACAGAACTTTCTTCTATAATAAATAACCTGACTTGTCTGATATGTTCATATGTAATGTACAGTAGTCTAAGGATGTAGAGCTACTGTATTGTCCATCATATAAAACATTTACAGAGATGTATCTAAAATCAAAGCCTAAATATCAACTGAGCTTTCACATCTGGGCTGTCACTTCTGTGACATTGTTAGAAAGATAATGAAAGATAATTATCAGTCTTAATATGAGAAATCTTTAGTCAGGGACACTGCTGAGCCTTATACTGAGAGATATTTCAGACAACCTCATCCACTTTTTCCAGGACAATGACCAATAAGTACAGTGCCGCAAGGGCGGTAACTGAAGTAGAGGGCATAAAACTAGGTTACTGCTCCTCCAGAATGCCTGAAACTGAATCTAATCGAGACGGTGTGGTCTGGAGGGTAGTCATTTTACAGAATTAACCTAAATGACTATGGCAGCTACGGCATAACTATCGCATCGGTTTCGACTATTTGATCAGTGATTAACTATAACTATAAACCTGTAAACTATAAAATTGAAGTGTTAATTATTTTATACACAAAATGTTGCCTAAAACCAAACATCGTAAAATGGAACAGCTTGTTATTGGGTAGTTTAGCAACATCACATCGACTGCAACACACTTGCTGTTAACTGTAAATGCATTTATTTCATGTATTTATTCGACCTGCAACATCATGAGCGTATTTGTTGACTCACCTGCCGACATACAACACTGTGTTACCACACAGGCTTCCAGTACACACACACATACACACACGTACAACAAACATGATGACATTTCAGGTGCTTAGTTTCCGTGTTGACATGTAAAATAGCATGCATCGCTCACCAGCTGTTTTGAGGTGAAGATCTGTCACGATGCAAAAGATGTGAGAATAATTGACGTGAGAATAATTGAAGACCTAGTAGCACAACCATTCCATTTTTGATGCATCTGCTGACTACACTGCCCTTACTGTTATGCATGATGCATCTTGCGTGCACGTACTGTATGGGGTGCTGCATTTGTCTCTGAGAACGTGTGCAAGCTACACACCAAAGGAATGTAGGATATGTGATGTAGCCATCATACATGAAAGTGTGTGCAGTTAAAAGCAAGTATACTGCTTTTCCAACCTAAGAGAGTTTCCCTACTTGGTTCAATGGTTTACTGTATAATTGCATGGCCGTATGTACATTGATTGGACTGATTCCATTTATGTACAGTATGTATGTGCATGTAGAGAACATGGCAAAGTCTTTTGTTGCATATTTTCATTATTTCTCTGCGGCACTCAAACAGTAAACAACAGTGTTTTTTTGTGTTTTTTTATTTTTTATATATATATATATATATATAATGCCAATACTAAATGCCACGACCTTGTGCAAGAATACAAAAGAAAAAAAAAATACTATTCTTGCCCAAGATAAACCAGATTTTTATCCTTCTAGCCTGGTAGAACATTTTCATGACTCTGTGACTTCCGTGCAAGCACTCGAAGCACAAAAGTTAGCTACAGTAATTACAGTGCTCCAGTTCTAAAAAAGTCTTGTACCAATACCAATAATAGCCCATTCTCAAATATCATAAAACTAGAAAAAGGAAGCAATTTGACAAGCTGAATCAATCATATTACGCAGCACAAGTGCAGATAGCTAATACACCTGATGTAACTGCTCCTGGAAAAAACACAAACAAACAAAAATCTTGTACTGTATGGAACATCATTTTATCAATGGGATTAAACAGTTGCGGGGAAAAAAAAAAAAAAAAAAAAAACTTAATCACAGTAAACATGCATCCTTTAGAAAACAGCATTTGCTACACATTGGGTGGAAATTATTTATCTGGCTCATTAAATTCTAAACCTCAGTGTTTCATTATCCCCTGGGTAGCATGTAGCCTTTTTAAAAAGATGAAGACAAGACTGAACTCTCTGTGCCACCGAGCAGACGGTGGAGAAATTGTGACAGGATGTGAGTAATTCTTTGAGTGATGGTGCATGAAATAAGTAATGGTTTACATGAAAGCACCTAAATAAATTGAGTTGTGGCCACATCTGTTCTGCATTATTCACACAAAATGTGTATTTTACATTGGAGGGTTAAGGAAGGTTGAGACGGACTTGGCGTAGGGCTTGATGGTGACATCTGAAACAATGACTTTCAAACTAATAAAACCAGACAGTGGAAAGCACACAATCAAAAGGGCTTTCTTACTGACGCTCACACTTATATACGTGCATTCACATTCATAGGGATAAAAATGATTTAAAAAACTGTAGTTCAGTACCAGGAAGTGAATGGACCAATGCAAACACTTGGAATGAACACGGTCAGTTTATGAAAACGCAAAAATCTCAATCATGATATTTTTTTTTATCACCTGGTAAGAAACACTCTATCCACAGACATCTTGTTTTATGGTTTTCTTTGGACAATTTGTTAGAAGTCAAGAAAAAAAACTCCTATATGTACTCGGAGTTAACCATAATGACATTTACTGTATATCTTTAATCAAATTACAACCTAAATTGAGTGTGGTCTTAACCAAACGGAGTTACTAATAGAAAACAGAAACCCAGAAGTAGCCATTTCAGCACTGTTTGAGTTTTGCCTCTAATTGTTTTTAATCAATCCAATTTATAATTCACAAATAATTAGGCCAGCGTGGCTGCTTTCTGAGATTCTGCTTGCACAGTTATTATTTTGGTTTCTACATGCCATTGATGTTTTCTAACAAATTGTGACAGATTGCAGGCTAAGGAATTGATTCGGTTGAAGTAGTAATCTAAGTTTAACCCTTGTGTGGTGTTCGGGTCTGTGGGACCTGTTCTTACTGTTTATTAAAAGAAAAATTATGTGATTAATTGTGTTTTTTTTTTCTCTCTCTCTCCATCAGACATTGTGGCCTTGGCTTATTTTCTAAGAAGAACACAAATGATTTAAGCCACTTTATACACATTCCTGCATGGTGAAATTCCTTCTTCGCATATCTCAGCTAGGGGTCTGTGGTCAGAGCGCAGGGTCAGCCATGATACAGCGCCTGTGGAGCAGCCAGGGTTAAGGGCCTTGCACCCAGAGCCCACAAAGGCAGTCTGGTGGACCTGAGGCTTGAACCGCCGACCTTCCGATCAGTAACTCAGATCCACAAACTGCTGAGCTACCAGTGCCCCATAAAACAATACATTTTCAATGACTGCACACTGTGCACCCTTCTACACATTTATATTATGCACAGTGTGTGGTGTTCCGGTCTGCTGCACCCAGGGATAATAAAAGTCTGGAGGTGCTCTGTGTGTGTGCTTCGATATATTGTATACTTACCAACCTCTTCATTAGACACACCTGTCTGTTGTTTATTAACACAAACATCTAATCTCTAATCACATGGGAGAAACTCAAGGCGTTTAGGCATGTAGACATGTGCAAGAAGAGCTGCTGACGTTCAAACTGAGCATTATGATGGGGAAGAAAGGTGATTTAAGGTACTTTGAACGCGACGTGGTTGTTGGTGACTGATTGGCTGGTTTCCAAAATTGATGATCTACTTTATTTTTACATGTTTACAGTTTACAGAAAAAGTCTCTGAAAAAGAGAAAATATCCAGTTCTCTGAGTGAAAATGCCCTGTTGGTGCCAGAGGTCAGAGGTGAAAGGCCAGACTGGTTCGAGCTGATATAAAGGCAACAGTAACCTAAATAACATCTCGTTACAACTGAATTATAAGGAAGAGCATCTCTGAATGCACATCACGTCGAACATTAAAGCAGATGGGCTACAGCAGCAGAGGACTAGACTAGATGCCACACCTTTCAGCTAGGAACAGAAAACTTAGGCTGCAATCTGCAGAGGCTCACCAAAATTGGTCAATAGAAGATTGGAAAATCGTTGCCTGGACTGATGAGTCTTTGTTTTTACCGCAAAATTCAGGTGATAGGGTCAGAATTTGGCATAAACAACTTAAAAGTATGGATCCATCCTGCAGTGTATCAACAGTACAGGTTAGTGGTAGTGGTGTAGGGCAGATTCTCTTGGCACACTTTGGGCCATTTAGTACCAACTGTGCATCATTTACCAATACCACAGTCATTAAGATGAGACACAGAGGACAGTATGCATGCAGCAAGTACAGAAAATACACATACAGCACAAAGTAAAACACTGAATCAATTATTTAAAAAAAAATAAACCTTATTAATATTTATAAATAATATAAATAATGTAATTCGTTCCGGAGACGAGCTCTTGGGGTAAAATTTCGTATTGTGAAACGCATTTTCCCATAGGAAATAATGTAAATGTAGATAATCCGCTCCTGCCACCCAAAATATATTACCAATATTATTCATTTCCAACACTATAGTCATATTTTTGCATATAAAAATAATCTAAACACTTAAATGAAGTAAAATATGAAATAAATAGACATTAAACCTCACTTAAACTCGCCTCGCTTAGTTTTGAATGGTTCCCACACAGCGCGCAAATGGCTGAAAATACTTAAGGTGGGGCGTTCGTATGCTGATGTACCATTGTATTAACAATATATATTGTCTACATTGTTTTGTAAACCCTGTCTGTTTTTTCTGCTTGTTTTTTTTTTTTTTTTGTGAACCACTGTTTTCTGCATAATCATTCTATACATGATTATATGGAAAACAGTGATTCTAAAAATAAAATTTACCTTAGCTGGGTTTGCACAGACAGGGTCACATATAGTAATCAAAGTATTTTTAAATAAATTGTTATTGGAGATATACGAATACTTAAGACTACAAGGCTAAAAGAAGCTCAACACTGACAAGGCAGTCGCTACAGGGTGCAGCGCACATTTTTTTCACCCCTTTTTTCTGCACACTTCCTACTGGATGTAACCAAGAAGGTGTAGCACACAGCTCTGATGTGTCTGTGGCTGAGTTTTTCATTTGTTGCAAATGTAGTGTGCTGCTGAAGTTAACATATAGCAGAAAAGAACATCAAGGACACAAGTCCTTTTTCTCTTTTCTTGCTCCATCCATGGTTTTATTGGACACTGTGAGAAAATGTGCCATATAGTGAAACACAGGAGGAGAAGCATTTGTGCAATTCACAAGGTGAGGTCTTTGTACTCTGTTACTAGTCGACGTTCTCTCCAATTCATTATGCAATAAACTAGATAAATGTTTACTTCTTGTGGGGGGGAAAAAGATAAAATAATAAATAATTAATAAATAAATAGCTCTTTTTATGACCCCTTTTGTGTGACGGTCCTGGAATCCGCAGTGCAGCTAGAAGGCTTTAAACATTTTTTTTTTTTTTTTAAAGGATGGATAACGACATCAGACAACTCCCAGACAGCATGATTTGTGTATTTACACAAACAATAGCTAGTGTGTGACTGAAAATTACTGTTCTCCATTATAGGAATCTTTATCCTTTAACTGCAAACCCTTCTTTTCCCTGCATGAGAGCACATCCTTCATGCTGGTCCATGTTCGCATTCCACTGCAAAAGCACAAGCGACCAGATACTGTGTGAAAGTGGACAAACCTGGACTAGTTCTAGTCCTTGTCTATGTTAACAATGGAGCCTTACAAATGACATTCATTAGAATGAATGTTCAATAGAAGAGAATATATAGGGTATCACTGTTACATCACAGGCGTCATGGTGGCCTAGAGGTTAGCACTGTTGCCTTGCCCCTCCAGAATCTGGGTTCGATTCCCACCTCAGGGTTTCTGTACATGGAGTTTGCATGGGTTTTCTCCCACAGTTGCCCAAAGTGAATGAGTGTTTGGGTGTGTGTATGTGCCCTGAGATGGATTGGCACCCCCTGCCTCATGCCCCGAGTCTCCTGGGAAAGGCTCCAGGGCTTGTACATAAATGATAAATGAATTAATGAAAAAGCGCCTTGTGTGTTGAACCGTCTTAAAAACAATACGAACCCGCTGCTGAACCACCTGCAGTTTGCCAACAAGTCCGGAAGTGAAGCTGTAAACATGGCCCTGTACTTTATTCTTCACCTGAATAGCTTGGGAAATTATGCTAGGGTCCTTTTCGTAGACTTCAGATCCCATCAGCCCAGCCCTGCTTCAGGACAAGTCCTCCCTGATGAGCATGCCAAACTCCATCTGCAGGTAAATCACAGACTTCCTGGAGAACAGGATGCAACGTGTGAAGCCGGGGACAGATAGAGCTCACCCGCTTACCGTTAGCACCAGCTCTCCAGAAGGCTCTACTTATCCTCTACTCCTCTTCCTGCACAAAACCAGCCATACCTCTAGTCATTAGTTTGTTGTTCATTGTTAGCTCCTGAACATGAGAATGACATTGCCCTATTGGTCTCATCTCTAGAGGTGACAAGTCTGTCTTCAGGTGCAAGACTGACCATCTGGTACTTCCTAATTTTTTTGTTTGCACTACATTATCAAGAGAAATTAACTTTACGTAAAAAACACACTTGGCAATACATCTGATATATGTGGCATATTTGACTGCTCAGGACCACATGAAAGCAAAAACCTCCTTTTTTTCTCTTTTATGCTATTGTCTCCCAATGCATGTAGGATGATCTAATATGCATGAAACAATTTGCTATCAACAATGTTAAAGTATGAATTCAGTGATCATAAAACCACAATGACGAAATCATACAAATATATGGCATCTCCGACATCAAACCAGGTTTGGCTCATGCTCCATGTGGGTTAAATTTAGACATTACGGTGTATAGCAAAAAGTTCAAGGTGAGCATGATTTGATTTTATTCCCTGGTGGTATGCTGAGTTTTCTGTGTTCTTCAGAAGACACTAACTCATTTA
Source organism: Clarias magur (assembly GCA_013621035.1). Lineage (NCBI taxonomy): Eukaryota > Metazoa > Chordata > Actinopteri > Siluriformes > Clariidae > Clarias > Clarias magur. The sequence continues at coordinate 699,056 of QNUK01000188.1, read as the reverse complement.
TCTTGCAAGGCCTTTTTCCCCCTTAGCATATTCCGCTATGCTAAGCGACAGGATGATATAAAGTCGACTGTCTATGAAGCACCACGCAGATTTTGAGGAATGTCTCACTGGGCACCATTTTTCATAATCCGTTTTTTTTTTTTTTTTCAGTGTTTATGGTACAATGCTGAACTTCTTCAAAGGTTAAAACCACTCCATATTTCCATGTTTTCCTACATCTTCCCTACAGATACATCTTCCAACCTCCATTCTTTAATTAACGTAATTAATTAATGCAATGCAGGAGGCAGGTTGTTTGCCTAATAATGAGTGTCTTTAGGCAATTGTAAAGCGCGGTGCAGGTTTCGTGCAAGTTTGGAGCTGCATTACTGCAAATGAAATTGGAGCTCACAAGCGTTTTAGAAGGAAGGAGTTTTCCATGCTTTCTTAGGTGTGACATGCTGACATGTGACATGATTTTTTTTTATCTTTTTGACACTATTATATAAGTTGCTTCTGGTTTAAGCATCTGATCTGTACTGTAGCAATGTTTTCCACTAGGTTTTAACACATTTTGTCTCAAATGTGAGGCCATCTGTCTAAAACTTTGTCTAAATTCAGTCATGCAACTGGACAATGATTCAAAGCACACCAGTAAATCTACATCAGAATGGCTGAAAAAGGTTTTGGAATGGCCTAGTCAAAATCCAGACCTCAACCCATTCAAAATGCTGTGATGAGACCTTAACAGAGCTGTGCATAAGGTGAATTCTCAAAAAGCCTCAATGAACTAAAGTAATGTTTTATAGAAGAATGAACCCAAACGATGTGAGAAAAAAAATATGTGGAGCTATTGCTGCTAAAAAGTGTATCTACAAAATTAAAATCTAATAAAACAGGGGTTACTTAGTATTGCCCTTGTGTATTTTTTCTGTGTGGCCACAGTTTTTTTAATAAGTAATGGCACGGTGAAAAAGTTCTACATTTATTTTCGGTAGTTATTTGCCCAATACTAAGACCTGCTACAGTGTGTGTTTTATTCCATTCAGGTATTAAAATATTGAAGCTTTTTTTCTTTTCTTTTTTTTTTTTTTTGCACCATGAAGGTGATAGGACTTGAACAATATGAAGCAACGGATTTCGTGGTCGCAGTACCAGTAAGATTTCAAAACCACTTTCACCTCTGCATATATGCAAAAACACATAAGTGTGTATTTGCATATACACATTTTTTCCCCTTTTTAGATACACAAAACAAGTGAGCTCAGTCAGCCAAAACTACATCATTTGCTTACAAATTGTGTAAAATAAAACTGTAGAGAACAGCAAACCAATTAACACTGAACTCCACTGGACATCCCTAGTGATGTGGCCTACTTGTTCTCCGAGACCCTGTTATGATCGATCCTAGCAAAAGTAAAAGCCCGGTAGAAAGTGCACAATCAAAAGAAAATATGATTAGATGCGTTCCACAACTGGGGCCTCATTATTATGTGTGAGGGCAGCTGCTAACTTCACAATGATTAATAGCATGACAGCTAGAGCAAAGTCAAGGAAATGTTAACACCACTTGGGCCAAGAAGGAACAGAAGTGAAGGTGAGCCCTTTAAGGTATCACCGAATGCACGGCTAAGATTGCATTGCTGCATTGCATTGCTAAGATTGAGATTCAGGCAGATAGAAAAGCTGAAGTACATATATTTTGTTGATAGGATTAATGTGGTTATTTGCCCTAAGGAGAAGCAGTCTTTGATAAACGAGTGCTAGAAGAGCATTAGTGGTGTGAGTGACTGACTACACAAACTCCAATGCAGCCTTTCAGATGTTGCAGACATTTTAAATACTATTGCGGCTCATTTCACTGACTGATAATCCCTAATATCTATTACTGGCTTATGCAGGTCAAGACCTGTCTGCTTATTCTATGTTGAAATCTTTTATTTCTGGCAACCCCTACAGTGATGGTTGAAAAATTGATTTTGTACACTATGTTTCCCAGCTAACATTCATACCACCGTTATACGACATGGTGATTTATACAGAGCTTCAAATGAACTTACATAGACCAGCTCATACGTATTTGAACAGTAACACCACCAGTAACCCCACCATCAGCATTATTTAAAATATAATCAATCAAGATGAATTTATATAATAATCATGTTTGTTGGATTGCTACATTAATAGCTGCAGATTTATATTACTGGGGGTTGGACAATGAAACTGAAACGCCTGGTTTTAGACAACAATAATTCATTAGTATGGTGTAGGGACCTTTTGCAGACAATACAGCATCAATTCGTCTTAGGAATGACAGATACAAGTCCTGCACAGTGGCCAGAGGGATTTTGTGCCATTCTTCTTGCAGAATAGTGACAGGTCATTACGTGATGCTGGTGGAGGAAAACGTTTGCTGACTCGCTCCTCCAAAACACCCCAAAGTGGCTCAGTAATATTTAGATCTGGTGACTGTACAGGTCATGGGAGATGTTCACTTTCATGTTCATCAAACCACTCCTTCACCAGTCTTGCTGTGTGTATTGGTGCATTCTCATCCTGATACACGGCACCGCCTTCAGGATACAACATTTGAACTATTGGGTGCACATGGTCCTCCAGAATGGGTCGGTAGTCCTTGGCAGTGATGCGCCCATCTATTGGGCCTAGGGAATGCCATGATATCACAGCCCAAACTATCACTGATCCACCCCTATGCTTCACTCTGGGCATGCAACAGTCTGGTGGTCTTTAGGGATTCTTCCCCCCGTAACTCTCCTGAATGTGGGAAAGACAGTGAAGGTGGACACATCAGAGAACAATACTTGTTTCACATTGTCCACAGCCCAAGATTTTTACTTCTGGCACCAGTGAAATCGACGTTTGGCATTGGCACGAGTGACCAAAGGTTTGGCTATAGCAGCCCGGCCATGTACATTGACCCTGTGGAGCTCATGAAGAACAGTTCTGGTGGAAATAGGAGAGTTGAGGTGCACATTTAATTCTGCAGTAAGTTGGGCAGCTGTGGTTTTATGTTTTTTGGATACAATGCGGATTAGCACCCGGACGTCCCTTTCAGACAGCTTCCTCATGCGTCCACAGTTACTCCTGTTGGATGTGCATCACAAAGACTTGCTGTCTTGGTCACCAGCAAGCAAGACGCGCACCAACAATTTGTCCTCTGATATGTCACCCATAATGTTGTGTGCACTGCAATATTTTAAGCAAAACTGCGCTATTAATCTGCTCATTAAACCTTCACACTCTGCTCTTACTGGTGGAATGTGCAGTCAATGAAGATCGGCCACCAGGCTGTTCAATTTTAGCCATGAAATCTCCAAGACTAAATTGGCCAGTGTTTCAGTTTCATTGTCCAACCCCTGTACACTAGCCATGTCTGCGACTTTGTTCACGTGTAATTTAATTGAACACTCAAGCATGTTATAAAAAATGTACAATGCCACGTGTTAAGTTTTAGAATTAACTAAAATTTTTACGTATTCCCATGAAGTAAGTAAAATGAAGGTGTGAGATTAAGGTTTATTAAGTAGATTTCAACTGCACACTCATAAGCGTGTATATAAAAATGTACAGCGCCATCTGTTGAATGATTTTTTTTCAAGGTTGGTTTTTATGATATAAGAGCGTTTTCCATTCAAATTTCAAATTGCCATATCTTCTCATATCATACCTTCTGTCGTGGGCAGAAACAAAGCCTATATGTTACCTCACGCTCGGTCTGTGAACCCCATTAAAATTTATTCATCACATTTTATGCGATGTGTGCACAAACAGCAGAACAGATAATTTCAGACAAAAACTCCAAAAATATCTTGAAGTGTTCTATTACTCATCTTACATCCCACCAAGTGATTTTTTCACAAATATCGTCAAATGTACAGACACACCAACTTCACAGTTTTATTATATGCATAGATCAGTGGCCTGTTATTACATCGGCAGGTATTAGACATGATTCAGCCCTGTTGATTGTTTATCTATACACATATATCTCACTCATACACGCTTCCATAAAACAACTTTTCATTTTGAGAAGCTGCTTTGAGACAATGACCATTGTTAAAAGCTCTATGTAAATAAAATCGAATTGAAGAATTCAAGCCATTTTCACAGGTTCAAAAGTAATTGAACAAGAAGAAATACAATTATTATTATTATTATTATTATTATATGTTTTTATATACTTGAGGTCAGGTAATTCACTCTGCCTTGAACAATGGCCTTAACAGACTTTTGCCTTAAGAAGTTGAAATGTGGCTTTTGCAGTACATTTAGTTTTGTACATGTTATAGCAGACATTTACATTCTAACCAAGACTTATACTTGCTCACCATTGCTTTACTGGGACCAGAACAGTTTAGCTGAAACTGTATAATTGGAACGATTCCTCTGTTCCTTAGCTGTTTGTTAATGCTGACTGTTGTATCCTGAAACTGCTGCTCCCACTCTCCCCTGCTGTGACCATGGCATCATTATCAGTCAATACGTTTGTGACTATGACTCTAGTTTCTCATCAGTTAAGATCCATCAGTGTTGCCGGGTCATTTATATCCCCTGAAGGTTTGCCGATGCTTTGCACTGGGCTGCTGATGTGTTGACTAACGTACGAGGACGAGACAAAAATGATCCACACTCTCTGGCTGTAGAATTTATTTGAATTAACCTTTTTCGAAAATACAAATATATAAGTTTCTATTTCTTTTCGATACACTTTGTCCATCTGTCAACAAAGCTTTCGTATTCCCTCATTACAAAATTGCTGGGGCTGCTTTCAGGTGAAAGTCAGGTGGAGAAAGATCAGGACTATAGAGAGGATGCTTTAACGCTTCAATACAGTTTTTTGCAGAATGTCGACAGTGTAAGAAGTATCATGCGAAATCATGCAATATCAACGCCCTTGGATAAAAGTCCTCTGAGTTTAATCCAAACTTTAGGCTTCAGCTTTAAAAAAGTATCACCCTGTAATGAGCACTGTTGATTATTGAGCAGTTTTCTTGATAAATTCCCAATACTGGCCCCAGATTTTCCAGCTGATTGTTGAGTTTTTAACTTTTTCTTGGTCGACAATTGAGGATGTTTCCATTCCATACTCTGACATTTAATCTCATGCTCGTAGTGATGAATCCACATCTAGTCACTAGTACTGATTCTCTGTGAGAAACTTTCACTATTCCTAGAGTATCAGCTCAAATTTGGTTTGCAGACATCAAAAAGTCAGTGTGGCCAACTAAAGTATTTAATACAACCAGAGTGCAGATCTTTTTGACTCACCTTAAAAAATGTTTTAGTCTGAGCTGCGAGCCAAAAATGCACCTCTGCATTACATTGCAATCTGCAAGTTCATGCAATTATCCAATCAGCTTATCATGTGACAGCAGCAGAATGCATATAATCATGCAAACTAGGGTCAGGAGTTACCGAAAAAAGTCCTGTCTATGCGATTTTAACTGTGTTATGGTTGTTGGTGCCAGATGGGCTTTTTTAAGAAAATGCTGATCTGGGATTTTCTATTGAGTTTACAGTATAGAGAATAGTGCAATAAGCTAAATAAGCTAAATAAAAAAATAAATAAATAAATCTGTGTGAGTGGAGTGTCTGCAGGCTGAAACACCTTTTTAAGAAAATATATCTGCGTAGAATGACCAGATCGGTCTGATCTGAACTGAAAGTCTACAGTAACTAAAATCAACCTTTATCAAATAAAACCAGCAAACTTCTACGGACAATATTTCCATTTTACTGCTTAGATTTTTAGCTTAATCTTTTTTTTGACTATATACATTAATTTATTTAATGTTCTACATGACTCTATGGACAATGCAATCTTCACATTCTGGTTAAACTGCTAATTCCTTATACCCTCATTCCACCGAGCCAAATTTGCTCCCGATGTCTCCCGATTCAAAGTCAGCTCTGAAGTTGTTGCAATCAGTACCGATCCGGTTAATTTTTTTTAAAACGCTGCCAGACCATATTGAGCCGTTACTGATGTAAATTCATTCATAAGGACATGAAAACAACTCTACAGCGCATTTTGACACCAGGTAATGACGTTTTATTGGCATAACAACGTTTCAATAGCGAGCCGTTAAGTAATTTAGCAATGTTTTACTGAGAGGCAAAGAATTGATAAAATGTCGCTAATGACATGAAGCAAACTTAAAATGACACTACAAACTTTTACAAACTATTGCTGAGGTGTTAACAACCTCATATCGTCCCTTTAACAGACAGGCACTGACCTATAGACACTGGAGGAATGGGACATGTGTCCCACCTGCACTCTCTCACACTTTGTTCTCTCCAAGTACGGAGAAATAACATTTGTGTAATCCGGTTGAAATGAACAACATTTACGGATGTGTGAAGACATCAATCACTAACAAAAGCTGCACATAAATGCACAGTGAGGGTAATGACAATATTATCCAAAGAGGGAAATACAGGTCAGTATTTACAGTAACATTAAAATATTTGCATTGAGTTTAATCATGTAGCACTTTTTATATCCATAAGACACTCAAAGGCTAATAAACACGATTAAGAGAAAATCGTGCACACAAAAGAGAAACAGACAGACAGAAAGAAAGAGAGAGAGGCTTATAATTATATATGCAGCACAACAATCCCATTTTATGTTCAGGATCTTTCTCTTTTTCGCAGTGGTAAAGTGCTCGCTCTATCATCCGGAGATCGCAAGTTCGATTCCCGGGTGATTCTGTAACCTCACGCAGCCGGAGGTCTAGAGAGAGCTGATTGGTCGAGCTCTCTCAGAGGGGAGGGATGAGAGGTACATAGTGCTTCCACATTAATCACGGCTCTACAGCCAATCAGGGGCGTCTTTGAGCGCACGCAAGCGGAAGGAGCGGATAGCGCTGTCCTCCAAGTGTGTTACTCCGCCCCCAACGGTGCGTGAGCGAGCAGTACGAAAAGATGCGGTCGGTTGGTGTCACGTGGTTCGAAGGAAACGAGTGATAGTCTTCGGCCCTCCCGACTGAATGTAGTAGTAGCTTTAATGTGGAGCCCCCTAGTGATGGGGAGGAATTGGACATGACTAAATTATGGAGAAAATTGGGGGGGGGGGATTCTTTCTCCATTTATTATTGATATTAGTATTAGAATTATATTATCGTTAGTAGTAGTACAAGTAGTAATGCTGTAATTGTTATTGTTATTATCTTTGCTTTCTGCTTTCCTTCTTCAGTAGTTTTCACTTTATGTTTGATTGCATAGTTAAATGCGTGTATATATTTTTTGTGTTTTTTTTTTATATATATATTTTGTGACTTGACTCTGAGCTTCAGCAATACAAGTGTATGCAGGAAACCCCAAACAATACACATACCAAGTGTGTTGGAATAGTGATGCACTTTTTCTTTTCTTTTTTTTTTACAAATTTGCAAATCAGCCTTTATTACGAAACTAACAGAAATGATTAAACCACAGACATTTTAGGTTAAAACAATTCCATTGTGCATCAGACTTTAACATGTAATATATCTTTTAATCTTGTTTAATTATCACTACTTTTATACCTTAAAATATCACTTTGTTCATTTCGTCATTACTTGTCAATACGAGGATTTTTTTGTCTGGCGAATGCTGCCAAACAGGTGAGGAGAATAAGTATTGTGGCCTTAAAATAAATTGCATGCATGTTTACTGTGTTAAAGTTCTAAGCAGACATAAAGTGAGTGAATACTTTAAATCTAGGCATTTATTCAGAGAGACTTACATTTTTATCTCATTATACATCTGTGCCTTTGAGGGTTAAAAACCTTGCTCAAGGGTCCAACTTGGTGGTCGTGGGTTTTGAACCTGGGATCTTCTGAAGTGTAGTCCAATGACTTTGCTACTTATGCCAGATATGCCGTCCCATTAAAAATGTATTTTATTTATTAATCTGATGCCAAGTAAGTAAATAATATATGTGCTTTGTTTCTAATTTGCCAGTGACATAAGCACAGCTTAAGAGAGAGAGAGAGAGAGAGAGAGAGAGAGAGAGAGAGGGAGAGAGGGAGAGAGGGAGGAGGTAATAAACTGAAAGAAAAGAGCTGGCAAAACATTTCCTATTAATGCTTAATGCTGCAAGTATAAATGCTAGCCAGTGGCTGTGAAAAAGAAAATTAAATACAAAAAAATATCTGGCAAACTTTAACATTCATGAATCACAATCAATCATTTTTTACACATTTTTTGGCTTAAATATCCAAATTAGTTGGAATATCACAATGTTCCTTATCAAACAGTAACACGGACTGATCTCCCAAACTGAAAAGTGTAATCTGCTGACTATTTTTGCTGCTCACTCACATTATTCATAACAAACTGTTCAAATGGATCCACGTAATGCATTTTTAAGCTGCTAAATGCAACCGATAGGCAATGCTAATTAAAATCAATATCAATCTCTTGTTGGCAATGACATGTAGTGACACCTTTAACACTCTGTTTGCTGCCTCAGACTATTTGTAATCAAGTGAGAAGCCCAAACCCATGCGTTTTTTTTTTAAGCTGAAAACCAAATCTAAAGAGGTTACTGATAAATTAGCAGTTTGCATCTATTGTCAGTGTGACTGCCACAAGAAAACCTTAATTTCATGCTGTAACAGAGATATATTTGGAATGAAACCTAGACTACATGAGGGTGGGAGGCTGATTCAGTCAGATGGCCTCATTTAACACACATCTTTTATGAAAGCAATCCGGATCAGCGGTTCCTCTGAAAACATCTCGGGTTTAATAAATTTATTACAAAAGCCTAAATAAATGCTGTACCTTAATTACGTAATGACCACAATCTCTCCAAAGTAATGTTCAAAGGCCATAATTAAGACCCTGACCTTCAGACTTGCAAGTGTGTTGCACTGCAACCAAGCTTATTTCAGACACTGCACTGTGTTTTGTATGTGCCATCACCACATAAGAGCACTTAAGTGAAGTATGAATACATTCATATGAACCATGAAGGAACGAGATGAATTTAAAATGCAGTTCGCAGCATGACATAAGACAGCAGAGCAGTGTATACACATCATATCTGTACTCATTCAGATTACTTTGTAGCTTATATTGGAGAAAAGCTCATGGTTCGATTTGTGCCTCGGTTGTCAAGCCATAGATTGGTATGTTCGGTTCAATAATGGAAGACATTTATTATGAATATTAAATGTAAACAGTTGGCAAACTGGACATAATTTCCTAAAGACATAAGGAATGTACATAAAAGCCCATACCCTTTCTTCCCTTAAAAAATAAATGTTTAAAAATGCAAGAATAGCAACAACTTTGTCTGTAGCAATTAGTGCAAACTTTTACATTTACTGAAATTGAGAATGCTATTTTTATTGATGGTATTGTTACTATTTTTGCACAAATATGTGCAAAACCTCATTTGTGTTAAAGTAAACGACATGCATGTCTTTTATGACAAGTGCCATTGCAACTGAGAAGTCAACTTTATTGATGAATCTACATATAGACATATTTGTTAGTTAACATACACACATGGACAAAATTGTTGGTACAACTCATGGAACAAGCCTGGATAAAAATGATGGTACCCCTAACTTAATAGTTTGTTGCACAACCTTTTGAGACAATCACTGCAATCAAACGATTCCTGTAACTGTCAGTGAGACTTCTGCACCTCTCTGCAGGTATTTTGGCCCACTCCTCATGAGCAAGCTGCTCCAGTTGTTTCCGGTTTGAAGGGTGCCTTTTCCAGACAGCATGTTTCAGCTCCTTCCAAAGATGCTCAATAGGATTGAGGTCAGGGCTCATAGAAGGCCACTTTAGAATAGTCCAATGTTTTCCTCTTAGCCATTCTTGGGTGTTTTTAGCTGTGTGTTTTGGGTCACTGTCCTGTTGCAAGACCCATGACCTGCGACTGAGACCCAGCTTTCTGACACTGGCCAGCACATTTCTCTCTAGAATCCCTTGATAGTCTTGAGATTTCATTGTACCCTGCACAGATTCAAGACACCCTGTGCCAGATGCAGCAAAGCAGCCCCAGAACATAACAGAGCCTCCTCCATGTTTCACAGTAGGGACAGTGTTCTTTTCTTCATATGCTTCATTTTTCCGTCTGTGAACATAGAGCTGATGTGCCTTGGCAAAAAGTTCCATTTTTGTCTCATCTGTCCATAGGACATTCTCCCAGAAGCTTTGTGGCTTGTCAACATGTAGTTTGGCATATTCCAGTCTGGCTTTTTTATGATTTGTTTTCAACAATGGTGTCCTCCTTGGTCGTCTCCCATGTAGTCCACTTTGGCTGAAACAACGACGGATGGTGCGATCTGACACTGATGTTCCTTGAGCATGAAGTTCACCTTGGATCTCTTTAGAAGTCTTTCTGGGCTCTTTTGTTACCATTCAGATTATCCGTCTGTTTGATTTGTCATGAATTTTCCTCCCTTGGCCACGTCCAGGGAGGTTGGCTACAGTCCCATGGATCTTAAATTTCTGAATAATATGTGCAACTGTAGTCACAGGAACATCTAGCTGCTTGGAAATGGTCTTATAGCCTTTACCTTTAACATACTTGTCTATAATTTTCTTTCGAATCTCCTGAGACAACTCTTTCCTTTGCTTCCTCTGGTCCATGTTGAGTGTGGTACACACCATGTCACCAAACAACACAGTGACGACCAGGAGCCCTATATATAGGCCCACTGACTGATTACAAGATTGTAGACACCTGTGATGCTAATTAGTGGACACACCTTGAATTAACATGTCCCTTTGGTCACATTATTTTCAGTATTTTCTCGGGGTACCATCATTTTTGTCCATGCCTGTTCCATGAGTTTATTTTTTTTATATAATTCTGTTGAAGCATGGTTGAAAAGCAATGTCTGACTTTCATTGGTTAACATTCATAGAATTTTTTTTAATCATTACTTTTGTCAGATTAAAGTTATTTATGTGACCATTGTGAGTTTTTCCAATTTTGTCCACATGTGTAACTAGTGGACAGGAATGAAGTAAATGCAATCTGTTATTTTACTTAAGTATTTTTTTTAAATATCTGTACTTTGATCAAGTGTTTCCATTTTGGGGGGTTTTTATCTGTTTTATCTGGTGATTCTTCTTACTTGAATGGGAACATAAAAAAAGATTGTCCAATTTGAATCAAACACACTTTATTTTGGCTGCTTTTGTTTGACCTGTTGGTTGCATTTGCAATACTAGCTGTATCTTCAATCACAACATCACTGTAACCACCTACACCTACAGTGCCTGGAAAAATGACAGAAGAAAGTACTCGCTGTATCTTGCCACTTCAACAACCATGACCTAATTAGAAAGTTTTCTTTTTTGTGTGCAACAGTTAAAAGAGTCATTCATTTTCAGATGTTTTCTCTTCCTGCCTTGTTCTCATATGATTTCTTCTGCAAGAAATCTGAGCAAACATACAACGGTAAGTACAGTAAGCCAGTTATTCTTGTCGGTAGTGGTCATTTTCTTTAAATCGGACATCTAATGGGAGATTGCATCAGCAAAATATTGAATTGTGCATGTGTTTAAAATACACTCAACATTACCATGATTATGTCCTTTGCATTGCATGGCTAGTTTGTTAGCTAGTTCCTGAGCAGTAAAGCACTACTAAGCGATACCCCAATATGAAGAAAGCATCTTCACTGATCTTTAATAGTGAAATTCAGTGATTAAACTTCAGCAAAAGATTTTTAGTGCATAGTTTTACACTAGTCTTGCATGGAGTGGATTATGCTCAAATATTTAGCGGTTTAATGGGTACTCTACTTTAACCAAATACTGTTAGGATGCTATTTCCACAATTCCTCTGGCTGTGATCATAACCTCTGCTGAACTATTAAACAGTATAAATTTTACATACCCAACACAGGGAGACTGAACACTTTGGTTAAAAAAAAAATGGTGGGGATTTTTCTTTTTTTTCTGAAGAACACATGGTACACAATGTACACAGTTTTTCAGTTTAAATTAAATCCTAAAAGGAAAGATGGCCTGTTCTAATCCTGTTGTTTCGCAGCCACTCAGAGCTCCCTAATGGAAATTGTTCACCTCTATGCTGTCTGCTCATAATAACGTTAATTGACATCAGTGTCAGACTCATTTAATGACCTTATACTAACAGATCCATGCACTCAGAGTGACACTGGAGCATTCTCACCCAAAATGAGTAGCTTAAGCGAGTCTAATTACATAAATAATAACAAGACATTAGACCCATATTACATCACAGTATGTTTACTTTGAATATGTAAGTAAAAGTAAGTACTTTTAAAAATTAAATGGAAGGCTTCGACTTTTTACTTGAGTATTATTTTACCTGGGGCAGGGGTAGCTGGAGTGCTGAAGAAGGAGGTCCTTGGTTCGAGCCCTGGCACCACTGAACTGCCAACGTTGAGCCCTTGAACAAGGTCCTTCACACTCGACTGCTCATCGGGCAACGAGCTGGCAATCCACCCATGTAAGCAACTGCCCTTGAAACAATGGATCTTGAACGGTGGGGGAGAATTTGTCGCCCGATGTGCCTGATGGCATGTGAATGGACCTTAAGCATACTCAAAAGTAAAGATACCCTAGGTAAAATATTCATTTAACTACAAGATCTGTGTACTTCATCCACCACTGGTTAAACTTAAAACAATGACTACATGACAGTTTTTGAAAAGGAAAATACACATCAATGATGTGCAGATGTGTAGCTTGTTACTAACAAAATCCAAACACTGGAGCATCCAGTTTTCCATTTCCCATCGTCTGTCCACTTAGTCTAAGTCTAAAAACAATGTTATTGCTACTGGTAAATCACCACTCAGGATGTAAAGCATATATTTTATATTTAAAATAAAATTTTCATCTGACCTTTTTAAACTGTGTTAAAACAGTGTTAATTCAATATTTTAACATATGAGCTCAGTAGCCAGGGTGGTGCTGCCTGTTTAAATCCCAGTTAAATTTTTTTGTTTGCTTTTCTGAACTAAGCACACAATGTCTGTAAGTAGTGCAGCCCATAAGGGACACTTAGTCGTATGGGAAGGCCATGTTTTACCTTCCTTTCAGTTTAAACTTTCACGCGTGTCATGAATGTTTTCATTTAAGACAAAAAATGTCCAAAAAAAAGTACACCATGTGAACTAAACATTGTTTACCAGCTAAATACCAGCAAACAGGTGGCAGGATCATAGGCACCCAAGGCCCAGTCCTACAATATTGGACATTAAGCAACTTGGATTCTGCTCCTCTCCACTCTTCCTCCAGACTCTGGGACCTTAATATCCATTGAAAGTGCAAAAACTGCTTTCAACTAAACAGAGGACATTGGACAACTGAGAAACGGTCCAGTTCTTTTACCCCAAAACTCAAGTCAAGTCAAGTCAAGTCAAGTCAAGTCAAACTGCAGCCCTTGTGGAATGATCACAGTCTGTGGTGGTCAGGACCTTCCCAAAAGTGGTCCAAGGAAGGAAAAATAGTTAAGTAGTGAGAGGGGCAGGGGTCATCATGGCTCACTGATGCATGTGAGGAGTACGAGCTGGCCTGCGTAGTCCAATCCAAGAAAAGAGCTACTGCAGTTCAAATTGTTGAAAAAGTTCATGCTGGTTCCAATAAAAAGATGTCAGAACACACAGTGCCTCGAAGCTTGTATGTTTGGGACTACCTAGCCACAGACCAGTCAGCATCTGACCCTGGTCTACCTCCAAAAGTGCCTACAATGGGCATGTGAGCATCAGAACTAGACCATGAGGCAATGGAAGAAGATATTACAGCAAGAAACACTCAGTTAAGTAAATAGAAAAGACAGTTCATCATTACTTTAAGTAATTCCAAAAAAAAAAAATCAAGAGCTTTGAATATATACCCAAGGAGGAGGTATGAAGGTGTGCGAGTTCTTTGTTGGTTACTTAGTCAAATTGAGGGCTCACTTAACAAACATGGCTACCACAGCATTCTGCAGTGATATTCCATCCCATCTGGTTTGCACTTAGGGGGACCATCATTTGTTTTCCAACAGAACAATGACCCCAAACACACCTCTCGATCATGTAAGAGCTATTTGTCCAAGAAGGTAACCAGGTAATCAGGTAATCAGATAACCTAGTCCCTACAAACATCCAATTTAAATCTATCTGAAATGGTTTGGGATGAGTTGGACCAGAGAGTGAAGCAAAGGCAACCAACAAATCCTTAACATCTCTTTGAACTTTTTTAGGATTTTTGGAAAACTATTCAAGGTGACTATGTTATGAGGCTGACTGCCTAGAGAACGTCAAGAGTGTGCAAATGTGTCATCAAAGCAAATGGTGGATACTTTGAAGCATCGAAAGTATAAAACATAGTCTGTTTTTTTCCCCTGTTATAACTTCAATGTCTTTAGTATTTACATACAATGTCCACTAAGCCATTGTGCTGCCTAGTACCACAGTGTCAATGAAACTCTTTGATGACTATTTTGTTGACTAGTTGAGACAGAGTTAATTTAAATTTATATTGAAATGTGCAACAGAAATGCAGCAAGGCACATTTCATGCAAATATCAGATTGATGCACTGATTGAAACGAAAGCATCTGCTGTGTCCCTGAAACACTTCAGAAAACCACTGCATTGGTGATTGGACAATCGAAAACCCTAAGGCATGACCCAGGGTGGTAACACCAAAAATGCTGTAATCTCAGTACAGTGGAAACTCGGATTGTGAGTAATGTGATTTACGAGTGATCCGCAAAGCAAGCAAAGATTTTTAATAGATTTTTAATCGGAAACCGAGCAAGTATTAGTTTACGAGCGCCGAGTATCATGTATCACATATGCAACTCTTATTTTGACACCGAGCATCACTCTCTCACCTTTCTTCACCTGTGTGTGTGTGTGTGTGTGTGTGTGTGTGTGTGTGTTTGTTGTGAATCTTAAAAAGCAAGGTGGGGATAGGGAGGAGGAGTGTAAAACTATGTAAAACGAGGTGAGGGAAGGGGCTAATGCCACCACACACACGGCGCCTGCGCGCACCAACGGAAACACTTATCTGTCAGGATTTATTTGTACTTTTTTAAAGGTAAAGTGCAGATAATTTTTTTTTTTCATTTTATAGATTGCATTAATTATTTTTATGTATTTATTTTTTGGGGCTGTGGAACAAATAATTTGAGTTTTCATAATTTCTTATCGGAAATGATGATTTGGTTTACGAGTGTTTAGGAACACGAGCCCACTTCTTGAACAAATTATGCTTGTAATCCAAGGTTCCACTTTATATATAATGTTCTTAGTGTACATAAGCTTATACGATTAAACTAAAGATGATGAGTTAAAGTATTTTTCTTCCACATGAAATTATGGTAAACCGACTAGAACACAATAAGCACTTTAAATACATTAAAAACCTAACAGCCTACGTTTATTATCCTTCAGGGGCTCACAGACGCTGACAGAGAACATTCACATAATCACTGACCTACTACTTCTCGTATCTATATATAGTTTAAGTAATTGGCTCATTTCTCTAACATACCTGCAAAACCATGTCAACCAGTGAAGAGTAAAAAATAAATAAATAAATAAAAACAGCAGTATTCTATTATTACCCATCATGTAAATTGCAATGAGCAATACATGTTTGTCTAAATCTTGTTCATTAGAGCCATTACGTTTTCAGTTTCACTTTACTTTAAGTAGCCTTACAAAAATTACAGTCCTGCACATGGAAGTGTCTTACTGATAAGAGAGGTCAGATAAAAAGGGACAGATTATTCTGAGCTGCCATGAAGGTAAAAGTAACCCATGCTGTTGCAGCTTCTGCTGTTGTAGCCCATAATATATGCGTTCCATTCCATTGCTGTCATTTTGGGCACAGAATCACTAAATTAGTCTTTGTGTTTGACTGCCCAGATTCTGTGAGCTTATTTTAGTTACTATAGTCTCCCCGTCATCTCAAATCAGTCTTTTGTCTGTTCTTTTTTTTCCTCTGATCTCTTTCATCAACAAGGTGTTTTAGCCTGAAGAGACTCTGCACACAAGATCTGATTGTTTTGTTACACCATTCTGTGTAACCTCTGGAGAGTGTTGTGTGTGAAAATTCTTGGGGATCAGCAGTTTCTCAAAAATACTCAAACCAGCCCATCTGGCACCAACCACCATGCCGCACTTAAAGTCACAGACATCAAACTTTTTCCCCATTCTGATGTTTGATGAGAACATTAACTGAGGCTTTTGGCATGCATCTGCATAACTGTATACGCTGATTGGAGAACTGTATAGATTAACAGGCATACAGGGATTCTTATTACAGTGGGCAATAAGTGTGTGTGGATAGATGTTATTTTGAAATTAGCATTGTAACAAACATCGATTTCTTCCATTTCCCAGTTAATGTGAACAAATGACAGGCATTAAAAACTGCTGCTTTCGCAGTACAGATATAAGTAGCGGGTTTTAAGACTATACATATATTAGTCATATAGACGATATGACATAATTAAATATTTTGCGACAACAAGGTATGACTGCAGAATACCTATGCAACGTCTTTCTTTTTATTATTGGATACGTTTCTGAATCCTGTATTCTCCAAAACAGAATGCCTCTCCCAATGCCTGCTAAAATTCCTTTATCCTGCATTAAATCAGGAAGGAAACGCTGCCTGAATGTGTCAATTTAAGTAAATGAGGCCTTCAATAGGCTAAAAAAAGCAAAAGAGACCTAACAACGTTTTTTTTTTTTTTTAAACAGGTCATATTTTTTCGAACATGACTGCAAGTTCACTGTACTCAAATGGCGGAGCGCCTTTCGGATGTGACGGAAAAGGGCATTTGCATCATGGATGTGCAGCCGACTAATCTGAAACAACCATGCAGCAACATCTGTAGGGAACGTTACCAGCGCCTTTTTGAATCTATTCCACAAGGAATTAAGGCAGTTCTGAAGGTAAATGAAGGTGCAATCCAGTACTAGCCAGGTGTACGTAATGAAGTCACCGGTGTATGTTAGTCTGCCCAATTTCTTTTGAACCTGTGAAAATGAAGAAAGATTTTGAAATAAATAAATAAATTTTCGCTAAACTCAATAAATTAAAGCTGAAAGTCTACAGTTCATTGTCATCTTGATTGCGTCATTTCTAATCCATTGTCGTGGTGTAAAGGGACGAAATTATGAAAACTGTGCTGCTGTCCAAATCTGTTCGCACTCAAATGTATATACACCACCACATACAGTAATAGTTGTAATAGTAGTAGTAGTAGTAGAAAAGTAGCTTAGAAATCATCTGCACTGCTGTGATTTGGAAGAAAATTTAGAGAACTAATAAATCGTTCCTTTAACTCAGCACAAGTAAAATCTAAACCACCCTCAGCAGCGCGATGCTGTATTTTGGCTCAGTTCTAAAGCTAAAAGAGACCTCAGGTAAACTTTGCTTGTGAATACAGCTGCAAAAGGTCTGAGATGCAACCGTTGCATTAGGAAATACTGCATAGTTGGACAAATTGCCACTGCATGTGGAACAATTAATCACTGTGTATGGCCACCTGGATTTTAGACCCCAGAGTTGATCATAACATTATTACAGTATCTGTGCCACCCAGGGGAGCAGAAAACTGTTGACACACCTTTGTCGGCTAGATACTCAGAATCCCAAATGGGATTTTATTATTCATTACTGTCCTAAAGGGGTGACACTGCTTTGTCTCATAAACTGTCTGGGATATTTATATCAGTAATTATAATTGATTTCTCTGTACTTTCTGGGACACATTCAAAATTTTAATCAGGCCATAGACGGTCTTTCAATGCTGCAAAACATGCTCTTCAAAAATGATGCAACCTCAATGTATGGGATTTAAAAGGAATACTTTAGCATTAATGGCTGTTCATATGCATACCACATCAAGGTGCACACTGATAGCCAAAGGGAGATGTTTTTTTTTTTTTTTTTTTTACGGTAAAGGAAATAAAGCACTTATAATTTACATAATTAAAAAGGGGGCATGCTATGTGACACACATCAACAAACCTAAGTGACTCAGGTTGTCTCCAATCAGTGCTGATTACCACATGCACACTTTAATGGTACTTAAATTGCAGCAACAATACACCTGCAGTCATGCGCAAAAGTTAGTGCCCCCTCTTTTAATTTTAAGTGTAAAAACATTATAAAAACCATCTAATCGTAGCTGGTCTTCATATTTAGCCAATACAACCTTAGACAAAGACAAGATTTTTTTTTTTCACAGAGCTATTATTTTTTCATTTAACAAAAATTAAGCCAAAAAATACCAAGTACCCCTTAGTGTTTCCAAAGGATTTAAGAGGTTACGTTGCAGCCAGGTGTTGCTAATCATTAGCACATGATTAAATCAAAATCAACAGATGTGCAGACCTCTATAAAAGCAGAAATTTGGGAAGTTTAAATAAATAATGGCATTGTAAAAAAAAAAAAGTTGTTGAAGTGTCAAAATTTTTGACATAAATGTTTTATTATGTTTGTACACAAAAAACAGACTTAAACACTAACGTTTGCATTACTGTAAGTCAGGGCTAAATAACACTGCAGTAAATAAATTTCATTTAATCAAAACAATTATATTACTTTGCTTTCTCTCAGTTTGTTTCCTTGCTTATTCGGCGGTACTTAACCCATAGGCTTTAGCCCCCCTAAAAATTCTCCATACACTTTACACAAATTAATGATCGTCCGAGTCCCCTTTCAATCTCTTTCAGCGTGGTCTTCAATTCGCCATCACAGAGCGAGGATTAAGCCAAGGTGTGTGTTTTTCGATAAATTGTTATATAGGCATCAGTGCAGTCCTTTCTCATAAATACAGTTTACAAAATGTCATGAGGGATTAATCAGTTACAGTACTAAGTTTTCGCTGTGTTCACCCTCATCACACCAGCTGTTTCCTCTAATGAAAACAAAGCCCTTAATACATCCTCTATGAACCTGTAGTCTACTTTATAAAACAATCATGCTGTTGCTGTTTTAATTGGAAAACCTAACTGTCTATATAAAACATTGCACAGTGCATATGGCATTAACTACCACAGAGTTCTGCACATAAATGATTAAAAACAGTGACAGACAGCATTCAATGCATTCGGTTTAACTGCACAGCAGTGTGATTTACAGAGATAGAAAAATCCTGTTGTTTTTTTTTTGTAATAAATATTGTATGTCCCAGAGCGTAAAATACATCTATTAGCTTCAGAGTATGTTTTTTTGTCACTTTGATTTAGAAAAAGTTACTTTTTTAATGAATAGAAACAAAAAAGAATGATATTAAAAAGATGTTCTGTTTAATTACATTAAAATAACGTTTATATATATTAATGAATAAAATTAATAAATAGCCGAGTAGCTATGAAAATTTAGTGGGTTGAATGTAGAATATACTGTCTTATTTATGAAGCTAAAACACTAAATTAAACTAAATAACATGATGCTCGAAGTTTTAATATTTATATGTAACTGTAGATGGAAGGTTTTTCGAGTCACATAGCAGTACTGTAGGTCTCCAAATGAGCAGCAGGTAAGAACAGAACATGTTCAGCCTCTCATGCACATTAACACTGTGTTCCCAACATTGATTGAAGTCATCGCATCAGAAAGTATTTTTCACATTTTTCTGTCTGCCAGTTTCTAACAAAAAGCAGCAGTATTGTCAAATAATTAACAGATAAATGTTTGACCTTATTGGCACCGAAACAGTTTATTCCATTGTCCAGCCTCACAGCTGTGTTGTTTAAATTACTAATCAATGTAAGTTTAAAATTATATGCTGTTTTCTGTTTTTTTTTATTTTATTGTACTTGAACATAGGTTTATACAGTAAGCAGTGTGTGGTTTGTGTGTGTGTGTGTGTGTGTGTGTGTGTGTGTGTGTGTGTGTGTGTGTGTGTGTGAGAGAGAGAGAGAGAGAGAGAGAGAGATCAGGGAGACTCATTTGCGTACTGATTCTGAACAAGCCAAATATCTGTTAAACATCTATGGGTTATGTTGCCTCTATGGGGGTCAGTGATAGGAGCACAGATTTTCATTGTATTTACTCAGGGTATTGCCTGAGGAATCATAACCTTCTTTTTTCTGTAAATACACCGGAGAACATTCCAACACTCCATGTGTGCATGTTTCTCTTCTGATCTGCAAGTGCGTTTTTTGCATTTTGCACAGCAGACAAAAGACGGCATTAATCGTGTTTTTTTGTTTAGTTTTTTTCCTCCGCACTATTTAGAATGTTCTAACATGCAGGAATTACTGCTTGCTTTCATAAAGTGAAAATCAATGAGAGAGGACGAAAAACAAAACAAAAAAAAAAACTCCTAAGGCTCCTAAGGTTGTTAACTTGAACAAAAATTTTGTGAACTGCAACTATACTGTTCATCTTCAGATGAAACAGACAAGCAAAAAATCATTGTCCATGTTAAAAAGTCATCTGTGATACATGATTTGATTCTGCAGGGTTAGCTCAGTGCTTAAGGCATTAGCGCTAAAGCGGGTAAGGGCATCTGCCAAAACATTCGCTTCATAACATATACTGTACATTTTAAGTGCATTAAAGTGGCTAGAATCATCAAGTAAAGGGGACAACCTCAGAATTCTTCATCATAACCACAAATGATCAGCCAGACTGTTGAAAGTTGGATAAAATCGTATTATACATACATCCTTTAGTCAGCTTAGATGCATGTTTGGGCTCATTGTCCTCTTTTAACACGGTCTAACCTTTAACCTTTAGATTCTCAACCTTACTGAAAACTTGTGGACCACGCTCGGGATCTTGCCAGGAAACTTAATTGAACGCTACAAGTTCTGCCAAGAAGAGTGGCCAAACTGAAGTCTGCCAGGAGCTACATGGCTTCCAAAAGTATCTGCGTAAAGTTAAATTCTACAAACAAATATTAGCTGAGGTGGACGTAGATTTCTGACACCCTGTTCAATACACATACATTATATACATATATTAACGTTTTAACTGTTTCTACAAACGCTTTACCCCTCAACAAAATGTACTACCACAACGAGGTTGATAAAATCAGATGAAAAAACAATATTTAAACAACGTACCTTTTACATTTAACTTGATAATCTAAACAGCAGTGTAACACTCGCATCAAGAACTTCTGAAAAACCTTTAAATTCACGTACTCCTTTCCTTTTTGTTCTTTTGTAATCGAGGCCTTTCATTCCCTTGAACTCAGTTCTCATTAGAAATAGAGAACAGATAAACAGAAAAGTAAAAGTATATAGAAAAGTAACAGAAGAATTGAGCACATTAATGAAAAAATGCATTTCATTGTAATCAAAACACAATGACCAACCATTCATTTGATGCCTATTTTTTAAAAATAATGAGTTAAACAAAGTCTAGCACTAAGTAAACCATTACATCATCATTAGAGAACTTCAAAGTGAACAGATGATGATTATAATTACTTGAGCTGATCCAAAATAAATATGTAGTGTTAATAATTATATAAGTAATTAACTTTAATTTAACTAGATGCAGGTTTTTTTCCCTACTTGCCTGTGTATCCACTGAAGCAGTCGCACCGAAAGGAGTTTGGGGATACCTGACTACACACTCCACTTCTGCACTGCCTCATACAGTTGGTTTGACCAAGAATTTCAGAGCAGTTAATACCTATAGAGCAGAAGGACATGCATCATTTAACATTTTATTAAATATATTTTTATTATTATTATTATTATTATTATAATACAGATATTTGTGTTTCAGTTTTTCAAGGAGGAAACTTCAGTTTCTAGGAGAAAACAACTATGATGCATAATGGTAACCCCAAAATCATATAATTTAATATATATATATAATGCTATATATATATGTATTATATATGCCTCCCCTGTTATTTAGGCTACCGTATATCTAATAAATGCATAATAGATTCTAAGCTCTATTTCACCTTACACTTGCAACTGACGAACAATGTCAAACCAGCTCGATCAGATTGAGATCGGGGTGTTTAGGGGTTTGGTGTGGAAACTGGGTAGGCAACATTGAGCTCTTTGCATGCTGGGCTTCCTGTTTAGCAGGTTGTGGTGCAGTGGGTTTTCGCATGCCTTTTTATCAGCATTGACTTTTGTCAGCGATTTGTGCTGTATCTGGCTTTTCTGCCCTTTGGTTCCCATTGAGCATGGGTGAGCCTTGGGGGCCCATGATCCTGTCATCAGTTTATTAGTATATAATTGATGATGTTTTTATGTTAATGTTATGGCTGATCGGTGGATCTTATGAAACATTGAAAACAGTCCCTAATCAATGCTTAATTTCTTCCAAACAATTTTTTATATTGTAGCATTTAGTGCATTATGTAATTCAGAGTGGACGTCAATATAAAACAATGGTCAAGCACTTTGCAAATGTAATATACTTTATTCATTCTAATGTTTAAGCAATGTTTGGGGAAACAACTCTCTGACAGTGGCAAGCAGAGAGAAAACATTTAAACCCGAATGCTAGTAGAAGAAAACAAAGTACTGTACAGAGTAATTAAGCATGCTTTCATGTACTGTATGCAGTTTTGAGAGAGAATTTCTTTTCCCCCAAATAGATCACACACGGGAGAGCAATGTAATCAAGAAATAATTGCACTGAGATGAACTGAACGGGTAATTATCACACACAAATAATTAATAATAATTTGTACAGAAACAAGAAAACATTTAAGATGAGTGAAATCAGGGTGCCAGACACTCTCCAATGTAGCAATGTGGAGCGGAGGCAAAATACAGTAGTATGTAAAGGCATTGAAAAGACAACAATGTGGTACAGTAAGGACACAGACAATGATGATTTACTTATGAAGATCATTCACCAGTGTGAACACGAAACTGAATGAAAACTTTGTTAAAACGCATCTAATGCAAACGGTATACTCACCAGTAAATACTGATGGGCACAAGCACTGGTAAGACGCTTGACTTGGTTGAGAAGAGCAGGTGTTTATGCAGGTCGCACCATTTAAGCATGGATTCTCGGAACACATGTCTAAAGCGTCACAATATGGTTCAGAGTACGGCTTACGGCACTGACAGTTATATGAAAACTGTGCGATTTTTGCCCTACAAGCACCTTTTCCTGAGCAGAGAAGAAAATGTGGAGAGCTCCGACAGTGGTGCACTTTGACCAGCACGTTAAAGCGGAGGCCGAGCTGGCATAAATGACTACTGCCTTTATGAGTAGCGGCGAAATAATGAACGCCAGGGGAAAGCCACTTTGAGGCCACCTTTATGCTTCCTTTCATAGAGCTGGCAAAAAGGTGTTGGTTATGTACTTTCTCTGTAAAGCAACCGTCGAATTGTTCTTTCGTCATATTAATTAGATTAATTCCATATTGTTCGAGTATTGGGTCGGTGAAGGCAAAAAGTGCATCTCCCAACTGAACCTCCACGGGGCATAATTGAGGAAATGCATACGATTGATCTGTCCAGTGCTCCTGCAAAGTCTCCAAGACGCCATTCCAGCACTGATTCACATTCCTGCATGTGTTCTCCATGAGTGACAACCTTATGGTGATGTTCCTTGGTTGAGGATACCAATCATGATATCGGGGTCTGCGGCAGACCGACTGGCTTGAGGCAGTAAAATGGCTAAAGAGAAGGATGAGCAGTTTAAGCACATTTGTCTTTTTCACTTCTGTCATGTTCGTATTCCAGACACGCATTAGATTTTTGTGCAGTCTCAAACACAAGTCAGGTGAAGGTACTCCTCTGCCTGCTATGGTGGCAACAGTCAATCAGACATCAGATGCACATCTAAGGGGTAGAAGACATATAACATTGTTAATGTATATTAAAATATAAAAAAAAATTTTTTAAAAAAGACTGACAAGTGATATTTAAAATGTATGATAATTTTCCAAATTTAAACCACTATGAAGGTTTAAAACCAGGTATTAAAAATACCAACATATATATAGTTTTTTGAACCCTTGTTTATCACTTTTGGACAAAGATTAAAAAATTATTCTGGTGACGGCCTACAAAGTACTGGCACATCTTATTAGTATCTACAGAAAAAGTGTTAAGTAAAGGTGTAGTAAAGTAAAGGTCTTTGCTTTATTTCTAAGGAAATTAACTTCTCCAGCTTGAAGCACATTTAAGCTCACATAATAAGCAAAAGCCCTGGAGGATCCATCACACTGCGGTTGCTGTTACCAGCCCTGATGGCTGATGGAGGGCCTCTGAATTCTCCCTGAATTTAAGATGACTTGATCAGCACATTTATGGGCAGGGAAACTTAAATGATTTTAAATATATATATAATGAGCGCATGGTCAGTTAGGATACAGCACCCCTGGAGCAGTTAGGGTTAAGGCCCTTTCTCAAGGGCGCAACAGTGGCAACTCGTCTATGCTGGGGTTTAAATCCCCGACCTTCCAATCAGCAACCGATAGCCTTTATTGATTGAGCCACCATTGCACCTAATGATCGCTTTTTTTCAACCAGTGCCCCTCTTAAGATTGGTTCTGCCGAACAAATTCTCCCAACCATCACATCAGAGAGTAAATAGGTCTATAGAAAAACCCCACTTCACTTGGGACCATGAAATACTATATGCTCATATTCAATTGAATTTGTATTGCAATTCTATAAGCAAGCCCTTTTAATAAATATACCAATTCAGTATCAAATTGTTCTCAGATTTTGTTAAAATTCTAAACAAACTTCATAAATATTTGCTCCTACCACCCAGAGTGCTGAGGTTCCTGCCAATGTTCAAATAGTTTAGAGCATGCGACCTGTATGATCATAAAGGAACAGCATAATAATATATAAATTAATATGTAATTTTCATTTTGGAGTGTGGGGAGAAGCAGCTTTTTAAAACTGACTGCTTAAATTACCACTGCAGGAGGAGGAGCAGTTGAGGCAACCTATATGAAGTCCAAAGACTGTCAGGGTACTAAACTCCTCAACAACACAAGTTAGAACCATGAGGATAAAATAAGTTAAACTACTGGAAGTACATAGCAAATCCCGACCCATTGCATCAATAAAAACAGTGAGAAATACGTCATCTCTCAAGGACTACTTATTGCTTTATACTAATCATATTTAATTTTCACAGACACAACTGCATATAAGTATGTATTTATTCCCAAACTGAACAATTTGTATGTAGGACCAATAACATTCTGCAAAATGTGCAGTGGCCAGCTAGGTGAGGCAAAGCAGACGCATGGATCAAGATGAAGGAAAAGTCCTGGAAAAGACATTTGGAAATCTTGTGCCAGCAAGATGAGATGTTGATTCAGTGGGCAGCACAGCTTGGGGCGCTTGCTGGTAAACCTGGCAGTGGAGTTCCACTGTGGTGTCCAGTTGAGTCGACGTGGTGGTCCCAGAGTGGTGCAGCCAGGTGGCAGGGAGATGCAGCAGTCACATAGCAGGTCTACGGAGCTAGCAGCACAAGTACGACGTGCATAGCATCCCATCCCCAAACCGAGCTCTTATAGCAGGTATACGAAGCGAGCAGCGCAAATATGACATTTATAGCAACCTACAACCCAACTGAGCAGGGCCTTTAATTCTGGCCAATCACTTGAGGACGATAGATCCTGAAGCATCTCCAGGCATGCCAAATTTTAATGCTGTCCAAAGCTCAGGAAAGCACTGTTCTCATAGCATTATTCCAGTGCTTAGGTGAGGAATGATGGCCCATGGTTACACACTCTGTGCAATATTCTCCCCATGGCAATGCATACATTCCACAAATCTTCATTACTGGGATATCTTGCTCCACCTCGAGATGACCTTCAGTCAGTAAGGGGCCTGGGACACCTCTATACATCACTATAATTCACTCCAGGGCTCCTTGCTTTTAAAGTTGAAGATAGGCCAAGGCAAACCTATCAAGTGTCTGGTCTCTGCACTCCACCAGGTCTACTTGCTTGGTGTATCCCAGGACATACTGTACACCTGGAACAGTGGAACTTTTATGGGTGCTTGATAGACCCATAAAAGGTATGAAATGAATGGTGAACTCCTCCTGGAACACTTCTGTCCATTTTTTTTTGCACTATACACAGCTCCCCCTTCTCCCACATTAAACTTGAGGGAGACTTTCTCCTCGCATATCCAAGATGGTCAGTTGGAAGCATTTTTCATGATACTGTATGGGTAAAGTACCCACAACATGCCTAAATTTGTCTTAATGTACATTTGTACTTGCAAGTCATGAGCATGCTATAGGAGATGCCTTACATCAGATGCTCCTTCTAGAACCTCTTGGTTGTCACCAAAAGTACAGACAAGCACACAGATCACTCTGTAGAGCACTTAAGAAAACCCTGCCACCTTTGTAAATTCACACTAAACCCACTAATCCAAGATGGAACCTCTGTGCTTTCAAAAAATGTGAGAGAAATAACATGCAACACAATAAAAGGTAACATTTTTATTTGTGACATATGCATTACAAAAATAGTCCATATACTGTTGCTTTCAAAACATTAATGGCAGGGGAAGTGCTTTGATGCATTTACGATTTATGCACATTTATATGACTCTTTAAACACAAGAAGGCATTACTTATGGTGATCTCCAAGACTACGCGGTCTCCCCAAATACCATCCACTTTCACCTCCAGTGCTGGCTTAAAGGTGCAACAACATGAGCCTCGACCCGTTCCATCTCTGTGCCCTTCGTACAGAACAGTGAGGTGTAATAATGGTTTAACAGGAAAAGGGGCCACGGTCTGACCCTTGTGAAACAGAGTAACATCTTTGCCATGGATTCTGACATGGTCAGGGTTAGAAACATGCTGCCAGTTGAAACATAACAAATGTAGGGGGATGGGGTTGTTGCGGGAGGTTGGGAAGTTGCCTGCATTACATGTATTGCACATAAGGATGAATCAGGCAACGATGTCTATAAATGCAATCTAGTTTCCAAATATGAATCTAAATATGGTTGGCCGTAAGGATGAGAGTAATTTGAGCTACTGTATATTAGAACTTAGACCAATCTAAAATCTATCTAGAAAAGTGGATCTCAACCCTGATTCTGTACAGGTTTGTGTATTTTTTTTTTCTTTTTTGGTTGAGAACCACTAAAGAATATAAAGTAGACTATATTGCAATCGCACAAATGATCACATTATAGTAAGTGCTACAGTACAGTATGTTGCTCAACCTGTTAAGATGATAAGTTTTATAATTCTAATATGTTTAATGCTTTGTGAATTACAGCCTTCTATAATTATACTGTAGGTATAGGATTTAATTACCGGCATAATTACCTGCGTGCTTGAGCACCATGACTACATCCAGACTGCAGGACAAGCTAATCACTCTGAAATCAGATTTACTGATGAAATCTGCTTTTTTTTTTTTTTTGTTAGGTGGTTCCAATTATATTTTTAAATGTGATATCCAACACCAGTCTGAAGAGGTCCTAAACTGATCCATCAAGAAAAATGAACAGCGATTATATCTGAGGAGTGAAATGAAACATTGCATTTTTTTTTCCTTAAGCAGACAATGTTAAGGTTTTTGTTGTCGTTGCAATTCCTGTAACTGATGCTTACACTGCTGAGCCACTATGTACATTTACATGAAAATGATGGGAATTATAACTAAAAACCACTTAACCACTTGTCATTTCATACAATGATTCTCACCCTTTAAATATCCTCACTCGATTTTCTCAACAAGCTTATAGAGCAACTCCATTGTCGTAACGCTGTGGTCAAAAAACGGCGTTTACTGTACATATGTACAGTGAATATAAAAAGTCTACACACTCTTAATAAAATCTGGGCTTTTGTGATGTCAATAAAAACCCTCACAACTTTTTTCCAACTTTACCACTGACTGAAAAAACAGTTTAAATCTTTTAAAGGGTGCATATAACTATGACTATAAGAACTCATACATACTGTACCCCAATATTCACCGTCACTGTACGCACACTTACATACTGACATTTGCACATTTCATACATACTTATTAACTTGAATATTAATCTATCTAAAAACTAAAATAATGTGGTTGCATACTGTAAGTGTGCACAGTTATAATTAGGGAGTGGCTGTGTTGAAAATTAACAAATCACATTCAAACTCATGTTACATAGCTGTCAAGACACACTTGACACACTTAACTCTTTAAAACCGACGGAAGCACTGCATTTTCATTTAAGTGTGAAAAGAATCATATACGAAAATAACACTAAATCAGAGACTTTTCATATTGATACGTAACCTTTGACATGCTCCTGTGACGCCGTGTTCTCTCAACAAATTTGCATATATGAGAATATGTGCACACACTCACATGTGCCTGCATGCTATTACTATGTGTGATGCAAGCGTTTTTTATTCTTTGCTCTCTGCATCACTGCAGTCTTGCATGTTCGCTCTCCCTCTTTCTCTCTCTCTGACACACACACACACACACATTTTTGCATGTATAAATAAAATAAAACCACCCTCCCCTAAATACCAGCACACAGCCAAGATGATTTTGAGTAATATTCGCTCAGGAGGATGATCAATTCTCCTGGTGCTCTTCTGCTCCAGATGGCCCATGTTCATGTGTTGTGTCTTCTTCTTAGCTTAGTCCTTATAATGAACATCCTGACATGTTTTTTTTATTATTATTATTATTATTATTATTATTATTATTTCACCACTTCATTGTTTGCGGTTTGTTCTTTTTGTTTCTTTATTAGTGACAAATGGACCAAATGAATGTTGTGGTGTAATGTTTTTTTTATTTTTTTTTTTATGTTTTTACCCTTCATTTTTAATTGACATTTGTGGCACCTCCGTAAGTAAACGTTTAATCAATTTTCCTAGTTACTTTACACACATACACCATCATTCAAAGCATAGTATTGGAGCTGATTTTTATGCTTTTTTATCTTGTACATATAGAAAATGTGTGCGCAAAGGAGCTACCAATCTGCTTCTCTAAAAATTTCAAGTTGCCAACTTTAGCCAGTTTAGAGAAATAATTTTATATATATAGTTTGAAAAATAACAGTTCAAAGAGAGAGAGAGAGAGAGAGAGAGAGAGAGAGAGAGAGAGAGAGAGAGAGATTTGATAAGATTGGACCAAGTAGCACAGTTATGCTCTCTATTATTTCAACATTTCACCGTTCTGGTAGTGTAATGTGTCAACATTACGCGATCAAATCGTCTGATTCCTTTTGTATACTGTATATATATTTCACATTGGAAGAACTAAAATGGGAGAGTTGCATCAGGAAGGGTATCGAGCATAAAAACCTGTGCCAAGTTGTTGTGTGACGGAAGCAGCCGAAGGCCAAACAACAACTTAAAGATTGCATTGACGTATGACACATTTAACTGCTCTAAAACTGACAACAGCATGTAAACATACTAAGATACACTTTGGCGGAGCTCTTCTACGGCAGGTCTGGAAGGGTTAAAGTGACTGTTGAATCAAATAAAGTTCAGCAGTTCTAGTAGGATTTTACTGACATTTACTTATTTACATTTTACAGAGAAAGTCTTAGTCTGCGCCAAGAGATTGTTAAAAGTAATCAGTCAGGAGGATATTTTAAAAGATTTTCCAAGTCACTTATTACAGTATACCATGGATCACAATGAAGTCTTCAACAGTGTTGGGTGTAACGCGTTACAAAGTACTTGGATTACTTTTTTGATGTAACGAGTAATCTAATGCATTAGGTCCTCCATTTACTGTAAGTACTCAGTTATTTTTATATTGGATGAGATTAGATTAGATGAGATTAGATGAGATGAGATGAGATTCAAGGTTATTGTCACTGCACATGTAGGTACATGGCAATGAAATACAGTGAGCATCCAACCAGAAGTGCAATTTCACAGTGCAGAATAATTTGCATATATAAATAGTATAAAGTGAGATAGATTAATTACAATGGTGCAAATGAGCAATGACTATTGGTGGTACAGTAACGATGGTGTTGTATACCATGATAAGGAATTTTACATATGTAAACATTATACAGTGAGGAAGTTATATTTTCAAAAATGTAATCCGTTATTCAGACAATTTATGCCAGACAGCAGTCTTTCCGTTAGTGTGTGTGAAAGTCATCCTACAAGCCCCGCCCCTGATAACCCACCCCCCTTGTGTTATTCCCGCTATTATACCCTTAACTCACCTATGCGGTTTGACTCACGGTGACAAGGGTGTTAGGCACCGTGAGCCGCTGAAAGTGACCGCCCAACATTCTGCGAAGTTCTGCAAGGTCTGCAAGCTTCCGCGAGGACCGTTGCGTGGAAAGATGGAAACAATCACAGCGCCAAATCATGATGAACCGTTTGACATAGGGTATTAATAGTTAATAGATTATGGGCCAAACGGTGACATTACCACAAATTGGATGCCACAACAAAATTGAGGAAACCAAAAAATTTTAAAAATAAAAATCAGGGAGACCATGACACATGACATGCCATGAGGCCTAATGACACAATAAAGCAGCTACTGGAGTGTTCCTGTCCAACACTGGTTGTGTACTAATAAAATCTGTATCCAACAATTCTGTATTCTTTATATGTCTGAGCTGTGGGTTAGGGTGGCTAGAAAAAGCCTTTTCATAAAAAAAAATAGCTAAGCCCAGCATATTATATGCATCAAGTCTTCCAAAAACATGTGGAACATGTGGTGTCACAGTTTGAAGAGACCAAGGTTGAATTCTTTGGCAATAATTCCAAAAGGTATGTTTGGTGCAAAAACACCACAGCACATCAGACATTTAGAACACTATACCCATGGTAACAATATCAGATTAGCATTTAGAAAGTTTTCTCCCCTTTTTGAAGTTCATGTAGATATTACTAGCACTGCCTTCTATCCTCTCAGAAATATTTCCAAGATAAGAAATATATTATTACTATATGATGCAGAAAAGTTGTTCATGCCTTTTTCACCTTTAAGTTGCCTTAATGTCAGAATGTTCCACTAGGTTTATACAGAAGCTCCAGTCCAGAATACAGCAGCCAGAGATCGTACTCTTGCCTGTACAGTACTGGCCACCAGTGCAATTTTGCATTGTTTTTAAAATCCACGCAAAATTAAATAAATAAAAAAATTTAAATTTTCTAAATGGTCTCACACCAGAGGACAAGCGAGCTACAGTGGAACCTCGAATTGCAAGTAACGTGGTTTACGAGTGTTCCGCAAACCGAGCAAAGATTTTTTATAAATTTTTAATCGGAAACCGAGCAAGTATTAGTTTACGAGCGCAGAGTATCATGTATAACGAATGCAACTCTTATTTTGACACCGAGCGTCACTCTCTCACCTTTTCATCCACCCCCCCACAGAGAGAAACTCTGTTCGTCTCTTACTTGTATAATCAACATCTCCCTCTTTCTTTTAGTGTCTTATGCGTGTGCACGCGTAATTTGACACCGAGAGACACACACACACGCGCGCGCGCGCACACAAACACCCTGACACACGCACAGACCCCTTTTCACCCCATCCCCGGCTTCACAAACACAAACTCTGCTCTGTCGCGATTCTTTTCAAAAGGTAAGGTGCTGGTTCATTCGTTTTGTTTTTGTTTTGTTTTTTACTTTACAGCAGTGATTCCCTTAGTATGCGCTCACGCCAGGTCAGAGATTTATTTTTTCCCTGTTAAAACAGTGTTTCCGTTGTGTTTGTGTGTGTGTCCTTTTGTTGTGAAACTTAAAAAGTGATTCCGTTAGTATGCGCTGATGCCAGTTTCAGAAAGATTTCTTTTTTTCCTGTTAAAATGGTGTTTCCTTTGTGTGTGTATGCGCGTGTGTGTTTGTTGTGAAACTTAAAAACCGAGATGGGGAGAGGGAGGAGGAGTGTTACTGTGTAAAACGAGGCGAGGGAATGAGCTAATTCCACACACACACACACACACACACACACACACACACACACACACACACACACACACACACACGGCGCCTGCGCGCACCAACGGAAACACTCATCTGTCGGGATTTACTTGTAGTTTTTTTTTTTAAAGGTAAAGTGCAGATTAATTTGTTTTATTTTCATTTTATAGATTGTATTAATTATTTTTATGTATTTATTTTTTTGGGCAGTGGAACGACTAATTTGAATTTTCATTATTTCTTATGGGAAATGATGATTTGGTTTACGAGTGTTTTGGAACACGAGTCCACTTCCGGAACGAATTATGCTCGTAATCCAAGGTTCCACTGTATGAGTATTTTATGATTCACCATGTCAACACTGATCAAAAGGTAACAGGCTGTTTGTTGTTACCTTGTGTAATTAAGACTACAGTTGGGGGGGGGGGGGGGATGGGGGGGATAGAATTTTCTCTTACAAAGCACCACAGTTATGCAATAGGGTTTTAATTAATGTTTGGGACTCAGACACAGTCTCAATGTTTAAGTTTAGGTTTAGGTTTAAGCAACCATATAGCATAGTTATAGAAGGGAATTATTTACTGTTGTGCTATGTATATTACTCAAATGAGGATGGACTCCATTTTGAGTCTGGTCCCACTCACGGTTTCTTTAAGGCACCATCACCGCCGGCTTGCTCATCAGGAACAAACTGATGAAGTTATAATTTTTTTACTTATATTCAGAATTTTTTTCTTCATTTATTTAAAGCTGCTTTGTGACAATGCCTATTCTTAAAAGTACGAATAAAATTTACAAATAAAATTAAAATAAAACATTTATTGGTTTTAACTCAACAATCCTATATCTGCATACAGAGGCCTGCAGGACACTAAACATACAGTAGGAGTCTAAGTCTTGTGTAGTCTGTAAAGAGGACAGGTTTACACCACGCTCCCACTCCAGCCCACTGACAACTCCATGAGCTCACCTCTGACAACCCCCAACCAGTTCCTCTTAACAATCTGCATGCACAATATGTGAAGAGCATGCAAGACAGTACTTCCAAAGAATAAAAAGCAGAAAAGCTGCTGTTTTAAAGGCTATGTTGAAGAACCTGCTCCAATCTTCACTCAGACCTCTAATAAATCCCTGGAGTTGTGTGACATCTCCTACTGCTTTAAATGCTCCATCATCATTCTGGTCCCAAAGAAACCCTGCACACACCAAAAAAAAAAAAGCTTTAGGCTGTCGTCCTGAAATCTGTTGCAATGAAGTGTAATGAGAAACTGAAGCAAAGACCGAACTGAAACACTTCATACAGCACTACGAAATTGACTGCCCAGGGGCATATGCAAGTCCTTTGTGGACTTTAACCTGGAATTTAACACCATCAACCCAGACATTCGCTGCTCCAAACTCTTGCAGCTCACTGCACCCCACCATCTGTCAGTGGATCACCAGCTAGCTGCGAGCCAGAAAACAGCAGGACAGAAAACAGCAGGTACGGCTGAGGAGAGTCACTTCTTGTATACATTCAGCATAGGTGCTCCCGAGGCGTGTCCTCTCCCCACTGCTCTTCACAATTTATACTAATGATTGCACCTTCAGGGACCCAGCTGTGACACTCCTGAAGTTTTCAGATAACACTATAGTCATTGGACTCGTTCAAGTTGGCAACAGATCTGCATATCAGCAGGAGGTTGCATGACTGGTGCTCTGGTGCAATCAGAACTACAAAGATCACACTGACAAAACCTGACTAGACAGGACTGAAACCCTGCAAGATACCCACACCCTTATTGTACGTATAGACCGCTTTATTCTGTATACACAGTCGAAGGGGCCGAAATATGTAATACAATTACATATCTAAACTTTTGTTATTTACAATCATAGCTCATTATTTTAGTGTTCTTTCAGTTTCATGAATAGTAAAAAAGAAAGCAAAATTGTGTCTTCTTTTTTAATGATTAGAATTATCCATACCATGAAAAGTCCTTGAAACCATCTGTGTTTTGAATTTTCTTGACACAGCTCTCAAACTCATCGTACAAACCAGTTACAATTACTGTATAATAACAGCAAAATGCAAACCTTTTACAGTATATGAAACATACACAAATTATACTTGGGCAAGATTATATCTCTCCCCGTCCCCTCTCCTGACACTCTCTTATTTAATCTCTATCATAAGCCATATTCATCTATATTCCATAAACAGACATATGTGGTAATCCTTCGAAGTTCAGTAACCTGTCCAGTAGTCTCTGGCAGAAGCTAAAGCATGATATTCATTAAAAAAAAAAAAAAGTAGTGATGCTCTCTATGTCTAACATACTAATCTGCTATGTAAGTTCTTGAAATAGGTATAATTGTACGATTTGGAACCTTGAGCCATTTAAAATAGCTTATTGGGACAATTAAGTAAAGGCAGTTAATTATGCAAAACTTTTTAGAAATTCTTAGATCAGTCTCCAGTCTGTGTAAACAAACACGAAAAAAAAATAATAATAATAATTAGTCCTGTTAGTCCTTTTTTCCACTTTTGTATTAGCTGGAGTTTGAACAAACAAATCAGATTTTCAACCTCATTCATCTGGGGAGGCTAACTGCTAATGGTTAACCTAGCTTTAGCACTTAAGAAGCGCTAAAGTTTTTTCCAGTTTTTCATTCAAATGGGTTAAATGGACAGAAATAAGCAGAAAAATATGTACAGTCGTGGCCAAAAGTTTTGAGAATGACACAAATATTAGTTTTAACAAAGTTTGCTGCTAAACTGCTTTTAGATCTTTGGTTCAGTTGTTTCTGTGATGTACTGAAGTATAATTACAAGCACGTTTCAAAGGCTTTTATCGAAAATTACATGACATTTATGCAAAGAGTCAGTATTTGCAGTGTTGGCCCTTCTTATGACTTTGCCTCAGTTCTCAGCAGTCCATTCGCCATACTTTTTGCAGAAGATCAATCTGTCCCTGATGTTTTTTTGGAGAGAAGTGGCTTCCTTGCTGCCCTTCTTGACACCAGGCCATCTTCCAAAAGTCTTCGCCTCACTGTGCGTGCAGATTCGCTCACACCTGCCTGCTGCCATTCCTGAGCAAGTTCTGCACTGGTGGCACTCCGATCCCGCAGCTGAATCCTCTTTAGGAGACGATCCTGGTGCTTGCTGAACTTTCTTGGACGCCCTGAAGACTTCTTGACAATAACCTCTTTCCTTGAAGTTCTTGATGATCCTATAAATTGTTGATTTAGGTGCAATCTTAGTAGCCACAATATCCTTGCCTGTGAAGCCATTTTTATGCAACGCAATGATGGCTACACGCATTTCTTTGCAGGTCACCATGGTTAACAATGAAAGAACAATGATTTCAAGCATCACCCTCCTTTTAACATGTCAAGTCTGCCATTCTAATCCAATCAGCCTGACATAATGATCTCCAGCCTTGTGCTCGTCCACATTCTCACCTGAGTTAACAAGACGATTACTGAAATGATCTCAGCAGGTCCTTTAATGACAGCAAGGAAATGCAGTGGAAAGTTTTTTTTTCGGGATTAAGTTAATTTTCATGGCAAAGAAGGACTATGCAATTCATCTGATCACTCTTCATAACATTCTGGAGTATATGCAAATTGCTATTATAAAAACTTAAGCAGCAACTTTTCCAATTTCCCATATTTATGTAATTCTCAAAACATTTGGCCATGACTATAGTGCCGTTTCAGAACGACATTCCCAATATTTAGCTATATAAAAGTTAAAACACAACTAAGATCTGATTTTCCTTTTTATATGGCGAAGTCCTTAATATTAACACTCTTACATACATATATATATATATATATATATATATATATATATATATATATATATATATATATATACATACACACACACACACACACAAATGATTATTCCAGTCCCTGTGTTCTGATTAGCCCATAAAAATGCACTTCCACCAAGGGAAAGTCAGGGGCAGTTTAACACTACAGACACTGAAAGAGCTTTTGGAAAAGGAGTGGAATAGAAAGAAAAAAAAGTCAGGCATGCATTAATCTAAGTTGTATTCCAGGTGGAAAAATAATGACAAAAAAATACACTTTTGGAGACCCCTAGGGTTTGTGCAATATGTACCTTCTTTTACAGATAAACAATGGAATGTAATTATAATAATAAACCAAAATTTAGTTTTAATCATTCAAACTGCATAAGTAATTTCATTAATTATTATTAATTGTAGTAAAACCTAATTTATAAATATTCAGACCTGATTGCTGTTGTAAGAGTTTTTTTTTATATATATATATATATGTGTTAATTATACTCTCTTCCTCGTGTACCCGACAGTAACATGTTAAATCCTCCATGCTACAACCTTCCTGTCTCCTCTTGGGTCTGATGATAACATTCTATCTCTTCTACACTCTCTCTCCCTCGAGCTAACACTTCCTGGTTTGTCTCCTGCAAAAAATCTCTACAACTTCCACTTCAGGATTTCATCAGGACGTGTTAAAATGTTTTATTTTATTTGTAGTTACAGATGTACATGACACCAGACATTTGGGCAAACATAATATAATATAATAAACTGAGACCTTTCTGATAGACAACACATTTTCCAGTGCAGCCAAACTTCATTGAAAATCTAACATTTTCTAAAACTTTTCATATTCCCATGAACATAACTAGCAGATGTTATTGATGCCTCATTTCCTAAAAGGTTTGAACAGTCAGTGACATTTCCTCCCACCTGAGCGATAGCACAGAGCTAAAACAGATGGCAGTGTCTTTCTCTCTCAGGCCCATCCTCAACTTGTTCTCAAGATAAAGGAACAGGTCCTGCTGCTTTATGTATTCCTCCACAATACCCCCTGTCTTCGTTTCAAAACAGTTACTGATATGAATGACTTCCTGGAAAGAAATACTGCTACGCATGAATATACAAGCGCGCTGTAAATTGAGTTCGGTGGATGGATGTGCTGCTAATAGAACAACTTTTACTGACAGACAGGAGCAATGAAACAGACAGAAGCTGGAAAGTTATAGCAAGGTCTTGCACTGATAGCCAAAAAACAGATGTCATGAACCTATTAAAAAACGCTGCATACAATCCCTTTTTTAAAAAAAAGGGGGGGGGGGGCAATCATTGTTTGTCAGGCAATACAATAATATGCACAGTCATCTGAAGGCTTATGTCTGCAGAGATAAAAAGCTGTATGGATATCTGCTGCATGCTGTTAAAAACATACACAACTTGCAGCACACGTTTTGGGACGCCTAGATTTTATTTAAATTTTTTTGTCCATTTATCTTTGTTGACTTCCTGCTTGGCTGGGGATTGACACTGATAAATAAGTGAGCACAATAAATAAATAAATAAATAAATAAATAAATACCCTGGCAACCCCAACAGCTTCACAAAATCTCTTCATACACCACTCAGTCAGAACACTAGCACAACTGCCAGGTGAACTAGAGCCATTGATAAACAATTAGATACCAGTAAACTGATAACAGCCTCATTGGCACTCAAGGCTAGCAAAAGGTTAGCCTGTCTGGTCTGAAACCTAGAGACGTTTACATTTGGGAGACGCTCTTTCGAAAACTGTCACTGGATAAGTACCTACACTGGGTTACTAGGTTACTAAGTGCCATCGGTAAAACAGTAATATGAGCAGCTAGAGGAAGTTCATTCCACCACCTAGGTGCCAGAAGAAAAAAAAAAAAAAATAAAAAAAAGAGTCCGTATGAACATCTTCCTCGATCCCTAATTGATGGTGGGACGGGGCGAGCAGTGCTAGTGGATCGGAGGGAACATGGTGCAGTGCGTGGTGTGGTTAGAGCAGAGAGGTACAGTAAGTGGGTGCTGGGCCATTTTTAGCTTTGTAGGCAAGCATCAGGGTTTTGAATTTGATGCGGGCAGCTACAGGAAGCCAGCGGGAGCAAAGCAGTAGGGTGGTCTGGGAGAACTTGGGGAACAGATTCCAATTTCCCCAGAACCCCAACTCAATCGATGATCCATGGGAAAGGCCGGACAAACAAGTCCGATCCAACCTGCAATCCACCGCACCCAAAGGATCTGCCAATAGCGTCAAAGTGCCAGACGCCACCACACGCACCAGGTCCAAAAAAACCTACACAATATTGGGTTTAATCATCTGTGCTGTAATGTTATGGCTGATCGGTTTACAGACAGTCGTTTCAGTACTATTCTCCCTCTGCATTGTTTTCCTGACGCTCACTATAACAGCACTCACTTATTTCACCCTCACAGCTAGACGTGTATATGCTTTCAACTGTGATTTAACACAGTGGTCATCTGCACAGACACACACATACACACATACACACATGTGAGTCCGTTTAATTTAAGTGACCAATCTGTTCAGTCGCACGGTTCTCCCGAATGTGACGTCTGATTATGCAGGTACCCAAGGCAGACAACAAACAGCTTAACACTGACCCACTGAGCAAGAGAGCAGCAAATCTTGTTCTTCGCTGAAAGGATTCACTGATCCACGAGTTGCTGACTGGGCTTGTGAAATAATCCTCGAAAATGTATTACATCACTTTTAAATTGACTTTAAATATTCTCAACAATAATGCCCAGACAAAAAAGGTCATCACCTGGATTTAAATCAGCAAATACTGTAGTTAACGAGCCTAATTAATATGGTTCAGTGGGGAACATGTTATTTAACCCTAACTGATGCAATGAGTAGCTTGTCATCTTTTAAACAACAATGTCAGAAGACATATCCTGTGGTCGTGGCAAAGATGTTACTCTTTTTTAGGGGTACCCTGTTCCAGAGTGATGGGTGCATCAAGGTGCAAGTCATGCACACATTATGGCAGTTTTATGACCTGGGTTTGCTTCTAATGGTCAGAACTAGGTTAATAAAATTTGGTCAGCTGACTGCCTGAATACAGTGAATGACCAGGTTCCCCCTCCTCAATCAATATTTCTTTTTCTACCCTGATGGCACAGACATATTCCACGATGTCAATGCCAGAATCCATCGGGCTCAAACTGTGAAAGAGTCGATCAGGGAGCATGAGGCATCATTTTCTTTCAGTTGTTTGTTTTAGGGTTTCTCACTTCAATCAGGGTTTGAAATGCAGGCTCAAAAGATCTGGAGATTAACTTGACCAGACGAAGACCTTCCAATTTGTACCCCTAAAGCAGTCCTTTGTCTGTTAGGCAGACATTATTTCTGTAGTCTTAGACATTCATTCTACCAGCATGAGTTACATCTATATAAATGAAAGAGAAAAGGTTTTGTCTGTACATTGGTCAGAACTCGCTCTTTCAATTATATATTTGCGTTTCATACAGTCTCAGATAAATTTTCGGTCTGTATGAAACCTGTGCCATAAATGAAATCTAAATGTTGAGTAGAAATAGAGTTATGAGCAGTTACGTGCAAGATCATTAACCGCAGGTTTTAAAAGCAACAAACTGTGGGTACATTTTAAATTGATTGCTGGACTGAACTTAATGAAACTTTGGCAGTATTTAGGTATTTGCCTCAAGTTAAAACTGCGGCATCAATGAAATCAAAATGAAAATAAATATATTTTGGCATGACAGTGCTAAAGTTGTTTAAGGACTAGTTTTAAGACAACTTCATCTTCATCTGATCTACTTTTCCTATTTCTCATCTGTGATTTACTCTACGATTACCAAATAGGGAGTGATTTTGGCTGACAACAAAAGAGGTACAACTTACTGTAAACGAGGCGTAAGATACTCAACCTTACAAATTGTATTTCTTTGTATTAAAAAGTTTGGCAAAGAGTTCTGTCATACAGAAGGCAGGAAAACATGTACAGGGGCTTCAACCTAAAATAATAATATCATCACTGATTGCATTAAAGCTGATGAGCTTATTTTTAGTGTTAATACTTTCTGTAAACTCTCTTCCCGTCAATGATGGGTGATAACGCCAGTCATCAATAAAGACTAGTGAACCCTGATGAGGTCATACGTTTTTGATCATGATCAGGCTCTCTTTTTTCACACTTTTGTGTTTCCATCACATTAGTAGAGATACATTATTTATATTTATGAACTATTGCAGTTCATCCTTTTTTTCCATAGTAAATTCCAATCTCGCCTTTCGATTCTTACTTCTGATGCACATGTTAAATCTTGTGGGATGACCTCCATATTTCTGCTCTCAACCCATCAATGCATACACTGGAATGCTTAGTGAAGAACAGGGGGTGTGGAGATGGTATGTATGGGGGTCAAAGACTTAAGATCAAAACAACAATGGAACAAACTAAGCTCAGAAAGGAAAAAGAGCGGGAAAAATTATCTAAAATCTCACTGCTTGGCTGGATCATTCAAATATTATATTTTCAAACAGCTACAATGAATCTTTGCTTCTGCAATTTTTCCTACTCCAGGTTAATCATGTGCTTTCTCGCTCTGGTGAGCTCAGAAAGCCTCAGAAATCAACAGTCACTGCTGTGTAATATAATTATGCAAATATATCATCCTGAATAGAACTATGTGACTTAATTAGAGTGAAGTGTCTCCAACTAAAAGATGTACATGCTTGTTGGATACACCTCTAATCTCTTTGGACAGATACGGTCTCATTGTGCAGAAAGAATCTTTTTTTTCCCCCAACGTCAGAGGTGTGAATGTTAATCAAACTGCAATGAGAGGTTAATTATTTATGCTCTGGAAGAAAAGCAGATTGAACAGAGGGCATATTTGGCTGCCAAAAGCTCAAAGTTTTGCATAAATACAAACCCCATCCTGTTTTGCAATTAAAGTTGATTTCCTTTTTTTGTATACAATTTAGAGCTGTAATATATGTGGCTGCAAAAGCAAAAGAGAGCAGATAGGACTTTCCTATGAGAGTGTTATATAGCAATACTGTATGATGCAACATGAGCAGTAGTTTGAAAAAAGAGTCCCCCTGTCTGAGAAGTTGGAGATAGCTGGATGGTGATTTTTTTTTTTAAGTCACCCTGCTTTCAGCTCAAACTGAATTTGATCACACAAAACAACTAAAAAACACAAATACATTACATGCACCTGAGACATAGTTGTAAGCATGTGAATGGAATCAATAAAAATGTCCCTTTTTGTAGATCGAGATTTTGTCTCAAAATGCCACATTTTGTTTGCCATATGCACTTCCTAATATGTTTAAGCTGTAACATTATCTGATAGAGGTTGTTACTGTTGTATTGCAATCAGTGACCTAGTTTTAATTCAGCTTAGTTAGAATCTCCATAGTAGCATATGTTAAGCCACAAATGTGCATTTAATTATTATTATTTTTGTAGTTAAAAGTGACAATAGTATTTTTATTCATTTAATAGTTCATTAAGTTGAGGAGAAATCCAATTTCAATACTGGCTTAAAAAAAAATTGGCTTCTGGTCCAGGAATGTGTATTTGTGTTTAAATGCACTCCAGCCAGTATTTTTTAGGAACTACTGTACATAAGCCACATTCATAACAATATTTCAGATGAAGGAAGAACTACATGTTTTTAGAAACTACAGGACCCATATCCATGAAAATATTTTAGAAATTTAACTTTAGAAAAAAGCCAATATGACCTAATATTATCAAATACACAAATAAATCTCTCCTGGAGCATCAACAGATACATTCTTGGGATAATCATTTTCAGTTTGAACTTTTTCAAGAAATAGTAAAATGTGTAGGGCTGCACCGGTTTTGTTTATTTATTTTTTTATTTTTCATTGATTAATCTATAGATTCTATAATTATTATTCAGATTAGTCTAAATAATTTTACACAGTTAATCTAGCAATAGCGTTTAGCCGAATGATTCATCTTTTCATCCATTAAACTTTCTTTCAAACATTTTCTCAAAAAAGATTTATTTTTACAAAAGTTATCCATAAATTTAAAAATATATATAAAATATATATATACAGTGGCACCTTGGATTACGAGCATAATTCGTTCCAGAAGTGGGCTCATATTCCAAAACACTCTTAAACCAAATCATCATTTCCCATAAGAAATAATGAAAAAACTCAACTTATTCATTCCACAGCCCCCAAAAATAAATACATAAAAATAATTAATACAAATCTATAAATTGAAAATAAAACAAATTAATCTGCACTTTACCTTTAAAAAAAGTACAAATAAATCCTGACAGATAAGTGTTTCCGTTGGTGCGTGCTAGCGCCGTGAGAGAGTGACGCTTGTTGTCAAAATAAGAGTCGCATGTGTGAAGCATGATGCTCGGCGATCGTAAACTAATACTTGCTCGGTTTCCGAATAAAAAATTATTAAAAATCTTTGCTCGGTTTGCGG
The DNA here is from genome assembly GCA_013621035.1 of Clarias magur. Classification (NCBI taxonomy): domain Eukaryota; kingdom Metazoa; phylum Chordata; class Actinopteri; order Siluriformes; family Clariidae; genus Clarias; species Clarias magur. The sequence goes on along the minus strand of QNUK01000188.1, from coordinate 656,933 downwards.
AACACTCGTAAACCACGTTACGATCATGATTTGTTCCGGAAGTGGGCTCGTATTCCAAAACACTCGTAAACCAAATAGAATTTTCCCATAAGAAATAATGAAAACTCTAATTATTCGTTCCACAGACCCAAAAATTTAATGCATAAAAATAATTAATACAATATATTAAGTAAATATAAAACAAATTAATCTTCACTTTACCTTTTAAAAAAGTACAAATAAATCCCAACAGATAAGCGTTTCCGTTGGTGCGCGCAGGCACCGCGTGTGTATGGTGTATGGTTTACGAGCCTTTTGGAACACGAGCCCACTTCCAGAACGAATTATGCCTATAATCCAAGGTTCCACTGTATATACACATACATATACACAGACATACATACATAATACATACATACATACACACACAATGTAACATTGGATTAAGAACATAGTTCATTACGGAAGCAGGCTCATATATCAAAACACTCAAACAAAATTTTGTATTTTCCCATAAGAAATAATGGAAACTTAAATTATATGTTCCACAGCCCAAAGAATTAATACAGTTGAACCTCATGGTGTACGAGTGTTCCGCAAACCAAGCAAAGATTTTTAATACATTTTTAATCGGAAACCGAGTAAGTATTTGTTTACGAGCGCCGAGTATCATGTATCACGCATGCGACTCCAATTTTGACACTGAGCGGCAAGTGATCACAACTGAGCCAATGATTTTTCTCTCTCTTGCGCTGTGGGAATTATGGGTAATCGTCTCCCCTGCTGCGTCCCGTGTCAAAATAAGAGTCCCCTGCTGCGTCGTAGTGCTCGTCTCTTATAATCAACATCTCCCTTTCTCTTCTGTGTGCACGCGTAATTTGACACTGTGCCCACACACACACACACCCCGGTGCTTTACACATGCGCTTTATTTACACAAAAAACTCAGCTCTGTCGCGATTCTTTTCAAAGGTAAGGTGCTGGTTCATTTGATATTTGTTATTTTTTACTTTACAGCAGTGATTCCGTTAGTATGCTCACGCGAGTATCATTAGAGAGATTTCCTTTTTTTCCTGTTAAAACAGTGTTTGCATTGTGTATGTTAGTTGTGAAACCTAAAAAGCGAGGTGTGGGAGGGAGAAGAAGTTTTAACTGTTTAAGACAAGGCGAGGGGAGGGGCTAATTCCACACACACACACACAAATAGACGGCGCACAAACGAAAACACAACTGTCTGGATTTCTTTTTCCTTTTTTTTTTTTTTTATGTTAAGTGCAGGTTAATTTGTTTTATTTTTCACTTTATATGTTGTGTTAATTATTTTATGTATTTAATTTTTTTATTGTTTTGGGCTGTAGAACGAATAATTTGAGTTTTCATTATTTCTTATGGGAAAAGTCTATTTGGTTTACAAGTGTTTTTGGAATACGAGCCCGCTTCCGGAACCAATTATGCTCGTAATCCAAGGTTCCACTGTACATAAAAATAACTATTATAAACTTTAAAGTAAAAATAAAAATAGATTAACCTGCACTTTGTGTGTGAAAGTGCATGTTGTCAAATGACGCATGCATCCTATGTGCAGGCTTTTTTTCTCCCAACCTGCAGGCTGATACAGAGAAAGAGACAAAATGGATCTATTATGAGAGAGAGAAAAAACATTGGCTCAGTTGTGATCACATGACTCTCGGCGTCAAAACAAGAAGCGCGTGCATGATGCATGATACTCAGTACTCGTAAACCAAGACTTTAAAATTAAATTAAAATATAAAATTTATTAAAAATCTTTGCTCGTCTTGCGGAACACTCGCAAACGATGTTATTCGTAATCCGATGTTCCACACACACATACAGGTATATAATTAGTAAGTAAAGCAGCCACATGGGCCATACATAGTGCATTCTCTATAAAAAAAATTCTCCAATTTTAAACTTTAATGCTATATCATTCAGTTTAAGTATATACATGCCTAAACAAACTATTTACAAATTGCCAATAAGACAATTGTTAAGAGCACAGAAAATCCTGGGCACAGACACCCACCAACACACAGACTAAACCCAATCTAACACATACTTAGGCTGCTGTCTACTCAGTTTGTGTTGGACTGAGAGAACTGAAGTGTTTTTTTTTTGTTTGTTTTTTCGGCGATGCTTGCGCTTAAAAAAATTACTGACATCTGGGTTCAGATTTTTGGGTATAAAGTCTCACATCTACAGTACCATGCGGCGGCGAAACTGTGGATGAAAGTAAACACTGTGACACATTGACAGACTCCAAGGAAATATCTGATTACTTCAATGAGTTGGTGCAGCCCAGAGACTATATTAAAAAAAAGGACAAACCCTCAGTGATGTCACCCATAGGTTTTCTCCTGGGCAGGTATGAAAGCTCAACTGTGGGCACTCTGGTTGTGCCACCTTGGCAGGAGCTGATTCCCCCTGAATCCAGGTTAATCCATATACAGACACAAACATTGCCTGGCTGTTAGTTGGAACATGCCTACTTATCTCAGTCATCACAAGCTACCCAGCTACTGCACATTGGACATTTGAGGAACGGCAGGTTTTTGGCATCACTGTGTGTTGGCTTCATTTTCAAATACAGAGACTGCCTCTTGGTGTAGTCCTACTCTTTATCTAGCTTGTAAAAGCCTGATTCAGACACGTCACATCAATGACGTGAAAATGTCACATCAATGACGTGAAAATGTCACATCCATAACGCGAGTTTAACATAAATCATTTATTCCAAAAAAATAAATTTTAACTTTTTCCAAATCAAAACTTTGCGTTCATTCAGGTTACTTTCATGGTAAAGGGTATTCATGTATTCTCTGATGTTGCATCTACAGTGCTCATAAAATGTCATACATTTTCCATATGTAAATGTTTATATCAATTTTGAGAATTTGTTTGTTTTTTCAGCTAAAAAGATTACATTAAATTCTATGTAAATTAATTTACTGATACTAAGCCCGCCCATACTCTGAGGCTTTTTGTTTACTAATACGAGTCCAAATGTCACATTCATAATGCTGGAATCACCCTGAAACTTAAAGTAAAAATAGCAACACCCCTAGCTTCAACATGTTGAGTCAGACACTTGGAATACATCCACACTCGAGCTTCAGTACTAATGAAAAAAAGGCTTTAAAATCGTCTCTCATTCAGACAGCAGCCTGATGTAAATGGATTAGAAGCAGTCCCGAAGTGAACATACACACACAAACTATCAGAAAATTGGAGCTGTATAATGCTTACCTCACAACACAACAAGCTGGTTGTACACAAATAAAATGGTGACTCCTGGGCAGTGCTATAAGCCCCAATCCAGAGGAGTGTCTTTAACAAATGACCCCTTTTTTCCCTCCATCACAAATAATTGAGATAGGATGAATGCACATATACAAACGCATACATACAAACATATCCTAACAAATTTACATACTTCAAAAACATTTTTAAATATTTAGAGCCTGCAGCTGTTTTCAGACTTGAAATGAACACTTCACACTGTATACACAATTTATTCCGGGCCTTTCGGGGGCAGCTGCTTTACACCGATTCCTCCCACACCGCAAAATCGGAAACAATAGGTACATTAGGTGCTTTTGTTGTGGTCCTTGTTGCCTACGTTATGAATATTATTTCTTTGATCACAACATGTGCTGGTTAGGTTTTAAAATGATTCCTCATGCACCCATAAACATTCTTTCACAATTTGAGTGGTGAAATATGCCCGTTTCATCAGGGAAGTAAAACTCTATAAATGTGATAACCTGGTCATTCAGTACATTCAGGTCAGCAGCTGACTCTTTTATTGCCACATAAGTTGCTAAGCCTAGAACTCATCATATCACTGCCTCCAGTGGCCACTATGCATGATGGGTGCATCGCTTCATGAACTTCCCTTCTTACCCTCACACACACATCGCTCAGCAATATGATCAATTTCAACTCATCAGACCGTTTCACCTTTTTTTTATCGCTCCAACGTCCAAGCTCGCTAGCACTGAGTTCTCATCACTTTTTGTATGTATGGAAATGGTTTCAGCACTATCTGTCCAGGTTTTAAAGGACTCTTTATAATTCTTGAAGCAAGTGTGAAAGTAGCGATGATGAGGCTGGTACTGCTAGGAAGCGCCAAGCAATAACAAAGGAGACAAAAGTGAATATAATAGAGAGAAAAAAGCGAGGCAAAAAGATGGCAGACATTGCTCATTCTTTAACAAGGAGAAAATCATGGAACATACTGTGTATATCCAACTGTCTTAGTATCCTAGTACAGTGGAACCTCAGATTGCGAGTAACGTGGTTTACGAGTGTTCCGCAAACCGAGCAAAGATTTTAAATAATTTTTTATTTCGGAAACCGAGCAAGTATTAGTTTACGATCGCCGAGTATCATGCTTTACACATGCGACTCTTATTTTGACACCGAGCGTCACTCTCTCACCTATGGGGCTGTGAATAACAAATAATTTGAGTTTTCATTATGGGAAATGATGATTTGGTTTATGAGTGTTTTGGAATACGAGTCCACTTCCAGAACGAATTATGCTCGTAATCCAAGATTCCACTGTACCTAGACAATGTTTGTTAGACTTATTAATGAGCTTTTGGAACAGAACTCATTTGTATGTTGTGGCCTTACTGCATTACAAGGAATTGCAGGTAAAGCACTAGAGGGGTAAATTTTCTGAAGAAGATGTGAGTGGTGCTTGCCGTGGCAAAACACTGAAGTCATGTTAGCAACATGCTTATCACTCTAGCATCACGTTAGCGACATTCTAATGATGTTGCTAGCGACATGCTTATATACTTAGCATCATTCTAGCAACATGCTGATCAGCTAAACGTCATGCTAATCACACTAGCAACATGCTAATCATGTTGTTAGCAAAATGCTAATATAGTTAGCATAATGCTAACGACATGGTAATATTGTTAACATCATGCTAGCAAAATGCTAATATTGATAGCATACCGCTAGCAACATGCTAATCATGGTAGCATCATGCTAACAGCATGCTAATGACGTTATACCCAAGTTCGGGGTACATTTTGACACAGCATGCAAGCCTCTTCAAATGTGGTAAATTGTATCTATTTTTAAAATTCCTGATCTGTCCTGCACCCCTTAGAAAAGTCATAGCACCCCATTCTCGAATAAGCCGCACGATTTGACGCCTCATTCATGGGTATACGACATATGGTGCAAGGCTAGTTACGCACCAAACTTTTGTATGGAAGAAGAAAAATAAAGAAAAATAAATAAATAAATAAATAAATAAATATAAACTGGTGAGATAATAATAGTAGTGCTTCGCTTCACAAGCACCACTAATGACTACATGTACAGGCACAAGCATCCAGCAATGCAGCATCCCACATTTAAGCTGAGTTAAGAAACAACATCAGCAGGCAAAAGACGGCGGTAGCTCAGTGGTTAAGATGTGGCATAACTGACCATAAGGCCATGAGTTCAAATCCCATCACTGCCATCCTGCCACTCCTGAGCACTTTTGCAAGGCCCTTAATCCTCAACACTCAAATGAGATAAGGGCATTTGCCAGATGCTGTTAAAGTGCAGATCTTCAAACTGAGCCATTTACTGAAAAGCTTAAATAGGGGCTGAGCAGATCATGCAGATGATGATTGTGGACATTCATTCACTCATTTTGCTGATGAGTCCAATTATGTAAATTGCCTCATACATGGATAATCATTCCCAAGACACTTAAAATTACCACATTTATTATTTGCGTTTAAATGTCTGGTACTTCTGTTAAAGGTGCATTAACCATTTGTTATTTGCTAAAGAATAACTGCTCTCTCTAGACAAGCATGTTCACTGATTTTTTCTTGTAAATGAATACACTACACTATGGAAAAAATTTAAGTAGGAGTGTAAACAGTTTTTTGGATGTGAGATTCCAATAATGAACATGGACTCCATACCAACATTTCTCCTGTTATATTGACCTTTTAGCCTTACAACACTCAGTATAACTGCAAAACAATCCCTGCTACTGTATCTCAGATCACCCAAATGAGGTTGGGTTCTCTGTCGAGTCTGGTTCCTCTCAACATTTGTTCCAATTGTCATCTCAGTGAGTTTTTTCCTTGCCACCGTTGCCCTGACTTGCTCATCAGGGACAATCTGATAATTTTGATGTATATACATTTTCTCACACATTCTCTAGTCATTTGGATTCTGTAAAGCTTTGTGACAATAACCAATGTTAAAAACACAATATAAATTTAATAAAATTACATTTTGAATACTGTTGCTTGGGATTTTAAATAATTAATGATACACTAACAGGCCTATAGCGAAGGCCTTCAGAAGGCTACGGTCAAAAATATGTGGACACTTGCCCATATCACGCATATATAAGCAAGAAATAAATGACACACCTTAATGGACATTAGGACAATACATTACAAAAAGAATAACGCATGTTACTGGTAGAACTGCTTTCTATCTCTGGCCCTGGAGAACCCCCTGTTATGCATTTACAGTTGCACTTATTCAACCCCCATTAACAATTAATAACAAGACCTTACAGCTGTTTATAATAAATCAGTGAAACAAGAGCAATTTAAATCTCTCAACACATCTAACATCATTGATTTTTCCAAAATCCCTTACAAATGGTCCCTTTTAATCATAACTGCAGGCTTTTTTTTTTTTTTTGCAACCACTGAAGAAATTCCCTCATTCAGACACAAATTTGCAAATCAGGTGTTGTTTCAAGCACACCTTATGCAACTAATTACTATAAATGCTTCCGGTTTAGATTTAGGTGCTGGATTTAGAAAATCAAATACCGTTTTTTTGTTTTTTTTTTGGAAAGAGAGATTTGCTAATGGTGATGTTTGACAGGAGGCTATGGATAAGTCAAGAGAGTTGGAAAGATGGATTCAAAAATATTTTTGAAGAAAATGTCATTGGACCTTCCAACGAAACAATGATCCCAAGCATATTACAAAGTCCACCAAGGTTTGATTTAGATCAACCTGGAGGGTTCTAGAGTTGCCATCACAGTCACCCGACTTGAATCTAATAGAAAAAAATAAAAATAAATAAATCAGTTGCAGCACGCAAGCATAAGAATCTTACTGAACTAGAGGCTATTGCCAATGAGGAATTAACCAAGATCCCTCAGAAACCCTGCCAGAAGCTTGTGCCTGGCTATACATCAAGTCTTCAGTAGGTCATTTTAGCTAAAGGAGAACTCTACTAAGGACTGAAGATGTTTCTCATCAAAGGTCTGAATAACTGATATTATAATAGAATAGAATAGTCAAGGCATTATAAGGCATGATGGTTGCACAGTATGTTAAGGCTCTGAGATATAGATCGGAGGGTCGATGGTTCGAGCCCCAGCTCCACCAGGTTGCCGCTGTTGGGCCCTTGAGCAAGGCTCTTAACCCTGTCTGCTCCACGGGGGTCGTAAAATGGCTGACCATGCACTCTGACCACAGTCTACTAACAATAAGCGGGAATATGTGAAGAATAAAGACTTTCACTTTGCAATAATGTATGTTTGATAAATAAAGGCCTGACTTAACTTAAAACTTAAACGTAAAGTTGACTTTGGAGAAATCACTTGTTATATTCGTGGTGTTGAGTTAAATTGCTCTTGTTTCACTGATTGATTACAAACTGCTGCAATCAAGTAATTTTGACCCAAAAAAGTTATTATATACCGTTGGCCCAGGAAATTCATCTCTCCCTAAAGAGTGTTGAGGCAGCAGGAGGACTTTAGTCCTAAGAAGAAAGAATATATGCACAATCTATAGATATCCTGGGAACCTTGAAAAAGACACCAGTCCATCAGTCAGCATTCATACCTAGGGTGTCTTTTCCAAGGTTTCCAGGATATCCCTAGACTGTACAAATATTCATCCTACAACAGGTGGTTGAATGAAAAAGTTGAACGTGGAGAAAGGAAGAGCACACAAGAATCCACATCCACAAAGCAGGGACTCAGCAACTAATACTGTATTAGATCATCTGAAGCTGTTTTATGACCATTCAGATGACCAGAGGGACCGAAGAAAAGAAGGATTTGCCCAGAAAGCAAGACACCCATGCAATCTGCTTTTCAAACCCCCAAAAGACATTTCTGTGTTCATTAGGGGAGGTGATGTAGAGTGTACTGCTGCATTACAGCTCTGGCCATCTGACTTCCACAGGTAAAACCTTGTAAGATTTATTTATTTATTTAAGCCAAAGCTATAGTATCAGAAAAATACAATTTAAAACATGGCGAAATTACAAGACATCAGCATATTTATTCTAAATATTTTCTTTAAATATATAATATTTTACCTATTACGATAATTAAGCTCTAGTTATCTCGAAACTTGTCATAACACTGTCAAATTCACATTTCGGTCATATCTGCCGGGTTTCTTGGTTTCAAAATAATGACTAAAAACCTTAATCTCTTTATTTATTTACTTTTTTTTTCCATTAATTTATTATTTCAACAAATTAAATGCATCAGCCTATTAGTTCTAACAGAACTCTGTCGTGCCTCACAAATGGTTTGTCCTAATACCAGGTGAACAGCATCACACTCACACTCATCCTCCTCTGTGGAACACTTAGTGTAAACACACTGCGGCACGTGCTCTATCTACATATATATTATATAACATCATTTTAAACTATTGACTAGAATAATTTTTAGTTTAACTGTAATAACTACTATTCTCCCCACGTTTACACACACTGTAGAACAAACACTAACACCACACGACCCGCAAACAACAATAACACAACAAACACTAAACGCAGAGACTCGCGCAAGAACGCTGGTGTTTATCAACATGACCAGCAAACAAGTACCACTACAGTATATGTAGCATTTATTTATTAGGAAATACACAACTAATATAGATATGAAAGTAAGATTAAGTTTAAAGTCCTCCTACCTTTACGTATAAAATACCCCACATCTTTTTTTACACGTGAAAAGATGAGGGACGGTGTTAACAACGCAACAGCGTGTATCAAGTAATGAGGACACGGCTGCTAATGGGAAACCGCATGGGTTGCCATGTTGGTGCGACAAAACCAAACCTTTATTCCAAAACATTGTTTCACACAACCACCATGGTTATTCTCATGTAAATGTGTGTTCATCCATTAGAAAAAAACATTATTTCTGCTATATTTCACTATTTTAATCATTTTACCTGTAACTTCACTACTGTTTTAAAATTACCTCAACCTAAGCAGCTTGCAAAACAATGTAAACTATTGTCCACTCTGCAACAGTAAACCAAATGTAAAAACTACGGAACTGGCAACCACACACCTGCTCTAGAGCTAATGCTAAAGAGCTAAACTGAAGAGAGACTAATCTTTTTGGTGTTTTTGGATTACTTTTCATATAATTTGACGCAAAACAGGGTCAGTGTAGCAAATAATACCTTTGTAATTATATTTTATTATGTTTTTATCCTATAGCTTCACCCTTTCCGAATTTTTAACTCCACTGTTTGTTATGTTTGTTTATGAAAATGACAAGATGTCAAAGGGGGAAATTAAGAAATAACCTCTGTCTATATTATTATGTTATGAAATTAACATTATATCTATTTTAAAAAATTAAGATATCCACTCTTCATTGATATGTATAAAAAAGATCTCAGTATGCGTGCTCTTGAGATAAACAGAAAAAGAAATTTCAACACACTTACAGGTAGTTGAACTGGAACAGTGTAGTGCAGCTTTATGTATCTGTACACAAATAGCACTGCAGCTTTTCCTTCACAAGTCCGCTCCGTTTAAAAAAAAACATTTAATCTCAAATAAATCCACCATCTGTTCGCCACACTGCCTCAGGCCTGGTGACGGTGCTAACTTCCAATGTGCAATACATTTCAAACCTGAGATATCATTCATGCTTTCTTTTAAAACCAAAAAGTTGGTGAAGTATAGCCTATATATTTTTTTATAATGTAATATACCTTGTTATAAACTGGTGCATTATTTACAACAGCACATTTTAATATTTGGTTTCCAATTTTGAAAAACACTTATGGTACACATTAATTCAGAATGTCATCAGTTGCCTGGTGATTTTTTGGGGGGCGGGGAGGGGGGGGGGTTGTGAAATTTTTTGGTCAGTGTTCACTAAACTTCATGGCCTCATACATTACCCACAAGGCCAATCTGGGTTTAAGAACCTGCTGATACTTACTTTACTCTCACTCACTCATCGTCCATACCGCTTTATCCAGTGAACAAAGTCACGGGGCCTGGAACCTATCCCAGGAGACGTAGGGCGGGAGGCGATGTACACCCTGGACAGAGTGCCAATCCATCACAGAGCACATATACATACACCACTGGCTACACCAATTAGCCTAATCTGCCTTTCTTTGGACTATGGGAGGAAACCTGGAGAAAACACTAAGCATGGGGAAAACATGCTGGAAGTGCAAGGCAATGGTGCTAACAACTAAGTCACTTGGGAATTCATCTCTCCCTAAAGAGAGAGTTTCAGCAGGAGAAAGAGATAGGAGAAAGAATATTTGCACAATCTTTTTATATCCTGGAAACCTTGGGTAAGACAGCAGTCCATCAAACAGAACCATGCATTCATACCTAGGGGAAATCCTTGGTTTTAGGAGGTTGAAGGAAAACAGGGAGAGCATGCAAGACTCCACACAGATTGTAACATAAATTATATCTTAGACTCTGCAACTAATAATGTATTAAATCAGCTAAAGTTGTTTTGCCATTTGGATGACCAGAGGAACATCTTGTAGACTTCAAAAGAAGGATTTGCCCAGAAAGCAAGACACATACAATATGCAATCTGCTTTTCAAACCTCCAAAAGAAACTTCTGATTCATTAAGGAAGTGATGTAGAGTATGCTGCTGCATTCCAGCTCTGATCATCTGACTTCAAGATATCAGTGGAAGTCATATATAATTTATATATACAGTATATTAGCTAAATCTATACTATAAGATGAAGGCACAATTAAAACAATATTTGAAAATATGCATTGCAAAACCTAATAGTGCATACATAGCAGTGATGGAATAATTTATTGTGCACTGATATGAGGTAGCATCATTAGAGCAATCACACATATATTTTTTTTTTACCATTTAAAATTTTACTAGGTAAATATTACCTTTAATATTGATGATGAATTGTGGAATTTGTCCTAGCAGAAATAAGAGACCTCAACTTACTATCAGATACAACGGAACTTTTAGAAGGTTGTTGTATGGTTGTGCCTTACCACACAGTAATATCACTTATTAGTATAAGAAACTGTAGATATAACAACCTTGAGTCATTTACAGTATATATCAACTAGTTAAAGAAGCTATGCCATCTATAATGCACGTTCAAGTTGAAACTGAGTCATTCTATAATTTAAGGTACATTCCATATTTGTTGATGATATAAAAATATTTGGAAAAAATATTAAGCCAATTATGCTTCACTTAGCTTGCAAATTGTCATAATGTTGCCAAATTCACCATTTCTGCCATGTCCACTTTTGCTAATGACTAAAAACCATTTAATAACTTTTCATTTTTTATTAATTTTAAAAGTCTCAGTCCTAAAAAAAAAATTGATTGTCTCATTTCAATAATTTATACGTGTCAGTCTCTTAATGTCCACAAGTTCTGTCAACTACTAACCGCTTGCTTTAAAAATGCCTGTCTAAGATCATCTCAATCAGATTTAAGTCCAGATTTTGACTAGGCTTCTCCAAAACCTTAAATTTGTCTCAGGTTATGCGGCAGGACAATGATCTGTAATACACCTCTGAATAGTTTAAAATATATAAATATACTGTATTTGGATTTTGGAGTGGCCTATTTGAAGTCTGGACTTAAATCTGACTGAGATCCTTTTAAAAAGGCCGCTCATGCTTGAAAACACTCCAACGTGGATGAATTAAAACAATTCTGCAAAGATGAATGGGCCAAAATTCCTCCAAAGCGACGTGAAGGACTCATAGGGGGATAGACAGTTATCGCAAATTCATCGCAGTGCCACAACCTATTAGGGGCAATTACTTTTTCGCAAAGGGCCAGGCAGCTTTGAAGAGCTTTTTTTTTCCCTTAATAAATGAAATCATAATTTAAAACCTGCATTTTGTATTTATTCAGGTTATCTTTGTGTAATAGTGAAACAGTAAAATGTACTAATTTATGTAAAAAATAAACTGCATATATTTATTCAAATATTGTGCATGAGAGTAGAGAGAGTAGAGCATGTAGTTCTGGACCTCTGAAAATGTGCTGTGATATCTGACACAAAGACAAACTGCAAAACATTGATGTGTGTTTTCCGAAAGCATCTCGATGTTAATTTTTTACATGCAATGTCATTCATAGCTTAGGAAATGCAATCAGGTTTCAACTTGAAATATTTCTGTTTATTCATGGATTTCAGTCATCTTTATTCATGATGCCTTAAAGTAACAGTGATTCACCTTCATGTGTTACAGTGAGTGGGGAGGCATAATTGGTGTGTATGCCATACCAGTTTTTATAAGCTTATTTTCATTCTTAGCATAACACACATTTTTACTTTGTTTCATGTATGACTCCCAGGGCAGTTTCTTTCAGAACTACAGGAGATGTAAGATTTCACTACAGGAAAGATCATTTTCTTACAGTAGCTAAAGCAATATAGTCACCTTGTGAATGTGACCCTACATGGGTAGCATGTAAAATGTCTCTTCTACATTAAACTGATCCTCTTTCCTATTCATGTCTTGTCAGGAGGATGAAGAACTTGATTCAAAATGCTAAGTAAAGTGCTCTCACATTAATCATTATTGTTAAATCTGCACCATCAGAAGAAACTGATGGTAATTCTAGTATTTGTGTCAGTAGCAGCATGGAGCTTTGGGCACACGAGGGCCAAGTTTATGATGTTATAAATTCACACTTTTGCATACATTTACAGAATACTGATCTTGTAGTGCTAGTACTACTGTTGAACAAGTTTATGTGTCTCTGCTATTTCTAGAGTTAATATTACAAAAATAATCCTATCCAAATTGTTAATGAATCCATAAAGATTTTTCCAACATTATAACTTAATATGTTCTAAAGGTGCATAAAATGAGTACAACAAACATCAACCATGTTCACATGGCTATAACAGAGCTGTTGGATCCTCCAGGCCACAAAGGAATTGGAAGATGGTCCGTGATCGATACCCAAATAAATTGAGACTAGAGCATTTTTCGAAAAACCACTCACATAACCGTGCCCATAATGCTAATAGCACGGTGGTAAGCTTGCAGTCCATGTGAATACTGCTGACTATTTATTATTCCTCCCCTGAAGATACATGACCACAGGAGGGAGTGAAGTAAACAACAGGTATAGCTATCAAGCCCTCTGGGAAGGAACGGTAAATCTTACCTGCTAAGCCCGTGAATCACTGAGCATCTTAAAAACATTGATGCAAAGAGGGGATGCCAGTTAGCAGAGCAACAACTCAATGAAGAATATAATGCAGGGTCATGGATGTCCAAGCCTCATTAATATGTGTGGGGACCGAAGCTAATGAAGTTAATACTAGCGAGGATACATTCAGTTGCATCACTGTGGGCTACTGCTTGTGTATCGGAGGCATGTGAGTATTAGAACTGTACAATGGAGAAATGAAAGAAGGTGGTCTGGTCTGAGGACATTATGTGGCCATGCAGGGGTGATACCTAGCAAAGAAATTACACCAATTGAGAAACCAAGCCAGCAGAGGCAGTGTGATGCTCTGGGCAACCTTCTGCTGGGGCATGTGGATGTGGATGTTACTGTGACATTTATCAGCTACCTAAACATGAATATACATCAATCACAAAACATAAAAATGTGCAGTTATGGTTATGGAAGAATATGAATGAGAGTTCAAGGTGTTGACTTGGCCTCTTGTGGGATGTGCTGGACAAGCAAGTCCAATCTATGAAGGCCCCACTACCAATTTACCCAATTTAAAGGATCTGCTACTAACATCTTGGTGTCAGATACCACAGCACACCTTCAGAGGTCTTACGGAGTCCATGACTTTATTTTTTTTTTAGTGAGGTTTTAATTATATTTCTGATTGTTGTACATGTTGTCACTAGTCGGGTGGACTGCATAATGTAGCGGTAATAAAAGAGCTGACGCATAGATTTACAATGCATAAGACATTTGTATGTCAAATGTGGGTTTAACGAAGATATTATGATGCATCAACAGTAATGTGGTGTATGAATATTAAACATGCATTAGAATAGAATAGATTAAATTACCATGTAGGCAGCATGGTAGAACAACATGTAGCTCATGTCTCTCTAGGGTTCTTGTTTCAGTCCTGAGCTTAGGGTACATCTGTGCCAATAGGTGGACTGAGTACTTAGATTTGAATTAAAATGTGTGAATGAATGTGTCAGTGGTGCACTTTAATGGACTACTGTCCTGTCCTGTCCATGCACACGCCAGGTTTAGTTTTAGTTTGCTTTTATATGGAAATTTGCTTATGTTTGGCCATCTGGGGATTTTTTTTATTATAAATTATAAAAACAATATTGGGGACAAAACTTGAGACATTAAATATTTTTATGTAACCCCATTATTATAGAAATAAAAATTGAAGCTTAGACTAAAGTAATGATATTAAAATAATAAATTACCTGGTCACTTAGTAAGGCACAAAATTTGCATGTTATATTAACTAACCGAGCGAAAGAAACAACAGAAGAAATGCCTTATGTGAATTATATTCATACACAATTTTAATGAGAAAACCAAAAACAAAGCTACTGTGCATGTTTACTCCTTAAGCATTTCCGGTGAAGTCAGTGACATACTGTAGCAGGCCTCTTCCTGGATGGCCAACACATCTTGGGGCCAGTATAATTTAAGTTAAACCTATAATTGTTCATTTACTATACAGACACTTGGCACCGCATCAGTCTCAGTCCTCTCAGTTTCTTCTCAAAATACAGAGAAAGCATGACGCAGTAGTTTCATGATTAATATGGATTCACAGGGAGGGAGCAGGAAGGTAGTGTGTGCCATGCCATGATGACGATGATGATCAATGAAATGAATGTCAATAATCATGTTGCTATCATAAAGAGAGACTGTCATTTATAATTCATGATCACTCAGTCAGTTCATGTCAAATAATGCAGCGTAAGCTATTTGGCTTTTTTTTTCTTTCTGTAACTAGTATAGCTCTGTAATGCAATCACACATGCAGCTGACTATAATAATGTTAACTAGATATTATATGTGTCGACACAGCATAGACCAAACCCACACTGCAGTGAGGTCCATATTGTATCATCATTATATCATTAAAATGCTTGGTTTAAGGGTTCCCTTGATGAAGATGTGCAAAAAGACTGTACAATATACAAAACACTTGTAGCTCTACTGTGCTAAAATGAATGTCTGCTTATGTAATGGAAAAAGAAGAAGCCTGTACAGTGCAGTGAATTCTTTTTTTTTCTTCGCTTGAGGTGAGAGCACAGGCCATGATAGAATGCCCTGGAGCAGACTGGGTTAAGGGCCTTGCTCAAGGCCCCAACAGTGGCAACTTGGTGTAGTTGGGGCTTGAACCGTTAACCTTTTGCACCATAACCCAGAGTCCTGACCCCCTGGGCTACAGTACCACTATCCGTTTCTTTTTTTTCTCTTAGCCTTGAGAAAAAGAAAAAAAAAAGTTTCATTTCTAACAACGGACAACAAAGTTGTCCTATGTTTATTTTCAGCATGGTATGGATTATTCTTATTCTTAGACTACACATACAATACAGGGGCTAATGCACTCGCTTGTTGATTTAGGCATCTGAGGGTCCAGATTCGAGTCCCGCCCTCGGTGGGTTGTCACACCCCAAACCCCAAAATGGGAGGGTTGCGTCAGGAAAGGTATCCGGCGTAAAACCTGTGCCAAATTGTGTCAAATCCGTATTGATGGTCTGCTGTAGTGACCCTTCGACGGGAGCAGCCGTAAGACTAAGAGCAACAACAAAGACTCCACACATTAAATGGAATACTTTGAAATGACATTTTTAGCAGAGCTATTACTTTGACAATTATTTGTAGATCTGATTTAATATGGAGATTGTGTACTTCACAGCCACCTCTGATCCCTGGGGAGACAGTCAAGAGAGAGTGAGCACACTTGTCCATGGCACTTATTCCTCAGCTTTGTAGTAGTTTTGCACAAATGATAATACAGTTGATATGCGTATTTAAGAGGATGATGGACTGATGGGTGGTGTCAAGCTGATTATGGTGGGCCATTTGGGTCAAACGCTAGAGCCAGTTGTTGTTCCAGTCCAACCTTGTGTAAAGCAATTTTTAAATGTAAAACTGCCAAAACTGTATGGGTCATACTTTATCTCCTGAGAAGTGAATAAATAAGAAATATTCAGGGGAATTTCAGGTTCGGGGGGTGCGAGGCATAAATGCAGGAGTCCAGGTTTTAAAGGAACGAGGTTTTATTAAAGGGAACAGGGAAATCAAACAAAACAACTATACTGTATAAGTAAAACAAAACCAAAACACGTATAAAGACAATGGGAGACAAGAACTAAACTTACGCCCCAGGGTCCAATGTCTGCCCCTCTCACCCAGAGGCTGGCTCCCTTGTCCTGAGGGCACGCCCTCACTGATGGCGGGCGGCCGAGGCAGAGGATGATGAAGCTCGTTCTCCTCGGCGCTGCATGACGGCTTAAGAGGAAGCTTGTTGTCCTCAGCGGCACTTGACAGCGGCGGAAAAAGCTCGCTGTCCTCAAAGTCACATGCCGGCCGCAGAGGAAGCTCGCTGTCCTCGACGCTGCATGCCGGCGGCGGAGGAAGCTCATTGCTTTAAGCGACGCAGTGCAGCGGCGACTCGCTGTCTACGACGAAGCATGGCGGCGGAGGAAGAGGCAGCTCGTCGTCCTCGGCGGAGGAAGAGGAGGCTCGCTGTCCTCGGCGGCACATGACAGCGGCGGAGGAGGTAGGGGAGGCTCGCTGTCCTTGGCGGCGGCGGCGGAGGAAGGGGAGGCTCGCTGTCCTCGGCGGCGCATGACGGCGGTGGCGGAGGAAGAGGCGGCTCGTCGTCCTTGGCGGCGCGTGACGGGGGCGGAGAAAGAGGAAGCTCGTCGTCCTCAGCGGCACTTGACGGCGGCGGAGGAAGCTCGCTGTCCTCAACGCCACATGCTGGCTGCGGAGGAAGCTCGCGGTCCTCACCGCCACATGCTGGCTGCGGAGGAAGCTCGCGTCCTCAACGCTGCATGCCGGCTCGCTGTCTACGACGAAGCAGCTACGTGGCAAGATATAGAGCTCGCTATCGTCGCCGCAGCTGCGCGACGGAAAAGGGAGCTCGTCATCGTCGTCACCGCTGTGGAGCTCGCCTTTGCTGTCGTCGCAGTACAGCGGGTAGCAGAGCTCACTGTCGTCGTCGCTGAACCGGATGTATTCCAGTTCGCCGTCGTCATCGTTCCAGCTCGGCGGAGAGAGGAGCTCTTCGTCGCTCCTGAGGTCGGGCGGAGAAGCTGGCAGGTCTGGGTCTTCCTCGAGCCGTATCTGCAACAGCAGTTTCTGGAGCATTCCAACCTGATCCTGCAGGTTACGCATGCGCTTGCCATTTTGCTCCGCGTGCTCCCATACGCTGCTCCCTGCTAGCTGGGAGGCTGCTCCCAGCTGTGCATACTGCCAACACGCTGTTCCTTGTAGCCGCACGCTGTGGGGTGTCCCTCCACCCTGGTCACCGCCGAATCTGGACCTCCCGGTCTCTGCCCTCCGGTCGGTGCGGGGACTCATGTCACCTCGAGCTGCGCCACCTCTGAACGGCGTGCGCCATATTGCCTTCTCCGCTTTCCACTACGCCGCTTGGTTCTCCTCCTGCTCTTCGCGTCGGTTTCCCAAGCTTCAAACATCGTTGCCCCCCCCCCCACAAGAATCTCCTGGGGGGGCTCCTCTGCTATGCCTCTTGTACGGTCTTGCATTCTGTCAGGTTCGGGGGTGTGAGGCATAAATGCAGGAGTCCAGGTTTTAAAGGAACAATGTTTTATTAAAGGGAACAGGAAAATCAAACAAAACAACTACAGTATACTGTATAAGTAAAACAAAACCAAAACACGTATAAAGACAATGGGAGACAAGAACTAAACTTACAGACATTTACGGGGTTAAATCAACAGATGCAAGACAACGGAACAGAACAAACACAAGTTATTTATAATGAACCTAATAACCAACTCGGTTCAGGTGAGCACCCACGTCACCTGACTGAGGTGCAAACTGGGAAATGAAGTAAACCAAAGCAAACTACAAACACAAAAGACTCAGGGCGCTTTGGCGCCCTCTAGGGATTATCCCTGACAGGGAAAACCCTGAACATATATACATAAATATAGCATATGACATCCTTATGGGAAAATGCCTTTCGCAGGACAAAATGTACCTAAAGAACTCACTTCCAGGACATATTAAATTCCTATTTCGAGGTACCGCTGTATCATAATTTTAATGCTTATAACCAGTTTTTTTCAGAGAAATAGTGTAATATGTTTGCCCTTATAATGCAGATGGCTGTTGTAACTAGAGCAAGTCAAACACTTTACATTGTGCGATTCCATCTTTGTTTTATGACTGTAACTTGTCATACTGCATGTGGCGATTGCTAAAGAAAATGAAAATTTAGCACAGGATTGTAACTATTTGAATGGAAAGCAGAAAACAGTCTTGTGATAATACTGTAGTAAATAAAATCTATGTTAGCTAATTGCTCATTTGGAAGATTTAAGCGTATTATCCATCATGTCTCTTTTGTACTAAATCCCTTTTTGTACTGTCTTGATATAACTTTGATAAGAGATTATAGACTCTCTCAGCTGCCGCAATTCAAAATACTGCTCTTCTTTTAAGAAGAATGAATTAAACAGCTCAGCGTTCACCCGTTTAAGATAGAACATGCAGTCCTTATTGCCCTCCGGTTTTAAATATCTGTAATCACCAGATAGCAAAATATTAGGTTAGGTGAGATTTAAATGAATATTGCTTCTGAAGGAACTGTAGGAAGGAACAGCTGACAACTAAACCAACCACATGGCTGTAATTTTACTTTAGGCATCCTGTCCTTAAATCAGCCAATATAAACATGAATAATGGTTCAAATTCGTACTTTAGTTTACAGCCAACTAAATATGTCCTGTGAGCAGCGATGTCACATCCTGCATAAATATTCATTAGAAATGGTCCGTATTTGTTGAAAAATTAACTCCACGACTTGCAATGCTGTGCAATACAACTGATTTGTACTGCAGTGATGTTGACAGAAGAATATGCATATATGATACTTTGATTGTTTCGTTAAATATAATAAATTAATCTGGTATCAAATTTAATACATAAATGTTTTATTAAGAATGTATAAATATTATATACTGACAAAGAACTGATAAGAGTTGACATGAATACCAAGCAGATCGTTTTACATTTTAGTACATTCTGGTGCATTGACTAGTTGCCAGAGGCAATAATTTACTGTGTCCTTTTTTTGTGGGTCGTTGTGCCTTTAAAAAAAAAAAAAAAACAAATAAAAAGAATGAATAAAAAGTAATGTAAATGATCAAACTATATTCGGACATCAGCAAGTAAAATCATCAACCAGTACTTCCAGTTTCCTGGGTTCCTGCTCAACTTCGGACATTTACAATCACTGTGTCTATACAATTAATTGCATGATAGTTTTACATAATCTAGATGATGACAAATTTAAATATCACATTCTTTTTGTCATATAATGGTCTGCTCTGCACAATGTAATAAAACATGCCTTCCTGCCCTTAGGCGTAATTGCTATTTGCCTCTGTGCCCCTTGTAGAACTTCAGAAATGCCTTGGTGAATCTCCTATTTGTAGGACATTCAAGGCAATTACTGCAGTGGCCCCTGGGACATGAAATTCATGCCCTGATAATTTACAGGATTAGACAAGCTGGACCTGAATGTGATTTGGGAGTCTCATTCAGTGACTGAGTCCTTGGTTTTTGGGTGACAGTGTAAAATTTTCTTTTACATATTATGCATACAGTATGTCTTAATTATTCTTGTAAAATAATTAAAAGTGCAACGTTTCAGAAGATATTGGTCCTGTTACATCCTATAATGCACAAGCATCATACAAACAAAGAAACAAACATAGTTGTAGCAATGTGAAAGTGTGAGGAAAGTGTTGCTGCTTCAGGGCCTGTCTGACTTTTTATAATTGAGAAAAAGACTATGAATTTCGCTGTTTACCGGAAAATCCTGAAGGAGAATGTTCAAGTTTAAGTGCAATTGAGCAACAAGACGACTTGACTTGGGCAAGTCTAACTCTAAAAGGTTCAAAAGAAATAAAATTAAGGTTTTGGTGTTCTAACCTATTTAGATGATGTGGCATAAGCTTAACCAAGTAGCCTCCAATGAGAATCTCTCCAAAATATGGCAGAATTAAAGCAGTTCTGCAAAGCGTGCACCAGAAGTTATCTACAGCAATAAAGAAGACTGCTCTCCAAGTATCTGAATTTGGTAACAGCTCTGCAAAAGTGGCAGAGTCATTTAAATTTAGTGGGCTATAATGGGCTATAATTTTTATATGGGGTTTCTTTAAGTTAATAGAATGATTTTTGTTTTGTGTTCTTCCATGTTTTTTTTGTCTTATACAGTATATGATTGAAGGCAGGGTTTAATGTATATACTGCATCATCTCAAAAACTCTCTTGCTTTGATTTGTTTCCCAGAAGTTTATTATTCCCAATCAAATGTACCACAGCTCGCACATCGTCTTCTTCACATTTACACCATATTTTACAAAACATGGGATAAAAAGTGACACAAGGCAAGGCAAGTTTATTTGTATAGCACATTTCATATACAATGGTAATTCAAAGTGCTTTACATAAAAGAGAAGAAAATAATAATTAAAAAAAACAGTTAAAAATATTTTATTTTATGTAAAAAAACATAAAATAATGCAGTCAGTTCGGATGTATAGTAGCACAGCGCTCATTCAATAAATGCACAGCTAAACAGATGAGTTTTAAGTTTAGATTTAAATGTGACTAGTGTTTTTGCACATCTGATATCATCTGGAAACTGGTTCCAACTGCAGGCAGCAAAACCCTGCGAGAGCGGCGAAGACAGTTGAAATCAGCTCAACTTTATGGTAATGAGCTATGACGCGGTTGAGCGGCAACCAATAATAAAGTAGAGGTCCTCCACTTGAGCGGATTCCGCGGAACGCGATCATGTAAACTTTTGTTCCGGCGACATTAGTTCCCAAGAAAAATGGAGGAGAAATTAATTATTGCGGTAGCTGGTTTCCCCGTTATTTATGACATGTCCCTGTTTGTAATTAAAATGAACGTTATTAATGTTATTTTAATTAAAGATAAAGTCTAGTAAGTGATTCTAATAATGTTATAATAATAAGAAATATAATATAGTAATAGAAAATATTGCCTTATAATTTGTTTATTTCTACAATACAGTTCTTTCTATCAATCAATTTCTTGTTTTCTTCCACATTTTGGTCAGTCTCCACAAGATCAACAAGCTTGATTGCTTTGCGGCCCCTTTAAATACAAGCAATGCATCCGGTCTACGTCAGAGCGGCGAAGCGCGGGACTAGCGGCGACAGGCATCGACGGCAGGGCGGTGAGAGCGTCCTTTGACGCTCTCGCCGCATTCGGTGTGAACGCAGGGTAATAGCTAAAAGCGGACTCCCCTTGTTTTGTGTGAACCCTTGGTATTTCTAACTGGCTCGATCCTAATAATCTGAGTGATCTGTTAGGTTTATATTCAGTGAGCATATCTGCAATGTATTTAGGTCCTAGGTCATTGAGTGATTTATAAACAAATAAGAGTACTTTAAAATCTATCCTGAATGTTACAGGCAGCCAGTGTAAGGACCTGAGGACGGGTGTGATGTGCTCAGATTTTCTGGTTCTAGTCAGAATTCTGGCGGCAGCATTCTGGATGAGCTGCAGCTGTCTAATGGTCTTCTTGGGAAGGCCGGTGAGGAGACCGTTACAATAATCCACCCTGCTGGTGATAAAGAGAACAGGCAATGGTTATAAAGTATATAGTCCATAAAGTATGTAGTATTGTAATCCAAAACTATAGATGTCAAAGTTATAAGTTATAGACTAAACATTATTTTTAATCACTGACTTTGTGTGCATGTGACTTTTAAAATGTATATACAAATGTATGTGATATTATTTAGTATATAGTATCTTGCTACCAAGAACATGTGATACCTTATCAAACAAAATTAGGATTACTGACGTCCTCCACATGTTTCATTTTCCTTGTGTAAAAGTCTGTGAACATCATACTTTGGTGCAAGATGTCACTTTATCAGTAATTATTAATAATTATTCTATTTATTCAGTGAAAACCATTTTAATTCAAAAACACTTAAAAATAGTAATATCAGTAACATCTGGGGGTTGATTGTGTGATAATTTTACCTATGCTTAAGGAGTCTTAATTACTTAATGAATACATTTTCATTCTTTTAATTTTTTATTTACAGTAAGCCTGCTAGGATTATTTTCCAGTATGTGAAACGCCTTTATCGTAAACAAACTAGAGCCTTAAAGGACTTCTAACACATACCCTGTATTCTGAGTCTGATATTGGAATGACTCGGACTAGAAGACTCATGAGAAGAACCGTTTAAACCTGTTTTCTGTGTAATGCACTGCATACCGTCTATGAGAGTCACGTGACAAAAGAACGAACGGTTCGGACTAGAAGGTATAAGAGGTGAGCTGCTCGTTCTGTGCATCATAATATGTCCTTAGCTGCAGTCTAATATTTTCATTACTGGAACTATAGCCAAGATTTTAGGATGTAGACATGTTGGGGGTCTGTTTATTGAAAATGTAACATTTTATTTCATTTCTGATCCAAAAAACAAAATAAACTAAATGAATTAAAAAAAAAAAAAAAAGATTGATTCATTTCAATGAACAAGATTCAAAGAACCGAGTCACTAAAATGAATCAAACTTCCCATCACTGGTCTGGACATGTACTGTACATTTTGCACCTGAAATTATGATTTTTGTATGCCAGGGTCCTGACCACTTCTGGACAACAAAAGAAACATTACAGTGACATAACAGATTTAATTGCCAGTTTGGTCGATAGAGAAAAGAGGATAGAGTGCCAAAAAACACATTCAAAACCAATCATGGAAGCGCTTTCAGTAATAAAAACACACCTGATAAAGATATGTCATCTTACACTTTTTCTCTTTAATAATTGCTTCTAGGTCATTCCATATTGCCTCTTAACTGTGTTCATGGCAAACACAAGCTACAACGCTAACTAGCTTCTAACACAAAGCTGAATCACAAATCTTTCTCTAATCCCTGATCAAGTGCACTTGGTGTATGAAATGAGGCGTGGTACTGTATACTCCTCATACAGTAGCGCATTAGCTTTCCATTTTACTCTATTTGGGATTCAACCCCAGAACAATAAGTTAGCTACTAATTAGAATGTCAGTATGTGTTACCTGCATATCATTTCATGAAGTGTAAAAAGCATGCTCCATAACATTGCTCATTTGTAACAGGAGCACTGAATGAGCTAACGCTAATGCTAACAACTGCCAACAATTCCAGGAGGAATCATACATTTGTACACTGTCTGAGGGAATCAGTCAAACAATGTAATATGCATATTACCTTCTTTATTCCCTTTCATTATGTTTCTCTTCTGAATAAGTCCACCACAACATACTGGATATGAAAATAATTAGCATGACAGAAGCTATAAATTGCTATTGTAGGTTTTTCTTTTTGCTGTGTGATGAAGCATCAGGTAATTTGTCCGTTATTTTGCTCTGAAATATATCATTATCGACAAAAATATATAGCAGCCTAATGTCCACGATTGTGACTGCAATCATGGTAGTCACACAACCATTTTGCAATTTGATTCATTTTAATATTTGATTTAATATTTACTGTACTGTACTAAGTACAATGGTAATGTTTGGCCTACATGGTCCCTTATATATATATATATATATATATATATATATTATGGCATGCCGTTTAGGAAAATATTCTTGAGAGAACTTAATGAAAACTCTGAATATATTGAATGAAACGTGAGAATATTGAATGGATTCCGAATATATTGATTGAAAAATATATATATTGAATGAATTCTGAATATATGGATTGAAACTCTATATATATTGAATGAAGATTCTGAATATATTGAATGAACTGTGAGAATATTGAATGGATTCCGAATATATTGAATGAAAAAAAATATATATTGAATGAATTCTGAATATATGGATTGAAAACTGATATATTTAATGAAAAGTCTGAATATATGGAATGAAAAGTCTGAATATATTGAATGAAAAGTCTGAATATATGGAATGAAAAGTCTGAATATATTGAATGAAACATGACGTCATCGAAACACAGCGCCATCTTTAGGAAGGATGAGTGAGTCGGCGAGAAACTTGGTTGCTGCAATTGTGAGAAATGAAGAGATGGTGAACACATTGATGAGTGCGTGTCCGGCCCAAAGTGGTGGCACAAGCCGCACTCAATATCAGACTACGGATGAAGAAATTTATTCGCTATTTCACCGCGGAAGACCGGTGTTATACACTAAAATGCCCCCCTGCCACAGATTGCCCCCCTTATTTAATCTCCGTCGAATATTATATTAGACCAGAAATTTCTAGGTTTATGATTTAGAAATTACAAATTAGACTAAATGGATTTGATTATAAAATAAACATTATAAAAAATTGCATGTAGTATAGGGAAAAAATATAAATTATTATTTTGTATATACAAGATGTATTTTTGATATTGCTTATTTAATAATAAAAATCATTTTGTTAAATTTTTCATCATAAATATTTATTTATTGCAAGCATTTTTGTATTACATGACAAATCCCTGTAAAATAAATGTGCCACAAAATAAACATTATATGAGAATTTGTATTCATGGTCTCGACACCTGTCACGTGCCAAGGGTTAATTATAATAGTTATATCATATTTGATAACAATAAACCTATGAATTTATGTTGTAATAAAATATTTTATAGAGATTATGTAGGGGGGGGCAATCTGTGGCAGGGGGGCATTTTAGCGCATAACACCGGTCTTCCGCGGTGAAATAGCGAATATATTTCTTCATCCGTCGTCTGATACTGAGTGCGGCTTGTGCCACCACTTTGGGCCGGACACGCACTCATCAATGTGTTCACCATCTCTTCATTTCTCACAATTGCAGCAACCAAGTTTCTCGCCGACTCACTCATCCTTCCTAAAGATGGCGCTGTGTTTCGATGACGTCATGTTTCATTCAATATATTCAGACTTTTCATTCAATATATCAGTTTTCATATATTTCAGACTTTTCATTCAATATATTCAGACTTTTCATTCAATATATCAGTTTTCAATCCATATATTCAGAATTCATTCAATATTCTCACAGTTCATTCAATATATTCAGAATCTTCATTCAATATATATAGAGTTTCAATCCATATATTCAGAATTCATTCAATATATATATTTTTCAATCAATATATTCGGAATCCATTCAATATTCTCACGTTTCATTCAATATATTCAGAGTTTTCATTAAGTTCTCTCATGAATATTTTCCTAAACGACATTATATATATATATATATATATATATATATATATATATATATATATATATATATAATATATATATATATATATATATATATATATAGTAACAGCTCTGTATGTTGAAACCTCAGTAATTACTATAAATATGCTGATTGAGGATAAAGAAAAGGAGCTGGATTGAATACGAGCATGTATTCACTTTAGCTTGGCAGTATAATTCCACAACATTACACATGGAGTGGAAAAACTATTTTGGGCAGGGCTAATTCACAAGTCATTACCACAGCTGACGGGCATCAATTTTTTACTTAGTGTGATTTCAAGCATTACTGTGCTACCATGGAAATCACAAAAACATTTGCAAAATATGTTATGCATTAATGAAAGGCCCAGATAAATGAAGGTATTCGAAATGAAGATCTGGAACTCGTCATCATTGCTTATTAATTAATGCAACAACAACAAAATTCTTCTGTGATTTAAAGGGTAATTTGTAGCAAGTCAATTCTGCTCGTTGTAATTTGACTAGGAAAAACAATATTACTGGATATAAACACAACATAAAAATCGAGAAGGAGGAGTGCTAGCACCATGAACAAGCAGAAAAAATAGAGCCATCTCCAATCCTGTGGCCAATGTCCAAAATCACTTTCTGTCCCTGTTAGAATAGATTAACGATCTGCCCTTTTGCATCCAACATTTCCCATATTTCTAATTCCCCTGGTGTGGGGACTCTTCATTAGAAAGAGAAACACTGACCTTCACATAGCTTTATGAGAATCTATAACATAGGAGAGTAAACATTTGTCCAAATGACTTCTCAAACTATATTTTTCTCCCATCACTATCATTTGGTATCTTAAAATGCTTTCCCTCTATCATTGACAGAAATACATGGCCATGGCAGCCCCAAAAGGAAAGTACTGTATACATAAATGTCACCAGCAATGTAACAGTTTTGTTGTGGCTCTGTGTTTTTATGCAGTAAGCAGGTTAACTGCACTACAGGTAGACAACTAACACCACAGCCAGGTTTTTATTTAATATATAAACAGATTTTAATTACATCATTTAAAAAAAAAAAAAAGTTTATGGTACTATTTGAACATGACTTGCAGTGTTTATAAAATAAAATGGATCCGATTAAAATATGAATTAAAGTACATTTAGACCAGGGAGAATAGCAGGTGATCGTTATTCATTAGGTGATTGTGACCCCTTGCCTATGGCTGCATCACAGCTGTGCTGATATTCAGTATGACAGAATGACCTCAATAAAATGATATTACTTAATTGAGCATAATCAGTGTTTTTAGTTTAAAAAAAGTCAATCAATCCATGTTTCGCACTGAATATAGCAAACATAAATTAGTTTTCATATCTTTTTAAAGATTTTTAAAGTGGTATTGTCAGTTATTCACCAAGTAAACCATGCTCTTTCACTTTGCAATGCATTTTTTTTCTTTTACAATTCATGCAATTTACAACTGATTGCACTCATTTTTGAATACTGAGCAAAACATCTTCTCCAAAGCAGCAAAGCATAGCATGGCAATTAACATTGTATCCAAAATGCAATATTACTATGAAAATATTGCATACCTACCTTAAAATCAACCCATTATATAAGAAGCCAGGGAAAGAAATAAATTAAAAATGCAATAATTTACTTCATGCCCTTTTGCCCTTCATTTACTTCTGCCCATTTTGACAGCATTTACATGGGACCAAATGAAACGGTCATTCATACAGTACAATAGAGCAAATAATATACTAATTGGCCAAAGAAATGTTGCACATATAAATTTCTTATAAAATGTATTTCTTTCCAAGAGAAAGTTTGATTTTATACAAAAATCTTTTTTCCGTTTTTCCAAAAAGTCCATCAGCAACTGAAACCTCAGACCTCGTTGACAATGGCACAGTGTCATCATTGGCCCACAATATGGACGCCCACGACATTGGCCATCCTTGCATGACCAGCGAGTCCAGCTTCAGCCAACGTCATTGAATAGTCTGAATATGATTTATTCTTTGTAACACCGGAATAGCAGCAGCAGTAGTGGAAGCATTTTCTGTACGATTTCTCAAATGAAGCCTTTGAATTAGTCTGCCTTGTCTTGGCATTGTCTCTCTCTCTTGGCCTTTCAGACCTGGGGCAATCAGCAGTGGAACCAGCAGTGGAATCTGTTCCATAGACTGGAAATATTATTCCTGGCAACTCCAAACCTGGTGACGTCTGCTTGCATTGTGCCAAATTTAAGCATTCCAATGGCCCTGTTTCTGCTAGCATTGTCTAACGTTTGCATCATAGTGTGGAGACAAAATGGACAATCAGAATATTTGCCTTATTTTTGATACAAAGGCTTGTCAGCTGGACATAATCACCTTTGTCCCTTATAAAGATTAAGAATTCAAGTTATCCAGGTTATTGGGTTTTTGTAACTGTATACATTTTTGTATAATTATTTCTAGCTTAAAGTTTCTTTTGTCCATGAGTCACAGCCACCAAACACTTAAGATATTCCTTATCTTTACAGTACCTCATAGACAAAAAATCTATATCTCCAGTATATTCAAGACAAAAAAGGAACAAAGAAAATCAAGGAGGAAAACATTTTACAAAGCAAAGCGAAACATATATAATAGAGGTTGTGATTATGCTCAGAAATAAACAATCAAGTTCAGACATAATTACAACTGTCATCAATTAAGTGATTCTAATCAAGTCCAAATAAAGACTAGCTTCTTCTGGAGAATTTTCTTGACATTTTCTTGTTTTAAAATGGGCACAAATGTGATTTTGGAAGAAACAAGGCACCCCTTCAAAATTGATGAAATGAGTAGGAGAAGACTTCGAGAAGACAGAAAGGCCTCCTAAAAGAACTGCAATATCAAAAGAGCTTCAGGAAAATCTAGCAAATACTTGTCACTCTTTGCATGTGATAAAAATATATTTAATTCTTTACATGGCTATGGATAGAGAAAAGGGGTCTCTCTCTCTCTCTTACACCCACATACCCACACTCGCACATTAAAATAATTTAAACCTTCATTTTTTTTTTTTTACAAAAACATTTCATGATCTGATATGGCTAAGTAAAAAAAAATTGGGGCATTATTCTGAAAGATTATGTTTGGTAGTAAAACAAGACAACTTATCACCCAAAGAACATTATATGGACAATAAAGTGTAATTGCGGTGGCAACATAATGGATCAGTCATACAGTTAATACAGATAAGGTCATGGATAGTTATTTTTTTAGCACAAAAAACCGTTAGATCTTAGATTGTTGAAAATTAAAAACACTTCCCAGCATTATACTAAGTCATAGCATGAATCCAAGTTGAAAATAAATTAGTCATTACTGAATGAACAAAATACAAAAAATGAACCCTCCGTTTGTCTCCAGTTTACACTCCCTGTCACTCACTCACTCACTCCATCGTCTATACCTCTGTATCCTGTATACAGGGTCACCGGGGGAGCCAATCCTTCCCAGGGCACACGCACACACGCACGCGCACACACACACACACACACACACACACACACACATCACAGGCGATTGCACTCATTTTTGAATACTGAGCAAAACATCTTCTCCAAAGCAGCAAAGCATAGCATGGCAATTAACATTGTATCCAAAATGCAAGATTACTATGAAAATATTGCATACCTACCTTAAAATTAACCCATTATACAGTATAAGAAGCCAGGGAATGAAATGAATTAGAAATGCAATAATTAACTTAAATAATTAAATTTTCTGCTCTTTTTAACAGCATTTACAATGGACCAAATGAAACGGTCATTTATACAATGGAGCAAATAATATACTAATTGACAAAAGAAATGTTGCACATATAAATTTCTTTTAAAATGCATTTCTTTCCAAGAGAAAGTCTGATTTTATACAAAAATCCTTGTCCGTCGTCAACTGAAACCTCAGACCTCGTTGACAATGGCACAGTGTCATCATTGGCCCACAATATGGACGCCCACGACATTGGCCATCCTGGAGTCTATCCCAGGAGACTTAGGGCATGAGGTAGGGTACACTCTGGAAGGGGAGCCAATCCTTCCCAGGGCACACGCACGGACGCACGCACACATCACAGGCAATTTGGGAATGCCAATTAGCCTAATCTGCATGTCTTTGGACTGTGGGAAGAAACTGGAGTACCCGGGGAAAAAAAACCACCAAGCATGTCGAGAACATGCAAACTCCATGCACACAGATATGTTTATGTATTATTTTTAAGTAAATTCAGTGCATTACACTTAAGCGCAATGAGAATTTTGGGTTTTGTTTTTGTTTTGTTTTTCACTTTTGTCCTCAAGGTTTCATCCACATCATGCTATATATCCTTTTAAGCAATACAACAGATGTTTTGCAGGTTATGATTAATGTTTGTGTATTAAAATAATCCCAAAGATGTATTTCTTTGCATGGAAACAAAGGCTGGGTACATCATTAGTTAAACTGGGAAACTGTTAAGTGACCTTATCATCTGGAGATCACATGGGGGTGTCATACTTCCAGTCCTACATCAATAATATTGACTTGTGAGAGGGTGGATAGTTCCTCCGAGTGTGTTATGCCACCCTGAACAGTGAGTGGACAGCAGTTCAAAAAGATGTTTACTCATTTTCTATACCACTTAACCTGTAGAGGGTTATGGCGGCCACAGGCTTCTCTCAGGAGACTTTGGGTAAGAGGCAGGGTCCATCCTGGATGGGAGTGCTAATACATCACAGGGCACACACACACTACAGGCAAACAGGCAATTAGTCTAATCTGCATGTGGGAAGAAACCGGAGTACACATAAGAATCCCATCAAGCACGGAAAAGACCACGATGTGGATATCGAACCCTCAGCACCTGGAGATACAAGACCACAATGCTAACCACTATGCCACCATGCTTCCTGTTCAAAAAATGTGTTTGATGAAAAGCACATGTTGCTTGCGCCTTTTCAGGGGTTGGTAGCTGTCACTGAAGGCAGAGTGTCCTGAGTGGGAATTGGATATGATTAAATTAGAGACAAAATCTGGGGGGAAAGGAAATTGTATTTCAATTTTACAAATAATAAAATTTTTTTTAGTTTTAAAGTTCTATTCAGTAAGTATGAAAATAGAAAAAAAAAGTGTTGTACTGTAGATGCATAGTTTGAGTTTGGGTGAGAAAAGAATTCAATCCACAATCCACATCACACACTGTGTCAGAAAAGTGGATGAGGCGGGATAAAATTGGTATGAAACCGAGGAGCTTTTATGAGAACATTAATGAACATAAACCAGACAAACCAAACATAACCATGTAAATCAAATACAACATGATAAAATGTCAAATCTGAAATACATGGATACCACAAAGTAAAAATACAAATCCCAAAGCAAACGTATAGTAGAAGCCAGCCAAGGAAAAGTCAAAACACACTTGATAATTTACCTTGATGTTGATGAATACATACAACTGAAATGAACAAAAAGCAATAAGTCAAAAAAAAAAATTTGCCAACATGTTATAATTTAACAATTACAGCACTTACAAAAACTGTAGTGCGCTGCGCTGGGTAGCATCTTATCCTACTTTTAACCACAACTAACAGTTTTCCACTCTTCTTTTACAGGAACAAACGGGTGGCCTGGGTGTTCTGTCAGAGGCACTGTAGTTAATAGTACTGAATTTGCTGTGTACTTGAGTAGGCTTTAATTTTGTACCTATTTTTATTGTGCCAAACGGAGTTGTTGTTGATTACCCAGAGCCACTAGTGGTCAGATTTTAAGCTACTGTATGAATCACTACATTGTTACTAAACCCTTTCATATTTGGAACAGAGAGATGTTTCATTATTTGACGTTGAATTCCTTTGAAAACCACCTAGAAAATGTAACACCACAGTAGTGGAATAATACACTGGTGGAACACATTACATTCAGGATGGCAACATCACACCACTCCATCATTATTTTCTGGACTGCATACCCCATCAGGTTCTTTATATAACTTATATTTTATTATTAATGGCTATAAAAAATTTCACATCACAAATCCAAATCTCATAAGACACAAAGGCAGGAAATATTCAGTGACACTGTACTATCCTACATCAGCTCCTGCAACAACACATATTTGTGCCTACCAGGACCAACATGTTTTGTTTCTCATCACCTTGTAAATGCTACTTGTTACATTATTATTTTGTTATTAGTTTTAAAGTTGTCCTGTCCCTACCCAGGTTATCCAGGGTAATGTCAGCATACTACCAAGAAGAACGAACCACAGGAGTAACTGTGGAAACAAGAGGAAGCTGTCTGAAAGGGTTGTCCAGGTGCTAACCCGGAATGTACTCAAAAAACATAAAACAACAGCTGCCCAACTCACTGCAGAATTAAACGTGCACCTCAACTCTCCTGTTTCCACCAAAACTGTCCCCACAGCGTCAGTGTATATGGCCGGGCTGCTATAGCCAAACCTTTGGTCACTCATGCCAATCCCAAACGTCAGTTTCAATGGTGCCAGCAGTGAAAATCTTGGGCTGTGGACAATGTGAAACATGTATTGTTCTCTCCACCTTCACTGTCTTTCCCACATCCGGGAGAGTTACGGTGTGGAGAAGCAACGAAGAAGCGTACCACCCAGACTGTTGCATGCCCAGAGTGAAGCATGGGGGTGGATCAGTGATGGTTTGGGCTGCAATATCATGGCATTCCCTACTGTAGGCCCAATACTTGCGTGTCGCTGCCAAGGACTACCGAACCATTCTGGAGGACCATGTGCACCCAATGGTTCAAACATTGTATTCTGAAGGCAGCGCTGTGTATCGGGATGATAATGCACCAATACACGCCTAGTCACCAAAAATACAAAAAAAAAAAAAAAACACATCTCAGACCGTACACACCCTCACTGAGCATGTTAAATGTTAAAGTCCTTGACAGCACAGTTAGAAGAAGACTTAATAAGAAGGGTTTCCAGGAGAAACAACTTCTGTCTAAAAAGAAGACAGAAGCATGACTGAGGGTCTCAAAACTGCATCTGAACAATGCTTCTGGGGCATAGTCATATGGACAAATATGTCCGGAAGTCATTCATTTTCAATCTGAGCCGGCAGCGATAGGCGACGAGGAGCGGTGAGGAGCGGCGAAGAGCGGCGCGGCGCAGCGAGGGTGGCGAAGGGAGTTGAAATCAGTTCAACTTTAGGGTAATGAGCTATGACGCGGTTGAGTGGGGCCTGAAGCCTATCCCCGGAGGCTTAGGGCACAAGGCAGGGTACACCCTGGACAGGGTGCCAATCCATCGCAAAGCACACACACATACAATCATTCAAACACTCATTTACACACTACGCGCAACGCCAATTAGACTAACCTGTATGTTATATTGTGGCGTAAAGTCAGTGCCTCTTAGTATATGACAGCTCGGTACTCAAGATGTGTCTTTTCTATCTACCGTTCCGTTGTCAACCGCTGCCTATAAAAGGGCCGCGGACCTTTCGGCCAGGAAGTAGTAAGAGCATGTCATTCACACCTGTCTCCTGTTCCTGTTCTCTCTGACAGAAGCACGGAATCCCGCAAGCATGTCCACAATCATCTTCTTTCAGTTGTTCCTGCATTCGTGTCTCCTGGCATGCTTGGTCCACCCTTGTGCCCACTTGCAATATATATTAACCCTTTCCTTCCCCATTTTTCCTGAATAAATTACCCTTTTTTGCGTAAGACCTCGCCTCCTGTCCGTGCTTCATGGTGCCACCCATGCACATAGGGAGCGAACCCGTTCACTATTATCTCCAGATTATTACACGCCCATTAGAAAGAAGTAACCTTAGAGTTAAAAGAAAATGAGAATGGAAAAAATTTGGATTCTACAGGCTGATTAAATTGCCTGTTACAGCTTTTACACAACTACAATTAGTCTGTACAATGTCACCTTCCATTTGCATATGATGCAGTATCATGCTGTTCTGTAAATATATTCATGCTTCACTAATTAGAAAAATTTGCCATATGTGACACAAATATCCACTTGGAAGCTACCATCTGCAATAATGCATGCTGACTTCACTCACAGCTAAATGCTCATGTTATATAATATCATTATTATAATCATGTGGGTTACAAATGCAACTCCAACACCACTAGCGGAATTGGGATAAATTGTTTATTCTTTTCTTCCTTGCTTCAGCAGTGGCTAAAAATGTAATATTTAGGACAACAGGGCCAAAACCTGTGCTACTGTCATCCATTTTCTCATATGTTCTGCAAGGAAAAACAGTAACCTAAGCATCTACACCCCGACATGATATTTGATATTTTGTTTGAATCATTATTTATGGATTTGTTAAATAAGAATTAGATTTATTAACCAATTAACCAACCAAAACATCATGTTTTTACGGCTGGTTTAATTTAAGTTTGAGTAGATATGATTTCACTCCTCATTCATTACAGTTATGGTCAAAACCAAACTTCAACTATCAGCATGCATACCTACTTAAATTGATAAAACAACATTATACATTTGCCCCTGAGAGTTAAATCTCTGCAGTGAATAATTTAATAGTGGCATATGCTACAGCTTGCAGTCGGTTCTCATATTTTGCACAGATAGCTGAGACATTTATAATATATCCAAGGTCACCCATTGCTTAGTAAGTTCAAATTGGCATCATGCTATGTTTAATAATATGTTGTCAAAGCAAATTATGCCTAATTTGGCTTTAGCTTAATAATGTTAATAAGGTTATCTCACATGTGAAAAAAGTCTTAGACACATGTATAAGAATTCTGTAAAACACAGATAATTAAATTACATATTTTCTAAATTTTCTACTTGGTATAAAGAGCATAAAAACAACATTTAATCAAAACAAAGTCAATTTGTGATATGAGAATGCATACAGTATGTAGGCTTCATCCAGTTTTCAAAACCACCCTGGAGAATCTGCGAGAATTTCTCTGGAGACTTTGACTGACACTTACTTCTGTTTTTTGTTTTATTATTTTATTTTAGCTTTTCTTCAGGTAATCACTGTCAGCCACCGTTCATTGTCAGGACTCATTAGGGTGCATAAGACTTGTTCACAGTGCTGTACATCATTCTATAATTTCAGGTACATTTGACATGTAAGTTGGTGGACAAGTAAGAAAGTATAAAATGTCCATTCTGAGTAGCACGAATAGTGGTTTAAGTAAATTCCGTCAGTGTAACAAACAAAAACCCACCAACTGGAATTAAGTAAGCAAATAGGTACAGTAAGAGCCTTCCATTGGATAATTATGGTACAGCTGGCAAAAGTTATTTAACCCTAACTGATGAAGATTCTTATTTCCTAAACAAGCATATCAGAAGACCATCCTGTGGTCGTGGCAAAGATGATACTCTGTTTCAGAGTCAAATTATTGGCCTGCATCAAAAAACTAAACAAAAACTTAGGAGGTAGCTGAAACCACTAAGGTTAGGTTAAGAACTGTAAAACACATTATTAGGACCTGGACAGATACCAGGAAATAACTATCTTTGAGCAAGTAATGTAGCTGGAAAAATATCTTGAATGAGTGTGATGGGAAATCACTTAAAACCTTAGTGCAATCAAATCATTATATAAATAGGCTTAACTCACTGCTATGTGTACAGTAATAGTGAAAGAGAACTCAATGAATTAGGACTAAACAGCTGTGTAGCCTTACGAAAGGCACTTATCATTGAGACTATTTGGGAAAAGAAATGCTTCAAATCTACTAGAAAGCATGAAGAATGGCCTGTGGAGAACTGGAAAAAAGGTCATGTAATCTAATGAATATACAATCTAGATTCACCCAGCTTCAGAGTGATGGACACTTCAGTGTAAGAAGAGAGGCAGATAAAGGTATGCACCCATCATCCCTATTGCCTACTGCACAAGGTTGTGTGGGGGCAGTGGTATGATTTGGGGTTGCTTCTGTTGTTCAGGTTTCGACTGAACAACATTATTTGCTCAAAATATGAGGTTAGATAACTACCTGAATATACTGAATGACCAGGTTTTCCCATTATTATTGTTTTCTTACCTGATGACATGGGCACATTCCAAGATGTCAATGCCAGGATTCATTGGACTCAGATTGTGAAACAATGGTTCAGGGATCATGAGATCTTCCATCATCAATACAAAATCTTGGGAGGAAATAATGTGCCTCTGGACTAAAATAAATGTTGTGATGTTGCATAAGCTTATCAAAACGATGCCACAGCAGTAATCAAAGCCAAAGGTGGTCTAATGAAATATTAGTGTGTGTGACTTTTTATTTTGCTGGGCATGGTATCTGCTTGTTACGAAATGTAAAAAAATGTTGTTTTGTTTGTTTGTTGTCTGACTGATGTACACTATCGCATAACATAGTTGACAGGTAACAATGTCCTTATTTTGTCCCATAATTTTAGTGGTAGGACATGTCTGGCTGATCTATATATTACAGATGATAATATTGTTAAAAATGAGAGAACACTTACCACAGTGTGTTTAAAGTGTATTCTACTGAGAAGAATAACATTGTTTAATGCTGCTCACATGCTATTGGTGCAAATTATTATTTAGTTACAGGTGAGAATTAGTTTGTTTGTTACTCTCATTTATGATGTGATTTCTGTCAAGAAATTGGACTCTAAATATTGTTGAATTGGTTTATTACAGTTTTCACCGCAATGTTAATGAGGAAGTGTGACAATAAATAACTCTGTCTTCATTGGCTACGGTTTAACTTGGTGTTCAGTCAGAGTTTTGCATGAGAACACTACAGTGAAATGGCACCATTTGATGTTGAAATAGTTAAGATGGCCACAAGCAGCAAGTGCGCAGCGCTAGAAACATCAAGTCATCTGTGTCATCGGCGAGTGTAGCCCTTGCAAAGGCTACAGCTGAAGCTGCCAAAGTGAGAGCCTCATATGCTCTCAGCCAAGAGACTAAGAGTCCACCTACGAAAGACACTTCACATAGAGTACAAAGTCTATCAACAACAAGCCGAAATCTGAGAAAGCTGATAGTATCCGCTTACCTCCCGTCCTTACCTCTAATCTGTCTGCAAGTTTGATAAGCCTGAAGTTGGCGGGAGTGGGCCATCATGAACGTGCTAAGCTAAGCTAAGCTAAGCCTTATGTTACTCGATACATTCCGTAAACTAGCACGCCACCTCAGTCAGACCCTTTGGAACAGTATTTAGTATATGATGAGTAAATGATGAGACCTTGTTAGCTCAGGACTGTACCAATTTGATGATAAGCCTGAAAATGATCAGTAATAGTATTCCTCATTCACAAGTGCAGCTCGTGAAGTTCACCTCACAGCCCAGGAATTGGACCTCATAACTAAATGATTGGGAAAGGACTCTGGTGAGATGGTGAAGTGCATCAGCTCAGTGCATGTCAGCTTTACAGAAAGCATGGGAAAGACTGTGTGAGTGCTATGCTGCAACAGAAATCATTGAAAGGTCACTGTTTCAGCGACTGGGCAGTTTTCAAAGGATTTCAGCTCAACTCTGTGATTTGCTTATGGAAATACAAGGTGCTAAAGTAGATGGTTATCTCACAGGTCTGAAACTCAAACAAATCAAACAACTGAGACCTTTGAACTAATTGAACCTGAAAAAGACTCAGGAATCCGACCACAAGAACAAATTTGTGCCACTAACCTGGAAGAACAAGAGCTTACGTCTGATCAATTCCACCAGTTCTCCATCTTCACCTCCCTAGTAAGAGGAGTACCATTTCTAGTCCACATGGCAATATCCTTCAAACACCCAAACCAAAACAGCAAATGCTGCCACAGATGTGACTTACCTCGTACTCCAGATGAAAGGGACCAAACAAGGAATGTTATCCTTAAAGCAACAGGAAAGGCTGCATATGCAAAAGAAGTCTCAGCCCTCCAAGCTACCCAAGTAGCGTATAAAAGTAGCCGCCTGTGAAAACTCTTGTGTCTGATCAGTGAGGACAATTTCAGTTGCTTTGGAGGACGACTAAAAGACTTTGAGGTTGCACCTGCAGGAAAGAATCCAGTAATCATTCAAAAAGATAACCACATATCACAACTGCTCATTTGACATCACCATGAGCAAGTGAAACATCAAGGCCATCACTTGACGGAAGGGCAGCAGAAATGTGCATCTTGGGAGGCAAGTTGCTAATCAATTCAGTACTACCACTTCTACCTGTGTCTGCAGACCCGGAACAACCTTTCATACTTTCACAGTCAGTGCTCCCTACACAGAAAACAGTTCTGCCTCCTCCTGGAAACTTCTCGGACTAGGACCTGTACACGAAACAATGGAAATAGGTTCAGGCTCTTGCAAACCTGTCCTGGAACTGCTCGAGTCGTGAATACTTACCTTGCTTGCAACACAGACAGAAGTGGGCAGTACCTTGAATAAACCTTCAAGTGGGGGAAGTAGTTCAGCACGCAACTGCCAGCTCATGGCAGGAATCTCTGCTGCATTCCCTGGAAAGGATTGACATGTAAGAAAGAATACAGTGACGACAACTGACAATATAAAAACCTTTCTGAGACCAGTTGCAGAAGTTGTTCTACTTCTACCTGAAGACTGATCTAGAGAATAAAGTTTAGTCTTCTCACAAGTGACTACACACAGGTCAGACGGGGAGTGTGTTGCCCCTTAAGAAGTTTAACTTCAAATGTCTACTTTGAATATTTTTTGTTGCTCGTTCTCTGGTGGAAATGTGAAGTTCATTGTTGTTTGGCTTTTTCTACCTCACTCACTCACTCATCATCTATACCGCTTAATCCTGTATTCAGGGTCATGGGGGGCCTGGAGCCTATCCCAGGAGACTTAGGGCACATGGCAGGGTACACCCTGGACAGGGTGCCAATCCATCGCAGGTCACACACACACACACACACACACACACACTACGGGCAACTTGGGAACACCAATTAGCCTAACCTACATGTCTTTGGAATGTGGGAGGAAACCGGAGTACCCGGAGGAAACCCACCAAGCACGGGGAGAACATGCAAACTCCATGCACACAGAGACGGGAATCGAGCCTGGCCGGGGACTGAACCCGGACCCTGGTGGTGCAAGGCAACAGTGCTAACCACTACATCACCGTGCCGCCCTTTGTCTACCTTATTTGTTAAAATTAACATGATCCATTTCCTGTGATAATGTCACTTCCTGTTAGTCTTTCTGGTGCTTCACGAAAACAATGAGTCAGATATGGTGTGCTCTCTTTGGCAATCCATGGTCTCCATGCTAAAGCATTATAGAGGCAATGCCATAAGTTAATTTATATGACAGTGGTCATGTTTAAGATCATATGTTAGTGATTATTTTGTTATTATATTTGTACGTCGTTTATGCTTACAGTTGTTTAAAGCGAGAATTAGTTTGTTACTCTCATTTATGTGAGACATTGGACTCTGAATATTGATGAATTAGTTTACTGTATTACAGTTTTCACCGCAATGTTAACGAGGAAGAGTGACAGTAAATGATTAACCTTGGTCTTCATTGGCTACGGTTTAACTGGGTGTTTATTCAGAGTTTCGACACACGGCACGAGAACGCTACATTTATCATCAACAGACATGGAGTGTATCCAAGCATAAAAAAAATACTATCATACTAGGATAATAACCATTCTTTGTAAAAACATACAATATATATATGAATGTAAATTTGTATTTATATTATATAGGAAAAGTAGGATAGAATAGTATAGAACATTTTTTATAGAAATTGTAAGAGGGGTTGTTGATTATATTAACTTACTTAAGTTATCAAGATTTTTATAAATAAAGTTATTTGTGCAATTTATTACTTAACTTGATGTGTTTAAAATACTCTATCATATGTTTATGTTGTACATTGCCTGGTTGGATTTAAATTTATTTAAGTTTCTGACTGGATAATTACTGCAGTGATTAATGGGTTTAAGACTAAGACTGTTCCTGAGATGGTGGAAAACGTGCATCTCAGAAGGGCCAAGTTATTGGCAAAGAAAACAACTAAGGAGTTCTGAAATTACTTTAGTTGGGTTTAGAATTTTGCAATGTGTTATTAATTCTTGGAAGAATGGAGCTGGAGAGCAGAATCATCAAAAAAAAAACATTGTTAAAATAATATGAATGACAATGATCAAATTTTACTGTCATTCATCATTTTAGATTAGACTTTTCCCCATTCTGATGTTTGATGTAAAGATGCCCTGAAACTCTTGACTTGTGTCTGCATTGTGCTACTACTGTTATGCTTTTATTCATGAAATAGCTTTTATGTTATTATAAAAAGTTTTTAGAAAGTTGTGGAATGCAGCAGTTTCAGCAGTAACAGAATGGCAATGCCAGTAATAGTGGGCTGAGCAAGGGATGTTTAAATAGCACACTAGCATATTTCATACATGCGACACACATTTAGGAGAAAACAATGTGTGACAAGGAGACTTGTGCCCCAGTAGAGCTTTATGTCTAGCAATAAAGCTCTCAGCTCTCAGCAAAAGCATATTCCAGGATGACAATGGAAAAATTGGTTGGGCCCAAATTTTAAAAGAATGGTTCTTGGAGCATGAGAAATCATTTTCACACATGAATTGGTCACCACAAAGTCCTGTCCTTAACCCTATTGAAAGTCCTTGGCATGTGCTGGAGAAGATTTTATTGAGTGGCTTATCGATACGAGATCTTGACAAAAATTAATTCAATTCTAGATGGAAGTAATTTTTGCTCTACACACTGCACAATGTGTGTGAATATGTGTCTGTGCATGTGTTGGGTAGCGGTGTGTGTGGGAAGGAACCCTTGAGTAAAAGTACTGTGAAATATTTAACAACCCCAAGCAGTACAGTATGTTTGGGATTCCACACACCCTTAGGTGAGTTGTAGTGATGCCATCTTGGTGTTGCTTTAAATTTTTATACAAAATAATGCAAAATAATATACAAAATAAATTTAAGACACAAGAAGGATTGACCTCCATTATATTATTATGTTAAGTTTGGCCTGAGACCTCAGGAAGAAAATGGACATTGTATTTCAAATCCATGAGAACGACTTGTATATTTTCCTGTTAACTGTCACCCCATTGTCCAGAATGGCGTACCCAATATTAAAAGATCATTGTTCCCTTATATTTTGGCCTACAGTCTTTATCTCATTTGAAAGGTTATACTCTATAGAGTTTTTTCTCACTGAATAATTTCATGAATGACTGACACATTGTAACAGAGTCTAGAATGGAGGATTTTATTTTCAACTGTCCTATGACTAGACCTCTAAACTGATCAATGCATGTGTCACCTTAAAAGCACACTACAGTAAATTAGAGGCAATTTATATCCTCCTGTGTTGAACAAAAATATCACAACATTTTATATGGTTTATATGGTTATGTAATGGTACTGTCATGTTTTCTTTAGGGTTCACTTTGGAAACCCCCTAAAAACAAGATGTTGAAGATACATGTTGTTGAAGATCAAGGGATTACTATTACAAAACTCCTTCAACTACACTGATGATCTTGGTCTCTAATGAAATGGAAGCCATTTATTTTTTATATTAAAACAAAATGCAGTCACACAAGTCTTTATAAAACATGGTTAAGTGTTGTTAGGCAGTGTTAACCAATGTTATCTTGGCTGCCCTCATCTGACCTATGGCGCAACCATGATTTTAGATTATTTAAACGTCATATTCCATCCACACGATGGTAAGGGCGGAAACAGCTGGTGATGCATTTGGGAAGTCTTCCAAGATTTTAAGCTTTATAATGACATATGCCTATTCCTGGGCGTTTTGATGTATAAACTGTGCTTTGGCGCGCTTGTGCCAGCATGGTGCTTTATGTACGTATGTAGTGATGAAAGATGTAATGAGTAATGTTGTGTGAGGGCCAAGCAACAATTTACATACAAAAAATAAAAGTTAAACTTAAATTAAAAACAAAAAACAATTTTGTAATATTTTTTGAAAGTAAAAGGCTTAATACTAAAATATGAAATGAATCACACATAATTTCAAGCAGAGGTCATCAACTGCAGTCCCAGACAGCAGGAAGCCAAAAATGTTTGGTAATTTGTCTGCTCTAACACACCGAACTAAGCCTGGTAATTAGATGGTGAGTTGATTTGGTCTAGGAAATTCTGAACTGGCCAGGATTCTGCCTGAACTTTTTAAATGAGTAATTATTTTGCAATGTCATGTAAAGCAAGTTAATCCCTGAGGCGCACCACTGGATTTCTAATAAATGGATATGACCATAATTTTTAGGTAGACTGCACAACTGGCAAAACAGGTTTCTTATGCAACTTGTAACATTCAACTCAGTTTAAATGATATAATGATATAAGGTCTTGTATCCATGTATCCCTCAATGCAATTTTTTGATATGTTCTGGCACCTCTTCCCGGGATGCGCTCCAGGGACCATGACCACGACTAAGATAAAGCAGCGACTGAGGATGAATTAATTAATTAATTCATTAATTAATTCATTCATTAAAAGTCAAACTACAGTACAAGTGATGTACAGTCTGCTTTATAATTTTTTTAATGTTAATATACCACCAGTATTGATTGTCAGTGTGCCATATTGATGTATGCCTGATACAGCCTTAAATTGTCTGCAGATTTACAGTACAGGTGGCCACAAAAAGAGAGCGATTATTCTTTATTATAAGATAGTCATGTTTCTCATTGTCCTTTTCGTTTTGTTTTTTTTTTTGTTTTTCAAACAAGCTATTCTTATTGTATTTGTTAGCTTCCTGACATGCATTGTTATTTACTTCTAGTATGGGATATTTTTAACTGATTTGATTTTAGGAATTCACAGCATGACTAGTTCTTAGTGTACTGAACTAAATGATGGGAAAAGAAGGAAAGGAGAGACATCATAGCAAGGACACCCTTTACCCTTCCTTCTTTACCTCTGGGACTGCGATATTAAACATGAATTATGGCGGATGATTATCCCCATCACCTTGCCCTAAGCAATGATGTCCCATTTTTACAGAGCCATCAGAAACCTGCTGTGTCAGAGATTAGTATGATTTCAGGTTACTGTCAAACACAGGAGTTGTTCAGTGGTCAGATTTATGGTGTATTCCTGGGAACTGCATACATCCCAAAATTTACAGTAACTTATTTAAACCTGCAACTTTTCTGCTAATATTACAGATAGGAAATGATTTCATTATAGGGCACTGCAGAATCCTGAATGTTTGTGTTGAAAAGGAGCACTCTGGAGACAGACATATTTTGGCAGAGTTTTCATGTTTTTCTCTCTCTCTTATCATTTGGGCATGATTTGCAGCACACATCCTCATACAGTATATTTAAATTCAACCCAAAAGAAACCAGTTAGAGTTTGCAGCTTTGCCATGTTCAAGCTCAAGTTCCCTGCATGTTCTGTGCAGGTTCAGATAGAGAAAACTAACAGACTGTTGGTTATAATAGACAGGTAAGAAAAATCACACACTGCCTCATCAGTTCTACCCGCCTTCTTTCTCTGTCCACAGCCGACTCTTGACCAGGAGCGTTCTGTTGCAGTCACATATTTGCACTGTCTGAAGATTTAACAACATCTGAGTATGTGTGTGTGTGTAAAAGGGTTTAAAGGGTTAGTCCAGTTCTCCAAGTTCTTTTGTTAATTCTCGAGGCACACCACTGGATTTCCAATAAATGGATATGACCATAATTATATGGACAAATGACAAAATATGTCCATGTTGATTATAAAATTCTCTACAATATAATTTAGATAAGAAGTGAATAAATAAATTACTGCAAAATATTTGCTTCCCTTTTAAATCTATTATAATTTATTATAAAAAAAATTATATACAAGATTATTTTATAATTTATGTATTGTCATAAGATTGGAAAAAGGCTTTAATGTGTACTGTAAAACAAACTATTAAGAATTAAAAGGTTGAT
The DNA here is from genome assembly GCA_013621035.1 of Clarias magur. Lineage (NCBI taxonomy): Eukaryota > Metazoa > Chordata > Actinopteri > Siluriformes > Clariidae > Clarias > Clarias magur. Next base: position 613,328 of record QNUK01000188.1, on the reverse strand, counting down.
TTCAGGAAACATTCTACGATCATGTAACTCTCAAAAACACATAGGTTACAACAATATGGCATTGTTATAAAAATCATCCTCAAAACATTACCCAAAATACATCTTGCACTAATTTTTAGCAATTATTAGTAACATGTATTTGACAATGAAGCACTGGGACAATTCTGTTCATTTTAACAGACAGACTGGTTTATTAAAAATAAATAAAAACAAAAAATGTTGAGTTTTATTTTTCATCATCAAAAACTTGCTGATGCCAGAAGAAGTCCATGTTGCCCCCTCCTAACACTTCGCAGTAAAGCATTAAATGTTATTTGTGTAATATATTTGGCATTATTAAAATGTGCCCAAAATGGATGGACATTTTTCTGAGCACATGGTGGAATTTAAGTTAGCAAAGTGATTCACTGTTGAAGGTGACTGTATGCTGTAGTTTCATTATTTTGCAATATGTTCACGATGTTTGCTTTTTATGAAGACACCAACAACACTTTTTAGTGATTTTGACACGACCAGGAATTAAAGGGCATTTTACACATACACCATTAGCCAATCTATATAAATATATTATTTATATTGATATATTGATATTAGTCAATCTATATGAATAAAAGAAAGGTTTTGTCTTGACAAAAAGTTCATTGGTCAGAACTTGCTCTTTCAATTATATATTTTGGAGGACCCGAAACCAATACTTAAAAGCAAAATGAAAATTTAATATGCTTGAATATACTTTAAGTTGATACTTAAATAATAATTGGCATCAGACATTAATGAAATTTTAATCTGCCAACCCATCATTGTTTTTAAATTAGATAAGGTGAAAACGTCATAGCTCAGCAAGATCTTTTTCTCCTACAAAAGTGTAAATGTGTAAACAAGATTATTACCCCAAATCATATTTATGCAAACACAAGTCTCCATGTTAAAATAAATCACAAATAGAAGATTGTTTTATAAGGAATGGATCACAATCCTCAATTTACCATAGTTATTATACACAGCAAAAATATAGTTCTGTTTGCAAATTAAGATTGTGTTCTGTTTGCATAGTTGCTTATGATTTTTGTTTGATAAAATAATTTTCTTTGCAGAAACTCTGAACTCAGGTAATAGTTTTCCTTAATCAATTACATTTATTCAACAGTACTCTGAAAGCTTTAAAATTACGCCAAGCAACAACACAAAAGAAAAAAAAAACTGCATTACTGCTGGAATACCACTGAATTGTTTATAGGTTTATGACTTACAAAATTTCCATTCTGTGCACTTGTGATTATAACTTGGCACCAGGAACAATCAAGATGATCTTTACTGGCATTTTAATCTTGATAGAAAAATGAAGCTGGAGCACATCCTTATTGTTCGAATATAATGAAAATTTCTGTAAATTCCCTTGGTAGGACAAAATTAACAAAGAGATAAGGCAACAAAGGCCACCAATGGACTCCAAATTGCACCTCTAACCAGTTAACAAAACCATTAGTTAAAGAATGCTTAAACAGTGATGATTCACAAAAATTAGACAGACTAAGGGTTATTCTATAATAGTGTGTCCGACAGGGTGAGGACTTACAGTCATTTAAAACAATAGACACTGCCTAGCTAAAAAGGTTGCACACTATGAGATTTCATTTGACTGCCTTTAACGTTAACTATGACCATTCCATCATGGAAAGAAAAAAAATGCATTGATGGTCATTTAGTACATTCAGATCATTAGCTGACTAGAGCCAACCGACTAAAGCAACCCCAGATTTGGACAGTAGGTATTATGCATGATGGTTGTATCGCTTCACGAACTTCCATTCTTACTCTGCCATGCCAATCAGTCTGGAATAGAGGAAAACTGGACTCATCAGACCACATGAGCCCAGTCCATCACTCCAAAGTCCAATTTTTATGCTCCCAGGCAAACTGAAGTCCAAATAGGCTCACTAACAAGTGGTTTTCTTACAGCCAAGTGGTTTTCTTTTCTTATGACAGTTTTCGTTACATTGAGCATGTGCAAATCATACTCAGATTTTCACCATTAAACATAGGTGTCAATTGTCACTGTTGATTTTTTTTTCTCCTCTACAAGGCTAATCATGCAGAACTATGTTATAATATTGTGTTCGACAGTTAATAACCCAGTTCCAGTAATTTCATGTCTCTTTAATTGAATTCTTTGTGTGATGCAGGCCAATAGTTTGATAAAATGTCTTCTGAATCAGCACTTTTTTGGCCTGGTAGTGTATTATTATTATTATTATTTATCTGACCATCTTTTACAGGCTTCACCACCTAGCACAGAATCAATGAATAGGAAAGAAGAAGACAGAACAACATAGATGCGTCATATTCTTCTTTTCTGTATGCACTATAGCTGTCAGTATTATAGCACTTTTTCCAAAAAAAAACAAACAAAAAAAAAACAGCAGATACAAGACCAACGCAGATGCAATACAAAACCTAACTCAAGGCATGCGTATTTATACTGAACTCTTTAGCCACCTCAGTTCAGGTAAGTGCTTCCATCAAGGTGCACTCTGGGAAATGCAGTCCCAGCCAAACAGAAGTCTCCAGGGGTCATTACAGACATAACCCCCTACTGGAGGTCAAGGGGCAACCCCCCCAAATCCTTTGTAGTGATTCTCAACCGAGGGGCTGGCTGTCGTTTAGGCAGGGTGGTGGGGCAGGCAGGAAGCTCTCGAATCCGTCAGGTAGACTTAAAAGGTGGGGCAGAGATAGGATCATCGAAGGAGCAAGCACAGGGTTATCTCATCCGGGCAGCAGAGTGAGGTTTTTGAACTAGCCGGGTGGCAGGATGCATGGCTCTCTGGGCAGACAAGGGGCCCTCAGCAGGGTTCTCTGAGCAGACTGGGCCCTCAGTGACCCAGTCTCTCTCCAGGGTGCTTTTGCTCCTCTTTCTCCCACGCACTCCACGCCGGATAGCGACCCGACTGCGCACAAAGTCCGTTCGCCACGGTATCACGGTCACGGCTAAAAATGTCCGAGGAGACCTCTCCGCTAGTCCCTGATATGGGTCTTGCATTCTGTCACGTTTTTGGTTTAGAAAGTAAGGCATATTCACAGAAGTTTATATTTAAGACTTTTAATTGTAATATAAAGAAAACCGAAACAAACCAAATCAGAAGTGATGACTCAAAAGGAATAAAAACAATAAAAACAGGGCAGAGCATAATCTGCTAATCTCATACACGGGAAGAAAATAGTTACCAACACAGATGCAAGACAAAACTCAACACATGCCTATTTATACCAAACTAATCACCCACCACTAATTTCTAACTGCCAACAGTCTCTGCAACACTGTCCCTGCCAGCCCTTTTTGTCCTGCTGGGTCCAGTCACTACATTAATCAAAATGTGGATTTATTCTTATAATCTTGCATGTCCTAGTGTAAGTACCTGTCGTTGAACAGAGTTCAACAGAGTTACGGAGTTTGTAGAAATAGTTAAAAAGATTACAATAAAGCTGATCAGCTTATTTTTAGCTTTAATCACTGATATTATTATTTCAGTGTGAAGTCCTCACATGTCTGCCTGTTTTTCTGTACAGCAGAAGTCTCTTAACTTATTAATACAAAGAAATAAAATTTAAGTTGAGTATCTTATGCCTTGTTTATGCTAAGTTGTACTTGTTTCATCATCAACCAAATACACTCCCTGTTTAAAGTAGATAATTAAATCCGGCACACGACTGTTCATAACATTACTTTTACTCAATATTTTGATTTGAGTGCATAACGCTTTTAATACAGATATTTTACGCACCCTCGTCTCGGACTACTGCGGGTATGTTTGCTCTAATGACCCATGTTTTATCTCATAGTGGTGTTTCACGTTACTTCTTAAACACCACGGTTTTGGAACATACAAGACGAACTGTTTTTAAACTTCCCACAGAAAGAATAAACATACAATGATCTGTCCATTCATCTTTAAAGATTTAGTTTTCAAAGTTAAATACCTTTTTTGGGAGTAAGACATGCTGTGTTGCACATTTGTTTGTGTTTGGTAAGGATTTGGGTGCTTTGTAGGGGCATCACAGTTGTTTATTATCTTCTGCATCCTTTTTTTTTTTTTTTTTTTTACATTCATCACCTTGAACTGCTCCACTGTGTGCAATTGAGGGGTGGGGCAACCTGACTCATCAGGACTGGATGCTGATTATTTCCTACCTATTATTTTTTTTTATCATTGTTCGGTACACACGTCATGTCTGTCTCATGTCCCCAGAGACTGGGAGAACAAAAAAGCATGTCTGATAATTCACTGCATTAAGAAGATGCTGCTGTTTGCACTTAAATAAAAGCACTGCATGTTTGTGGAACATGTTGAGTGACGCTTTATCAAACCACTACAACGGTGGAGAATCAGGCAGGCGGACCGGAACTGACCCCACAACAAAACCCCAGAGAAGTATCCAGCGCACTTCTTGGACAAGAGCTTCGAGCAGAGGCGTTGCCGGAGCAGATTCGACAAGGACTGGACAACGACAGCCAAGCTGACGCACAGAGAAGCTGAACACTTGTTGACAAAGCTCATGCCGCACAACAACATCCAGGTGTGTCTCTTTTCACATTCAAGAAAACCATGGAGCAGAAAGACTGCCACGATGGGAGTGGAGCAGCATTCTCATTCCTCTTCTCACTGGTGAGGCACAGCGTGATTACTTTTCCCTTTCTGATGAGGACACCGAAAATTATGAACTATTCAAAGCAGAAATCTTAGCAAACTGCGGCCTTTTTGGAAAACAAGCGACGCTTCAGTTTCACAAATCATGCCGAGAGATAAACCACATGCTGGTTTTCCGTGAACGTAGCCCCACTCGCCGCACTGCTTGATACAGGAAGTGCCATCATCCTAGCTTGTCCCATGGTGGTCCCTTGGTGGTCTCTTCACCAAGAGATTCCAGGAGCACACATCATGGTTGCGGACCACAGAGGTAAATACAATCTAACTGCAGGGATTATACCTGACCTGAACGAAGGAGGATGAAACAAGGACCAGCTCATACCCCACTTAATTTTTGCAGTGAGAGAGACTCTTCAAACCTCCTCAGGACTCATTCTCTTCAAACTGCACTTCAGCTGGAGGCCCCATGGAGGCAAAAGGAGCTTGGGAAGAGCAACCATCTCCTTTCTGGTCATTCATTGGGTATGTAAAAGACTATCAAAATAATATTAACTGTGTGCTGCCCATTGTGAAGCAGCATATGGAGAAAGAATTCTGGCCTGGTGATCACATCCTCCTCTTGCTCCCCAGTGCTGTCTGTAAGTTCCTGACCAAAGATTTGGCAAATATCCTTCACTGTCATAGAAAGAGTGGGTCCAGTAAACTATCACATCACAGTTATTATCAGGCATCACAGTTGTTTGTTATCTTCCACATACTTTTTTTTTTTGCATTAATCTCCTTGGACTGCTTAAGAGCACTGAGCTTTATCATGTAAGTTTACCAAAAGGGTGGATTTAACCATTGCCACGCCTATCAGCTCTTGCCACTCTCTCATCTGCTGAGCAGGGCCGTGAATCAGTGCATTGAGGGGCGCTCATACTGAGCCCCAGAAGCCTGCCGTTGTGCTAATAAATTGACAGTATGGTCCAAAATGTCATCATGGAGGAATCAACTAGCTTATGTTCCAGTCCCATTGTGACAGTACCAAAGCCTGATGGGTTGATTCAGCTTTGTAATGACTTACCAGTGTTCATCCAGATCTCTGAGTTCAACGCATACCTGCTGCCACAGGAGGATGATCTTGTTGAACTGATTGCAGCGTGTCTCCACTCGCTCCCGCTGCCTTTTCTTCCATCTTGCCGTCTCAACATAATACGTCAATCCCTGCCTTGGGTGGCCCAATAGAGCCTGCATTAAATTTCACTGCATCTGAATGAATTCACAAAACAATTTTCTGGGGCCTGACCTATTAATTGTGTGTCAATACTGGATAAGCAAATACTCTTTAAATGAACAGTCTCCTTTACTTCCCCAGAGAGTCTGTAGATAAACATTAAGTTTTTATATTTTTTAAAACATTAACTGTTTCTATTTACCTACGTTAGCCTGTTGATAATGCCACATTGGATGGGTATTAATTCCAGAGGCATAATTCACTAAGAAGTAATTGACATTGTTGCTAATGGTAAAAACTGAAAGGGAGTGATTAGAAGATTGAACTTAATTATTGAATTTGTAAATGATAAAAATGATTTACAGCAAACTACACTACATGGCCAAACGTATGTGGACACCTGGCCATCACACCTATATCAGCTTGCCATTCAAGGCTTTCAGTTAGTTTAGAAAGTGGAATTTGGAATTTGTGCTTATACCCAGGCCCGTAAATTTTGGAACAAGCATACTTATTTGCCATTTGGCCTCCGCACATCACTATTGAATTTTAAATAAATAAAACACTGAAGAAGTGAGGGAATTCAAGCAGCTTGACAAGTGTGGCATTAACCATTCAGGAATTACAGCACTTTTAATACAGACACATAAAATAACTCATACTCATAAATAATAGAACAAATGGCTGACAAGTAGTTCTCTCCTTACTTCATGACTACTCAAGCAGATCAAAGGCCTGAAGGTGGTTCTGAATGATGCATTTGCATCTAGTAGTTAGTCAGTCGAATTCTTGACATGAGGTTCAAACAGGTGTCTATGGACTGTAGGTGAAGGTGGACAAATCAAAATAAACCTCAGCAGCATTTGACATGGTAAACCACCATGGTGTCCATCCTTGGGAGCCTTTGAGAAGTCATATCCTCACATGGGTTTTTCATACCATTTATATGTAGAGGACATTAAACTTCTTCTTTCTCTCTCTTAGACACTCAGGTTTCTGCTGAAATTTAAGCATGTCTGGCAGACCTTGTATCTCATCTTGGATGGCACCTGAAACTTAATCTAAGCAAAACCGAACTGCTCTTTATTCTAGGTGATTCATCGCCCATCAGGATCTTATGATCTGTCTCTGAAAACTCTCTGATTACACCTTCAGTCACTGCCCACAACCTTGGGGGTACCCCTTAGGTAAATTTCTTTTTCCTCTCACGTTAATGACCTTACATGCTCATGTTGATTTCCTTTTTTATAACTTCAGAAGGATTTGCCCATTCCACTTCACAAAGGCCACACAGGTGTTTTCAGTCCCTTTAAAGTTCTACCTCTTTAATAAATAAATAAACATAACAGCAATAATAATAATAATAAGAGGAAGAAGAACAACAATAAGAACACTTCTGAACAGTAATTGACTGATGTTGCTTCTGTTCTCTGGAGAAACCTGGGGAAATTTAACTGCAGATTACAGTATATTATTCAGTGCTGAAATAATTGGTGTTTTAAATCATATGTTTATTCTGTTGCCCAAATTTCTTTTTTTTTTTTACGCATCATCTATCCTGTATACTGTATGCAGCTTTATTCTGTATACAGGGTTCCGGGTTCTGGAGCCTGTCCCAGGAAACTTAGGGCATGATGCAGGGTACACCCGGGATGGGGTGCCAAGCCCTTTTTTGAATAACGCTATTATATAACAAATTTGTCAAATATATAGTAAAGCAGTAGTACATGTGCTTTACTGGTAGACATTTTATTTTTGTTTCACACACTTTTTCTCTCTCATCTGTCATTTTGGTACATTATAGAGCTTCCCCACCTACTACATCTCCTAGTACATCTCCTCAAATGTAGCTCTCCTAATTAGTTTCACCAGTGTTGCATTAGCTCTGCTCTCTTCTACACTATCTAAGTTTCTCTTTTGCCAGACTCTCTCTTCAAGTTACGTTTAAGCTTTCCAGCCTGTTTTGGACCTATTCCCGGAGCAGAAAGAGCCTGTCCATTGTCAGTAACCCTATCTACTTCTTTATATATTGTAGCAGTTCGACAAGTTCCACAAAACACTCAGTGCTTTTTATTTATGAAGTGCAAACAACAGCGTCTTCTCAATGCAGTGAATTATCATACACGCTCTCTGAAGTCTCGGTGGCTCTATGGGGCTGCAAAAGCCATTGTCATGGATCCAGCTGGCATGATACATTGTCTGTTAAGGCCTCGTGGTCGCAGCGATCAGAATTCACTTTGGATGAAGAGGTGATGGTTGCTTTCTCTATGCAAAAATCTTTCCAGAGTTCTCTCTGTGTGTAGGCACCAGAGACAGACATGAACTTGTGGCCTGAAAGAACCTACTCACCAGACTTTATGGTACCAAAAGCCCTCCTCATTTTATTTGAGCGCGGACCTGTCCAATATAACGAGGGACTGACTTTCAGCCCGCCGCCGACCAAAGGTGGGTTTTGTTTTTCCTTATTTCTTTGTTTTCCCAGGCAACAGCAGTCCCTCCTATTGGTGAATCGGCACAGGTCAACTTCGTATTGCATATTGGTGTTAAGCATCTGTGCATTGGCTGGAGGATGCATTGGTGCATTGGATGGAGGACGAGTTATGCGAGTTAAGAGATTTGGTAGCGCAATTAAAGGCTGATAATGAAAGGCTGCAGCAGGACCACATGTCGGTTACATAGCCTGGGTCGTCTAATACTTTTCTGTGGTTTCAGATCCCCCACCTGTTGGTTTGTTTTTGTTCCCCGAGACTATAAGTGTTCAAAGTTTAGTGGTCGGTTGGGCATTAGCATCAACAAGTGGGTGGTAGAAGCCCAGTCTTATATGTAACTTCGTTATCTGTCTACAGCTGATCAAGCATTTTTTGGTACAATTGAACCAGTTAACCTAAAGTGTGGTCCAGCTTCAAAATCCCAAATTACGCTCGCGGTCATTTAACCCAGTGATCACCAGTCCAGCCATCGGGAAAACTAGTTCCCTCCGAGTGGCAGAGCTACAACTCAGTTGGGAAGAGGACAGGCTCGACAAATGATATTGGTTCTGATTTTATGTCACGATTTATGTCTACTTGTCCTACTTGTATGGGTGGGGTTTTGGTACCTTGCCTGGTGGACACTGGATCTATGGTGTCCACCATGAGTGACTTGTTTTGTGACCAATTTTGGGACATGGGGTCAAGAACAGCTTAAGTCGTGTCATTGGTTACAGCTCCGAGCTGCAAATGGTCTTTCAATTCCTTATATTGGCTATTTGGAATTAGATGTGGAGCTCTGTGGACGAGTTGTTAGGTCGTGGTGTGTTGGTGGTCAGAGACCCTCCTGGTTGTGTCCGTGCCGAAATTCCTGGGTTGTTGAGTATGAACATCCTGAGGCGCTGCTACCAGGAGCTCTTTGGCCAGCATGGCACCGCCCTCTTTGACTTACCAGTGGTGTCAAAGTTTAGTTTTGTTTTTCAAGCCCTACAGAATTGTCATGGGGTTGACACTCAGCCTGTTTCTGATGGTGGAGGGCGAGTCAAAGTGCATGGATGTCGGGTGTGGCGCATCCCGGGTGGCACCATGAAATTGTTTGCTGCAACTTGTTCTGCTCAGTACTCAGGTGGTACAGTATTGTTTGAACCACCAGCTTCTGGTCTACCAGCAGGGTGGTTGGTCTCTCCTGCTCTTTAAGGGTGGCCAGTTTTACAGTCTACATGCCTATAGTTAATGTGTGAACTGTAGATGTAGTCCTGTATGTTCGTACCGTCATTGGTACTGTGAATAAAGATGATGTAATTAGCTTACCTCCGAGAGTGATTTAAGTTACAAATGTCACTGCTACATCAAATGCACAGTGCGAGCAGGGTTCCAATACTGTGCAGGAACAGATAGCTATGGTAGATCTAGCTGTGCTGTTGGTAAAAGAGCAGGGTAAGGTTAGGGCATTACTTGAGAAGTACATGCCTGCGTTCGCTATAAATGATGGGGATTTAGAATGTACTAATTTGATATCCCATGATATCCCCTTGTTGGGTGAAATCCCTGTTCGGCAGTGGTTCAGACGTATTCCCCCATCTGAATATGAGGTGGTAAAGGCACATATCAATCGACTGTTGGACACTCCGGTAATTAGGAAAAGTTCTAGGCCTTATGCTTCGCCCATAGTTCTAGTCAAAAAGAAGGACAGTTTTCTGCGCATGTGCTGGCTGGGGCCCAGTGGTTTTCCACTCTGGACCTGGCCAGTGGGTACAATCAAGTACCATTTTGCACCCCTTTTGGCCTCTTTGAGTGGAAAAGGATGCCATTTTGGTTGTGCAATGCTCCAAGCACCTTCCAACGATTGATGGAACGGTTGTTCGGTGATCAGCAGTACCAGTCCCTTCTTTTACATCTTGCTGATATTATTGTCTTTTCCTCTTCAGTGGACCAGCATCTCGTACAGATGGAGGTTCTTTTAAGCTGTTTACAGACTAAAGGGTTGAAAACCAAATTGTCTAAGTATGATTTTGCATTATTTGGGGCAAGTAATTTCTGCAGAGGGGTTTTCAACTGACCCAGGAAAGGTGGAGGCAGTTGCACAGTGGCCTCGCCCCACCAGTGTTGCAGAGTTGCGCTCTTTTTTGGGATTTGCTAACTACTACTGGCGCTTTGTGGAGGGGTTTGCCAAGTTTGCTGCCCCTCTACATAGGTTGGTAGCTCAGCGAGCAAACTCAAAACCCCAAAGGCAGAATGTTCGAGATTTTGCTGAAGCTTGGTCTGCAGAATGTCAGTTTAGCTTTGAGGAGCTTTGCGAAAAAAAGTAAATTAACTACAGCCACAGTGCTCGCTTATGCAGACTTTTAACTACCATTTATCTTAGAGGTCGATGCTAGTAATGGAGGGCTAGGGGAAGTCCTGTCACAGGAACAACAAGGTAAGGTGCGGCCGATTGCTTATGGTAGTCGTAGTCTTAGGCCCACTGAGCGTGATCCATCCAACTACAGTTCCATGAAATTGGAATTGTTGGGGCTCAAGTGGGCCATGACAGAAGTTCAGGAAGTATTTGTTGGGCCATAAATGTGTTGTCTTTACTGACAACAATCCTCTTAGGTACCTGACATCTGCAAAGTTGGGTGCCATGGAGCAGCGTTGGGCTGCCCAACTGGCATCATTCGATTTTGAGTTCAGATACAGGTCAGGAAGAAGCAATCATAATGCGGATGCCTTGTCACGTCAAAACTTTCCTGGTATGGATTGGTGACCTTAGTGAACCAGGTTACCTCCTTTCCATGTACTCCACTTAGTGACATGGGTGCTCAGCAGCTTGTAGATCCAGTAATAGGGGAATTGTTGGTGTTCTGGAAGCGGAAAAGTCCCCCGACCCCTGAAGAGTGTAAGAAACTTTCCAGACTAGCAGTTATACTGCTTTCACCCAGATGGTGGGAAGGAAATCTTTCTGCCAGCTGCCATGAGACATGATGTCTTGGCCCAGCTTTATCAGGGGCATGGGCATTGGGGTAGAACGCACGTCTCACCTGGTGCGCCAGTGGTGCTACTTTGGTCAGCATGGTCTGTGGACATTGCACGCTGGTGCCAGGATTGTGAGCATTGCCAGTGTGCTAAAAGTATTCTTTTCCGCCCCTGGTAGTTTTATGGGGCTCCTGTTGGCTGCTTGGCCTAACAAGACTTTGGCTTTAGACTTCACCGTCCTAGAACCGTCGAGATCTGGCATTGAGAATGTGTTAGTTATGACTGGTAACTTTATGCTGCCTGGTCTGATGAGTCTCAATTTCTGCTGCATGAGTCGATTCAGATGGTAGCTTCAGAATTTGCATTAAACAACACTAAAGCATGAATCCATCCTGCCTGGTATTAACACTGCAGTCTGGTGGTAGTGTAATGATGTGGATTATATTTTCCTGGCACACTTTGTACCCCTTAGTAACAACGGAGCATTGTTTTAATGCCACAGCCTAGCTAAGCATTGTTGAGTACCATGCCATTCCCTTTGTAGCATGTCACAAACCCCAAATCACCTCAAACCGGTTTCTTGAACTTGGTAATGAGTTTACTGTACATAAATGGCCTTCACATTTAACAGATCTTAATCCAATAGAGAACCTTTGGGATGTGATAGAAAAGAAATTCCCATAAAGGATATCAAGGATAAATGTGCAGCAAATGAGAGATGCTATTATGTTATGTCATTATGGACCAACATTTCTAATGTTTTAAGCACCTTGTTGAATCCATGATAAAAAGAATCAAGGTAGTTTGGAAGACAAAAGGGGTCCGACCCAGTACCAGTCTGGTATGTGTATGCTTACCGGATATCTGAACTGGAATTTGGATTCTGTTGACCTACTTGAGCTTTTGCATTTCTGAATGAGATTTGACTAAGTCTCTGTTCTTTTGACCCTACTATTGTACATTGTATATGTATATTCCAGAGTGTTCCTCTGTACTGGTTTCTGCTTTCCCTCTGACTTCCAGGGAGTCTACTCGGGCAATTATTCTTCTGCTGCCTTCTGACTTCAGCTCCTTTTGCTTTCTGTTCTTACACCTGATGACTTCTCGTCATCCCTCCGCCTCTACAAAGCATCTCTTTGCTCCCATTTGAGTTCATTGCCCAAGTCCTTAGTTTCACTCTGTTAAGCTTACCTGCATTATCTTAATTGTTCCTTTACAATAAATTAGCTTAAGCATTTGGGTCCTTTCCTGTAAGCTGTTACATAATTGGTATTTAAACAAGTTTACAAACTGAATTTATTAAGCTTATGTTCATTATGTGGGGTGACTACCAAATTGATCAAAACACAGCACATAATGCATGAGGAAAGCACACTTAGCTAACAATTAAAACTATAAGCAGCATGAGTTTTATAGCTGCATTGATTTAACTGGCAACTTATTTACCTTATGTGATCTTTGACATGTCTTCTTTAAGAAAACTATAACAAAGTATGTTATAGAAGAAAGAAATCCTACCTTGACATGTACAGTAACAAGTTGAGTATGTGCTGTTTGAGGGAGCAGGGGAATAGTGATTTTGTACTGAGTTTGCTGGGGGATGAGGCGTAATGAATGAGACATGCTTCACATATATTTCTCTTTCTCCCTATGTGTGTGTCTGTAAGCAGTGAACTGAGTGTATATGGGCAAAGCAATACAAGACGTCGTGAGCAAACACAAAAGTTGCTTTTTTTTTTTTTGCAAAGTTTTGAGCATTGGTGACTGACTATATTATTGTTTTCAAGCAAATAAAAATCTCATGTATGATCTGAATCCGAGTTGGATGGGTTCCCTGGTGTATTACCAATGATATGAATGTTATGAAACAAGAGTACTTTTTGCAGAATTCAGGCACAACAATATAAAACAGGTTTTCCTGTCTCATAATGAATAAATTGATTGATATAGCTTAAAGAAGTATTTTTTTTATCTTCATAAATAAATAATATTTTAAATTATAAATAAACTAATACATTTCACAAATGTACACTAACATACAGTATGTACTGTTGCTGTGACTGTGGAGGCCTGTTGAGTACAGTTAACTCATTGTCATGTTCAGAAAACCAGGTTTTGTAACATGACTTGTCATCCTGTGTTCATCATAAAGGGATGGACATACTGTAGTTAGCAGCAATACTTACGTAGACTAGAGGCACTTAAATGATGCTCAAAAGTCCCCAAAGTATTCCAACAAAATATCCCCCACACCACTACACCACCATCAGGAGCCTAAACCATTGATGGAAGGCAGGAGGGATCACTGCTTTCTTGTTGTTTACGCCAAATTCTGTCCTGTCCAAATTCTAAAACTATCCATCTGTTTCAGCAGAAATCAAGCCTCATCAGACCAGGCAACTTCTATTGTCCAATTTTGGTGAGCCCATGAAAAGTTTCCTGATTGGAGTGGTACCCAGTGTGGTCCTCTGTTGCTGTAGTCCATTTGCTTTAAGGTTCATTCTGCTGTTTTGTAACTAGACTGGTTATAACAAGATGATATGTGAGTTACTGTTGCCTTTTTCTCAGCTCATACCAGTCTGGCCATTCTCCTCTGACCTCTGGCACGAAGAAGTCATTTTCACTCAGGTAACTGTCACTCACTGGATATTTTTCCTTTCCCAGGTTTTCTAAATAGACCAGCAGTTTTGGAAATACTCTGAAACCAATGACCATGTCACATTCACAAGTCACCTTTCTTCTTCATTTAGATGCTTGGTTTCAATTTCAGCAGATTGTATTGACCATCCCTATATGCCTAAATGTCTTGAGTCGCTGCCATGTGACTGGCTGGTTAGAAATTTGCGCTAAAGGACAGTTGAACAGGTATCATATGTTCAATTCATCGGTCGGTGAATGTATGTAAAATTCAAATGATTGTTTGGTCATTTTGTGTGTTACAGTATATTTTTGTTCCTAAGCACTGTCAGTCATTTAATACTGACACTTCACAATGTTGTAGATGTGTGCCGGTCAACTTTTTTCCAGCTCTGATGTGAAGAGAAAATATTTATCAAAATGTTTGACTAAACAAAAAGGTTTTTGATGTCGACTTAAGAATCTGGGCCTGTATTCTCAAAGCTTCTTAAGAATAAAAGTTGCTCCTAGTGACAACATTCTAAGAAAATTCTTAGGATTATGACATTTTCTTAGAATTTCCCCTTAAATTTTGGACTAAATCTTAGTAAAGATAAAAATTATTCACATCTTAGGCCTAAAAACAGCTTAAGAGTTTCTATAGCAGAGGACAAACTGGCGAAAAGAAGAAATATTCACCAAACACTGAACATAAAGCTAAAAGTAAACACTGCTCTGCTGTCCAACTTGGTATTTTACTCCCTTCTATCTCTCTTGGATTGTTGGCAAAAGTGCAATTTAAATAGACTGTCCTGCAATCATGTATATTGGTTTAAAAAAAAAAGCTGAGCCATTTTTATTACTTATGCAATCATAAAATAAATATGGTAAATAAATGTAAGAACTTAAATATAGTAACTGTGTGGAAATTGGTTGCTTCAAAAGTAGCCTGCATTCATGATTATACAATTGCTTCATATACAAATATTATGATTTCACTGTCTATTCTATTATCATATATTCTATTTTCACAAACAGCGCATTTTAAGACCTTTACAGATTTTTTTTTTATCAACCAATCACAATCCTTGATTTGCTCCATCATCCCTGGGTTCAACCAAACCTCCTCACTAAGATAAAGGTTTTTGTACTTTCCTTATTCAGGGTTGCTCTGAGAAGTTTCGTAAAACACTTTTAGTCTAGGACTCCCAGTTAGGACTTTTTATGCTAAAATAGGACTTTTTATGCTAAGATAGGAACTCTCTGAGAAAATTTTATGAAGTTTTGTGAATACGGGCCCAGTATAGTTCAGTGTGCAGAACACTGTTTGGCAGTCCTTTCCATAACTGATGGGCTTTGTAGAGCAAAAGTAATGTCCTCCACTGTAGACCTCATTATTCTATGAACTGTACTAAAAATGAGCCTTAACTTTCTGATTAAAACAGTCACAGCAGATTATAATCCAGACCATTCGGTGCTGTATGTCATTAGTTCTAGTTTTTAATCAGTTTTAAATCTTAGCTGGAGCCAATGGATATGATAACTTTCTAGACTCAAAGTTTACTTTAACTGTAAACCTGCTTAGTGGATTACTTCGTACTGCGTTTATGTAGTTCAACATGCACCCTGGTGAGGATAAAAAACTAAACAAAAAGAAAATGGAGTAATGATTGATGTCTGGTGGCTATATTAATTTAAAATGCACTGAAAGATCTTGGCAAGCACCTGCAAGGTCAGGTGTCATACAATACCTCTGGCTGTTAGTAGAGGTGACTGTATTTAATACTACATTTATTATAAAATTTTTCACAAGATTTCACTAGCCATGCAAAGGAAAAACAAGGTGTTCCTTAATACCCTTCCTTAAACACCTACTATCATCTTTATTGTTTAACCCAGATGGGCTCATCTAGCTGTTTCTGGAGCTTTGGCATTAGCAGTGGCTACATCTATCTATAAGACTGACAATCTAGTTTAAGTTGTTTATGTCCACATTTATCAGTAATCCCATTTCTCTGCTAATTTCCTTACGCTGGTTTCTTGAGCCAGGTCATTACAGCATCCAAGCAATCAGAGACACCTGCTACACTCCACCCATATCACCAATGCTGCCTCTAACTAATAAGCTTCATATGTGACTGCTTTGGTCTTGGCAGCAGCTGAAGACCACCATGAATTTTACTGGCCTAATAGCACATGGGGCACTTGTTTTACCAGTTCCAGTATTGTTATATTTCTCATATGTTTTAAAGTTTTATTATTATTATATTTTCATATTACTGACAGAATGTATCCTGTCTTACATAGTGCTATTTGTCAAAATACTACACCACTTTATCAGATAACAGTAATGTTGAATATTCTCAGTCATCCAGATGAAGTGTTTTGTTGGTTTGAAACCTTCTGCTGCTCATTTAAGTACCTTCTTCAGTCTGAGAAGGGTTGGTTAGGGATCCCAAATATACCCTCAGTGAGCTGTTTGTCGCCTGAATAGGCTCATTGATAAACAATAGGGACAGTGAGAATGAGTTAGAGTCGTTAAAGTGCGACGGTCACACATTTTAAGGCTGATTTATGCTTGTGCGTCAAGTCTACGCCTAAGGTCTTGCGTAGCTTTATACCCTACAGTACATTGTACCCTATATTATACAGTACAGTGCAGCCTGTCATGCACCTCTCCAAAAATTTAACTAAACAACGTCGCAATATAGACCACAGCAATTGTAATTGTTCACCAGGTAGCATCAGATTTTTGAGCTGACATACTGGTCTTCTCTCATCAATGCATTGTCTAAATTCAGGATAATTAACTGTTGTTCAACATCTATTATCTCTAACTCCAACACGATCTGCTCAGTTTCATTTACAATTGTTTGTAGTGCACCAAAAATCTTAGCAGGGAATGACAAAGAGAAGCATAAACCAATTGGCAGAGTGACACAGGCACCGTTGTTAGGTTTGGCTTCTCTTGTGAAGTGTAGCAATAGTGAAAAATTTAAAACCACGAAACAATGTCCATTTATCTCATTAAACATCCAAGCAGTTGAGGGTTAAGGGTCTTGCTGAAAGGTCCAACAGTGGCAGGTTTGGTGGTGTTTTGGTTGGTTTTTACAGCGATACAACAAACATGCCAAAAGTCTTTTTCTCCACAGTAATTTAATATTTAATCTTTTTTGTGGAGTACTTTGAACTTTGATATTAACTACTACTTCTTGGAAGCCCAAGCCCCTTCCACCAATCTCACAAGCTCTTGGCTGACTCTTGGCTGAAAAGTCAATGTTTGACAAAAAATAGATTAAACAGACTTTCAATGAAGTGGAAAACTAGAACGTAATGATAATTAGAAAGTGTTTAAATATTCTCTTTCTTTGTGCTCTTTTCTGAGCAGAAAATAGATGTTTTAGAAGGCCTATATTGGAAAATGTACTGTGGTTTTGCATTGTTCTTTCTGCTGTTCATGTTAAAAGGTTGCAACAGCAGACCATCCAGTCTACATATTAGATTTTTTTTCTGGGTTTAATGCCAGATCCCCTCCCTGACACAACCCTCCCAATTTTACTTTGGATTTCAATCCTCACTAAAGCTGCCCTGCAACCAGTGGCTAGGGTGAGCCCTGACTAAGAACTCCAGTGATTTTTGGGTTCTGCCATAAACTCCTTAAACCTATTGGGTCTGAATGATCGTCATTTATTCCAATTTATTTTAATGGTAAATTGTGCTCTGGGAAAAATCAAGGCACACATCCAGTTTTTGTAATACAGAAGGTCAGTTTATCCAGCTGGTTCTCATCTGTTTCTGATTACTGCCAGTCTACTTGTTTATGCTTTCAGTAGCCACCGTAATGATAGCGAGTGAGCGCGAGAGAGAGAGAGGAAGAGAGAGAACCTGGGAGAGCATGCCGCGCGCGCGCACACGCACACACATACTTGAACTGTGTACATGCCAACAACCAGGAATTAGTGATGAACACAATAACAGAACACAGCTAAACCTCCAGCTGTCTTACAGGACTTTTTCAACCCTTTACACACCAAGGGTTAAATCATAGGTAGCTGAACTTAGTGGTGACTGGTGCAAAAAAATTTGGGGGTGGGCGCAAACAAAATTACAACTTTTAATGCTCACCTGTAAATAGCCATTTATCAGGTGATTAAGCATGACGTCTACTGTACTAGCATAAAATAAAGGCATTACTCACATGACTCACGTCAGTAGCTCCGCTTGCCATAAAAAGTGCTGGAAAAGACTCGTTGAAAATGGTCCAATCACGTGAGCCCAAATATTTAAAAACAATATTGATTCGCTAAGAATAAAAGTGGGAGGGTTCAGGGCGCACAGAGCTGCGCCGAAGGATGATTCGGCAAAATCCAATCAGAGCTCAGCCTCAGGTCACATGCTTTTTAAAAAACGTTTGTCCCGCGCCCCGCGTACTCGAACATAAATGAACGTAATACAGTTTAGTTTTTTTTTATTGCAAATAAATGATATTAAGAAATACAGCGGAATATTGTGACTAAATTACTTTATTTCATTTTTAAAATAAATAATTATTATGTTAAATAATTACATGTTAATGGAGAATTCTTCTCTGCCTAACTTTACCGGCCGCCACTGGCTAAACTAATGTTAAATAAATGTTGCATTTACAAACTTTTAACAATCCAAGTGTTCTATCGAAGTGTTAACACAGATTAGCCTGCTACTTTAGTGCTGTTACTGAAACTATTCTGTTCTTGGCTAATCCCGATCAAATGATTTATACTGTATGCATGTTATCGCTGTATTTGATAAATTATCTTAAAACACTCACTCACTCATCGTCTATACCACAGGAGACATAGAGCATGAGAATACCCACAGGAAACCCACCAATACTAAGCTAATTTAATAATATATTAATTGTTTTATTTAAAGGAATACTTTCCTATTTTACTCTTTCAATCCATCTTGCATTCACAGCTGGTTTTGGCCCCAGCCTGTCACACAGCTGTTTTGACTTGCTGCAGCAGTCACTTGTGTGCAGCTCTCACCATACTTCTTGGAATAGTAATTGTAGAGGGACTAGAGCTGTCTCAGTGTGGCTTGCACATGAATCAACCTGCGCTGGTCCCAGCTTCCTACAGGATGTTACACCTTGTGAGGTCCCAGGCAGCCTCAAGTGTGAGATCTCTCTCTCTCTCTCTCTGACAATTCAGGAGCCGAAATCTTTTATGATGATATATGCTCAGCTAACATTCTGACCCTGTTGTTCAAGAGAAAATCACATTTAAAAAAAATAAATAAATAAATCAAGATTTCAGAAATAATTCAAGGAGGTTTCACAGATTACATTTTCATTCACACACACATTTTTGGTGATTCAGGAACAATGGGCAATGAACTTGCAGTCAAAGACTGTCTAAGGTCTGAAATACATGGACATGACTAAATGCTGTGTTTCCTTTCTCAAGATGTTTTGCCTGGCATTTCTGCATTCTCGTCTTCAGTAAGTGAAAAGCATGCTCAGGTGACTGACTTAGTAGGAACGAATATCCCATTTCTGTCATGATAAACTCTTGGGCAGCTTTAACTGTATGTTTTGGGTTGTTATCCATCCAGCTTTGCAGATTTGGCTGAATCTGAACACAGCCCTAAACATATCAGAATTCCTCTTGCTGCTTTAGTTAGCATTCAAGTCAGCACTAAACATGAGAGAGTTTGGTGTGGAAGAACTTGACTGGCCTGTGCAGAGTCCTGACCCCAACACTTCAACACCTTTGGGATGAATTCGAGTGGAGAATGCAAGCCAAGACTTTTCGTCCAACATCAGCCTGATCTCTCAAATGCGCTTCTGGAAGAATTGTCAAAATTCCCATTTTTGATATGCTTCAATACAGGATCTTCCTTGGTGTACCCTCCTTGTGGAGTGTGTTGATGATCGTCTTCTGGACAACTGTCAAGTCTTCCCCATGTATGTTAGACCAAGAGATACATGGTATTTATGCTGTACAAATTGTCATTTGTTCAAACTCAAATTGAAATATTCTAATAATCTTATCATTTTGATTCATACACATTGCATAAAAACTTACTTCTTTTTATTGTGTAAAGCTGCTTTGCGACAATGTCAATTGTTAAAAGCGCTATATAAATAAAATTGAATTGAATTGAAATTGAATTAATATTTTGTCATAATAGATTTTCATTTTATTAAAAAATAATAATATTGTGGTGTGAAATATTTCAAGAATTATATTTCAAGCAATAATAATAATAATAATAATAATAATAATAATAATAGCTTACATTATTATTATTATTATTATTATATTATTGAAATATAATTCTTGAAATAATATTATTATTTTTTAGCTAGCAATGGAAGAGATTTGGAACAACCAGCAGATTTGCCCTCACACACCCCCTATGGTACAGCTGCCAGACGTACGCCTCTGAGACCATCAGAAACAAAAACCTCCAGTCTGATGGCAGAAAGATTTGCCCATTTGGAATCAGGATATCAGGCACCTTATTAAAACCATCCCTACAGTCTGACACAGTGGTGGCAGGATCATGCTGTGGGAATGTTTTTCTGCAACTGGGACTGGGAGATTAGTCAGTATAAAATGAAAATTGATGCAGAGAAAATTAAGAGCTATCCTGAGTCAAAACCTTCTCCAGAGTGCTCAGGATCTCAGGCTGGGATGAAGGTTTAGTTCACCAAGACCATGACCCAAAGTATAATGCCAAGAAAACACAAGCGTGGCTTCAGAACAGCTGTGAAAGTGGAATGGCCCAGCCAGTTTCCGGACCAGAACTCTATAGAACATCTCTGGTGAGACCTAAAAAATGGCCTTGCCTACTAAGCTCGAACGATTCTGCCAAGAAGAATGGAAGAAACTTCCAAAAGAAAGGCGTGCCCAGCTTATAGCATCTTTCAAAAGCAGACTTCAGACTGTCATTGCTGCCAAAGGTGCTTTGAACAAGTACTAAATGATGGGTCTAAATATTTATGTAGTCTTTACTTTTTAATAAATTAATGAAAACATTTAGAATAGAATTATGTAAAAAAAGAGAGATTTGAATACATTTTAAAATGAGTGTGAAACAAATCAAAATGTGGAAAACTTAAAAGCGTCTGAAAACTCACTCACTCATCATCTATACCGCTTAATCCTGTATTCAGGGTCACGGGGGGCCTGGAGTCTATCCCAGGAGACTTAGGGCACATGGCAGAGTGCACCCTGGACAGGGTGCCAATCCATCGCAGGGCGCAGACACACACACATACACTCACTCATTCACACACTACAGGCAATTTGGGAACGCCAATTAGCCTAACCTACATGTCTTTGGGAGGAAACCCACTAAACACGGGGAGAACATGCAAACTCCATGCACACAGAGACGGGAATCGAACCCGGACCCTGGCGGTGCAAGGCGGCTGCGTCTGAAAACTTTCCATCTGAACTGTAGACTACACTACCAGTCAAAAGTGTCATTTATAAATATATATACAGTATATTTGGGTTACAACTTATAACTTATATAAATTTATTAAATTAAATCCAATTTTCTTAAGTCACGCTCTTAAGATTAAGCACATGATTGTTTTAAATGCCAATTAAACATCTCATCCATCATCTGAACACAGCCTTTCACTTGATTGCTGAGACTAATTTGGTGTGCACTGGGGCATGCAGGGACAAGGATATCAGCTTCATGGTTTTCTTGTCTAACTATCCTGCTGTTTTCTCTTAATGTTTCTAGTAAGGTTTGGCACCAGATATTGACTTTTACATCTGATCTATGTTGAGGCTGCTCATGCTGCAAACAATCGATCAATAATTACAAGTCTGCTCTCCATGGGTTACAACAGCAGTGTCTTAAATGCTCCCTTTACTTTAATTTGCCTCTGTTCATTAAAAAAAATATATCCCATGGGCACTTGTGCTAACATGTTTCCCCTGATGTCTTTTACAGCGCGGTAATGTTGTTCAACACCTAATGTGATTCAGCAAAAATGAGCATCATGTACTCTAAAGAAAGTGAAAGTGGGTGAGGTTTCTTTAGCAAAAAAAAAAAAAAGAGACAAATATGGTGAAAAGATTTACTGCCTCTTCAGTGAATGATAAGAGACTCCTATTAGATGGTGGTTAGTGTAGAGAAAAATAGGTTCAGAAAAGCCTTTTCTCCACAAACCCTCAACAGCTCAGTGAAGCTGAGTGATAGTTCTTAGGCACTGCTGGATCAAGTTTAATGTCTTGCTTGCAAACATCAATCCTGTTTATCGCATGGAGGCTGGGGTATGTTTTGTGCGATGCTGTTTAACACACACACACACACACACACACACACACACACTCACACACACACGCACGCACGCACGCACACACACACACACGCACACACACACGCACACCTCTCAGGCAGGGTAGCTCCTGGCCAGGCAGTTCTTAGAGCACATTAATCTGTGATTGATGCCTGGACACTTATCTGGACAAGTTAATGCCACATCAGGCTGCTCTTTCTTAAATTAAACCCTTTTCCTCTCACAGGACATTTTTATATTGAGTTGTTTTCTTAGTTTATTGTTTATTATTTTTGGCTACTTTAGGCAATAAGTACATAATTGTTTGCTTGTTATATGCTATCACATACTGAGCTAAAAAAAAAAAATATTGTGTAGGTTTCCAAAAAAACAAAAACACCCTGAGACGACAGCAGTAAGAAACCATGAGAGCAACCAGACTCAACAACCTCATAACACAATATGGCTGCAAATCAATTCCTACTATCTGATATCACCCAAATGAGGATGAACCCATGCTCATTTGGGTGATATCAGATAGCAGGCATTGATTTGCGGTCATACTGTATTAGGATGCTGGATGTTGAGTACAACAGAAAGGTGTTTAACTTTCCTTATCAGGAAATAAACCCAATAGTGGGAATTTCAGTTCTGAACTATTGCCTGCATCAGCCAAGACCAAGACCATATTCATGTTCAAGTGGAACAGTCACCACAAACATCTCAAGTAGACCACAATGAGCCATCCTCATCAGCAAGCCAGAGGCCTCCATACAACAAGAAATCCAACCAGAAGTGGAGCACCAGGATGAGTCAGGAGGTCCAGAGGGCAGAAGGGGTTGGGATTGCTGGCAGCTCAGGGTTGTGCAACCTGGCAGAAAGAGAGAGAAAGAGAGAGAAGAGTTAGGTATGCTAACAGTCACATACTGTATGAGATGAATGTATACTTATTTTAGATGCTGTGATGTGAGACAATTTAGTGCTTTATAGGTCAATGGCAGTATTTTAAAAACAATGGGAAACATCACTGGGAGCCTTTTCTACTTCTGTCCTTAAGGAAAGTAATAAGCATTCAGGATCAAATGTCCTTCACACATTCCTCATCTGCCTTAGCTGAGACATATGCAGGTAACCGGTATTTGGCACCAGGTCATTAGCAGCTATTCATAAAGTGTAGTAAGTTGTAAGGTGGGGCCTCTAAGGATC
Source organism: Clarias magur (assembly GCA_013621035.1). NCBI lineage: Eukaryota > Metazoa > Chordata > Actinopteri > Siluriformes > Clariidae > Clarias > Clarias magur. The sequence goes on along the minus strand of QNUK01000188.1, from coordinate 589,934 downwards.
AGACTTGTTTGTTCCTTGCCTCCCATGGATGCTCAATCAGATCGAGATCTGGGGGATCTGGAGACCAGATTAACAACCTTGAACTCTTTAGCCCCAAGCACAGCAAGCTATGATGCCAGCAGGAACGTTTTTTTTTTCCTGGCAATTTGTGCTACATTGCTTTTCCTTTCTGTGGGATTGGATCAGACAGGTTAGCCTTTGCTCCCTACATGCTTGAATGGGCCCTGGGTGCTTTAACCAGTTTACTGCTATACAGAATAATTGGTAATCAGTGTTAATGTTATGAGGTGTTATCTTTATATGTTGTATGATTAAATAGGAGTAAATAAATTAATTATCCATCCATTTAGTAACCTCTGTTTTCCAACTAGGGACTGTGGAGGCCAGTGGTGATTGCCGTTGTATTTATTTCCATTTTACGACCATGGTCGGATATCAGGTCAAGTATCCATGCACCACATGCAATTAGGGAACACCAATTTTTGTGTAAACTGCATGTCTTTGAACTGTGGAAGGAAATGCAGTAAGCACAGGGAGAACATACAAACTCCATGCACACAGACCACAGGTGGGAATTGAACCAGACCCTGGAAGTGCAAGGCAACAGTACTAACCTCTAAGCCACTGTGCCGCCTTGATTCAATGCAGTTCAGTGTTATTTATGTAGCACTTTTGATCACCTCAATCTAAATAAATTTTCAGGGCTAATAATATTCTTTATTATCTCTATGGCCATGGAGTTTGCATGTTCTCGCCGTGCTTGGTGGATTTCCTCTGGGTACACCGGTTTCCTCCCACATTCCAGACACATGTAGGTTAGGTTAATTGGCATTCCCAAATCGGCCGTAGTGTGCCCTGCGATGGATTGGCACCCTGTCCAGCGTGTACCCCGCCTTGTGCCCTAAGCCTCCTGAGATAGGCTCCAGGCCCCCCGTGACCCTGAATATAGGATTAAGCAGTATAGATGATGAGAATGATGATGATGATAGTTGAACGCAAGTTCCTTGGTTGCTTTTGAAATATTTTTGTCCTTAAATGAAATAGCATGGACGGCACGGTGGTGTAGTGGTTAGCACTGTCGCCTTGCACCGCCAGGGTCCGGGTTCAATCCCCGTCTCTGTGTGCATGGAGTTTGCATGTTCTCCCTGTGCTTTGTGGGTCTCCTCCGGGTACTACAGTTTCCGCCCACATTCCAAAGACATGTAGGTTAGGCTAATTGGCGTTCCCAAATTGCCTGTAGTGTCTGAATGAGTGTGTGTATGTCTGTGTGCCCTGTGATGGATTGGCACCCTGTCCAGGGTGCATCCTGCTTTGTGCCCTAAGTCTCCTGGGATAGACTCCAGGTCCCCCGTGACCCTGAATACAGGGTTAAGTGGTAATGATGATGAGTGAGTGAAATAGCATGATGTGTGTTTTGCTATGGTGTTTAACTCCCTGTCTTAAATGTGGAGCATTTCTACTCACTGACTTTAATAGGAGCACCTGTACACCTCACATTTATCAGCCAACTTTGTGGCATCAGCATAATGTACTGTAAATACAGGTCATGAGCTTCAGTTAATGTTCACATGCAACATCAAATGTGAAAACCATGATATCTGTCACTTTAACTATAGTGTGGTGTTTGGTGCCAAATGGGGTGGTTTTAGTATTTTTAAAAACTAGAGTGAACAAAAATTCAGTGTGGAAGGTACTAAGGGGTAAAACATCTTGCTGATGGAAGACATCAGAGGAGAATGACCAGATTTGAGCTGATAGTGAAGTCTATAGTAACTTATATAAACATTCTTTACAACCACTGTTAGCAAAAAAATCATCCCAGAATGCAAAACACGTTTAGATATTGAAGTGGATGGGCTACAACAATACAAGACCACATCAGGTTTTGCCAGCAGTAAACAAACATTTGATGCATTGTGGTGTGTCTGTTTTCAATTTAATTGGTTGTATACACATTTTCAGAAAAAAAAGAGAGATAAACATTAATTGCCATGCTGGACAATTAGTTTCATAATAGATAATTCATATATTTCCTTCTTTTGCATTTGCTCCTGTCATAGTCAGGGGCAGGGGTAGCTCATTGGTTCCAAGTCGTTGGACTACTGATTGGAAGGTGCCCGGTTTAAACTCCTGCACCACCAAGTTGCCACTGTGGTCCCATGTGTACTGCGATTAAAATGTAAGTCACTCTGGATAACATCACTTTGTGAGACACTTCAATGAATACAAGGGAGCCAGTTCCACCGGCAGTCATACTGTACATGTCCTTGCCGAATGATGAGGTGGTAAGCATTTCCTGGAAAGTGTTATGATCTGGCTAACTGATGTGAATGAGATTTTTTTTTTCACCAAGGCATGAAGTCTTTTGCCATACACCACAATTTATGGTTTCCGAGCCATTTTGTGTTCAACAGCTCGCATTTTTTTTGTTTGTTTGTTTAAAAATACATTTTGCTAAATTAAGGATTTGCCCATACCTGATGTTTTTAAACATGCTTCTAATTTATCTTGATATTCTTGAATGATATTTTCATTCAATCTCAAACAGGTTTGATGGGCAGCATCAGTGCACAGCCATTTTCAGGTCTCTTCAGAGATGCTCTACTGGTTTCAGGTCCAAACTCCAAGTTTTCTTGGTTGTGTATTTTTGGGTTGTTTTCTTGTTGAGATGAAAACGAATGTCCCAGCCAGAGATGAGAACTCTGAAGAAGGTTTTCACTAAGGATTTAAAAAATAGATTTTTCTGCATCCATTTTCCTTCTATTTCGGTCAGTCTCCCAGTCACAATTGCAGTAAAACATCCCCACATGCACAAAGCTGCCACCACCATGTCTTATTGTAGGGCCGGTATTAATGAAGAGATGTGCATTGCCTGATTTCCTCCACACATGGTATAAGGAAATTGTGTCATAAGACCAGAGGATTGAATTTCTTTATGGTCTAAGAGTCCTTCTGGTTCTTTTTGGCTGGCAAACTCCCAGCAGACTGTCATATGCCTTTTACTGAGGAATGGCTTCTGTCTGGTCACCCTACCATGCAGACCAGATTGGTGGAGTCCTGCAGTGATGGTTGTCCTTCTGCAATGCTTTCCTATCTCCACTAGAGAACTAAGGATTTCATTTATAATTATTCTTAGGTCCTTGGTTACCTGTCTGACCAAGGCACTTTGTTCCCAGTTTCTTTGGTTTGGCTGAGTGGTCAAATCTGGGAAGACGGTGGGTTGTTCCAAATCTCTTCCATTTGACAATTTCTTTCTCTTTGGCACTTTCTATGCTATAGAACATTCCTTGTGCCCGTGTCTTGATTATCTCTCAGATAATGTCATGGCTCAATCAACAAAAATTTCAAAGATTTCAATCAATTTTCAGCCAAATGTGAAAGATGATAAAATGTGTAAAAACGTGAAAGGTTCTTGGTACTTTCCATCAGCAATGTATTTGTGTGTACATACAGTACAATATACACTTATCAGAAAGTGGCAAAATACAACCTAATTTAGTTAAAATCTTTATAGGGAACTGGCTTTTTTAAGGTGATGCACTGATTAGTGGCCCAATACAGTACATTCAGATAGTCAGAACAGAAATTTCCCTCCTCAGTTGCTTTCATGTGACACCCGAAGAATTGGTCCATTTAGAAAAGAAACACTTTTTTTTTGGTTAAAACTTAAAATGGAATAAATGCTAAGACCTGTATTTACTTAATTTTTGTATATTATACCATGTACATTTTAATTGATGTGTGCTGACATAGTAAGCTATAGCTCCAATGCCGGACCGGTGTGGACTGCAGAGAAGCACATGGCTCAGGGGCAGAGCGCAGGAATGAGGAATGACTGGTGTTAGTTAATCTCTGTGGCTGCTCACCTTCCTCAAGTCAACTGGAGAGTATTAAAGGACAGCATGGACAACGAGTGTAGCTGTTGGCACTGTACTGATGTTTACTCTGTCAAATGTTTTGTTTACAGATTCAGAACATGACCACAGTCTCCTGACACTGACCTACCCATTCGCAAACTGCAACTTGCTACTCCATAGAGCTCCTGGATTCTGACGTGTTCTCTCCTGCCTATGCTTCTTTGCATCAATATTAATACCTTGGTGTGTATACTGTATATGTGTGTGTGTGTGTGTGTATATATATATATATATATATATATATATATATATATATATATATATATATATATATATATATATATATATATATATATATACTATATATATATATATATATATATACTGTATATATAGTACTGTGTGTATAATGCACTGTATTACGCACCATATTATCTTTAGTATGTTGTTATAGTCAATATTTAAATGTACTTTATATGTTTATCATGTCTATTATCCAAAATCATTCACTATTTTCCAAACATTAATTAAAATTAATGAATAAATAACATTGCAGAAGAATATTTGCACGCCTGTAAAGAAAGCTACATATTACATGACAGAGCAGTTTTTAGATGTAAACAAAAAACTTATTGTAAGCTCCTGGGTTTTGGATAAAAATACTGCAGAAAGAATAAATTGTGACAAAGTTAGCAGAAAAACTCGTATTCTCCAGCACACTCAGTAAAACCTCCCAGCTGTTTTGGACAGTGTAAAAGTCTCGCGCATATGCGAAAAATATGCCGTAAGAAAAGCTGTCTTTGAAAATATTTCTACATAAAAACAAACTTCTATAAAGGACACTAAAATGTAATGAAATAAACAGTCAATATTTGGTCTGAAAACGATTTGATTGAAAATAACTGGTAGTGATGGATGCAGTTGATGGATGCAGGTTTATACTTCAGGTTAAACAGCTGGGAGGTTTTATTGAGTGTGCTGGAGTTTTTCTGGTCACACTTGCTTCTTTATTTTTTTTTATATTTATTCATTTATTTGTATCTGAAAACAGGTTTGTTATATTGCTTTCTTAACAGGTATGCAAATATTCTCCTGAAATGTTGTTTATTTATCATTTTTAAAAGTATGTTTTGTACATGATAATGCACGGTAATGCAAATAATGTCATGTATAACAAAATTTGTACTAAAGATATTATGGTGACTAAGACTGTTGCACAGTACTGCATATAAAATTGGGGCTAATTGGCACCTGACATTTTGACTCACCCCTAATGACTAATGTGTATTTAACAGAAAAGCATATAATACAGCACTATTATCAATTAGACTTTTATTCAAAATTTTAGGAATATGTGTACTGTCTGAATTTGTTCCAGTGCAATCCTCACTGCTACCCTGTAAAGAGTCAAAGTGAATTAAAAAGTGTTTTGGACATGGCTTACATGCTTTAACCCAAGACACAGCTACATGTAGTTTTTATGTTATTTTATTATTATTATTGTAAAAACAGGTCCTCCTAACCATATTCTTTCTTATTCTCTCAGATTCCCACCCTTCTCGGAACAGCGGGGAGAGAAATATGTCAGAATGAGGTCTGGTTTTCTGTCCCACACACAAATATTTCATCCTACTCCATTTTATTTTACACATTGTGTTAAATAAAACATTTACACACAGTTTGTATATTTTGAGACATTTCTTTAAAAGATCAAAATGATTAATACTATTATATTGGACTACTGATTGGAAGGTTACAGGCTCAAACCCCAGGAGAGCCCAGCTGCCACTTTTGGGCCCTCAAGTACTGTAAGGCCCTCAAATGTGTCGAGATGTGAAATAACATGGATAAAGGTGCCTGGCACATGCTACAAATGTAAGCTAAATTGTCTTAGGTTGAATGCTCTCATTTTTTTAAGTATTAATGGAATAATAATAATAATAATAATAATAATAATAATAATAATATAATTCTCTATTCTGTTTTCCACGAACACTGTAGAGCATATTAGGCAATGAGGGACTTCTAGCAAGTGCGATTGACGGCAAGTTCTTTGGCTGCATCCCCGGAGATGTGGAGGTCATGGATGAAAGTCTGATGCCAAGTCAGTCATGGTCAGCCCCTGCTGCACTGGCCCCCTGGTGGAATCCATCAAAATGCCTTTTTGGGAATGCTTCTGTTGTCCATGCGAATAACATGCCTGGCTAGTCAAAGGCATCGGTGTGTGTACTGAGGCTAGGCAGCTTGCTTTATCATAGGACCTCCTCGTTACTGATGTTGTCAGAGTATGCAGTATCTGTCCAAAGCAACATCTAAGTTCACCCTCCAAGTGATATTGGATGCATAGAAATTGATAGTATGTGATATGGATGCAGATAACCAGATATTGTACTTTTTTGGAGAACTGCAGAGTGCTTGTTAATTTTTCAGTTGACATCAGTAGTAGATATTTTTGTCAGATAAATATTAGATTAGGTAGCACTGTGGCTTAAGGGTTAGCACTGTTGGCTTGTATCTCTAGTGTCTGGGTTCAATTCCCGGCCAGGTTAGATTCCCTCCTCTGTGTGTGAGGAGTTTGCATGTTCTCCTTGTGCTTGGTGGGTTTCCTCTGGGTGCTCCAGTTTCCTCCACAATTCACCAAAAAATAAATAAAAATAGCACAGATGCACATGATCACATGTTTTTATGGCCAAAAAAAATTTGTAATGAAAAAAAAAATATATATATATGTATATATAGGGGGCAATCTGTGGCAGGGGGGCATTTTAGCGCATAACACCGGTCTTCCGCGGTGAAATAGCGAATAAATTTCTTCATCCGTAGTCTGATACTGAGTGCAGCTTGTGCCACCACTTTGGGCCGTACACGCACTCATCAATGTGTTTACCATCTCTTCATTTCTCACAATTGCAGCAACCAAGTTTCTCGCCGACTCACTCATCCTTTCTAAAGATGGCGCTGTGTTTCGATGACGTCATGTTTCATTCCATATATTCAGACTTTTCATTCAATATATCAGTTTTCAATCCATATATTCAGAATTCATTCAATATATATATTTTTCAATCAATATATTCGGAATCCATTCAATATTCTCACAGTTCATTCAATATATTCAGAGTTTTCAGTATCTGAACAGTATTCAGAATGTTCATTTTTAGAGTTCTACATTTTTTTGGTGTTATTCCCAGGTTCCAGTAGTGGTAAAAATGTACATACTAAATTAGTAATGATAAATTTTGCTCTACCTGACACATCCGAAAACCAAAATGCATAGCTTGATGTCTGAAGCCTCCTCTTTAATACACACCTGACATTGTCATTGACCTATGCTTAATTGCCAGCATGGGTCTGTGTTGCTTACTTTTTAAGGGTTTTAACTTGTATGTAATCTTGCAGAGGTTACTTATATGTTGTTTACATGTTGTATCTATCAAGTCTTACCTGCCTGATTTCAGTGGTGCAGAAACGTATCAAGAACTCTCCTTAGCAAGGTCCTTCTCAAGCCTAGCATGTGGCAGCCGGAGTACCAGATTGTGAGGATGGCAGTGGAGTAAATGGGCCATCAGAACTCAGAGGAACATTTAGTAATGCTTCCTGGACCTGAACATTGACCATTGGTTTCCATGGAACAGCTTAAGGACTGGAGTTGGATGCTGCTACAGAATCTGAAAAGTGGTCATGCTGAAGGTGTTCACTGAATGGCCTTCAATAAGTAAGATCAGCATAGCGGGTCCGGTGCCACCAATTGGCATCCCTGGATGAAGCCATCCTACTAGCAAAGATCCACTGGGTCCACTGGTGTCCACTGTAAAAGGCAGCTCTCATTTTCTCTTTTCCTTTTTCTTGACTTGACTTGAAAAATAGCCAGAAGCCGTGGCTCTTCACAATATATCACCACACAGCATTTTGGACACTCTTGCAAGTAATTTCAATGGGTTAGGACATTTTAAGGTAACACACTGAATCCGAGAAGTCAATTATGGGGTCAGGAGAAGAGATTGAGTCAATGCACTTCAATATACCACTAAGAAGTGGTGGACCAATTCAGCCTGGTCCACTGAGGAAACCACCCCTCACCATCCCAGGTTGCAGGACACAAAAGGGCGTGAGGCACTTCCTACTATAAAAACAGATCAGGTTGAGGAGATGCAGTCTTACATAGCATATGACATGATAAATAAAAAATAATAAATACAGTCTAATTTCTTTGACTGGCCAATAATTTGACTTTTCTCAGACTGTAAGTTCTGACGTTTTGCAGTTCTCTTAAAATGATTAAGTAAACACAATTTAAATTGGGCTTAAAATTGTAAAATGGAAGTATACTAGGATGAAAAATATCATTAGTGGGCCTATAAGAGCACTGAAGTGCACTGTAGATTAATCTTTTTTTTTTCACTAGAGAATGCATTCTGTAAGAGAATCTTTTGAGAACTGCTCCACATTTGGCACATATAGCGCATTCACAGATGTTATTTGTCAATTTCTGTGTTGCAACATTGCTCAGGGCTGCCGCTTTTACACACCGCAGCAACAGCATAGGCTTCATAAAACAGGAATACTACAAACCACACCTATTGTTTGTGTGCACCATTAGAGTATAAAATGAACAAGCCATGGACATCATAGTCTGTAATATACAACAAAAATCTTTGGAAAAATAATTTCTTGTTTGTAACAAGGCTCATCTTGTTAACTGTATCCATTGATGCTCTATCTTTATGAGACACTATTCTTTTTCCCTAATAATGTTATAAAGAGAGTAGGTTTAGGAAGACTCTATCTTAGGGTATGGCTATCAAGGCTTTACAAATTCTTCATTTCCAACCTTTTACTTACATGAAGGTTAAACTATTTAAACAAGTGTCCTAGTTCCATTCTATCACACAGAGGGATGATTGGATCAAAGTCTGAGTAGAATTTGTAAACAGGGACTGTCCTTGTCTGGGAAAAATACTAAAATTAAAATAGTGTCAGGAAAAAAAGCCTGTTTTGAAATCCCTGAGCTTTCTAGGACAACAAAGCCTGATTTTAAGTCACAGAGCTGGGAAAGTCTGATAATAGGTTTTTGGAGCTAGATGATCAGTGATTATGTCTCTCATTTATACTGCAGGAGCAAGAACAATATGCTGGTTATTGCCATTGTGGATGAAAGCACGTAAATGATGATTGATGGTGGGAATCAGGGCAGGGATACCTACTGTTTGATGTCCAGAGATATGCCTGTCTTCTCCGATCTAATCCTCTACCACTGCTCAAAGAATCTCACATTAAAGGATTCTTGCAATAAATTGCGATAAATAAATAAATACCAAATCCATCAGTAACTGGATTTAATTGCAAGACAGTGTTTTGCTGGATGGAAAAAAAAGCTTGAAAAATATAGCTAATATGATAAAATGGCTTAAGGGAACATTTTGAATAATGTAGGTGACTTAGCTGATGTTTAAGCAGGAATGAAGCACTGAATATTAATTGCAAATCAACACCTTCTTAGGCAAAATTAAAGTTATTGCTGGGAGGTAGTGGCTCAATAGGCATTATCAAAGGAGACGAGAGGGACCATTTCCTCAAGATAAATATCATTATATGCTAATCTTGTACTTCCACTTATAAAAGGGGCATTCCTGTCACTGGTAGTCCATCTAATATCAAGTAAGGCATGCCCCTAGTGCAAATCGATCATGGTAGTGGTGAATAATTTTTAGGATGGTATTTCATCATCTTGGGAAAAAAATAATAATAATTGACTCATCGGTGTACTGTAAATCACCTTTCAGCACAAATTTTGTGTAGGTTTTCCTCGTGCTGCCAAAAAGAGTTCTGATTCACAAGACCTCTGTTGGTGTGAATGATCTCTGACACCAGGTCGTTAGCAGCAGGTCGTGCCACCATGGATCAGACTTGTTTGTCCAGCTCATCCCACAGATAAATTGGGTTGAAACTCTTTGTCGTGTTCTGAAAAAAGTTCTGAACAATTTTTCTGAATGCAATTTTCATCTGAAGGGCATCTCTGTCTCATGTGCATACACAGCCTAGCTGGCACATCTGGAAACACCGATATTTAGGCTTTAAGCTACTCAGTGGGGGATTTGTGGATTGTTTTGGATCATAAGCAGTGTCTTTAATATTTACTAGCTGGTGTTTTTTTTGTGTAGCATAGGTGTTTGCTGTAGTTTATTTTTCTTTTGTACAATCAGCTGCTATTTTCATTGGGCAACCCATTTTTGTTTCTGTTGATCATTAAAATTCCTCACGTTTGAACTGATTTTAGTTTAGTTCCTTTAAGACTTTCTTTCTAGTAATTTTTCTTTATAATTTTGTCTCATCTTGAGGATTCGATTCATTCTTTTTCAATCCCATGTTTATTATGTAAAGAACTAAAGAAAAAAATGTGTTGACATTAACATTAACATTTGTGCCCTCATTTTGTTCTTGAATAGAAAAGAGTTTTTTGGCATGGCATTTGGTGTAAGTTGAAAACTGATTGCCAACTTTTAACATACAGTAGTTACAGACATCTGGAATACAGCTGCATTTTCAATTTGGATGTCAATTAACTGTGTGAGATCACTGAGATTCTAGAGGTAAGTGATATCTTGGGGGGAAAAAAGCATCCGTGTTCTTCAAGTGAAGAGTGTCTTTAGGAATTGTAAAGTTTTCTGTAATTTTCAAATTTGATGGAAATTGCTTTTATTCAACAGGAAATTCATTTGAATGGAATCCTTTGTCTTACTGGGTAACACTTAAACACTTTCTTAAAGACGGAGGATGATTGTCTTCCCACCCTGTTTGAAGTTTGAGGCAGAACATCTGAATGTATGTGAAGCGGTGTGGTGTCAGCAAGTGGTCTATATGGCTGTTCTGGCTATGATTCTGAACTTTGCACCTGCTAACTTTGATGGCAGACCCAAACACTGACCCCCTGCACACAAGACAGCTCCTACAGGGCTGCTGATTGCTCTCCAGAGCCAAGTTCCAAAATATAGTGGAAAAGCCCCACTTTTACATCTACCATGAAAGAAAAAGAAATCCAGGTGGTTTGATTATTAATCAAGAAAAGCATAATGTTCTTATTCTTACAAAAGTGTTCTGGTCCTCAGTGTTACAAAGCACACTGTGGCAAATACTCCATTTGGGATACAAATGTATTTGATGGAAAATGCTAAAGAAAATTTAAAGAAAGAAAGAAAAAATACCAGTCAGTTTTCTTCAAATCATCAGAATGTGTTACTGTATACTGTATAGCGCTGGCCTCCTGACATAACTTTGTATGAGTTTGTATGAGATTAATAATTTGACTCAGCTTTTATACTGTGTATGAGGCCAATGAGATGCAGTTAATGCAGGAGTTAATGCACTGGGCTAAACGTAAAGTTTTAAATTGTGCTACCTTATCTTGTTGGCCAGTTGCACTAAAACTTGTGGACATACTGTATTTCGTGATTTTTCCTCACTATCAGAAAGCATCACTAGCTACATAGTTTAAATGCCAGCTAAGCTGAATATGGATCCTGGTTGAACATGGAACATACAATAGCACTTAATTTTTTTATTATTCTCAGTGTGAAATTATAGATAAGAGTGAGGAACTCTTGACATGAAGCCAATTTTTTTTTAAATATGTTTTTGCGATATGAGTAATGTCCTGCATCAATCATCAATAATGTACCATTTTGGCTCAAACTGCGCATTATGCTGTGTTGGACAGTAGTAATACAGTACCACACATAGCAAATCAATCTGAATCCATTAGATTATTTGTTTTTACATTACATTTACTTTTACATTTTGATTGTTACAGTATAAACATTCCATGTTTAATTCCTTACCCTACTCAATATTTTTAAAATGCATAAGTTGTGTGTCAAATGACAACGTGGCATCGTTCAGTATGCTAAGTTGATTTTTTTTTTAATAGTCATCTTTGTCAGATTGTTAAACAAATGTCAGTAATACTGTATTATGCTTTGTGTTCTGTTATTTAAATAAGCATATTCAAGAGTTCTTTAGTTAATCCAATCAATAGACTTTTGATAATCAGAATAAATACACATTGCAAATCTACAGGAAATACTATGAGGCAAGCTAATCAAAGTTTAGAAAGAAATGTACAGTATGTTTATGTGTCAATAATACCAAGTTCTACAGACAATCTACTAGTCATATAAAAACTGTCAGCATCCTGCCACAAACCATTTGTATAAAAATATGAAATATTAACAATTTGTCGTATACACTATAAATCAAGAACCAATATATTAAACTATAAATTAAAGTGTTACATTGACTATTTTGTTTTAACTGGATCAAGAAAATGTATATGTGGTTTGTAGAAGGTCTAAAACTGTAGAGGGTATAACTACTGTACTTTTTATTGAATCCACCTACAATAACAGATTTCACAATTAATTTACAGTATTTTAAGAAAGATTCTAGCCATGATTTAGTCACTAGCCAAGGAGATGTTGGGGAATATGGAATATTTAGAGGAGAAATCCATGGGGAAAATGTGTCAGGGAAAAAAAAAAAAGCATGAGCTTTAAGATTTAACACACTGCTCCTGGCATTTAGAAAAGTTGGAAAAGAGCTATCATTATAGAGTGAATCTTGTATGGATTGTCTATACCCCTGTTATCTACAGGCCTGGAAATTACATTGAATAATCAAGGCATATACAGAATCCAAAGGTCATGCATAGTTCATTTCCCAAATGCTATTTTCTTAGCTGCAAATTATCTGGATTATTGGCAGGGCATAACACAAAATGAAACTGAGCATGAGAAGAGCCAGTGCAATTATTCAGAGCTTTTGACATGTGGCAGCATGCAGGAATATCAGTTAAAACCTATGCCCAAGAAAAGGAAAAGATAAAAACTTATGCATGAAAATTTATGAAGATTTTATCATTAGGTGGTAAAATATCAAAGGACCTACTAATTAAACATTCGCGAAGAAACTCCAATCCAATCTAAATCACATGCAATTTCACTGGTTTACTGGCAATGCATGTGAGTCATGGGAATGAAAAATAAACATGGTTGCTGTGGATAATTAAAGCTTAACATAAAAAAAATAAAAAAAATAAAAAAGCAAGACGCTGCCACCTACAGTAAGTGTGGTCCATAAATACAGTTTTCAGGTTGGTGTTAAATAGTCCAAAGTTCTTGAACAGAAACTTTAATCCTCAATCATACATAACAAGTTTGTGATAGACTGGATTGCTGACGGAAAACCAGGGCTTTTCAACTGACATCACTTTCTGTCACACAATACCGGGCCTTCCAAATGGCGAATGATAATTCCATAATTAAGCCACCAATGCCCCTGGAATTATGTAAGGAATATGATGTTCATGCGCATATGGGTCATACTGTTGGTCACTTTTTCACATTCTTTTAACCATATAGTTTATGTTTAATAAGTTGCCTGAGAAATCCTTTCAGCGTGATCTGTTCCAAAATCTACCACTGCGAAAACTATTCCTGAAATCGAAATATCTTAAAATATCTGATTCCTTCTTGTTAAACGCAGTCATTCAACACTTACAGCCATTTAAATGAATAGTCTTAATAATTCTAACACTGCTTTAATACAATAAATGGTCATTTCATTTCATTCTTTTAATACATTTTTAACAAATAGGAACAATAATGAACTGCTTCTATCTGAAAGATGAATAGATAGTATGCGTAATGAATTTAGAGACTTCTTTGTTAAAAAAAAAAACACTTGATGGTCAGTCTATTGATTTACAAGCACACCGATAAAATGGAGAATTTATAATCAAACGAACAGAATTTACAAAAACTACTTTTTTTTTTTTTTATCAACTGGGCACTTCAGCACAGTTGAGCTTCACAATTCTTAGGACTGAACCGAAATTTTTTTTTTTTTTTTTCGGTTCAGTTCTAAGAATTGTGAAGCTCAACTGTGCTGAAGTGCCCAGTTGATAAAAAAAATTAAGTAGTGTATGAGGTTAGGTCCTTTTTGTAAATTTCAGCCATATATATATATATATATATATATATATATATATATATATATACAGTACAGACCAAAAGTTTGGACACACCTTCTCATTCAAAGAGTTTGAATTTGTATTATGGCAAGAAAAAAGCAGCTAAGTAAAGAAAAACGAGTGGCCATCATTACTTTAAGAAAACTTTGAAAGTGTCCCCAAGTGCAGGCACAAAAACCATCAAGCGCTACAAAGAAACTGGCTCACATGCGGACCGCCCCAGGAAAGGAAGACCGAGAGTCACCTCTGCTGCGGAGGATAAGTTCATCCGAGTCACCAGCCTCAGAAATCGCAGGTTAACAGCAGCTCAGATGAGAGAGCAGGTCGATGCCACACAGAGTTCTAGCAGCAGACACATCTCTAGAACAACTGTTAAGAGGAGACTGTGTGAATCAGGCCTTCATGATGGAATGTCTGCTAGGAAACCACTGCTAAGGACAGGCAACAAGCAGAAGAGACGCGTTTGGGCTAAAGAACACAATTAAGAAAACTCTTTGAATGAGAAGGTGTGTCCAAACTTTTGGTCTGTCCTGTATATATATACATACATCAATTTAATTTTAGGAATAAACAGAACCAGACTGGATTAGTTACTAGTATGAACTCAGTAGGAATTTTTGCTTGTCAAAACATTGGGGCAAGGGTAAGTTGGAAATGCTGGAACATTGTTTGTATTAGGTTGTTTTTGAAATGTAGAATTACTGTGATAAAATGACATTTAAAATGGGTAAATTTAAAACCCTTAGGGATCTGAGGACTTTATGAAGACTTGCAGTCTTTCCGCACTCTGTGTAAATTTAAAATCATTACCAATATAGAAGTTAATACATTTCCCTTAGATGTAGAGCACAAGCTGAGCTTTCATAATGTGGCTGATGTAAATATGTTCGATTCATGTGCAACTTATGTCAAAATACACATGCAAAAGAAAAATACAATTTCAAACTCTAGCAGAAAAGCAGAGAAAATGAAGAATGAGCAAAACTGACAGATTGGTTTGAACACAGAAATCATGAAAGTCTTGGGTGTGTGGCCACAGAAAAGCAACTAAATTATAACACTCAGAAAGACATTTTATTTTGGGTAAAGTGACGGTTGTGCCTAACTTTTTAATAATCCACGACCCTTCATGAATATGTAAGACCCATTGACACCTGGCTCAGGTGAAACCAGGTTTCCCCAGGACTCATATTGGCTCAGCTGTTCACACCTATATACTCAAATTCCTCACATTCCTCATTATATTCCAAAATAAAGCATGGTTTCTGAACCATTATTTTTTATTATTATAAATGCAATTCTTAGGCACAAAAAAACAATACATACAAAGCAAAAAAAAAAAAATATGTTATAGTATATTATGACTGAAATAAAACGGTGTTTCATGCAGCGTTGCAAAGGCAGTGTTTATTTAGTGAGTATGCATTTGTGTGTGCTGTATTTCTGGGATTAATGGCTGCATTTTTATTAATAAATATATAAATGTAAATTTTGTTTGGGAAACATTTAAATGTTGTTGGGAAAATTATCATCCATTATGTAAATACATAATACATGTAAACTGCTGAAGTTTTTCCTTTATTTCTGCAATTAAGCAGAGTTGGACTCAAACCCAGATCTCAGTGGTAAGAAGTAAAATCCATCCTCCAAGTCAAAAAATACTAAATAACTCCAAAGCATTAAATTGGTAAGCAGCCAAAAAACAGCTTAATGTCAAAGACCAACCTAACCTAATTACAACTATTTGACACTGTCAAATAACATTGAGGCTCCTGCAGGGAAAGCATTTCAGCCAAGTTTTAAATGGTTTCATTTAGTGTGAAGTGAAATGTTGCCTCTAAGCTGTTGAACTGATTTCAATAAGCTATGTAGTGTCAGAAATCAAACCAAACAAAGTTAATATACTTCAAAGAATTAAAGAAAAAAATCTGTGGTCCAGTATTCAGTATTTGGTGCATATTTGGTGCATTGGTAACTTTTAAATGCCTATGTACTAAACCAAAAGAGGAGGATTTAAGGTTACCGATCAGTGTGTTTTCTGTGTGAACCAGCATTAACCTTTTTGCAGCAATTTGAGCTACAGTAGCTCTTCTATTGGATCAGACCACACAGGCCAGCCCTTCGCTCCCCATGTGCATCAGTGAGCCTTGGCCGCCCATGACCCTGTCACCGGTTCACAGGTTTTCCTTCCTTGGACCACTTTTGCTAGGTCCTGACCACTGCACACCAGCAACATCCCACAAGAGCTGCAGTTTTGGCCCTTCTCAAAGTCAATCAAATCATTATACTTGTCTATGTTTTTTGCTTCCAACACATCACCTTCAGGGACAAAACCAGAAGCAATTCTAAAGAGATTTTGCAACTGTAGTTACTGCGACAAGAGGCAAATTGTGATGCCTAGACGAACGGGTCAAAGCAACTCCAAAACTGTTGCTCTTGTGGGATGTTCCCAGTCTGCAGTGGTCAGGACCAACCAAAAGTTGTCAAAGGAAGGAAAACTGGTGAACCGACGGCAGGGTCATGGGCAGCCAAGACTCACTGATGCACATGGGGAGCGAAGGCTGGCCTGTGTGGTCTGATCCAATAGAAGAGCTACTGTAGCTCAAATTGCTGCAAAAAAAGTTTAATGCTGGTTAACCTAGAAAAGTGTCATAACACACAGTGCATCACTGATTTGGTAGCAAAAAACAGGACATACTCAATATTAGGTGGGTGGTCATAATGCTATGGTGTATTGGTGTATATTTTATGTATAATCTGATTCTGAGTCTAACACAGGCAGTGAAGGTTGCTGTCAGAGGGAATGAATGCTGACTTATTTGCTTTGAAACATCTGGAACCCCTCGGGGGTAGTAACGAGGTATATATAAATGTTCAGTAGTGGAATTGATTGAATAAACGTTTGTGGCTACATAGTAAAGAGTTTATTTGGGTACAATTCAAGCTGTAGGGTGTTAGTTCAATACTGCAAATTTGACTGTGTACATACAGTAATATACAGTATGGTCAATTGATATTAAGAATTCCTGGTTACACCAGTAGTATATAAATATTTGCAATGACTTTTCCTAAACCAATTCGAAGATGATGGTTTGTCTGGAAAGGCATTGGAATACACAACTCATTTGGTCTAATCAATTTACAATTAATGCTTTAGATTAATGGTTTCAATTTTAATGGATCTAAATTTGATTTTGTATAATCCAATCTTATATCAATCTTATACTACAGTATGTAATGTATACCTGATGAGAGTATACAGTACTTCATGAGATTTGTTTGTTTGTTTGTTTCTTTGTCATGGGTAGCTTAGGGAACAGACACGGAGAACAGATTTAATATTGTGGAGCCTGAGTGATGCCTAAGAGGAAGCACATGCTCATCTGGATGGCAGCACATAGCAGGATTTTGATAATTACAGGCAACAGTCTTACAGGATGGGCTGGGGTTGTTTTTATCAGCTCTTTTAAGCCAGTAAAATTATGGCCTACAAGCAAAAGGACTGGCACAGCTTTAATTATTTCCACTTATCAAGACAATTACCCTGTGAGTCCTTAAATATGTAGTATTGTGGTATTGAGTTCTTTGTTTGTTGTTGCCCTGCGCACGTACTGTAGCATAGGGAAGGCGCCACTATGCAGTCTAACACTTTTTCTCTTGTAAAAAAAAAAATATATATATATATATTTACAAATGTGCCTAAATATGAAAATATGCAAATGAACAGAATGGCACAAAACCACAGAAATGAAACATACTGCATTAAAATTAAATTAAAGGTTGCAGGATAAATTATTATGAAAATAAATTCCAAATTACAAGTTCCAAGTAGGTAGCAAGTGTAATTCTCCCAGATCTAAAAGAAGTGGCTAATACAACATAATAATAATAATACAAAATGTGGATTTAAATAAGCAAATACTCTTTGTTGCACCACACAAAAAGGCAGTAGAAAAAAAGCTATTTTTATTAGTACAAGTAGGAGCTTTTCCAAATGTACAATATGAGAACTCACATGATTGGGACCAAACAGCTGTGTGGCCATAAGAAGACCAGTTGTTAGTGCAGCTAATTGAAAAAGGGCTTAAATTTGCTAAGGAACATAGAGATTGGAATTTGTAGCAATAAAAATAGGTAATTTGATTGGATCAATCCAGATTTACCATTTTCCAGAGCAATGGGAGGATCAGAATAAAGAAAGGAAGCACACGAAGTGATGCAGCCATCAGGTCTGAGGTTGCTTCAGTTGGTCAGATCTAGACTTAGCAATGTCACAATAAAATGAAATCAGTTGACAGAATGAACAGGTTATACTATTTGTGTATTTTCCTTCCCTGATGGCAGGATTATATTCCAGTCTGACATTGCTAAAATTCATAAATACAAATAAATAAGTAAAAAAAAATATATATATATTAAAAGCATCAGCCATATGAACAAGCAAATACACTGGATGATGTTGTAAACTATGTAAATTGTATATAATGTATATAATTGTACATTATATATAATTGTATATATATATACATGTATAAAAGATTTCAAATAATGATGGAGTGGGATGGAATAATTAGATCTAAAAAAATTAATTAAAAAAATACCATGATAAAGTGATAATGAGTAGAAGAAAATAATATTTCTTCAAAATTACAGGTAAGACATCAATTTCAATTTAAAAGGAAGACACCAGGAGTTTGCATATACAGTCCAGTAAGTCAGTTAAGTTTGGCTTAGAATAGTCAAGCATCATCATCCTTATTTATGCTGTTCATCATCTGGGAAAATCATGTTTTTTGCTTTAGTCTTGTCTCAGGTTATGCCTTAACTTTGAGTAGGGAAATACTACCAGGCTCAAAGGTATACTGACCCATCAGACCACTCGTGGCCATTGTCAGAGTCTGATTAATCACTACATGCCATCATTTATGATTCAGTCTCCCTGTGGTAGCAGTATGGTCTTAATCAATAACCTTGGTTCAGGAAGATAACTGCACTGTAGTCTTGAGGGAGCAACTTTTGGCCAGCTGGAAGCTGTCCACTGTCCTAGATCCTGGGAATGTAGCACCACACCTGCTGAGCTTCACCTCCTGTCCTTGGGATTCTGGATGTCCAGTCCTTATACTTACACAAGCATACTGCTTCAGATCTTATTTATAAGCATGTTAGCAGGCGAAAAACCAGGATAAATATGTAAATATCATGTAAGGTAATTGATTACAAAAACCGTATGTAATTGGATTCTGTTGCATGTTCACTTTTAAAACTGTGAATTTGGAAGAAGAAAATCTCTTAAAATGTTGATACAACCAACAGAAAGTTTTCAGACCCTTGTAAGTTTCCAACATTTTGCTTCACACTCATCTCAAAATGGATTCAAAACTTTTCTCTCTCTCTCTCATTATTATTTTATATATTAATTAATTTATTAAAAATAAAGACTGAAATATTCCATTTATATAAGCATTCAGACTCTATGTTATGACACTTGCAATTGAGCTTTGGTGCATCTTCCTCTTATCATTTGTCCTTGAGATACTTCTACAACTTACCTGGAGTCCACATGTCTCTAACTAACTTCACAGGACATATTTAGGAAAGGCATGCACCCATCTATATAAGGCCTCACAGTAGATGGTGTAGGAATGTGAAAACAAATTCATGAGGTTGAGAGAACTGTAGATCTACAAGACAGGATTGTGACTTCCAGAAGGACAACCATCACCGCAGCACTACACCAAATAACCCTGTATGGTAAACTGGTCAGACAGAAGCTATTCCTCACTAAAAGGCATACGACAGCCAGCTGGGAGTTTGCCAAAAAAATCCCCTGAAGGACTCTGAGACCACGAGAGACAAAGTCGTCTGGTCTGATAACACAAAAATGAAACTATCAGGTACTACACCATGCTGTGGGGGCATCATCATACTGTGGGGGTGTTTTTCTGTGACTAGAACCGGGAGATTAGTCAGTATAGAGAGAAATTGATGCAAATTGAATTAAGAGAGGTAGTGAGTAAAATCTTTCTTTAGAGTACTGAGGATTTCAGGCTGGGATGAAGGTTTACAGTTCACCAAGACCATGGCCTGAATCACAGTGAACAACTCTGAACGACTCTGTGGCTCAGCTACTCGGCCAAGAAGAAGGGAAGAAACCTCCAAAAGAAAGCTGTGCCAAGCTTGTATCAGTGAACGCAGCCAATCAGCATGTCACATTTTCCAATGCAGTCTCTTCACATGACTGCTGATGGGGTGGTTGGGATGGCAGATGAGCTTGTTAGTTTCAGTTTTTTGATGATGGATAAATGCGTGTAGTTGATGAGCTCGTGGATGCACATGAAGCTCTTACTGATATGCAACTCAGAGAACTTTATTTAACACACATTTAAAATTGCAGTGTTGACAGCTTTGATAGTTTATAGCAAAGTCATGTTCTTTGCTCATATAACTAGCAAACCAATAATACGGAAATGATGGCCTAAATCAAGGCAGCAAACACTAGCTAAATTTAACAACAACCTCAAATTTCCTACAGCTAGAATGTCACTCAAAACTGACTCATGGGCACAGAGTTTTCTGGTGAACTGGTATGTTTGGATGCTTGACTTACCCATACATGAATTTGCTGGTTCTCCCTTTCAGCTCGCCAAACACAGCCAGAGTACATCTATGCACACTGCACGAAATGTACATTCATCTTGCTCACCATAACAGGTGCAGTGGTGGCTCAATCAGTTAAGGCTCTAGGTTACTGATTGGGAGATTGTGGGTTCAAGCCCCAGCACAGCCACACTGACACTGTTCAGACCTGGACACTGCACTTTCACCCCAGCTTCCTAAGACATTTGAAAACAATTCTTTCACTTGGCTGTAAGGTACATGTGACAAATAATTGAATATAAATTTTAACATGACTGTTAACAAAACTAATTATGATCTCTTTCTCCCCCCCCTGGCCTTTCCTTCCCCTCCTTCTACCCCCTTTCTCTTTCTAAGTTCAAAATGAATTAAAGGAAGAATTATTGCTTGATGCATCCGCTACGCCCCAATACACCTAACAGCCGGCCATAAATCAGGAGGGCGACAAATACACACAAAAAGAGAGTATATTTAAGTGTTTTAGCCAGATGCCCTGTGCCATGAACATCCCAAACGTCAAAAGAACAAAAGTCATGTAACACATCAGTCATGTGGAGACAGATGATAGAAAACACATTAGCATTTTTTAGGTCAGAAAAAAGTGTTCCAGCGAGCCATGTGCATGTATGTTCATTACTAACAATGGTCATTGGTACAAAGCAGCTTTACAGAATGAAAGAAAATTATGGAAATGTGTATGAAACGTGAGAAAATGTGTATAAATTAAAATGATCAGGTTGTCCCCTGATTGTCACGACAATCCCAAACCTACAATAATACCAAACCTACAACAATCCCAAACCTACAATAATACCAAACCTACAACAATACCAAACCTACAACAATCCCAAACCTACAACAATCCCAAACCTACAATAATCCCAAACCTACAATAATCCCAAACCTACAACAATCCCAAACCTACAACAATCCCAAACCTACAATAATCCCAAACCTACAATAATCCCAAAACTACAACAATCCCAAACCTACAATAATCCCAAACCTACAACAATCCCAAACCTACAATAATCCCAAACCTACAATAATCCCAAACCTACAACAATCCCAAACCTACAATAATCCCAAAACTACAACAATCCCAAACCTACAATAATCCCAAACCTACAACAATCCCAAACCTACAATAATCCCAAACCTACAATAAACCTACAATAATCCCAAACCTACAATAATCCCAAACCTACAATAATCCCAAACCTACAACAATCCCAAACCTACAATAATCCCAAACCTACAACAATCCCAAACCTACAATAATCCCAAACCTACAATAATCCCAAACCTACAATAATCCCAAACCTACAACAATCCCAAACCTACAGTATGTGACCCATCTTGCCTTATTACTGGTTGGAGGTGAAATCACTTCATGCCGCTGAGGATGGCCCTATGGGGTCTGCCAGGAGATCCATGTGATGCAGTACAGAATACAGCTCCATGTGGCTAGGCATGGGTGACCTTCTTTTTTTTTTTTTGTACTCTGACATTTTACATAGGCAGCTCTCATTGGATTCATCCAGTCAGCTCTCTTTGGATCAACAGTGTGTATCTAGCCACTAGAAACTCAGAGAAGGGTGTGCTCATTATACTCTAGGACATGTGAAAGGCTCTGAAGGACAAGGACTTAAGACAGAAGGGAGAGTGGATGTGTAGTTTTCTCAGGAATTAGTCTACTAGTTACATCTCGTTATGGCTTTAATGTTATACTGTAGTATTATTTTCCTGATTAGACCCTCCCTAAATTTACTCATTAAAATGATTCATGCCAGTCTAGGCACAGATTTGTTAATGTAAGGTCAATAAATTTGTCTGACACATCATCATGAGCAGTCAAAATGCAAGTAAGTCATTTCTATTAAGGAGAACTGAATGGCTATAAAATTACAGGAGTTGAGAACAGGTAAACTTTACATTTAAGATATATTTTAAACTGAACATCTCTACACATGCCTACAATGCCATCTATAGAAAAATGGAAAAATCCCAAACATTTTTATTCAAATATCTCGGATATCAGTCTCCCTCTTGATGATCTTGTAGTCGTAATGTTCTGATTTGGCTAGGTTCTGCAGATACAATAAATGCAAACAATAGGTCAAAGTAAAATGAAATAAATTGCAGAGAAGTCCCACAAAAATGCAAATGCTTAAAAAAAAAATGATAGATAAATGTGCTTAGGTATGGTTAAAAGTTAAATCCCCTTTGTTACTGTCCATCACTCGACAATGGATAGAAAAAAATGCTTACAAGAATAGAATTAGTAGATTTTTAAGCTGGCTAGGTTTTGATAATACAGGATGTTTATGATTTTGACAGAAATGTGGAATTGCTCCCTCTGACAGCTACTTCATAACAGGGTAGTACAGCACTTGTATTTGTTAACCTATGTTGGTAGCTTTCATAACACTGGATATGATTTGAGACAATTTCACTCTTGATAATGTGTGTAGCCCAGAGCAAGATGATTCCAAAGTAACTATCACATAATGATTTGCTTAATTTTCATTGAGGTGACATCATAATGTTTTCTCTGATTGTATTGGCTTGCTCAGAGCTCAGTCAGGGGAATTTTCAATGTTGTATATTAAGCTGATCTTTTGTGGTGCCTAGGGTTAGAAATAATCAAGTATTTATTTGTTTAATGTTATTGATTCCCATTTCTAATGACTTGTACATAACTGCAACGACCCTGATGGTTTAGGACGGAAATTGCCATGAGCAGTTTTACATCAGTCAACAGTTGGTCACCCCAACATACTGTACAGTGCATCCGAAATATATATTGTGAAAGAGTTAATTTTCATATTAACTCTACTTATATACTGTATATTTAAGGATAGAGAGAGATTTCCATAAAACTTGTAAACATATGGAAGCATAAAGTGTTGTTAACTTTCCTGGGAGACGCTGCAGTGACATTAGTCTTGATAAAACCAAGAAGACCAACACCAATTTCAAACCACCAAAAGACCAATTCATCACCGACTGTGGAACCTTCACAGTGGACTTCAGGCAACTCGTATTCTGTGCCTCTCCACTCTTCCTCCAGACACTTAGACCTTTTTTTTCCCAAATAAAATGCAAAATTAACTTTCATCTGAAAACAGGTCTTTGGACGACCGAGCAATGGTCCAGGTCTTTTTCTCTTTAGAAAAGGTACACACGTAGACAAAATTGTTGGTACCCTTCGGTCAATGAAAAAAAAATTCATAATGGTCAGAAATAACTTTAATCTGACAAAAGTAATAATAAAAAAAAATTCTATGAATGTTAACCTATGAAAGTCAGACATTGCTTTTCAACCATGCTTCAACGGAATTATAAAAAAAATAAACTCATGGAACAGACCTGGACAAAAATGATGGTACCCCGAGAAAATACTGAAAATAATGTGACCGAAGGGACATGTTAATTCAAGGTGTGTCCACTAATTAGCATCACAGGTGTCTACAATCTTGTAATCAGTTAGTGGACCTATATATAGGGCTCCAGGTCGTCACTGTGTTGTTTGGTGACATGGTATGTACCACACTCAACATGGACCAGAGGAAGCGAAGGAAAGAGTTGTCTCAGGAGATTCGAAAGAAAATTATAGACTAGCATGTTAAAGGTAAAGGCTATAAGACCATTTCCAAGCAGCTAGATGTTCCTGTGACTACAGTTGCACATATTATTCAGAAATTTAAGATCCATGGGACTGTAGCCAACCTACCTGGACGTGGCCGCACGAGGAAAATTCACGACAAATCAAAGAGACGGATAATCCCAATGCTAACAAAAGAACCCAGAAAGACTTCTAAAGAGATCCAAGGTGAACTTCATGCTCAAGGAACATCAGTGTCAGATCGCACCATCCGTCGTTGTTTGAGCCAAAGTGGACTACATGGGAGACGACCAAGGAGGACACCATTGTTGAAAACAAATCATAAAAAAGCCAGACTGGAATATGCCAAACTACATGTTGACAAGCCACAAAGCTTCTGGGAGAATGTCCTATGGACAGATGAGACAAAAATGGAACTTTTTGCCAAGGCACATCAGCTCTATGTTCACAGACGGAAAAATGAAGCATATCAAGAAAAGAACACTGTCCCTACTGTGAAACATGGAGGAGGTTCTGTTATGTTCTGGGGCTGCTTTGCTGCATCTGGCACAGGGTGTCTTGAATCTGTGCAGGGTACAATGAAATCTCAAGACTATCAAGGGATTCTAGAGAGAAATGTGCTGGCCAGTGTCAGAAAGCTGGGTCTCAGTCGCAGGTCATGGGTCTTGCAACAGGACAATGACTCAAAACACACAGCTAAAAACACCCAAGAATGGCTAAGAGGAAAACATTGGACTATTCTAAAGTGGCCTTCTATGAGCCCTGACCTCAATCCTATTGAGCATCTTTGGAAGGAGCTGAAACATGCTGTCTGGAAAAGGCACCCTTCAAACCGGAAACAACTGGAGCAGCTTGCTCATGAGGAGTGGGCCAAAATACCTGCAGAGAGGTGCAGAAGTCTCATTGACAGTTACAGGAATCGCTTGATTGCAGTGATCGCCTCAAAAGGTTGTGCATCAAACTATTAAATTAGGGGTACCATCATTTTTGTCCAGGCTTGTTCCATGAGTTTTCATTGCTGCTAGACAGGGACGATGTCACTAAACATGCCATTGAATATAATGTCACTCTATATACTGTAAGGCCACACAGAACGTTATTAATCAGTTTTCAGCGTAAGTTTAAGGCATTATCAAGGCTGACCCGTTTGAGATATCAAAAATCCCTCTAAAATTTTACATCCTCAGTGTCTTTAGATCACATCGTCCCGGGTTGGTGACGATCGTATAAATTCCCTTGGAGGAGTATATTACAGTAAAAATCCATCGGGGGTTGTTTTTGCGAACGACCCAAAATAACCGGCCTCCTGTTGAGTTGAGACATGAAAGTTGTTTGGCTCAATAAGCTCCAAATGTGTACCAAGTTTCGTGTGCATACGTGCAAGTGTGTATGAGCTATGCAGCAAAATCTCATGTTTTTGGGACTCTCAGGCATCCTAATGGCCGCAGATTCCAACCTGTCTGCCAATTTTCATGAGGTTTTGAGCAATGTTAAAAAAACAAACAAACAAGGAAAACAAGAGGGTCCTGTGCACTCTATATATTGTTTGGGCCCTAATAATAATAAAAAAAAAATTATGGTTGCACGGGCCCAAGCACCTGTGCCACACACACTGTGTGCCTTTTGAGCTTGTTACAACCTTCAAAAAGCGCCGGATGTTGATGTCACTCAATGAGCTGATGTCACTTAACATGATGTCACTCAGGAAGTTATTAGACACTTTTCAGCATATGTTTAAGGCATCGCCATGGCTGAACAATTTGAGGTATTAAAAATCCCATTCGCAATTGTGCATCCCCAATGTTTTGAAATCATATGTGTCGGGTTTGATGGCGATCATAATGGTGCAGTTGCTTGACTCGGCCATCGTTTTTGTAGGATGTGTAGCATAAGTACGTATGTCCACTGTGCATTTTGCAAATGACCTAAAATGTCTGACCACCTGTTGAGTCGAGCCCATGACATGCATGGTGAAAATTGCTCAGCTCAATGATGTCTAGATGAGACGTCTACTGAGTTTGACATGCATATGTGCAAATCCCCTGTGAACACCCAGAGCCATGCCCAGGGCCCAGACTTGCAGGCAGCAGATTCCAACCTATGTGCCAATCTTCATGGGTTTTTGTGCATGTTAAGTCCCTCGAAAGGACCTGGATGATAATAAATAAACAAACAAATAAATAAATAAATAATCCTTAGAGGAACAAGAAGGTCCTCGCACATTAGTGATGGCGATGATGTCATAGTGCCCTAAAAAAAAACAAAAAAAAAAACACATGTACTATACTAAAGATTCACTTGATATTTATCTAGTTTAAAATCACCATGCTGTGTGTGTGAGCAGGTCTATTATGGCCAGTTGGAGGTGATGAGGGATGTGCTGTAAAGTCATTTTAAGTGACATTTTAGTAAGTAAGAACAGTTCATTCAGAAAATATGTCTGCTATTGAATCCCCTTTTCCTTGTTTTCATACCATGCATCTTCTCCTCCCGTCCTCAGACAAGCTATGAGCTTATAAATCCTTAGAAAGATCCTAAATGTCCTTATGTCATAAATCCTTATGTCATTTTTAATGACATAAAAAGCACACAGGGACTAACAAAATGAGGAAGCCAAACAGAATGCTTATGTCACACATTACCATATTAAGAGGTTATCTGGAATAGGTAAGAAAAGCAAAGATGAAATGCCACACATGTCTGCACCATGAACCTAAACATCAGACATCAGACTGATGTATAAGCAATATTTATTATGTTTGTTCCCATTACCAGTAATAAACATCCCAATCTATTCAGAATTTGAAGTTTGAGTTGGACGTAGCTCATAAAGCCAGTTGTGTCACTATACATGTGTACAATCACAGTTCCTAAATGATCGAAAATGCTCCTTTTCACCAATCTTGGACATTTGTTTTACATTTAGGCAGAAAATATTTCATCTTTCCTCCATTTGGCGTACCTCAGATTGGATTTTGCTTTGATGACACTGTTTTGATAAAAGGACCCCACCTTTCAAGATTACTGAGGGTATTTTCAATAAATTTTAATTAAATGCAGAGCTTTTCCATTAAATCCATGAATCCAATTTTGCCTGCAATTCACTGATAAGAGACTTGACACGATACATATAAAAAATGTAAAAGTTTGAAGCAATTGGATCAATAAATGCAGATCTGTCTAGAGTACAACAATGAACGAAGTGAGGAAATAAGACGAAAGTCTCCAATGCATTTATGTGTAAGTACCCATATAAGTTTTTTTTTTTTCCTGTAGATATTCTTGTGTTTTTCAGTTTCATGCTGTTTCATGTGCTGTTTATGTACCACTGGTGCATTAGTCCTACTGTGACACAGTATTGTTAAGCCTGGCTTATTCTTACAAGTGTTTAAACTCATTATAAGTTGAAAAATTTGTTAAATACATCAAATCGATGAATGAAAAACCTAACCTATTCATAGTTTGTAAAGCGCTATCTGCATTAATTGCCTTAAGATGTTAAATCTTTGATTGCTTCACTAAACCACTACATACTCCCACATTCCATGTAATTATTCAGAAAGCCTTGTAGTTTCAGAGGTATTGTAATTCTCAAGCACTGACATAAAATGAATGAAATGCGTGTATTATGGCTAGCTATTATGGCTTTCAAATCAAAATTCTTAAAATCTGTGACAAAAAAAAAACATACCAATATGAAATAATCTAGGTAAGAAAATAAATAAATAAATAAATAAATAAATAAATAACCTTCCTGGAAGACAAGCAGCATGTCACAGATTACTGTGTCCCTTCAGCTTAATAGTATGTCTCCTCTTGCCCTCTGGACCTGCCTGAGAATAGCCCATCATCCTCAATCTTCCTGCTTTTTCATTTTAGAGTGATTTGAACCTATGATTCATCTTTCTGCTGCAGATTATCTCACCTGGTCTCCCTAGAAACTAGCAGGTACTTTTTGCTGCATTGGTTATCTAAGGACACACATTCACAATATTCTAATTCTTGGTGTGCTATATCATTTCATTGCATTTAGTAGGGCTGAGGGTGGTACGGTAGTGGTTAGCCCTGTGGCCTTGCACCTCCAGGGTCTGTATTCGATTCCCGCCTCAGGTCTGCGTCTGTATAGTTTGCATTGGTGGGTTTCCTCACACAGTACAAAAAGACATGCTGAATAGACTAACTGGCATTTCCACCTGGGACAGGCTCCAGGCTTCCCATGAGTGGTCTAGAGAATGAGTGAATGAGTTTATGGCTACACTGTTTGATCAAAGAGTGACACATATTAGACACATATCACGATTTAGATTTTAACTACTATTAAATGTAATTAAATGTACAATTTTGTATTCAAATGTACTTATCTGGGCAAACAGCAAAAAAAAAAAAAAAAAAAGACACAAATGCTCTCATTAAGATGATTGTTGTATTTATTCATCATTTCAAAAGGTTTAAAAATAAACAAATACTAAATCATTGGAATCCTATTATCCATATCAGGCCTTAATCAGAAGTATTGAGGAAAATACAAGCAGATTTCGATTTAACACTATATTATTATTATTATTATTATTATTATTATTATTATTATTATTGTTATTATTATTGTTATTATTATTATATTCACTTGCTCAGTTTAAATCAGCAGTTAGTATATAGTATATGTAAGACTATGTAGCTGGTTATGGGCTACATTATCCCCCACATGGGGGAGGGGGGGGGTGTTTACTTTCTGTGTCGAGTGGAATTTAGTTGTAAATGAAATTAATAATTAAGCAAAAATTTCTATGTGCATTTGTTAGCCCTATATATTTAATTATGTTGTAATTTAGGCTACATATGATAAAACACTAAAATACAGCGTTGTTCATAATTAATCTGTCACAAACATTACATATCACCAGCACTTGTAAGTTCCCTCTAAAGGTATCAGAACTCATTTATTTTTGCTACTGTATATACTGAAAGTATTGCTTGATGCACTTGTTACAAGCAAGGGATACGCAACCAAATAAGTGAGATGCCCTGAGATGCCCACCATAAGGTCAGGGGTTCAAGACCCAGCACAGTTGAGCTGCCACTGTAAGGCCCTTTAACATTAATGTACAGTACAATGGAACCTTGGATTACAAGCATAATTCGTTCCGGAAGTGGGTTTGTGTTCCAAAACACTCGTGAACCAAATCATCATTTCCCATAAGAAATAATGAAAACTCAAATAATTCGTTCCACAGCGAACCACAAAAAATAAATACATACAAATAATTAATACAATCTATAAAATGAAAATAAAACAAATTAATCTGCACTTTACCTTTTAAAAAAGTACAAATGAATCCCGACAGATAAGTGTTTCCGTTGGTGCGCGAGGGGAGAGAGTGACGCTTGGTGTCAAAATAAGAGTCGCATGTGTGACACATGATATTCAGTGCTCGTAAACTAATACTTGCAATTAAGTTTCCAATTAAAAATGTATTTGCTCGGTATGCGAGCAATACATTTACGCAAAATCTTCGCTCGGTATGCTGTACTACCACTGTATACAGTATGTGACAAGTAAAGACATGATTTACTGTCACAAAAAAAAAAAAAAAAAACACAATGTACTGCCAAAGGGCCATGTTCTATGTTGTTTGACACATCTAGATGTAAATAGCAGGAAATAAATGCTGAAATTCGAATCTATCATCTCATAATTATCTTTCAACCTCAAACCCAAATGCCTAGAGTGTATAGCATAAACAATAAAATTGGCCTTGCTGGTCCAACACTTTCAGAGGGAATTGTGTGTAGTGTAAACACTGGCTATCTTTCCTATTTAAGATATGGTAACACACTTATTTTGTCAAAAAGATAAAGTATAACAATTCCACACTAGGGATAGAATGGGCAGAAAATTTGACCAGCACATAAACATCAGCTGGATTCCCTCTAGTACGTTTGTCTCTGTCGCAACACATGTTTACATCTATTTCATCTTATCATTTGGACTGGGGAATATCAAAAGCCCCGTACTGGCATTTACACTTTCAGCAAAGTTTCATTCATAACAAAAAGCAGGAGCCAGAGGAGTAAACTGAACATTGTTTCATTTTAATATACAGTATATTAAATGTTTAATATTTGTATTAATTAATTTGAGTGTGGCGCAGAAAATGATGATAGTCTTTCCTTTCTTAATGCTCCACACCAATTCAACAGCAGAAAAATGGCCTCCAAAGAGGGAATCATGCTTTTCAACTCCTTTTGATGTGTGGGTCTGAATACTGAGGTACCCATTTTTAGCATCCTCACTACAATGTGCATGTGGGACTGTCCAGCAGAAGAAGTGCTGAAATTCCAAGCAGATTTCTAGAGCATCGGGATGAATCATAGCAGCAAAAACAGAGAAGTATGTCAGGATCAGGCACCAACATCAGGAAGAAAGAGTGCACATACATACAGTTTGACAGAGAGAGAGAGAGAGAGAGAGAGAGAGAGAACAGCTCATTAAGTGGGTTCTTATTCTACATTTTACGCAAATCAAGTAGGCTTATTGTTTATTCAACGTTGACTTGTTGTTTGTAGATGTATTTGTTGGCACATAAGTTTTTAGATTAATGTTCTTGATTCTACTGAAAGGATGATTGGTCACCAAAGTACGCCAGACTAGATCTTGTAATGAATTTTTATTTAAAGAATCACTGATGACAGCCAGCTTGTACGCTTAGATGTCCTTGGTTACAGCAGGATGTGTCACAGTTACACATAAAGCAAAAAAGAAAAGTACTTAAAAATTGGTAACTTGGCTAATGTTTGTCTATACTGGACATCAGTCATTCTTTGTGGCTGTTATGTCAGAGAGATTTGGCCAAGAGGTAATCTCTTAAGTCTCCTCATTTATTTACAGATTGATTGATTTTTGGGGCGGTTTGTTTGTTTGTTTGTTTGTTTGTTTGTTTGTTTGTTTGGTCTTGAGGAAGAGTTCTCCTGGATTCCTGAAGGACATTTTTGGCTCTCGTTTTTGGCTCTCATTCCACTCCCTGTATCTCAGCATTTTCAGAGGAATGTGTTTTTGTTTGTTAACCCACACAGTGACCTTTGAATCTTTCAAGCTTAAAAAAATATATAACTTAAGGCATGAACCAGTGAGAAACAGGTGCAGATGATGACGGATGATCAGGTTGGGGATTAGTATACTGGTGATGCTGAATGCTGAGTGGTTGGATCAGACGAGAGGGGAAATGAGGTTGCTGCTGAGGTTGTTATATAACCCATCAATTTTTTAATTGTCCCTTTGGGTACTTTCCAACCTGTCACAGTAGGACATTTGTTTCCATTTCTTTAATTTAACCTCACTCACTCACTCATCTTCGTCATAACCGCTTAATCCTGTATTCAGGGTCACGGGGAGCCTGGAGTCTATCCCAGGAGATAGGATACATGGGCAGATGGCACGGTACACCCTGGACAGGATGCCAATCCATCGCAGGGTACACAGACATATACACACTCACACACTACTATTGGGTAATTTGGGAACGCCAATTAGCCTAACGTACATGTCTTTGCACTGTGGGAGGAAACCGGACTACCCGGAGGAAACCCACCAAGCACGGGGAGAACCACTACACCATCGCGCCGCTCTTAATTTAACCTACAGTCATTTATTGAATTGAATACGAAAAAAAATAGAAGTAACACAGTACTGTATGTCCCACTACGTCTCCCCATTCCTACCCAAAATGTCACTGATGAATGAAAGACAATAAATATGAATGCTTGCTTGTTTTATGTCCTAATAGTATTCTTTGGTGATTCTGCGTCTGTACTCCTCTGGTGTGCCTTTGAGATACAGCCATCATTTGTGCGTGTTAAAAATGTTTAGCATTTAGCTCAATACTCTGCATCCAATGTTTTGCTCTTTTAAAGAGCAAAGAGACTCTGTGCAATTTAAATGTCAAAAAAAAAAAAGTACCGATACAATTAACTCACTAAGAGACCGGAGAGAGCATCTACCAGGGGTGTAACAGTGAGATATTCCGGTTTAGCAAATAAACAAACCTGAACTTCAAAGATCCTATTCAACTTCTCAGTCTTAGTAAGCTGAATTACAGTATATTATGTGGTGTGATGTACAGTACATGTGAAAGACATATTTTGCTGTACCGCTTGACTAAGCTTGCTGATTTACCAGAGCATTGTGTAAGCTGTTATTTCTCAAGGGGAGCTATTTTGGTGAAGCAATGTATTCCTCAGCATGAGTCTATGCCAGATTTGGACATGCCTTATGCCAAGAAAAGGAAAGACATCCCTTTCTTAAATGTTACATGGGAGGTCTATTGACTGAAATATTGTTCCCTGAAGAGAATGTGGAAAGGAATGAGTCTTTGGGCATTGACCTTAACGTGTTACACTGCAGAATCCCTCCTGTCTTAATATTATAGCAGACTAATTCTCCCCTGATCTCCCGACGAGGGCCTGAGTTCAGAGTTGGCAGCTTAACGAAGCAGGCTTACTGAGAAGCAAGTTAATTCTCCTTATCTCCTGCTCACCTCCTGCTCCCTTTTGGCTCTTGTCAGTTTTTTTTAGCACATACCTTAAACCACCTTCTAAAACAAAACACTGGCCAAAATGCAACTAGATTTTGCCAACCTAAATTTAAAGGTTCATTTAATTTTTTTGTTTGTCTAGAGGTTGTGGAGGAGTACTGTAATCTTACACACATAGACGTTTTTAGCCATTCTTATAGGTGGCATATAGGTGGCACGGTGGCATAGTGATTAGCACGGTCACCTACCTGCTCCAGGTTCCAGGTTGGATTCCTCATGGAGTTTGCATGATTGGTGGGTTTCCTCCAAGCACTCTGATTTCCTCTCACAATCCAAAGACATGCAGATCAGGCATTCCCAAATTGCCAGCACTGTGTGAGCGTGTATGTGTGTGCCCTGCACTGGATTGGCACCTTTTCCAGGGTGTACCCTATCTCGTGCCTTCTGGGGTCGAGCGGATAAAGCGGTATAGACAATGAGTGAGTGAGTAAATATTATACTTAATATAATGAAATTTATGAAATTTGGCTTGGGTTGAATGACTTGGAAAAAAATGACAAAATATCATAGGAATGCATTTAGTATTTCCTATTGTACAAAGACAATAAACCATGTAAATTCTCATTAAACCTTTCTTTCAGTTTTTCTTTCTTAAGGCTTAATTTCAGGCTGGATGTTTTATAGTCTTGCTCTGTGTTGCCAGATCTTGTCATTTTCTAGAATAAAGCAAAATGATCTGCCTATAAAGCTTGGTGGGGGGAAGCCAGGCTTGCTCAATATCCCAACATTTAAGAAGCACAAGTCCGGAGGCGAGACATACAGTAACGTAACTCTGATGTAACCATCACAATGCTGTATGACATGAAACAACAGAGAAAATATACACCTTGATTCACACTGGCTTATGTCTTGACTCCACTTAGGTCAGAGTTGCTGGACCAGATCCAACTACACCGCCTTCACGCTGTGCACTGAGAGGTACAGTACCTAAGATATGTCCACTTGTTACTAGCAAACTCTGCCGTGATGTGTGTCCATTTGTACTTTATATCTTGGACATGTAAGGAATAATATTTATGCTAAAATAACCGCATATGGTTATGAATGTTACCATAGCTACAGTAGATATCCTTTCCTTCTCTCACTGACAGCCTGTGTTTTATTGTGACATTGGGCAGTACCCGGACCTGTCCTGGAGAGATTCGATTCCCCCTATAAATAAAAATTATATTTTCCAGCCTTGTGTGTTTTTTTTAAGGGTCCATACTTGGAAGAAAGAAGAAAAAAAAAACACCTTTCATTACACACAAACCATTAAAGAAAGGGTGGGGGAGAAGTAATTTAACATCTGGGTACAGAAAAAGCTTTGGCACCCTCTGGTGTTAACTTTTTTTTAGCTTGATTGTCTTATAACAGGAGGATGCAACCAGGAGACTGTGGCGAGTTTAAAATATTACTTTATATAGAGGACACCACAGCGAACCAAATGTTGTCCTGGCAGATGGTGAGATCGAGGGAATAAATAGACACTGAGTATATGCAATGAATGAAAACTGAATACAAACCCCCGTCCCTGAAGCCATTTGCTATTAGTCTCAATTGATTCAGCTAAAACTGAGATATTCGGGACATCTTCGATACGTTACATTAGCACTGCTTCTGGCAAACAACAAGGAGCCCACCTCAGGAGTGGCAGATATGTAGATCAACAAAAGCTATTATCTGGTAAATTCATATTGAGACTCGATGCTGCTGCTGCGAATGTCTGCCTCCCGATGCCTCGCATCTGTTTCCCAGCTCCTGTGAGGTCATGGGTATTTGTTGAGGC
Organism: Clarias magur; assembly: GCA_013621035.1. Taxonomy (NCBI): domain Eukaryota; kingdom Metazoa; phylum Chordata; class Actinopteri; order Siluriformes; family Clariidae; genus Clarias; species Clarias magur. Next base: position 555,433 of record QNUK01000188.1, on the reverse strand, counting down.
TAATTATTATCTGTCATGGCACAGCAAGACTGCGCAGACCACTGCACTGTGTCCATCCAACGGGATTGCTGTCTGCATTTAAATGGTGGCAATGCCCTCCCCCTTTCTTTTTCTACCTCCCTGCTGTGCTGAGCAGCATTTGTTATTGCTATGCTGCACCAATCCTATCTACCGTGCCATCCATACCGTGCTTACAGATCAAACTTTTTTTTTTTTCCTCCAGGTTTCCAAGCAGCAACATTCGTCATCCTGTAAAAGGTAGGCATACAACACAAATCCTGGCTGATTGCTCACCTCATGTTGTGCTATCTCTGTTAGACCTATATTTTGGTTGTGTGCAATAATCTGTTTGTAAGGCGCCACGGGAGACCCCAATTTTCTCTCTGTGTGTGTCTTGGGAGACTAGCTTTGAGTGAAGCTTCCTTATAGGCTATCTCCTGATAATGATGCCTAAGAGAGGCACACCAAGGATTATCACATTAATTTCTCAAACTATTCATTTGGGAATGCAAAGGGGAAAGTACAACCCCAGCAGAAAGGAAACACATTTACTCCAAGTGGAGTCCCTGGGTTTATTACCTCTAATCAGCACCATCTGCAGGGCTGTACGTGGGAATGGAAAGCATTGTCATTTAGTCAATAGACCCAGGTGGGTGTAGATCTGCTGCTGCCACGCAACTAACCCATAATGCTCTAGGATACGTCTGGCACTGAAAGTAAGAGAAACAATTCTGATACAATTCATTTCAATGAGTTTCTACTGTATATAATAACAACAAAGGTGCAATTATTTAATTGCCTTAATAATGCATGAAATCTAGTAGAACATGATTCACAAACAAGCTCAGACTAACTGACCCATATCAGGATTCTTTTGTTATCTGTTAATGAATTTCTCCAGGAAGCAGCTATTAAAGCGATTAATCATGCCCTTTAAAACCTATACTGACAAGCTTGATACACATCTAAACATTCCAAATGGTCATTTTAATCATAACAGGAATGAAAGTCGTTCGATAATATTAATAATAAGATCAATAATAAATTAGTCTGGGTAATGTTTAAATGTTTTATATGAAAGCATACCATTGAAAGATCTATTGACATTACTGACATGAGCTACGTTGTTAGCAAAATGAAACATATTAGAATAGGAGGAAATACATAAGCATTATCCCACTGGATAATTACTGCAGTGATTAATATGGTAAGTTATTTAAACCTAAATGATTCAGTGTGTAGCTTCTCGTTTCTTAGTAATCATGTCCGACATGGCAACGATATTCCTTTGTTTCAGAAGTGTCAAGTTATTGCGCCGCATCACGGAAAGAAAACAACTAAGCAGATTGCTGAAACTACTAAAGTTGGATTAAGACCTGTAAAGCGCATTATTAAAGCCTGGAAGGGTATTGAACCATTATAAATAAATAGTTCAAAAAAAAAGTACAACAGTAGAGCTTATGGCTATGATTAATAGTCAAATTAAGAGTATTTCCACACGCACAAGGTGAAAAGGACTCAAGGGATTGGGACTAAACTGTTGCGTAGCCTTAAGGAAAACACTTATCAGTGAGTCTAATCAGGAGAAAGGCATTAAGAATAGACTGTGGTGCATTGGGAAAATGTCTGATAAGTCCACATTTACCCAGTTCCTGAGTGATGGGCACATCAGGGTAAGAAGAGGTAGATGAAGTCATGCACACATCATGCGTAGTACTGTACAAGACTATGGGGGCAGTGTTATGATCTGGGATTGCTCAAGGTGGTCAGGTCTACTGTAGGTTCAGCAATGTTATGTGCCCCAAAAAATGAGGTTAGCTGACCACCTGAATAAATTAAATGACCAGGTTTTCCCTTTAATGGAGTTTTTTTTCTTCATTGATGGCAGGGGCATGTTCCAAGATGCCAAGATGTTACTGAATCCTCAAGCTCATATTGTGAACGAGCAAGTTCAGGGAGCAAGAGACATTATTTTCACACATGAATTGGCCATCAAAGAGTCAAGACTTTAATCCTAATAGATGTGCTGGAGATCTTGGATAGAAATTAATGTGACTGTAAATTTTTATGACATTGCATATGCTTATTGAAATAAGGCCATAGCCATAATTAAAGCAAAAGGCAAGTCCAACAAAATATTAAGTGTGTGACTCCTTTTTTTGGCACAGCAGTATATATATAAAAGCTGTGTTATACCAGAGCTTTTAATTTTGCAGAATACCAGAACACACTGTTGTAAGAGTAAAAATAATCTTTTTTTCTCTTTATAATCTCTACTACACTCAATTATCCCAGTGTTCTACTAGTGCTTGAAAAATATCAAGGTAGAAAGTTTTCTCAGTACATCAGAGCCACGATCGGGTTGCCTGCTTTACATCTGAAATGTTGGCCTCCCAGGAACTCCTTTTGTTGATTTTCAAATCAGTCATTTCTCTCACTGAATGTACACAGGAATGACACCATCTCTGTCTCAGTTTTCACCATTGACATTTAAGTGATGTTTTATCAGATAACTAGGTAATAAAGTCCATATTTCTAATACACATTTATTGAAACTAATTTGACATTTTGTACTTTATTACATAGGATAATGAAAGCAAATCTTTAAATTGCAATGTAGCCACCGGCCCCTTTCTTCTTGCATTAAACAGCCGGATTTAGCAGGTGGGAAACTATTCTGCTTTCAGGTCACAGTGTTAACGGCCTCTTCCTGGTGTTCACTCAGATTAAGTTTATATTATGACACAGTTTCACAAAGATTTACATAGAGTTCCCCGGGAGAGTTTGCTGAGAGCGTTTTTACTGAAGTACTGTAGTGGAAATTCAGGGCACTGTAATGTAATATTGACTGGCACAATGTCTGTTTTTAGGTATAAAGGGATTTATAAGTTTGATATTGCTATGGGTACAAAACAGCGACCGTGACAAGTGTCCATAGGGTTCGAGCATTATTTTAGTACCTCATCTATCGTCATCGGCTAAATCACACACACCTTGCATTCTATATTTTTAATTATTAAGCAGTAAACTTCTTTAAACAATTGCCAACCTGCCAAACATTCTGCCTTTATAGAGAAGACAGTTTTTTATTCATTTCATTAGTTTCATTACTCTCTTAACGACCATGGGACTTTAATACTTAAATTTCGCAGCTGATTCCTGTTGTTGGTTTACATCTTACATCAGTAGGAAAAACTACAAGAAAATCTGCTGTTGTAGCATGATGTTATTTGTTCATAGAAGTTAGTAAGAAACACCATTATTATTGTACTGGTTAGTGCAAAGGTGGTGGAGGGGCCTCGCACCTCCAGGGTCAAGGGTTCGATTCCTGCCTCAGGTGTGTAAGTGGAGCATTTTCTCCCCATGCTTTCTTCAGGATACCTCTCACAATCTAAAGACATAGTGGGCTATTTGGTGTTCTCAAATTGCCCATATTGTTTGAATGAGTGATGAGTGTGTGTGCATGTGTGCCCTGGCTACTTCCTGAAGTTTCCTGGCCTAGGCTCCAGGCTTCCCATGACCCTGTACAGGACACGCAGTATAGAAAATTAATGAATAAATGGTTCCTCAAATATAATAACATAGAATTGAAAGGGTGCCATTTTATTTTTTCTTAATGTATCATTTTACACCTCACAAATGTTGTTTGTCTGCTGGAGCCCAGCATGTTTTATGTGCCAACCACGTCTATGGTCTCATTTCTTTCTAAAGAAATACTTTTAACATGTCATGAATGAATAAATATGAGAAGCCCTGTGAATTTATTTTGCTGCACATATTGAAAAATCTGCTAGGTCACAGTGATATGTCAGGGAAGACACAATGCTCTTGCTCATTTGTGGAAGCACTGAGGAGTGTACTGTACCATACCCTCTCTAAATAACCTCCTAGACTGATTGTTTTATTCTCACTTTCTATAAATTGTTCTTCCTTTCTATGCTGTTGCCATGGCACCAATATCTATAGCAGCAAATTATCTGTACTGATGATAAAATTCACTTTGATTTGTTTTTGTTTCTTTTTTACCCACTGTTCACCAAATTAATCATGTTTCGATGGGATTCGTTTATATTTTATTGAAAGGCTTTTAGTGTCTTTTTTAAACTAGTTTTCTGACAACAGTTGAGTTTGATTGCATTCACTCCTTCATTAAAAGTAGTTCTTTCTTACAACTTAATTCTTTTACAATTCAATTAAGCTGTCCAAATTTTTATTTAAGTCAGATTGATTGTCTTTAATTCTATATTAGATCTTGGTTGCTGTCCCAAAGTACATCTATCCAGCCACTGTCTATATCATTTACCTTGTTTAAGGTTGGGGCGGGAAGACTAAAGCCCAGGGAACTTAGAGCTCAAGGCACAAATATGTTGTGGGAATACTGGAAAGCATTTCGATGTGTATAACTATATATACTGTAATGAGAGACACAGAGTGTGAGGTGAAAACAGGTTTGCCACAGTTCAGGTGGTTGATTATTAATAAGATACTATCTAATTACTTTTGTGTTCACCATTCAATAATGCAATACTAATTAAATAATTTTCAGTAAAACAATGCTTTTATAATGATGCATTAAAATATGCAGTGTATATATATGGCTGTAGCTTTCGAATATTTTAGTAATCAAGTACTCTCACTCACTCATCATCTATACCGCTTAATCCTGTATTCAGGGTCACGGGGGCCTGGAGTTTATCCCAGGGGCAGGGTATGGCAGGGTACACCCTGGACAGGGTGCTAATCCATCGCAGGACACAGACACACACACATACACTCACTCACATACATTACATTACATTTAATGTTACACCAAACAAATAATATATGATATATAATGACACTCGACGGGGGCGAATACTAACGGCATTACTGCTGTAAAGTAAAAAAAAAACAAACAAAAAAAACAAATAAACCTGCACTTTACCTTTGAAAAGAATCACAACAGAGCAGGGGGTGGGCAAAGGCGAGAGAGAGTGTGTGTGTGTGTGTGTCGGTGTCAAATTACACGTGCGCACACACGTAGGACTAACAACACGCTGAAACAGAGAGGGAGATGTTGATTATACCAGTAAGAGATGAGCACTAAGACCCAGCAGGGGAGACGATTACCCACAATAACCCGCAAGAGAGAGAAAAATCATTGGCTCAGTTGTGATCACGTGATGCTCGGTGTCAAAATAAGAAGAGCATGCATGATGCATGATACTCAGTACTCGTAAACCAAGACCTGCTCGTTTTTCAAGTCAAAATTTATTAAAAATCTTTGCTCGTCTTGCGGAACGCTCGCAAACCATGTTTCATATATAAAGCTGGAAACAAAAATGAGTGCACCCTACTTGAACATGTCAAAACTGTGCCCAAAGTGTCAATATTTTGTGTGAGCACCATTGACCTCTAGTACAACATGGAATTCACCACAGCTACACATGTTGCTGCTGGGATCCTCTTCCACTCCTCCATAATGATTTCACGGAACTGCTGGCTGTTAGACACGTGGTGCTTCGCTACCTTCCGCTTGAGGATGCCCCAGAGGTGCTCAAATAGGGTTCAGATCTGGAGACATACTTGGCCACTGACAAACACATGAACAAGATGAATAGAACATGTGACATTGCAGAATTAATGATATACAGCTGTTATCACTTAGGGTGTACTCACTTTTGTTGCCAGCTATTATGACAATTTGGTTTCTTCAGTTATTTTCAGAGGACAGTACAGTAAATGTATTCTTTTATACATGCTGCACATTGACTACTCTAAAATCTGTCCAAGTTTTATTTTTGTAGTATCATCCTTTGAGAAGATATACTAGAGAATAAATACTGTACCTTAATGAACAAACCAGTGGCAACAGTGTGGCACAGAAAAATTCCCCGAGGTTGCACGTTTAAGAAACCTTGAGAGGAACTAAACTCACATGGAAACCTTCCTTATTTGGGTGATACTGTACAGCATGATCATATATACAACCCTTCTACAGTATAACAGTATGCCGTATGTTCAAAAGTGCACTTGTTTAGAAAGTGACTCTAAGGTTTCATCAAACCTGCAACATGACGGAGCAGAAACAGACACAACATGCAAAAAAACAAAGGACAAATCAAACTCTTACTGTACACTTTATATGTCTAGTTTATTTTCTTATGACTACATGAACCTGTTTATTCTTTTCATCATTCCAGTATAGAGGAACATTACAACACTGCCTGGACAAAAAGGTCACACACTGAGATTTTATTCAATCAGTTTTAACTTTGATTAAACACACACACTGTGGTGTCCAGTTCATGTATGAAAATGATTCCTCATGCTCCAAGAACCACTATTTCACACTCTGAGTCCTGGAACACGGCTGTGCCATCGGGGAAGATGCTGGATGGAAATTGAAATGCATTAATTATAACTACTAAACATGGGTCTTGTTTTTGCTGTTGATTTTTTTTACTTTGCAAGTGTTTAAGTGATCTCGGTTCATGATTATTATTATTTTTTTCATCAAGGTTCAGCACTGCTTTTCTGGGTTTTAATAATGTATTGAAAGGTTCTTAACCCAGGTCCAGGAATTTCAAATTTGCTTAGTTGTTTTCTTTGCTTGATGCAGCCCAATAATTTGACACTTTTGAAATGGTGACTTTTTTTTTTTTTTGTCAACCAGAAGTCTGAATTATAGAGGTTACGGTTAATTGAGGGAGACTTTGGTACAAACCATGTTAATGTCATGACTGTAGTTCAATATTATCTTAGTGGTTTCTCGTCTTCTCGTCTTAGTGGTTTCTAAGTGGATCCATTTTCAATTTTGACAAGCGTACCATATGGGGCAGTTCTCAGAAGCAGTCTTAATGAACAACCAGAAGTAGATCATCATCTATGTCCAGTGCAATTGCTCCTAGTCTACAACTGACTAAAGCTATTGGTGGCCCTGAAGCCTGGCTAATTTCATGTGTTTTAGAATTGAGTCATCTAAAGCCAGAGCTTTTTTATGCTTTTCTATGGGTGCTTCACTGAGCAGAGCAAAGATTTTTGGACATTTTTGGAGTGGTGGCTCTGTGGGCAGGCCTCAGTATTAACTTTGTCTGTGCAATTATGCCGCAGAGCGATTACCCATTCTCCCCACCTCCACCGATGGTGAGGGAGTTTGGGAATTACTATTTCTGCCAAAGGCATCCAGACTTTCCTCTAAAGAAACCACACTGCTTTCACTCTCACTAACCCTGTCTAAAGGCTGAATGCTACAATCTTCTCCATCTGAGCGGAATTCATGCATCACAAAAAGTTATTACTAACTATGAATGAAGAATGACTAAATATCAAATCTACACCCTGGATGAGCTGAAATATGTCCCATATTATGTTCTTTAGTTTGGAATGGGTTGATATTATTTCAAACAGGCCTGGCATAAATGGCTACTGTCATTCTCTTAACTAATGCTTTGATCTTTATTAATACTGCAAATCAGGATATTAATTAACATGATTAATTAGCAAGATGTAAATTTTATCGATTGCATTTTTTAAAGAAGAAACTAATCTCAAAATATGTAAACTAAAAAATATAACAAATGACATTTTTTCCCAAGTAATTGAAAATATAGAATCACTCAATGTTGAGGAAATCAATTAATTTTCACTTCTACAATAAATATCATGCAATTAGAAGAGAGTGGAAAAGACGTTGTGGGTTTCCAACTGTTTTAAAGTTTTGGTGCATGCATAATCAAAATGGAAAGTGTAGAACAGAAAAGCATACAGGTGAACTAAGGAAGACATCAAAGTGTAGAATGAAAATGGAAAATGCACAACAAACAAATGAAATGAAAACTGACAGAAAAAATAGCAAATATTTGTGACAGAACTTTAAGAAATCTGCAAAATGAAATGGAATTTAAGTGTAGAAAAGCAAAATGAGAACCAGCATGGGCACATAAACAGAAGAAAACAATTGTCTTAAATAATGAAATCATGAAATGTGAAACTCTAAGTGAAGATTATATTCAGTGATTAATCACAAATCTATGTTAGCCAGGGGAAAGCCTGGACCTTTTGCCTGGTGGTGTTCTAATGAAACACATAAAGATGAATACCTGAGAAAAAAAAAAACCCTCACTCATTTAAAATAAGGTTGCATGTCAGTTAAAGGATCAGTGGAGATGACATTCATTATCTCAACAGTCAATGCACAGGCGTACAATTAAATTTTGGACATTTCGTTAATAGAAAACAGAGTTGGTTATGAAGTCATTTTTAGGGTGATAATGCATCTTAACACAGAGCAAAGAGTGTTTTTTTTCAGACATCAACTCAATTACACGGCCAGCAAACAGTCCAGATCACAATTGAATTGAAAATGTATGGTGGAAATTAAAAACACAAGTCCTTGACAAGTCTCTATTCTCAACATCTAATCTGTCAACTGTTATTTGAAAAAACTGAAACCAGGTTGATGGAGAATATTGTTTTTCCAATAGTAAAGCCTATGCTTCTCATACAGTAAGTCAGGAGGTAATAAAAGCCCAAGGAGGAGCAATCTAATGCAAATGAAGATCTTTAAGGCCTACCAACACTGTGGCTGCAAGTTAAAAGCAAACGCTTCAGTTTATTCATTTCAATAGGTATTTGCATGAATCATGTACATGATGGGGACACATTTCAAAATATTTACAGTATACTGTATGGTAAATACCGGAGCTTTACATTAAAATCGAATCTCAATATTGCAAACAGTTAGGTGTAAACATGGATGCAGACTTCATTCAAATGCAGCTGCATCTTTCAAGCTTGTGCAAAGCCTTCTTTCTAAAAAAAGAAAAAGAAAAAAAAAAACTCCTATGAACAGCTCGTGCACTCGATCAACACAGGATGAAAAGAATCTAAGAAGCTTCCATAAGCTGATAGAATCATAGTTTTATTAAGCCTATGCTTTATGTATTTTTTACATTTTTTTTTTCACAAAAAGATTATTTAGAGCAACCAGCTGATTGAACACTGTACTAAAATGTCCAGCCTATGCACCACATTTGTGTAATCTCTTACTAACAGACCCAGGTTTTAAAAATGAAACAAGAGCTTAATCTTCTCCTACACCTTGCCACATGCCAGTTCTGATTGCTCATTTCAGCTGGTTAGTCTCTTGGCCTATGAATTTCATTTATATAATCGCCCCGATTGTAAGCATTCCATTTGCATCAACAATCATGTTAGAAAAAAAACAAAAAACAAAAAAAACAAGGTGGGTTAAAGAAAAGATATTATAAAAGGTGATTGTTTCAGTCTTTTAATATAATATTTGCTTTTTATATTATAATATTTTCTTCACATTATTATTAGTATTTTATTTATTTATTTATTTATTTATTTTTATTATTATTATTATTATTATTTTATATACATTTGTCATAGCATATATATATATATATATATATATATATATATATATATATATATATATATAAAAACATTCCAAATAAACAATATTTAATCCGCTAAATTAGGTGCACCGTAGCACAAATTGTAATGGATTTTTTTTCCTACTGTTTTATGTCAGCAATAAAATTTCATGTCAGTTTCCCAAGAAAAAATAGAAAACCAGAAAAGGGGGGGGGGCACTGTAAACGATTCCCAGAAGAAAAATGAGATACTCCACTGGTTTTTATTCTACATAATGTGTCATCCTTCCATGTCTCAAATACACTTCTGGTGCAGTGCTTTCCCCTTCAGTTGTGGTTTTTATAGGTTTTTCTTGACACGTTATTAAAGCGTAATCCACAAGTAATTCTCTGAGCTCCCACTTGAATCCCCTTTTTAAATAATGTCTCTTGCCTGTGTTTTTTTTTTTTTTTTTTGTGCATGAAGCCCACAGCATCAATTCAGAGAAGGAATGTGAGGAAATCAAAGCTATTCTCTACAAAGGGAATAACACATCAGGGCACTAGGAACAGAAAGTCATCTGATAATAGTCCTGTCTCAGAGAGGAAGTCCAACATGCACTATGTATGAGCAAAAACCTGATGAAAGCTTTTTTTTTTTCCTAAAGAAACATTTATTTGTACGTGATGGGGGCTAGCCTGTTGGGGGGGGGGGATTAGGGGGGTTAGGGGGGCAGAGTTGCAAGACGATGATTGAACATGATTGAAACCACTTTATTAGGGGTGATGTTCAGAAGGATGTATGAAAACTACATAAATCCTTCATCACTGATATCACCCACACAAATATTTAGGGCTTATATCAACATGAAACAGCTGTCATAATGACTTTGACATAAAACCTGAGTGAAGTTGTAACGATTTCTGTTTCAAATTAAATAAGGAACCTTTGTTCATACAGTATAGCACTTTTCTAAACCTTAGGTACAAAGGTCCTCAGTTCTAAATAATTCATAATCCTTTGCATGTCTTATTAAAACTGGGAGTTGTAAAGAAAAACTGGCATTTACCCAGCCACGGTAAAGCCCACTGCAGTCATTTCTGTGAACACTCAGCTAATAAACCACCTGATCCTGGGAAATCTACAGAAGAGACGCATCTGTCTGTGGGAACTGAACACCACTTGCACATTGCAAGAAGTCAGCTGGGAGTCAAATCCCCCATACAGTCCTGACCTCACTTTATGCTGTCACATGTTGGGCCATTAAGGGAGTATGCTGATCATGACTCCAGCATACTGAGAAAACTTTCTTTCTTCATGGTATCCAAGCACTAGTGAAACACTGGGATAAGTACATTAGTGTATCAGCAGATTTTTATGAAGAAATAGTAAGTGTTGTTGTTTTTTCTCTCTCTCTCATAACTGTGGTCTGTAATTCGGCATAATCAAAAGTCCCAGGTTGACTTTAACAATAAAACAAACAACAATAGTATGATGCAATATAATTAATTAATCTTCTATACCACTTATCCTGTATACAAGGGTGGGGAGGCTTTGAGCCCAGGAGACTCACACAGTCTATAGGCAATTTGGGAACACCAATTAACCTAAGCTGCTTGTCTTTGGACTGTAGGAGGAAACCAGAATTGTTGTTTTTAGTATTTCATCTGCTCCCATTTTATCCGGACTTGGGACCAGCACTTCATCTAGTAGCTGGGGTTTGGGCTTTGGCTGGGAATCGAACCTGTGCCTTCCTCATGGTAGGCGAGAAACCTACCACTGAGCCACCAATGTACCAGAAGGAAAACCAGAATAGACAGTGGAAACCCACCAAGCACAGGGAACCCATAAACCCAACACACACACACACACACACACACACACACACACACACACACAGACCAGTAGCAGAAATCGAACCCACAGTGCTAACCACTATTCCACTGTGCAGCTGCAATATAATACAATTCAATTAAATATGTATACAAATTATAAGAAGAAAAAGGTACTACTACTATTACTACTACTACTACTACTACTACTACTACTATGAGCTATTAAAGCCAGTTTGTAAAAATGGGTTTAAGGCATACATTAAAGATGGTAAATCTGATCACGTAATATCGTTAAGTACAGAATATTACAGAGAATAGCAGCACAGACAGCAAACACACAGTCCCTTTTCAATTTGGCTTAGTCTCTGAGATAACCATAACCCAATTGTTGGAACACCTAAGAGACTCTGCATTATAAAATGGAGATGGCAATTTGGAAAAAACTTTTTGTGTAATGTCTGGTACTTGAGTACCAGCAATTTATAACAAATCTAAAATAATGCCTGTAAGCAGTGAGTAAGGCAAGGATTGAGGTGCTTTCTGTGCTTCCTGTGTTTTCAGGAGAAGACCAGCTGCTGCCATTTGGACTTATGGGGGATGAGGGAGAGATAGCGGCTAAGGGAGCAAATAAATGCAAAAATCCAGGCATAACTATATAAATATGTACCATAGACAGACAGACAGAAAGGCAGACAGACAGACAGACACATGACTCACTGACTGACAGTCTGACTCACTTACTCACAAATGGAAATATATTGTTCCAAGTTACTGTTCACAATTATAAAAACATACAACAACAAAGAATGTGTGCAAGGTTATTACAAGGGGATGATTATATGTAAAGTTATGCAGAAAAACTATTATTTACAAAAGAGAGGACATACATACAGTACATACATACATACACACATATGTAATAAATACTATGATACAATGTAAATTATTAAGCTAGGTGGATAATCTAATCAGTGGTTAAGGCATTGGACTACGGTTCGGAAGGTCCCAGGTTCAAGTCCCACCACCAAGTTGTCCCTGTTGGGCCCTTGAGCAAGGCCCTTAACCCCAACTGCTCAGATGTATAATGAGATTTTAAAAAAATGTAAGTTGCTCTGGATAAGGGCGTCTGCCAAATGCCTAGATGTACAAGAAGGATGCTTTCATGAGATAGACAGTAGTTTATTAAATTCACAGTGTCCTATATAACTGAACATTAACAAAAATAATAAATGTACATGATCATATTAGAGCAATAAGGTGAATAAATAAAGTGTACATTAAGGAGCATGCTTAGAGTGTGACAATAAATTACACACACACACACACACACACACACACACACACACACACACACACACACACACACACACACACAAAAGTACATGACCATACTGTAGGTATAGTAATGTTGTCAGATCCCTCTTCTGACACAAAGGAGAGTTAATGTACAGTGTAATGGCACTTGGCAGGAAAAAAATAGCATTCTTTGTCATAGCTGGACTGAAGAATTGTCTCATTGAATAAGAAGAACATGAGAAGATAAATGATGGCATCATGGACTCCAATTTGACAGTGATGGGTAAACTGTAGTGAAAGATGCTAACTTGAGGTCTGACATGGGCCAAAACTAGACTCTCCAGAGCCTTCCTTATGTGAGATGCACTGTAAAGGCAACTATTCTGTAGTCATTAAGGGTGGATGGAGATGACTTCTTGGGGACCGGAACAAGGCAAGAAGCACAAGAACCCTTGAGTTGCAGTGTAAAAGACTTAATTTACCCATAATGCTTATGGCTGTTGAGGGCAAATAATCATCCCAAATTGGAAAAAAAAATTGTGTAGTCACAGTAAACATCTGTGCAGATCTTGTATGAACAAACCATTCCATAAAGTCTTCTCAAGCAAACCCCAAATACTTTCGATGGGGGCCAATTCATGTGTGAAAATTATTTTCCATTCCTCAGCTGACTTAATTGTATTACTACATAATTTTGCTGAGTCTAGACATGACCAATTGAAGCAACCTTTCTTTATGCACTCTTTTTCTTACCAAGGCATGTCCATTTGATTATTGATTTTTAATAATTAAATTCAAGTAATCCAGACCAAAATTACCTTTTCCATTTCTCTAAAAATCATTCCTGATGCTCTCTAGCACAAATCATTTCTCTCTGATAAGCTTCACTAACAGGTAGACTGCTGTTTTTGCCACAATCATTTTAGTTCCTTTGGGTGCTATGGGTTGTGAGGGTCACTCTTTTAAGTTAGATACGTGAATTCCAGTTTGGTTAAATTACTCACAAATCCACAAAAGCTGTCCACTGATAAATGAGCAAAGAATGAGGAACTGGGCATGGCATGATGATGGGAGGGGTGAATGAGATTACACCTACAGCTGCTAGCTAAACAGGATATTTTTCCCCTATATGTTCTTTGCCTACCATGACATATTTTTAGACACTTTACCAGAAGTATACAAATTCAATACTCAAGTAAAAGTACTTACCTAAGAATGTACTTCACTACCAGTAGAATTTACTCTTCCATTTTTTACTTTAGTTGTGCTCTAATCTATAGATTTCCGTCTGGAAATCTTTTCCTCCGTGTTACTGATAAACAGTATTTTAAACACAGTTGATGTTGTTGATAACATATTTGTCTAGTAATAGTATGAGGCTAGTAGATTTGACATTTATAAAACGAATGGAGAGCAGCATTGTTGGTGTATTTAATTACGACCCTGTATAACGCAAGTAGTCGACACAATATAATATGGGAATACTTAGAAGCATATAGAATACAATAAGAATAAAGAACATGCCAAAAGACTGTAATTACTGTATATTCTTGTTATTAAAAGATGTTAATATTGGCAGGAACCAAACTGTTTTGCTCAGTATGTTAGCTAGCAGGATTACTCCACAGCCCAAAGACCATGTGGGATTGCCCAGGTAACTGTCAATCATTTTGGTATGCTAAGTAATCTGCACTTTCATAATGACCTGCCAGTCATTTCTGTAAACTTGGACTGCTCGGACTGTTTTGTTCCTGTACTTTACACATGGGCTGTAACTCTGCCATGACAATAAGCAGCCATAGAGGTATAACAGCAGGAGCCAACTCATCAATCAATCAATCAATCAATCAATCAATCAAACAATAAATCAATCAATGAAGGAATAAATAAATAATTGAATGAATTGTTCTTAGCAGCCCTCCTTGCAAAAATTTAACCCTTTAATTCAGTAGTATAGTCATCAATCTCTCATATAAAATGTACATGTAGATGTTTAGAAAATTATTTAGCCTGTTATGTGTTTATTTTTGATGTAGTGTCACATGCATGAAAGGGTAGGAGGGAGTCTGAGTGTAGAGGTGTGGATATGTGCGGAAATGGTGGAACATATGGTATGGTGGACATATACTGTGGCAGCTTGAGTCAAAGAAATGGAAACATTTGTCAATGGTTAGAGTGGTTGCTTCTAGGTGAAAGAGTGGCAAATTGTAGTGCTTCCCAGAGTGTCAGAATTTGTGAAGTAGAGCACACCTGAGTTGCATGCACAGACCAGTTCTGGTGGCCTTTTATAGCTGTGCGACAGCTGCCAATGGTGAGGTGAAATAGCCTGCCAGCTGAGGAGAGTTTCATGGCCCAGGTCATTTTCTGTGCTCTGTGCTGCTGGCCATGGTGCTGAATACGCACTGTGTTTTACCTTTTCCTGATGAGTGAGGAGTGGCATGATGTGTGTGCTGGCTCTAAGTCTGCTGTCACAGGGGCATTGAAGTCAAACCGGGACCTTTAAGTCTAAGAATAGCTTTTATCCTGAAGTCTGAAAATAAGAGAGCACAGATATGAAAGTAAAAACTGCTGTGATCCCTTGAGGATCGACTCCACAAGACCTCTGAGGGTGTGCTTTGATATCTAGTACCAGGACATTAGCAGTAGATTCTTTAAGTGCTATGTATTGCAAGGTGGGACCTCCATGGATCAGACTTGTACATTCTGTTGGTGCTCAGTCGGACTGAGATCTGTGGGAATTCGGAGGCCAAATCTACAGATTTAAACCTTTTTGCTTGTTAAGCTCCATACACAGCTTGCTTTGATGAACTGTGTGTTCCGATCCATTTCGATCATAGCAGCTATTTGAGCCTTTGAGCCAATCTTGTTACCAATTTATATAACTAATAATCATAATAAGTTCAATGTTATAGCTGATCATTATATTTAAATAATTTGTCTTTTGTTCTAAATGGCGTTTTTCAGATAGTTTAAAAAAAAAATTCCTACCAGGTAGGACAACGTCTGATCAATTCATTTTTATGTAGGCTTGACCAGTCCATATATCTCAGTATATTAATCCATTAGAACCTCAACATATTAACCAATATACAGTGTTCCCTCTAAATTTAGCCTTTAGCAGTATTATGTTTATTATTATTATTATTATTATTATTATTATTATTACCAGTAGTAGTAGTATTTAGTTGGTTTAGAGTTAAGGCTCTGCCCACAGCAACAATCCTTTGCCAACATTCCCACAGTTTCATACATTAGTATTCACGCTTTCATTTAACTGGATAGATTAAGTCAGTTCAATGCATAGCCATGCTTCATGCTCTGTGCATTATGTTTGATGTAATGAATGCATATG
Source organism: Clarias magur (assembly GCA_013621035.1). NCBI lineage: Eukaryota > Metazoa > Chordata > Actinopteri > Siluriformes > Clariidae > Clarias > Clarias magur. Next base: position 539,587 of record QNUK01000188.1, on the reverse strand, counting down.
CATAAGGTTTAATGTAATAAAAACAATCTCACACTCACACTCTCTGAATCACTCAATGACTGCAAATCCACAGGACCGTCATCTCATGGGAACAGGGGAGGTTGGTAACTGAGGATGCACTGAAGGTGCTGGCTTAATCAAATGTCTCAGTTACTTTTGTACATTGTACTTTTGAATACTTGACCAAGTATCATTTGATTGCTTCCTTTTTTTTAGTTTGTTCATTCCACTTGTCCATTGGTGGGGATGATAGCCAGGTGATACTTATCATCACCTTCAGCTTCTCCATGATGTCTTTCCACACATGAGAGGTGAATTGTGTTCCTCAGTCACTCACAATATCTTCCAGTTAGCCAAAGTATTGGCAGATATAATTAAGCATGCGTTGTGAAATTTAAAAGGCTATGTTTACCTTTGGTAGTTGTATGATGCAGCACAACTACAGATCAATAATTACCCAGACAGCAGTTTTCCCTTGGAAGGTTGGAAGATCAGTCATGAAGGCTGCAGTTCACCATGATCCAGTGCTGCGGCTCCACATGTACAGCAGAAGCAGGAGGCTTAGACAGAATTCATATTTCAATAAACAGGCCAAATATTTAAATGAAGACAGTTGGAACTGTATAGAACAAACCAGTAGAACTACAGTTGATTCCTGTCAGATCTGTCCATAGATTTGTCCAACTGCTGCTCACTGGATATTTATTTTTGTTTCATACCATTCTGTGTAAGCTATAAAAGAAGTGTGCAAAACCCAAATTAGAAGTTCTGAATTTCTGAAAATAGCATGTACTGTATGCATTAATCGTAACCAGAACTCTTTTTTTTATTCTGAATCTCTTACTTTTGTTCACTGTTAACTGATAAAATTTTACTTACTATTAGTTTTACATTACTATTTTACTTTTGTTTATCTTAAGGTAAAACAATTAATAGCCATATCAGTTATTATTTCATTTTATGTTAAGCTTATGTAATTACTTAGACTGCGCAAACCTCTTAGGGATTTTTCTTTGTTCGAGAGATCGCCATCTTTAATTAGGTGCTTCCATAATCTTGCAGTTTTTGTATATTTAGCAATACGTACAGTATACTATAGAGGTGCCCATAGCACGGAATAAATGCATCTTCCATATCTGACAAAAAAAAATCTCAAAGCAAAAATTTACTACTATTATACTACTACTATGCTAGGAGTATGAACTACTAGGGGTATGATCATACCCCTGTAATAGCTTTATTACTACAGCACTGGATACTGTTATGACAAAGGCCAAGATTTTCAAGCTGGTTTCTCATGTACACTGTGTAGGGAGCAACTCATGGAATATTTACACAAACAAAGCCAGGGGTCTGAGGTAGGCTAGGGCCCTGTGGTTGGTACAACATTCAAAGGAAAATAAGGAAAGGCCCAGAGGATTTATACAGCACTGGAGCATTGTCTCTGAAAAACAGGAACACTGCTGGGGAAGAAACACCTTGATTTAAAATTCAGTTACAATCTCAGTCAGTGCAAAGGCAACCAGCACCCACGAACAGAATGAGAAACAGAGGGGAGCTGGGAAAACTCACAGCTATAAAATTTCAATTACAGTCATTTACTCAGCATAAATCTTACGATTTGCTAGGTTTGGAACGCTGTAAAAAGACGATGGGGATTAGATATGTTGATGCGTTTTGTGCACTTGAACTGGTGACTTTGTATACTGAAATCAAAACTGCATATTGCCAGAAAGCACGCTCATGCATATCATTGCATTTTATTTGTTTCCCCACACTGCTCAGCTGCCACAGTGGTGGTGAAATATGATTGCAATATTTTTATTACAGTGTTATTTTTGTTTTGTGTTGCTTCTTTTTAAAAACATAAACACTGTTACCTTAACACACATTTGCTCCTGGTGAATTTCTTGAAAAGTTTTATTAAGATTGTCTTGAACTGCATAATAGATTAAGGAGAGTGTGCAGATTCATGTCTGGTTTAAAGCATTGATTTACTATTTATTTATTTATTTATTTAGTCATAAACGTAGTGGGTTTATCATGGGAAATACATCCACCTGAAGAAAAACTGTAGATGAATGTTAATGCGCATACTGTAGTGAAACTAGGAACAGAGTTTATGGTGAGTAGGAAAATAATATCACTCCATGAGTAGCAATAAAACATTTGGGGAAATTCATTTATGACTAAATGAAATTAAAAACAGAAATAAAAGACAAAACAGAAAAGAAACTTTAATACTTCATTTTTACCAAAAGAAAAGGTATTATTTTCCATCTACTAAATTAACAATAGTTTCAAAAGTCAAGGATTTTTCTGAGTACAATAATTAATCCAAATTTACCCAGTGAACAGAAGAAAGGCGCAAGTCAAGGAAACCTTTAATAAACATTGTGAACAAAAACAGGAACAGCGGCTGATGGCCACACATAGAATCACTTAAATGAAATATGAATAGCATAGCACTGTTATATAAAATGACATGAATTTAACATATATTAGTATATAATGAATTGCTTTACAGAAGCCACTTTGCTAACCTATTCAAAGGCCTGCCAATTTTATTGTTTTATGTCAATCTGTATACTCTGTGGTCACAATGGAAAGAATAACCCGTTAAATACCATACAACTAAATGTGGTATCAACTTTGACATTACCTTGCATATTGTCAGTTGTCTTTTATATACCACCGCTCTAGCTCTTTAACACAGAAATGAGACACCTGCGGTTAAAACACAATGTTACATACATGGACTGGAGGCAGACTGAATTACAATTACCAAGCTTTTTTTTCACCTGCAGTGCAGAGCTGCATCACATCAATGAAAACAGACACTTAATCACATTATATACAAGGACATGAGTCTTTACTCATACAACTTGGATATTTGTGAATATATACATTGTAATATTTATTTTGTACTACATTTATAATAATTATGAAGAAATAAAGTCAGGTAGAATTTAACAAACTTAAAGCTTAAGTCTATTTAATGTCAAATCTATTTATTGATAAATAGTAACTTTTTTCAAAACCTCACTCCTAAATTAAAATTCTAAAATTTTGTGAAATTAGATTAAATCTGAGTAACTCTATTCTGCAAAGACAGTAATACTTTCTTGCCATTTTTCATAATGCAAAAAGAAAGAAAATTATGGGAAATACTTAAATCTATTCTCATACCCCTGCATTAAAAAAAATTATTTAGTTAAAAATAATTTAAAATGACGTTAGAATCTTTTAAACAGACAGTGGTACTTTAATACATTAATATATTTATATATTATTGATAACATGCCTTCACAAAAAAAAACATCTAGAAATGCGGTTGTCAGGCGTCGCTGCCGTAGAGGCAATCAGTATGGACACAATACACGTGGTGGCATGTCTATTTAAGGGTTCTGATACCTGTGCATTTCGTGCAATCATTAGGTCACACCAGTAAAGGTATCAGGGCCAAAGACAAAGCACACTTTCAAGATAAGGGACAAAGTCAAAAGACCCAGCCCTATTCCTTACAACAAGCTGGCGAGACAGAGAGAAAAAAGGAGCGGCATGCAGTGCAATTGCTCTGGATTTAAGTATTGAAACACAAGACATCTAAATCCTCGGTAGGGGCGACCTCACAGAGAGGATATAAGTTTTTTAAGCACCTCGAGCAAATATTTGGCCAGCTCAAGGCGCACATCACTCCAATGTCCCTTGACTCACTTCCGGGTTTCTTTCTGCCCTTGGTAGCTACTCACGGCCGACTCGTGTTGAGTAATTCCGCCTGGTTTGCGTGACCAAATCGTCAGTGATGTGAGACTGGACTGTTTTGGATCGGGAGAGGTCTGAGAAGGCCAGTGGGAGGCTTGTTACTGGGCTTATGTTTGGATCAATAGTCACAGCCGGTCACAAAGCAATGGGTGTTCTCTCTCATGGTCACATCTCAGAAATTTTGTTGGACTAGAGCTGGCATGCATGCCCCACCAGAGTGGCAGGCTAGCCTTGAGCTGTGCCCCCAATCTAGAACATGAGAACATTTTGCATCAGGGATAAAGAGCTTGCCAGGTGATGTCTCCATTGGGTACATTTACCTGTGTCTCAATATCCAGCAGCACTGGCCCCACAAAGCATTGAGGTGGCAAGAGAGTGGTCTCATGCCTGATCCAGTACTGGAGAAAACTGACAAAAGTGCATCAGGATTAGTTTTCTTAGAGAAAAGGACAATAGGACAAAGAGAAATTAAATTGGCAGAAGAACCAAGACCATCATGCTTGTTGAGAGTTTAGGCATTTGGCTGTTCTGAGTTAGTCTAAGTCCTTTAAGTTCTTTTGGTCATTTGAGACATAGAGTGGAATCTGGGTTCCTTTAAGCCAATGTCCCCACTCCTCCAATGAGTAGTTTATCTCAGTGTCAGTGAAAGGGTGTAACTTGTTATCTGCAGAAAATGTTTGACATAGCTTTGCCTCAACTCTGAATCTGAAGCATCGACCACAAAATTGACCCGGCTGTGTGAGAATGGGAGCAGAGGTTTTATATTTTTTTTACTGCATGAAGAACTGATTCCAAAGGATGAACACTAGGTCAAGGTAATGAGTGGGGTGGCTATGGAGCTATAGTCTCAGATAAACCACCTGTAAAACTTTGCAAAGCACAGGAAATGCTAACGACCCTTTTGGATAGTTGGAGCTAGCCAGTCAGTCACTATGTTCAGCTTGGCAGGGTACATTTAGATTTTAGTTGGTGCAATGATGAAGCCAAGAATGGAGGCCATGCTCCAGTGGAACTTGCATTTCTCTGCTTTGACAAAGAACTGGTTTCCTAAAATCGTTTGGAGTATTTGACACACATGCAAGATCAGGATATCGTCCAAATAGACAAAGACAATTTGTTGAATTGATGAATTTCCTGAGCATGTTGTTGACCAGGGTTGTTGCTTGTGCATTGGCTAGTCCAAGCAACATAACCAGATGTTCATAGAGGCTGGATCACCCTCTCTGATTCTGCACAGGTGGTATGCTCTGCAAAGGTTTAGCTAAATTTGGACTTGGGCTGCTTGCAGGAGGTAGAAAGCTGTAGACTTCAGGAAGGAGGTTTGGACGGAGATTGAGGTCTTTGTGGTGATGTTGTTGAGGCCCATGTAATAAATACCTGATTGGCTATAGTCATCCCCAGATGGAGCTGTGCTGGACAGGAGGTTAATGTCACAGTCATAAGATCAGTGTGGAGCAAGAGAGACGACACAATAAATTCTTAAACACCATATTGAGATTGGCATAGTCATGCGGAAGAGCGGAGAGGTTGAGGAACTCTTCCAACACGCTAGTGGCCAGTGTAGGGTAGAGGGCTGACTTTAGGCAAGAGGCTAGAAAGAAATATCCAGGTCAGATCAGGAATCAACGACTGCATGAAGAACACAGGACTGATTTCCAAGGATGAACACAACGCGGATGGCGTCTAGGTGATTGCTTTTGAAATGGATCCTCCAATGGCCCTAGCCTTAGGCACAAATATCCTGTCTGACTGCAGTAGAGGCAAGCAGCTGCCTGAATTCAGCATTGTCGCTCTTCCTGTGACATTTGGGTTCACCCGATCTGCATGGGTTCTGTTGGATGGCTTCCTGCCATAGGAGAGGTGCTGGCTCTGAGACGAGGTTTCTTGGGAGTGTGGTCTATCTGACTGAGGCGTGAGTCTACCTGCCCTGCAAGGTCCATTATGGTCCAGATGAGATCCTTGGGAAGTTGCTAAAACACTAATTGGTCTTTGACGGAGTCAAAGAGCCCATTCAGGAACATGCCATACAAGGTCTGAGTGTCTTACTGGGTAGTGGTTGCCAAGGGTCAGAACTTAATGGTGTACTCGTAAGCAGATCAGGGCCCTTGGGGACCATCTGGGATGTTCCAAAATGCCCTTAGTGTATAATTGGGTGTGTGACTGTGTGGGCTTGTTTCAGGGTGCACCCTATCCTGTGCCCTTCCTAAAATAGTCTCCAGGCTTCCTGCAACTTTAAACAGGATAAGCAGTATACATGATAGCTAACATGATTTTTTTTTCATAACCACTAACCTGTCAATTAAGCAAGACAATGTAAAACAATACAGTACAAACAGTACAAATACACAGGATAATCAATAATACTCTCAAACCAAGTGAACATGGTAAGTGTTACTCACAACTGCTGATGGGAGATGTAGTCTAGCGCATTACTGGTGCTTCTCTGACAGTTCCAGCTATAAAATGCATCTACTGGCACACAAACCTATCCCTACAAAGCTTACAGATAGCGCAACATCCCTCAGAACGCAGGGAGGGAGAGCAAAGTCCTCTGTAGTCTGGGCAAATAAGGGCCAACAACACAAGGCATGAAGTGGAGCAATGTCCCTGATAGAGCAGGGAATCGAATTCTCAGGCAGGAGGGAGCTAGGGTAAAATTCACAGAATATTAAGGTAAGAATGCAGGGTAATGTTGTAAGGGGAGAAGAGCAAGAGGTTGAAAAAGAGTGATTCAGAGTGATTCGCAATCTGGTCAAATTCCATAATCAACAGATCTGCACACCTCACCATTGTGAAACTCTAATACCCCTATCTCGCCTATGCGGTTTCGCACAGTGGCTGTAAATACAGTTCATCATGATTCACTGTGAGTTTTGGTGCTGTGATTAGGTTTCAATCTTTCCATGCAAAAATTTTAACATGTTTCATTTTTTTGTCAGTCCTCGCGGAAGCTCACGGACTTTGTAGTACTTCGAAACGTTGGGCGGTCACTCAAACCGATTCTCACCGTCAGTCAAACCGCATAGATGAGATAGGGGTATAACAGCTATATTTTAAGGGAGTCACAGCACTTATCTCAACCCCTGTTGATGACAATCAAACTACTATAATTGGTCAAGAAAACTGCCATATCTATGCATGTAATAAAACCGTAACGTTGGCGTGTCTGTACATTGAAGATATTTACTAAAAAATGAATGGGAGGGACATAAGCTGAGTAATAGGACACATCAAGATGATTTGGGGAATTTTTGTCTGTTTGTAGTGAACAACATACCTGTGTGGTTTTCACAGGTATTTTTGGCTGAGATTGAGTTAACATATAGGCTTTGTTTCATTGCAATTACTAGTAGTAGTCAACTTCTTGCTCAAATCTACACACAAGCCATTGAGAATAGTAAATATCTTTGGGTTATGGACTGTCTGCTTTATCTTTTTTACTATTCCAACTTCAAAGGGGTAAATGGCTGGTCATTAGTGTGTCCAATGCTTTATTTAAACATATAGAAATCCGGATTTACGAATTATGTATAGTTGTTATAAACTGGTATACCAAACATAACAGCTTCCTCCATCCAACATGTATTTCATGTCACTTATTACACAAAGCAACTATATTTCCAGGCTTACAGTACTGTATAATGGTACTGTACATAAATAACCTAGACGACATAACGCCTTGATGGTCATAATAAACACCTATGTTATGGCCTTCTTTATGTCATGTACTTTATCACACATTCACATTTTAATGTGAATGTTCCCTGCTCGTAAATGAAACGTTTACTATCTAACAGTGTGTGCTTCCACTCATAGGCAGCAGCATCCAATCTGGTGTATCACATGTCTCTTGAGTTTTGTAAAGTAATCTCTCTTTTTAATTTCCCAGCAGGAACCCTAAGACTGGATGATCAATGTATTATACTTCTAACAATGCTGCAATGATGTCCACCATCAGTACAAGGTCTGGACAAGGTTGTTTTTGAAAGTTGTAATGATTTTGAAAAAATGACATTAACATAATTTTAAATTGATGACCCAACCACAACTTGTCCCTAGCACAAACAATACCTTAAGGTTTTTAAGGTTTAAGGTTAAGAATCTTAATCAGAGGTTGGGACAGACATAACAGCTTCCTGCACATAGTATTTGTATCTCATGTCACACATCTTAAGCTGCGTTTACACTGTCAGCTAAATGTGACCCAATTGCGATTTTTTCTCATATGTGACATATGTCGGATATCTTCTATATGAACTAAATAAATGAACTGTATCAGTCAAGATTTAGGCCTCATCACAGCACATGTTAAAGTAGTAAACGACCTCCTATGGGCCTCTGATCAGGGTTGCGTCACTATAATTGTGTTCCTGGACCTCAGTGCAGCTTTTGACACCATTGATCATAGTATTCTCCTTCACAGATTAGAAAAGGTAGTAGGAATTAAGGGAACTGCCCTCTTGTGGCTCAGATCCTATTTGACTGATCGTTACCAGTTTGTAGATTTAGATGGTGACCATTCCTCACGTTCTCAAGTGAAGTTTGGTGTTCCACAGGGTTCAGTTTTAGGCCCACTGCTTTTTTTCCCTTTACATGCTTCCTCTGGGCAACATAATTCGTAAACATGGTATTAGCTTTCATTGTTATGCTGATGACACACAATTATATGTCTCAGCAAAACCAGATGAGAAAAACCAGTTTGCTAAAATTGAGCAGTGTGTGCAGGACATAAGAGATTGGATGTTAATTAATTTTCTTCTGCTTAATCCTGATAAGACAGAAGTTCTGGTCATAGGACCACAAGTAGCTAGAAGTAAGCTTTCTGATTACACTGTAACTTTAGATGGCCTTCCTGTTCCATCAAATGCAAAAGTAAAAGGCCTTGGTGTGATCATAGATTCCACCCTTTCGTTTGAAGCACATGTAGATAATATTACCAGGATAGCTTTCTTTCACCTTAGAAATATTGCCAAGATAAGAAACATATTGTCACTAAATGATGCAGAAAAACTAGTTCATACTTTTATCACCTCTAGGTTGGACTATTGTAACGCCTTACTGTCTGGTTGTTCAACTAGGTGTATAAACAAGCTTCATTAGTACAGAATGCAGCAGTGAGAGTCCTCACTAACACCAGAAGATACGAGCACATCACCCCTATCTTATCTACACTGCATTGGCTCCCTGTGAAATTTCGCATCGATTTTAAGATACTTTTGACATTTAAAGCACTAAATAGTCTTGCGCCACAGTATTTGAGTGAACTGCTAGTGTCTTATGATCCGCCACGCCTACTTCGATCAAAGAATGCAGGCTGCATGTCAGTACCACGTATTATTAGAACTACAGCAGGAGGCAGAACTTTTTCTTACAAAGCCCCAAAGTTATGGAATAGTCTTCCTATTAATGTTCGGGACTCAGACACGGTCTCAGTGTTTAAGTCTAGGCTAAAAACCTATTTATTTAGCCAAGCATTTTTGTAAATAGATTAACCTTAGGTAAAGGAGCAGATCTGGGGGACTCATGGACAGAGAGTATTCTGATGAACTGGTATGTTTAGATGCTGTCTTCCCCACTCTCATTGATCACTCAGGTTTGTTGATGGTGAGGTGATTGGTTGCTTTACATCACAGGGAGCCCTCATGTCCGTGTTTCCTTCTGGCTCTCCCTTTTAGTTATGCTGTTATAGTTAGTCCTGCCGGAGTCCCTACTTGCACTTTGCACTAAATATACATTCACCTTATACATGTTGACTGTGACCATACCTAACTGCCATCTCTCCTTATTTTCTGTTCTCTGCTCTTCTGCTCTCTCTCCTCTCTCTCTCCCTCTCTCCTTTCCCTCTCCCTGTCTCTCTGTCGAGCTATGCATGTTGCTCCTGAGCTCCCAGTGATCCAGACCCCTGTGCCCTCTGGACCCGTCTAACACGTCCTGGAGTCCTGCTTCTGGTTGGAGATCTCGTTGCATGGATGCCCCGTGTGGTCTGTCTGGATTCGTGTGGTGACTGGAGATGGTTTCCACGAAGACTGTCCTGTCCTCAATTGATGCTGACAGCTGGTCTCTGGGGACCTGTGACTTCAGTTGTTCGATAGCTCAGGACTGGAATTTCCTACAGTCTACCTGAGCCTCCAGGAACAAACTGGACTCCTTTTACTTTTAACACCTCCTGTTATACTGAACTTCCAGTACACATTATTATGCTGATCGATCCCTGCTATCCGTTATCACCCAGATGAGGATGGGTTCCCTGTTGAGTCTGGTTCTCTCAAGGTTTCTTCCTATTACCATCTCAGGGAGTTTTTCCTTGCCACCGTCGCCCTCGGCTTGCTCATCAGGAACAATCGTATCATTTTGATTCATACACATTGCATACAAACTTACTTCTTTTGATTGTGTAAAGCTGCTTTGCGACAATGTCAATTGTTAAAAGCGCTATATAAATAAAATTGACTTGACTTGACTTCTATGTCCATGTAAACAGGGGAAAAAAAACATTTCTTGTGAACTGCTGACAATACCATTGGTGACGTGATGAAGGGTTTGAGCTGAGAGGTATGGAATACTGGGTGAATCCGGAGCGCCGCAGGCAGCTGGAGCCGATAGGTGACAGGGTTGACACGGAGGGAGATGCAATATGGACCGATGAATCTAGGCAAGAGTTTTTTGGACTCTGTATGGAGGTTTAGATTTTTGGTGGAGAGCCATACCTTGTCACCTGTGTGGTACAATCGTCCCGAAGGGTGTCGACGGCGATGTTGTGAGGTGTAGAGGGTATTGGCAATGACGTGGGCTTTGACGGTCCTTGGAACGAAAAGTCGTCCAGGTGGCGCACCTGCCGGCTTGGTCTCCGTGGCTTGCGCCTGGCGGACACTTGTCTCCAGTTCACAACGGAGTGGAGCGATGATCTTGGAGGGTGACAGGACAGGCGCGGGGTCCGCCCGGGGAACGTCCCGCTCATGTTGTCGGTTGAAGGCATCGGCTTTGGTGTTTTTTGACCCCGGATGGTGGGATAGATGAAAATTGTAATGCTCGAAGAAGAGAGCCCACCGCGCCTGCCTGGGGTTGAGTTGTTTTAGTGTCTTGATGGAGCTGAGGTTTTGGTGGTCGGTCCAGACAATAAATAGTTCAAAGGCACCCTGGAGCCAGTGTCGCCATTCTTCCAATGCCCACTTTATGGCCAGGGGCTCGCGGTCCACCACCCCGTATCGCTGCTGAGTGGGGTTAATTTTTTTGGAGAAGAAACTACAAGGGTGTAGTTTCTGGTCTGGACCCCACTGGGAGAGAACCACCCCAGCGCCCACCTCTGAGGTCTCCACCTCCAAAACGAATGGTTGATTGGCATCTGGATGGAGGAGAATCGGAGCGGTGGTGAATCGGTGGCAGAGTTTGGAGAAGGCATTGATGGCCGTGGAGTCGAGTTGGAAGGGACGAGATGAGGGTTAGGGTTGTCAATGCGGTTAGGGTTGCTGCAACTGTACTGTAGCCCCGGATAAAGCGACGATAGAAGTTCGCAAACCCGAGAAACCGTTGAAGCTGCCTGAGAGTCTTGGGTAGAGGACAATGACGTACAGCTTCCAGCTTTTACTGGTCCATGGCCACACCCTGGGACGAGATGACAAAACCCAGGAACGTGGTGGAGCGCTTGTGAAAAACGCACTTCTCCAGCTTACAGTACAGTCGGTGGGCGAGCAATCTCTTAAGGACTGCCCTGATGTGTCGGATGTGTTCTTCGGCGGTTCGGGAGTAAGGAATCTAGGTAGATGAATACCCATTTCCCAACATGTCCCGGAGAACACCATTGATGAACTACTGGAAAGCTGCAAGAGCGTTAGTCCAAATGGGATGACCAAACTCTCATAGTGTCCAGTAGGGGTGATGAAGGCCGTCTTCCACTCATCGCCCTCTCTGATACGCACCAAGTTGTAGGCACTCCGGAGGTCCAACTTTGAGAAAATGGTGGCACCAGAGAGGGCGTCCAGGGCTGCAGCGGGTGTCGGTTTTTTAGGGTGATGTTTTTTAACCCCCAGTAGTCGACACATGGACGTAATTTGCCTGAACTCTTCTTTACGAAGAAAAACCCCGCGGCAGCGGGCGAGGAAGAGGGTCGGATGGTATCCTAACGGAGAGCGGAGGACACATACTCCTCCATCGCCCGCATCTCGGTGGAAGAGATAGAGTATAGACGGCCGTGGGGTGGGAGTGGAGCCTGGCTGGATCTCAATCGCCAGGTCATAGGGGCGATGCGGAGGAAGGTGGTTAGCATGTCTTTTACAAAAGACCTCAGCCAGGTCCCGATATGCTGAAGGGATGACGTTGGTGTCGACATCGGGGGCCTCGGACTCCCTAGAGCACGTCCCAGCCATCGCCCGTAGGCAGAGTTCGAGGCAGGTCGGGCCCCAGGTAGGATCCGGTTTTGAGACCAGGAGATGAGAGGGTCATGCTGGAGTAACCAGGGGTATCCTAGGATGATGGGTGACGAGGAAATGGAGGTGAGGTGGAAGCGGATCTCCTTGTGGTGTTGGTCAATGGTGAAGGTGATTGGCCGAGTCTGGGTGGTGATAGGGCTGGAGGAAAGGGGCCGACCGTCGACGGACGTCACTCGAATCGGCTGGGATAACGCCTCAGTCTCCAACCCCAATCTCTTGGCATAGAGGAGTCAATAAAGTTCCCGGCGGCCCGGCGGAGTCGATGAACGCAGAACTTTTGACTCGTCTGTGGCCAAATTGGAGGTGTACCTGAACCATGAGATGCAAGATGCTGGGTGTGGTGGCGGCGAGATGGAGGTGACCCGTTGAGCTGCCCCCCGACTCACCGGGCCTGATCGTTTCCCGGGCGTGAAGGGCATATAGCTCTATGGTGTGCCGCTGACCCACAATAGGCGCAGAGTGCCTCCCTGAAACGCCGTTCTCGCTCTGCAGGTTTCAGGAGCATCCTAGTTGCATGGGTCCCCGGCTACCGTGTCAACCACGGTGGGAGGTGGAGACCCGGCAGACGCCCTAGTGGTGGTGGTGAAAGCTGGTGATCGTGGCGTGGAATGTGAAAAAAGGGACTTGATGGGCTGCAGGGTCCGGGGGCTGGCTTCAGACGAGCGAGCAGGCGCTGGTCAATCCGGAGGGCGAGCTGGACCAAACCCTCCAGGTTAGCCGGAAGCTCTCGTCCGGTGAGCTCGTCCTTGATGCGAGAAGCCAGTCCTTCGTAGTAAGCCGGAGGGCAGCATCCCCCCAGGTGGTCTGCACGGCGAGGGTATGAAAATCCGCGGTGTAGCGGCTCATGGGCGACCCACCCTGCTGCAGATGGTACAGTTTGCTGTCGGTCTCCACCTCAGCAGCAGGATGTTCGAAGGTCAGTTTGAGTTGGTGGGTGAATTCTCCGTATGAATAGGCTGTGTCCGAATCTGACCTGAGAACCGCCGTGGCCCACTCAGCTGCCTGCCCGGATAGCAACGAGACGAGAAGTGCTATGACGAGTCGGTCTGTGGGGTACCTGGTGGAATTGAACTCAAACACAAGATCTAATGCTGTTAAAAACACACTGCACTTCTCATCTGTGCCATCCCACTTCTGGTATAGCAATGAAAATGTCAGTTGGGGGGGAGGGGGCGCCGCCGTCGCTGCTGTGGGGGGCGTGGCAACAGCCGACTGAACAGCCGCCTCGCGGAGGGTTGCGTTCTCCTGCCACAGCTCCGCCACCTCGCGGCGCAAAACCGCGACGTCTTGGAGCCCCTTTCGGAGAGACACGACTTCACCACAGAGCTCATTGATCAGCTCGGAATGCTGGTCAACCACAGCGCAGAGGCGAGCAAACTACGCTGGGTTTACTGCTTTGAGCTCAGTCATTCTGTCACGAGCAACCGAGGGACGAACACAGCAGCCTTAGCAGTTATCCCCGTGTTGCGTGGACGGTAAACCCAAACGCGGAAGCAGCGCGAGTAGGCAGGATAACCACGCGTTTACTCTTAAAACTCTCTTACAAAAAGAGCAAGGATCTACACAAATAAACCCGCGTTCTAGCAACACACACTCAATCAAGGAAGCAACTTGAATAGGTGAGTACTCACGAAATAGTTGGTGAAGAGATAGCGAAGGTATGAATGAACTCAACGACTGAGCGATGTGAAGCGCCATCTTGTTTCCTTTTATGCTTTCTGGAGCGAGTGTGCATGACAGAGTGTATATTTAAATGAAATGACATAATCACAACACATAAAAATAATCCAAGATCATGCAATAAAACAAAATACAAATAATTTGTAAACAATTTGTGTTAATGCTAAATAACATTAAGGCATCAGTATTTGGTAGAATAACCCCCATTTGCAATTGCAGCTTCCATGTGTTTTGGCATCCTCTCCACCAGTTTTTCACATAGCTGTTGGAACTTTATACCACTCTTTTTGCAGAAAAAGATTTTAAAAAAAGCAAACAGCTCAGCTTTGCTTAATGGTTTGTGACCATCCATCTTCCTCTTGATGACATTCCAGAAGTTTTCTTGAGTAAATTGCAGTGGTCACTTTTTTCCATAGCTCTATATAAAACATTAAAAAGATAACATTTCTGATTTGTGAACCATCCTGTATCTATAAACTAGGCTAAAATATGTCAGTTGAAAGGGCTTTGACATCAATATTTTAATTAGCCTTTTTCATATATTGCATGGATAGATGGATGAATGGATGGATATATTGCATATCCAAAACTATAGCACAATTCTCTGATATTGTAATAGTCACTTTTATGTGTCAATAATGGATCTGTTTTTATCCAGATGATCCTCATGATACATCTCATGATTCTCCTGAGACCTCACTCAGTGACTCAACCCCTTCAAGTGACAATAGGTCTACCTCATCCATTAAAGAAGCAACTGGTTCATGCCAGCAGGAGGGTGGAACTGGTAGGGTTTTACCAGTCATCGTTTGTCCACATTACAAATAATTGTTTTTAGTGTTTAAATGGAAAAAGCAAAAATGTAGTTGCTGTCATAAATAATTTCCATACGGTTTATTATTTAACATTATTTAACTGTATTATTTAACATAAACCAGACATGAACAAGACGTCTCCAGCATTTCTTGATCTTAATGATCAAGCCCACATCCTCCTCCCTTCCACCTTTCCACCCAGCTCATTTCAACCAAGATCACACACGCCCTCCTCACTGCCACCCAGATTATACCTACCTGCACCTTATCACCCAGATCAAACACGCACAACAGTAACACCTCAAGCTACCAGTTTTCATACGTACCTGGTATGAAGGTGATGCTTCTACCCAGAGCCACATTCCTTCCTCTCACCATGATGTCCAACCTTCGACCTCTTACCAGGGCCACAAACACTCTCAGACCATCGTTTCTATTCAGTCAAGGCCAGACAGCCCCCACAGTGTTCAGCCTCAGCACCCAGCCCTACCCCACAATTGATAGTGTTTAGAACTAATAATCTAGCAGTTCAAGGCTAAGAACTGCCTTTAGTTTGTTTTCTCTACTGTTCGTATTTGAAAAGGGATGGGCAAAATTTATCAGTACTCAGGGAACTGAAGGTCAAGAATGGCCTCTTTTGTTTCATCATTGTAATGTGTAGCCACTGTTCATTTGAGCTGTCTCAGGTTATTTAGAGGAATTTAGCTTTGTTTTGATCTCATGTGCACTTGCCATTTTAATTTTTCCACATGTGACCTGGTTCTGAATACAGTTGAAATAAATACGTAATTTGAGTGGGACTGTAGACCACCACAACAGTGTAAAAGTTTAAAAAACAATAATTCAAAAGTATTCTTACTATATTTCACTGATTTCGTACAGTATTCACATATTCTTATCTTGCCGTATTGCCATGTTCAGCGCTGTATAGCAAAATGCTGGGTCAGTGCCTCCTGAACTCTCAGTGGTCGAGTGTCCACAGCGCCCACTGGGTCACCATCATCACCTGCTGCTTCAGGAGGGCCAGCTGCAGAGAGGTCCTCGCCATATGTTTCATTGTGCTTCTCACATCTATTATGCAGAGTGTAACATGTAACAGTAACAGTGGGGACCAAAGCTATGTCAACATCAAGACGTTTGGCTGGACATCACCATCCACCTTTTAATCGGCCAAATGAACATTCCAAATGCACATTCTGCTACCATTAACCTCTAGTTAAAGTAGTGCTGGTCTTCAGTTAGGTTTCCTGTATCAGGGTAACCCTTCATGAGCCATGGTCGAAGTGGGTAGGCCGGATTTCCCAGCAGCATGAGGGGCACCTGTGTGCCTTGGATATCACCTGTGATCTGAGTGGAAATATCAGTGTAACTGCAGTCAGTGTACAGATTAAAAGTAGAGATCATAAGTACCTGTATTTACAATTCAGGTTCATTTTTTAAGTATATTGCAGTACACAACATCATTTTGTATCAACAAAATTATAATATGGTATGTTTAGCATATGACTATCATGATTCTAAAGCTTAATAACAGAAATGTGAAGTGCCATAAAAATATTATTGAATTGTTGTGTCTTACATGGTTTTTCATCTTCAGAATTGATCAGTCTGTCACTGCACATATGGAAAAAGTAACTTGTGTTGGGAAAAAGCACTCCTCTTTCTGCCTTGTCGTAAATGTCTGAATTCAGTTACTGACATTCTTTTAAATATCTTTTTTGTGAATTTTATACAGGTTTGATGACAGATGACAAAGTGATGACAGAATAAAAAAATTTTGAGTGATCTATCCCTAGCACAGATAATATACCTGGATAGGCTATGCTAAGGATACAATGGGAGTTAGGATAATGATTAACAGATGAGAGTATATTTCATTAAAATATTAAATCTGTGGTCTACAACAGCTTGCAAAATCACAGAATGCCATCCCTTTCGATTAAAATAGTCGGTGTGGTCCTCAGATGGAGCGATGACCTGTATGTGGCTCCCATCGATAGCCCCAGCGCACTGAGGGAATCCCTAGCGGGTTTTGAAACCTCTAATGACGTTTCCACTGCTCCTCATTAAAGCCAGCCACAACATGCTCCCACCAGTCCTGAGATCTCTCTTGCACCCAGACATTCCTCTGAATGGTCGAGGACACAATAAATGAAGCATATGTACAGACAGATGGCTCTTTTCCTCCCCTCCTCCATTTCAAAATCATGCTGACTTTTCGCCCACTTTGCATACTGTATAAAGTAGAGCTAGCATCAAGAATATTTCACGTTCGTCCATCCTGGCTAGTGTATAGTGCAAGAACCTCCCTTTAAGTATGCGCGAGGTTTCAGATGGTATGGCAAGTGCAAACACTTGAATCTGATATGGGTCATAATTAATGGAACGTGTATACGGATGGTAAAAAAAATCAGATATACTGTAGGCAACAAATCAGAATTGGGCATCGACACCTGTAGTGTAAACAGGGCTTTTGACTTGTATTGTTACCTCTTTGTTCATTTTTAGTCTTAGTTTATGTTAATATGGTGGTTGCACAGCATCCAAACCATCTAGTTTCACAGATCTCAGATGTTAAGCTGTCTTTTTCTGTGATTGGAATTTGAATCATTGGTTCGGTATTAATACTGTTTTCAATTTGTTTTTGCAAAAATGTGAGAGACATTTGTTATTCCATATTTGTCATTTCAACATCATTTCTTAGTAGTATCAAGTAGTTCTACCTTTTAAAAACAACATATTCCAATGTTGTCCTAACGTCCATAATTTTGCCAAATAAATGTAACATTCTGACAACCAAACATAATTGTTGGCCTTGGGTGTGTAATTTTTAAGCCAGGCAGTATACAGTGCCAATAGAAAGTTTTCAGATCCTTTTAAGTTTTACACATTTTGTTATGTTCCACACTCATCCCCCTCTTTATTATTCTATACACACTACTTCACAATGACAAAATAAAAACAGGTGGTTATATGTTTGTTTAGATATTTAAAAAATAAAAGCTGAAACATATACATATGAAACATTTACATAAGTATTCAGGCCCTTTGTTCTGACACACGTACAGTATTTGAGCTTTGTTGCATCCTATTCCTATCATTCGTCATTGAAATGCTGCTACAGTTTGAGTGGAGTCCACCTGTGACTAATGGGCTTCATTGGACATAATTAGGAAAGGCACAGACCTGTCTATATAAGGTCTCACAATAGATAGTGTATGTCAGAGTGAAAACAAATCCATGAGGTCAAGAGAATAATCGGTAAACCAATGGGACAGGATTGTGTCAAGACACAGACCTGGGGAAGGGTTAAGAGATACTTTCTGGAGCATTGAAAGCACTCAAGAGGATGGTAGCTTCCATCAATCTCAAATGGATGAGATGTGGAATAACCAACAGCCTTTCCAGAAGTGGCCGTCCAACTAAGCCGAGTAACCAGGAATGAAAGGACTTGGTCAGACAGGTAACCAAGAACCTAAGAGTCATAAATTAGATACTGAGTTTACTTGTAGAGATGGGAGAGACTTACAGAAGGAGCGCCATCACAGCAGCATTCCACCAATCAGGACCATATGCCACACTGGCCAGACTTAAGCCATTCCTCACCAAAAGGCACATAACAGCCAGCTAGGAGTTTGCCAAAAAGTACCTGAAGGATTCTCATACTGTGAGAAACAAAGTTTTTGTGATGACACAAACATCGAAGATGTGCAGCTCAACAAGACCATGACCCAAAGTAAAATGCCAAGAAACCAAGTGAAGTGGCCCAGCCAGAGTCTGGACCTGAACCCGATAAAGCATCTATGGAGAGGGCTGAAAATGACTGCGCACTGATCCTGCCCATTCTACCTGGTTGAGCTTGAATGATTCTGCCAGGAAGAATGGAAGTAACTTCCAAAAGAAAGGTGTGCCAAGCTTGTAGCTTTGAGTCAGGTCTTGGATCCAAGAGTGCCATTGCTTCCAAAGGTGCTTTGACCAAGTATTAAGTAGTGGGTTAAAATATTTACGTACATTAAATGGGTTGTTTCAGTCTTTAATTTTTAAGAAATGAACAATACACGATTAAATTTCAAGAAAGCAATATATACATATGTATATTTTTGCTTTATCCGGCCTGCATATGTGTTTTTTATGTCTACATTTATTTCTAGAATGCATAGAGCATTCATTTTTCTTTATATTGATTACATTTTGTAGTCCCTCAGATTCCCCATGTATTCTCCTTCAGATCAGAGCCCTATTATATTTTACTAAACTACAAGCCCTCAAAGAAAACCAGGTACTATTACAGCAATCATATGCAAAACACTTCCAGGTCACCTCTGAAGTGTTTTTTTCTTTTTCTTGATGCAAGTTTCTTAAGGCAAGCCAAACCATGACCATGCTAGGAAAGAGCAACTGCTAATCAGGAGTTCACTGATTTTAAATGAAATATACTGAATCCAGGGCGATGCAGTATGACTTAGATTGCTCAAAGTGAGGGAGGTAATTTTTTTAGGCTGATGCAGGGGTCTATCTCTCCAAAGCTGCAATTTGCAAACACATTAGTATGGGTAGAGCTGGCCCCTGCCACTCTCCATAACAGGGACTGATTAATATTCCCCATCTTGCATCCTCATGCAAACACAAAAAGGAAAACTGGCAGGCAAACAGTACTTCCATTTGATGAAGTCCCGGATCTTCTGAGTGTAACAGGATATTTAACTCATATGGACATACCAGTGATACAACAAGAGGATGTTAGCTCATTCCAGGCTTTGAACTAGATCAGCGGTCATAATTTTTTTTATTGACATGGCAAAATGTATGCACAGATAATACATTTAGTGGGAGATTTTTCCAACAATCTTCGAACAGTATTAGACCTTTATTTCTTTAACCCACTTAAATAAAATAAAATAAAATAAATAATTACCCTTTCCATATTTAGTCAAACAAGACAAAAACTTCCGATCAATATTCCAAAAAGCGATCGCTGCTTGATATGTTATACACTAATTTTGGACTTGAGATGGTTGCCTTGGAAAAGTGAAAAGTGTATATTTCTTTATAAATACTACCTCATTATGGTATTGTACATATTATATACATTTAACGCTCACTCTTTTAGGTCTGCCTAACAGCACATTAATTTCTTCAGTTTAATAGCCAACAATATTATGTCTTGGCAGTTATTGTGTTTATGTTTTTCGGTCTGCATTACAGTCCCACTTTGATAATAACACCTGAGTGCCCACACACACAAACACACACACACAAACACACACACACAAACACACACACACAAACACACAAACACACACACAAACACACACACACACACACACACACACACACACACACACACACACACACACACACACACACACACACACACACACACACACACACACACACACATACCTGCATAGAAGGAAAATGGGGACGTATGACATATTTACTACATACTACTGCTTTCCAGAGGGAGTACTGAAATAATAAACACTGATTTGTGTTATTTGAGAGCCATAGAAAAAGACTATCACTCAGAATTTTTGATAAAACACACCTGAAACTTTTACTTCACTTTGGGGACATGTATTATTTAGGTCACAAATGGGGACAAAGTGGAACACATACACAAACCTGGTTCTGCAGACATTTCAGGACCTATGGTCCACTTTGGGGACAATATTAAAACACAATATGCAAGATTGTTGTAGAACGTTTTACCCAATATAAAAAACAAAAATGTTGTCAAAGAATCTATTTGAATGATTTCTTGGGTTTATTTTAAACAAATGCACCGGAAAGTAGTTATTTTAGTGAAAAATGCTCATTAAATACAATTTATGGTAAGTGCTACTAAATAGGACATACCACTTGATGAGAGTTGTTAAACTTAACAACTTTAAATAACTGAGCAAATGTAACCAAGTATTTAAAGTCATTTTAATATAACTGATGGCAATGATGGCACAAAATTAAATTTGAAACAGTCATAACAATGCTTCCTCAGAATTGAGGCTTCCAACTAAATGCTACTCATCTTCCTCTTGCTCCTTAGTACTGGATGGTTAGATGTCAGTCACAGTTTGTTCTAAAAAAAGGAAAAGAAAAAGCAAGTCCACGTTAATAACATGTAACAAATAATATTTCACATCTCTTATTACATTTAAATTCATAATGGCATTAAAACCTAAATTGAATCTCCGATTTTATTTAGACCCAATTCAAAAAACGGACAGTATAGGTTTTTTTAAATTATTTATTTAAGCAAAACTATATAACCAAACATGAACTGCTTATTTTGATTAAAAGTATATATAAAATCACTTAAACAATTTTGCAAACCACATGCAACTAATGTCTGACAGCATTTTACATGTTTTTTTTAAACTGCGTATATGGGCATAATGTCTTTAGCGATATAACACGACACAACATCTAACAGTAATATCAGTAATATCTTTCTATCGAGTCCCCTCTTATCATATGAGATACAGTGGGGAAATGTGCTCACTGTTTTCACCTGGCTTTTAGCCGGTGTTTTCGCGCTAAACCCGGTATTTGTCTTGTTTGGCTCTGTTAGTCTTGCTCGCGTAGATTAGCTTCCTTTAGTTGCCACAAACTTCAGACAAATTTTACACCAGGCTTCGGCTTGTTCGATGTGTAAAGTTGCAAACCCAAACAATTTCCATACGACTGAAAAAACCGCGCCTCTGTTGGATACGAAGTCTTTGGTTTCATCACAGCGCGCTGCCATGTTGTATCTCATATTTCCCACGTGTGAGTTAGAGGGGGCGTGGCAGAACTACAGAACCTCACGGTGCCATAGCAAAGTGAAACTGTAAAATCGATTTCCATTTTTCAAAATCAACATAAACCATGAATTCTAATTAATTGAAAATAACAATTAAATCGCCCAGGTCTACAACTATATATTTCCTTAAACATGACTGAATCTGAATTAAATACTGGAAGGGTCAATGTACCAATTTGGATTGTTCTATGCACCTTATAATCACTTACCTTGAAGTGTATGTTTGTTACTACACATGCTGTTACCACTGAAAGCACTAAAACTGTAAGACCAGTTATTTTTACTATACACTATAGCCCAGGCATCACTAAATGGCAGATCGGGGTCCAGATCTAGTGACAGCTGTATCTAGACCCTGCAGTACAGTAAATCCCCAACATACGAACATTTGAGTTGTGTTTGCGCATGTTCAATCGCAGAAGTTAGATTTCATGCTATACATTGTCACATGCGTGCAGTGTGCATCCACTGCAAGTGGTTGTGGTGTAGTGTACAGTCGTGGCCAAAATTTTTGGGAATTACATAAATATTGGAAATGCGAAAAGTTGCTGCTTAAGTTTTTATAATAGCAATTTGCATATACTCCAGAATGTTATGAAGAGTGATCAGATGAATTGCATAGTTCTTCTTTGCCATGAAAATTAACTTAATCCCGAGAAAAAACTTTCCACTGCGTTTCATTGCTGTCATTAAAGGACCTGCTGAGATCATTTCAGTAATCGTCTTGTTAACTCAGGTGAGAAGGTTGACGAGCACAAGGCTGGAGATCATTATGTCAGGCTGATTGGGTTAGAATGGCAGACTTGACGTGTTAAAAGGAGGGTGATGCTTGAAATCATTGTTCTTTGACTGTTAACCATGGTGACCTGCAAAGAAATGCGTGTAGCCATCATTGCGTTGCATAAAAATGGCTTCACAGGCAAGGATATTGTGGCTACTAAGATTGCACCTAAATCAACAATTTATAGGATCATCAAGAACTTCAAGGAAAGAGGTTCAATTCTTGTTAAGAAGGCTTCAGGGCGTCCAAGAAAGTCCAGCAAGCACCAGGATCGTCTCCTAAAGAGGATTCAGCTGCGGGATCGGAGTGCCACCAGTGCAGAGCTTGCTCAGGAATTGCAGCAGGCAGGTGTGAGCGCATCTACATGCACAGTGAGGCGAAGACTTTTGGAAGATGGCCTGGTGTCAAGAGGGGCAGCAAAGAAGTCACTTCTCTCCAAAAAAAAAACATTCTTCTTCTGCAAAAAGTATGGCGAATGGACTGCTGAGGACTGGGGCAAAGTCATATTCTCGGATGAAGCCTCTTTCCGATTGTTTGGGGCATCTGGAAAAAGGCTTGTCTGGAGAAGAAAAGGTGAGCGCTACCATCAGTCCTGTGTCATGCCAACAGTAAAGCATCCTGAGACCATTCAAGTGTGGGGTTGCTTCTCATCCAAGGGAGTGGGCTCACTCACAATTTTGCACAAAAACACAGCCATGAATAAAGAATGGTACCAAAACACCCTCCAACAGTAACGTCTTCCAGCAATCGAACAACAGTTTGGTGAAGAACAATGCATTTTCCAGCACGATGGAGCACCGTGCCATAAAGCAAAAGGCTCGGGGACCAAAACGTTGAAAAACTCCCCAGATCTTCATCCCATTGAGAACTTGTGGTCAATCCTCAAGAGGCGGGTGGACAAACAAAAACCCACTAATTCTGACAAACTCCAAGAAGTGATTATGAAAGAATGGGTTGCTATCAGTCAGGATTTGGCCCAGAAGTTGATTGAGAGCAGCCCAGTCGAATTGCAGAGGTCCTGAAAAAGAAGCGCCAACACTGCAAATACTGACTCTTTGCATAAATGTCATGTAATTGTCGATAAAAGCCTTTGAAACTTATGAAGTACTTGTAATTATATTTCAGTACATCACCGAAACAACTGAAACGAAGATCTAAAAGCAGTTTAGCAGCAAACTTTGTGATAACTATTTTGTGTCATTCTCAAAACATTTTGCCACGACTGGTACTGTCTTGTTATGTAGAGTACAGTAGTGCAGCAAGCCCAGGATGTCCGGAAGCAAGCATAAAAGCAATGAAGCTGGTACTGCTAAAAAGCAACAAGCAATAATGAGGGAGACAATAGTAATTAATAGAAAAATAATTGAAAAGCTTCCTCATCAGGGATAATCTGATCATTTTGATCCGTACACATTTTATAACATTTTATAAAAATTTCCATAATTTTTGTTTGTGTAAAGCTGCTTTGTGATTATGACCATTGTTAATTCAAATAAAATTGAATAATAAAAAAAGAGGACTGGACAGATCCATATACATTGGAGAAAAATAATTATTTGATCCCCTGTAGATTTTGTAAGTTTGCCCACTTACAAAGAAATAAAGGGTTTATGATTTTTATCATAGGTTTATTTTAAAGGATAAAGACAGAATATCAATCACAAAACAGAAAAGAAACACATTATATAAAGATTATAAATTGAGTTGCAGGTAATTTTTTGAAATTGAACAATCAGATGGAACTGTGCTGTGTGAAAGGACAAATATGAAGCTGTGGAAGTTTAAAATATATCAATGTCAGGTCAAAATGAGGGAAGAACACAGATGCACATTTTATTTCCAAATGAGGATGCCAGTCTAGACATCTAGGTTTACAGAATTCACTCATATGCAAGGAAAAGTAGTTACTGACCAGAAGCAAATAAATAAAATTAAATAATTACATGGAACTACACTGAACTAGGGCAAGCTTCAGAGACCGAGGTTTCATTACTATGAAATTTTGGTGGACCTGGATGGGCCAGTTTCGGAATTGCTGTTGAGGGGCTAGACTGGTCTGGTGGTGGCTTTCTACCCTGGCAGAGACATCATCCCACGCTGCAAACTTTAGTTTTTTTAGGGTTGAAACGTGTGGATGTTATGCTTTAAAGCTTTTGCTCAAGAACTGCAAGCCAGGCTGGGATTCTGAGTATGTGGCCAAGGGACACATTTTGGTCTGACTTGCTGTAGAAACCCTCTCTCTTGCAGCTCGAGACGGCTTCATAATTCCACAGCTTATTTAAATATTATCACTGGTGGGTCGATTTATATGTTTTTAAATAAGCACTATGCTGCTTCAGAGACTTCTCTCTCGTGAACCATTAATTCTACATCTAGCCATTTTTTGTCATTAAGAGCGGTGTCTAATCTTGCTTGATATTTAGGTTGGTATGTGTACTCCAAAAATTGTGGTTATTGTCAGTTAGATATATTTATTTTATTTTGATTGTGTAAAGCTGCTTTGCGACAATGACAATTGTTAAAAGCGCTATACAAATAAAATTGAATTGAATTGAAAATTTGTTAGAGGGATTTTGCATCAAAATTGCTATTGTAAATCTCAGTTGTTCCTATGAGGAAACTGCTTTTGGCACCGGACCCTTACAGTAAACAGCTTACAGTAACGTCCAAATAGTTTGATTTTCTTCATCTTTTTAAATTGGCACAGTCAGGAGATGCATAATGAATCTAATCTTTTTTTTTTTAAGCATTTTGTATTTACTTGGGTGTGACAAATATATATATATTTTTTACTGCAGTGTATTTAAAGAAAAAAAAAAGTAACAACTGTCTATAGAAAGTAGTGTAACAATGTTTTTTACACAACATAATGCATCTAGATCAGTATCTATCTATCTATCTATCTATCTATCTATCTATCTATCTATCTATCCATCTATCTATCTGAGTCCAGTGATACAGTTAGAAAATTTTGATGTTTACAAGTTCAAATTTCATCTCTTTTATTTCACATCACCACACCAAACATGAATTTAAAACGAGGTACACCCCAAGCAGTGAACTTTGCATACCTTTACATCACAAGCATACTCACATTACTTTGCCAATTTACTCAATACAAATACAAAAAGGCATCCCATA
This sequence comes from Clarias magur, assembly GCA_013621035.1. NCBI lineage: Eukaryota > Metazoa > Chordata > Actinopteri > Siluriformes > Clariidae > Clarias > Clarias magur. Next base: position 514,177 of record QNUK01000188.1, on the reverse strand, counting down.
AAGCTTTGCTAAGAAATTTAGAATATTGTTAAAAACATAATTGTCTTTCATTATTAAACTTAAAAAGTAAAACTCTCAGAACTTCCAGATTCTTTACACGTAAAGTGAAATATTTCAAGCCTTTTTTGTTTTGATGATTGGAGCTTACACCTCATTACAATCAAAAATCCAGTATTTTAATATCTTAGAATATTTAATTTAGCATTTGAGTAAATTACTATTCAGAGAGAATAAATACAGTGTATCTCTCTGTCTAGTTCAGTACCTTAGTAGCCTTATGAAGATTGTCAAACAAAACTGATCAAAAACCTTGGAGAGCTGAGAGCGAATTTGAGTGAGGCTGGAGTCAGCCAAGGCTGGAGCATCAAGAACCACCACATAAAGATGTCTTCAGGATATGGGCAACAACTGTTGCATTTCTAGTATCAAGCCACTCCTGAACCAGAGACAACGTTAGAAGCATCTTGCCTGGCCTAAGGAGAAAAAGAACTCAAAAGTCCTCATTTCAGATTAAAGTAAATTTTACATTTCATTTAGAAAACAAGATCCCAGAGTCAGGAGAAAGACAGGTGAGGCACAGAATCCATGTCTAAAGTTTCCATAGTCAGTGATGATTTGGGAAGCCATGTAAGGTGTTGGTCCACTGTGTTTTATCAAGTTAAAGTCAACACAGTGTCTACCAGGAGATTTTAAAGCATTACATGCTGATTTCCCTTTCCAGCAGGACTCCGCGCAGTGCCAAAACTACCACTAACTGGTGTGCTGACCGTGACATTACTGTGCTTGACTGATCAGCCAACTCACCTTACCTAAACCTTATAGAGGATCTATGAGGTATTGTTAAGAGCAAGATTAGAAACACCCGACCCAACAATACACAAGTTGAAGGCTGCTGGTCTCCTTAACGCCTCAGCAGTGCCACAGGCTGATCGCCTCCATACCAGACCATATTGATGCAGTAATTCATGATAAGGAGCCAAGTACTGAGTGCATATAATGTATAAACATATTTTTTCATAATTTCTGTATTGTAAACTCCTGTATTGCTTTCTTGGTTTTCATGAGCTTAAAGACGTAATCATAAAAATCTAAACCAAAAAAGGCTTAAAATATTTTACTGTACATACAATAAATCTAGTATATATGAGTTTCACTTTTTAAATTTAAAAAGAAAATTTACCTTTTCACAATATTAATTTTTGGAGATGCATGGTACATACTGTAAAATGTTTATACAACATTTAAATCAAATAACATTTGTTTTGCAGTACATGTGTGATAGGTTAGGCAGAATGTATCTGTATTAATAAAATATAAAGAATAGGATTAAATAAACACATACCTTTGCAAACATCAATAGAACATCCTTAGACATCTGGCATCTCAACTGCAGCTCTGATATGATGTTGAGCTTCACTTTAGGCTGAACCCTGGGTGTCTGCAGACGTCTGCAAGAAACCAGTCCAGTCACATCACGCAGTCTCACACTCCAGCTTCTGAACTTATTGGTTTAATGTTAATTTCATGCTGCATAATTATTTAACTGCAGTGTATTAATGTATAATAACATGCAAATACCTAAATAATTTTTCCTGAGTCTGGACATTTTTATGTTTAGATTGGTGTAAACACTACCAGTGGCTTGACTTGTAAACAGCACAAGCATCTACTGTTTATCACAACCATAACACTAAAAAAAGTGGCTAACAAACATCACTTCATTAACACTACATTAATAAGAAAATGCACATCAGGATAAACTTTTAAAACTTGCTAACCGAATTATTGCTATAAATAACAAATACACAGCGGGGAAAGCTGTCGCTTATTCAGACCATTTACTGAGGATGAATTAAAACTTGTAAGTCCGAGAGTGAGTTAAGGGGGGGGGGTTGAGGGATGCACGTTAACCGGCTCAATTCCGCTTTAATTCTAACGTCATACATCGGTAAATCACTAAGCGCTAACAGACTGCATGTTTTGTTTTTGTCATGAAGAAATATTAGATTCCACTTACCTGTGGCTGTTGTTTACTCCCGGTGAGCGTGTTGTGCGCATGCGCTCCTGGGGAGCGCTGTGTGTAAGGCCCCCGGGGGACACAAGCGCCACGACAAAAGGTTCTTGACGTCATCTCGCATTTTACCACGTTGAGCTCCGTCATTAAACATTAATCACAAAATCATAAATAAAACAAACGAACGTCCCATTTTGGACAGAAAATTTGGTTTGTTCCTGTAGCATTAGTGTGTAGCATCAGTTTGTAGCATTAGCATGTATTAGCGTGTAGCGTGTTCAGCCGGGTGAATAGGGTTGAAATCGTGATTTAACATAACCTTTATTGTAGGTTAATAAACATAATTACTGTATTATGATTGGTTCTAACATTCACACATATTAACCAACAATTCTGGAATTGTTTTCCCCTAAAATTTATGAAGGCTTTTAAATCAGTGAATTATCATCAGTGAATTATCATCTTTATTTACCATCAATAAATTGAAAGTTAACACTTCCTGGTCTGGATAATTAGATTCTGATTGGTCAGTTTGAACCACCTGACCGGATATAGATACACTTTGTTTGCTCCGCACTGCCCCTAGTGGGAAGGATGTGTCACAGACTATATATGTACCGCACACTTCCACTAGAGGCACTGTGGAGCAAACACACTTTGGGGGAGGTGCACCCCACTCCCCACCCCCACCTCCTGGCACACAGTCTTACTTAGGCAAAAATTGGGGACTTTTTTTTTTGGGGGGGGGGGGGGGGGTGGTGTAGAAATTTTCACACCAGTATACTTTTTTTGGCATCCTGAACACATTTAAAATGCTAAAACAATTGGGGACCTGTGTGTATGTCCCCAATTGTCGAGAGGTCCCCAATCGACTGGTGTGTAGTCTGATATTTGTACCCATTTTTCACCTACGCAGGTGCACACACACACACACACACACACAACATGATAGAGGCCTGGCAATATGAAAAATATGCAATAATGCTTTTCATTACTTTCATATTAAAATATTATACATCTATTTAAATGAAACTGTAATATGTGTTTGAGGTTGAGTTGGGGCCTGAAAAAACGTGCTTGTAGGGCGCCATTTGATGATTTTAGGATTCGACATTTAGGTAGAATAATGAAATAATCTCAAATGTTTTACAAGGTACAAGGCATCTGCTGCTCACACATCAGCTTATGGCCCTAAATATATTCAGTACCATTGATGGTAATTGTCAATTTTAAATTAATTACTGTACCAATAAATAGTGACACAATACACTCACTCTTACTCGTCTTTCTATACTGCTTAATCCTGTATAAAGCCCTGGAGCAATACAAAATACACACTTTGTCACATAGACTTATATACTGTTGTCTTTGCAAAGGATGAAGTTCTTCACGTTCACATGCCTTCACAAGAAAAGATTCAACCAATCAGGCCTGACTGCTGTTTATAGCATGTTTGTGCACGAGGTTCAGACAAAACATAATTCTAGTCTTGAAACAGGATGGTCTTTTCACAGTGGTAAATGTCGAACGGTGGTTTCAAATGTGCCCAACAGAGACAGACAAACATAACGGAACTAAGTGCACACACATATATAAATCACACACCTACAAAATAACAGTCTGCAAATTTACAATTTATGCTTTAAAATTTTTCCGACATAAAAAGGCCACATCTCGTCTAAAAGCTAGTAATTTAAAATATAGTTTAGATATTCCATGACTTAGTCCTACCACAAATTGTGTCATCTTCTAGCTCTCCCGTTTAGATATCCTGGAGCCCAGGAGACGGGGTACACCCTGAACAAGGTGCCAATCCATCTCAGGGCACACTCACACTTTCATTCACACATTACGGCAATTTAGGAATACAAATTAGCCTAATCTGCATGTCTCTTGTCAGAGGTCTAGCTGGTGGTAGTCGCTAGACCGGCTGATGTTGCCGTGGGCATATATGGCAGGCATGCACGCAGAGGGGTTGTAAACAGAAAGAGTCTTTATTTTAAACACAATAAACAAACACAAACAAAGGAACCAAAACAACAAACTCAAACTAAAACTAGGGCTCAGGAAAAACACAGGAACAAGAACTGAACACACGAAACCAGGAGCTGACACAGGGAACCAGGAGCTGACACAGGGAACCAGGAGCTGACACAGGGAACTGACAGAGAACTAGGGATGAGGAAACATGGAGCTGGAGCTAACTAAAGACACATAGGGGAAGTAGAGACAAGACTGGACAGGACGTGGCTGGAGCTAGAGAGACAGGACAGGAGACAGGGCTAGACAGGAGACAGGGCTAGACAGGAGACCGGGCTTCAGGGACTAGACTGGCTGGGTTAGTGAGGTTAGTACCTACATGGAATACTGGGGACACTGGAGGCTGACCTAACTGGGTTAGTGGCTAATGGGGTTAGTACTGACCTAGGGGACCGGAAGACAAAAGGCAGGGCACACATGGGGCTATACCAAACTAGCGGCTAACCTACTAGTGACCAGAACCACTAGCTGTCAATCCCACTAGAGGTTAGCCTACTGGAGGCTAACCCTACTAGGGGCTAACCGTACTAGCCGTCAAGGCCTACTAGCGGCTAACCCTGCTAATGGCTAAGCCCTCATGTGGCTACACATACAAGGGGAGTTTTAACCAAAGAACTAAACAAGAAGACTGACACTGGGAAGACAGAACAGTACTTACACTGTACACAGGAGGAGACACAGCCTAGCTAAACACTGAACAAGGCAGCTCCATGAATCCATCAGAACAAGGAACATAAAGAAAACAAAACTAGAGTCCCCTGAAAACAAAGGTTACAAAACATAAACCCAATTTAAACTAAGGAAACAAAAAGGAATGCCCACATGACGGTATATAAACAAACACAAACATACCAAAACAAACAATCAACAAATAAACAATGCTCGACCCAGTTTCCCAGAACAAACTGCTATTTATAGAAGCTTTAACGAGCCACCTCAGTTCAGGTGAGCACTCATCAACCAACAAAAACTACAGAGAGACAGACATGAACAGTGACCTCTAGTGGAGGTTCCTAACATCTGGACTGTGGGAATAAACCCATCAAGCATGGGGAGAACATGCAAACTCCATGCACACAAAGCCGGGAATCGAACCTGGACCCTGGAGGTGCAAGGCAACATTGATTATAAATAATTCCCTTCTATATCTGTGTGCTATACTGTATACTCCAAACGTGCAGTTATGTAACCATTAAATTCATAATACTGTAGATTCAAATTGAAGTACATTTTGTTGAAGTTATCAAAGGTTCGCCGATAAGGACTTGAGTGCAAGACTGTTCATGGAAGCCCTAAAGCAATTATGGCAATTGAAGTTCTAATCCATTTGAGCAAAACTGTTCATATCATTTGCTGTCCAAAGTCATACTCATGGCTTTTAAGTCTATCTTAGGATATTAATATGGGACCATCCTCAGTAGCAATGATTGGCTTTCAAGTGATGAGATCTCCAACAGATTAGATTATTAAGTATCCTGATTCTGATTATCATGTAATTGTTAGGAACAAGATATTTTTTTTACAGAATGCAAGCGGGAATGCCGTCAGGACAATCTGACACAGAAGGTGACACAGACTTTAGGGCGCTCTGGGACATAATGCAGATACCCACTCTGTTGTCAAGTTTGTAGTAGGGCTGAGTCATGGAACATCTAAACTTTATTTTAAATTACTAGCTTTTAGACGAGATGTGGCCTTTTCATGTCGGAAAAATTCCAAAGCATTAATTGTAAATTTGCAGACTGTTATTTTGTAGGTGTGTCCTTTATACATGTGTGTGCAATTAATTCCGTTATGTTTGTCTGTCTCCGTTGGGCACATTTGAAACCACTGTTCGACATTTACCACTGTGAAAAGATCATCCTGTTTCAAGACTAGAATTATGTTTTGTCTGAATCTTGTGAATAAACGTGATATAAACAGGACTGATTGGTTGAATCTTTACTTTAAGGCTCATGAACATGAAGAATAAGGCTAACTTCATCTTGGTCAAAGACAACAGTATATAAGACTATGTGATAAAGTGATTCTTTGTATTTTGTGCTGAGGCATTGACCCAAGTGCATTTGAATAAAACCTATGATAACCTATGATTGCTACTGTATGCTTCTAAGTGCATGCTTACTTAAATGTCCACGACCAACTAGCCATACACGAGTTAATGAGCAATAACAAAGTTATTCAGGAAATGCTATTAAATCTATTAGGTGCCTCGATGAAAATTACACTTCTTTTCAAACCAAAGAGCTCTGTGCCAATAATTTGTAATTTAATATATCAGAAGAAAAAACCCTAAAACTAATCAGGGAACATTCTTCACTGCACTGTACAAATGGATTTTAAATGAGAACCTGTGCAAAACATCCACCTTTGAAATGCTCATTGGGTAAGATTTAGTCAAAGACATTTAAATTGAATTCTGTGACTATTTCTTAAGCCACCGTTGTATTCATATAATTTGATCACCTGAGTTTCCTTTTTTTTTCTGTATCATTTTCAGCCTTCCCTTTTTTAAAGACAGCTCCCTTGACTCTACACATTATCTCACTAAGTGTCATGGATGTAGACCAGATCACTAAGACAATATGCAATGTTTGGTGATTCAAGTAAATAAAACTTCTTTTTGCAAAAACACTGGCCAAGAGTCCCCAATTTCTAACCAGTTCTTTAAAGCCTTTATTTATTTTTTGTCACTTATACATTACAGCACAGTGAAATTCCTTCTTCGCATATCCCAGCTTAACTGGGGTCAGAGCGCAGGGTCAGCCATGGTACAGCACCCCTGGAGCAGTTAGGGTTAAGGGCCTTGCTCAAGGGCCCAACAATGGCAACCTGGCTGAGCTGGGAATCAAACGCCAATCTTCCAATCAGTGACTCAGTGCCTTAGCCCTCTGAGCCACCACTGCCTTCTTTGTTTTCAGCCAGCCAAAGCACCGACTCTCAAACAAAACAAACAGTTCCATGGCAACCACCACACTTTGATGGGCTATACCCAACACTTTGCCATCCCATTTTATCTGGGCTTGGGAATGGCACTGCATTTAGTGGCTGGGGTTTGGGCATTGGGTGGGAAGTGAACCTCAGCCATCCCTATGGAAGACGAGAAGCCTACTGTACCACTTAGGCACCAGTGAGCTTAAAGGCCCTAACACCAAAAACAGAAAATGGTCTGACAGGTAGCAGTAATGTGCCATTAGTGGGTGTATGAGTGGAAATAGGTACAGTATGCATAGTTAGAACATGGGTGAATGTTATAATGCTGAAGTGTTGGGCTGAAATTATCTGCTGTGGCATCCATGTTTTCAAGCCATAGTGTGCTCTGTTACAGTATGTGGGGTGTTGGGGGGATTCTAATGCTGCCATGAGTTTTTCAGAGTTTTTTTGACCAGGTAAGCAAATTCCCCTTTAATGTCAATTAGTGCAGAAGGTGTGGTCTCTAGTTAAGAGTCTACTTACCGAGTCTATTAACCAAGTCTACTTGGTTAATAGAATAAAAATAACCAAACAAATGCAGTTTCAAAGATGGGTAGGCTCAGTAGAAGTGATCAATTGGCTACCACCATAATTGTAGCATTACCCTTAGATTCAGGAAGGTCTACAATGGCAATGTGGGCCATGAGTGAACCATGAGTGTACCAGTGGGGAATGTGCATGGAACTTTACCCTGGCCACTTGTATTTCATAATGAAACATCTGTAGGTGCCAAATCATATTAGGCCCTAATATTTCACCTTACAATGCTGACATATGTGTGCCAGGATGCCCCACTGCTGTTTGTTTGGTCCCATGTGATGAGCTCGTCTCTCAGGTTGTTCAGTACAAAGGGTTGATCCAGCTGGTGTGGAACTTAATGCACATGTGCATGAAATCTCGCTGTCAATGTCCCAGGTTCTCACACTATTAGCTTTAACATAAAGATAATGCATGAGCTGCTTGGTCTCCCCCTTTTGAATGATTATTTTAGCTAATATTGCGAGAGACACTATCCCATGCAAACACAAGGAGTGTCAGAAAGTTTTCTAGTTTATTAACCATAAAGCCTTATTTAAGTAATTAGCCAAATGTCTTATGTCATATACTGTACATCTGCTACATCAAAGAGCAAAGGTAATTCACATGTTCCAGAGAGAACAAAGAGAGCAAAAGATTTATGAATATCTGTCCGGGCATCAACTGTAGGAGGTATTACATTATAAGAAGTGAAGAATCCACAAAGGATTTGACACTGTGCAGGGGATATATGAGCATACACTAACAGAGGTGCATACCTGGAGCAGTGGGAGTCGGGTGCAAATTGTGATGTCTAGTTACAAGCAAATTTAATTTAAAATAAAACACTCAAGATGTGAATGAAAAATGTGAAAGTCAAACCTTCCAGCTTTAATTCATGGGGGTTGACAAAAGTGTAGCACTAACCATGCAGATATTGTGACACACACACACACACACACACACACACACACACACACACACACACACACACACACACACAACTGTCAGGAGCCTGGAACCCATGGACATGACCATATGCTGTTTCCTCCCTTGAGATGCTTTGCCAGGCCTTTCTTTCTGCTTGTTTGTGGATTTCTTTATCCCTTAAGTTAAGTGTGGTCTTCGGTCTAGTACGTTAAAAACATGCTCTATTGGATTGAGATCAGGTGACTGACTTGGCTAGTGAATATCCCTCTTCCTTGCCTTGAGAAACTCTTGGGTAGTTATCAGTGCATGATTTGGGTAATTATCCATCTGCAATATAAAGCAGCTTTTGAATCGACTAAATATAAGCAGAGAGTATAGCTCTATACACCTCAGAATTCCTCCTGCTAGTGAGATCATCAATAACAGTGATTCGATTCCTTTGGCAGTCATATACACTTACACCATAACACTGCCTCTACCATGTTTGACAGAGGATGTACTGTACTGTAGCATGGTTTGGATCATGAGCTGCTCCTTTCTTTGTCCACAATTTTCTCTTCCCATCATTTTGGTATGCTAATATAATTTTCATTGGTCCAAAGAATCTGACAAAATTTAATCCTGCCATTCTATTCTTGAGCATTACCTTTAGTTTGAACCTTGTTCTGAAGTGTACCCTTATTCCATATGTTGTCTGTACTTCGTAAAGCCCTCTCTTGACTGTAGGTGTTGACAATGACATGCACACAGTACCTTCTCCACAGGTTTCTTGACTTGGCCAGTTGTTGTAAAAGGGTTCTTCTTCACTATGGACAGAATTCTGAGGTCATCCACTTTAGTTGTCTTCTGTTTAGTGGTCAGCCCTATTGCTTGGCTAGTTCCAAACTTGTATTGGCAACTCACAATGTTTTTGCTATCTCTCTCTGATTGTTTTCAGCCTAATGATGGCCACTTTTTGGACAATTTGGGGGAACAGCAACTAAATGAAAATGTAACACCTTGAACCACATCTAGCCCTTTTATCTGCTTGATTATTCGTGGAGTAAAGAGAGAACAGGTCATACCTACCCATGATTGAGCAGAAAATCACTGGTTATGTACTGGTTAATCACTGGTTGGTTATGTTGGTATAGATTCTACAAAATAACCACAAGTGTCCCCCTTGAAAAGTCTTAAAGCAAAGATTTTTTTTTTATTACTTTTTTCAGTTTTTCTCAAGAGTGATTCAGACAGACCAAAGTACTAACTTTGTCTACACTGCTGGAGCAGGTGAACCATCTACAGATTAATGGGTTGACCAAGCACTTTAACCATCACTTAAACAAATACTCTGTAAGTTTATGAATGACACAGTTAGCTTACCTGCTCTTTGCCTACAGGGAAGTGGCCTAGGCCTCAACTGGTTTCTGCCCTTTTGAATTCTTCTATAGGATTCTACATGGACATAGAATCCATTGGTCAGGAGTCTGTGGTCCTTCACTATCTTCCTGGCATTGATCCAGCACTGCTTGCTATAGAGGGAGAGAAGGTCAGGAAAGTCAGTGCCAATGATGCACTTAGCTGACTGCACCGCCCTCAGTAAAGCCCATCTGTCCTGTTTGGTGCTGTTTCCAAACCAGGCTGTGATGTTTCGATTTAGGATGTTCTCTAAGGTGCAAGCGTAGAAGTTCCTTAGAGGCCAGTCTAAAGTCCTCCAGATGTCTGAGGTGGTTAACCTGCTGATGGGCCTTCTTCACCATTGTCATGCACACTCGTAACAAGACCGGCACTAGGACCCGGAAGTAGTACGGTCGGATTTCCAGGAAGCATAAAAGGAGACAAAATGGCGCTTCAAATTGCTCAGGCATTGAGTTCGCCCATGCCTTTGCTGACGCTACGCCGACTATTCTGTGAGTACTCACCGATTCGGGTTGCTTCTTTGATTGAGTGTGTGTTGCTAGAACGCGGGTTTATTTGTGTAGATCCTTGCTCTTTGCTTCCGCGTTTGGGTTTACCATCCACGCTACACGGGCTAACTGCTAAGGCTTTTCAGTTTATCCTTTGGTTGCATGTGACAACCATAGTGTTGATGTTACAAGACTTTGAAAGGTCCTGTGTGATGTGAACACCAAGGTACTGGAAGCTGTCCGTTTCCCCACTAGGGTCCCATTCTTGATAAGGGGGTTTCAAGCACCTACCAGATTTCTATGCCTAGGCACTTCATTGGCTAAAGAGACTGGTAACTGTCACAAACTGTATGTGCGGATGAACGGAGGCGAGGCATAACTGCAGAGGCGAATGTTCAGCCCGGTGTTCGATTTATTCTTTAAATCAAAAGTCAGGGAACATAACAAACTGAATACTTGGATACAACATAAACAAAACACGTATCATTATGTTAACAAATGCTAGACAACTAACTAAACTGAAAACACTCTATTTATAATGACGTCCCCACGCCCCCACGCCCAGTTGCAACATGGGAACTGAAGTGAAACGAAACAAAACTACAAAACAAGTCTCTGGGCGCTTTGGCGCCCTCTAGGGGTTATCCCTGACAGTAACTTGCTTTGCACCCATTCTGCTTCACAATTCATCACATCCAAGGGCTCTGTTCAGATTATCCCACACAATGTGCTACTGAGGACATTAAAGGGGAGGTGCTTGTGATGCCACAGCCACACAGCAGTTCAGTACACCCAATCAGGGTCTTGAACAATACTTGGGAGGACTTGAAAATTGACCAGAAGATATGACCATCAACACCCTTCACAAAAATAAACCTCAGAAGGTCATCAACAAAAGGGATTTCTGTTTACACAGTGCTACATCAAAATATATAAATTTCTCATAATATTTGCAAATCAAAGCCAAATTTGAAGGAAGAGTGAAAGAGACTTAGAATCTAAGGTGCCATGTCATCTGCTGGTGCTCAAGTCAGTGTCATTTATTTAGCCCTTTTACCAATGGACATCATCCGAAAGCATCAGAATTTGTATTTCTTTCTTTCTTTCTTTATTTTTTACAAGAATTAAAAATTAGGGGGCAGCATGGGGTGTAGTGGTTAGCACTGTGGCCCCGCACCTCCAGGGTCAAATGGTCGATTCCCCCCTTGGGTCTGTGTGCATGCAATTTGCATGTTCTCTACATGCTTGTTAAGTTTGCTCTGGGTATTCTGGTTTCCTCTCACTGTCCAAAGACATGCAGATTAGGCTAATTGACATTTCCAAATTGCCTGTAGTGTGTGTTTGTGTGAGGTAGCGTCCTGTCCAAGGTGGACGCCACCTCATGCCCTCCAATTTCCTGGGATCGGCTCCAGGCCCTGTGAACCTGTACACAGGATAAACAGTACAGAAGATGAATGAATGAATGAATTAAGATTAAATGATTTGTCACATGTACCTTTGATCACAGTGAATTTTTTTTTCCTGCAAATTGCAGTTTGGAAACTGGGGTCAGAGCGCAGGGCCTGCCAGGATACAGCGTCCCTGGAGCAGATAGGGTTAAGGCGCCTTGTTCAAGGACTTAACAGTGGCAACTTAAGGGCTTAAACCCCCAGCATTCCAATCAGTAACCCAGTGCCTTAACCATTTGAGCCACCACTTCTCCAAATGAATGAATGAAAATTATGCATATTCATTTCATGATAACCAATCCTCCAGTATTGCTAGTTTAGATAACAAACAGAAATATTAAGCCTCAACATACCATGATAAATGTAGGACTACACAGACTAATGAAGGATTAATTAATCATAATGATAAAATTCTTATTTTGGCAACAGATTAACCTATCAAAAAATATGAATTTTAATTATTTTCTGTATATGCAGGACTTTTTGAAATGGTTATCTGGTGCATCTTGACTTTCAGCCCTTACTCTGTGGCTCGTTCAAAGTGACTTCGGTGTGGCTTTCCTCTCTTCACTCTGTCTTATGCATGAGTTTTGAAATGATCTCTTTATCTTTTACTATCTTCAAAGGCTTTGTTTTTAGGCCATAATTTTAGGCTAATACAATTTTAGTGTTTTCAGTGCTTGGTCATATAAGTTATTTTGTATCCCAAAGATAGGAGCTGTTTTAATATTTCAGAATTAATGATCAATTGTAAATCAGTTGTATTGCCCTCATTAAGATAATTTTCCTCTGGAACTAGGGGATTTTAATACTTGGGCATTTAATACTTATTCCAGCTGCATGTTTACTATTTCCTGTCCACTAGTTAACTTTGACTTTAAACATTCAGTGAAAACCTTGTCAGGATGGCATATTTATCATTGGTTATTTAAATGTTTCAGCTGATAAAATTCCAGAGGAAGGTGAATACATTTTGCAGGGATTTGTATTTGATCAGTATTGTTTAACTGTAATAGATAATACTAACCACATTTCACCCCTCAATGTATGTTCACTTGCTAAATCTTTTTTGTAGGCAGAATATTTGCATTGATTAGAGAAACTATCAGTACAAGCATCTCATTTTCTGAAGTTAGGGCACACTTTTGATTAAATTCATTTAACAGTCACTTTTTGTCCAATGCTTCTTTACAACACTGCTTTAGTTCGCTGATGTCTTCTCTTGTGTATGCACTCTTAAGGACTTGACATAGCTTTCAAATCCAAAAGAAGGTTGACAAAGAGAGAGCTGAGACTCAGACCCAATGGAAAAATCCTATCCTGTATGTGGTTGGAGTGTCAGAGAAGCTAAAAAGGTTTTTTTTTTCCTACTCCACTCTAAGGACCGGGCACCAAAACACAAGAAGAGCAATATAATATATGCGGGCCAATGCAGCGAAGACCGTTCAGAGCTGTACATTGGAGAAACCAAACAAGCTCTAAATAAAAGAATGTAACAGTACAGAAGGAGACATACCTTCAACTGAAGGCCAAAGGACACATGTTTTGTAAAGAGAGAGGAAATGGTTTGAGAGAGGGATAAAATCCTAGGCATCATAACCCGTCTCCTATTTTTCATGATCCCCTTTCATCCATGAAAAAGATCACAATCCCTTCACAGGTCCACTTAGAAAGACAGACTCCCCTTACTGTCTCTAATTCTTACACCTTATTAACTTTTCCTTATGTCTCTGTAGCTGGTTCTTCTTAACAACTCTCTAAATAATAGTGGGTGAATTGAGTGCCAAGATGCTTTAGCAAGCTGCATTTTTACATTCCTCACCAATGACAGCATGTAAAGCATTATGTTTGGTCTGAGCTTTATTGCTAGGGTTGATCAGCATCTTCAGGGCTCTGATTTGTTGTCTAGATTAACTGAGTGTGTCCAAGATTGGATGACCGATAATTTTATCTTACTAAATTCAGATAAGACAGAAATATTACTTATTGGTCCAAAAAGCAGTACACAAAAGCTCTCACAATTCAGCCTGCATTTAGAAGGATGTACTATTACTACCAGCTGGACAGTGAAAGACATGGGCGTAATATTAAATATCATATTTCCAATATTACAAAAGCAGACTTTTTCCACCTTAGAAATATTGCCAAGCTTAGGAACATTTTAATCGGTATCTGATGCAGAAAAGCTGGTTCATGCATTCATGTCCTCCAGACTGGACAACTGTAATGCATTACTAGTTGGTCGTCCTGCACCCTTAATAAACAAGCTACATTTAGTACAAAATGCAGGCACCAGAGTTCTCATCAGATCAAGAAAATATGATCATATAACCCTAATACTATCATCCCTGCACTGGCTACCTATTAAGTTTGGAATTATTTACAAACTAGCTTCACTTACGTACAAAGCCCTAAATGGTTTTGCTCCCACATATCTAGCCAGTCTTCTGAGATGTTGTAATCCACCACCTTAAGATCACAAAACTCTGGATTTCTGGTAGTAGAAAATCAAAGTCCATAGAAGGGGGTGAAGTGTTGGAATAGCCTCCCTGGCAGTGTTCAGGGCTTAGACACAGTCTCCCAGTTTAAAAGTAGACTCAGAACACATCTCTTTAACCTGGGTTCCCTGTTGAGTCTGGTTCCTCTCAAGGTTTCCTCCTATTTCCATCTCAGGGAGTTTTTCCTTGCTGCCATCACCCTGGCTTGCTCATCAGGGACAATCTGACCATTATACACATTTTTACTTCTTCATACACATCTTCATAATATTCCTAAAATTTTGTGAAGCTGTTTTCAAACAATGACCATTGTTAAAAGCGCTATATAAATAAAATTTAATTTCATTAATTTAGGATATATGCACTGCTGTTCATCCACTGTGCTACCAACACTGTTGCTCAACATGTGAGCACCTTGGTGTGCCACCAGGTTTATCAATCTTGTGTCAGGCTTGTCTTGCTTGAATGATTACAGTAAATTCTGTAGAGAATAAGTATAGGCATATTGGATCATCACTAGAACACTGGCTCTATTTTTTGAGAAATGGCATTCCCTGCAGGCATGGCTTGTGTTGGGTGATCATGACACTGGCACCAGATTACAGTTTACATTTAATAATTTAAGAATGAAAAATTCTAGATATGAATTTTGAAAAAATATTGTAAATGTATAGCTTTATGAATTTATCTGTAAATGAGCAGGCCGAGAATGACAGTCACAAGGAAAAACTCCCTGAGACAACATGAGAAATTAGCCTTGAAAGGAGCCAGACTCAAAAGAGAATCCATCATCAATTGGGTGATGCTGGATAGTGTGACGATAAGTACTTTGTGCTATATGATCAGAACTCCAATTGTTTAAGATAGAATGTGTTTTATTTAACATGAAGTCCAGTTTGTTGAGTTTACCAACTTTTCATGGAGACTCTGGTGCAAAACTGTCTATGGCATTTCACTTGTTAAACTATTCAATCGACTGCAGCCATAAACCATTACAGAAAATCTGTATCAAATGCATTTTCATCTTTTCCAAGTTACCATGTGGGACCATCCTCAGCAGCAATGAGTGATCTCCATGTGATGGGAACTCCAACCAAAAGTGGAACACCAGGATGGATTAGGCACCGGTGATTTGTATCATCTGTGTGGATAGAAATGGATGATACTTCAGATGTAGTAAACAAGAAATCTGAGTGGAAATGAATGATGGACAGAAGGAGACAATGAGTTGTCCACATAGCAGTGATTTAAAAACCTATTTAAAGATGCCAAAAGATCCCGTATAGAGACACCATGGACCATTCTTAAATGGACCATGGTCCTGAGGTACTCCAGTGGAAAGTCTGTGTGGAGCAGATTTTGATCTCCATATCCCCTCATACTGTATGTGCCACAGATTCCATTCAAGGTTCATGAATATGGATGAGAGTTTAGCTGATCTAGCACTTTAGCATTAGTTTGGTTATGTTCTCGGCAGTTGTGCTGTGAGAAAAGAGCGATACATGGTTATACAGTGCATGAGCTGAGTGGCCACTGCAGCTGGCCAACCTTTATAACTGTGGCCCTGAAGCCATTTACTAATGGTGGAACAATGAACGATAACACAAACTATAAATAATTAGTATTTATTCAAAGTAAAATTGTTAGCTTTAAGACATGTTGTTTAATGATAATTGAATACCTACTCTGGTATATATATAGTTATATAATGTTTCATTATCATTAGGTGTGTTTAACATTCCATTAATACTCAAAATAAGAGCCCAAATGAAATACAAATTGCATCATATAAACACCTTAAACGTAACCGTCTGATCCGGCTCAGTTGGAATGACAGTGTTGACATAAACCTTGGAGCATCTGTTCAATAGTAAATATTAGCCATGTTAACAATTGATCTGATCTTTTTTTACTCTTTAAAATAAATTAAAAAAAATGTTCTTTGCATGTTTTGCATGCACAATATCAGCGAAGTGTGAGAACTTTGCAGGCAGTCACCTTGCCATCTGTCCTGATGTCAGATAAATTGCGAAGCCCGCAGGGGAGAGAGGAGCGAGATCCCAAAGAGCGCCCTGGATAGGGACTGGTAGAGGTGAGTGAGCAGTGCAGTCAAATTAGGAAGGCTCTTGGTTCATGATACGGCACATTTACGGCGCCTTTAAGACACAACATTACATTGCGCAGGGTGATGTGGCTTCCTGCAATGACTGTAACGAAAGGACCAATCTCGCCATCCAAATGGACATAAGTTGATCTTCCAGCACTGTATGCATGGGAGTTTATGCAGTAGCTGCTGGAGTAAGGAGCAGCACTCAAAAGACAGCTCATCCACTTGATATGGAGGCAACGAGCACCCTATCTTAGCCTAAGTTAAGTGCCATTTTCTCAGAGCCTTTACTTCTTGGCCATTTAGCTCTGTTAACCTTGTAGGCCCTGTTAGCTCTGTTAGCCATTTTAGCCCAGAAGGCAATATTAGCACTATTAGTATACTATTACTGTTTTCCTCATTACTTATTTGTTGTATAACCTGTGAACTGGCTGCTGTAATGATACAATGTCCCTTTAGGATTAATAAATCAATCAATCAATCAATCAATCAATCTATCAATCTCCCTCCCTCTCTCTCTCAGACTGGGGATGTATCAAGATGAAAGCAGAAAAAAACTTTGGAGAAGAGGGAGTCTCTGCAGTGATGGGCTATTAATTGATAATTTATTTATTAAATTTATTATATTTTAATCAGGTCATGTATAGTATCCCGTATAATATGGAGACATTATTTTCCCTGGGATGAACACAGTCGTATTGGAAAGGCTGTTATTTCTTTTTCACTGTTCTGCATTGGCTTCCCTTAATTCATTCAGAAGAATCAGACTGCGCTGACAAAATCCAGCAGAGACGAAAGGGCTGATGGGGACAGTGTAGCAGAGACTAAGGTGAGTTAAAAAGTATATCTGTCTTCAACCTCAAGGAAATGAAAACCATAACCTCATTAACCTTTGGGATGTGTTCTGTCGAAGCTTCTATTTCAGGTGTAAGTAATGAAACATTTCACAGTTTTTCAGGGTGAACCTTTTTAATTACATCTTAATCCCATGCAGTGCAGTTAAAATAAAGCAACCTTAAGAAATGCGGGAGATATGAGTTGCAGTTTTAAACATACTCAACGTGTTAAATGTACTGCGTTAAGGTAAAAATGTAATCATTCAATCAATATATCTACCTGTATATTGCTGTTGCTTCTATATTTCACCCCATAGAATGAGTTTAAATATGAAAACAGATGTGTCCAAAAAACTTTCCCCCAATGGTGGTTTTAATAGACCTTCTATTAATAAACTATTAATTTTTATTTATATATACTGTACACTGCAATGATTTGTCTAACAAATGCAAACACTGATTTACTTTAAAAACATTTTAAAGATCTTAATAATGTGATTGTTTCTTTTTTTTTTTTGTTAAGTTATATAATGTGAGTCATACCATCATATACTACATAGTAAGGCTGCTTTTGCGTTAACAGCTCTGGTGGCAGAAAAACAACAAAAATTTACTCATTACCTGTAAACTTACTGCTATGTGGGAGCAGTTGTATACGGAATTTGACCCAGACAGAACCTGACACCAGTGTGAGCTGCTACGAATACAGTAGTTTACATGCATATGTAGGGTCAGAATTACTCGTGTGACCTCTGAGATGGAGTTCAAAATGGTAGCGGAGATACAGTTTCAACATTACTTAGCAGGCTAAATAGCTGGTTAGCTGGCAAATATCCTACTTAGCTTCTTAGTCATATTTTTCTTAGTTATTAAACCACTAAATTAAAATGCAAATTATATTTAATTGGCTAAATGTTTTTTTTCAGGAATTAGTTTAGGCTCTTTGTGTACCCGAATATAATTTTTTCCCCTTTTTATTTTAAATAATAAAAATAATACATTTGCGACGTCACTTAATACACGTCGCATACACGTGAAACAAATAAGCTTATTAAACTTCTCTTATTAATTGTACAGATCACATGATAATATTTTTTTGAGTTGGAAATAGTAGCTTTTTAAAACTCCCTGTGAGATAATGAACAATGCCAGCAGCTTTACACCACTATAGCATCCCTGAATGCACGATGTGCCAACCACTGTACTAGTGAGAAAGGAAAGGCTTTGTATTATTTGCAAGGATGAGTGTAACCCTGCGTTCACACCGAACGCCGACGCCTAGTCGCCGCGCTTCGCCACTCTGACGTAGACCAGATGCCAATATATATATATATACACATACCATATATATATCAATATTTTCTATTACTATATTATATTTATTCTTATTATAACATTATTAGAATCACTTACTAGACTTTGTCTTTAATTAAAATAACATTAATAACGTTCATTTTAATTACAAACAGAGACATGTCATAAATAACGGGGAAACCAGCTACCGCAATAATTAATTTCTCCTCCATTTTTCTTGGGAACTAATGTCGCCGGAACAAAAGTTTACATGACCGCGTTCCGCGGAATCCGCTCAAGCGGAGGACCTCTACTTTTTTATTGGTTGCCGCTCAACTGCGTCATAGCTCATTACCATAAAGTTGAGCTGATTTCAACTCTCTTCGCCGCTCTCGCCGCGCCGCGACGCCCCTCGCCGCCGGCTCCCATTGAAAATGAATGACTTCTGGCATCTTTGACGCTCTCGCCGTGTTCGGTGTGAACGCAGGGTAAGGATTGTAAAAGGCAGCATTTACTGTATAGTGCCAGTCAAATGTTTTTGGACAGAAGTTTGCACTTGATTAAACTATTCCAGACCAGCTTTGCGTCTTAAAATAACAATGTACTATTGTTGGTGTTACTTAATTTTCTTATTCCATAAGTGTTTTTTCATTGAAATTCAAATCTGGTATTGTCCTAGGATCTAGAAAGTAAATCCCTAAATGAAAAACAATGATTTGTGAGCATTGTCCAGGGTGTTCATAAGTTCCTAATGGGGGTGGATCACCTGGGATGAACAGCAGTTTGGTTTTGCTGAGATTAATTTTCTGCTTATGAGCTGCCATCTATGATAAGATGTCTGCCAGACATGCTATCTGAGCAGAAATACAGTGTCTAAGGGAGGAAAGAAGATAATGAATTTAGCATCATTTGCATAACAGTGGTATAAAAAGCTATGTGAGGCTATGACCTCGCCAAGACCGAGTATAGAGAAACAGAAGAGGACCAAATACCAAAGTCTTATGGGTAACAAGTCTTGTGTCTGTACTCAACCTTCTAGGTAGGAAGCAAACCACTGCTTCATACAGTATATTGGGTGAAGGTGGAGTGAAGCTGATTCACATAGGTTTGATGCCCAATTTACCTATCTGCTAGCAAGAAACCAGCCCAAAAGGAGTAAGACAGCGCAGAAGAAAGAGCAGAAAGTGACAACCTCTTGGTAGCCTTCTCTCCTGTGCATCTCCACAGACTCTCAGAAAGAGATTTTTTTTTTGTCTGGGAACATAAAAGCGGATACCAGGCTAAAACTTTGCTGCCAGGTAGGTTTCATTAAACACAAGAACCAAAAGTGTATCTATATTTACCCTTTTATTTTCTCATCAAAATGGCTAAATCCAACTATTGGGTATAGAGCCAGATTCAAGGATGTGATCTGCTGGTGTCTTGCTCCAAAATAGATATTGTGGACCTGGTGTGTATGTGCACACACTAAACATGCATGCATACAGTGGGTGGTCACAGTGAGGAACACCTTGGAAAATATCTACAATTGCTTCTGTTGGCCAGACACGGAAGAAGGTGGAGAATCTCTGCCAGCACAGTCAGCAACGTCAGCACACCTCCCCCCTCAAGGCTGTGCCTGCCCCTTCTACAATCATCTATGTTCTGTTTGAGTGCGTAAACATGGATCTGGTTGGTCCCTGGCTCATATTGGTTCAGGGGCATGACCATGCCATCAAAAAGCCTGAGCAGTTCCCCTGCAAAAAGTGACAATGTAAAATGTTGGCTGTGAGCTTGTCCTGTTATGCAGTTGCATGGGGAAACCAAAAGCACAGAAGATGAAGATGAAATAGATGAAGATGGAGACAGGTATAGCAGATTCAGACCTCTATCTACAGTATCACACAATGGCCTTGTAGAATGCTTCAACAAAACTTATAAAGCCCTACTGCACATGGTTGTCAAGAAAGAAAACCATATCTTGAACCCTTGAGTTGCACAATGAATGTCTTCATAACCTGAATGACATCGAGCAATTATGTGTTGAGTCTGAAACTTATAAGGATTGTAACAACTCCTTAAGAGCAATGAAATACTAAGGGGTAAAACGAGCAATTATTTCATCATTCAGAACACTGAAAGCCAAATCAGCAACATCCTACAGGAACAAGAGATTTTTACATATTTGTAACTGGACGATATGAACCAGCATGCTCTTGGGCCAGGGCCTCTTGCCTTCAGAAACAGCTAAGTGAAACAGCGTACCATAATTAGGTAAATACACTGCTGGAGCTGGACTTGGTGAATGATTGAGGTAACGGAAAGAGTCTGTCATCTCAGAAGTCTATGTAATCCTGTCTGGGTAAGTGGTGGAACATCATTGATTTAATATCTAGTCACGGTAGGGACAGTTGGGAATAAACTGTCTGTAATAGTTAATAAGTCAGAGAAAACTCAAGATGTCTTTGAATGTGCCAGATGTCTTTGAATGTGCAGGGAATCTTGAAGTTGAGTCATCTCAACTGGACTTCTTTCTTGTTGGGTAGAAGCATTTCACTACTCATCGAAGTAGCTTCTTCAGTCTGAGGAAGTTGGGAAGTTTCTCATATTTGAGTTCTCCAAGGAACGCAAGCATCCTGTACTGTATGTGGATGAAGTGTCAGAGAAGCTGAAAATAATTTTTGGAAAACACAACATACCACTTGAAGCCCACCAACACATTAAGAAAGAGACTCGTCAAACCCCAAACACCTGACACCTAAACAGAAGTAGAGCAATATGATATACGCAGTCCAATGCAGCGGATAGTGTTCCAAGCTCTACATTGGGGAGACAAAGCAACCTCTACACACTGTAGGAGTACGCACGTGGACAAAATTGTTGGTACCCTTCGGTCAATGAAAGAAAAACTCACAATGGTCACATAAATAACTTTAATCTGACAAAAGTAATAATTAAAAAAAATTCTACGAATGTTAACCAATGAAAGTCAGACATTGCTTTTCAACCATGCTACAACAGAATTATTAAAAAAAATTAACTCATGGAACAGGCCTGGACAAAAATGATGGTACCCATAGAAAATACTGAAAATAATGTGACCAAAGGGACATGTTAATTCAAGGTGTGTCCACTAATTAGCATGACAGGTGTCTACAATCTTGTAATCAGACAGTTAAAGGCTGTAAGACCATTTCCAAGCAGCTAGATGTTCCTGTGACTACAGTTGCACATATTATTCAGAAATCTAAGATCCATGGGACTGTAGCCGACCTCCCTGGACGTGGCCGCACGAGGAAAATTCATGACAAATCAAAGAGACGGATAATCCCAATGGTAACAAAAGAGCCCAGAAAGACTTCTAAAGAGATCCAAAGTCAACTTCATGCTCAAGGAGCATCAGTGTCGGATCGCACCATCCGTCGTTGTTTCAGCCAAAGTGGACTACATGGGAGACGACCAAGGAGGACACCATTGTTGAAAATAAATCATAAAAAAGCCAGACTGGAATATGCCAAACTACATGTTGACAAGCCACAAAGCTTCTGGGAGAATGTCCTATGGACAGATGAGACAAAAATTACTTTTTGCCAAGGCACATCAGCTCTATGTTCACAGATGGAAAAATGAAGCATATGAAGAAAAGAAACATGGAGGAGGCGCTGTTATGTTATGGGGCTGCTTTGCTGCATCTGGCACAGGGTGTCTTGAATCTGTGCAGGGTACAATGAAATCTCAAGACTATCAAGGGATTCTAGAGAGAAATGTGCTGGCCAGTGTCAGAAAGCTGGGTCTCAGTCGCAGGTCATGGGTCTTGCAACAGGACAATGACCCAAAACACACAGCTAAAAACACCCAAGAATGGCTAAGAGGAAAACATTGGACTATTCTAAAGTGGCCTTCTATGAGCCCTGACCTCAATCCTATTGAGCATCTTTGGAAGGAGCTGAAACATGCTGTCTGGAAAAGGCACCCTTCAAACCGGAAACAACTGGAGCAGCTTGCTCATGAGGAGTGGGCCAAAATACCTGCAGAGAGGTGCAGAAGTCTCATTGACAGTTACAGGAATCGTTTGATTGCAGTGATTGCCTCAAAAGGTTGTGCAAAAAACTATTAAGTTAGGGGTGCCATCATTTTTGTCCAGGCCTGTTCCATGACTTCATTTTTTTTTTAATAATTCTGTTGAAGCATGGTTGAAAAGCAATGTCTGACTTTCATTGGTTAACATTCATAGAGTTCTTATTTATTATTACTTTTGTCAGATTAAAGTTATTTCTGTGACCATTGTGAGTTTTTCTTTCATTGACCGAAGGGTACCAACAATTTTGTCCACGTGTGTATGTATAAATACAGAATTAGCTGTCAGGGACGGACGTGGACAAGGAAATGACCCAATAGCAGAATTAGATGCTTTAGAATAGCCTTTTATTTATGCACCAGGGAAAAAATGAACAAAGGCTGGGAGAGCAGAGTGTGTGTGTATGTACGTATGTACGTAAGTGTGTGTGTGTGTGTGTGTGTGTGTGTGTGTGTGAGAGAGTTTAGGTGTGTGTGTGTGTTAGTGTATGTACGTATGTATGTGTGTTTATGTTTATTTGTCTGTGCGCGCGTGCGTGTAACGGTCCAGCAGGGGTATGTCCTAGAGCGCACGCGGTGATGACGTCAGGGAATCCTCCGCGAACCCGGAAGTAGCGCGTGCGAGAGTATCCTCGGAGATAGTCCGGCGAATTATTTTTCTTTTCTTTCCTCGGCGCTGTTTCGCTGCGCGAACTGAGAGCGGATGTCCAAGTCTTTTGTTCTGCCTTTGCTGGGGTGCCGGAGGCTGGTGAATAACGTGAGCGTCGTACCGGGAGGGCAGAAGTGTGGAACGCCAAAGAGTTGACTCGGATCCGAGGTGAGTGCCGCTGAACGGAGATGCAGCTGAGAGCACAAACGAATCCGGGGCGATAGCTAAAATCGAAATCCAAAAACACAGTCCGGGTCATACACGATGATCAGTCCAAAAAACGAGCGAGGTACCAAGGGCGAAGACGAGAGAATAAATCCAGATAGGGTAAGCAGGGGTTGGCAACGAGAAAGAATACAATGACTTAGATTAGCAAGGAAAGCACGGGGCACACGAGCGAGACACTGCGGCGCTGAGTGACACACTCGGCGCGCTTATAAAGCCAAGGGTTGATTGCTTGATTCGATACAGGTGTGCTGTGATTAAGAGCAGAGCGCGTAAGGAAGAACTCAGAAATGGATTATGACTCATGAGTCTGGCTAACTCGTGACAGTACCCCCCCTCCTAGGGACGCCACCTGGCGTTCTGGCTGGTGCGTTGGGGTGTCGCCGGTGGAAGTCAGCAATAAGGGCCGGGTCCAAAATGAATCTAGAAGGAATCCAGCTTCTTTCTTCTGGGCCATAACCTTCCAAGTCTACAAGATATTGGAGACCTTTGCCTCGGCGTCGGGACTTCAAAAGCTTATGCACCGTAAAGGCTTCACTTCCATCGATAATTCGGGGAGGAGGAGCTGGGTGGGTGGGTGGACTCAGTGGGCAAGAAACCAGAGGTTTTATTTGGGAGACATGGAAGGAGGGATTTACTCGGCGCATGGTAGACGGCAAGAGAAGTCTAACAGTACAGGGGTTGATGATCTTGGTGATAGTGAATGGACCAATAAACCTGGGAGATAGCTTGCGGGAGGTCGTCTTGAGGGGAATGTAGCGAGAGGACAACATGACTCTTTGGCCCACGCGGTATATCGGTGCCCTGGAGCGGCGTCGGTCGGCTTGTTGCTTAAAGGCCGAAACGGCTCGACGGATCCTAGACCTCGCATTCAGCCACGTCCTCCTGCAACGACGAATGAAAGCTCGAGCAGACGGGACTGAGACTTCTGTCTCCTGAGAGGGAAACAGCGGAGGCTGGTAACCGAGGCAACACTGGAAGGGGGAGAGACCCGTGGCCGATGTGGGCAGGGAATTATGGGCATACTCAACCCATGGGAGCGTCCGGCTCCAGGAATGGGCGTCTTTGGAGGTCATGCACCGGATGGCCGTCTCCAGGTCTTGATTGGTCCTCTCCGCCTGACCATTTGTCTGCGGGTGGTAACCTGAGGATAGGCTGGAGGTAGCTCCGATTAGCTTACAGAAGGCAGACCAGAATTGGGCGGTGAATTGGGGACCCCGGTCTGATATGATGTCTGTTGGGAGCCCATGCAGCCGGAAAACGTGGGTGATTAAGAGTTCGGCAGTTTCCTTGGCTGTAGGGAGGCCAGATAAGGGTACGAAGTGGGCAGCCTTGGAAAAGCGATCGACCACCGTGAGAATGCAAGTATTCCCCTCTGAGTTGGGGAGTCCAGTGACAAAGTCGACGGCGATGTGGGACCAGGGCCTGTGAGGGATTGGAAGAGGTCTAAGGGAACCAGCGGGAGGTTTGTTGCTAGTTTTATTCCTGGCACAAGAGTCACATGCACTCACGAAGCGGCGTGTGTCTTCTTTTACGGTAGGCCACCAAAAGCGCTGCTGGACCAGGGCTAACGTCCGTGAGGTGCCCGGGTGGCAGGCTAGTCTGGAGTTATGTCCCCACTGTAGCACGTGGGATCGTTCTGCTTCAGGGACGAAAAGTCTGCCTGGCGGTACCCCAGGGGGACTGGGTTGCTGATGAAGAGCATGCTTGACCCGTGACTCAACTTCCAGTAAGACCGCTCCTACCAGGCATTGGGGCGGTAAGATTGTGGCGTCAGGTGCTGGATCATGGGGTGGAGAGAACTGCCGAGATAGCGCATCTGGTTTGGCGTTTTTCGACCCCGGGCGATAAGACAGGGCGAAATTAAAGCGCGAGAAGAACAGAGACCACCTTGCTTGCCGGGAGTTCAGCCGCTTGGCCGTCCGGAGGTACTCCAGGTTCTTGTGATCCGTCCAGACTAGAAAAGGGGTTTTGGAACCCTCAAGCCAATGTCTCCATTCCTCCAGAGCGAGCTTGACCGCCAGTAATTTTCGATCACCGATGTCATAATTCCTCTCAGCGGAAGAGAGTCGATGAGAGAAGAAGCAACATGGGTGCAGCTTATCATCCTTAGGGAATCTTTGTGATAAGATTGCTCCAACTCCGGTGTCCGAGGCATCCACTTCGACCACAAATTGAAGAGAAGGGTCTGGCTGAAGAAGGATAGGGGCTGAGGTGAAACGCCTCTTTAAATCAAGGAAGGTCCTAGCCGCCTGTTCTGACCACATGAACGGAGTCTTGGATGATGTCAAAGAGATTAGCGGGGCAGCCACCAAGCTGTAGTTGCGGTGTGAACATTAGCAGCACTACTTCAGGGCCTTAGGGTGAGGTCATGCATGCAGCACAAATCCTCATGGGAATGTGAAGACCAAGGGGTAGGGAAACCATAGAATCTCTTATATCCAACCATATTGTTGTTTTGAATGTGAAAAAATATAGGCTGTGGCTGATCAATGACTAATAAAGGCAGAAAACAAACTGACAATAGTAAAATAATGTTTTGAATGTGAGGTCTTCAAAATGGATGGAACACCTGAAACAATAGGACTAGCAAGAATGACAATATCATTCATTTTACACAAATCTTGGGTGAATCCCTAGGCCGTCCCAGCAGGCTGCTGCTTAGGAGTAACAGGCATATTGTGTGTGTGTATATATATATATATATATATATATATATATATATATATATATATATATATATATATATATATATATATATATATATAGAGAGAGAGAGAGAGAGAGAGAGAGAGAGAGAGTAATACAAACAACACCTTTGTGCATCAAGGACAAAATACCTTCCTCAGACTCTCAAATACCTTTTCTGGCCTTTTCTAGAGAAGGCCTACTGTAGGTGGGAGGGCTTTCAGCTGTGCTATGTATGGTGTAATACATACTATACCCACTTCATTAGCATTGGCAGACTACAACCTGCGAGGTACAGAAGATGGGTAAGATGGGATGACAATAGATTCATCAGTAGAAAGGAGGATTGAAAATACCATTGACACTTAACATGAAAATGGGGAGGGTTTTGAGAATCAGGGCTCAGTATCAATTTCAACATGCTCACTGTATGATTCCTGCACTGTTGGCAATTACCCATGTGTTTGATTATCACAGGTTTAGGGAAACTTTTGATAATATTCTGGACATCTGACCGAGTGGGAGCTGAAATATTCCATGGCTTTTGCAATGGAAGGAAAGGATAAGCTTAATTAGGACTTGTACAGTAGGTGTGCAAAAAGTATTATTGTTTTTCTTTTAATCTTTTCAATGAGGGACGTCACTTTAGGACCCACAACAGCTGGGGGTGCACATGGTCCCCTTAACATACCATGTCCTGTCATATAGGGGGGGCGGAGGAGAGACAATAATTGTTTCCATCTTATCTAAAAAGCACCTACAACGAGTTTAGATTAGGGATGGGTTTACACCTGTTAACTTGTGTAACCTTTAATCTTTTTGTCCTTAGATTTTACAATTTTGCTCACCATCCCATTTCAGTTTTATATGACACCAGTATTAAATTTCACATATATATTTTGACCATTCTTCAGAAGGGCATTTGTGAGATCTGACACTGATGTTGGAAGAAAAGGCCAGGCTCGCAGTCTCTGCTCTAATTCATGGGTATGTCCCCAAATCCTTTAAATTAGCCGTTATTAAACCGCTAATCAAGAAACCTGACCTTGACCCCTGTCTGCTTTCTAATTACAGGCCGATATCAAACCTTCCGTTTATCTCCAAGATTTTGGAAAAGGTAGTATCACAGCAGCTATGTTCACATCTACACAGAAATAGCATAAATGAACTGTATCAGTCAGGATTTAGGCCTCATCACAGCACAGAGACAGCACTTGTTAAAGTAGTAAACGACCTCCTATGGGCCTCTGATCAGGGTTGCGTCACTATACTTGTGTTACTGGACCTCAGTGCAGCTTTTGACACCATTGATCATAGTATTCTCCTTCACAGATTAGAAAAGGTAGTTGGAATTAAGGGAACTGCCCTCTTGTGGCTCAGATCCTACTTGACTGATCGTTATCAGTTTGTAGATTTAGATGGTGACCATTCCTCATGTTCTCAAGTGGAGTTTGGTGTTCCACAGGGTTCAGTTTTAGGCCCACTGCTTTTTTCCCTTTACATGCTTCCTCTGGGCAACATAATTCGTAAACATGGTATTAGTTTTCATTGTTATGCTGATGACACACAATTATATGTCTCAGCAAAACCAGATGAGAAAAACCAGTTTGCTAAAATTGAGCAGTGTGTGCAGGACATACGAGATTGGATGTTAATTAATTTTCTTCTGCTTAATCCTGATAAGACAGAAGTTCTAGTCATAGGACCACAAGTAGCTAGAAGTAAGCTTTCTGATCAGACTGTAACTTTAGATGGCCTTTCTGTTCCATCAAGTGCAACAGTTAAAGACCTCGGTGTGATTATAGATTCCAGCCTTTCGTTTGAAGCTCATGTAGATAATATCACCAGGATAGCTTTCTTTCACCTTAGAAATATTGCCAAGATAAGAAACATATTGTCACTAAATGATGCAGAAAAACTAGTTCATGCTTTTATCACCTCTAGGTTGGACTATTGTAACGCCTTACTGTCTGGTTGTTCAACTAGGTGTATAAACAAGCTTCAGTTAGTACAGAATGCAGCAGCGAGAGTCCTCACTAGAACCAGAAGATACGAGCACATCACCCCTATCTTATCTACACTGCATTGGCTCCCTGTGAAATTTCGCATCGATTTCAAGATACTACTTTTGACATTTAAAGCACTAAATGGTCTCGCGCCACAGTATTTGAGTGAACTGTTAGTGTCTTACGATCCGCCACGCCTACTTCGATCAAAGGATGCAGGCTGCCTGTCAGTACCACGTATTATTAAAACTACAGCAGGGGGCAGAGCTTTTTCTTACAAAGCCCCAAAGTTATGGAATAGTCTTCCTGTTAATGTTCGGGACTCAGACACAGTCTCAGTGTTTAAGTCTAGGCTAAAAACCTATTTATTTAGCCAAGCATTTTGTAAATAGATTAACCTTAGGTAAAGGAGCAGATCTGGGGGACTCATGGACGTAGAGTATTCTGGTGAACTGGTATGTTTAGATGCTGTCCTCCCCACTCTCATTGTTCACTCAGGTTTGTTGACGGTGAGGTGATTGGTTGCTTTACATCTCAGGGAGCCCTCATGTTTGTGTTTCCTTCTGGCTCTCCCTTTTAGTTATGCTGTTATAGTTAGTCCTGCCGGAGTCCCTGCTTGCACTTTGCACTAATATACATTCACCTTATACATGTTGACTGTGACCATACCTAACTGCCATCTCTCCTTATTTTCTGTTCTCTCCTTTTCTGCTCTCTCTCTCTCTCCCTCTCTCCTTTCCCTCTCTCTGTCTCTCTGTCGAGCTATACATGTTCGCTCCTGAGTTGCCAGTGATCCAGACCCCTCTGCCCTCTGAAGCCGTCTAACCCGTCCTGGAGTCCTGCTTCTGGTTGGAGATCCCGTCACATGGATGCCCCGTGTGGTCTGCCTGGATGCGCTTGGTGGCTGGGGATGGTTTCCATGAAGACTGTCCTATCATCGATTGATGCTCTGGGTACCTGTGACTTCAGTTGTTCGATAGCTCAGGACTGGAATCTCCTACAGTCTACCTGAGCCTCCGGGAACAAACTGGACTCCTTTTAATTTAAATTTTAACACATCTCCTGTTACACTGAACTTCCAGTACACATTATTATGCTGATCATTCTCTGCTATCCGTTATCACCCAGATGAGGATGGGTTCCCTGTTGAGTCTGGTTCCTCTCAAGGTTTCTTCCTATTACCATCTCAGGGAGTTTTTCCTTGCCACCGTCGCCCTCGGCTTGCTCATCAGGGACAATCTTATCATTTTGATTCATACACATTGCATAAAAACTTATTTCTTTTTATTGTGTAAAGCTGCTTTGCGACAATGTCAATTGTTAAAAGCGCTATATAAATAAAATTGAATTGAATTGAATTAATTCATCCCAAGGAGTTCCATCGGGTTAAGGTCAAGACTCTGTGCAGAACAGTCAAGTTCTTCCATACCAAACTAGCTCATCCATGGTTTTATGGACTGTGCTTTGTGCACTGGTTCGCAGTCATGTTGGAACGGGAAGGTGCCATCCCCAAACTATTCCCACAAAGTTGAAGCATGAAATGTATGAACGCAAATACACACCGTACCGTGTTGCTGGGACAATAAATGCAAATACATGACGCACACCTACTATACCAAGGTGAGGATCCACACACCAAAACTTGCACATCAAATATGTAAAGGTGCAATTACATGCTGGAGCTTTAAATTAGATGCACACATCAAATAGTATATAACTGCATATACAATCTGAAGCTTATACTAAATGCATCAAATGTCCCCTTAAATTAAAGATGGGAGATGGGAACAAAACTTCCCGAAAAAAATTACCAACAGGATCTCTTACCTTCAACTTATCAGTTGAAAGTTTGATGAGTGAACCTTTAGATCTGTGTTAAACCTGTGCTATGTATTTTACTGGGTAGACCAGAGAACCATTACAGAGGTGGGCTAAAAGACATGAGCTAAAATGGAGATGTCCATTTTTCTCTGTGTAATCATTTGACATGTCTACACTGTTATATCTACTATCTGCATCCTCTTTTCTCACCCCAACTAACTTCATGTCTTCTCTCACTACATCCATAAATCTCTTCTTTGGTCTTCCTCCAGACATCTTGTCTGAAAGTTCCAACCTCAGCATCCTTCTACCGAGATATTCACAATCTCTCCTGTTAACATGTCCAAACCACCTCAATCTGACCTCTCTGACTTTATCTCCAAAATATCTACTATGGGTTGTTCCTCTGATAAACTCATTCTTGATCCTATCCATCCTTGTCACTCCTAAAGTGAACCTCAACATCTTCAACTCTGCCTCCTGTCTTTTCCTCAGTCCCAATATCTCTAAGCCGTAGAGCATCGCTGGTCTCACCATTGTGGAACACCTTTCCTTTCATTCTTCCTGATACTCTTTTATCACACAACACACCTGTGTGTCACCCGTATAACAACACAAGGTTAACTGTAAAATTACTGGAATTAGGGTTTGAACTGTCCAAAGCATTATTAAAATCTGGAACGATTAGGGTGAACCTTATAAAATATGTGGCCAGGAAAGGTTGAAAAAAAAAGGTTTTTTTTATTAATTGATAACATCCTTTTGTTAAAATGTAAAAAAAAAAAAAAAAAAACTGAGCTGTGGAGGAAATTTTTTGATGATCATGGCTTACAGCTCATGAAAAAAAAATCTGAATATTAGAATATTTCATTTTGAGTTTGACGAAATTGCTATTTAAATACTGTGTATATCTCTTAGTCTAGTTGGGCACATGCAAATATAATCAAAGAGAAGAAAACTGACTTGTCAAACTCCATAAAGTGGATAAGGCACAGAAGGTCATCATCGAAAGAGCTTGCTGTTTATAGTTTGCTGTATCAAAGCAGAATCATGGAAAGCGTGGTAGGTAAATTTGCACAAGCAACATGAAGCCTCAAGCCTAAGATGGGTTAAGAGCTTGGGAACGCTTCACGAGTAGTGGAGTAAGGCTGGAGTCAATGGATTAAGAGCCACCATGCACAGACATCTTCAGGAAAGGTGCTTCAATTGTTGCATTACTAGTACTGTATAAACCCATTAAACCAAGTTTTGCATGCATAAAGCAACACACTTTTCATTATACAGTGGATCCTTTACAAGGATGGATTACAAGCATAATTCGTTCCGGAAGTGGGCTCGTATTCCAAAACACTCTTAAACCAAATCATCATTTCCCATAAGAAATAATGAAAGCTCAAATTATTCGTTCCCTCAAAAATAAATACATAAAAATAATTAATACAATCTATAAAATGAAAATAAAACAAATTAATCTGCACTTTACCTTTAAAAAAAGTACAAATAAATCCTAACAGATAAGTGTTTCCGTTGGTGCGCGCTGGCGCCGTGTGTGTGTGTGTGTGTGTGTGTGTGTGTGTGTGTGTGTGTGGAATTAGCCCCTTCCCTCGCCTCGTTTTACACAGTAACACTCCTCCTCCCTCTCTCCACCTCGCTTTTTAAGATTCACAACAAACACACACACAACGGAAACACCATTTTAACAGGAAAAAAAGAAATCTTTCTGAGACTGGCATGAGCGTATATTAACGGACTCACTTTTTAAGTTTCACAACAAACGCATAAACACAGCAGAAACACCGTTTTAATGGAAAAAAGCGAGACCGGCGTGAGCGCATACTAAAGGAATCACTTAAGTTTCACAACAAACGGACACACACATAAACACGGAAAAAATGTTTTAACAGGGAAAAAAAAAAAGAAATCTCTCTGACCTGGCGTGAGGGAATCAGTGCTGTAAAGTAAAAAAAAATAAAAAAATGAACCAGCAGCTTACCTTTGAAAAGAATCGCAACAAAGCAGAGTTTCTCTGTGTTTATGAAGCGGGGAGGAGGGGAGGGGGGGAAGGTGAGAGAGTGACGCTCGGTGTCAAAATAAGAGTCGCATGTGTGAAGCATGATACTCGGCGCTCGTAAACTAATGCTTGCTCGGTTTCCGAATAAAAAATTATTTAAAATCTTTGCTCGGTTTGCGGAACACTCGTAAACCACGTTACTCGCAATCCCAGGTTCCACTGTATTAGGAATTACAGTAGTATATTATTTTGAGATACTGGAATTTTGACATTTTTTTATTAAAGCAAAGAAAATGTTACTTTACATGCAATGAATGAACAATGAATTTGACTTTTTGAATTAACTCATAAATTTTTTAAAATAATTTTCTCTATTCTTTCCAGATGCACTGTACAGTATATTTTGAAAATATGCAGTAATCTAATTTACATTGACGCACTTGGCAGACATTTTTATCCAGGACGACTTACAAAAAAAGTGCTTTGAATTTTCCATCCTTGGATACATCCTTACACTGATTACTGGGTTACTGTATCATCAATGATGTAATAAGTATAAAGGTAATTAGTTTCCCCTAAACCAGTGTCTGGTATCATATACAGCTGTTTGCATTGTGTTGCCGAAACCAAACTTTAAAATCAATACCACTTCAGATATTTGACCCGTTTTGCCGCTGTCCTTTCAAACAGCGACCAATGAGATGAGCAGCTGTTTGCGACGCTCCAAGGAGCGACTCATTTTGCGCAGACAGGTTGGCGGACCTGACAGGAGGAGCAGAATTTCTTAGGAAAAAAAAAAAAAGTTCTCCCCGGTCAAAACATCAGAGCCGAGATTGAAGAGGATTTGTTGCATAGCCTAAACAGCGTCGGGATATTTTCCACTTGAATAGTCAGGTGTTTCTTCGGTCCAAATATCATCCTCGTCATTGCTATTCATATACAGTTTGTACTGTATGTAGTCCAGTGTCGCAGAAGCACCTCGTAGAAGCGCTAAGAGCAATTTGACGGACGCCTCCACGGTTTGATTGTAAACGGTAACGAGTGATGGTGGAAGCCAGACGATTTATAAAAAAAAAAAAAAAAAAAATGAGGGGGTGAAGGTGGTGAGAGACGGAGCGCAAGAGCAGCTCGATCGCGCATCATCTCAGCGGCAGTGACGTGCTACTGCAGCTCGCGCGCGCACAGATAACGCGCCTCTCTCTCTCTCTCTCTCTCTCTCTCCCCCCAGCGAGCGTCCGCACCATCCGGAAACGATTCCGCTCTTTTACCCTGCCACTATCTTAAGAGGCATCCTAGAGTCGACATACCTTCACGTTTTGTTTTGTTGTTGTTTTTTTCTTTTCTGGTGGATTATCTCAGATGTAGTGTTGCGCCACGCGCGTTGGTCTTTGATCTCGCTTTTTTTCTCGGAAAAGAAAAAAAAAATGGAAGGCGGGAGATGAGCCGCGTCCGAGCCGAACGCTTTTTTGCTCACTAATCCATCGCATCTTGTTGCACTGGACTCGTGTCGTGGGCAATGGAAAAGCTCGATTGGCATACCAGCACCGCGATTTGTCGTTTCTGAAGAATGTCTTCAAGTATGTGGGAAAAATAGCCATAGCTTCTGGAGTGTAAGGTAACTTCTTCTTCTTCTTCTTATTATTATTATTATTATCATCGACGATGGTGAATGTAATGAAATACCAGTGATATATAAAGTGAGTTGCATTGCCACGTCATCGTCTGCACGTCTGATTAATTCAGTACAACTACGCCAATTTTTTTTTTTTTTTTTTTTTGGAGGGCTCCCATGATGGATGAGATTTGACGGGAAGTTAAGAGCGCAGTATTCGCCTTTTCTGCGCAGAGAAAAACCGAGCTCTGGCGCAAACAGCGCATATGCGAGCGCGCGCAGTTAATTCCGTTCAGGTTTCCGTCATTAATAGCACTTCTGGTCTTTTTCTCGATGTAAAAGCCCGATTTGCATTATGGCAAGATAACTGCCGCATTCAAGTCGAGAGACAGCTTAAATGTCGTGCGTAAGCACTCGGACCGCTCCATTCTGGGGAATCTCATGGCGTTAACGTCAAGCGTATGAACGGCAACACACACACACACACACACGGGAGCACAGTACACTGCACACAACTGCAGTGGCTGCAGGATTAATGCAACCAGGACATTGAATAGCATTTTGAATACTCTCTCTCTCTCTCTCTCTCTCTCTCTCTCTCTCTGTGTGTGTGTGTGTGTGTGAAAGACTTCTACAGTATAACACTCGAATGCATTTCTCATGCGTAAAATGCTCTTGATTCATTAACGCATGCAGCAGTTACGCGACGTGAGAGTCTGTTGCATGTTAATCTGCTCGCGGTTCGGCAATTCACGACGAGCCGAAATCTACGGGCTGCTGTGTCCCTTTTCGGATTTTCCTTCAGCACCACTGCAGTGACTTGCCATGCATTTCTATTGAACACTGAGCCAGCACCAAACTGGCTTTTTCCTCTGTTCACATAATCTACAATGCGAATCACATTTATCCCTATCCACCCAAGCAAGTCGTCATACATTGCAGATAATCAGTTAGTATGGGTTTATTATTATTATTATTTTTTTTCTGTCCTCGGCTCTTAATAAGATTCGACCTTATACGAGGACACTATAGGTGTTGCAGTCTTTATCCAGTTTTAACAGCTGTCCGTATTATACAGTACATTCACCCAGAACACCTTCTATAGACAGGACTGATCTAAGATCAGTTCACTGAATGATACCTATCTATAAATATATTATATGTTTTATATCTTCACGAGTGTGCATGTGCCAAAAAAAAGTGAGTTTTCATTTATTGTGAACCACAAGGTGGCAATGTTTATCCAAAATATGTTTCCTTTCTGCAAAAGAATAAAGAATAAAAAAAGAGCACTATAAGAGCAAAAAGTAATAAATAAAAAAGAGAGCAAAATTGCTAAACACAATTCTAATGAGTATCCTAGTTTACAAGTTAATTTACGAAACTTCAGTTGGCGGTAGAGGACATTTTGTTGACATCCATGTCAAATCAGAAAAAAAAAAAGTTGTTGGACACTTTTATCCTGCGATGAAGTATTCATATCCTGATGGGAGTGGTCGCATTCACACGGCATGGGGGTCTCCTAAATAGTTTGAGGAATTGATGTATTTCATAGGTTGTTGCTGTCACAGTCACCAGTTCACAATCCGGTTGAACACACTGTATATGGGAGGTTTCAGACTGTTTTATTTGTAGGGTAGGTCATGTGTAGGATCTCATACAGAAGCTGTTCTACATATATATATATATATGTATTCCTTTATTTTGCTATTCCTCGCTTGCTCTTTGGGCGAGGAATAGCAAAGTAAAGGAATATTCAACATAAAATGTTTTACTATAGAGGCAGAGCACAGCTTTTGTGTGTGCATTCTACATACAGTACTGTGCACAATTCGTGAGCCAGCCCTCATTTCTTTTATATCATTATAACAATATTTTAAACTGTGTTATGTTTTTAATAGTTCTATTTTAGATTTATGTTTATCCCATACTCTTTTTATTCTATTTCATGCACAGTAAGGACGGACACTTCATTTCATTGTACCCTGTGCAATGACAGTAAAGACTCTACAGTATCTATCTATAAAAATGAATGTAGATTAAATAAAATAAATTGAAAAAAATGTTTTAATGCTACAGGCTGCAAAGTGCCCAGAGATACAATAAGAAAAAATGGTCGGTTATGTAACAACCTTAGCAGCAACCTCATTTCCCCTCTTATTTGTTCTAATTATGTTTGTATACTTCATGTATAATTATGTTTGTCTGTTTTTTCCTGCCTGTATACTTCATAACGTAGGTCACTGTCTGGCTTAGCAAACATTCAGGAATCCTGGAGGTCGAGATTAAACATACCAGAAGGTCTTTGGAAGCAAAATATAAAGAAATGAGGGGTGGCTACAGAACTCAGTACCCAGTACTGCACATATCTATATACTCTATCTATACTCTATCTCTCCCATAAGGTGCTGTAAATTTTTGCTTTCTAAGAAACGTATCCTCTGCAGCAGAGGTAGCTCCTGGTCTTCCTTTCCTGGGATGGTTTCATCATAGAGTTTGATTCAAAGTTCTTGAGAATTTTCAGATTTACTGACACTCATTTCTTATAGTAATGGCGGACGGTCTTTTCTCTTTACTTAACTGTTTCTTGCCATAATATGAATTTGTACCGTAGTTGTAAAGAAAATCAATTGTTTTGACTGTTTGTAATCTTTTTATTTGTTGTTGTTGTTGTTTGTTTTCTAGGCCAAATGACATAGGATGAAGGCTGTTCGTAATTTGTTGATTTATATATTTTCCACCTATCTATTGGTTATGTTTGGATATACCAGTGCCCAAGATTTCTGGTGTTCCTCACTGGTAAAGGGAGTTATTTATGGATCTTACTCAGTGAATGAGATGTTCCCGAAGAACTTCACAAACTGTACGTGGACACTGGAAAATCCAGATCCTACCAAATACAGCATCTACCTGAAGCTCTACACCCACGAGATTAGTTGCTCTGAGTTCTCTCTTTTGGTTTACCAGTTTGACCACTTCTCTCATGAGAAGATCAACGAACTCTTAAAGATCAACGAATCCATCGTGTACCTGTGTGACGCAAATAATGTCTACGTGTTTTTGCATTATGATAAAAATTTCGTCCAGATCCGACGGGTTTTCCCCTATGACTACAACGGATTGGTGGCAAAGAAAAAGGAAGAAGATGAGAAGTCTGTGGTGGAATTTGTGGTTTTAAACAAGGCAAGCCCGAGCCAGTTTGGATGTCAAGTCTTATGCATGTGGTTGGAAAATTGTTTGAAGGGAGAGAAAGGGTCGGTGGAGTCGTGTGGAATAGTGTACTCCAAATGCACTTGCCCCCAGCATTTGGGTGATGGGGAATCTGAGAGTGTCTTAATGCTCAGCAATGTGGTGCTGCCTTTAAATCCACGAACTGAAGGGTGCCTAACGGCGCAGCTACGCACACCGCATTCGTGCAATCTGAGCGCAGAGGTCAAACGGCCATCCAAGGAGGGTGAGTATGGCACATTCCCACTCGTTGAGTAGCACTTTACACATGCTTGGAACAGTGTTTGTGATATTTGCCTCTATGTTTGGTGATACACCTGTTACCCTTTCACCCTTCCCAATAGTTAAACCACAGCCATTAAAGCCAATGTCCTAAAACAACAATACAATGCATTATTTTACTAGTTTTATTGTCTTAAATAAAATACAGCAGGACACTTTTTGTTTTTCACGTAATGAGTTCATGAAAAGCTGAACATATTTATAGGTTATGCTGTATCAGTAGGAACATTGTATTGTGCCATATGATGGGTTGTAAGGCTTGTACTGCATGGAGTGTACTGTACCTGTACAGTAGGTCATACGGTTGCTTAACATAGAAACTAATGGGGAAGTACTGAATATACTAAAGTATGTTATGTGCACTAATTCTAAACATGGTTACATTTGGCGGAGCATTAGACGTATTATATATGTCAAATCTATTAAGAGCATAGATTCAGCTGGGTAGAAATTGTCAGATGTTGCATTTTTATCTTTTGTACCTTACACCAATTTATAGATCACCTACTGTAGTATGGTAATAATATGTGTTTTGGGGTGATGATGGGGTCACACACACACACATACACAATGCATACAACTATATTAATACTATACTTTGCATACATAGAGTTGCAATTTACTGTATTTAATAGAAAACCCTCTGTGTGTGGTAATGATTCCAGTGGTGGCTCAGCATTGACAAAAATGGGTGGGACAACTAAATACGATTGAATATTAGCATACAAGTTTCATTCTCATTCAAGACGATTCAAGAATGATACACCACTTGCTAAGAAGTGAGAGAGAGAGAGGACTATTCTGTGTTGGAAGAACCCTCCTGTGGCATTCTGTTACCACAAGCTGAAAGTAATAGCTCTCTAGGGAACAAACGCCAGCCTTTCTAATCTGAAATATCCAATGTTTTAAATGTGTATGCTTTTTTTTTTTTTTCATTTCTTTTTTTTCCCCCCCGAAACATTTCATATTTTTTGCTTCCTGACCAAGTACACACTAATTTCATTTGTGTGAAGCCGTTTATGGCTTTTTATAGGTAGCACATTTTGAGCCAAATGTGATTAGATGGAGACAAATAAGTGCCTGTAATTCCATTTGCAGGTTCATGGAATACCAGAAGTATTTAAACTATTTTAAAGTCGACTTTGTGCATTTGGAACCTGGAAATATTTTCAGGTCTAGGGGGTATCATATGGAAGTCTTATTAGGGGTAAATGGCAATAGTGTTCTGGCATTCCATGGTGGTACTACTGTATTTGTGGGCAAGATGTTGCCTGGAAAAGATATTTGCATAAATACACTTTTTTTTTTTTTGACATTTCTTTACTGTGGTCCCAAAAAGATCAGTCATGTAATATGCATAATTAGATAAGCATACTAAAAGTACATTGTTTATTTATGTCCTTACAGTATATACTGTAGATTCAGCTCGACATTCCTATTGCTAGTCGACTCTAGAGTTGGTTATGCTTTAAGACAGTGGGCAAGTATTGTGCATAATTTTCCACTGAACCAACCTATCCTGTAATAAAATTATTTTTATGAAAACGCTTTCCCATCCCTTTGTCATTTGTTATTTAAAGAAAGGAAATGTAAAATACCAATATTAGATTGAAATGGTTACACAAATGGTTACCCCATCAACTGGAGCTTCCTTGGCAGAACTCAATGTTCGTGATCCATTAAACCTTTTGACCATGCAAACTATTGACATATTCGCAGAAAAAGTGGATGGCATTCAAATAAAAGCCCCCATGTTCCATTGTAAAATATGCTGGTGCATCATTGATGTTTTGCATCGATGTTTAGTGGGGCACAGCTCCTGTGAAGATTAATGGCACCATGAATTCTGCTAAGTACCGGGATATTATAGCATAAAACCTGGTTTCCTCTGTCAGGGCGTTACGACTTAAACAGAGATAGATCTTTAGACAATGACGGAAAACATGCTTACATCACAGAAATGGCCGCAGGGACACGAAAATCAATGTTGTGCAATGACCATTTCACTGTGCAAGATTCAAAACTTAGGTAAACATCCGGTCTGAGTACAAAAGGACGACCCTTTTGTACTCAGACCGAATGTTTACCTAAGTCTTAAATCTTGAATCTTGCACACTGACGATACAGCAGATAACATTGCCACCTCACAGCTTCAGGGTCCATGGTTCAATTCTGAGTTTAGGTTACAACAATTTTCCATTAAGTGTTTGTGTGCGCGGTTTTCTGAGATAGACTGGTATGCAACTGAGAGTGTGTTCCCACCTCATGCACAGTGTTCCTAAGTTAGGCTCTGAATGTACTGTACAGTACTGCCACCCTGACCAGGATAGAGCAGTTGTTGTAAAAGAGAGCGGGAGGGAGCACTTGGCAGGTGTTCTTCAATCTTTTTAAAGAAGAGGAAGGGAATCAGTGCTTTTATGCTCTCCAGCAGAAGGAATGAGGAAAAATTAATGAACTCACCAAATGTGTGATTTATATTTATGTAAGTCCAAAATGATCTGCACTCGTGTTATATTAAAAGTTCTGTCTGCTGCACTGTCTTATCAGCACTTTCCCTTTAAGTCTCCCCAGTCACTGCTGTGCAGGTGTGAACGTCTCCATTTGTAACTGCGATGCGAGCAAAAATTGATGCCGTACTTGTGATTTCCACGAAAGAAAAGTGGCGTGCAGTGATTCGTTTTTTCGTTTTTTGTTTTTCTAGTGGTGTGAGCGTACAACTTATGGAAGCGCTTAAACAGAAGCAAACACAAATTTGAACCAATACTCTAAGAAGAAGGTGAAAGTTTCTTAAAGAGAAAATTTTTATTGGTGATGAGACACAGATTCATCACTGCGAACCTGAGAGTAAACGGCAGAGTGTGGAAAGGAAACATCCTCAATCGCAGATAGAAAATTTAAAAAAAGGTCCAGAAGGCAACAGTCAGCTGGAATCTTGATGGGTACCGTTACTGGAATTCACAAGGGCCAGTATTGGGACATTATCAGGAAAAACGTTCAACAATGAACAGTGCTCGTTACAGTAAGATGCTTGTTTAGGAGATGAAGCCTAAACATGGGATTGTTACTAAAGAGCGTCGTGATCTTACACACTTCAACCAGAGTGCGGATAATTTTTGACTCACCCTTGTGTGTATGTGTGTGTGTGTGTGTGTGTGTGTATGTCTTTTCCATTAATTACTGAATGAATTGTGTGGAGTGATGTTTAAAATGAATCTTTTGAAGCTTTTTTTCATCCGGAGAGCAGGTTCAAAAGATTCCTCTCTTTGGTATTTTGCAGTCCGGGTGTAATCGAGTCTCTGCCTAATGTTTAAATAGAACACAGACCCAGATAAGACCAAAATAAATGGCATTCTTTGATATCTTCCACCCGAATACATGCTTTGTGTGTAGCAACAGTGTGGCCTTTGAATTGTATCCCAAAGTGCTTAAAAATGCATTTTTTGCCCTGGCTCAGTGCTCTTTTCTCAAGGATATCGGTCTTGCCAGCAAGAACTGTTGATTAGACTTTATAATATCATCTGTGTTTGAAATGCACCATTGCTAGGCGTACAGAAGTTAAGTGTTTTGAAATGTAAAAAACACATTGTAGTCACATAATGGATCATCATAAAGGTCTTTACAATAAGACGCAACCTGGCATACATGAGTTGATTGCGTTATTACTCTAGTGGTTGTATTTATGAGGCCATTGCAGTATTCACTGCAGTGCTTCGGCATCTTTTGCGCATGCACATTTTATGATGCTGTGTGAGGTTGTTTCAGTTAATTGTGATGACATCGTGTGCTATAGCCAGGGCCATGCATAGACTCCCTCCCCTAATTTTAGAGGTCATTTATACAATTTATACGAGGCAATATTTATACAGATTCTTTTATATGTAAGATACAAATATATACAGTACACAGTATATGGTTATTGTGGTTTTTACTCATTTTGTTAAAAAAAAAAGTCAAAATGAAATTATTTCCCAACTTTTTCATTTATCAATCAGATTCTAAAAGCTCAGTGAGATTCATAATTTGACTAACATTTTTTAAGCATAAAGAGCAATGACATTTCAAATATACACACTAAGTTGTAAACTTAGATAATTATGAGTTGAGCCTGTGCACATCACGTAAAAAAATGAAAAAAAGTACTGGATTGCCGATCGCTGCAGTCCTCCTGCAGTGTGCTCCCTGTACGGTCTGGTTCTGAAGGGAACTACTTGCTGATCAGGGCGCAGCACTTTTTAATAAGTGGCTGGGTTGCCAGGTGAGCGGCAGAAATAACATTATGCGCTAAAATGTCCCCTCGCCAAGGATGCCCTCTGCCTTAATCGCTATCTTCAAAGCAAAGCCGGCACGCTCTTTCATTCAACCGTGATCGCGATTGTTTTCCTTTCCCCTGCGCGCAGTAATGCAAACACAGTTGCGTTCAGTAACAAGATGGGATTAATTTCCTTAACGTCTTCGGGAAGCAATCAAGCATACATGGACTGAGTGAGTCACACCAGAGTACTGCAGATGTCTCCCTGACTCTTTGCCGAGCCAGATCCATCAGGTTTTGAAGAATAGAGGACGTTACACTAAATATTGATTGTTGTAGGATCACTCTCCTGCGATATCCTGGATGTGAAGACCTGAATTTTTTTCCACCCGAATTTTGTCAACCTGATCTCAAATGCCTTAATTTAGACAGTCTGAATTTGTAACTGATAAATAATGAAGATGCTATTTTTAATAATGTAATAGATTTTCTAACAGCAATTTTGGAAGTCAATAATGTTGCATTGACATTTACATGTGTGAATTACATTTACATTTGAAATATACAACCATAATAACTGAGAGATTTTTTTTCTTCAAAGTACAAGGCATTAAAATTCAAACATTTTTACTGCTGCAAATTTTTAATTAGTTCATGTAATTCAGTGTTTAAGGAACTTTTGCACTGATATGCATTCATAAACCTGAACCGTGTTGAAGAACATGAGTAACACCCCCTGACACATACTAGAAAGAAGCTATAACACCCAGGTTAACTCGCTTTATTATTATGAACATTAAATT
Source organism: Clarias magur (assembly GCA_013621035.1). Taxonomy (NCBI): domain Eukaryota; kingdom Metazoa; phylum Chordata; class Actinopteri; order Siluriformes; family Clariidae; genus Clarias; species Clarias magur. The sequence goes on along the minus strand of QNUK01000188.1, from coordinate 472,006 downwards.
ATTTTCAGCTAACATGATAATAATAATATTTATTTATTTATTTATTTATTTATTTATTTTTTATCACAAGCCTTTTGATAAAGATGCCCATATGTTAGGCAGCTAGTAAAGATTGTTTCATGTGAGCAGAATGTAAAGCATGTACAATTCTATTGTGTCATACAAATGGGACAAACTGCACATTGGTTGAAAGCATATGTACTGGAAAGATGTTTACTCACAGGAAATGGCACTGGTTATACAATTCATCATCATTTCCACAACATCAAAAGACTTATCTGTTTTATTTTACTGAATAAAAGCCGGCACCTGTTTACCTGTTTGCCTTTGGGGTTCACTCACCTCTACAACTTTTCTCAATTTATTTTAAATTATTTTAATCCCTTTACCCTGCTTGATCGTCTGTATGAGGATAGAGTCTCTGTCACATTTCGGTCTCCAGAGAACATCAGAGAACTGGTTAATCGCCGATTTTATTGTAGCATGCTGCACTGCCATTATCGAAACATTTCTGCTGAGTCATTTTGTCCTCATTCCAAAAAGGGTTTTCATTCCTCCCTGCATCTTCCAGTAAAATGGCAGGTGCCTTCTTCTTCTTTTTCTTCTTCTTCTATGCACAACCCAGCTATTTCTTACTGTTTGCCACACACCAGAGAGATGGCAATAAAAATCAATTGCCTGGTGTATGTAGACCTTTGGAGAACATGCTGTGTTATATGCCAAGCATTTTGAACGACAGTCATCAAATAAGGGATTTATGGTAAAAAAAAAAATCCTCTAGTTAAAAGGAGTGTATGTTTATGAGTCTTTCTTTTATGTGAAAGCCTTTTATTCTCTCTAGATTAAGAGTATATTACTAAAATGTATAAAGAGTAAGCTTGCGCATAAGTAAGTAAGTAAGACATCTAGGAGTAGTTATCTTTTTTGTAGTGATGCTCCACTACTGACGAATATATAAAATGTTATATTTTGAATATACTGTAGTTCAAACGATTGGTAAACTCCTGATGTCTCTGGTTGTATTTTGACATACTCATATCAAGACCTCTAAACTGCTGTAATTCATCTATAAATAATTTATGGCCTTAAGATATACAAATTCAGGTTAGAACTGTGACCTTGCTCATCTTTGGTTTAGTGTTCAAGTCACGTCTTCAGTCATTTGTGAGTGGAGGTAGCATGTTCTCCCAGTGCTTGGTGGGTTTCCTCCCTTTCCTCCTAGTCCAAAGTCCGTAGTGTTTGAGCGTGTTATTGGTACCCCACTTTCAGGCCTCTGGGACAATGAACAGGATAAGCGGTATAGCGAAAGAGTGAGTGAGATTGTGTGTTCTCAGGCTTTAAAACGTTCTTTTTGATGTTTTATTTTTGTGGAATTATACAGAAAAATCCATTTTCTTTGCATATTACTACTCTTAACTTTGACTTCTCAAGATCTGATTCCTGAAGTGACGGGGGCATTGGTTTTGTTTTTGCCTGGACTATGCCTATAAACTGCTGCTCAGCCTCATTCCAGAAAGAAGGCTAATCATACAAGCAAAATAAACAGAAGAACTGGAATTGGGATGTGATGGGAGGCCGATCAGGAGTCGTAGCTAATCGAGTGGGTGCTTGAGCTCATCTGTTGTTATTGGCACTGGGACTGCAGTCTCACTATGAGCATTTTTTTCCCCTTAACTCTGTGGAGTTAAGCCCTTAAGTCAAGTTGCTGGGCCCTAAATAATTTACAAATCATCTGCTGCTCCATGTTGTACTGCAGAGCTTTTTTTCCGGAATAAAACGTTATTTCTTGCTTAATTTAAGCCATACAGTATCGTAGGACGGAAGATCCGACTGCACTGAATTGTTTAATTTAATTTAATTTGCTTTCAGTTGTGATGTTCTGATCGCCTGCAAATTTTACAGCTGTGCCCAAATCAGTGTATGTCTTCACGGGAGACAACAGAATGAAATTTTCTGAATGCTTCCAACTGCATATCAAAAGTTAAACCATTTCTAGCGGCTGGTGATGTTTTTCTTTCTCCCTGTATGAGTCAAAATCATTACGTTTCAGTCATTCTGACCTGTCTAATGCTGATGTTCTGGTCAAACTTATTACAGCCTGTTGATGGGTGCTTAAATAAAATGACTCAGATAATCTATGATCTGTTGCCTATAAAGCATTCAAGAAATCTTGAATATTAGACACACAGCTCAGAGTTGCATAAATCTGCCAGCCTGTATTAGCTCATGTGTCGAAGGTGCAGGATAAGGCAAAATAAAGTAGGATTCAAAATGTCAGTTAATACAGCCTGATCTCACTGACGTGGACTGAAATGAATAAAGGTGCAGAGATTAATTGAATCTGAAATCATACAAATGAAGTTGTAAAATACGGTACAAACCCTAACTACACCTTCACCTTTAACCTTAACCTTTAAAATCTGTAATGTGCCTTGACTCATACAGTATGATTTTGACACTTTGTTAGACTTTGCTTGGTTTGAAATGCCAGAGAGTTACATACTGTATGATGTGCAGCATAATCATCACCCACAGCCGGCATCTCCCCAGCAGGAATATTTAGTTTTCATAATATTGTTGTAAAGTTAATTTGGCAATTTTAGCATGGGACACCATTGGTACCAGGACGTTTTTAAGTGTCACTGTTAGTTTGACGAAATGGCGTCAGACCAAGTTGACCATATGACCTGATACAATGACGTCAAAACAATATTTAAAAATAGCTATACTGTTAAAATATTTTATAAATATCTATAAAAAATACAATTTGTTTTATCTCCCATGAAATGCTTGCACTGATGATAGTATTGTTTTTTTTGCCATTCATTTGGGGAAGAAAACTATTTAACGTCTAATTTTGGGCACTAAAAACCTTATTCAAGTACAGTAGTGTAGATCCTTTGGAATCCATCAGGCATGCTGTGATGTTTTTGACGAGCAATGGATTCCTGCATGGTGTCCTGCCATGGACGCCATGTTCTGTTTAATGTTTTGCATATGATAGAGATGTTAAGTGAATCCTTCAAGACTTTAGCTGTTACTCTTTTTCTTCTACACTTAGCTTTCAGCATTATGCTTTTGTAATCATCTTGACCGGGTGGCCACATTTAAGGCAAGTAACCACAGTACAAAACTGTTGGGTTTTAGAGATAGTTTGTCTCACGGGGGATAGATGGATGTCTAAACCGTTTATTCTGTAACACTTTCCAGCTACATTGCAAACCAACAACTCTTGATCAGAGGTCTTCTGATATATTTTTTAGTCGAGTCAGCTCTAAACCACACCTCCATTCTCATTTCATTGATTGGACTCCAACACCTTACTCCAGTTGGCATTTACAGTACATGTGACATCAGAAGCCTACTTTGTATGTTTAATGGATGTGTTCAGTAAAGAAATGCAAAACAGTGCTTTTTTTTAATCAGCTAAGAAATATCGTGTTTGTTCGAATTTTGTGACTTTGTTGAAAATCAAATTATATTTCATCACCGATTTATGCAGAAAACCTGGAAATAATTCACTTACTGTACTTTTTTGTTGTCACTGTACCATCTTGTATGCTTTTTCACTGCTTAGTTTCAATGCTAGACTGGTCTGTTTTTAATACATCTTAAGGAGGGAAAACATCTGGAATTGATTCCAAGTGTTGAATTTGCATTTGGTAGGTGTTGTTTAATGAGGTGCCCATGCCAGTGAATGAGGCAACCATTAGGACGAAATAAAAAAGCTAAACAGACCTATCGGAGAGAGAGAGAGGGCAGAATCTTACAGTACATAGGAGTGACCCAGGCAACACAATGCCCTACTACCCAGGCGAACTGAGCCATTGCCACTATTCCTGGCTTGATTAATCTGTATTTATGTTTATATCAGGATATCTGTAAAGCTGCAGCAACTATTGTTAAAAGCACAAAAATATAAAATTGGATGAAATTAATAATCTGTTTTCTGTTAAACAGATTTTTCTAATTCTTGCTAAAGGTCTTGCCTTAAAAAAAAAACAATATTAACAATAACAACTTAAAGGTCTCTTACCCTTACCAATATTTTGTTAGTCTGTCCTCATAAACTTCACATCTGATCATATTTCCTCAGCTTCGTGATCATATTTCCTCAGGGCCTCAGCTGGATCAGTTTTGCTAGACACTGGGTGGCAATTACAGAGCACTGTATTGGCTATTTACATTAACATCCAACCAGATATCCTAGGCAAATGAGTCTGTCCATCACGCAAACACAATATGACATGAAACCACAAAGGGGGGAAAATTCTCATCAGTATTCTCTCACCAGCATGTTAGCAATTTAGCCTAAATGTACATTAGAGGATGCAAAAATGATGCAGTGTGATACAGATTGGCTTAATTTTTTAGTGAATAAAAACACAACATACAATGTTATTATAACAGAAGGGTATACAAGTTAAGTTGCTGTTCAAGGGTAAAATGCTATTTGTTACAAGCATGCTGCTGTAAAATAATACATTTAAACCTGTGTTCCCAACTGGACAATATGATTATGTGTAATCTTTCTCAGACAAAATCTTAAGAATATTACTGTACTTCCTTTATTCCAGTCAAAGCACTGCTATTGTATTGGAAATATAACAAGTTCACATTTCACACCTTAAAATGTTAAAATAATTTTTTAAATATATTTCTGAAGTTCTTTCAGATGCTTTAACAAAACGGTTCCCATATCCATTAGCCACCCAGTCAAATATTAGGCCTTCGGCTTTCTCTCTTAGAAACAAGAGAGTTTTACAGATATGCATGCTTTTATCATTTTATTTAATCACTCTGTTCTGTTTAGGAAGTTATTCTTAAGTCAACAATATTAAGTCAGTTATGAGTATGGTGCTGCCCCAAAACATCAAATACCCCTGTATGTATCCATACATACATAGTACCTCATTTTAATGATTAATGGGGAAAAAAAAAAAAAAAAAAAAATTATATATATATATATATATATATATATATATATATATATATATATATACTGTTAATTACTAGTTATATTAGTAATATTCATTACTTGCGAAGTGAAATATTTCAAGCCTTTTTGTTTAAAAATTCCAGAATCTTCTATACATATAATAAAACTGAAAATGTGGCGTGTCTGTACACTGAATATACTATATTTGTGAAAAAATAATTTGACTAAGATGGGACGAGTAAGATGAGTAATAGAACACATTAATATGGTTTTAGATTTTTTTTTTTTTTCTGACCATGATATTTATGTGCTGATTGGCCAGTCAACTCGCCTGAACAGAACTGAACTGAGCTGAGCTGAAATCCATTCTACACTGATGCAATAATTCATCCTAAAGGAGCCCTGACCAAGTATTAAGTACATAAATTAACATATTTTCCTTTTTCTATTGATCTCTGGAAGAATTCTAATATTTTGACATACTGTTCCTTTTCATGTGCTATAAGCCATAATCAAAATTAAAATGACAAGGCATGAAATATTTCATTTGCCAATACTGATATTTCGTGTGATGATTCAAGAATATATAAAAGTTTGCCTATTTGAATTCATTTAACTTAAGAAAAAAATCTTCCCATTTTTTTTTAGAAGCACTGTACTGTACATGCCATGTTCCGTAGGTTTGCTCTCCGATGTAGGTGTTGTACAATTCTGGCACAGCACATTTATGGGGTCAAAAACTGGCTCACTGGGGCAAGAAATTATGTTATGATCATTTTCAGTGGAGGAGGAGGCAGTTAATGAAAGCGTTTTCAAATTGGGCTAATTCCAAATTGGAATCAGAATTTAATTAAATTGATTTTTTGCAAACTGGCAAATTATAAATGCATACAATGTGCCTATGATAAACAGTCCTTTTCTATTGCAAGAAGTATTGGAAAGATGGCCAGATGGAAAGAGGGGTCATGGAGTGGAAAAAGGTCCATTAGAAATGCATGTGACCTACAGAAATGTAAGGGCTGGGGGAAAAGATGAATAACGTATCGCCCTTTCTAAACACCTGAATCGTATGGTTAGTTTAAGCTCTTGTATGTTATATTACATTAGGTACATATGCACAAAACGTATGTGAATAACTGATTATCATGCCATAGTGTGATGCAAAACTGGATGATTTCTCTTCACAGGGCCCTGAGCTCAATGTTGGGAGTGGATTTTCCCAGTAGCTCGTTCTTGTAACAGCATATAATGATCGCAGGAAGCAGTTGCCATCGCAACTAAAAGTATCTAGCAGTCATTAAATGTTTAAACAGTCATTTTTCGAAGCATGGACAGAAAGGCTGCATTTGGTCCGAAGGTGCGGAAAGGGTGGGCCAAAAATGATGTAGGGTCTGCTGGATGATGCTGGAAAGATTTATTAAAGCAGCATTCAAGTAATGATGAGGACAATGACAAACATCGAAAAGGAGTGAGCAGGAAACATGCACTCTGTCATGCTTGCTGCTCCAGTATGTGCAGTGATTTATCCAAATGAACTAGCTAAAGAACAAAATGTTTTTGTTAACCTGTTGGACCATTTCTAAGGTTTAACCAATCAGATCCACTGCACAAACATTTAAACAAGTTGATGCTAAATTTCTCTAAAATGTTTAAAAGTGTCATGAACTTTAATTGGTAGATAAAAGACAACAGTAAATTAGTTTTTTTTTTCTAGACTACTCTTTTTTTTCACATTATAGCCCATATATAAGCATATAAAATTTTACATCCAGCCCAGCAATAAAAAATGAATTGTTAAATCCAAGTGAACTTTCCATGAATGGGAAAAGAAGGAGGATAAGGGTTATTGCTTGGCGGTGAAGTAAATGTTCATAATATTGTACATTCATATGATCAGGTTGGACTACTTCATTCACGTTATTTATTCTTGCATTACAGGAAACAGAAAGAATGGCAAGTATGTTGCATAATACATCCACATATGAACAGTATTTCCGTATATCAAGGTTGGACTATTCAACAAGAGCTTCACAGATTCAACACTATTTGATGCTTATGCTTATTTCAGACAGTCCACATGAAGCCTGTTTTATGCATAAAAAAAAAAAAAAAGAAAGAAATATTGAGACATGTTGAGAAAGTCTACAAGGATCTCGATGAAGCCTAATATGTACTGTATGTACATTGTCCAATTGATATGCTCTCTAGCATATTGATGCCTTTTTTTTTCAATTAGACTCACTAAGTACTTTCCTTATGGCCACACAGCTGTTTAAACCTTAGAGTTCTCAGCACATGGTGCCATGTGAATCTGTTCTTACTTTCAGTATTAAACAGAGCTGTGCTTTTAGTTGTTTATGGAGCAACTTTACCAACCATTATGTTTATTCCGTATTTTTTCTGACTATTCTGTTGACTTTTCACCGCTGTGTTCTAGGTTTGAAAAAAGTGCTGGGAAGTTCTTAACCCAATTCCAGTACTCTCAGCAGTCTCCTTAGGTGCTTTCTGAAAGACTATGACATCTTTTTTTAAGATTATTGGACACATTTTTGACGCTGTCTTAACGAAATAAGCAGTTACGCACTGCATCACTTACAGTTAATAATAATTAATACTTGTTGCTAGCTGAAGCGTAATTATCACTGCAGTAAATATCCAATTAAAAGCTTTTAAGAATTGGCTCATTTAAATCCAAATGGTACCTTTTTTTAGCCAGGCAGTGAAGAAATAATGAGTAGTATCATAGTTATAGCTGCAAGCAACAATTAAGGGGCCAAGCAGTTTTTGACCACGCCCCATAATGATGCATAATGATGAAAAACAGACAGTAACTCATATGGACCATCAGTGCTTGGTCCGAACAGACCAAGAAATAACAAATTTAATGGCATAATGTCAGACCATTGCTGAACTAATGTCTCACTTCCTCCAAAATTGTGATTGAAGTCAGAGCTTGTTTGTTAATATTAGATCATGTTGCTCATGTCAGGTTTGACATCAGCTCATAACAGCGTTGCTCAGAAATGGCAGCACTTGTCTTTCAAATGAATTTGACATTACTGTACCTGCAGGCAGTTAATGGCGAACCATGCTGTTTTTCAAAACGATAAGTGGAAATTAAATTAGAAGATATAAAAAAGTTTGAGGTTTTGTTAAACTGAAAATGGACAAAATTCTTTGTCTCAAAATTGTCGCTCCCCTTACCTTCCAGTCCTGTCTTCCTCTTGGAATTATAAAGTTCTATGCAAGTTATTGATTTTTTAAATTTTTTTATTCTGTAACACTGTATTAACTTAATGTGAGCGGTTATTATTACCTTGAACAAGTACCGGCTTTTTTAAGCAGATAGAACAGCAAATACAGTAGATATAGAAGAAGCAGATGATATAGCAATACTACAGGGGTTGGACAATGAAACTGAATGAAACATATCAGAGTCTAAAAGGAGACAAACTGTTGGTGCACGTCTCGCTGGCGCATCTGTGACCAAGACAGCAAGTCTTTGTGATGCATCAAGAGCCGCCGTATCCAGGGTAACATCAGCATACCACCAAGAAGGACGAACCACACCAACAGGAGTAACTGTAGACGTAAGAGGAAGCTGTCTGAAAGGGATGTCCGGTTGCTAACCTGCATTGTATCCAAAAAACATAAAACCACAGCTGCCCAACTTACTGCAGAACTAAATGTGCACCTCAACTCTCCTGTTTCCACCAAAACTGTTCTTCGGGACCTGCACAGTGTCAATGTACATGGCCGGGCTGCTATAGCCAAACCTTTGGTCACTCGTGCCAATGCCAAACGTCGGTATCACTGGTGCCAGCAGTAAAAATCTTGGGCTGTGTACAATGTGAAACATATATTGTTCTCTGATGTGTCCACCTTCACAGACTTTCCCATTTTCAGGGAGTTACGGGGGGGAAGAAGCCCCAAAGAAGTGTACCACCTAAACTGTTGCATGCCCAGAGTGAAGCATGGATGGAAGTGGATCAGTGATGGTTTGGGCTGCAGTATCATGGCATTCCCTAGGCCCAATACTTGTGCTAGATGGGCGTTACTGCCAAGGACTACTGAACCATTCTGGAAGACCATGTGCACCCAATAGTTCAAACATTGTATCCTGAAGGCGGTGCCGTGTATCAGGATGCAACAATACATTATGGGGGTAATGAACATGGTTTGATGAACATGAAAGTGAAGTTGAACATCTCCCATGGCCTGCTCAGTCTCTCACTCTCAATCACTCATCATCTATACCGCTTTATCTACTGTATTCAGGGTCATGTGGGGCCTGGAGCCTTTCAATGTCAGTTAATCTAACCTACATGTCTTTGGACTGTGGGAGGAAACCGGAGTACCCGGAGGAAACCCACCAAGCACGGGGAGAACATGCAAACTTCATGCACACAGAGACGGGAATCTGGCAGAGAATCGAACCCGGACCCTGGAGGTGCAAGGTGACAGTGCTAACCACTACACCACCGAGAAGCGAGTCAGGAAAAGTTTTCCTCCACCTGCCACTATTCTGCAAGAAGAATGACTCAAAATCCCTCTGGCCACTGTGCAGGACTTGTATCTGTCATTCCCAAGAAGAATTGATGCTGTATTGTCTGCAAAAGGTTCCTATACCATACTAATGAATTATTGTGGTCTAAACCCAGGCGTTCAGTTTCATTGTCCAACCCCTGTAGCTCTTAATTCATTTTTTAAGTTTACTTTTGAATATGTAACCCAGCTGCCAATATATGCCTTTACATCCGGAATAGTGATTTTATTGTTGGGTTTGTTGGCTCAATAAGCATAAATCATTCCACATATAATAAGTCAGATAAACAGTTTTGTTTATATAAATTGTAGAAAAAGAATAAGGTTTGCGTAGCTTCTGATTATTGAGGTTTGAAGGTCTGAGGTTGTGTATGTAATCAAAGTTGTTCAACATAATTACAGCATGTAGGGATGGCCCTCATTGTTGTTAAACATAAAGAAAAACATTATGTAAAACATTACATTTACTGTAAGATACTGTATAGCTTGATAAATCTACATACTCTGTCTCAATATACAGTACAGTTGACTGTTTTTGTCTAATTCTAGGTGATTACAGAAACTCTGGACCCAAAAGTCTTCAGGCCTTTGTGTGCTTCTCACCAGCTCATCTGATATACTGTACTGATCCATTTGAGGGGAAAATAAATAAATAAATAAATGATATTGTCTCATTATTCCTTTTGTTAGGTTGCTCTGCAGTATCACACTTCATGTGTTTCAGCATACTACAATCTATCCCACTTTGACTTCATACTTAAAAGACGTCTGAGGCACATTCTGTAAAACTCACAGTTAAAGAATTAAAGCAGTGACACAGCACAGCCATGTTGCCACTGGTGAGCCCTTGAGCAAGGCTCGTAACCCTATCTGCTCCAACAGGCGCTATATCCTGGATGACCCTGCGTTTTGAACACAGCGTTCTAACTGGGTTATGTAAAAATTACTTAACTTTGCTGTAAGGTGCATGTGAGACATAATTGAATTTTAATCTTAATTAGTGCCGATACCGAGTAATCATTCTGTCTAACATTTATGGCCATGCATACAGTCTTTAGGTCTTGCAATGCATTTTCTGCCCTTGCCTAATTTTTTTATTTTTAATTACTGTATTTGTTTTAGATTTAAAGTCACTCTCTCTCACTCTCTCTCTTGACGACAATGTGAACAGTTTGTTTAGTACCATAAGGCCTTCCTGGTTTCTAATGGAAACTTTTAACATGAATTTTGCAATAGATTCAGAAGGTGCCTGAAATGGACCCTAGCTCACATTACAGGCTTAATGGTACAAGTGTTAAGGCATCTGTCTCTCCAAGCTATATATATATATATATATATATCTCAAGCCACTCCCTATGTATACATCTTGAAGAACGCAGCTTCTGAAAGGTTTTAAGTCATTAATTGTGCATATGCGCTATGATAACTTGTCTTATACAGGATACGAATTTCATGTCCCAAGGGGCCAAATAGCAGGGGCCCCAAGGCATTTTTGAACTTAGCAACTTAGCAAATTGTGCCTAAGGCATTTTTTTAATTGTATAATTCAGATCATTACATGACAAGAAGAATGTGTTATTTGGTACGAAGGTACCTTTGACCTTATAACCTTGCTTGTCATCATCTAGATTGTCAAAAATAATACACAGTTCATTGTAGATAGACATTGTAAACGTCATTGAAATAAGCAAGTTGAACGTATTATTCTATTAAGAAAAAAGTTCAACAGAAATAGAACTGCAAATCTGCTTTTCTTCCATCTTGTGCAATAAGACACTCAGTTTTGAAGCAAGTCAATTCTTATTATTATTGGATTTCCAGACCTACTGCTATATACTGTATAACACAACAACACCCGTTTCATCCGTTGTGCATTGTGCGAGATTGCAAGGGCAACATTCTGGCGTTATACGTAGTTTACTATACTACATATCAAAAACGTTCTCATATCTGTTTATTTCTGTATTTTTCAACTTAAAAGCTTAAGTGCATTAATTTAAGTGCATTTAAATGTAATAATTATAACATTATTGTAACTATACGCTTCTTTCCATTTCACTGCCTAGTCTGCATCCTGTAAATTCCATGGCCAACTACGTACAGTACATATGACGCATGCACACATGAGCAAAGACTCGTGACGTGCAAATCAGGCCCTGTGCCGAGTGTGTGTTTGTATAAAGAGCCAGCAGCACGTTGCCACCCAGGAAGCTGGAATGGTTGGTAATTTTACTTGCCCATGTCCGAATTTTTTATTTATTTATTTTTTTAATGAGGTGTGTAGTGTGCAATGTTTTAGGATTATAATTTAGCATAAAAAATTGTAGTAGAAATTATATTTAAAGGTAATTTTGTTGCTTCTTAAAATTCAATAACATCACATCATCAAGTTTGAATCTGGCCTGTACTGAACATGTTGCACTGAGCATGTTGTATGCGAATTCTGGTGCATATAACATTCACAACGTATTTATTACATCAACCCCACACTAAAAATCAATTCCTGAAGCATGGAGGTAAACATACAGCAAACCAGTCATTGTGCAATAGTGTAATGTTTCAACACATACAGTACTTGGCCTGCCAAACTGAATTTACTACATAAAAATATACCAGCTATGCGATACTAACCTTGGTCAGAATATTAATCATCCATTTTATTCCCATTTGATTATGATAATGAATGCAAATTTTTGCTTCAGGCTTTGCATAAGTAATCCTTTCTCACTTTTTACAATAGCAATTCTTTTGATGACTAACACAACTAACCTTGATACATCTCTTTGAATATGCTTTGATGCCTTACAAACTGGAACATAAAAGCAACATCATGCATGTTTATTGATAACATCCTTATTTCCCTTTAGGTGGCACGTGTCTCTGATATATAAATACACACAATGATACTAAATAGAAGTAAAATGCCGCTGACTTTAATTAATATGTTTTCTATACCAGAACGATTTTAAAATGAATATCTGCTCTGGATGTCTGAGGTATAATCAAGAGCCTATAGAGGGAAAGCGAATGAAATGATCCATTAGTCCTGTGTTCCAAGTGCACTCTAACATAAGGAGAAAGTGGCAGTGTATTACAGCAAGTGTGACTAATTAGATAAAGATTTTGTGTAAATATGGAGTGTTGAGGGAGTCTGTGTGAGGGCATGTGACAGGCAGGCACAGGAAGCATGAGAAGCACAAGCCTGGCAAAAAAGTTGGATTATTATAAGAAAATGAAATCATTCACACTGAATGACTGGCATATCAATAGTCAGATTTGCATTAGATTTATTATGCGATTAAAATGCAATGGATAGATGTCTTTAGTTTCATAGACAAGGTGGTCTGTATTGGTCTATTTTCACTCTGGCTATTGGTCTCATACACTACAAATAAAGCCATTTGACTACCTGCTGGTCACTGCAATTTGAGCACCATGAGCACCATTATAAATTCACTAGCAGTGTGCTCTTAGACATCATCTCAACTAACAATTAACTTCTCATAAGAATAGTAGCATTAAACATGTTGATTTTGAAGTGGTTATGGTAGAGTTTTTATTTAAAGGCGAATATTTTAGGTATATATATATATATATATATATATATATATATATATATATATATATATAGAAACATCATTTATTTACAATTTTCTATGGGCATTTGTGGCTCAATTCCCACTTTTTGCCCAAACCCCAGGGCTGGTCCCAAGCCTGTGAGTACAAGGTGATGGTCTGCTGTGGTCACCCCCTCGATGGTTGCAGCCGAAAGACCAACAAGATATTATTTAGAGTTTTCTAAATTAACAATTCAATTTCAAACGCTACAAAACAAACTTCAGCTGACAGCAGTAACGTACACCAGTGTTGACAGAGTACATGATGCGTAGGCCTCCGCTAGTGAATTTTTCTGCCCTTGTTCTTTGCTTTCCCCTCTGATACACAACACTAGTAACCTCATTCTGGCCTTTCAGAATTGCTCCCTCCTATCCGCTGAGATCGGTAAATTGAGTTCCCCAACAGTAATAACTGAACAGGAGGGAATTTAATACTTTAACCAATACATAGAAGAAGGTGTGATGCACTAACATTTGGCTCATGGAGGCTCTCTGAGCATGCAGGCTGTAATGGAATGTGACAGACAAATCAGAGCTGGAAATTGTCTGTGTGTATGGAATCTATATAGTGCAGCTCGACAGGTGCCATGTTTTGGGTTTATTTTGATTGAAAGAACAGCGTCGTTAAATTAAACTGCAGATCAGAATTGGTTGTAGCCTTGTTTGACAGTTGATTAATGTGCTAGTATTTCACATAGGATTTAGTGTACATTCATGAGCAATTCTATGCTCCAAGCTCCAGCAGGGGCTAAGATTAGATTAGATTTCCTTCCACAGTCCAAAGACATGTAGGTTAAGCTAATCAGCATTTCCAAATTGTCCGTAGTGTGTGAGTGAGTGCATGTGTGCGTGTGTGTGCCCTGCGATGGATAGGCACCCTGTCTAGGGTGTACCCCGCCTTGTGCCCTAAGTCTCCTGGGATACCCGGAGTGCCTGGAGCCTATGACGGGGGCCTGGGATAGGTTCCAGGCCCCCATGACCTTGAACACAGGATAAAGCAGTATAGAAGATGAGTGAGTGAGTGAGAGTAAAACAGGTTATGGCACATGTTCATTCATAAATTAAAATAAGAAATAAAGAAAGCATATTCAGAAACATAATATTCAATTCATATTAATTGTAACTGGAGATAGCTGATAATATGCGTACAGTATAGTGTAAAACCTCCCTGAGCAACGTAAATTTAGAATATTACAAATACGCCCTTTGTTACCAGTATCAGGTACTAAACTGCAATGTACTTGTATATGAAAACAGACATCTTCAGAAGTTAGATAATGAAAGTTAGTAATCAAAATAATGCAAAACGAACTGTTAAATTTAATGTACTGTGAAATCAATTCAGAGTCTAAGAACACAAAGGCCTGAGCATGAATAAGGCCCGAGACGGATGTTTCTGTTATTTAAACATTCATATTATAGGTTTTCCTTTAAAATCCACACACGTTTTATTTATACTAATTGGATATACCACCATACTGTTTCAACCCAAACTGCACAGTTATTAAACTAAAAATACCTTCCCTGAAACAGCAAAAAAGCTATGGGGAGCATCTGCACTGTACACAGCCTAGATGTGCCATTAACCAGCATCAATCCGCAGGGCCATGGTGTTTAAACTGTTATTAATTGTCTTTATATTGAGCAAAATTATTACCTCATACGTCTTCAAATTTAGGCGATTAAGAATTACAGTACATGGAGTAAATTTGTGATGGCAGTGACAAAGAAGCAAATTGCGTCTTACAAAATGAATGAGTTACATCTGTAGGTAAAGGATTTAATAATCTGAATGAACCTTTTACAATCTTCGAGTCATGTAACCTGGTGTTGGCTTTTTATTTGGTGGGAAGATTTATAGATACTAAACTTGTCGTCTAGCACCAACAACCATGCAACGTTCAACGTCACTTAAATCATCTTTCTGCCTCATTCTAATGCTCAGTTTGAACTTCAGCAGATCATCTTGACCAAGGCTACAGTACATGCAAAAATGCTTGGAGTTGCTGCCATGTGATTGGCTTTAAAAGAGCAGTTAAACAGGTATACCTAATGAAGTGGCCAGTGCATGTAGCGCCCTAATCATTAAGCCAGGGGCAATAGTGGGAAGGGAAATCTCGGTGTGAAAACAGCTTGACAAAACAAATGTCAGCGTCCAAGAGACTATTCAGATGGCTATTCTATTAATGTATTCTTCATTACTCAAGGTACTAATAAAGAGACTGCACCCATTAGAAGGTTGTTACAACAGATCTGCGTTGAGATAACAGACTGGGAAGTGTTATGTGAACTAGCTGGGAAAAAAAACATTAACAACACAATAGACTACATGAGAGATTAACATATTCTGTCATGTTGGGAAACTTTGGATGCCTATTAGCATAATCTGCATCCCTTTGGAATGTGAGAAGAAAACCCACCAAGCACAAGGAGAAGATTCAAACTTCATGCGCACAGGCCCGATGCGATTGGACTCGGACCCTGGAGGTGCAAGGCAACAGTGTTAGCTACAGTACTATGCCACCTTCACACCAATGTAAATGCTATAACAGCTGTATATCATTCCATCAAATTCACCAAGGCATCTGCCCTTGTGAGCAGGAAAGAGCATAACATTCTGCCCACACCCTGCTGTCTGCAACATTAATCAGCATTGTCAAGTGCACCCATGCTAAAATATATGAGTCAGTTTTGATGGTTCGATATCTAAACCATGCCTAAATCAAACAGTTATTATTTTCTAATACCAAACCTTGGATTGCCAAGGAAATACTAAACAAAATGAAGCAATATTTCAGGCACAAGGGCAGAGGACAAATAAGGAGGTTACCCTGTGCCAACAAGCTGTGTGGGATCCACCATCACCTCTTTAACCTGAGCTATTATGAGACGAAGCTGTGGAAAACATTCTGACTGGGTTCTGTTCTGAAGAATATAATTCCCTCTTTCTTGAGCGCTTACAGGCCTGTAGCTCTCCTACTTGACCTCAAGTCAGCTCTTTTCTGGACCCCCTGCAGTTTGCCTACCTGCCACAGATGGGCCTGGTTGATGCAGTCATATTCTTTTTGCAAAAGGCCCACCCCCATCTGGACTACATCAACATCACAGTAAGAATCACTTTCTTTGATCTCTTAAGGCATTTTTAACACCATTTAACCTCTCCTACTGAGAGAGATAAGAAGAATGCAAGTGGGCATCTCCATAATCTTGTGGGTTACTGACTGCCTGTCAAACAGACGACAGTGTGTGTGGACTTGAGAACTTGCCTATGTGAGTGCCTACTGATTAGCTTTAGAGGACCAAAGGATACTGTGCTCCCCCCCCTTCTCTTTACCCAATACACTACAGATTGTCACTCCTGATCAGTTATCTGCATCCTTCAGAAATGTTCTGGGTGATGGTTGGTGCCATCACAGGAACAGGAAGAGCAGGTCCTTCATAATTTGCAGCAATTTGCAGATATTCTACCAGTCTGGTTGGTGGCCAGTGCACTTTTATTTGCAGCAGTACGCTGGAGAGGCACCATCAAAACTGGAGATGCAAAAATCATCAAACTGATCAAGAAAGCTTGCTTGTACTTTGACTGCTCTCTGGACAGTTTTGAGCTGGTGGTGGAAAAACTCAAAGCCATTCTAGTCACTCCATGATCTGGTTACACTCAGGTCGTAGAGATTCATTTAGTCCCACTGTAAAAAGAACAATAATTCATAGTTCATAGGACGTCATTTGTATCAACAACAATCCCACATCCACAAATTATATCCATACATTTTGCATCCATTTTGCAAGACGACCAAACTTTTTAAAGAAATTTTAACTTGATAAATGAGCGGGGTCTTAAAGTACGAGTAGTACAAATATTCTTTGTCTGCTGCGTGTCACGTGATCACTTCTTTCTCGCACGATTGTGGGTAATTGTCTCCCAGTTTTGTATAGTCAAAATCCGTGCATGTGTGTACTGTTTAAATAAATAAATATTATATGGTTTTGAGAGAATTTTGCCTTTATTCTTGTAGAAGGTGACAATGATGCCATCTGTGGCATTATGCCTTTCACTTCAGCACGGGCATACCATGCAGTTATTGGATGAAAGTACCTTTGCCCTATTTATGGGCATTAGGCATTTTCATACACTTGGTGATTTGTTAGAGTATTTTAGTGCTTCATTTATTTTTTCCAAAGCAGGAACTGCATCAGTCTTTGCATCATCACCAGAGACTCAGTGGCATTTATAGTTACCGAAGTGACATTTGCATACAATTTAGAGTCATTTTCTGTTGAGCATTTTATTTATTCTGTCTCATATGATTTCACCTATGCATGACTTCTGTGGTGCTGTCTTGTTATGTGTTTTCGTTCTTTGTGTGAGTCTCGCTAAGCCTAACATATCCAGTGAAGCAAATGGACCATGGCAAGGTTGAGGCACTACACGCCCGGTCTAGGTTAATGAAAGGTAAAAAACTGACAACGTTAAATGTGTTGCAGGAATATCTGGCCAGTACTGGCCGTTCCATGCATGTGACAACAAACATCCATGTTTGGGTTATGAGGCAGGGTTGCTACAGTAGATGGAATGTTTAACAAACCTAACATTTTTCAGTCATAATTCCAAAATATACTTTTGGCAAACACCATACCCAAGGCCAACATTTTGTTAGGAACAATGGAATAAAGGTGTCAAATCAAGATGTTCTAAATTGGTGAACTCAAACCCTAGAGGGCTACCGCTGTATACCTAGAAAAAGGTGCTTGTAGGTGCAAAAAAATTGTCAAAATGGGACATATTTATGCAACCAGGTTGATGTTTTTGCAACTTAAACCTGTCAGTTGTGTTTCTGCTGATGGCATATGGCACTGCTGGGATTAGAAAACATCTGAGCCCTTCTTTGTTGTTTTTGGTTTAATGGGTTGGACACTGGGGAGTCGTTGCTGTCTAAAGCACAGCTTGTCTTTCCCATGGGCGCAGAGAGTGTTAGTCCTCTGTGATTACATCCATGTGTGATATCAACCTAATGACTGGATTAAACAGCTGGATTCACCTGTATGGCGTGTGGTATGGAGGATTGCTGTCTCGTTTCTACATGCAGACACACATTACTGCGTTTTTATTATTTTGAGGACCTTCTGATGACACGATTACTAATGCGACTAATTAAAGCAGTGCTACACCTAAAGCTAATCCAAATGCCCAGTAACCAAAAGGGAACCTTTTTGCTCTTTTTTGTTTTTAAGCTGCAGTTTAAGATATAGTGATAAAGAAACAGACACATTCAACACACACACACACACACGCACACACACACACATCCTTTTTCTCCAGATCAGTATGTACTTGGTATGCACTGAACACATTTGCTCCTCATTGTCACAGATCCCACGTAGAGACTCTCTCCCTGACCGGCCTCCACTTTGGATTTACTGTGCAACCCAAATACGGACAAGAGGACAAACACATTGATGCTTCGTCTTCTTTATATCTTTTTTTTTTATTATTCATTAATTATTATTATTTTTAATGAAATTTGCAATTCATTAAGTAACATTTGGAGATTAATATAATTTGGGGTTAGATAATATCATTCCTATTGCCAGTCTGTAGTGTAGTGTCTGTATGTCAGACCTCTCTGAATTTTTATTATGATTTTCTTTTTCTGAAAGTTTATCACATTTTGCAGTAGTATGCAATTAACATTTTTCTTTGATTGTTTGAGAACTGTAACACTTGTTTGAGGTCAGTTTTCCTTTTTGGTAACTGATGATTCTTCAGAAAAGAATACAGCGTAAACAAATAATTGAAATTTTACTACTGTGCAGGCTTTATACTGTAGGTACATTTCTAATTATTTGTTGAATATCACTCTCACTCATCATCTATACCGTTTAATCCTGTATTCAGGGTCACGGGGGGCCTGGAGCCTATCCCAGGAGACTTAGGGCACATGGCAGGGTACACCCTGGACAGGGTGCCAATCCATCACAGGACACAGACACACACACATACACTCACTCATTCACACACTACGGGCACTTTGGGAACGCCAATTAACCTAACCTACATGTCTTTGGACTGTGGGAGGAAACCTGAGTACCCGGAGGAAACCAGCCAAGCACGGGGAGAACATGCAAACTCCATGCACACAGAGACGGGAATCAAATCTGGCTGGGAATCAAACCCGGACCCTGGCGGTGCAAGACGACAGTGCTAACCACTACGACACTGTGCCGCCTATTTGTTGAATATGTCACCTAAAATTGTTTTTGGAATCGTTTTTTTATACCGTCACAAAAGTATAAAATGTTTGGTTTTATGTAGTGAGTCCTTGTGAGTTTTTGATTATTGTTCTTTTTTTAATATAATTAATACTATAAAATATATTGCTCCAACAATTTAGTTTTGAGACTTTTTTCATACTTTATTTGCTATCCATCAACAAGGGCTCATTCATTTAGGAAAGAGAGGACCCCCGGGAATAAATAAATAAATAAATACAGCATATTACTGCTCAATACTTTTACAAATTCTTTTAACATACTTTTTAAAATTAAGATTTTTGAAAGCACATTTATACTTATACTTTATACTATACATTTAAACAGGAAGCAGTTCTGGGCTAACATTATATGTTATGGGCTGTTGGGCTACCAGGGGACTTGGGACCTGAGGTGGCGTACACCCTGGATGGGGTACCAGTACATTGCAGGGCACACAAGCACAAACACTCACCTGCACCTGAATTTGGAAATTCCAATGAATCCCAATTCTGCATGTCTTTGACTATCAGAGGAAACCCAACAAGCACAAACATGGACACAGTAAGCACACCAGCACTCAACCCTGGAGGTGTGAGGCCACGACACTAACCCCTACACCACCGTGCCTCCATTAATAATACTAAAATGGGACAAAAACAAATGTGAAATGAGCCTGGAACATGAACCCAGCAACAGCATTCAAGAATGTCAAAATGAAGTCTAAGAACCAAACAAGAAGTGCAACAGAAGAATCATCATAAATCACAATATTTTTATAGTATGATCCAATAGAGAGTGTAATCTACATTATATATCATCTAACTTGCCGTTTTAAACAGTGTTGTGTCAAATATTTCACATTGAACGTTTGTGTGATATGCCAAAGTCACTACACCATTCTGTATCCAACAGTAGCAAGTGAATTTCACTTTAGTCTCCCTATGATTAGTGAAGCGTGTTTACATTTAAATAATTATCTGATCTCAAATTATAACCTTCTGGCTCTCAAGCAAGTTGTAATCCAGTAATATTTGTTTGTACATTTTTCACTGGTTGTTTTATATCTTCATATATTCAGAAGCAGATAGTCCGCACCATCTCACACATAAGATTAACTTCTCTCTGCTGGAATTTTCCTCTTTGCCTTTGTGTGCAAAGCTAATGCATTTTCTCGGATTATATTGTACGTGTCTGCACACCGCTACACTACACTATTCTGATCCATTCTATAAATATGCCTGTATATCGTGCAACCTCTATTTTCCCCTGCTGTTATAGAGTAAGAGAAGTTTTTCTTCCCTTAGAGGGTCAAATTAAAGAGCAAGCAGAGAGTGCAGTGTTGAGCACTTCCTGTTAATTGAAGTCTGGTGGTAAAGGTCATAAAAGTTTATACATTCACAATAGCAATGAAAGAAGAATTTTGTAAAGGTTTTTTTTTTTTTAAATAGATTTTTTTAAAGGTTTTACATGAATATTTACCACTTTGGGTAATAACTATGAACACGCAGGTGAAACTGTTTGTACTGAGGTTATTCAAGAACATGTTAAACATGATTACAGTGATTAGTTTGGGAATGTCAAGTAAGTATTTCCTATCGTGTGAGGGTGATCCAAACTGTATCTCATTTTCCACTTCATAGAATTTTGATGTCGTTGGCTTGGTGAATTTTAAGCCATGACAGTCATCTTTCACAGACAACATGGCGGTGTTAACAAAGTGATGTCTAGTCGCCTTTATGGAAGTGCACAAAAGTAGTGAATTTAATACTGAATTACAGTATAAGTTTATAATAATAATAATAATTATTATTATTTTATAATAATTATTTTTATAATAATAATAATAATTATTATTATTATTATTGTTGTTTTTGTTGTTGTTATTATCATAGCCTCTACTGGACTCAAATACAAACCCAAGAAATAAGTTAATGAAACAAAAAGAGGAGTATAAAGGATAGGTGTTTATTCTAATAAGGATCAGAAAAGGTTTTGAAATGAGATTCAGATGCATTTATGCCTCATTTTCTAATGCCTCATTTCAACGAGAGAAAATAAAGGTCCACTTTTAGAGTCCTGCTTACTGCTGCCATCTCTAATTGCACCCTTTGCTCATGAGGCTTGAAAATGAATCGTTTAAAAAAAAGAAGAAGAAAAAAAAAGCGCTATCTTCTGCCAAATATTGTTAAAGATGTTTTTGGATAAAATACAGCAGATACTTTCTGAACATGTAATTTTCATACAGAAAGTAAAAAGTAGTTCAGCTTCTGCTCTCACACTTTTTTTTTGTTGTGCAGAAGATTAAAAATCGTCTGCTTTGTGTTTTCATCCCTTTAAAATGTACAGTAATGTATTTTTCCCTTATGACCTTATTAACGGCAACGTATTACTGAATACATTTTGTCAAATTATCTTACATGACCTAACAATCCTTGTTGCTTTTGTTAGCAGTATAATACTAGTGACACATCGTTCTTTCATTTTCTTAAGCATGCAGGTTTCTATGGCAACAGCTCGGCAGACTGAACAGAACGGAGGGTTAAAGGGGAAAGAGACTGCATATTGGGAGCTGCTTTTTAATTTTTAACATTTGTCTTACTATGCAGGAAGAGCACATTAATAATTGAGATGTTTAGTACTATGGGTATAACTCTCTGGCAAGTGGGACAATGTGAAATTCATGGAGGGATGAAGCCATATGGCATTCCATAATTTAATTGGTTATTTTTGTATGGCAGGTGGAGGAAAAAAAAAAAAGCTGTGATTTCATACACGGCTTTGGACGAAACGCTAATAATTTCGTCTGCAATCATGTTAGCAGGTTGAAAATGTTGGTGACATCCTGAAAGAGCCAGACGTTGTAGCCAAGCCGCTCGAACATAAGTAGGCTCAGGTGCGCATCGCTCTCGACCTCATATTGGGGTTAATGCTGCAATATCTTCAACAGCAGCTCCTGTCACATTTGCTGGTGAAGTGGCAAAGTCATTGTGGTTTATCACACCACCCCTGCTGCTGGCAATATGTTGCTCCATGACAGTCAACTGATATTGGCCATGGTTATGGCCTTGTATTATTTCTGTGATATCTGGTATGTTCCCCATTGCTCCTGAAACTATTGAACAGTGCAATCAGTGCCTTTAACAAGTACCGTCTTCTTTTAACCATTCCGATGTTTTACTGTAGGACAGGAGTTCGCAAATGTTTTGCAGTCAGACATTTAACTGTAAAATAACTTTGATGGACCACGAAAGTATGAGGATTATATAAATGCAAATAATGCTGTTTTGTCAATTTAACGGAGCCAATAAGCCTTTTTTTACTCAGTTGTTCACTAACAGCAGACAGTAGGTCCAGATTAATAGAATGTTCTTGTTTGGAAGTCAAAGAGCATATAATGAAGAAATAAATGGCAGTTTATAGGTTTTGAAATAAATGGGTTGTGTTTTTTTTCACCCACCAAAAACACATATATGAATAAATTGGCCCTTCAGAATTGTCCCAAAGTTTGACTTAACAATGTGTCTCGTCCACACTGGACTACATCAGGACTGCAGCTGTCTAGTGTTCCTGGGAATTACCGTGGATCCAGTGCAACCACGATACAGTGTCGATACCATGACCAAGATCCAGTGTCTATGAAAGTGCTATACAAGGTCCCTGAAAAAAAAAAAAAAAAAAAAACATTTTTAGAAGGCAATTACTGAGCCCATAAAGGGACATGGGTAGAAAAAAAATAAACGTTGGAAGAAAAAAAAATGCAAGGCAAAAAAATTTAAAATAAATAGACAAACATGATATGGGTGAAAAAAAAATGTAAGCTATGAAAAGCGTTGTTAAACAGGCATAGAGAGAATAACTGAGTAGAATTCTGATTAGCCGAGTTTTAATTTCAGCTTGACCTAACATATAAAGATTCAGTTTGGACTCGGAGCGCGCCCTTATCCATACTTTGGCACTGGAAATATGAGTCACATGGTCTTGATTTATTATTTTCTTTTCTTCTCCAGTTTTTTTCCTCTAATTTATTTATTTTTTTTAATGAATTAATTTTTCTCCATTAGCACATCTTTTCCCCCTCCTTAACGTCCCTATAGGGGCTCCGTAGGCAACGATTTTCATAACATAATCTGGCCAACTTTTGTAGTTGATTTCAACCGGAGCCGTGGGTACAAAGAACTTAGCTAAATTTAGCTAATGATAATGACGATAATAACTGAATACTGGCTAAGTCTGGTTGTGATGAATGTTCCTAAAAATATCACAGGTGGACTCAGTCTCTGTTTCAATGGCATTTGCTTGTAAAGAAGACAGGATTTGGAGGGACAAGGGTTGAGAAAAAGTCAGAGGTTTTTCATTTGGTCATTTAGATCCTTAGTTGTCAATATACAGTACCTTGAGTAATGCTAGGTAACTTTGTCTAGCTAGCCAGCTAAGCTACGCCCTGCACCTTATTTAGCCCATCCCTGGGTGATTTCGACAAGCTGTGAACGATAAAAAAAAAAGAAGAAAGGGAATACCTAACATTAATAAATGGTGTTTTTAAATCAGTGGTCAGAACATACTACTAATTCATGTTAATGTAATTGCTTCTGTTGGTTTATAATTCACATCACCGGCGCGTGCTGAGAGAGAGCTTTGCGAAAAATGGTTTAAAAGTTGAATGTTCCCTTATGTTCTCTCGGCTCTTCTGTACTATCACATGCACTCCTGTACTCTCATCCCAGGCAGGCAGATGCAGGAGAGGAGAGAGCATTTGCTTTTGATGCATGAAACGTCATTGAGGAGAAATCCAGCAAATAAGAAACTGATCATTATGATATTATTTTCAAGCATGCATGATTAATATTTTCTCACAAAGGTGAGCTCCAGTTTAATGAAAGTATTGTTTCATATATCGATAAGGCATTTTTTTTTAATCCACTGACGATAATAACACTTTTCTTTCTCATCATGAACCTTGACACAGGAAGTAATTTAACCAGCCATGATGAATTACTCATGCCACTCAGCATACAAGCTCAGACAAGCGTTTTGAAGGGATCGTTTGCCTTAAACATACAGACGCATTCAATTCCTTAAAAAAGGGTTGGATACAAGAGTCAGAGCAATGCATCAGGTAAAGATATAGCAACAAAACGTCAACAGTGGCAACATGGTGGTGCTGGGGTTTGAACAAGGGACCTTCCAATCAGTAGTCAAACAATGTGCCTTAACCTCAGTGCTACCCCCTACCTTCAAAGCTAAAGCGCTAATGTTACTCAGAGCACGCTTTGCCAGCCTACAAATAAATTGAACCATGTGCCGCCTGTGCTTTAGTCAAGGAGAGGCTATGGTTAATGTCAAAGGAGCAGAATCTATCATACGTTTTTTTTTTCTCTCAGTACCCAAAAGTCATGACATGATGTGTTTGATATGTGGTGAGGTTATATTGTACCTAGCAGGTATTGACAGAGATACAACTGTCAATCCAGGCTACTGGTGTGAAGAAAGGTAATGAAACTTTTATTTTGACTTCTCATAGCTCTTTAGAAATGGCACCTTTGATATTGCATGTGACCAGCAGCGCCAGCAACCCTGAGCCATGATTCTCATTACTGCATCTCAGGTGCAGCAGCAGTGTGGTGACTCCGAGGTCAGAGGGTGGCGGGTAGTCATCAGTGCAGGCAGCATCATGGATTCAATCAAAAATAATTCCCACTGTCCGTGTAAACCTCAGAGAATCGTCAACTTTGTCGACCTTGTTATCTCAAAGTGACAATACTGTATATGTGGACATATTTGTATCCTTAGGGTGAGTGCCGTCCTCATGTTCCTGAACACTTCTGTCTGGTACAGTATGTTTGTCTTCTTCTGTAAGTTGAACGGCTTCTACATGAGGCGATGAGACTGTAATCAATTAAGACTTAAAAGATTTTAATAGCGCAAGACATGACGATCCCTACCTAAATCTATGAATAACTTGTCACCTGTTCATCTGTGGGAACTGTATATATGTAATCATTCACATTACAGGAACTCAGCTGGGAATTATTGCCACATCCCCTGTGCAGTCTTAACTTCGCTTAAAGCCACCTCCCTGTGTTTGGGCCATTAAAGGAGTTCCTTGGAGGCCAGCATTTCAGATGTGAAGTCTGATCATGGCTTCTGTGTGTTGGGAAAACTTTCGACCTTGATGGTATCCAAGCGCTAGTGAAATGCTGGGATATGTGCATTAGTGTAGCTGGAGATTAAAATAATTTTACTGTCATGACTGTACAATTCTACACAATTAAAAGTTTAACTTGAACGTCTCTCGTAGGTGACACATGAAAAAAAAAAAATAGAGATGTGAAATATTGCTGATTCAGCAGTAATGAGTACACAGTAGCAGCTTATAAATTACAGCTTGGCAGTGCATATTTATAAGACAATTTGTTTGATCTGTACATGGATATCAATAGATATATTTTTTTCGCTGATTAATAGTTATTGATTTATTCCTTTATTCAGTACAGATTTGTATTAAATGTAAAGAAAATGAACCCATGTGCAAACACGAATGATGAAATGTATTGCTACTGTAGGAAAAGTGCTTGAGTTGGCGATGCTGCCATTAGCTTCAGCAGGTTTTACATTCTCAGTTAGACTGGACGTTTTTATTTAAATATGCCGACATTCCCCTGGCTCCATTATAATTTAATATAAAAGGACTGAGCAAACATGTTTGCAAATATTTAAGGCCCCTATCTCATTTCTGGCAAAAAAATAAATGAATAAATATATTTTTAAAGTACAACATTTACATTTGTGCAGTGTGTGCTGATACTGTAGTTACTGCAACTATAAAAGAGGAGAAGAGCAGATGAGTTCACAAGTAATGAACAGGAAAGAGCCTCTCTCAGGTTCGTCTCCCACTTAGACTTGACATTGCCGTCCCTGCCACAAGGGGCTCTTCTTGACGCTAGATCGGGTGCCTGGTTCTGTTGTTGTTTTCCTCATTACTATTCGCCAAAGGACCTCGTGGCTGCTGAACCTTTTCAGAGCTGTTGTGAATAGCAATTAATTGTGCACCCCCTTTTCTCTGCTATAACCCATGGAGAGAAGCTTCAGGTTTCCTTTGTACTCTTTTTTGAATGGGGCTTCTTAAGGACACCTGTGCACCAATAAATAAAAATCATCATAGGAATAGCCCCTACAAACGGGAAAATGTGTAGAACCTGGCCTTAACTCCTCATCTTCCTAAACTGCCAATAAGCAGCTTTAACTTCTTCGTCTATTAAAGTACACAAAGTCTAGCTTTCTGCAATATCATTTTTTCCCCTCTGAGTGGATTTGCTTTTGTTTGGTTTGCATCTGGGGATTCTTTTACTACTGATTGTATGTTTGCCGAGTATTTGTCCGTGAATTGACAGTTGTGACAACAGACTGTCAAGTGAATTGCCGAAATCCTCAAATAATAACTCAAATATAGCGAGGCAGGCATTTTAGTTCTTAAAGAAATGTGAAAACATAACATCCATGAATAGTAAAGCAAGTTACTGTAACAACTGACACTAGTGTAAAGTTAGGGGGTCACAAAAACTATTTTAGAAAAAGATTTATTTTTTCAGAGCATTTCTCCCTCCTGTGTTACATCTTCTGCAACAAAAGCTCTTCCCCAGCGAAAAGAGAAAAGAAATATAAGAGAATGCTCCCCAATAGCTGAAAACTGAAATATACAAAATATAATGTACAAAGTGCGATGTGTGTCATAGATGACTGAGCAATGCAGATTTGGATAAGGCATCACAAACAACGTGCGTGTGATAATCCATATGTTGATAACTGACACAGCAGTTTGCCTCATTTTGCATTACAGGCATTTTAATGAAGTCACTGCATTTTCACAGGTGCCAAAGTAATCAGGTGTCACGGTGGCGTGGTGGTTAGCTCTGTCACCTTGCCCCTCCAGGGTCCGGGTTCGATTTCTGCCTCGGGTCTGTGTGCATGGAGTTTGCTTGTTCTCCCCCCATGCTTGGTGGATTTTCTCTGGGTTCTCCGGTTCCTCCCACAGTCCAAAAGCATGCTGATTAGGCTAATTGTGTATTGTATTGTGTGAATATAAGTGTGTGTTCCCTGCAGGGACAACTTCTTCGCTTTCATCTTCAGAGAGGTCCTTGGTGGGCAACCAGTGTTGATAACTGTGCTGTATGTGAGGTACTGTAGGTTGCAATAGACTGTACACCCAAGTTGATCTGAGCGAGCAGGATCCTGGCATGGCTGTTGGTGCCAGATGGGCTGGTTTGAGTTTTTCAGAAACTATTTATCTCTGGGGATTTTCTTGCCCAACAGTCTATAGAGTTTACACAGATGGTTCAAAACAACAACAACAACAAAAGCCCTCAATCGAGCGGTGGTTGTGTAGGTACTGTAGAAACACCTTGTTGATGTGAGTGGTCAGAGGAGAATGTCCAGAAACTTCATTTCTTTCAGCCAAGAACAGGAAGTTGAGGCCGCATTGGGCAGTGACTCATCGAAACTGGACAGATCACGATTGGAAAACTGTCGGTACTCTGATGGATTTACTGTTTATTTCTGCTGTGGCATGCAAACGGTTGGCTCATAATTTGGCAACAACAGCATGGATCCAACGTTTGTTATGTCAACAGGACAGGTGGGTGGGGTGATGTAATTCAGTGGGAAATGGTTTCTTAGCATAGGGGCGCAATAATACCAATGAGCATGATTTGAAAACCCATGTGAGGATTGTACAGTACTTGATCATATGCATCATGTTATGGCTACGTCCTGCATATTAATCCATCTCACAAAGAATTAAGGCTGTTTTAGAAGCAAAGTGGGGTATTACTATTACTGGGGTATTACTATTACTATATACTGCTATGTGTATATCCAGTATAAGATATAGGCATGTGAAATGTCATTTGGCATATAAATAAAAAAAAGAGTTAAAACCCTAATTTCTCAGTTATAGCTTAACAGCTGCTATTAGTAATCTAAAAT
Organism: Clarias magur; assembly: GCA_013621035.1. Lineage (NCBI taxonomy): Eukaryota > Metazoa > Chordata > Actinopteri > Siluriformes > Clariidae > Clarias > Clarias magur. The sequence continues at coordinate 443,671 of QNUK01000188.1, read as the reverse complement.
ATTAGTTTATTCAGTGGGCCTTCTGTTTGAACAAAATTGCAAATATATGCTATGCATTTTTCATAGCTGTTTAATGTTCAGATTAATTATGTATTATTTCTACCGTTAAACGACTTTACATATTCCTTAAAAATATGCAATCAGCATTTCCATGACTGTCTTAGAGGAAATTATTGTTTTTATGTGCACGAAAGTGCTGTCTATAATTCTCTATAATACAGTCAGTTTAAAAAGTTGTGCATGTGTTGGTCTCGTAAACAACGTACATACTGTACTGTAGAGCAAGGATCAGTGATGTTTAATATTTAATAGCTAAAACGACTGCAAGGCTGGGACAATTGAAAGCTGTTTTCCGCACAATATTGCAGAGGAATATAAATCATAATGCATGCATAGATAGGAATAATGTAACAAAATGTACAGTAATATGTGTCTATTTTTGTTGTGTGCCTCAAGTTACAATAACACGTATTTAAAGTTAATACGGCAGAAGTGAAACACTCTCAGGAAGAAGAGTTCATTAGTTCATTGAACAAATACAAATAAATATGCTTTCTTGCATAGACTGGCTAAAATGTTGAGTCATTGTTAAAAAAAAAGGACCGTCCAAAGCTTCATAACCAAAGAAGGTCCTTTCCTTTCTTTCTTTCTTTTTTTTTTTTTATATTGAACATATTTCAGACTGAAGGTATTAATGAATGCAACCTTTGGAAAATGTCCTGTGTTACTACCAGTGGCAGAGTAGGCGTCAATAAGACATTTATTTTGACCAAAAACCTGGTGAGCATGGCCGCATCGTTAAATTATGTCCGCAAAATTCTCCAAGTCTCATTGGTCTAAGAGGTGGCCTTGCTGCTGCTTTTAATCCTCCCTTAAACATGCTGCAGTCGGTGCTAAATTTGTAAAACATGATGTACCAGAACACCAAATGAGAGGAGACCCAGCAGCAAGGACAAGGAAACAGGTCCCGGAGAATACAGTCAGGTCAAAAAGTAATTGGACACTGACCTAATTTCTAGAAATTTGCCTTTGTCCCCTCAATACAATGGTGTTTAACAGAATGCATTCAAATGGAATTGAAGTGTACACTTTTGGCTGTAATTCAATGGGTTTAACAAGCATATTTTGTTAGGCATTTATGCATTACAGGCATAATTTTTCATGAAGTTCCTCCATTTTCACAGGTGCAAAGGTAATCTTAATAGTAAGCGCCGTCACCATGCACTTTCAGGGGTTCCTGCCCGGGTTTGATTCCCACCTGAGTGTGTGTGTTTGTATGGAGTTTGCTTGCTTGGTGGAAATCCCACAGTGTACTCCGGTTTCCTCCCACCATCCAAGGACATGAAGATGAAGCTATCTGGTGTTCCCAAATTACTGCAATGTGTCCTGCAATGGATTGGCACGCCATCCAGGGTGTACTCCGCCTCATGCCCAAGTCTACCCCCCCAACCATGACCCTGTATACAAGATAAAGTGGTATAGACGATGATTGAGTGAATGAGAGCAAAAGTAACTTCTGAGCATTTTCATTTTCATGAAAAGTTTTCATTCCAAGTGTTAAATCTGCTGTAGCTGTTCATACAAACTCTTAACATGTGATCCATAGAGGTGTGGATGCAAGTGAAGGAGGCCATCTTTATCAACAGACCTGTCAATGAGTCCGCGGAAAAGTTTTTAAAGACGGAAATCTTTCAAAAGGAAAAAAAAAAGCCTTTTCTGTTCTGGAACCGAATTCTTTGGACAGATGAAACCAAGATTAACTTGTACCAGAAAGACGGGAAGTGGAGTGTATAAAGAAGGAAAGGAAGGACTCATGATCCTAAGCATACCACATCATCAAACATGGTGGAGGCAGCGTCATGTCATGGTGTGTTTGACTGCCAACTGTGAATACTGATAATCCGCGTGCCGACCGAAGTAGCAGGATGTAGACGCATATTTCATTCAGGCATTCAGTGAATCTGTTATGATCACACTTCACCGTACATTGTTTTCCAATAATGACCTAAAACAATCTCTCAAAATAAATAAATAAATAAATAAATAAAAACAAGAGCACTTTAGGCAAAAGGATGTAATTTTTTTGTGTTGATGTCATTCACCTGACATCAACACAACTCAGCATAGTTTTCGCTTGACTTGAACATAAAACTGGAGGCAGAACAGACTGCCATAGGCTGCCTAAGAAGCAGCAGTTTGTTATATTCACAGGTTCTAAACTTCAGACAGTTTTGGACTACAAAGGATTTGTATCCAAGTATTATATATACAGTAATCCTTATATTTTAAATTATTTTGGTTTGCCCATTTACTTTTGAGTCTGTGAAAATGCGGAAACTACTGTATCTAAAATGGCTATAGAGTTGATGCATTTTTAGGGCCCAAGCACTACAGGGTGCGCAAGACCTTCTTGTTTTTCTAAGGATTCTTTTTTTTTCCCTACTTCTACTTAAGTCTAATTCATTTTAAACCTACAGAATACAAAATGAAGAACATTTCTAAACTAACACCCATTGTTTGTATGATGACTGTAGTTTGCATTAGGCATATAGGCCATGTACTGTAGGCATCGCAACCATGTTACGCCTTTCAAAAAAAAAAAAAAACATAAATAAGAAAAATATACCAATATAGCGAATAACATTATTGTAAAACAGAATATTTCTCAAGGACACTCCAGCATATGGTCACCAAAAATCACCTCCTAATTTTATGATACGCTCAGCTTATTTGCGAAAGTTTTGGCGTCCCTAATGTAAAGATCCAAGGATGGTGTTAAGCAAACACGTTTCAGAAAGAGAAATGTCAGTTGTCACTTTTGCTTTCGTCTTTAATGAGACAAGTTGATTTTAGTGCCATTTCAAAAATGTCATTGGCTAATGCATATGCAAATGCGACTTCTTGTAAAGATATGCTAGGGACTAACTGGTCATTATGGAAATGTGCCAAATATATTTTTGGGAGAAATATTGATACATAATAGGCAATACGTTTATTATTATAGAATCTTTTAAAGCTTTGAACCAGTTTTCTATCTTAATTATCATCCTCCAAAAACCATATGGTTGTTTTCATTTTTGTTTAATCTGCCATCATAGACATTTCATCTTCACAGTCATACTCTAAAAGGATTACAATATGTTTGCTTTTGAATGTTTACATAGCACTCACTCTCTCACTCTCACTCATCGTCTATACGGCTTTATACTGTATACAGGTCCGCGGGTGGGGCTGAAGCCTGTCCCAGGGGACTTGGGGAATGAGGCGAGGTATACCCTAGACGAGGTGCTATTCCATCGCAGGGCACCCATACACACAGTCACACACTACATGCAATTTGGGAACACCAATTAGCCTAATCTGCATGTCTTTAGACTGGGGGAGGAAACCAGAGTACCTGGAGGAAACCCACGGAGCACGGGTGGGTGGGATACAAACTCCATGCACACAGACCCAATGCAGGAATTGATCCTGAAGGTGCAAGGCAACAGTACCAACCACTATGCCAACATGCCTTCCTTTTATATCGTACTGAGTGTTCATGTTTTTAGTGTTCTCCACATCATGAGGGCCGTACACTCGATTCTAACACTAACCTTGTTTCTTAACGTTCTGTCTACGGCAGACAACAAATGCGTTATGTCACTATTTCAAGACAGTTCACTGAGCTTAATGAGGAACAAATAAGTTTCATGTTCTTTACCTACACTTGAAAGATTTATTGGTTTCCTATAGTACAAGGGTTATGGCGGCAAGAGCGGTTTGTATTAGTAAGTTAATCGGTGCCAATAAATAGAACGCATGGGTTAGACAAAAATAGTAAAGTTGGGGCTAATATTGCATGATCATTATGTTCTATTACACTTTGCTACTTAACATAAACATTTCATATATGGATTTCATTGAGCCTGCTATAATTATATAAGGAGAATGATTTGGGAATTGTCTGTCACTATGAACTGGCTACAGTGAATAATTCTTTAATTTCAGCGTATGTTCCAGACTAATTAAGTTGGCATGTGTTCCATCTATTCTTAAAATCCTGATCCAATTATATGAAGTAATTTTTTTTAAATGCAGAATCATTTCTAAATGACAATTTATTTATAAGATTTCAGACAAAGTCCCTGCTGTTTATCTGTCAATTGCAGTAGGAGTTCAGTCAATGGGATGGTATTTTGGTGTTTAGTTTTTTTTTAGTGTCATTTATCTTAATGGATTTGTTTTACTTTTGTTGGTCGTAAGCTGTTCTCTGTGATATGTTCACTCTGAGTATTTTAATTTGGAAATCTTTGTTTAGGTTCATGCTGATATTGTAGTGACAGTTGTACTTGTATGTACAGTAACATTCACCAATTTTTGTAGGTTATCATATGTAGCTGCGCGTATTAGAAATAAATGTGTGAGGTGTCACCCCCCCCCCCGAAGGTCCTATGTCGGCCCTCCCGACAGCAAGGCTGTAAAGTAAATTCCTTGGGCAAGGTGGAAGGGTGTGCAAGGCTGGACTACCGCCGAGGTCCGGCAGCAGAGCGACCACTGGATTGCCGCCGAGGTCAGGCAGCTGAGCGAGCACGATATCGTTGAAGCTGGCCGGAGGAGGAAGCATGACGTCCTCGAAGCTGGACGGCGGAGGAGCTGTTTCATAGCTTACAGAGCTCTCTGGCAGGTCTGGGCCCGCAGCGGGGCTCTCCGGAGTATCTGGGCCTCCACTGAGGCTGACTGCAGCCTGGGTTCTGGACTTGACGTAGCCTGCCTCCCTGTTGAGTTTGGCAAGCTGTTCCTGGAGCAGTGCACCCAGCTCCAGCCGGGTTTGCATTCGGCCCAGATCTCCAGTCAATGCCGATTTGCTGGATGAGCTTACCGGCTATCTGTATTCCCAGTATGTAGCTAGTATTCCCTGACACAGATAAAATGACAGCGTTTATCAGGAAGGACATCCGGCGTAAAACTAGATGGTCCGCTGTGCCGACCCCTGGACAGGGGGTTAAATTCCAGGTAGTCTTTGGTTCAATATAATTTCCAAAATATGAACATTGTTTTATTTGTGGACTTTTATTCTGTCTTGGAATTTTGTAATGCAAAAGATTGTTCCATTCTTCCTTATCTATTTAAGAAATGTTGCTAAGATTCATTTGCAAGATTTGAGCATATGGAGAAAATTATTCATGTATTTAACCCTGGAAATTCTTTGTTTGCTTGCCGTAGTTATCTCACTCATCTCTGTTTAGTTCAGAAGAAACCAGCCATCTTCTTATGAAGAGCAAATGCAGGGAGCACATTTACATGTATTCATTTGGCAAAGGCTTTTATCCAATTGAGCTGAGCAGATGAAGGGTATGGGCCTTGCTCGAGGGCCTAACAGTGGCAGATTGGCAACGCCAGGATTTGAACTCACAACCTACTGATCAGTAGCCTAAAGCATTACCCACTGAATTACCACCACCTCACTCCAATCCCTGCCTTGCTTCACTGCTTACAGTTAAATTTTATGATTAAATTTTTAAACAGCTGGTGCTCACATATCAGACATTGCATGGAGAAGCTAATGAATGCATTTCTGAATTGCTTTCTCCCTGTAGCACTTTTAGCAATGAGGTCCCTTAGGTCTTTCAACTAATGTTTCCTACAGTACGTAGCTATCCCAAAGACCAAACAAAAATGAAAGAGGCACCACTGTGTGTTTTTCATGCTCCTACAGTATATTGTGGAACAGTCTGTCTTCATGTCACTGGTAATCATATTCATCTTTGACTCGAATCCTATTATTACATTATTATTGAAAATCCAAACAGTAGTAATAATATTAATAAGAGATTAATGAATGAATGAATTAATAATAATTAACACATTAAATAATAATTAACACATTTCGAATAAGAGCCTCGGACACACACACTCCAGTGACAACCACATTTAGACAATCGTGTTGTCGTAAAATGACCCTTGGACAGCAGTGACTGCATGATGGGATTACAGTGAACGAATGCCCCTAACACAATCTTAGAAATACGACCTAATAAAATAAAACGATATTAATACCAAACCAGTGATCTCAAGTGGGACTTGTTACTCGTCCGCTAGGATGCTCTTACATAAAAACATGCACCACAAAACATGGCCAATTATCATGGCTGCCAGAAAGGGGAAAATGCTTAACATTAGAAAACTGAATGCAGATCTGATGTAGTTTGGATGCTCTGCAAACACCATATTACAGTATGCAGTAGCAATCCACATCATGGTAATATTCCAAAAGAAATTTCAACAGCGGGGTAATAATGTAACAGTAAAAGGTGTGAGACATGAGAGATTCGTTTAAAACCACGGACGGTGTGCAGATGGATGGTAATTGTCACAAATTCTACAAATAAAGGTTAAAAGTTCTTCGTTTTGAGGTTGGATTTTGGTCATTCATTCAACATTATCTGTCATTTTATAAAAGTCACTCTAACTTTATAAAACGGTAGCTGCTATGTCCACAAGGCCAAACTGGCTATGCCCATGAGCTCACCAATCTGCAGCTTTACTGAAAACAAGAGCTACTGTGTGTATATATATATATAACAAAATGTCTGAATAGACCAACTGGTTTTCAGTCTAGGCGTTAACATTAAGACTGAGGGATATTGTGTGTACTGAATAGAGGTGATATGGTGAAACATTGTTCTAGTTACCATTCAGTTGAAAGCATTCTGGATTACCTGGATCACGCTTGTGCATCACCTGGAACATCCAGACCTCAAGGCATTATTATAGTTATAATGCCTCAATAATAATTGACTGAACTAGTATTTATGCATCATGTAGCAATGTTATGATTCTAAGCCTAGCAATACAGTATGTCTGAGCCTTTTAAATAGTTGCCTTAGTAACGTCATGCAGAATACCAAGGTCTTTAATTGATTGCATATGCACCAGAAAGGCCATCCAGGGTTTTTTTTCATAATTCTGTTTGCAACCCTATTAGAAATACTTCTCCCTTTTCAGAATTAAGCATACGCGAGTTACTCAACATTCAGTGATTAAGATTATTATTATAATTTCTTTTACATTCTTCAACTGTATTATGATGGTATCTGTCACCTGTGCAGGCAGAAGTCTAAGCAGTAGACCAGGGGACGACTATACCAACATTATAGTGCAAAACCTTATGCCCAATAATGTGCAGGTTCAACTTCTGCTGCCTGGGCAGCTCTGGCTCCGCTGTGCATGACTCCACACGACTCTGGTGTGCCTGGTGTCTGGACGTCTGGAGGTGTGTATGGGCTGCGAAATGGGGCCTTCGCGGATCACTATTTTATCTGGCACATCCCATGGGTGATCGAAAGGATTGGGATCTGGGGATTTTGGAGGTCAGGTTGGCAGTGTCTTTGCCTGCGGGGCCCTGTGCATGGCACCATGTGGTGTCCTGGGTCTTCTGGTGCCTTTCTATCATAGCCAGCATTGACTTTTTTCTCGATTTTTGCTGCATTGGCTTTTCTGTTGGATTAGACTGGAACGGCAGGGATTGAATTAGTTATTCAATTGCTAATTAATGTTAATGTATTAATATTATGGGGTGTTATATATGAGGAAAAAAGCATGGGCCCTAGAATTGAGCGACCACATTTTGCTTTTGTATGTGCAAATAACTGCTAACCTGTCAAACTGTCAAATGATGCCGTGAGATGCAACCCCAGGGGGTCAGTTCTGTGCAAAAGTCTCCTAATTTCTTCATATTTTTCTTTGCTAAATCCAGACTTTCTTGTATTTTTATGTCGTTTAGAGGATTAGTTCTCCAGGCTTCCTATGGTACATACAGTACTTTGGTACAATGGTATATATGGTACTGTGAAAGTTATGTGTGGATTTCCTTTCCTCCCACAGTCAGCAGAGTAAGCTACAAGAATTGTATTTGTACCCATGCTTGTGCCCTGCAATGGATTGGCACCTCATCCCCCCTGCCTAGTGCCCCAAGTTCCCTGGGATAGGCTGATTTGTGTCTTTTTTTACAACCAAAACCCCCTTTGTCACCAAGCAGCTGGAGGATGATCTGCACACATTTTTGTTCCAGATTTCTTTTTATTATTACTGTTATTATTTTCTTGGTCAGGGGCATGGGATGTAATTGGCTTGTTTAAGGCTAGCCAAATGCAAACATGGAAAAAGGACAAAAAGCATGGCATGGCACACTGGAGACCCATCTGAAGGCCATTTTTTTTTTTGGGCATATTAGCTGCCCTTTAAAAAGAAAGACTAAAAAAATCGAGTAGAAATTCAGGGTACTGTTTTGTTTCTACCAGTGATTATAATACTAATGAAAATTACTTGTACTTAAAAAAAAAAATACATCAGGGGTGTTAATTAAAAAAAAAGACTATTTTAGTGTGCTAAATATTCAGACTCCAGGGTGATACACATATAGAGAGATTTTGCTGAGCTCAGGGAGGAGGGCACAGTGGCAGAGCAGTACAACCTATGTAATACATCAAAGTACCTGCCATGCTACATTTGCATAGGCCCAAGTACTGTAGATACAGCATGGATAAGTCTGAAGTGGTGGCTGTTTTAAGCTTGTTAAATACAAGCTCTTTAAGTACGGTTTGACAGTTCTGCTGAAATGTTTAATGTGTATCCTTTGCCATTAACATACTGTAATGTTAGAATTTCTTAAGAGATACAGTACAATTTATAAGGGTCGCCTGGTTTCAGTAAACCTTCCATTTCAACTATATCTTAATAAATAACACAAATGTCCAAATTCAGGCATCCCCTGTAGCAGACGAGTTTAAGGGCCTTGCTCAAGTGTCCACCATTGGCAGTTTGGTGATGCTGGGGTTTAAACCACTGACCTAACTCAGAGCCTTAACCAGCTGAATTACCACTGCTCCATTCCTATAAATAAAGACCCTGGTGACTGCAGTGTATTTGTAAAATGATAGTCTTGCCAATCCTGTCCTGTCCACTGTTCCTCCCCCGAGCATCGGACAGCCTGATTCAGTGACCCGCTACTGATGCTTTTTGCAGCTCCCGTTTTGACGACTACAGTAGGTACATTACTAACGATAATGGCAGTGTGAGATGATAATTGCACAACATTCAGAAGGGCAAGCCAACAGGTCATCATCAGCTCTGTCACGTAGATGTTTTTAAATTCAGAAGAGGTAATAAGTGTTTCAACAGAATGTAATATGTATGGGAACATTACAAAGACCTAACATGTGTCGTACTGAAAGTCCCACCTGCCATTACGGGTCAGCCACCGCTGCCAGATTAAGGAAAATTATAACCTCGTGTCATATCACACGTACCTGAACTCATAAGCATACACCTGCTCTAACTGAGACAGTCCATGTTTTATTGAACGTAATGGCCACTGGCGGTTAAAACTGAGCTTATGAGCTTGTGTTTGTTAAAGCATTAACATATTAATCTTAAAATATGGCAACACAGCATACTGTAGGTCAATGACCATTTAAAAAATGTGCTTGTACAGAATTATGGCCAGTACGTGTAAACAGGGAGGTTAAAACATAAAACTGTTTATTTGGATTTTTGGATATGTCAGGTAGAACAAATCAGTCATGTTTGAATAGTTGGTTAAAATGAAATTTAATTCAGTTCATCATATTGCCTATTTTGTTTGAAAATAAATAAATAAATAAATAAATATATATATATCACTCCGTACTGCACAATCCTGAGCCCTATACGTTTATTAAAAGGAAAAAGAAATGGAGTTTTAAGGGCTATATTTTGAGAGTATCGTGCTTTCTGGTTTAGTGGCACACAGTGTCATTTAATTTATCACTATGTTCATTATTAGCCTTAAATGCATATTTCACAGGGAGATACACAACAGGGTATCTTAAAAGAAAATTTCATTCCTTGTCATAACTACCGCGCATTCTGTCACATTTTCCCTGGTAGATGGGAGATCCTAGTTTGTGAGAAAATTATTTTCACTATTATGGCATCAAATAAACGACTTCAATGTGGGGGGTCACAAAGCAATGCAGTTGATTATTATTAAGAGACGTTATATGAATGTCATTTATTAAATTTAAAACAGAACAAAAATGAGTTAACACAGTTCCCTGGTAATTCTGGCGCCTGTGTATTATATTATTAATACCTCATGTTAGTAATAAAACATTTGAGTTCACGGCAGTTGACAGACACCCTTATCCAAGGCAAATTACGTTTTTTTTTTTTTATCTTATCACACAGCTGAGCAGTTGAGGGGTTAGGGCCTTTTACACCTTGATAATATTAGGATTAGAACTAATACGATTCCTGATTGGAAGATTCTAGGTTCAAACCGCAACACCATTAGTGATTTAAACCTAGAACCTAGTACCAATCAGTAACCCAATACCTTAACCACTGAGCCATCGCTGCCCCTTATGAATAGCTGTATATATAGCTGGTTTTAGCTACTATTCCTTGTATTGGCTTATTGAAAATCCACTGTGTGTGTGAACATCTGACATTTGAGTTCTGTCTTATTAAGATGTCATTTAAGACTTAAGCTTAAGAAATTAAAAGCATTAATAATGGCAACCCAGCTTCAACCGACATACAAGCAGTAGTTAAATGCAGATTTTTATTGCTGTTGTTAGAAAAGAAAAGTATAAGAATCAAATCATTTGTCAGTTTTGATCAGTTATTTATGTATTTGCAATGCATAAAGAAAAAAAGAAAACAGAAAAGCCTACCATATGTGAGATGGCAGTTAAACTATTGTACTGTATTGCATTGTATCAAATTAATCCACCACCACTCCTAGGTTATATTTAGCACCCCCTTCTGGCTTGTCATTCTGACTTATTCGCGGCTTCATTTTATTGCTCTCATTGGCATTCTGAACCTGAGTCAGCTCTCCGCACCCACCTCCCATCGGCTACACTGCTTGTTTCCTTTAGCCTCACTGGATGACTGAGGAAGATGGAGGCTTCCACGAGCTCATCTAATCCTGCAGCTTTCTGACAAAGTGTTGTGTCATAACGTACATGTAGCGTCACAGGTCTGTAAATGCGATGCAGAAGAATAGACGCAGGTTTGGGTGTGTTATGGGAACACTTCATCTGGAATCCTGTAATATTGCTACTCTGAGAACAGGCTCAAGGGGTCATGACATGGATTACTAGAGGGAGGGAGCATTTATTTGATATTTTACTTCATGTTAAGTTGATACCATTACCTAATCCTTATGGCTATGCTACTATTATAAAATGCTTTTCTGCTCACAACCATTTGTGGTTATTTGAGTTACTGATGTTTCTGCCCACAAAACTACAGTATAACTCTATAACTCTATATAATTTTTCTTGTTTACGCACTATTCTGTATCATCTAAGGGTTCCATATGAAAATCTACTGAGACCCTAAAGGGACATGGGTGGAAAAAAAAAACACTAGAGGAAAAAAAAATCCGCCGTAAAAATTTTTATAATAATAGGCTAACAGGATATGGGTGAAAAATACATTTAAGCTATGAGCGTTGCCGATATAGTCCAGCAGGTGGCAGCAATCCTTGTCCGCGCAATACTGATCCAGTCCAGTAAGTGTCATTATAGACAAATATAAAGACATTCATTTTGTACTCGGAGCGTTCCCTTTCCGTATTTTGCCGCCGGAAGTATGAAACACAGGATCTCAATTATTTTTTCTCCTATGTACCGTGGTTTTTTGCTTCCCCAGATCCCGCCCCCAATTTTTTCCCCTCATCCATGTCCCAAAAATCTCAGCAAGTTAGCAGTTGAAGAAATGCTCAGGTTGGCCTGTCTAGCACAAACAACAATGTACCAGTCAGGATCACTGTGATCACATTTTCTCTATTTTGATTTTTAACATAAGGATTAACCAAAGCTCTTGACCTGCATGGTTTTATGTGCTACGCTGCTGCCACATGAATCGCTGATTGGATAATTGCATGAACATCCAGGTGCACAGGTGTTCCCAAAAAAGTGACCGATGATTGTATTAAACAAATTTGTCTGATATGTGATTTACTAAAACATTCTCTTTTTTGTGGGCTTATTTACAGGTTCTTCACTGCATCTCATTCAGCACTCCAGTCTCTCATTATTGAATAAAAAAGTGATTCAAACTGTTTGAACAGTTTATACAATTTTAAACTCTAAAAAAAGTGCACTTATTTTTTTTAATCACTGTGACTTGTGGGCCTAGAGCAAAAGGCAACAACCTCAATTGTTACTGGCCTTTGTTAGTAAGTGTCTTAGTAAACACTTGCTTTTAAGTACCCCATGCTTTTTGGTGGGCTGTCACTTAAAAATGAAATATTCTGTCTTTATGCCTTTGCCGTTCTTGAAACTGCTTTCATTTATTTATTTATTATCTAATTAGTGAAAAACTTCACATGCAGTGAAATCTGGAGCGATTGCAACAATGCACATTACTGTCAGCGGAACAACAGCATTGAACATGTCCAATCTGATTACATACAAAGACCACAGGGATTGTGGTAAGAAACGATAAGAAACTACCTTTTACTTTGTCATTACTGTAGGAAAACACAATCCTAATATTATCAAGTACTATTTGGGGTCAAAGTAATTACAATGTGCAATAGTGTTCCTCAATCTGGGTCCGGAGCATCATTACAAGGGCTTTAGGGAATAATTGTTTCTAAAAATATGTAAAAGATATAATAATTCAACATATAATTTCTAAAAGTTACATATATATATATATAAACAAATAAAATGTAAACAGAATGAACGTAGCATCTAAGAATTTCATCTAGTGAAGGAATAATGGCTTGTTTACTGGAGCCTTGGAACTCAAATAACAAAATCAATTAAATCAGTGTTTAATAGCACTTGAGTACCATCATTCCGCATTCCTGAGAGCTGGTTACAGTTTTTTTGTCAGTATTGTATCAGTTTTATCTGTGTTACTGGTTGGACTCGCACAAGGTCGATGGTTCTAATTCCGCCGTGGGTCTGTGTACAGTATGTGGAGTTGCATGTTGTCCCTGTGCTTCATGGGTTGTCTCACACAGTCCAGAGACATGCAGGTTAGGATAATTGGCGTTCACAAATTGCCTGTAGTGTGTGTGTGTGTGTGTGTGTGTGTGTGTGTGTGTGGGTGTGTGTGTGTGTGTGGGTGTATGCGTGTGTGTGTGTGTGTGTGTGTGTGTGTGTGTGTGATGTGTGTGTGTGGGTGTATGCTGTGTGTGTGTGTTGTGTGTGTGTTGTGTGTGTTGCGTTGTGTGTTGTGTGTGGGTGTATGGTGGGTGTGTGTGTGTGTGTGTGATGCGGTGTGTGTGTTGTGGTGTGGTGTGTGTGTTGTGTGTGGGTGACTGTGTGTGTTGTTGTGTGTGTGTGTGTGTGTGTTGTGTGTGGTTGGTGTGTGTGGGTGTATGTGTGTGTGTGTGTGTGTGTGTGTGTGTGTGTGTGGTATGTGTGTGGGTGTATGTGTGTGTGTGGGTGTGGGTGTGCGTGTGTGTGTATGTGTGTGTGTGTGTGTGTGTGTGTGTATGTGTGTTGTGTGTGTATGTGTGTGTGTGTGTGTATGTGTGTTGTGTTGTGTGTATGTGTGTGTGTATATGTGTGTGTGTGTGGGTATGTGTGTGTGTGTATGTGTGGGTTTGGTGTGTGTGTGTGTGTGTGTGTGTGTGTGTGTGGTGTATGTGTTGTGTGTGGTGTGGTGTTTACGGGTGTGTCTGTATGTGTGTGTGTATGTTGTATGTGTGTGTGTGTGTGTGTGTGTGTGTGTGTGTGTGTGTGTGTGTGTGTGTGTGTGGTGTATGTGTGTGTGTGTGTGTGTGTGTGTGTGTGTGTGTGTGTGTGTGTGTGTGTGTGTGTGTGTGTGTGTGTGTGTGTGTGTGTGTGTGTGTGTGTGTGTGTGTGAGTGCCCTGCTGTCCAGGGTGTACCGTGCCTTGTGCTTTACGTACTGTATCTTGGGAGAGGCTCCAGGCGCCCGCAACCCTGTACATAGGGAAAGTGTTATAGAAGATACATTAAGGAATTATTATTATCTTTTTATTCATTTAATCATCGAAGTGACTTTCAGATTTCTTTCTTACTTTAAAGAAATCAGACATCGCCATTAATCATTAATTTGTCTTCATTAAATGAACACTGCTGATTCCCCATGCAAGTTTGAAAGCCTTTTGTTTCCTTTATCACCGTGACAATACATACCTGTATGGTCTTTTTTAATCTTCTCCACATGTCTTTATCGTATGATGTAATGAATGGAGTTTCTAGCAGTATACATCATCTCTCAGCCTCAGTTTTGACACTTTGTCAGAACGCTAATTTAGATTAATGGTTTGGTAGGAAGTGTAGAGGTGATCTGCTAGCAGGAGCTGACAGGCTGCCACTTAAGGGCAAAGCTAGACCATTGTAAATCAACTCGCCTAAATGGACTGGCAGATAGAAATCTTCATTTATTTTGCAAGCCAAAAGTTTTGCCAATGGGATGAGGATGGCATTTTGAGGGATGCAGACCCACTATGGCTGGTCAGCGGGCATCTGGCAATTGCTTTTCACAGTTTAACAGTATGTATCTCTCTCTCTCTCTCTCTCTCTCTCTCTCTCTGTGTAAATTTATAGTGCATCTCGAAAAAATTTTTTTGCAATAATTGAATTCAAGTTGTTAAATTCACATATATTCTAGATTCATTACACATGAAGTGATATATATTAAGCTTTTTAGTTTTGATTTAAATGATTATGTCTTATATGATCATAGCTCATAAAAAATATTAGATTGTTACATTTAGAGGTTAAGTTAGTGATCATACAAGATGATCACTGATGTAAGGAAGGTGAGCCACAGAAGGTCATCAATGGATGAATTGGCTGTACGCAGTGTGCTGTGTCAACGCATATTCATGGAAAGTTTACCTGGAAGGGTATCATGTGGTCAGGAAAGATGCTCAGGGTTGAGCATGAAGATTAAACTGTTGTTATGTGGCAATAAAATAAATTCATCTGATGTCCTGAATATACAGATTTTTTTTGTATATTCTGTATAAAGAATATACAATGAATGTGTATATTCAGTTCATAAGATGATGTTATTTTATTATAATGAACATATTCCAGTATGAGAGTACGAGTGGTTCTAGTTAGCATAAGGAATCTTTTCAATTTATAGATTTACTGTGTATTGATTATGCCTAATAGAAATAAATAGAAAAATAAATAATAGAAATAAATACCCTACATAATTAGAGCTATTCAAAGGGAGTAAAAGGGGGAAAGCCTGTAGTTATGTCATTTATACAGTACATTTAATTCTAGAAAACTGTTAGTGGTTTTAAGAGTCCGTTATTTGTTCCACCATAATCTGTGATTCATTTTAATGATTCAGGCTAACATATTAGATGCACAGAAGACATGATGAGATTGATTGGCAAAGATGCACGGTAGTTAGATCTGAGCAAAGCAGGCCTGTGCTCTTTGATTTCTCTTTCAATCAGATGGTGGTATTTTTTTTTTTATTAAGCCCTTTCAGTTTTTTTTTTTTTTTACTGGAAATGCAAAGCAGTCATTGTTAAAGTCATTGTTTCCTCCCTAAAATCTTTGTTTTACATTAAAAAAAAAATCTTCATGTTCATGAATGCATGGTAGATCTACAGCGAAGGGAGTATAAATCCTAATTTCCTGTTCCATCCATTTCTAGTTTGTTTATTGGCCCACAAATAACAGTTTCCTTCCTTTGTTTATTTATGGTCCAGTCTAACAGAGCCATCTACTCTCCATTCAAAGCACACCAACTCATCCCCTCCGTGGCCGAGTCCTTTCAATCAAATAAACTCGCTCTTGAAATATGAAGAAACTGATCCTCTCTCTCCTTTATACAGCCTTTATTTTATACATCTATGTCTAAAAGTAGAAAAGAATCAGGCGGTTTGACAATTGACAAACATTTGTAATCCATCATGCAGGCAAGATCAGAATGCTGGTTGCCTAGTAACAATATGCAGCAAGGGGAAAAATCCTGCTTTTGATTTAGTTATGTATTTATAACCTTGTGCGTTAAATTCTTTTGTACATTTAAAGCCTGTCTTTGCATTTTGATAAACGCTGAACTTTCAGTGATGTTCCGTTGTCGGCCAGGTGTTTTGTGTGGTAGTTACATTATTCTAAATCGTCATGTTATCATCGGCAAGCCGTTCAAATGTCATACTTACATTGATTTAAAGCTCATCAAGGAAAACAACCAAAAAAAAAAAAAAGGTTAACATTTCAGAGAATGACAGTAATAGAGTACGATGGCATTAAGTGATCTTTGTCCCTCTCTCTCTCTCTCTCTCTCTCACTCACTCACTCACTCACTCACAACCTTGATTTTAAAGATTACACCGTTCCTGACACTATGCTCATTTTAGGAGCATTATTAATCATTTAAACTGTCAAGTAGAAATCGGTGCACCTGAGACATTGCACAGTAATGCATACAGGGAATAGGAAAACAGGGAAGGAGACAGCCCGAGAGAGAGACAGAGAGAGACTGCAGTGGGGGTGGGAGTGATTTGTTTTCAGTTGAGACTCCCAAAGCCTGCTCCTTTGTGTAAAGTGTCTTGCATGTGTTAGATGAGGATGAAGGCATGAATGTGCAGTGCATGTTAAGGAAAGTGGCCGTGCATGGGCATGGCTGGTTAACCTGAAACCGCTTCTACTGTACAGCACTGATTCAAATCAAGCATCAGTGTATTCACAAAGTTACTGTGATTTAATTAAGAAAGCTAAATAATTAGTGCAATGAGAAGAGGCACATTTATTTCAGAAAAATTAAATAACTTAAAGTGTCTTAGCAAAGTGCCGGGCCACCCTGAGCTGCCAAAACAGATTATTCCTGATTAATTAGTGTAATCTGTAAATATGGGAGAAATCTAACTGGAAATTGCAGTAAACATGTTCTAAAAAACAAACACTTGGTGAAGCACTATAATAGAAAATTAAGAGTAGAAATTACAGCTATGTTTAGTAAGTTCATAGTAAATAATTGATACTAATAAAAAGTAAGAGCGTTATGTACAACATGTACAGTGTGGTGTTAGAAAAGCACTTAGTGAGGTTCATTGGTTAAAAAAAAAAGTTTTCAGTTTGCTAGGGAGCATAAAGATTGGACTTTGATGAGTCCAGATTGACCCTATTCCAGAGTGATGGGCGCGTCATGTTATGTGGCAATAGAATCAAGGCCGCTGACTTCCCGATTGGACTAAATGACCAGGTTATCCCATCACTATAGGTTTTCTCTTCCCTGATGCCTTGATTTTCTAGCCATGCAATGCAAAAGATTCATTGGGCTCGAAGTGTGAAAAAGTGGTTCTGGGAGAATGAAGAACATTTTCATACTGAATTGGCCACCACACATTCCTTGAGGACCTTGAGGATGCTTGAGAAGACAATATAGAGCCATCAGTACAATAAAATACAAGATCTCTTGTTTCTAGAAAGAAAGAAATGTGATTTGCATAAGGTGTTTGAAGCAATGCAATAGGAAATGTGTACTATAAGCACAGCTTAGATGATCATCATAACTCTAACATCATAGTTTTTAAAAATAAAAAAAAGCTAACAGATTTTATGGTTCTAAAGCTACATAATCGAGTGAATAACATTTTTGAAATTGGAACCATGCAGGTAATTCTGTTCACTGTTGAAAGGCTATTTTTTTCCCTAATTGAATTCAATTGATCCGAACTCTGTCGAGATTTCCGTAAAGAGTGCTGAAGTACCTCAATTGTCATCAATGAAAAGGCATGTCAGCTGTTGGAAACATACCCTTATCTTGTTTGGACTACTTCTTAAAATAGGTTGCCAGCCAACTTACATAATTACCAGAGCAGTCTGGTCATAAGTTTTTCTTATTACGAAAATAATGTTCCAAGTTTTCCTTGGCAGTGATGCATACAGTCCATTAAGTTAGTTAGTCGGAATGTTTTAGTTAATCTTCACTTTTGTTTTGTTTTTTTTTTCTTTGAAAATTGTTGATTCTGTACCGTATATTGTAATGGTCACTGCTGGTCTTACAGTTCTGTAGGAATTGATAGCCATTCCTGGGCCCTGAGGAATTTTACAACTTGAGAAATGGATTGCAAAACCACAGATTTTGGCAAGCAGTACAAGTTTTTGCCGGTCCCCTGGGCTCTCGCAACAGGAAAGCTCAGACTGGAAATGCAATAATTAGTTCAGTTTCACAAATGAAATGTGCTTGTTTTAGATGTGTGAAAAAAAAACTGTGGATTGGTGGGGGTGGGATGTTACATGAGAATCTCATTCTGAAATTGTAGCTTGGACCAACTTCTTTTAAAAAAAATAATTGTTTATTAAGGATATGTTCCGTACTGAGTTGACCATGTACGTTCTTTCTCTGGGCTTTTCATCTAGGCCTTAACAGCATTTAAAGTATAAGGAAATAAGGGCAAACAACAGGGATTTCCATACGAAAAAAAAAAGTTTTATAGAAAGTGGTAAAAAACAAAAAGAATGTGGCAGTCGCAAAAGAAATAATCGGACTGGTACTGTACAAGCTGGCAGAAAGCCTAACCCAAATAACTAGCCTAACACACTGAAAAGTAGAAAAGCATTTCCTAATACACATCTTAAACCTTGAGGCTGATGGGCCACAGCACCTAGTGTCTTTTTTTCCCTCTTTAGCATTCTGTGTTTGTGACTCTTTGGTCACTGAGAGCCTGAGATTCCTGTTCTGACTTATACTGGTGGACATGAATGTGATCTTCTACTGTTGAAGCCCATCTGGCTGTAGAACCGTCGCTCACTTGATGTTTTTTGTTTTTTCGCACCAATTTGATTGAACACTGTAGACCAGTGACGAGGCCAGAAATTGAACAGCAGGTGGGCATGAGTGGGCATTAAATGAGTGCAGAAAGTGTTATGAAACCAGTGAGTTGAACAGCTGTTACTTAATGGCAGGGGGCAGGGTTAAGCTCAGTGACTGCTGATTGGAAGGTCTCAGGTTCAAACACCATCACCACTGTTGGGCCCTTGGGCCAGGCTCTTAACCCTCAAATACTCATATACTGTATATGATGAGACTAAAAACTACCAGTGGTATGTAAATGTTAGTGATTTGGTCATTTTCCAGGTCCTCACAAACACCGGTTGTTTATACAGAGCCAAAGCTTCTGTACAGCAGATTAAAAGCCTACAAATATCAGAAAATGCCTAAGATCTATAGGATTAACATGAAAACGAAAAAGGGCCTGTGATTGTGACTTGTGCCTAACATTACATACTAACTAACTATTGTGCTTAATCTTTGGTTGCAGTGGCATGTAAAATATTTTTTTATTGAAGTGGGGATTGGAGAAGGAGAAATGCACACATTGCCCCACTGCCTCATCAGATTTTTCAAATTTCTGCTCTCCACTCTTGCATGCGGTTCCAGCGTGATCACATACTGAAATTCATTTCCTGTGATTACACTTTAGAAGTGCTGATTATGTTATCAATGTTATCATCATTCTGAGTTTTTCCCCCCTGCACTTTGTGCCATCCCCGGCAAGATGTCACCATGGACAGCTGCCCGTTTGACCCATACCTAAATTTGCCACAGCCACAGGGAATACACACTGTTCAAGCACTATACAGACTAAACAATGACAATATACAGAGTATGTACTGTAACAGATCTGTAATATACTGTACATAAAGTGTGAGCACGCACAGTAATGTGTAACACACATGATAAGGACGTTTCGTATGACTGTTACAATACACAAACTACTAGGGTTAGGGTTAACCTACAGGATGCGTCATATATGGAAATGTGTGTAACCAGTTTTTAAAGATCATGTTGATGTTTTTATAGAAGGTTGCATAAGATCAGTTATGTATGATGGTGATTATCTTAGGAAAGAAACTGCTCCTCTGCCTGGCAGTTTTGTTGTACAGGGTTTAGTAACACCTGACAGAAGGTAGTAGTTGAAAAAGGTTGTGCCCAAGGTGTTTTGCTATGACTTTTTCTTCACGTTCCCGGTTCTTGTGGAGAGTAGGTAAAGGAGGACCAATGATTTTTTTTTACCCCAGCTGTTTTTATTGTTTGCTGCAGTCTTTTTCTGTCCTGTTTTGTGGCTGCTTCAAACCAGACAGTGATGAATGTGTGTAGGATGAATTCGATGACTGCAGTGTAGAACTGTATCAACAGCTTCTGTGACACATTCCTCAGTTGGTGCAGGAAGTACATCCTCTGCTGGGCCTTTTTGAGAATATACAGTAGTTTATGTTGGTCTCCTACTTCAGGTCTTGGGAGTCCCCATGAACCCCAAGGACTCCACAAAGTACGCAGGGCTGTTGGATATTGTGAGGGGGGCAATGCTGAGCAGTGTCACCTAAAGTGCAGTGTCGTCTCCACAGTCTCGAAGGTTGTTCTGACTGCACCTTAGCACAAGCCACTAAACCACATTATGCTGTTGCCATCGTGGATGAGTCCAAAGAATGTAGTATGATCTGCACACTTCAGGGGTATAACATCTGGGTACTCCAATGTGCTGTCATTGGCGTAGTAAAGGAGAACAGCAGTGTGGAGAGGACACATCCCTGGGGAGCACCAGTACTGTTTACTAGAAGTGACTCCACCCTGCTTCACCTGTCTGTCAAGAAGTTGGTGATCCACTGACTGGCAGGGGGTTAAGTAAGCTGTAAGAGTTTAGAGAAGAAGTTTTTCATGATAATTGTGTTAAATGCTGATTTGAACTGAATGAACAAGGTCCATGCATTTGTCCCTGGGCATTCAAGGTGTTGAAGGATATACAGTAGTGCAGTCTCATGGTGACTCCGCCATCCACTGACCCGTTTGCCCAAAAGACTTCAAGATGATCAATGTTAGAGTAACAGGCCTGTAGTTAGCTCATTCCTGTGGTCTTCTTTGGGCCTCGGATGATGGTAGAGTGTTTGAATCAGGAGGGGACTTTAAACAGCTTGGAGGTTGGAGCCAGTAGATAAGCACAATGGAGAGGTGTGATGGGACAGGCAGTGGGTGTGAAGAAGTCCTTTTCAAACCTTCAGTAGAAGGCATTGAGCTCATCAGCCAAGTCTTTGTTTGCCTCAACAGGGGAGATGGTCGCCTGCAGTTTGTACTGTCTTGGAGGCTTCTCCACACTAATGCAGTTTTGTTAGTAAAAAAAAAAATGTTTTCCAGCATACTGTAGCTTCTTCAAGCCACTCTGATCTCATGTCAGTGAGTTCCTGGCCTACTTATACAGGGCAATGTCTTATTTCTGTAGGCCTGGCGAAAATTTTCCAGTCTGTTCCAGAACTATAGCTTTTGATTATAATATGTGCAGAAGTTTTTGGTTGGCACACACATATCTTCACGAAGGCTGATGTAAGATGCTACAGTTTCAGTGAGTTCATCCAGTTTACCTGTTGCTTCCAGTCAGTTCCATCCAGAAGCTTCAAAAACAGTCTAGTTAGTGTAGTCTAAGCAGTTTGTAGTTCCTGCTTTGCCTCGATGATCCATTTTCTTCACCGTTTTGACTTTTGTTTCTGCCTGTAGGTTGGAATAAGATGAACAAAGCAGTAATCAGAGTGCCCCAAAGCAGCCCAGAGTACAGAGAGATATGCATTCCTAAGAACTGTGTAGGGGTGATCCAG
This sequence comes from Clarias magur, assembly GCA_013621035.1. Lineage (NCBI taxonomy): Eukaryota > Metazoa > Chordata > Actinopteri > Siluriformes > Clariidae > Clarias > Clarias magur. Next base: position 422,089 of record QNUK01000188.1, on the reverse strand, counting down.
TGGGTTATTTTTTCCCTGGTGGGACAATTAATTTATTGTCCTGTGTTTTTGTAGTTTATGGGTTAATTTTGCTCTGTTGAAGTCTCCAAGGATATGAATAATTTTTTTTTTTTCGTTCCAAGCCAAATATTTGGTCTGCCAGGTTTTGTAAAGGAGTAAAATTCCTATGGAGAATAAAAAGGATTGCAGTTCATGAACAGTGTTTTCAAGTTTGGGCTGTCGTATGTATTCAGCACTGTGACATCTGTCCATCAACCTTCATTTATTAAGTAGAAACAGATCCCACCACCTTTCATTTTCCCTGATAGCTCCATTCGTGATCGACTCAGTTTAAGTGGAAGCCCGAAAGATGGAATGCGTAGTCGGGGATGGAATCACTGAGCAAGGTTTCAGTGTGCAGTCAAATGTGGAAAGTATTTGTCCCACCAGCTTGGCACACACAACACAACGGATGGCTAAGAAAATATGTAAAAGTCAAAGAAAGTAACGAGCAATAAAAATGTTTTGTGGCCTCCGAGTGGCGCAGTGGTAAAGCGCTCGCCCTATCATCCGGCGATCGCGAGTTCGATTCCCATGTGATGCTGTAACCTCTCGCAGCCGGAGGTCTAGAGAGAGCTGACTGTCCGAGCTCTCTCAGAGGGGAGGGATGAGAGGTACATAGTGCTCCCACATAGTCTTCACTCTCCTGACTCAGTGGTTGTAGTCTTAATGTGGAGCCCCCTAGTGACGGGGAGGAATTGGACATCACTAAATTAGGGGGAAAATCCCCCCCAAAAAATGTTTTGTGACATACAGTAATTGTGGATAGTTTACAGTATTCAGTGGCATTTAGGTGAATAGAGTTGGATACAGTTTCACCGTGCAATTGAGGATTTTAGTCATCCTTTTTTTTTTGGGAAATACTCTCTAGGAGTTTTTTGTAGAAACTTTAAGGGTTTTCCCTTTTTAAAGTTTTCAAGAGTTTAATTACATCAAGAATAAAAGCAACTCCCATTTTGTCGAGCAATTGTGTCTGCCAAACAATGATGAATCACTTGCTAAATTTATCCCTTTAGATTTTACTGAACACATGACGAGAGACAAAATAACAGTGCGTGTTGATCGACTTTATTAATTTGGATATTACTGATCTTTATCAAGCTGCTGCTGTTTACAAAGTGTTCTTTGCAACATTTTCATGGACAGTTCATTGGCAGGTTTGTGATAATAGTTACAGATTTCTTTAGTTAAGATTTATTGTAAAAACAATTTGATAAATGATAAAAGTTGGATCCATTATTTAGGCAAAGCCTTGTTTAAGCTGAATATCGGTGCGATTAAAATTCTGTGATTCATTTCGTCACCTTCTGACATATTTTTCTCCCGATCTCCGGATTGTCATCCGCCTGTTCCATCTGTGTTCTCTGACTGACTGAAAAGTGACCGAGGCTGTTACTCAAGCACGATCACACCTTTATGATCACCCATTTGTTAAAAATGCTTTAAAAAATTCTTCACTAATCAAGATTTGATGAAACAGAATTACCAATAAAATATAATGATTGCTAACTGAATACCATGAGGAGCTTGCATACTATTGAATTCCTACATGTATTCTAAATTGGGCAATGAAATACAGGTACAAATGCATGAGATACAGTAGTCACTACACAAGCACCAGCGATCACCAACAGCTTTGACTAGGATCAGCTTGGACTTGCTGCTGAATGGCTAATAGGCACAACAAACTTTTTTTTCCTTTTTTTTTTTTTTGTCAGCTGGAAATTGTCTTCCATGCTTTGGTCATGTCTGCATGTCTGTGGTGGCACAACAACTGTCTGCCTTTGTAAATTTGTCATGGCTGGTATCTGTGTCATTCAGCAAAAGCAGAGAGATTACCTGTCAAAATACCCTGTCGTTTGGTCCTGGTCCAGATGGGACATAACATGTAAGATATCTGGGACTCTATGTTTGTGGTTTGTAGAGGAAATAAATGTGAAGTGACTGGTTGCTCATACCAGGCTCTCAGTTTGGGTATTTATATGCCCTCACCTTGTACCGCTGCATATATGTTTGCTCTAATGACCGCATGTTTTGTCTCACATTACTGCTGTTTATTAGCGCCACATTTCGGGACATTTGAGGACACTCACTCACTCGTCATCTATACTGCTTTATCCTGTATTCAGGGTAGCGAGGGGGCTGGAGCCTATCCCAGGAGGTTAAGCGAACAAGACGGGGTACACCCTGGACAGGGTGCCAATCCATCACAGGGCACACACATACATACACTCACACACTACGGGCAATTTGGGAACGCCAATTAGACTAATCTTCATGTCTTTGGACTGTGGGAGGAAACCGGAGTACCCGGAGGAAACCCACCATGCACGGGGAGAACATGCAAACTCCATGCACACAGAGACGGGAATCGAATCTTGCCGGGAATCAAATCCAGACTCTGGAGGTGCAAGGCGACAGTGCTAACCACTACACCACTAACTAGTTTTAAACTTCCCACAGGAAGAATGAACATCTGCCCATTCATCACTGAATGTTTTCCTTTTTTGGCTTTGTATTAGATATGTTGAGTGACGCGTATAGCCACGTTCACCTCGGAAGAAAAAGCGCTAGATTACTGGTATATTAATTATTCTGCATAATCAAAAAAGCATCAGCATCTGGATAAAACGGTCACTGCCTGGATCCAGACCGCAGTCCGCCATTTCGTGACGCCTGCTATATAATATATTAACGACATTTATTTCCCAATTTCTGTGCAAATCTTTTTTGTAGTTCCGCTATTTCTTGCATTAAATATCATAAACAAAGTAGCACTTTTTTTTAGTTATACAATAATTGACTGTATTTTTATCTGTTGCTGTGCATCATTTGGTGTCCACCTGGTTTCCTATCCATTAGGGCCGGACCAGATATTAGTGTTGCGTTCCATTCCCTCAACTGACTCTGCATTGTATTATCTGCGCTCCAGTCTATCACTGGTCAGGTTCAGAGCTAATGACCACTGTTAGCTGAGTATTTCTGCTCGGCAGTCTATTCTCAACCCAGTATTGGCATTGAGAAAGAAATATAAGGCATTACCATGGCAACATCGATGAATGGAAGAATAGAAGCAGGGAAAAAAGAACAGCGCTCAGACATGTAGAATTGGATGGAGTGATGAGGAATATAACATTGTAGCAGACTACTATAAGTTTATTTTAAGGCTTTATTGTGGACGGTTTAATCTGAGGGGAAAATGTTGAGTCTCCAAGAATTCCTGCCGCATGGCGTAATTTGTTCTAGAAGTGAAATATTACAATACTTTAGAGATAAAACAGTTCAATTTGTCAGGATCAACTTGAAGTAGGAGATAGTTGGAGACAAATCTGAAAAGAAGAGCAAGGAGGAGAGAGAAGAGATGAGGAGGAGATTTCCGTCCTTCCTTCAACAGTGAGCGCTTTTCTCACATTTCATACCACCTGTCAGTGGCCGCACGGCAGAATACAGTATTAGAGCTCATTTTGCTCAATTCAGCGTTGCTGAGAGAAATTTGTGCCTGTTCAGAGTTCAGCTGTACGAATTCTTCAGTTCATTCTGGGACTGCACTGAATGTCTGATTATGCAGATGACCTCCGCTTTTGTTCATGCGACTGATATTGCCAGAGTTGTTTGATAGGTTGGTTGCTCTACTTACAGCATGAAATATAAAACCATGATACAGTTTAATAAAGAAGAATAAACTAAATAAGATTATATTATATATACTATATAATATATATAATAAAATAATATTTGATGCAGCACATGCTATTTTTTTTTCGCACATTATGACTACACAAATCATTATATTGTTTTTTTTTTCAGTATTTTTTTCTTCTTTTAAGAAAATGTGCAAAATTTAAGTATAAACTGACCAAGCACTTACAGAAAAAAAAAATAAATAAATAAAAATCAGCGTTTAAGATAATCTGGTTTAAGATTTTTTTCCCTCCTGATGTCCTTAGTGCAGGAATAAAAAAACGTTTTCATTCACTTTAAAAGTGACAATACTGCACCGCCTGGCTAAAAAAAAGTTGCGCTCGCTAATATATAATTGGATTTCCTTTAGCTTTGATTACAGTGAACATTTGCCATGGTGTTGTTTTGTAACAACCTCATGCAATTTCATGCCATTTATTTTCATTTCATTTAAATTTTTGGCCAAGATCTTGTATTGATACTTCAGCATGTCGCAAAGACATCACACACACACACACACACACACACACACACACACACACACACACACACACACACACACAGTGCCAAAGCAACTATGAAAGATTTTTTATTTTACTTTATTTATTTTTTCTTTAAGGTTTTTGTGAGTTGGCAGAACAGCACCAGTGATCAATATATGGGCTTAACATGGCACACCGGCTTGTCCTGAGTAAAGATAGCAGTTCTAGGTGTTTGAGATCGAAAAAGCAATTAACCATGACACCGGCCCATGGGTACATATTCTCTTGTTTTTTCACACTTGCTAAGATAACCTTTGTTTGTTTGGTTTTTATTATCCTTATCCTCCAATTCCCCCCACCCTCGACACACACAGACACACAGACACACACACACACACACACACACACACACACACACACACACACACACACACACACACACACACACAGGATTCCCATTGTCTTTGACATTTCCGAGGCATGAAGAAAAATGCTGATGTGCATTTAGCCTTTTTTTTTTAAGTGCACGGTGCTGCCCACAGAACTGGTGGCACAAGGGATTTTAGAAAATATTAGACAGGGTCTCTGACAATAATATGTCTATGCTTACAATAGGTCATACAGGCTATTCATGAACAGTTATGAAGGACCTAGGGATTTGACAGGTCTGAAAAAAACTGTGCCCTGCTCTGCAGCTGGCCTCTCAGCTTGCTTCCCATTTAAGCCCTGCATGATGCTCAGGGAAAACTGAAAAGACTGCAGCCATTGTGCACACAGATAATATACCTCAGTCATCCTTAATTTCATGCTGGCCAACATGGCTCCATAGAATCTTTTAAAAACACATCTTCACTCTCTTTTATTTAGTAGAGAAGAGCCATCACAATAGTAATTTTTTTTTTTTGTAGTGAGTGAGTTCTGTAGATTTGCACTGAAACTGAGTATACTGTTTTACCAACAAAGCAGCACAATTGCTCACTGGAGCGCAGGAAACTTATAATGCACATGGGACAAAATCAAATCATTTCCATTAACGGCCGAAACGCACTATTGATGCTGATTTTATTTTATTTATGTATTTTTGTCATACATACAATATAGAAAATGTGCACGCACGCCAAAGGAGCTACTCTTCAGGCTAACTTCAGCTGTTTGGGAGATCTGATTTTATATGTGGCCCAGAAAAGGCCGTTTTACAACGTAATGCTGTCTCACTTCAAACAATAATCATTTAAAACGCAAACTATTCATATTTCTTCATATGAATATTTCTTCATATGAATTTCTTCTATTGATATTAAAATAGGTGTACGTTTCTAGAAAAACAATTCCATGCAAAATGAAGGATTTCCCCCGCAAGAAATCTGTAGTGTCCGTAACCATGTCAAATTCATGTCGAAATATCTTAACAATTTTGCGTCTTAGGATAATACACTGAAATCTAAATTGGACAAAGTTTATCTGAATGACAATTAAGATCATTGAAAGATTTGCATTCAAAAACGTTACGGACACTACAGTACATAAAACGGCATGAATCTGTATTTGGCAAATGTGTTTCTTTTATCTGATAAAAGAAAAAAAAAAATATATATATATATATAAGTGTATATGCAATTTTACAAAAAACAAAGCACGGATCGGGAGATAAGCAGTATTAAGTATTATGAAAAATGGTGTTATATGATCCTATCGGAAAATACACTTACTGTTCTGTAGGTGAGACAGTATTTAGCACCAAAACCATGTTTTGGCCATATGCATCCATTACTTCATCTTATACAGCTTGGAGTGTATAAGAAAGGAAGAATCCCGTTACTGTATATCCATTTTAGTAATGTTACACACAGGCAGGAAAAGCACTTGCAGTTATCAATGTTATCTTGCAGATTAAGACATTTTTTTCATTGTATTTCAATTTATGCTAGAATTACTATTATATTACTGTATACAGTGACTATGGTTTAGCCGTACACCTGTAATCCTGTGATTAAAAAAGGATAACATTATGTGCTCTACATTGAGTTCTTCAGTTCATTCTCTGAAGTAAGATGCTGTGCTACTATGGCAGGTTTTAAAATGATACCACATGCTGCACCTATTGTTTCTCACAGTCTCGGCAACAGAAGGAGTATGCACAAACATCGAAAACAATGCTTACAGAGCTCAGTGTACAACTTAACATACAGTATGTCAGTTCCTGAACACCAAAGGAAAAAAACAGAATAACGATATAATACAACAATGTTACCAATATAGACCAACATGTGTTTCTTCACAAATACGTGACACAAAAAAATGTGCTTTTACATGCATGTACTGAAATGAGGGTGGCATAAGGGGCATTTAGAGAAAACGATCATAGTGGGAACAATTTCATTTATATTACAGTATGTCATTGACTAAAATAGCTATGTAATGTGGTGTGTAAGTTGCTATGACTTTATGAACAAAAAGTTTGAGGCAGAGTAATCAGTTCTAAATATTACACATGCTGGCACTTTGGATTGCTAATAGCATACACAATAATTCCACTTAGCTTTGTGGTATTGCATAGCTGGGACATACACATTAAGAAACAATTAACTTTCAATACTTTCTTCTTATCATTTATAAGCCATTTCATGCTACATTTACCCAGACGTACACCAGCAGCACATTAGGGCTGGTTCCTGCAGGAGATGTGTTAAAATAATTTTTAAAGAAAGTTTTTTTTTTTTCTTCTTTTCTTACAAAAAAAACTTATTTTTTTCTCTTTTTCTATTGTCAGAATTTTACAATGTAAGGTGTAGGGTAGCATTCAGCTCGCCGTCATAGATACATTTGCTGGTCGTGTGTGACTGATGAATGGAGAATGATGAAAAGCGAGACATTAAATGTCTGGCAAATGGAGACTCATTTGCGTTTTGGAGGAGCGTGGGATGCCACAATCTTCAAAGGCATATGAACATGAATACTTCAATAATGGCCAATATATACAGTCAACTCCAGTAGTGACTATATAAAAACATGAATATGCCTCAATATGATATAGAAAATACATACACTGGCTGGCAAAACAGCGGTCACACACTCTATTATGTACAGTAGTCGGACCACCTTTTGCTGTGGCATGATTTCGATAAGCTTATCTAATGTGAATATTTATTTCGGTCCATAGTAAGTGTTCATTTTCTGTCCAAGTTCTTGTATTGATGATGGAATAGTCAGACCATTGTGTAAAGCCTTTTCCTTTATTACAGTAAGTTAAAAAGCCTTTGATCAGCCTTCTCTCCCAAACTCTGTGAGCAAATGAACCTCAAATCCCACTCATTGCACATGCTTACACCAGTCTCACAGCACAACATGAGCGCAAATTAGTCTCAAGACTCAAGCATTACAAATAAAAAGTTTTAAGAGGCAGTTAGTTCGTCGTTGTCTTGGCACTTTGGGCAGGTGCTAAGTTCTGCTGGAAAAGGAAATTGGCATCTCCATTAAACTTGTCAGCAGACGGAAGCATAAAGTGCTCGAAAATCTCCTGATAGATGGCTACATCGGCTTTGCACTTGATAAAACAAAGTGGACCAACACCGACAGAAGACATGGCACCCAAAATCTGTGGACACTTCACAAAGAACCTTGGATTCTGCACCTCTCCTCTCTTCTTCCAGAGTCTGGCACCATGATTTCCAAATTAATTCAGCATTTATTTTCATCTCAAAAGAAAACCACTGAGCAATGAGCTTCTGACATTGTCTTTACATCAGGTGTGGCTTGATACTATGAATGCCAGTGTTGTAGCCCATTTCTTGAAGACATCTGTGCATGATTGCTCTTGATGCACTCCTTGTAAAGCTTTGCTTCTTAAGGCTGTGGTCATCCCTGTTGCATGTGCACCTTTTCCTACCACACTTTGTCATTCCAGTGAACCTTCCATGAATATGCTTCAATACAGCATTCTGTCAACAGCCAGCCCTTCCAGCAAAATCACCTTCTGTGGTTCTTGTGGAAGGTGTTGATGATCATCTTCTGGACAACTGTCAACTCAGCAGTCTTCCCCATGATCTGTGGTTGCATACAGTACAGTATACTGATCTAGACTGAGAGATACACAATATTTATACTTTATGGATATTAAATTACTCAAACGGGCAATGTAATATTTAAACATGTAAAAAAAAATGCTTGATATATTTGATATGTAATATTAAAGCTATACATGATTAGTAAAAGCAGTACAAACAAAATGTTCATCCTTCAGCACTGCCAGCGCTGTGGTCATACACCCACACATACTGACTGCGCATTTAGATCCATTAGGAGCATACCACACTTCCCTAACCTTATCTAACAATGTCGTGCTTAATATTTAAAGACTGATTAACCGTTTTAAAAGATTACAACTGATGCACATATTAAATTCTTTCTTGTTAATGACAGACTTGTCTCAATCGACCCCCATGCAGACACTAAGCAAATCACAATTCTGTCTTAGGACCCTCATTTGTATAAATTGCATGTGTGTGTGAGTGAAACTAACACTCATACTGTACATATCAATATTAAAGCTGCCAATTGGAGCTTTCAGGTTCCGTTCCTGCCTTAAGTTCTGTGCATGCAGTTTAATAGGAACACCTGACCATGCTCTGTCCATATCTGCCAGGTGTACAGGTGCTGCTGATAAAATGGATATGTATGAGCATCAGAACAAGCAGAAACCCATTATCAAGTCAAATGAATTCTCGGCATCGAGATACATGGGATGTGAAAATGGTGGAAACTGTCATTGCCACCATAAAGAGCGGTCTCTGTAATAGGTAACTGAGAGACCTAATGTGGATGTGCAGCTATGTCTTTAGAGCATCCATTAAAGTGCAAGACATTTCAAAATGTCCTTGTTTATAAGCAGGCTTCCATCATTTATGTTACATAATTAGCTGCCAAATGCAAGTTATGGCCCGAGATGATAAAAAAGGACATAAGATTTGATGATGATTCAATTACTCATCACATGTACCATATAGCATGGTGAAATGATTTTTTCACAGGAACCTGGGTTCAGAGCGCAGGGTCAGCCAGGAGACAGCACCCCTGGAGCGGACAGGGTTATGGGCCTTGCTTAAAGGCTCAACAGTGGCAACTTGCCGATGCAGGGGCTCAAACCCCCGACCTTCTGATCAGCAACCCACAGCCGTAACCGATTGATCCACCACTTCGCTTGCTTTTGCTTGTTTGTTTGCACGTCCCGTAGAACTTTTTTGAAACAGTGATAGCTTCAGTAATGAAATTTAAAGTCCTAATCATTACAAGACTCACTCATCATACCAACTCAGTAACTCAACTGGTCCACATTTATTTCATTTATTTCAAATCCAGATGTGGTTATACTGTATGATGACGGCAAGGGGTTTGGTCCACTTTTTGGAGAGGCTCAGGATTTGCCTTAGATTTGTTTTGGTAAACTGATTTGGGAGCGGGAGATGCGATGAAAGCCGCCTTCATGTCATTGAATGGGAACCTCTGCTCTTGAATAGAGCTGAGTGCTCCTGCTTGTAGGTAGAGCAAAAAGCTGAAACCGAATATGAGAAGCTAGTGTTTATTTATTTAACCTTTTTTTTTTTTTTTTGTAGTTGCATTTTGGGACATATTTCTTGCTCATACAGTCGCCCTCATTTCAACCAGTTAAGTCGCAATTTAAAAGGACAATGTTAGCTGCTTTCTTCAAATTAATTTGAATCTCATTACTTGCATTTGCATTTTTTGTCATTACATTCTGATATTATTATGTAGATTCCATTTTATTTGAAACTTCTGGCACACAAATGAATTCTTATGCTTCAATTGAGGAGTTCAAATAATTTCACGTGTGGCACGGTGGCATTGTGGGTAGTTCTGTTGCCTTGCATGTTGAGGGTGGAGGGTTTGATTCCTGTCCATGGAGTTTGCATGTTCCCCCTGTGCTTGGTGGATTTCCTCTGGTTTCCTCCCGTAGTCCAAAATCATGCAGATTAGACTAGTTGGCGTTCTCAAATTATCTGTAGTGTGTGTGTCCTGTAATGGATTGGCCCCCTGTCCAGAGTGTACCCCGACTCTTCAGGCCCTCGGGACCCTGTACACAGGATAAGCGGTATAGAAAATGAATGAAATACTTCCAGATCCATCCATTGCCTGGCTTGTTCGGCTTTTGGTTCTTAATTGGCATAACTTGACTTTAATTTTGTTTATCGGTGTATTAAATATGTTGATGAGTTCCTAAAGTATTTAAAGTTTAAAAGTTTGCACTGACTGTGAAGCTTAAATTCAAAGTACCGCCAAATAAATATGCAGACACAAGTCCTTCAGAATAACTTCACAGAATAACTGCAAGAAATCGTTTCCTCTTTTGAACTCAATATTCATTTCCCAAGGTTTGTCACAATTTAGAAAAATCTTCCCTTGCCATCGTTACCCTCGGTTTGCTTGTTTTGGTGCTGTGTCTGGTCCCTGTAAGGTTGCTTTGTAAAAATGTTAATTATCTAAAGATCTACACATATTAAAAAAAAAAAAAAGATAAGAAAAACAACTGAATTTAATTAATAGCCTCCTCCCTCTGGCTGTAGTATTTCCGAACTGCAAAAACGTAATGTTTAATTTGCTTTTCCTACCGAGCCAAAATCAAAATCACACCCTCTTTAAAAAAAATTTTTTTTAAAGCGATGTGTGAGAATGAGGCAATATGGATTACATTAGCGCTTCAGATGAGGTTAGGTGTAGGGACTCACAGTTGCACAGACATTAATTAGAAATTATGAATTATGGCTGTTGTGATGGCTGAATTATTGTAATGTCAGTTTTCATTTAGTGCTACTCTACAAAGTCACCTGTATACAGCTGGTAATCGTTGCAATCGTGTATGTGTGTGTGTGTGTGTGTGTGTGTGCGTGCGTGCGTGCGTGCGTGCGTGCGTGTGTGTGTGTGTGAGTGTGTTTTACCATGTTAATTCCACCATTCTTCTTGTGCCCTAATGAATTCTGGTAACTTATTGAGAATTTTGGAAATATTGTCTCAATATTATATTAATCAGCTTTTTTACAAAATTAATACTAAGTAGCACAATATTAAAACTGGTTTTAGGCAAAGAAATCAGACAAACTTATAATATTAAATAATACAGTATAATATAATGTAATGTAATATAATATAATAATATAAATAATATAATATAATATAATATAATATAAGCAAGATGTCCATTTTAATATGTCTGAAATATACTGTATATTTAGCTTAATGCTTCCTTTTTACTAGGTGCTATATTTCTAGAAGTGTAGCACAGCACTGATATAATCACGTAGGGACCAGGGATTTACTTAGGCTGCATGTTTGATGTTCTACTGTATTTCTCGCCTACAGGTTGGCTTTGATTTATGAACATTCATGTTAACATAAGCTCAGTGCAAACTATTCAAGGCTTGACTAACATTGATTTATATTTTCGACTCGGTGGAGGTCTGTAGTGCTAAAATTGTTCATGAATCCATGACTCTGGATAATGTCTTTAAGTAACCGTGAATAACACTAAACTGGATACTAAAACGGGTTTAAGGACAGAGAGAACCTCTGCAGGGACACCAAACGTGAACTATCTAACGGATACTTCAGCCACCCGGTACAGTATACTGGATTTATCTTTAAAGTCCCATTTTACTAGGTGGTGTATACCTTCTAATTTATTAGCGCTGATTTTATCACCACGTTGGGACCGGGGAATTACTTAAGCCGCATGTTTGATGTTCCATTTGATTTACGGACATTTATGTTAACATAAGCTCTGACCATGAGATTCTTTTCCATGACGGCCTTTTGCGACTAAATGTTCTCGTGCTGAAGGATGGCAGACCAAAGCAGTTGATTTCGACTTGCCTTAAGTACGACGTGGCTGCTGTTAAAGTAAAGAGTGTGACATAATGAATTATTGCCGTCCTATCTGCAAATGGTTAGGAGGTTGTGTTGTTGTAATAGTGTCAGTCATACAGTACGCTATTCTGCAATATCAAGTCAGTATCCCTGAACTGAAAAGGCTGTATTTTTGGTCGCTCCCCAACCAATCCCCAAACTTGCCCCCCCCCCCCCCCCCCCCCCCCCCCAAGTCTCTCTCTTTCTTTCTCTTTCTCTCTTGAATTTTCTCTTTATCTCTCTCTTTATCTCTCTCCCACCGCCTCCTGAATATACTCTACCTTTTCTGATTCGGTGTAATTATGTAATAGCCACTGCTTCGGAAGATTTATAGTCATATTTTGGCTAATCCACGGCACTGAGAGATACAGAATGCTTTTTGGGCTTGGATGCAGTTGCAAAGGTAGAGAGAGAGAGAGAGAGAGAGAGAGAGGGAAAAAAAGTGGTTTTCACTCGACAGATGCAGTGCTTGGCATGAAGTCTCTGGGCTTGGCAGTGACCATTCAAGCACATTATAAGCTTGAAAGGACTGAGTAGTATGTCTGCTTGTGCCAAGATTTCTCAACACAGATCTGCACTGCTTTCCTTCGCACTTCTCTGCGACAGGCAATTCGATTCCATAAAACAGTTAAATAATTACAGATTGCTAGTACAACCACACACTCATGTATGCTGATGTATCGAGAGAAGAAATTACAGCTTTTATTTTGCAACCGAAACATACTTTTTGCACTTTAAGCCTAAATCGAGCAAGGTCCAAGAACACGAGTAAGTGTGTGTTTGCACACACACACACACACACAGACACGCACACACACACACAGACACACACACAGACACACACACACACAGACACACACACACACTAGTCGGTGAGTTTATTGCTGAAGGTTTTACAGATAATAACTGAGTGAACGATGCCACATGCTTTTTGGGTGCCGTGTTTGTTCTCATTAACCGTAGCTGCAGTAGTTTTTGCTCTCAAAGAGATTCCTGGAGGATTTTCTTTTTCTTTTTAAAGCTGAAATAAAAATGTGATTTCTTAATCAATGAGTCATCTGGGTAAAATTGCTCAAACTGCTCAAAATGCAGTATGGACATAGAATGAAAGTGCATTATGCGTTATGTTAATTGCGTTAATAAGTTGTTGGAATTAACCCTATTTGAAATGAACACGAAACACAGTTTCAGAACTGTTGGCATTGGAGAAGTGAGCATGTGGGGAATATCTATTTATAATAGTTGGTAATGGCAGAAACAGGCTTTTTGCAAATTTAATCCTCTCTCTAATGATGTATTAATTTACGCACATTCTATCCAAAGTGACTGCGAGGCTTAAGAAATGTATTTCAGATGCAATGTTACACCATTTACCTGACCTGAGATCAGCGTTTAAGTTACTGTTATTTAAACATGTTTTAAGCACGATTGAGGAATCATTTCAAATTAACTCTAAATTATTTCGATTTATTCAGTTGACATAGAGATCGATAAAGTATGCTGTGAGTCCAACACACTTCCAATTCCACTTTGCTGTTCCTGGCATGAAGCACATATTGCATAGTGTTATATCTCAGTTGGACAGCAACTTTTGACCTTCAGGAAAAAAAGAAGAAATCGGAAATAAAACGTGCCTCATTTGTACCATTGAAGCCATGTGGATGTTCTGCTTCGTTTCATCCCTACCATTGCAGGGAATTAGCAAGGTCATTATTGTACATCTAGGCATTTGGCAGATGCTCTTATGCCTCAAGGGCCCAACAGGGTTCAGAAGGTCCCAGGTTCAAGTCCCACTACCACTTGAACCTGGGACCTTCCGAACCGTAGTCCAATGCCTTAACCACTGAGCTACCCCTGACCCTTTTTAAATTTTAAAAAGTTATTTAAATTTATTGTCCTTTTAAAATGTTGGATCAAAGATGTGCAAAATGGTGGCTGGCTGGATGACTGAACACAACAACAGGCCTTTCTGCTTGTCACGTACCACCTTGGCATCATAGGCTGTGTGGGAGGAAAGATGGTTTCTTGACATGGTGTTAGTGAAATGGTTGCTTTAAGAGGTGCTGGTGGGGAAATGGAGGTCATATCATCACCGCGCTTTAGCCTCTGATTAAACGCAATAATAAAGAAGACGTTATATTAATAACTACCAGAGGAAGATAATGCATCCTGCTAATAATATATCATTAATTCTAACTTTAGCTTAACAATTAACACTTAAAAATCCATTTCGATCAATTATGTGGTATTTAAGCCCAAAAATGATCATTAAAACAGTAATATGATCCACAAAACAGTTTAGCACCGACACACGAACTGTACAGTTAAAGGTCACGTTATAACTGTGCTACATAAACACATGCATTTATTAGATGCGAGTAAAGTCTGGACGTTATAGCGCAGTCTGTACTGTATCGCTATGGCAACAGACATTTCCTTTCATATTTGTGCCTGTAGTGAACAGAAAATGAAAGTCTATGACAAGTACCTTAAAGCTATTGCTGTTTATTTTACCAATTGAATTCAAGTTGAACAGAAGGCGTCTAACATCTCAAATCAACCTTAGATTTTGATCATTAATAGTCGATTTTTTCCCATTTCATGAGAAGCTAAACTCATTTTTCCAATATTATATATATATATATATATATATATATATATAATATTAATGTTAGTAATGCAAACGAAGCAAATATATATTTTGACTAGGTTGAGGTCTGTAATGCTAAACTGTTTCATGAACCCATGGCTCTGGATAATGTGTTTAAATAACTGTCACTAACACTAAGCTGAATACTGATACAGACCTGCTTTATTCTGTGTGAGATGCAGGCTTAGGAGAGAGAACCTCTCTGGTATGCAGTATAGAAACACTAGGAGCTGTGAGCCCTGTGTGTGTATGAGTGCATGAGCGCATGAGTGTGCATGTATGCGTGCACACACAACTACAAAAGGGTTTAGAGCAAAGCAGCTTAGACAATGTGAGAGCTCCATCTAGGTGGTTCTGTATGGTACTGCAGAGGGTGTTCATGTTCTGATGGATTTATTATATGGAAGTATTTTTGTCGCTTAGTTTGCAAAGAAATAATACATACGTAAAAATACATTTCCAGCAGTTTATGCAAATAAAATGACATGTACAAATTCATACAAGGAGATTCGAGAGTATGGCATGAAAAGCACAGACTGACAGGCAACGTGAATAACTATGATTGTTTCATTACCACCGATCAGGGATTCGGACGTATTAGGCATCAAGTGTGAACATGCACTTCTCACTGTAATAAAAAGGTGGGACAACCAGTAAACTGGCAACAAGGGCAGAGGAATCCACGTCGTATTGATAGCTTTTGGAATTGAAGGTTTGTCTGTCTGATTCAATCTCAAAAGCATAAGTTACTTTAAAAGTTAATGCTGGCTATAATAGAAAGATCTCAGAACACAGTCTGCAGCATTGCTTGCTGTGTATGTGGCTATATAGCGTGGGATAGGCTGAACATACAAGTATGGTCCATGGAGGCCCCATCTTATTATGTAACTTACATAACTGAAAGGATCTATTTAGGTGTGCAAGATACACACAGCACACCTTAATCCAAGGTTTTGGTGCATCAATGCCTCGAAGGTTCAGGGCTGTTGTAGTGGCACATGGGTGATGTTGGGCAGGTGGTTTTAATATTATGGCCAGTTGGTTTAAATTTTGCAAGACACTTGCCAACCAATCATTTTACTTTAAACCTATGTCTACTGAACCATGTATGCAAATGTATCATGATATAAAAATGTAAGACATTTTTATTGTTTAAAGAAATATTAAGGTAAAATACAAAATTATTAAGTTTTAAAAGGTTTATTTAATGGGTAATGTGCAGTCATTTGCAAAAACAATAAAAAATAATCTGATCGTAGCGGGTCTAATCAAATACGTCCTCAGACAAACAACGTCTTTTTTTCACCATTATTTATTTAACAAAATGAAGCTAAAAAGAAAAAAAAACATGTGGTCAATACTAAGAACCGCTTTCTGCTTCCACCGGGGTTAGAGAGTAAGTTGCAGCCAGGTGCTGCAAATCATCAGCCCTGGATTAATTGATCATGAGCAGGTGTGCAGAGATCTATACAATAGAAGCAGAGGTTTTGGCAGTTTGCTGGTCTGGAGCAGTCAGGTGTGTGTTAACACAATGCCAAGAGGGAAAGACATAAGCAATGGTCTTAGAGAAGCAATTGTTGCTGCACATCAATCTGGAAAAGGTTATAAAGCTTGGGTTTAAAAAAAATAAAATAAAATAAAAAAAACCTACATCTGAACAAAGCACAACGCCTCTGGAACAATGTCATATGGATAGACAAGACCAAAGTGGAGTTGTTTGACATGTTTGGGGAAACCAAACATCATTTCTGCAGCAACAACTCACACCCACTGCCAAGCACAGCAGTGAAGGGGATGATGAATTGGGTTTGTTTTTGCAGCCACAAGACCTGGGCACATTGCAGTCAACCGTGCACTCTTATGTATAGCAGAGTATTCTGGAGGCAAATTCGAGGCCATCTGTCTAACAGCTAAAAAGCTTGGTCAAAATCAGGTCAGGCAACAGGACAATGATCCGAAGCACCAGTAAATCTACATCAGAATGGCTGAAAAATAAAATAATCAAGGATTTGGAATGGCCAAGTCAAAGTCCAGCCCTCAACCCAACTGAAATGCTGTGGTGGGACCTTAACAGAGCAATGTTGTAACCAATATTCCTCCACAATGATGTAAGAAACTGATACAATCAAACAGGAAATTATTAGTTCAAATTATTGCTATAAAAGGTGGATCTACTGTACAAGCTATTGAATAAGGAGGGTATTTAGTATTGCCCACATCTTGTTATATAAATAATAGCAGAACTTGTATGTTATTTATCTGAGACACACGATTGACCTGATGACTTATATTATGTTTTTACATAAAAAAAAAACACATAGAATTAAAAAAGGGAGCCATCTTTTACACATAACTGTTTAAGATTACGTTGTGCATTACTTTTACAACATATTTGGCCATGTACGGTTCTTAGCTTGACCATGGATTAGATTTGCATTTTATGCAAAAGTGGCTGAAGCACTAATTAGGGACACAAGAGTCACACAGATAACGTGGAAGAAAACAGACATTAGACATTGACATGTCTAAACAGCCAGGTAGCCTATGGTTAGGTGCATAACAACATAGTAGAGTGCTGATTTGTATTTAAGTACATAAGTAAGGAAGTTAATGTACCGTAAAGACCTGTATCCAGAAGTTTTGTATGCTTTAAAAAATACATCTGCGAATATATAGTATATACGTATATATACAGTACAGTATGTCGACCATCCTGACACTGCTGCTATTTTATTTAAGTAATTCAACAAATTAGCTAATAAACAGCCCTTCCTGAATTAAAGCCCTACTAACTGAGGATAGTTCCACTCAATAGCCATGAAGAAGGCTTAACTGCATCGGAAAAAAAGCGATTTTTGTGTTGCAACCGCATCTGCTCTGATTATTTCAGGAATGAAATGTCCAGAATGGTCCTCATCAGTGAACACTTGGTAACCTCACCAAAGTGGACTTTATACTAAAACTAAACTGAAATACCTTCCCTGTTTTATAATTATACTTTGGACGTCACAGCACACAGTTATAGAAGGGCTTTATTTAGAGTTGTATTATCAGGTAACACCTAAATGGGTATGGGTTCCCTTTTGAGCCTGCTTGCTCTTACGGTTCCTCCCTTATGTCGTCTTAGGAAAGTTTTCATTTCCACTGTCACTGCTGGCTTTCTCTATATACAATAATATATATATATATATATATATATATATATATATATATATATATAATATGCACTGTATATTAACTATATACATTGTTTAATTGACGTCATTGAATTCAACTGAATTTAAATGGCTGGAAGTTCAGAATACTAAACGTCATTTCCAGTGGTTAGGCAGCTTTTTCGAAGTACTTCACTTTATTTTAGAGTAGCAACATATGTATTGTTGCTTTATATATTTATTGTTCACAACTAGCGCAAGTAGCCGTCATTGACTGGAAAAGAGTCTGTAGAAAGACATAAAAGGTTAAAACTAAAAATAATATGATCAGCTTTCATGTAATCAGTGATATTATTTTTTTGTTGTTGTTGAAGCCGACGTACATATCTGCCTGTCTTTTTGTACCGCAGAACTTTGGGCTTGCTTTGTGCACTGGTGCGCAGTCGTGTTAGAACTGGTGTGCTAACCTTAGTTGAGCTCGGCTCTTTACTTCTAGTGAAAAACTTGTAACACCTAAGCATACCAAGATATTTCGGACAGTTTCATGCACTCAGCTTTGAGGGAACAGTTTGGGGATGTCCCCTTCCTGTTCCAACATGACTGCGCGCCAGTGCACAAAGCACGGTCCATAAAGACATGGATGAGCTTGACTGGCCTCAACCTGATAAACCACCATTAGAATGAATAAGAGTGCAAGCTATTATGGGAACTATTATAATTCCCATAAACACACTCCTAAACCTTATGGAGAGCCTTCCCAGAAGAGTTGAAGCTGTTATGACTGCAAAGTGGGCGGGGCCAACATCATATTAGACTCTATGGATTAAGAATTAGATGTTACTCAAGTTCTGGTGCATGTGAAGGCAGATGAGTGAATACTTTTGGCAATATAGTGTATCAAAAAAGTGTACAGTTAAATCTCAAAGTTTCCTTAAATGTATTGGCACCCTGTCCAGGCTGTACTCCGCCTTGTGCCCGAAGTCTCCTGGGATAGGCTTGAGGCCAAGCACAACCCTGAATACAGCATACAGCGTTATAGACGATAAGTGAGTGAGAGAGTTTCATTAAATTCTGTCCAGCCAGTTTTGCGTGATGCTGTGATATACTGTAATCTGGCCTAATCAGACATTTTTCCAGGTCCTCCATCGAAATGAAACGTGCTGTAAAGATATCATTGAAGGAGTGAGTTCTGACCATGTACAGACAAAACATTTTTTTATTATATATTTTATTACATAAAATGTTCTTTAAAAAACTAAGAACTTAAGATTTATCCAGCTTCCGTGTGGAGCAGACGCTATTGTTGACAACTTCATCCTTCACAAACCAAACCTTTAAAATAGTACCGCGCACGGTTCAGTCGGAATACAGTAGATCCACGCTTAAGTAGAGGTATTTTTTCAAAACCAACTCAGCATTGTCCCTTGTTGAAAAAGTAGTTAAAAGGTTATCACAGTCTAATTTCAAACACACGCCTGTGCTGTCTCTTTTGTGTATCTTTTGGAGCCGAGCCCCAAGTCGGATGAATATCTTGCCATCCTTTTATTTGCTGAGGAATATTGAAAGATATTGAAAACAGTTCCATGATACTGTTGAAAATGATCAAAAAAGTGAATTTCCATTTTTTTTTTTAAGTCGCCTTAAAAAGTTGGTTAGAGCAGAAAAAACACTAAACCAGTGTGTAAATCCAGTGCTATCTACAATCTACTGGAGTTCAGTTGCACAAATTCACTGTAGAATAGAACACAGTATGTTATTGTAACTGCCCGTCAGGTTAGTGAGATTTAGGTGTACATATAGTGTAACAGTTAATAAAGAATTTCTCAGCAAGTCAAACTGAGAGAAAACAATTTTGAGTACAAATGATGTGTGGAAATTCAGCTTCTGTTGGACTGCTATATAGTTTAGAGCCACAGATGGACTGAAAATTAGGAGCATATTTCACTGCATCTCATCTCTGTTAGTGTGTGTGTGTGTGTGTGTGTGTGTGTGTGTGTGTGTGTGTGTGTGTGTGTGTGTGTGTGTGTGTGTGTGAGTGTGTGTGTGAAATTGCAAGCAAAATGAAAATGAGCCTGGGATTCTTTTGTTGGGCAATATTAAGAGATCCACAGATCAAATGTAAAAAGCAGTGAACTATGAAACTGTATATATATATTTTTTCATTTGTCGGCGGGGCCAAAATGATTTAATTGTCCATCATTTTGAATGAATAGAAAACACTTTTGTGGTGCAGGATTATAGATATTGCATATCCGAAATTAACATTCATATATTACACTTTTGTGAGTCGCTCTGGATAAGAGCATCTGCCAGATGTTTAAATGTAAATGTACATTATTACATTATAAAATGAAGACATTTCATCATGAGCTCTCCTAAATCACGCTTTAGTAACTCCATATTTGAGATGCACATGTTTGTTTTGGCTCACTAGTTAGCAGCTCTCGAATGGTTTACACCATCTGAGATGTATAGTCAAGCAAGACAGACCGCTGTCAAGCAAAGACAAGAATGCGTAAACATGTGTTTAGAGAGGAGGAGGCCACAGAAATGCAGGCGCGTCTCGTACAGGGTTCACACGTCAGTCAATCTGGTGGTCTTTTACAAGATTGCACATGCAACATAATCTTTTAGGGAGAAAATCTTTCAAGAATGGTGTTGAGGCAGGAAATATCGATTTAATACGTTGCTTTAAAGAGTGTGCTTAAAAGGGAGTGGCTGCTTGATTGATATTCCTTTAGGATTTTGTACTGTTCTTGCAAAAGGCTTGTTTATTGTAAACTCCCTGGGTGTTTTCGTACCATTTCCTTCGGCTGAATGAGATACAGGAATGGGACACGGAGACCAGCAAATTATGTATCAGCTTTACTACAATTACTTTTCCTCCCACTTTCAAAGCCACCTTCTGCCAACTTGGAACAATACATGGATGGCTGGAGACAATCTTGAATATATCACCATTGAAGCTGTTCCGTTCGTACATTCACTGTTTTATAGCTATTTGGCCTATGTCCTCTTTCTCCCACTACTATGTCAGACCATCAGTTACTCACAGCAGGCCTTGAACTAAAATGAACCAAAAGCATTTGGCAACAGCAAGAGGTGGTGAATGGACAGCGTGCACGCCATAAACAAAGGTTGCCCACCTTTTACGCTTGAAAAATGGCTGATGCTTACAGTAGTGTGGCTTTAAACTGTAACAGTGCTTAGAATAATGCATAAGCAAAAAATATAAAAATACATTTATACTACTGCAGCGATACAGACCTTTATTCATATTTCAGCTTTATTTTAGCCCCAGTTAAAAATGAAATTGAGAAAAAGAAGAGAAAATGTATGGGGTTAATGAAAAATACATATATTAGGGCTGTCAATATTAATGCATTAGCACATGCGATCATGCTACATATTTTAACGCAATTTTTTTTTTTTACACAGATTAATCATATGATCCCAATGGCTTCCCATAATCGCAGCACAGTTACCGGGCTGTGTGTGATAATGGCATGTTTAGTGCGGATAATGAAATGACTGAGGAAACATTGCATGGTGTGTTGAACAGCTAGTTGTGAGATGGGCTCGGACCCAGTTGTGCTAGGATCTGGGTTCGAGCTCCGCAGTCAGTGGGTTGCCACACCCCATAATACCCAGCCACTGCGTGCGGGGCTGGTACCATTAGAGAGATTTTAATTGAACATTTTGTCATGCAGTTCTTTATTTCAACATTGTACATATGTATATACATATGTGCACACACACACACACACACACACATACACACACACACACACACACACACACACACATTTACAATATTTACACATACAGTATATACAGAACTGGATCCAGCCTGACTGGAATGAATTTTTAATCCAAATGAGTGGAGTGGTGTAAACATTTGATAATCCATTCAGTAGGTAAATATTTGCCAAGTAAATACTCGATCTAATCTTTCCTCTATTTTTGGAATAAACATATTATTTCTGTGGATGTTTGGCCCATGTGGGAGTAACCTTAGGGGACATACTGTAAGGGAAATTTTATTTTCCTTTCTTGAAATTTCTTAGATTATGGTGCTCACATTATAGAAGGGTGTTTCAGGGAGCATACAGTAAGATCATTTTCACACATGGATTGGCCACCAGAAAGTCCAGACCTCAACCCCAATGAGAATTTTTGGGATGTGCTGAAGAAGGTTTTATGCAGTGGTGCAACTCTCCTATCGTCAGTACACATTTTGGAGAGAATTTAATGCAAAATATATGCTGCGACGTTGCATAATAAACGATGACACAAAGCTGTAATCAAAGTAAAAGGCGGTCCAAGAAAATATCAGAGTGTGCAACATTTATTTACTAAATAAATGACTAAATGCTTTAAGCACATAAATATCTATCTATCTTATCGGATCAGTGTCCACGTAAATAATTAAGGTTGAAGAAATATTGTTCATATACAGTGTGGGGTATGTGGGGGGCAGATAGGGTTAAGGGCCTTGCTAAAGGGCTCAACAGTTGCAGCTTGGCGGTGCTTGGGCTCAAACCCCACGACCTTCCAAATAGAAACCCAGCAGATACTGTACTGCTGGGTTGTACAGCTGCTACCACCCCAGTAGATACTGTACACTGATGTAAGATTTTGGACTTTCCCCCTTTTTCCGTTTGAAATATGCTATTGCAAGATACATTCTGAAGTCCATTTAGTAACAACATTATTATGTTATTCCACAAACTGCACAATACAGACTAAATAGTATGGCTAAATAAATCGAGTGGTGTACTGAATATTTTTCCAAATGCTAACAACTGCACCTCCCCATAATTGGCTGCTAGCTCAGGCCTGTCACCATGTAGTTGGACATCTTTCAAGACTAAACTGGGGCTCTTATGAGGTTTTAATGTGAGTGTACAGGTTTCCCGTCAATTCAGACATGACACCTCTGATACTTTTCTGTCTGTAAGACACTATTATAGCATTGTCTAGGGATTTATTGAAACCTCATTTTAGGAGATTTAGAAATTTTAGAAATTGTAAGCATCTAAAAACTTTTAAGTATTCTAGAAAATATTTAACAACAACAAAAAAAGGTATTCATAAGTATCCTTTAATACATTGTAACAATTCATAGCTAATGTGATATAAAAAATAAATCAGTTTTCTTACATCCTTTATAAAGGAAAGGACTTTTATTTTTATTTATTTTATTTACCTTTATTTAACCAGGCAAGACAGATTAAGAACAGGTTTCTTATTTACAGTACAACTGTGGCCTGGCAAAGGCGAAGCCTTTCAGGGAGATGTGGGGACTGATAAAATAAAACATTTTAAGAAAGACACATATATACAGTATGAGTGAAATTACGAGAGAAAAAAAAAAGAATGCATATTTCACATCAACATAATGTGACTTCAACATATTTTGTGTGCTAAGTTGTCTGAGACTGTCTGTGGCCCTGGACTTTTATTGTGACGAGTATGTGCACCATTAGATGTTTCTTACACCATTTCACCTCCACACAGACTAAATGCCAGCAAAACATCATTTTTCTTTAGTTTTATGTTGGTACTGTAGGCTGTTGTTTAGATGTCATTACAATAAACCCAAGTCCTTAATGTCATTGTTTGTTTCTGTAGCTCTGTGTTTTTTAGTCTATAACATATATAGAAGTTCCCCCCTTTTGTAAATGGTAGATGCCGAAGTGGGCGGAGCCTAGGTTGAGGTAACGGCTTCAGGCAGCCATTTTGGGAGAGAAAGTAGAGTGAGGTGGCTCAGTGTGTGTGTTTGGGTGTGTAGATAGGCTTAGCCAACTTTATTTTATGTAAAAATTGTAAATAATATTCATTTACTTTTTTGTTTTGTATTTTTGAATCTTTTCTTCTCTTTTGAGTATGTACACTTTTGTGAAGCCACATGTTTGTACCGTGGGAACAAAACCAAACCACCTAGAACTGTGCTTTTTACACCTCTGACCACTGGTACATCCTAACAAACATAAATATAAAGCTTCAATTAAAACCTAAAACTACGTTTAATCTTCCTAAGCATCAGGAGTAGGAGCAGTGCATTATGAGTTAATAACAGGATAATAATTATGCTCCAAGGAGACCTACTGATATGTTTATAATCACAATCGTCTTTTATTCACAGAAGTATTATGAAATTATTGCTGTGAAGTGAAGATTGTTTTTGGAGGTTTGACTTTGTACTTTATGAAGCCTGCTGCTTCCATTTTTATCTGATAAAATAAATCAGAAAGTTAATCTGTTTGTGTGTTGGAAATTAATTAGAAAGGACAATTGTGGGTCCTGAGGCAAGGCTAGGTAAAGCAAGTTCCTTATCACCAAACAGTGCATCATTACTACAGGGTTCTGCAAACAACAGAAAATGAATTGTATTGCTTTGGACCTATTATACTCTTCCACATCTCACAGAACATAAACACTCTTTTGCTCTTACGGTATTTCACACACTGTACCCCGAGGCAGTCGACAAGATTAGCATATGCAAAATAGAGACTGCAACAAATTTATCCAACTAAAGCAGCAAGACAGAAGATAAACATCATACTATAAGGAATATCAGAAAATAAGGAAGGCACAGTTCCACCTCCATCAACAAAAGAAGAATTTAAAAAAATATATTAAGAAGCATTCAATGCATTATTTAATCCTGGAAGAATGGTGCTGAACGGTCACCTTTGCAGATGAAATGTGCTTGGATTATTATTTTATTTTATTTTATTTTTTTATGATCATGATCTGAGATCACTTAAATGCTTGGTAAAGCTGCATAATAAAAAAACAACAAGTAGAAATTACAGCGATGTGAATTAATAAAAGTAAGAGCATTTCCATTTCCCCAGGCACGAAGTGAAAAGAACTCACAGGATTGGAACCAAACAGCTGTGTGGCCATAATAGCACTAATCAGAAATAAGGCTTTCGTTTGCTACGGAGCAAAAGGTTCTAGAGTAAAGAAAAAGAGTCTTGTGGTCTGATGAGTCTAGATTGACGCTACTCCGAAGTGATGAGTGCATCAGGGTAAGAAGTGAAGTGCATGAAGTGATACACCCATCATGGGTAATGCCCCCTATGATATACAGTAGGGTTGCTTCAGTTGGTCAGGTCTAGGCTAGGCAAATTTATATGGCAGCTGACTGCCTGAATATACTGCAAAGACCAGGTTATCACATCCGTCTTTGAAATTGTGAAAGGGTGGTTCTGGAAGCATGATTAATCATTTTCGATTTTTTATGGACTGTAAATATTTAATGAACGAATATATGTATAAGTATGAGTCATAAAAAACAATAATGATGAGTTTTTCTGCGTATACTATGTCTGTGTGACTTTGCTAATTTGGAACCAAGTTTGGAACCATAACACAGCCACAAACAATAATCGATCAGCCATAACATTAAAAACGTTACCATTAAAACCAACTAGATCTTGTGCTCCCATTGTGCACACTTGAGGAATGGCTGTGGTGTCTGGCACCAGGAGGTTGGCGAGCAGATCATTAGTATGCTGTAGGCTGTGGAGTGAGGCCTCTGTGGATCAGACTTGTTTTTCCATCCATCCCTTTGGAAGCATCAAATTGGGATGTGGGGTATTTGGAGGCCGGTTTGGCGACCTTGTGCATGGGTGGACCTTGGGTGTCTATGATCCTGTCACCAGTTTACTGGTATATAATTGATAACACAAGTTAATATGCTACTTTTGTTAATATTATGGCTGATTAGAGTATAAAACATTGAGCAAAATAATAGAATTCAGAAAGAGCTGTAGCATATTCATCTGTTCCATGATCATGAATCGTTTGAAGTTCAGCTGTGCTTATTTTTGTGCGGTGCCTTTGCCCCCTTCTGATGTTCTGCCTTTTTTGTAACAATGATGCCAGAAACACACACACACACACACACACACACACACACACACACACACACACACACACACACAAACACCACCCCCTTGCCCGCCTGCATTTGGCAGACCAGCCATTTCACAGCGACACTACACATAATTCAGCTGCTCTTTAGCTGCACAAGAAAGTACAGGGGAGAGGGAGGATGAAACACTTAGATAGAGTGTCTCCCATTTTTCCAAGGCACTGCCTCAGCAGAGATCACAATGATCTATTCCGATTGAGCGCCAGTGTAAGGATGGCTGCATAGATATGTGCCTGGACTATAATAGCCAGCCTGCTATTTATCACAGGTGGCTACTTCAGAGGAGGAACAGTGCCATATCTCAACAAGGGGTGTTTCTTCTGTTGTTGCTCCACCCAGGCAACAGATTCAAGAAACAGTATGTATGTTACATTGAGAAAACAATGAAAAAATTAGTAGTGAGGAGCAGAAACAGCGATCAGATACAGTACTTGCTTGATTTATTTTTATTTTTTCATTCCCAAAACCTTCTCTAATAAGGCCAATTTTAGGTACTGAACTGCTGTAATAGTTTTGTTTCTTTGGAAACCATAATGTGCAAAAAAATAATGTCAGTCAACTACCAATCTAACAAACATTTAATACGTCCTAGAACAGGGCTTTTCAGCCTTCTGCAGTTAAGGACACATTTTAGTGGAAGGACAGACAGAAAGAATTCAATTCAATTTTATTTGTGTAGCACATTTATCAATGATTGCAAAGCAACTTTATAGACTATCAAAAAATATGGCAAGGAAAAACTCCCTGAGAGACAATAGGAAGAAGCAGAAAGCCTGAGATAAACCAGACTCAAGAGGGAACCCATCCTCATTTGCGTGAAGACGGAAAGAGTGAGGGAAGGAAGGAAGCAAGAAAAAGAAACCAAACAAAAGAACAGACTGTGATAACTGCACAATTTCACAATCACATGCTAAAATACAATCATGCTATTTAAATATTAGGCATGTACCACCACTTTTGTTTACTGGATTTTTAGTATTGATTGTTCCAGCTATAAAAGTAATAGTCAGTTTTACTATTTTGAATGGAAATTTGTAGTTTTCTACATTTGCAAAATAAATCTGAAACTTTTTATTAAAATGAAATTGAAAGTATTTATTTCATACTGGGTTTCAGATCAAACACTTTCAATGTGAGTAATGAATAGAACCACAGTAGCTGATCATGTTCTACTTCAAACTTACACCATTAAAACCAACCAGTCAAGTCTAGTTTAAGCTGGACTGACAGCATCTAAAGTCCAATTTATTTTCGGTGGCACCTGACCTTAGCTTTACCTCCTTATCCAAAACTTTATGCTGAGAATGCGCTAGGAGCTACAGTATGTGTACATCCGGCAGCAAACTTGGTGCATAAAGATCAAGATAGATATTACATATAGATTAAATGACCAAACTTTATCAAGTTAACACTTGTCTTTGTAACTTATAGTAAAAAAAAACACATGTATTGTCAAAGAGGAGATATTCATTATTCTTTACCATCCTTATTTTTGCATGTTTACTTTGTTCGGATATCTATATACACTAAATAAAAGGAAAGTTTTGTCTGTACATTGATCAGAACTCGCTCTTTCAATGATATCTTTACATTTCATACATTGGAGGATCATAAACCGTCCTCAAAAAAAGTTTTGTCTGTATGTCTCTCTGTACATCTGTCCAGACTTTTACTGGCTGGAGACAATTTAATGAAACTTTTGCAGTACTTAAAGATCTGCCTGAAGTTTACCCTGCACCATAAGTGAAATCAAAATGTTGAGAAAAAGCGACGTTATGAACGGTTATGTGGCGGATTTAATAATCTACATTAAAATAAGCTACTAATATTGTATGCTGCTTGCTCAATGTAAACAAACACAGTTTTAACTGCGCAAAAATGGTAAAATGGTAAAAAAACAAGGCGTAAGACATTTAACCTTACAAAATTTTAAAGACAGTCAGATGTATCTGGGCTTCAACCTGAAATAACAATATCACTGATTACAGTAAAGCTGATCAGATTATTTTTGGCTTACCCTGTTATACACTAGTTTTGTATAGCACACCTTCATCCTGTCCTTCTTATTCACAATCAGGCACTGACTAGACATTAAAGATCTTGTTCACTACCATTATTGTACACTGTAAAGCCTAATGCTCAAAGTAATTAAACATATTGCGTACTGTTTACTTAAATAATTATAGTTAGTTCAAATTAATAGACCTTGATGAGTATTTAGAACTTTTTGGTATTTACAGTATGAATTTGTAGAAACAACACTTTTCAAGTTAGCTGAACAAATTCGATATTTTAAGTAATTGTAACAGTAACTGTCACCTTAAAGTTCCACCAACTTAAAATCTTTCAGCCAAGCGATTTTGTGTGATGTCATCAGGGCAATAGGGCACCAGTGGCTCAGTGGTACTGTAGGTGTTTCGCCTGCCATGTGAAAAGCCCGGGTTCGATTCCCAACAACTGGATGAAGTGTCTGTCCCAAACCCAGATAATATGGGAGGGTTGAGTCTGGAAGGGTATCTGGAGTTAAACCTGTGCCAAGCTTGTGTGCGGACCAGATTGTCTGCTGTGGCGACCCATTTCTGGGAGCAGCCGAAAGACCAACAACAATTTATTTTGATTTGCAATAACTAAAAGAAAAAGATAATTGCTATTAAATAGTATGAGTTAGGCTACTCAATAATGCAAGTAAAGAACGATTCATATGAATGAGTAAAACAAACTCAAAAACTGATAGTTCTGTTTGCTTAAAATTGGAAACATAATAACTGATTACCTCAAATTTTTCGAGTTTTGCCAACTTATTCGGGTTTACAGTGTAGCAAATGAAGCATCAGAGCATTGTGCGAATAGATTGTGGTTTTCTAAATGTCTGCAACACTATCAGTATTTATGTGTGCTATAGTACATTAGGGATGGCAACAGCTGACTAAAAAAATTGAGTTATTGATTACTATGTTTGTGTCTGTATGAAGTTTGCCTACTTCAATATATAATGAACATAAGTAATTTCATAAGTGCATGCAGTTAAGGTAAATATGAAGCATTCATGTGAAAATTGCAAAAAAAATAAATAAATACAGGAGTCTTCAACTTAAATGACTAATTTACACAGAAATATAAAATTTGTCTTCTACAGCTCAGTAGATGTTGAAAAATACAGTAGTTTACCATCTGTCCTCAAATCCATGTAATCTTTGTTCTACTCAATTCTCCATTGCTTATTTTAAGAAATTAATTTTCTCAGCATGGCAATAAAGGGTATATGAATATGTCAGTCTAACCCAGACAATAGGAGAAGATGAGGAGACATTATGTGATGGGGCTTGCCAAGATTGCATCTGCATGCTGCTTTGCCAGAGACATCATCTGTGATGAAGATGAAAACCAAAGACAGATGAGACACCCCCCCCCCCCTTTATTGTCTGACACAACAAAAAAACATTATGCTGCAAAATTCTCTAATAAGAATGGTGTTATTAGAGAATTTAGTAGAATTTCGCAGCATAATACACCATTGTATTCAAACATTTGGATGGTTATTTTTTGTGGCAATTGCAAAAAGAAAAAAAAACATGATTCAAGCATCACAAGCTTCACAAGTAACTACACAGGAAAAGCAGTTTGTCATATCCCTGAAGGAAAAATAATTACAACCTGAAAAAGATGTTCTTTTGATAATTACTGAACAGCTGTCTACTGTAATCCGCCTTTGTGGAGGTCAGTGTGTCTGTCTGTCTGTCTGTCTGTCTGTCTGTCAGAAGTTTAGGCAAGTTATTGTTCTTGTCTGGAAGGATTACCCTGGAACGATTTCAGATTTTGCATGGTTTTGTCGGTTTTCTTGACTGTCCATCCAAATTAACAAACAAACAAACAAACAAAACAATTTAATCTTATGTAAATCCTTAAACATTTTCACAAGTAGGAAATCTAGTATTTAGTCATGATGATTAATGTTAGATTAATGTTAACTCTCTGACTCAAATATAAACAAACATGATTCATAAAAGATCAAAACATTTTAAAATCAAGCTTTGAAGTGACAAGGAGTGATTCAATTTAGATATTTTCTTAAGTGGTTCTGTTTAAAGTCCTTATGCTACTGCAAAACGTTTTTCTTTTTTCCACCGTAACATTTGCTTTTAGACCTCACTATCTAAATCAAGTCCCAGATTTTTGTGCATCTGTTAAAAGAGCTGTATAAATAGAATAGAATTAACCTGCATTGAGTTTGTGTGATAAGTGCAGCAATCCATCGTCTGCAGTAGGAGGGACTTTTGCCTTCAGTGTAAGCAATGATCTTAAACTTTCTACCTTTTCTCATGAGCTTAAGGGGGGAAATAAACAAATTTGGATGGACCTCAAACGTCTGACTACATGATGTCAGTGAAGTAGCTGTTGTTTCCTATCAGTCAGAAATGATGTGCATTGCTTGGCCTGTTTTCTCCAGCAATCAGTGCTTTATTATATGTAATGGAACGACTCATGATATAAGGTATGTTTATGTATATTAATATCGAAATTATGCAAGCATTTAGAAAGTCACTTGGTTAAATGCATTTTATTTCAGTTTGGTCCACATGGAGTTCTGTTGGCTGAGTGTGAATAGACTTTTAAAAATTTTGTCACTGACCTTGGTCCTGAAAACGCTCAAGATTTGCTGAACGATTTAAGTGATGCTCATTGTTTTTCACTGGCACTTTGAGTAAGTGATTTGGCAACTTCTAAAATGATAATTGTGCTCACAAACAGACAAGTATGTTTTGCAAAATAAGTGAATGTCAATTACAAAATGAGGCAAAGCGTTTAGAGCTGTGCATGGCTGGGTCCTACAAAATGTGTTGAGCATTTCGATGTGAATTTCCAGAGTTCCATGTTGCAAAACGGCTTGAGTTGATGAGTTGGGTGGCTAATTTATGGGATAGAAATCCAACATAACATACCTTAGTAGAGTGTTGAGCCACTACAGAACAGCTTCAATACAGTATATGTTGGCACAAATTCTACAAGTTTACGGAACTATACTGGAGCACAAGTCTCCAAAATAAAAATGTCCTCTTAATAGGTGTTTCATGTTATCTGTAGTTGTGCGTAGTCTGTGGAAAGGCTTTTGCTGTCACGCTTTGGATCCACTTGTTCCATTAGAGGAAAGGGTTACTGCAAATCAACACCTCAACACACTTTTTTTTTCTTTTCAGTATGAGAGTGCTCTTATTCACAAGGTACATGGGCTCAATGAATGCTTTGGTGCATATCACAATTATGGAAATCATAGTCTAAGCCTTCAGAATAACCAGATTTCATCCCAGTTGAAAATCTACAAGAGATTTCAAATCAGCACTTTAGACAATATGCTCCATCAATAATACCAACTGAGAGAATTTCTGTCAAAGAATATGGCAGGGTACAGTAATGCTGTTTGATCAGATTTAAGTCCATGTTTAGGGAAATAATCTCTTTAACCCAATAATGATGGAAAAATATTCAGCATCTCTCATATGCACGTTGTTTCAATAAGTGAAGCCCGGACTTCACTTAAGATTGTTTATCTCTGTCTTTCTCCTCCTAACTCTCTTATGTATCTTTATACTCTCCTCTTTTAAATCCTTATCCAGCTCTTTTTCTCTATACTGTATGTCTGCCTCTTTTAATTACTGTATAACACATGTCCGTGATACAGAATGGTAAAGAAAAGATCTTTAGTGTTTGTCTTGGTTAGCGCGACCTTCTCTTACTCATTTTAAAATTTGCTTTATGTCGTAGTGTCATGAAATGTGTGCTTAAAGGTTGAGGGTTTGAGCATTGGTTATTGACAAACGTGTCACTGTTCAATTGCATGTGATTAGTTGTGAAAAACCATCTTACTCTGGTGGGTGGTCAAGACTGAGGCGAGAAAAAAAGGAGGGGGGGAAAAAAGGTTAAATGATAGCTAAACGTTCTATATTTTACTGCCTTAAATGCCATTACTGTATGCCAGACTATATTTTAATGAAAAGTCTCAGGCTTGAGGGCAGGCTTCACCACGAACATCGATAATGTTTCTCTGACTTCTATGTTCTAGTGCTTTGGCTTCTTAAATGATTTATATAACATGCTCTCTGGGCAAAAGCACTACAAGCTCAAATTGATGGGTTTTTATTGTTGGGTAAATAGATTATACCAGCGGCTGCAGAGAGGTTGCTGGTGACATTTGGACATAGGTCAAGGCAAAAAAAAAAAAAATGTTTAATTGTGATAAATGCTGGGAGATAATGTCTGCAGCCTTTGAGCCAGAGACCTGCCTTTCTTTCAGCAGAGCTTTTAAGGTGTTATAACTTTAACTGCCCTCAGTCCTGACAATTATGATGATTATTATTATTATTATTATTATTATTAGGCTACAGAGAATGATTGTAACTGCCATAACTATTCATTTTTATTTCTGGTTAAAATGATCCAAAATGTATCATTTGTCCAAGGACTATAAGGCAGAAAGGTTTGTTCGTCCTATTTCTCATAACCTAAAGTTGTAATTCCCAATTAGTGATGGAAGCATGGCTGTGCTCTATTATTTTCATCAATGTTGGTTGATGTTAATGGTGGATTCTGAAAATATGATCAACCATTTTGTTGGGTTTCCTGCATAATGTATTATTTTGTGTCCCATTTTATTTTAGACAATGTTTCATGTCTGGTTTTAGATCAACATCAACAACAACAACAACAACAAAAAACCCTGCCTATTCATAAATCATGTCCCTCGAATGATGTATGAATTATCAGAGTCTTTTCATTTTTAAACATCAAATATGCCTATCTGATAATTTTCGATTAAAAACAACAAGAACACAGTAATTCATTTGTAAAATAAATTAGCACACAGAATCCAAAACATGACATAACTATAGATACAAGAGCACGTAATTCCTCTACTAATTCTGAGTCTTAGCTACTAATTTCCTGAAAAGCCCTGATCTGTCGAAGAAACTGTGGATCAATCTAGCATGCACATGACACCCCCTCCCCCTCCAGCACCCAAACCCTCCGACCCCTCCCCCTCCCCCCCCCCCCACCCCCCTTCCTCTGTGGCTTTCAGATGGCTTAAGACATTTTTACCTTCCTTTTCTACTCTATCTTTTTTTTTCTCTCTTGGGGAGAGGGAGGGGTAGAGACTAAACTACTATCCTGTTAAAAGTCATTGTGCGTTGATTTGCATGTTGTTGTGTATCTTAGATGTGCCCCTGAACTCAGTTAATGCTCTCAACACACCACTGATAAACCAAGTGTTTGTTCTTTTCTTTTTTTTTTAAAGTTAAAAAAGGATGAAAAAAAAGTACAAGTCAATCTAATTAAAGCTATCTATGTGTGATGTACTGCCAGTTGCAACACACTATAACTACTGCCAGAATTGTTTTAAGCTCTTATTTGTTTTCTCTCTGAAGATCTTGTATCAAACCTAGTTTTCATGAACCTTTATTCTGTCTCTAGAATTTGGAATGATCGGAGAGCATACTGTAAAAAGCCAACGGCCAAGATCAGTTCATGACACAAAGGGCCAACAGGAGCGAGATGAGTCTGCTAAATTTATGGCACAAACTGGTAATACAATAGTTATGTTTCTTTCCTTTATGTTAACTAAACTTAATTTCATCTAAGTCACTTTGCATGCTCTCTCTCTTATAATGCACATTTAAAGTGAAGATCATTTTTGTTATATTCATTTTTTTTTAATCTCTCTTATTTATTGCCCCGTAGATATATACAAATTTTTCAAAATGAAATGTTGACATATCCTTCGACAAATTGACTTAGTAGGAATTCCAACTGGGTTCTGAATTTTGTATTTTTCATCTTTATTTCTGTGAAGCTGTAGGTTTTAGCTCACATGCTGGTAATGGTTTTGTGCTTAATGATAGTATCTAAACCAATAAGCAAAATAAGCCCTAGTGAATCTTGTTTTTAATGGTTATTTTCTCCTAAGTGTTTATTTTTGCATGGGGGTTATGGATATGTTACAGAGCATATCTTGTGCTGGGGGTTGCCTTTTTGCATTTTCCCTTTTCTTTCTTTCTTTCTTTCTTTCTTTCTTTTCCTTTTCTTTTGTTATTTATATATATTTTTATTTTGAACCATTTGTGAGATGTGTCCATTTTAAGTTGCAAACCACTTTTGCAAACTAAACCCTGTGTTTTTCTCATCCTAATTCACCTTGAACTTTTTTAGTTCACATTTACATTGCGCTTTTAGTTTTGCCATTTTAGATCGTCCTATTTGTTGCACTGCTTCATTAAAAAAAAAAAGATACAAGAATAGAAAAAAAAATGATCCACTGATCAGCCCAATAATGCTTGTTAATAATATCTGCATTATATTTCTAACATAAGAGAAATTAAAGAACTTAAAAAAAAACAATTAAATCAGTATACACTACATACATCTGAATAGTGCTGAATATATACCTTTTCAGGTAAAAAAAAGAAAAAGAAAAAAAAGAAAAGAAAAAGTAGGTAATAATGTTATACAGCACATTTTCTTAACAATTACAGGTAGTCTACTGGAAAAACAAGCCTATATACTGTTTGCATTTGGAACAGCCATGCAATCGCTCATTGGGGAATTACAACTAATACAATTGTACAGTATATATACAATTGTACCATTGTATATTTATCCCTGAAATTTTATAGATTTGTCTTTGTCTGACATAAATGTAGCAGCTATAAAAGGAATAAAGAGCCAGTCCAAGATGCATATCATATTTGATCATTTTTCCTCTAGTATTTTTGATTGTCTTTAACAGAAATGTTCCTCGCACAAAGTGAATTTGACATCATGGTAGCAGTGACTTAATTGCTGTGAGCTGCTGAATATGATGGAGGATTGCTCCTCTTGTTATCTTGCATTTTTTTCTATTTCTTGTCAATTCTGGGTCAAAAAAAACAAAACAAAAAAAAACAAAACAAAAAAAAAACCTAAGAATCTCTGAACTGGCATCTAGGTCAATAAAAATAAAGAATCATTGAGTACATACATGATCTGTTTTTTTTTTGTGTGTTTTTTTTTTTATTATTATTATTTTTAATAGAACTTTAGTTGCAAACTAACATTCATCACAGGTCATTCTCTAACTTTTGTAAGCCATCTTGCATGTATTCTACATGTTCTATCACATTTAATATTTTTTTCTGGTATTACTTCAGTTCTTTTTTTCTTCCTTACTTTGGGTTATTTATGTTTCTTTGCATGTTTTACTTTTTAATAAATAAGATGACATCTGAACATAAGTACCTGCTTATAGTATCTGTTACATGGTGACCAGACGTTCAGTACATGGAGCATTATGATCTTGCTTCAAGCATAAGTTTAGTAAACTGTAAATGTGATTTAGCATTTATTAGTATGCTGCATGTAGATAGAGTATGAATTCAGTATTTACCAACCAGCATAGTATTGGCACACAATCTGTCGTAATCTTTAATAATTCACTCAAAATTATCCATTGAAACACTCACGGATTACCTCGCCCACCTAGCTTACAGTATATATTAATATGCAGACATAATGTGTCCTGTGTGGCACCTCATGTAACTTTAGTAGATGCACCGCTCCGACTGGCCCTATCTCTCTGGGCTGTTATGTGACCTTGTTGCTGCTTTTAACTGGTACCACCCTTCTCCTACACAGGTGACCCAGTTGCTGAGGAGTGGTCCCAGTGGAGCTCTTGCTCAGTTACATGTGGTCAAGGGTCGCAGGTGCGAACAAGAACATGTGCACCTTTCGGAACACACTGCAGCGGCCCTTTAAGAGAATCAAGGGTTTGCAATAACACTGCCCCTTGTCCAGGTAGTGTTAGCCAACAGATGCACAGTGGCACTTCCTGTCTGTTTGTTAAATTGTTATTATTCCTCTCATTTCCTTCTAATGGAATATTCTTGTCATGTCATCTTGCCAAATCATGTCACATGTCACATTTTACGTTTTCGCATCTATTTTCCTAGTCCGTGTACACTCATTATTCACATTCACCCACCACGAAAGTTTAACCAAAGTGATTTTGTAAAATGTACATTTTTTCATCTATTGGTTATTTGCATTATGATATAAAAAGACACGAAGTACCCGAAAGGTTCTTTTTTTTTTTTTTTTTAAAGAACTCTTCGGTACTTCTCTATTTGAAAGTTTTAATAAAAGAATTGCTAAGAAATAAGTATAACATCATGTCTGCAATTCTTAACATGTGACACACAGAACAACCATTGAAAAGCTGAAATGAGTTAATGTGGTTATTATCAATTTTTTGCTTTGTGTGCAAATGATTATCTGAGCTAAATTAACATACAGTAGCTAAAATGTGTCATTTGTATCCGCCTGGTTATTGATTGGGATGTGGGGATGGTGGGGTGATTAGGTGGGTTGTGGGTGGGGTTTTGGGTTTCGTGGGCAGAGAACATGTTTTTATTTATGCAAGTTTGTAAAGAGAACCTCGGATGAAATCATAAAATATATGAAAATAACATTTTATGGAAATGAACAAGGTAAGAATTTGACCCTGGTTTTATCATAATTCCTGTGCACACAGTGGCTTAAAAATTTGTCACATACTTTTCCCTATTAAAATTCAGTTAAGTGCCAGGATGGCATTTGTCATTGGAATCAAAGTTCCTTTCAGTCTTTTAGAAGGATGCATACAAAATTATGTTCTTTTTTGGATTTTTCCCCGATTTTCTCCCTAATTTAGTCGTGTCCAATTCCTCCCCGTCACTAGGGGGCTCCCACATTAAAGGCTACTACTACCACTCAGCCGGGAGGGCCGAAGACTATCATGTGTTTCCTCCGAACCACGTGACGCCAGCCGACCGCATCTTTTCGAACTGCTCGCTCGCGCACCGTTGGGGGCGACGTAACACACTTGGAGGACAGCGCTATCCAGACGCCCCTGACTGGCTGTAGAGCCGTGACTAATGTAGGAGCACTATGTACCTCTCCTCCCTCCCCTCTGAGAGAGCTCGGCCAATCAGCTCTCTCTAGACCTCCGGCTGCGAGAGGTTACAGCATCACCCGGGATTCGAACTGGCGATCTCCGGATGATAGGGCGAGCGCTTTAGCCACTCGGAGGCACAAAATGATTTTCAAGGAAAAAAAAACAAAAGCAGTAATAAAACTGACAAGCCTGGTGGGTTTACAGTAAATACAGTACAGAAGATGGGCCAGAATCCTAAAAGGGAGGAATGCCAATGTACAGCTTTTTTTTCTCTACAATAGATGTGGCTGTGCATATTTTTGCAGAGGAATAGTGTTTCATGTGTCAAGAGTTTTTTTTTTTCTCCATGTTTGAAATTGTGAATAAGAGAGCCATGCAAGTGAAATCATTTTCTATGTTAGTGTGCGGACAGGCAGACCTGCCTTTGTCTATTACATTATTGAAATCTGCCTTCAGCAGTTCCATGGGCAATGTATAAAACCCGTCTCATTTTTAAAACAGTTTTAAAAAGTGTCCATCTATATTCATTATGTAAGCATCGGACTATAGGAAGTGGTGCATTCCTTTCCCTGCAGTATTAGAAACAGGATAATGACAGTAAGGCTGTTGCTTGGTATCATTTAAATATTATTATTATTTGAACTGAAGCATGAGAGGGTCGGAGGTTTATAATAACATTTAATTCAATGAGTTGAAAAAAGTTAAACCTGATTGATAAAAAGCCATGTATTTATCGCTTGTTTCAGCTCAGATGAAGGCTCCAGGTGGCTCTATATAGGTTCCTCATCCTACCTTTTGTGGCAAGTGCAAAGGGATTTAGGTTTTAATTAAAAAATGTTTGAGTAGGACTCAAGCTTTCTTTATTCAATTGGAAAGGAAAGGAGTGCTTGGCTAACAAAGTGTAAGGACACTGAGAGGAAACGTACACTTGGAAAATGAACCAAGCTTGAACGTACACCTGAGCCTGACGATGCCATGTGGAGAGTATTGCTGCTGTGAGAAGTATTTCAGTCATTTTTGGGTTTTGTTTTTTTTATCAATCATAAATGGGAGGCATAGTGTCAGCAAATTAAGGGAGAGCTCTAGTTAGACAAAGTTGTCTTGTGTTATTAAATCATGAAATCAAGCACAGCATTATTGAATTACAAATCCAGGCTACGTTTAAGAGGAATCGCTGTGTATCTCGACCTGACAATGAAAACTCTTATAATATTATTATTCGTTCATGAAACTGATTAACACTACGATTACTCTGTGTGCATTTTCATCCATTTAACATATTCTAAAATGCATGTTTGTTTCCTGCAAAATTTTCTTGTACTTCTAAAATGCAGAGTCTGTTTCTATGTTTATGTATGCATGTGGAGGTGTGTGTGTGTGTGTGTGTGTGTGTGTGTGTGTGTGTGTGTAGTGATGTCTCGGTGCGTCTTAATTACTTTCCTGTGTTGGCAGTGCATGGTGTATGGGAGGAGTGGTCTCCATGGAGTCTGTGTTCCTTTACCTGTGGTCGGGGTCACCGAACCCGAACCCGAGTCTGCACCCCACCTCAGCATCATGGTCGGGCATGTGACGGCCCAGAGACTCAGAGTAAACTCTGTAACATCGCCCTTTGCCCAGGTCTGTCTTCTTCTCTTTCCTCCTTGTCTGTGAGTGATGTTGTGCTCTTGTGGCTCTGGCAAAAAAAACAACAACAACCTTGTGTCACATTTCGCTGAATCTCTGACCTCACTATAGTCATAATAAACGTTTTCTGCGAGAAAAGAATTTATTACCATTGCACTAATTTTGAGTCCACTCGAAGCTGTTATCTAATAAGAATTGGATTGTAATTTCGCCCACTGTGGCAATGTTTCATTTCAGGCAGAATGTTCAGGTTACTAAAGGTGTAGCTTATGATTCTAATCGAAACAGTAAATACTTAGTAATATTAATATTAATAAGGACATGCATTAGGATTCTTATGTAATAAAGCTTCAAATGTAAGAACAGAAACATAGATATTGATATGGCTGATATGACATGTTACATTGGGCCAAATGATTTTACTGAACTGACTGCTGTGTGCATAATAATAATAATAATAATAATAATAATAATAATAATAATAATAATATACAGCCTATGGGTGTCTCATTGTGTCATTTCTCGGAATAGTTCTTTTATCAGCATCCTAAAATAACCTCATATTATTAGACACTGTCATAAATAAACTGAGTATCTATGAAAAAATGAACAATGACTAAAAAGAAAGAAAGAAAGAAATCTCAGTACCCTGCTGTCCAATGAAGATCCGTCCTGCAGGGAAACTACGCACCTGGCAACCCTTCCTGCACTGCCTTGAACAACACACATGGTGCTAATTTACACCTGATTTTGGGAGACAGACAAAATTATATGCAAAACTGCCCACGGCGAGCCGGCCAACGTTTATTACATTAGCTGCACTTCCTGTTTCTCCGAAGACTGGCTCTGGCATTACAGACGTGATGCGACACATGGGGCTGAAGTGAAAATCGCTTCGCTGCAATTGCCCATGAATGGCGAGCAGATTTGTGATGATGAGATTCTCTGTACAGCAAATGTTTGGCTATGATGGGGTAACTGACAGATTGTGCTCCATCCGATTGCAGACTGCTTTGTTTGTCTCCTTAAAAGCTTCGGCCCATTCATCAGGAAAAAAAAAAGGCCAGGCAATTAGCAGCTCTTCTCCTCACAGCATCTCTTTTCCCTGTAGACTCAGATCATTCAGTGCATCTTCTGTTGCCAAACAGGAGTTTTATATTTTCATTCAGGCTCTTCGCAGGCAACCAGAGCATTTCCGTCAATGAGGTATAAGCACAGCTGAAAAGGTTAATGTATTGCATTCGCTTGTTTATATGTCTATGTGTGACATACAGAGAGAGAGAGAGAGAGAACAAAAATCTCTGTCTTAGCTTTTAAGTTGCCTTTCTGTGTAATCTGCCTTATACATATAAATCATGAATTCCTTTGTATTCTATACAGCCTCCATCTCTACAGTGCATGCACAATTATTAGACAAGTTCTATTCATAAGGATTATATGTGTTATTGTTGACCAAATACAGTACAGTGCTCTCAGTCAATGGAAATGTTAAACCTCAGACCTGCATGTTTAACAAAGGAAACGTGAGTTTTGGATTCCTCATGGGGAATATACAGTATTGCATCTAAATGGAAAACAAAATCATCAGCGTACAGTAAGTGTAACAAATAAACAACTCAAAATGAACAACGTGTCCAACATACGGAAGGATCCTTCTTATCTATAACTGCCATGAACATTCCATCCATGGAGTCCGTCAGTCGCTTCATCTGTTCATGATCATTACTACAGTAAAATGCAGCATGATGGTGAACAAGGTGCATTGTGTTCTCTCTCCATACAGTGCGTGTCTTGTTTTAAATAGAGGGCCCACATGTTCTCAATAGGGTTTAAGCCAGACAAGGATAAGTCTTTGTTCTGTCATCTGGTTAACCAAGCAGAACTTGCATCAAAATCATGTCCAAATGATGCAGCCTTCTAGAAACTGGCTGTAGTTTTGGGACTGTCCAACCAGCTCATCCTTCATAATATCAGCCCATACCAGTACCCATCCTCCACGACTTGAAGTGGTGCCGTGTTTCCATTAGTGATCAGGCCATGGGCCCATTTATCTGGTCTATCAAGAGTTATTCTCATTTAATCTGTCCATAAAACCTTTCAAAAGTATGTCGGCAGATATTTCTTGGCTCGGTCTTCACGTTTCAACTTGTCAGTCTTGTTCAGTGATCATCATGTTTCTTCCTTCCTTGCCTCGGCCATGACTCTGAGCACTAAACAACTTGTACTGTACTTCTAGATGCTCCAGGGGGTTTGCAGAAAATGGTGACACTGGAGGATAATGGGTTAATGGTAGCTTCGGTTTGTCTTATGTTCATCTTTTCTTCTTCCCACAATTTTGGTGACCATGTCGACTATTTGCAACAAAACATTTAATTATCCGGTGATCATGCCTCGATAGCTTAGCTATTTCCAGGGTGTCGCATCCCTCTAAAATGCCGACTATTGATTGTTAGTAAAAGTAAAAAAGCTGCCTAATAGTTATGCACACCTTGATGTATGGGGTTGACAACCTTAAGCCACACGCTCTCTTATCACACAGATAAATATAACTGTTCTCAGGCTTACATCCAAAAAGGATTCAGGTTTATATACTGTAGCTTGGAATTAAACATAAAATATGCCTATATGTAACAATAAGGTCAAAATACTTATTTGCCTAATAATTGTGCATGCATCCAGAATACGGAATATACAACTGTACAAAAACGAAACAAAAAACCATGACAAAAGAACGCTTCAAATACAGTACATACAGTAGAATACATACTGTAGTAAACAGTCGCTGCTGACTTACTGTATTACAGGAGGCCATGTTTATATTTTTAAAGCTATGCTGAAGCAGGTCTAAGGTTAACTGAATAATTTCTCATGTTTTCTCTCCTTGGCCCGCTACAGTGGATGGTCAGTGGCAGGAATGGAGTGCATGGAGTGATTGCTCGGTGACCTGTGCCAATGGGACGCAGCAGAGAAAGAGGCAGTGCTCAGCTGCTGCTCACGGCGGTTCAGAGTGTCGTGGTCACTGGGCAGAGAGCCGAGAGTGCCACAACCCCGAGTGCACAGGTACAGTAAAAACTGTGCGAAGAAGCCCTTATGGTCACTGTACAGAATACAACACACAATTAGGTGACAAAATGAGTCTAGCCAGCGTTTCAGCCTCAATCTCAATAAACAGAATGGGATTTGTTTTAGGGATTATTACCCATTAGAGAAGGAAAGAAAGCACTGCAAATAGAAAGGCTTTAAATAAAAATCACATGGCAGTAATTTTCCGTATAATGCATTTTGGCAATGTCTTTTTTAAAAGCGTTAAAGTAAAATGAAATGAAATATTTTTTTTTATTAGAGAAAAATTGTACATGATACAGTATATGAACAAATATTAATTAAGAAAATGACCTTGTGGATTGTCAGGCTGACCAGTAGTTTTTATCGTATTCCATAAACTTAAGAATACATGTTTATGTGGTAAGTGCTCATTTCTTACTTTTACTTTTTTTTGTTGTTTGTTTCCCTTTCTTTTAGTAAAATCAGGTCACTCCGCAATTAGGCAGCATAATTGCCATCATATTATGAAGGGATAAATATGATAGAATCTTTTTTGTGAACTTTCATCTGTCAAATTATATACTTTCATACAGCCCCTATAATTAACATGTTTTTTTTTTCGTTGTTGTTTTTTTGCGGGGCCATTATATTTTCTTTTCTGTTTACGATCATTTCAATAATAAATAAAGTTTTCAAATATGCTATACAGTATTTGCACTGATCAGCCAGAACATTAAAACCAAAAGGCTTAATAAAGTGCACTGTAGGTCCCCCATATGCCACAAAAAAAAACAAAAACAAAAAAAACAACTCTGACCTTTCAAGGCATAGACTGAAGGTGTGCTGAGATAATCTGAGAGGCGGGGCTTCCATGGATTTGACCTTTTGTCCACCAAATCCCACAGATGCTCAATCAGATTAAGATCTGGGAAATTTGGTCAGCACCTTGACCACTTTGTCATGCTCCTAAAAACATCCCTGAACAATTTTTGCACTGTCGCAGAACAGATTGTCTTACTGAACGAGGTCACTGCCATTCGGGAACGCTCCTGCCATAAAGAATTGTACTTCAACAACAATATTTAGGTAAGTCATACGAGCCAAAATAAGATATACCTGAATGCCAGGAAGCAACTGAACAGGATCTGCATAAGTACTTTGAGCGCAGCCGCTCTATATGCAAGAATCAGACATTCATTGTTTTTCCAACACCTTCCTATCAAAACAAGCATTAAGGGATTTCTTTGATGTACTGTAAACACGACACAGATGGGAAAGATTGAATGGCGTTCTGACTTTTTGTTGTTATTGGGACGTCACGGTGTTGTTGCTACTGTATGTCAATGGAGTTCTACTGTAACAACGACCTCTTGGGGCTTGTACTGTGATCATGATCAAGGTCCATGCCATGCTGTAGAAGACCACATAAAGGTCATATCATGTTTTTCGTTTATTGCGTTATTATGTTTATGGCACACATGCAGCAGGTTATCAGTGCATCTACAGTATGTGACGTTCAGAGAATTTGGTATAAATACTCGATGACGTTCCTCACACATTCACCACTTTGTGCTGAAAAGCTCTGCAAGTGTCTCTGTTCTAAGAAGCAATGACAACATAGCAGACGTGTGATAAGCACCAGGTGATCAAAAGCATGATGTGATCTGATTGGACAGTAATAACTTCGGATAACATGATAGATGGACTGAGGACATGATAGGGACGTGGTACGTGATGTCTTTAGGACACCATGGGAACTTCATGGTCTTCTTTTACAGTGTGTTGGAGTCCTTAGACCTTAGGCCATTTTTCCTGCTTCCAACTCATCTCAGAATATATGAATTGATTATGGCCATGTTATTGTTTCAATAAACCTATGCAATGTCAATATACAAGGCCAAAGATCTAGTTTCACCCAGAGTGGCATTAATTTTACTCCAAGATTTTGTGTTGATGATTAGAGAGTCGGAAAAATGATCAAGTGAGTTAAGGTCTGGACTCTGTGGTGGCCAGTCCAAATGTGCAAATAATGTCTCATGCTCCCAGAACCACTGTTTCACTGTTTGAGCCCAATGAACCTTGGCACTGTCATCTTGCAATATGCCCGTGCCATCAGGGAGGGAAAATTTATTTTTATTCAGTATATTCACGTACGCAGACTCACGTAGCTTCCTTCATTTTTTGGGCACATAACATTCCTGGACCTACTGCAGACCTGACCAACAAAAGTAACGTGTGGTAGAAAGTGTAACCTTATAAGGTAAAGAAAATGCTTGGGTGTATGTGCCAAATTGTCCAAGCTTAAGGTGCTACTTACAGTACAGTATCAGTTATAGTGATGACAGAAGGGCTTGCAAGATTACTGCTAAAGCAACACATTCCCCTTAGAGCGGAGGTCGGCAATGTGGGGGACCCATAATGTTAACACACCAGCTTTAGAGAGTAGGACAGGAAACATCTGTCCAGCAACATATACATTTTGTGTGAACACGAGTAATCTTCAGTGTATATAATCAGAATGAGAGAAGGAGAAGGCACTCTCACACAGATGCACTTTGTGTGTGTATGTGTGTGGGTGTGTGTGTGTGAGATGTCCTGCACAGGCTCTAATAAACTCTTCTGCTGTTATTCTGACTTAGCGTGAGTCTCTGATTTCTTAAAAAAAAAAAATTCCACCACAAACGCCACGTACTGTACCATGATGGTACATGACATCATCCATCTTACCCTGATTCTCTGGAACAGGTGGAATCTGGACTCATCAGACCAGCATCTTTTCCCATGTTCCACAATCTATTTTTGCTCCCTAGCAAAGCCTTGAAGCTTTTTTTTTCTTATTAGCCTCACTGATAAGTGCTTTTCTTAACTCTACACAGCTGTTTAAATGATGCATTTTTCTCCTTAGTTGCTTTCTTTGCATGATGAAGGTCAGTAATTTGATCCCTTTGAAACAGAGCAACATTT
Source organism: Clarias magur (assembly GCA_013621035.1). NCBI lineage: Eukaryota > Metazoa > Chordata > Actinopteri > Siluriformes > Clariidae > Clarias > Clarias magur. Next base: position 377,631 of record QNUK01000188.1, on the reverse strand, counting down.
TTACCAAGACCACAGGATATTTCTTCTGAAATGGATGTTTAGGAAATGAGAAGCTACCCACTGCATCAGATAGGGTTAAATAAATTGTATTAATCACTGCAGTAATTATCCAATGGAAGGCTCTTGGCTGTATCAGATTAATATAAAGTTCTAAAATCAGTCAGATCTTATAACTCTACCAGCCACATTTACTGTACACACACACACACACACACTAATTTCTTACCTATGTTAGATGATGATATTTTACACACTCTTAATAGAATAAATGATTAAAACGGAAATTTGATCTTCAGGGGAATATAATACTAGAATATACAGTAATAGTGAGTAATACTTATTCTCAATAAAAAAAGTGTATCATAATGTACTGTAATCTTTCTGCAGTAGAAATCAGCAAATTGAAGGTGCTTTTACAAATGCAATGTTTAGCCTGCTTGAATCAATATCTGGTACATTTTCTCCTTTTGATTCATTTGGACAATTAAGAGCACTGCAGTAACACTAGCAGCAGCAGCAGGTCGAGTATATAAGGTGGACTGAGTGAACGTCACATCAATTAATGATGATAATTATAAAAAAGCATCATTCTGCTGTAAGGTTTTTAACATTTATAACTAGTTGAGCTTTCAACGTCCACCAAGGTTACCTGACCTGCAAGGTGTAACAGTGATGACGTACTGTGGTCGTGGTAATAATAGTAGTAGGAGTGGTAATAATAGAGCTTCAGTCAGGTACCTAAGTTCTGTGTAAAGTGATAGATGTGTACATCAGTTATTACTACTGGGTGTGTAACTGCTTCTGATTATGAGGAGTGGGTGGGTTTGTTGAGGGTGTTTGAGGATGTTATCTGTACCGTTGATTTATGATATTGAGTGCCAGGTTGTTGTCATACGTGGTCATGACATGATGTTGAAGTGAGTGACTGAAATCTGATACCACCTTTAAAATGTTTTTTTTACTATGATTTTTTAAGCACTACATTTTTTTTGTGTGATTTTTGTGATAACTTGAAAAAGGTTTTTCGATATTCTTACTTTCTGAATATTTCTGAAACATGAATTAACAGTAAATGAACAGTGTGGGACGTATGGAAAGCATACAGTAAAGCTATGTAATTTTATTTATTCATTTGTATTTTTTTTTTAATTAATGGTATCCTCCTGCATTTAATGAAAATTTGTTACATAATAATATGTAATATTATATGAATATATAAACATTTGCCTTACATTTCACCATGAAGAAGCGTTCCTTTTCATATGCTTATGTTGTACGTTTCAGGTTTATTATTTATCAGGGCACCTAATCAGAGCCATCTTTGTATGCAGCATTTTACGCTCTTCATTAAAGCACCATAAAGCTGTGCTGACAGCTTTTGAACTTTTATGATAAAATATATTTTAATATTGGCAAAGGAAGAGAAATTATGGCCACATTTGCGAACGACCCTCTTATTCAATAATGGATGTACTGTATATGTCATTATTACACATGAGTTAATGTTAATTAAGTATAAGGGGAAAAAACACTGTGACTTTGCCTGCCATAATGGCCACATTTTTAGACCAAATATTATGTTACTCAACATGGCGTTCTCCTACAGATTCATACCAGAATTATTTCTGAAAAATAGTGCATCCTTAAAAATAATTTTTTTTTAAATAAAGTAATGGAGATGATTGTCTTATCTCTCTCTCTCTCTCTCTCTCTCTCTCTCTCTCTCTCTCTCTCTCTGTCTCTTTGTGTGTGTGTGTGTGTGTGTGTGTGTGTGTGTGTGTGTGTGTGTGTGTGTGTGTGTGTGTGTGTGTGTGTTTCAGCAAATGGTCAGTGGAACCCTTGGGGGCCATGGAGTGGGTGTTCAAAGTCATGTGATGGGGGCTGGCAGCGGCGTGAACGGGTGTGCCAAGGCCTAGCTGTCACAGGGCAACCGTGTGAGGGCAACGGAGAGGAGGTCCACAAATGCAGCGAGCAGCGTTGCCCAGGTAACAGTATAGACAACAAGCTCCAGGAATCAACTGTGCCCACATAAGTGAGGAGAAGGCTGAATGAAAACAGAATATGAATTATTCCTTTTTTTTTTTTTTTTTTGAGGAGCTGTACAATATACTGTATGCAGCGGATTATTAGTTATTTAAATGCCTATGGGTAAATTTTTACTATAATCCTAATGCAAGTTCTTGAAGGGTTTGACTACACATAGGACAAATCCATCACTAACAGTTGATAGATAATATTTTATGCATGATATAACATAAAATGATAGAGGTGTTAAAACACACAAATACTAAATACTGCCAACATCGTTGTGTTTATAGCAATGTAAATTTTGAATTATTTTGCAAAATGCTATAAATGTAGTTTATTGTAGCAGTATTAATAATATGTTTGGTTTGGTAGATTTAATTTAAAAAAATATAGCAAAATCATGGTTTGATTGTATTTTTGGTAAGTGATTCATACAGTACTGGCAGAACAAGGGAAAAGTATTTACATCAGAGGTTGGGTACTCGCAAAAACCTTTTGATTTACAAAAGATGCTGAAAATGATGAGAACCATTGAAATAAATGCCAAAAGTTCTATGTACAGTACAATGCATCTTTCCTCAATGCATCCTGTTTTACCAGTTTTGTGGGTGATGACAGCCTTATCATTGAAATGATGGCAGGATTCATCCTTATTCTTGGCTTCAACATTCTCTAATAATCCATTAAACACAATTAGCTTTTTTTTTTTTTTTTACAGCAGCCACTACTTTGCCAAGCTGAGACAGATAGAAACGATGCATTTGGCTGTTTATGGATGAGTTGCATTTTGCTTTGTAATGTGTTTTTTCACTGTTGCATTTTGCCAAAAAAAAATAAAAAATTCAACCTTCCATAAGAAGGGTAGGTAGGACTTTCTATTAAAAGTTTTCTTATAGACTATATAACTACTGTATATATAACCTGCCTGGGGAAAATATGAAAATGCCATTAGCTTTACTTTTTTTGTCCCATTTATCATTTTGCAGCCCTACATTTGTAGTATAAAATAGTTTTAAGAATATTATTAAAACCACTATAATCAATGGTTTCCCTGATGTAGCAGTTACGGGCCCTCAATCCAAACCAAAGTCTATTGATTTCTTTTTTTATTTACCTCGTTAAGTCATTCTGTTTGCTCTTGTCTAGCTCCCTATGAGATTTGTCCTGAGGACTATGCAGTTTCCATGTTGTGGAGAAGAACACCATCCGGAGAATTAGCATTCAATAGATGCCCACCTAACGCCACAGGTATGAGGAAGTTTTATATTTGACACAAGGGCAAAGTAAAGCCCAAATTAGCAAAGTGGACTTAATAACATAGACTAACATTAATAATAATTAATAACATTAATAACATGGACTTCGGACTGATAGTGCAGTAGCCTTTTTAATTGAGTTCACAGAAAATAGAAATACTTGCGCAGTGTGTCATTTATTATCAGGATTTTAAATCCCATCAAATGGTCTCAAAACAAAAGCAAGCAAATAACACTTGGATGAAAAAAAAACACAGAAAACCAAAAGGTTGAACAGAAATTAAGGTGGTGAATGAGCCATTTTTCTTTTAGAATTTTTAACAATGAACAGTGGTGTTTAGGTTATGTTCTGTATTTCAGTCTGTGCATGTGTTTCACTAATCTGTATATGTTTCTTAGTTCATTTCAATATTAGGAAATCACGATTGGTTGCTTTAAGTTATCAGGCACAGAGAGTTTAGTTAGTGATATTTATTGGATTTAATGACACTCCCACATATTGTAACATCTACCAAAATTGATCTAAAGGGTTTCCAAGTCAAATCAATTGTCATCACAGTAGCACTCAGAGTGTCTGGTCTGTACACCAAACTTTTAGTAATGCAATGAAATGAAAGGCACGGTCTAGTGCCACTCTTCCTCCTTTTGAACTACAGTATAGTGGCATATCTTTTATCTTAATTGAATTGGTAGTCTTATTAACATATATTTACTTTATAGATTGGCTTTGGTTTGCTCTCTTTCAAGTCATTAATGTGATTGACTTTTATTATATTTTTGAGTAACATAAGCATTAAAATGAAAACATGACAATATAATCCACATACGAGCTCCATTAGCTTATTTAGTGAAGGATATTATAATCCAGCAAAGATTTACATTAGTGAGTCTCCTTATACAAAAACTATGAGCATTTTTTAAAAACTAACTAGATGTTCTTGCATACAAAAAAATTAAAAAAAACTTACACTACACTTACCTTGGAAAATGAGGACCACTCACTCACTCACTCACTCACTCATCATCATCTGTACCGCTTAATCCTGTATTCAGGGTCACAGGGGGCCTGGAGCCTATCCCAGTAGACTTAGGGCACATGGCAGGGTACACCCTGGACAGGGTGCCAGTCCATCGCAAGGCACACACACATTCACACACTACGGCCAATTTGGGAACACCAATTAGCCTAACCTACATGTCTTTGGACTGTGGGAGGAAACCAGAGTACCCGGAGGAAACCCACCAAGCACGGGGAGAACACGCAAACTCCATGCACACAGAGACGGGAATCGAGCCTGGCCAGGGATCGAACCCGGACCCTGGCGGTGCAAGGCGACAGTGCTAACCACTACACCACCGTGTCGTCCAAATGAGGACCAATATCCATAAAATAAAGCAGAAAAGTTGCCTTTTTTGTAACAGTGGGACCAATTGTTAAATGCTGATATCAAAGGCTGAGCCAGTTTTAACCTAATAAATTTAGATCATTCATCTGTTTCAAAATATTACTTTGACCTCCATTTCACTGTATATTCTACTTAACAAATGATCATTAAATCTGTCTAATCATTGATTCATCTTCATCCTGCTTTATTCTGGTCAGGGTTGTGGTGGATCTCAGGGCACGATGCGCTCACATTTGCATTCACACCGGCATCTTTGTAGGGTGTGCGAGGAAACCCACACGGACATGAGGAGAAATTGTAAAACAATGCTTAGACAGTGACCTGAGCTTAATCACCGGTGAGCAATGCTAATTTGGCTCAGTAGACAGCTCTAAGAAGATTTTGGTGTCGGGATGAAGGAAACTGTAAGGACCCTTAAAGCGGTGGTACCTTTCGCCTGGTCTGTGTTTTTACACGATCCTATTATAAAAACATCTCAGGGATGAGGAATGGAAACAGTATGCACATACAGTACACTGCTTGAATACTGTTGCAAATTTCATATGTCAAATTTCCGTTTTTTTTCTCTGTTAAAACCTCTGTTTTTCTATTCAGTCCTTGCGCATGTTGGTTTATCTAAGAGCAGAATGAGGCTGCATTGACACTCTCTGCAACATTATGCCACCCTGTATGCTCCCATGTCACTCTCACTGCTATTGTGTCCTAGAAAGTGCATGCAGGGGTGAGAAAAGAAGGCCTAAGTGCCATGCAGTGGGGACTGCTGACTGGAGCCTGAGATAACAACCAGGTGTGACTGCTACAGAGCAGGAAGATTAAACTGTGTGCACATGGATTTGTACCTCTGTGTGGAGCTTTTAGGCTTTTAAATATGTCTGTTGTGTTGAGGGTGACTGTGTTAGTCTGGGCCAACAGTGTGGCGTCTACTGAAACTAAATGGGCTAAGATACAGTAGCTTACACCTATATAATATTACACCTATTTTATATCGAAAAAAAGAAATTTTGTCCTTATATAAAAGCCTCTCTTATGATCTACAGAAACTAACAGCTACAGGGTTATCACATTTGAACGAACATCATGATGGTAACGCCACACCAATAAAATATAGACAGTCACAAAGATCCCTAAGGATGGCACACTCTTCCACTTTACAGCCCCCTTAAATAACCACCAAGCGTTTATGTGCACTAAGGTAGCATTTTTTCAGTAGATGTACAAGGATAATTGCTCTAACAAGCCTTTAAATGATAAAAGACTTTAGGGATAGCAACGGTAAATGTTCGACTTGACATGTTTTCTAACAAAGACTCATCTTTGGGTTTTTTTAAATAGAACGAGTAAACAGTTCCCAGAAGGCCAGAGCAAATAACAAGGGTGCTAATGCTGAGTTTTATGTTCTTGCTCTCATTTTTGGATGTGAGCCACATGGACATTACACACTGCAGCACTCCTATCATCCAATCGTTGCTTTTCGGTTAAGATTTGGAGAAGGAATGTCAAATATTTTTCATAAAGTTTGCAGATGTAATCTTTCAAGTGTGCTTGTAGTTACTGGTACCGTGGCATAACAAATCAATCTGTTTCAGAAACTGAGTTCCCACGGTGAAATTCTTTATTGTAAAATGCATTTTCCCATAGGAAATAATGTAAATGCAGATAATCCCTTCCAGCCACCCAAAATATATTATCAATATTACCAATTTTCAACACTATAATCACATTTTTGCCTATCAAAACCTTTAGAAAAGTTACACCTCACTTAACCTTAATTTATGATTCCTATTTTGCTACTTCCTAATTTACGAAACTTAAAATGGCTTTTTATTCTTTTATTCCTTTTTATTCTTGCCGCTATACTTGCTAACATTCTTGGGACTTACAGTATGGTGCTGTCTTCATGGAATCTTGTGCAAAATACAAAAAATACAAGTAAAATAAAATTTTGATCGGCTTGTGGATGTACAACTGGATGTATGCGTAACCGGAAGTATATATACATATAACCCGATCTGTTGCCAGTCTTTTTTTTTTTCTTTTTTTTTACGGTTTCTGAGATAGCAACATAGATAACATTTACATTCCAAATTCACCCACAGCAATCACGTGAGCCACATTTTTGTTGCTGTTTCAAATTTAAACAAGCGTCGCATTGGACGATCCCAACAATGAACCCTAATGACATTCACCATTGGAATAATGACTGGATAATGTTGTTTTTAGATATAAATTGACTTAGATAAAATGCTGTTGGGATAACATTAAATAATTTAAATGCAATGTTGCAAAGAGAAAAAAAAATCAAAACAAAAAGAATTTACCCTTTATTTGGAGCATTCATGCAGCTTAACATCTACATCCATGATCCCTTTAGTTTCTAACATGGTTTGTATTTACGATCAGAAATTGGGCCAGAACAGCTTCCTCCAAACAGTGAAGGTATCTCTTATGTAACTTGAATGTTTGAGTATGATAGATTTTTGTTTTGTTACTAAAAATTGAGTTGAATATGTGGGCAGCAGTACTTACAGTACTAATTTTACAGCAGCTTTGAGGTACAAAAACTTTATATTTAAATCATTTCCAGTGCATTACCCATTTAAGATTATTCATCTCAAATGGCTTTATGTTGTTTACTTTTTCCAAATTTTTAATGCAGTAGTTTAAGTACATTCGACTTATCTGGGCTTACAGTGCAGCTTTATCATAAAATATCATTATCCTTCTTTTTTTCTTTCTGTGGTTCTTTCCTCTTATTCTGCAGGCACCACAAGCCGACGCTGCTCTTTAGATCATCGTGGGGTAGCGTATTGGGAGCAGCCCAGTTATGCTCGATGCATCCAGAATGAGTACAGATATTTACAGCAGTCGGTAGGTACAAAACCTCAATGGTGAAAGATCAGTCAGTGGGGAAGTGGAAAGAACATGTTCCTGTTTAGTTAGATTGTATTCAGGTCTGCTATGTTTCCTACCATCTTAATAGACCTTTTTTTTTGTCATTTATTTGTGTGTTCATTTAATTATGATTTGCAGCAGTCCCACAGCAGCTCTTTTTTATGAAATGCCTGTAAATTTGGTTCTAACTGATTTGTTGCCTTATTCTAGTTACAGTAGGTAGTTTCTAGTGTTAAACCAAAGCAAGTCACTGATCAACAAATGAAACCAAAATGTGAAAGAAAGAGAAAGAGTTCTTTTGTTTTATTTGCAAATGGCTGGCCGTAGCTTGTCATTTGAGAAAATAAGGAGTTTGTTTGGAATGAAATATTAAGGAGTAATGATAACCATTAGAATACTGCCGGTTTGTCTTTCTCGCAAGCATTGTCCCTTTTTTCTCTGTGTCATGACATTAATAGGATGTTACTGAAGCCAACTCATTAAGGACAATTCCTTTGTAATCCGTTTGTCTTAGGTCCAGGGACACCTTGCCAAGGGTCAGAGAAATCTGGCAGGAGATGGCATGGCCCAGGTAACCAAAGTATTGCTGGACCTCACTCAGAGACGCAACTTCTATGCCGGTGACTTGCTTTCCTCTGTGGAAATCTTGTGGAATGTTACTGACACTTTTAAAAGGGCCAGCTATAAACCGTCTTCAGATGATGTGCAGGTAAATGTTGTTTTCTTCTAAAGAAGAGATTGTAAAATGATTTATAGGGTTTTAAGTTTTTTTTTTTAAAGGTTTTATTATAATTTATACCACGGGCAGGGGTAGCTCAGTGGTTCAGGCATTGGACTAGTGATCAGAAGATACCAGGTTCAAACATCGCCACTGTTTGGCCCAAGTGTCATGAAAAAGATGCCATAGTTGTATAGTATGATGCCCAAAGTTTCATAGTGTTATAATATCATAGCAATTTGCCAGGACTCAGTGTTTTAATCAATGAATACCTGTTTACACTTACTTTAAAGCAAACAATGCAGTTTCTCATGTCCTCTATTCCAAAGTCTCCTTTAAAAAATGATATTTCTATTTATCAATTGTTAATATGTACATTATCTGAATTATTTGCTGAGCTGATATAAAATAGGGGAAAAAATATTAATAACACCCCCATCGGCACATATTCACTTAAAATAAACATGTTTAAAATTTGGGATTAATATACAAAGATAATCAACAGAAATATATCTGTGAAACTGCATTTGTCTCAGCCAGAATCTTCTCATGGCCAAGGAGCTTATTATTATGTGTGACATCACGCCATGGTGTGTTTCCCATGCCCTCTGGTCAAATCAGTCTTAGCAACCCATGCTCACTCAGTGCTTGACATTAGCGCTTGCATGCCTGCCCGTGGCAAATGAACTCTGCGTTCTGGCGAGTCAAATGCCTCATGCATCATGAGCTGGCAAGTGAAAAATACCTATGATGCTGAAATATGACATCCATTTTTCTATTACGGTCTATTACGGGCTGTGTTCCTGACTAGTGGAACAATAGCATTTAGGCATAAAATGAGGCAAAATGGGTAAACAAAACAAGATCACAGAACACGGAAAAAAACAACAACTAAGCTATAGGGTTATAAAGTGATTTTTAATTCAGTTTATTTAAATGACCAGAAAAAGGAATAAATGGGGAGACCTGAATGCTTATATAATGAAACACAGAAGATTTCATTATCTGGTACATCTGTAGCCATAGCAGTACGTGTGGTCCAGTGATACAAGTCTTAACCTGCATTTTTACAAGTCATTTTGTACTGTATTGATACAAGCACTTTTTCCATAAATGGCTTGTGACTGCAGTGGTTTGAAATGCTCGACTAAAATTGCTGCAAACAAATTTATACCCATCAGTGAACAGCTGGTAACATCAAGTGGAGTTCATGTTAACTAAAACAATTTCCTGTTATACAGTACTGTTTCACTTTCGAATTTGTAGCATACAGTTATAGAAGGGATTTTTTTTTTTTTGTCATGCCGTCTGGTGTTCGCTCAAATGAGGAGGTATTTCATTTGAATGTGGTTTCTAAGGTTTCCTTCCTCCTGTTATCTTTGAGAGTTTTTCCTTGCCATGGTCACCTCCAGCTTGCTCATTAGGGATAAACTGATAAAGCTATATTCATAATTTTCTATGTATATTAGGATAAATAAGATTTTATTTCATTAAGGATGCTTTGAGACAATGTCCATGGTTAAAAGCGCTCTACAAATCAAATGGAATTAAATAGAATTGAACATAAATCTGGAAACCGTGTAAGTATTCATTAAAGTTAAACATCTAATGTGACAATGATGGACCTTTGGGTCAATACTTTCTGAACATTATTTGGTGCTTTGCAGATAAAACCTTATATAAATAAATTGTAGTGGGGCTTTTAAGATAGAAACCATTTTTATTATAGGGTTAATAAAGATGAAACTAAAAATATCTGATCAAAGTCAAGCCGTTCACAAGGGGTTGGACATAATTGTAGAACTAACCATTCTGGATTCACAGCCTTTTTTTCAGGGGGTCATAAATAATGGAACAAATGGCTGTCAATTATCCCTCATTATTTCATAAACAGTAACTACTCAAGCAAATACAAGGCCTGGCGGTCATTCTGAGTGTGACATTTGCACTTGAACTCTCATCCTGAGGCCCAAAGAGGTGTGTATGAAAGTGAAGGTCAAACATCCATCAGAGAGATAGCACAAACACTGGAAGTGGCTAACACAACAGTTTGAAACACTCTTAAAAGTAGGGAATTGAATTGCAAGTTCAGCTACAGCACAAGACCAGAGGATACAACTAAAGTGCAAGATTAAGAAGAGAACAGATTAGACTGTCAGATTCTTTGGACTGATGAAATTAACTGAAGAAATAAAAAATAAAAAGCTTAATGTCAGTCCTAAAATCTATGGAGGCTGATTATAAGTAAATTATCAATCCTTCAAAAGCTTGATATGATGTTTATTACTGGTATGACGTCACTGCTCATGGGAGGTCTAGCGGGAGCCAAATCACAGCCATCAATTTCATCCTAAGGGGGAATTTTTAGGCAACTGGATTAAAAAATGCATTTTCTTTACCATTATTGTTTTTTTTTTAAATATATAAGTGATTTGAATGTACTGTACAGTATATATACTCTGCCTTTAAACCATATGAGCATGCAATATACTGTACTCATAAGACTTTTTGAATTCGCTGCTATTATAGAAATGATAACATTCTGTATAACGTTAGTAATATAAAAATATATAAATAATTAATCCTAATAGAAATGATAACAGGGTTTTTGTTATTATATATTATTACTTTTTTCATTTTGCATAGATTGTTTCAATGTCATCAGTATAATTTTATTAGGTACACAATGTAAGATATTCGATAGCATCACTAAGCAAGAAAATATGAACAGTTTGACAGCAAAATGAAATAATCAATTTGGAGTTTTGAGGTTTCTTTTTTCAAATGAAGAAGGAAGTATTAAAAACTAATTAAAATATTGTGTGCATGTTTTCCTTGAGTTACAATGGTGCTAAAAAACACAAATGTTTCATAAAATTATATTATTATATTATATATTTTCATAGCATTATATGAGTATGAATATTGTGATTTTATTGTGTTCAATTTTGATATAATAGGGAAATCGGCCTCCTGTTGTGTTTGCGGTTATTTAGGTATACAATTTAGTATCAATAATATGCTTGTTAGAGCTTTAATAAATACAGTATGTATTAGCCTTCTCATGCTTGGATTATAATTTTTTGTGACTCAAACTGAAAGTAGTGGCAACAAATAAATCAAAGCAAAAAATGTTGCGTTTTGGTGCACACAAAACCCCCATGGAAAATCTTACTGCTCAAAGCTTGCTCATCTATAACTCATAATTAATGATTCTCATTTCGGCCTCGATTTAGTTTCTGATTCGCCAGATTTGCTTCTGATGTATTTTAGATGTAAGGGAGGTAAACATGCTAAACGTCACGCAGCTTTATTAATGGCTTCTTTTTTGTCCTCCTTTGGAGAAGAGAATGAGCAATACTAGAGCTACTGCGGAGCACTACTGTATGTGAGCCAATAAGGTAATGATCGGTGCACATGTGAATACTCCCCTCCCTGTAGATATAGCCATTGTTTTTGGTGGCGGTTTCTTATAGAGTCAGGTTGAAATCTTTGCTCTCAATTGAATGACCTTGATCAAGGGCTTAACAGCGGCAGCTCGGCAGCACCTGGGTTCAAACCAGGGACATCCTGCTCAGTCTGACTTTCCTCTTCCTGGCTCATTTTTATATATGACTTACTGAAGTGTTTGCCTTTTACACCTGGCCAGGGCCTAAAAATTCTTGTTACACATACAGTAAGATACGGGAACAGTTGGAGTTCTTAACAAAGTAAAGCAATTTAACAATTGTAAAGGTTCTTATTGTCATTAATGATTCTATAATAGACCTATGTTGTATGAAGGTTTAAGATGAAAACTGGTAAGAAATTTTCATGCACTTAGCTATTACAGCTCTGCAGATTGGAAGAATTATACAAAAATGATAACATTTTGATATAGTGCATGATAAATAGTAACTTTATTGACCTACAGTAACCACTAACCAATAGCACTTGTGTTGCTCTTTTACAAGGTAGAATTAATAGACCTACTGTTATATATAACAAATCAATCTTAAATAGTGGAAAAGTTATTCAAATTCTTTTTTCTTTTTTTTTTCATCAATTTGGGTATTACCAGCCTACAATCAATCATTTTCGCAATCAATCTTGTTCATTCAGCCTACAAATATAATAATAAAAATAATTAATACAAAAATTTATTGTGTGGATAATAATGAAGTCAGATCTCTATGAGAGAAAAAAAAGTTCAGTCCAGATAAGAATTCAGGGAGCCGTTTATTTGCTCTTTTTGAGCTCAGCATAAGAAGCATGACTGAGGGTGAGATGGGAATAAAGTGAGTCCATATACAGGAGCATCAGAGTGATTTTTCATCCTGAGGGCAAAAGTGGTGCAAAAGTTGTGAAGTACAGTATTATAGAGCTTGAAGAGCACTCTTTTGAAACTTGAAAGGAGGCTTATTTAGTAGGTCAGTGGTGGATCAAGCGGTTAAGGCTGTCGATTACTGGGTCACTGATCGGGAGGTCGGAGGTTCGAGCCCCTGCACCACCAAGTTGCCACTGTTGTACTCTTGAACAAGGCTTTATCTTAACCCTATCTGCTCCAGAGTGTGCTGTATCCTGGCTGACCCTGCGCTCTGACCCTAACTGGAATATGCAAAGAAAAAAATCATTTCACTGTGCACACATATATTTCACAGAGTATATTGTTGCCTTTAGGTGACACATATCTATAATTTATGACTGCTGAAGTGGCGTTACTGGCATTACAATTCCACATAACCCTCTGAAAGTATTCAAACCACTCACGGCAACTGCTGTGTTGAACAAGAGGTATGAAAGTAAGTTGCAAAGAAAGTTTTCTCGTCTGGAAGTGTTGATTTTTGCTCTAAAATCAGGTGGCGACATGCCGTACTTTGCTCGAAATGTGGAAATTTAAAGCTTCTCAAGCAAGGTCTCGAATTTAACGTTTTGTTACAGACAAGCTTGCCAAAATGAATAAATGTCTGAAAATGTTCATTGCATTTTGCTGTCAAACTGTTCATATATTACAGTACCTTGCTTTGAATAACCTGTAGCACTACTAAGAGCTTCTGAAAAAGAAAAAGAAAAAGACTCTCATACGCTCATACGTTTGTGCATTAAAATGATTTCTATCTATTGCGTTTTCACAAGGGCTCCGAAAGGGCACTGCCAATATAACTAGAGTATTTACAGATTGTCTTTGAGAGCATGTCTGTTTTCTCATGCCTGTATTAATGTATGTCTTTAAAGGATTTATCGAGCAGGGGTATGACTCATTTTTTTCACCACCGCCATCCTGTGTGTGTGTGTGTGTGTGTGTGTGTGTGTGTGTGTGTGTGTGTGTGTGTGTGTGTGTGTGTGTGTGTGTGTGTGTGTGAGTGCGTGCGTGTGTGTGTGTGTAAGGTAGACATTTGTGTGTGCTTATGCAGTGTTTATATGGGCACGTTACCAGCAGAGGGAGTATAAGCACTCGAGTAGAAAACAAGCGCACCCATGCAGGGACACAGCTCTGTCAGGATCAGCTTGCTCTTCAGAATAGATAACGGGATCTTAGACAGATTTCTTCCTATATATGACATTTCTTCATATATTTAAAAATATATATACAAATTGTTGGCACAATGCACTAAACCGGTTTAGTGCTCATTTCTGTATTTGAGAAAGAGATCAACGACTCCCTGAACTGAAAGTAGCAGAAACTCCCAGGTGCAGTTTGAGGCTGATGATGCCTGACAGAGTCATCTCTGCACGTATCGATGCTGTGGCTTTTCTCCATAATTACCCAAGATGGCATTTGTTTAGACTGCAGGAGATATGCTTCCTTGTGTGTGTGTGTGTGTGTGTGTGTGTGTGTGTGTGTGTGTGTGTGTGTGTGTGTGTGTGTGTGTGTGTGCGCGCGCGTGTGTCTATTCATAGAGCACCTGCAGGATGGGAGCTTGTGCTAATGTTAGTTGGGACAGACAAAATTAGCTGATGCTGTTGTATCCTGAATTACAGTAGATCAGCCTACCTACATATCTATTTCTCTTTCTGTTATGAGAAGATTCTTTGGATTTCATACACACACACCAGCACAGAATGGACGATTAAAATTTATAGTGATACTGTGATTAAAAAAAAAAAATATATATATATATATATATATATTCAAACCTGTTTTTAAAACTGACCCTCGCTCCTCCTCCTCCTCCTCCCTCCTTTCTATACAGAACTTTTTTCAGATCATCAGTAATCTACTGGAGGAAGAGAACCGTGAAAAATGGGAAGATGCTCAACAGGTGAACACAATGTTACATTTCTAATTTTACTCCAGAAATGTGCCGAATCTTTACTTATGCCATATTAAGCTGCAACCAAGAGCCCGTCTTCTATCCAGTGCTTTAGGATTCACATCCCAAGTAGATTCTGTGTATGGTGAAGGGTTTCTGCTCATAAGTGTAATGTGCAAGCAAATCACTTGGCTCAGGCAGCATAGCAACTACAGAAAAGAACAAAGAACCACGAGCTGCAATGCTCACTAAATCCACATGGTGGCAGTAGCAGGAGCATGCCCAACTAAAAGGCCCAGTGTCTTTGATGACTTGCCATCTCTCTCTCTCTCTCTCTCTCTCTCTCTCTCTCTCTCTCTCTCTGCTTTTGCTGCAACACAATCTTAAATGAGCTGCAGGGATTTGAATATATGACAGCCTTTTTAATCAACAAGGTTTTAGATTTGTCAAAGCTCCTCGTCCCTCCCAGACAATTGGGTTAACATGACGCACAGTCGATCTCAGATTCTCAGTTCATACAAAAACAGTCTGCTTTCTTTTTATATGAGAGATGAAGACTGCTGTCTCTAGATAATAGTGCACACCTGCTTCTCGTCATTGAAGCACTGGAGCAAAGAGAGTGGCAGGTTCATTAGTACAGTGTTTGCTGGCTTGTTATTTAATATTCATTTGTCACAGTGCTTATACCCACATACATACCAAAGCGCATACAAATCTGCCACATCTCCCTGCACCCAAGAATCAGACACGAGTTCTCATTCATTAAGCTTAAAAACAGGGGAAACATTTCATTTGTCTGATTTTGAAGACGGATCCTTTTGTATACAGAAACGTCACCTTGAAATATATGAGCACCGGAAATCCATCAAGATTCTCTGTTCTTGTTGAGAGGATATCTATCTTGATTATTTCCCTCACTACATCTTCCTAGAGCACATCACAAGGCTTGTTGCTATGGAGATACAAGGATAATGCATGAGAGAGCCAATGGCCTTCTCTGACCATAATCAGACTGATGGTTCTGGCTGAAATCCAGAACCCATGGTTCCGCACTGCTCAACGTCATTACAAGGTGTCTGGCACTGTGCGTATTAATTATTGATAGTTATAATTAACTCAGCATGAGCAAGAGCACAACTAGCAATTTTAGACCAGGACACAATATACAGTATGTAACACAGGATGTGCCCCCTTTTTAAAACATCTGGTTGGCTGTAAACATATCAACTGTTGGAAGATCATTTACTGATTGGATACTGCTGGACTGTTCTCAGCGTCCGTCCACAACAAGCAGAGTCTTTAGGATGCAAAAATCGTTAGAATTAATCACTGCTAGTCAAAAATCTCTCCCGTGTAAGTCAGTCCCTATCGATGTTCAATGACTAAAAACGGCATTGCTTTCAAATTGTCATCAACAAATTACAATGTATATAATGAACTTAAAATAAGTTTAGCAGTCTATAATTGAACTTCATCCTTTGAACTCCAAAGTGCAATCAACGCTGTCAGCCTCATGACTTAACCCTCTTGAAAAAATGAGCCAAACAATATACATTTATGGTCCAGACGTAAATTGGATTGCTGTAAGACTTCAAAGACACCCTAAAGGCACTTTACTCCACTCTCTCACTCTCAGTCTTTTTTCCCCCAGATCTATCCAGGTGCAGTGGAGCTGATGCAGGTCATTGAGGAGTTCATACTCATTGTCGGTCTAGGCATGAAGGATTTCGACAATTCTTACCTGATGACTGGAAACCTGGGTAAGGCCTCTAAAGAGCCATCAAAATCATTAATCTAAGACATGAGCACATATATTATTAGGAATTAGAAATGAATCATTTGTGCTGTTTATAAGAAACATTAATATGGAACTGTCGAAGGTTCGACTCTTCGTATGTCGCGGGTTCCAGTGAGTTCCAAAACGTGCTCAGTCGATTTGAAACAGTTTGTGCATTGCTTAATTGCTACATCAATAATGCTGGATTGTTCCTACTGCCTCAGCCGGTTCATGTGGGATGAAAGGAATAGCTAAAAGGGTGAATCAGTGTTGTTCTTTAAAACCAAGTTTATTCCAATTCAATTATTCTGCTTTACTTCAATTTTGAACACCCATTCAATTCCTCCTATGGGAATGATGAAAGAATTGATACTACAGATTTTTGTTGATTTAATATATTTATGCCATCATATTCTCTAGAATGATTCCTCATTCTTACTATGTACTATTTATCTTCAGAGGAACAAATATATTAAAAATAGGGTTGTGCTAGACACTGGAAATAACACTGGAAGAAACACTTGATCTGTGATCGCTATGATATATTTTTACTCATTCTGTAATTACAGTATATTAATACACAATTCTGCCAAATCATTTTTTTTTGACAATCTCTGCCAAAATATGAAGCAAACACGGTTCCTGGAATTTAGTTTGACTAAGGTGAAAAAAAAAATAATTTAACAACCTATCAGTACTGATATGTATGTCATGTGAATTAGTCTAGCAGGTAGGGTTGATGGTACCAAGGTCAAGGGTTTGAAATTTTACTTGTTACATGTTATACATTACCATCAGGTGTTGGTATACATCATTACATTATACATTACAGGTGATGCACCAACCAGCGTAAAACACTGTGATTTCTCTATCGGCATCCTGTTAATAATACAGTACTTTTTTTTTAAACATGAAATTGTTATATCTAAAGCAAGCAAATCATGATTAGCATGTTCCACTGTCACTTTCTTGTTAATTGTCTTTAAAAGACTTTCCTTTTCCAAATAAAGAGCTCGAGCTTGAGAACAAAAAAAGATCATTCTAATTGGATTTTTTTTTTCTGTTCCGTTGAGCAAAACTTAACAATAAACTAATATTTATACTACAATACTTACAGATATTTATTACATTATTATAACAGTCCTTAGGGATTTTTGAAGGTCATAATATTTGATGTTTTTTGTTCTCCTCAGTTGCTGCCCTATGGTATAAAATGAATCTTTTGGTCATTGCTCTTGATGTGTCTTGGGTGATTCTATCCAGTGTGTATATTCTACTTGTTTGTTCAAAGTTAGTTTCTTTACTGTCTATGGTCCCAGTAGTTTGCTGTTGGACGCTTGTTTTCCTAGATGACTACTTTGGATATGCCTTTTTATTATTTTAGCTTGAATGCTGTGTGACATTGATTTTGGCATTTGTCTTCATTTATTCAATGAGCATAGACACTGAAAGTTGTTCTAGTATTAAGTTGAAAAAGGGTTTTATCAGCAACGTAATAAAAAGATTTTGGCCTTGTGTAGCATTTACGTAATTATATTATTTCTTTTTTACTACAAGAAATTACATTTGTAAGTGCATTTCTATTTAATAAGCTTAATATAGCATTGAAGAAATATATACAATATGTTGTATATATTTCTTCAATGCTAATTACACATTTTGTGAATACCAACTGATTTCCTGATAAGCATATCCAATAGTTTGAACCAAGGAACCTACCCGAGGGCATCACTGTCTGCAGATGTCATTGCACCTCCCAGTCCTCCGCAGCCTGTCTCTGTATTTATGATGAAATTATCCTCAACACATCTCCAGCTTACGAGTCAAGCCAAGTTCCGCTTCAGGAATTTGGAGTTTGTTATTGTAGGGTGTCAGTCACTGTCTAATCAGAGCTTCCAGGAGAACAATACAATAAAGTGTCCAGCTATTGGAGGATACAGGGAAAGAATGAAAATTCACGACAAAACAACCAGTCAAACTGCTCTTGGTATTCCTAATGTACTCATGCAGAAGATGAACAGTGGCATGAACAGGACCATATACATTTACCGTACATACACTATGTCAGATCTTATCATGACAGTACAAGATTAACTGGGTTAAAAAACTATTCACATAGGCATAATCTCTAAGCTGTTTTTCCGTATACCTTTTTTGCAATTGTTAAAAAAAAAAAAGAAGAAAAAAAATCTGTCCCTGACTCTGGTGAGAAGGTTGGAGAAGACCCTGCCCCACTGAGAATGTTGCTCTGCCACCCTGGACCCAATTTTGGCTTCCTATTGTTAACCTGCCTCCCTGCATTGCCTCTGATATACAGTAACTGCCTCCCTGATGCCACTGAGGATGTAACCACATCACTTTGCCTCTGCCTCAGATGTCACTTAATCACCAGATGCTGTGAAGAACATCACCCTTTTTTCCTGCCCTCTGTAAAATATTGTCTCGCGTCCCCGTTCTGCCAGGAGCATCACTCTACCCCTTTCGCAGTGCAGAGAACTTCACTCCTCTCCCCTGCTTCATAACATTTTTTGTCTTAACTGAACATGGAGCAGATATGAACAACATTAGCATTTTTAGTATAATCTCTGATGCTGTACTAAATAAACTTTCTGGCTTAGAATGTGCATCTTGTAATTAAAATAACCAACATGATGCTGCACTAATGGAAATCTAAATGGAAATCACTTTCTGGACAACATTACTGCATCGTCTATTATTTAATTTATGCCATTCCTGTGATACAGTAGCAAAGAGGCTTAGTGACCAGGCAGGATTCTCCTTTCTCTTTCCCTCACAGCTTCAGTCAAATAGCGAAATACCAAAAAGCTTGGTATGATTCATAAATAGCTTATAGATAATCATTTTTAAAACAGATTTGACTAATTCTTTCAATGTTATAGGGTTAAAATTGAGCATGAATACAGACATATGTAAAAGTTAGTGATCTGTCTTTAAATAATTCATTTTAAATAATAAAAACAATCTGATCATAGCGGGTTTTAGTATAAAGCAAATACAACCTTAGCCAAGCAGCGACTTTTTTCACCGTTCCAATTAACAAAAATGACCCACCAGATCAAAAACTTACTACAAAATGTCCTGTATAACTAGTCTCTCACATTGTTGTGGAGGATTTTTGGCCCATTCTTCTTTACAGCATTGTTTCAGTTCAGTGAGGTTTTGTCCAGCTCTCTTAAGGTCCTATCACGGCATTTCGACTGGGTTGATGTCTGGACTTGGACTAGGCCATTCCAGAATGTTGATTCTTTTAAAGCTATTTTGATGTAAACTTACTGGTACTTACAGCTGTTGGACAGATGACCTCACATGGGCCACTAGAATACTCTGGTATACAGAGCAGTTCATGGACGATTTACTGACTTCAAGGTGCCCCGGTACTGTGGCTGCAAAAACAAGCCAAAATCATCACTCTTCCACTGCAGTGCTTGACAGTGGGTACGATGTGTTTCTGCTGAAATGCTGTTGGGTTTTCACCAAACATGGTGCAGGGCATTGAGGCAGATCATCTCCACTTTGGTCTCATCTGTCCATAGGACATTGTTTCAGTAGCCTTGTGGTTTGTTTAGATGTAGTTTTGCGAATCTCAGTCAAGTTTCCATGACAAAAGAGGTTTCTCCTGGCTACCCTTCCAAGTAAACTGTATTTGTTCAGTCTTCCTAATCGTGCTGTCATGCAGTTTAATACTGTATGTAACATGCTCAATGAGGCCTGAGATGTAGCTCTTGGGTTTTTTTAATTTCTCTGTGTTGAATGATTTCAATGTTAATAATCTTTCTCACTGTAGAATGGTGAGCCCCAACTTATTTGGAAATGGTTTTATAACTCATTTCAGATTGAGATGCAGTAACATTTGCTTCTCCAAGACCTGTTACTGTAACACACAATACTAAAATGCTTAGATGGGATTCAAACTCATGATCTTCAGCCTCAACATTCCCCAGTTCCCCATCTGATTGAGCACTAATGCTCTAGACAAACAAGTCTGATCTATAATGGCCCTACTCCACAACTCCCAACACCCAAAGAATCCATTGCTAATGTCCTGTGCCAGACACCATGGCATGCTGCCTGAGGCCGTGTGGAGCCATGCCCTGAGAGGTCAGAACTGCCATGGTGGCACTGAGGGAACCCAAAAGCCAGCTAGTTATAATGCTAATGTTATGGCAGATCAGTGTATAATATTTTTGCTGATTTTAATGGTGTTGATATTTCTGGAGGACACAGTATATCATGTAATATGTATTGTAGTCCATAGACTCTGTATTTGAAGGGAATTAAACATGGCCATTTCTGGTTTACATTATGTACAGTTAATCTACTATTAAAACTTCTGTGTATTATGTTGCCAATCATTGTCTCTCATTATGTAAAATCTGAAATCATGAGCCTGTTGTGTCCGTGTCTCTTGGTAGTTGCCTTGTTTCTGACTCTAGATGAAAATACCATTGATTGGTTTATACCAGTAACAACTGCAATCAGGTTCATATTGTAGATGCCCATCACATGTTAACATTGTTGGAAAAACAGTTTGCTTGAACTGGGTGGAAGCTTATTCATGTGGTGCACTTGTCTACTTTCATAAAATATTCCTCTTTGAATTGTTTTCGTAGTGGCTCTCATCGAGAAGGTCCCTTCAACATCAGTGACGGCTGACTTTCATTTCCCCATGAAGGGACGGAACGGTATGGTGGACTGGGCCAGGAATTCTAAGGACAAGGTGGTCATCCCTAAAGGCATTTTTAAACCCCAAAGTGCAGGTATGTGCACATGTGTGTGTTGCATATAATGTATTTCATACATTAGAGGACCATTCTCCAATTTCTGTCTGTATGTATGTCTGTCAGATTTTGTCACAGTATCACGCAAAACTGACTGGACAGAATCTACTGAAACTTTTGCACTACCTAGATCTCTGCCTGGCGTTAACCTGCACCATAAGTGAAATCAAAATGTTGAGTAAAAGTGATTTTACAGTATGAACAGTGAACATCTGCACGAATAGGTTTAAATTAGGAAAGCTAAACTGAATTGTGTTTTTTTTTCTGGATTAGTTAATATTTTCACAGCTGAAATAACAGCGCTGAAGTGGTATAAGGGAATTTTTACGCACTGGAGTCGTTTTAAGACACCTAATCTTTATCCAAATCTTTTTCAATTTCTCGTCTGTGATTTTATCTCCGATTAGCGAACAGGAAGAGTATTTCCTGACGGCAAAAGAATTACAACTTGGTGTAAACAGTGTGTAACTTTTTTTATATCCTCTCCTTCCCATTGATTGTAATAAGATAAAATGGAAGTAGATTCAAGATCTCACTGTGAACTAGTTCTACTGTAATTCGTACAATTTACTAATATTTAGCCACCAATCCAGTGGAAACCAATACCATATAATGTCACAGCAAACAAAAATTTGTGAAATTTGAAATAAATTAAGGGGTTTATCTTTGTTGCAGAAAGACATTGATGTGGCCTTCAAACTGAAATAATAATGTCACATTAAAGCTGATCAGCTTATTTTTTAGCTTTACCCTTTTACCTATTTAGCAGGAGTTACTCACCCACTTCTTGTCCTATTAGAGAATGAATGAACATTCAATGAAAAAGCTGAAGAAAGCATTCATATTTGTGCTCTCTGTCTTGAAACCAGACAGCAGGGGCCCAGGTTAATGCTAATCAGTTAACAAATTTACAAATCTTAGTTCTTTTAGTCAGCTTTTATTTCCTTGAGAAAATCAGTGAGGACTGAAGCATGAAACACTTGCTTGCGACACGATCTTCTAAGACATGAATCAGAAACCTACGTAGCCATACCATAAATACAACCACAGTAGATATGTACGTCTTTGTATCCTGAGGTTCATGACGCTTATTCTATACTTTACAGTGAATTCTTGTATGGTGTGTGTGTGTGTGTATATAGTGTTGCAAATGATTCATCCATGTGTACAAGATCAGTATGTACTGTAGGTGAGCTTGAACTTAACAGAGTTTGTGAGTGCTGAATATTATCATCATTGGTGGTGCTATTTGGAAGCTGATGTCTGTCTGAAACCCACAGATGAATGATTCTGAAAGATGATGAACAAACATTCAGGCATTTTGTGTTTGTTATTTTACATTTGTGAGAAAGGTATTTGATATTCACGCTTGATTCTAATTTAATTTTTTTTTAACAATAACAATGTTCAATAAAAATATGCAATTCTAATAAAATATTGTGTACTGGTCACATGACACGAGCAGGCTCATCACACTGGGACACAAAATTGAAGAACTTAGACACATGATCACCAGATAAACACTAGCACTTAGGAACCATAATTTAGCACCTAACAGAATAAATATTATATACTGAAGGTAATATTCACACCAGTAAAAAAAAAAAATCAAATATCAAGCAAAGAAAGAAAAAAATAGAGAGGAACTAAAATGAAAGTGGTTAAACATGGGTAATGTGTCAGAAGCACTGCATCATTAATTTACCACAAAACTCTGTTTAGTTTTAGCAGGTCTGGTGGAGGAAGTGAGAAGATTTTATTACTTTTATTATAAAAATTTATTATAGGAGATCCACTCTATCTGACTGAGGATTTTGCCATGACATATGGTAAAGGCTTGTAATATTACAGAGGTTTAGTACTCTCGTATCAAGAAAGAATTGGCGGTAAAATCAGTTACATGTTTTATCTTTTTATGTGTGGGTTAATACCACCATGTACATAAAAGTCAGGATCAGTTCCGCCCATGTACTATGAACTCTAAAATACTCCACCCCAAGTATACAGTACTTCAACATTATGCATAAGGCAAGAATATGTTTACACTTTTACATGTTTCTTAAGTAAGTATATCTCAATCAAATTATGAAGTACAAGGATAGGCCATAGTATAATTCAACTTTTCTGTGTCCTTGTCAGTTAAAGCCAAGTATATTTGATTATAATGTATTCTATAAAGTGTACATTATGCAAAAAATAGCGGAGTAATGCTTTTTTACAATGTATTTATTATAAAGTACTGTATCTATAACCTGTGTTTACATTTTTCTCTTGTTCTGTGTTTATTCTGTTTCTCATAAAATAATTCTGAATCATTTTTCCTGTAGGTTTAAGCACAAGCAAATGGGCCTTGAGTTACGATAATAACAATCACATCATGTAATCAAAAACTACAATCTAACCAGACATTGTTTTACCAGATATGGATGTCTCTCCTGTTTTCATTCTCGGCACAGTCCTCTACAAGACACTGGGACTTATGCTACCTTCCCCAAGGTAAGATTTATATGAATTATATGATACAGATAATGCTCCACAGCCTTTCCATTTGACTAGTGTTTACTTGGTGCTGATGTTATGAATTAATCACAAATATTCCACAGAAACAGATATATTGTGATATTCTCTGCTGCCATACAGTACGGTACTTTATTATAAAATTTCACTTGCTTTATATGTTACTCATAAAGCCTGTGGACTCCTGTGTAAATATATCAAAATGTTCCTCATTTTCATTCTAGCTGCTCTGCAGGACTTCCCCTTACTCGAACTGATGTATGCTTCCTATCCTGAGATTTTTATTTTTACCTTGCCACCCACATGTTATCTAAATCTAAGAGGTGCAGTTATTCCTTAAGTTTACTTTTTACATACTGTAAGTGCACTTGAACTTTTTCATGTCTTAGCAATCCACTTAGACCTACAGTAGTTCACTATGTACAATGTACACTCCCCTTCAAAATTATTGGAATTATTTTCTTTTTGCTACATACTGAAAACACTAGAGTTCATGAATAAGAGACAACAGATCAGAATTTAATCTGCTCTAAAAATTTCACATTCATCTAAATGTAGGTACTAACATCTAGATGTGTTTAATCATCTTAAAACTTGCATGGTACATTTAGTGTGAACCTTTTTGCTAATTTTTTATTATTGTTATTGTTATTTATTATTATTATTATTATATAATGTTTTAAATATATAACATATAATATAATATGTTTTAAATACCTACTCTTGGTTTGGTTTGTCTATGAATCCAGCTTTCAAAGGTTAAAAAGACTAAGATAAGACCATGGGAGAAATAAGACTATGGGGAAAAAGTATCACGGAAAAAAAAAAATTACTCATGTACTAACACTCAAACATCAAACATTTAGACATTTACATTTTCATTTAAGCACTTGGTCGACGCTCTTATCCAGAGCACCTTAAAAAGTCCTTTGAAGTTTAATTCGATAGACCCTTACACTAGGTTACTAGGTTAGCCGAAGGAAACAACAGCAGATGATGACAACAGCATGACATTATCATTAACCTCGACGGGCAGTTGAAGATTTCACAATCCCCCCCATTGAAAGATTTAAAGATCAGAGTAAGAAGTGGAAGGCCAGATTAAAATTCAAAAAGAAATTCAGAGATGAGCAACAAAAGTTGTAAAATCAAGATTTGTCTCAATCATTGTGATCGATAGGGCCAAGGATCGAAGGACGGATCTGCCCATGATCCTAAATATACATATACTCATTAGTCAATATGATGGAGGTAGTGTCATGACTTTGACTTCCCAGGTTGCTTCTGGTAAGCCAAATGTCTTCAAAACAACAAAAGAATTGGTCTTGCCATTCCAATCCTTTTCAAAGGATAAATATTCAGGTCTGCTAACTGATGTCTTAAGCACCTAAATGGACACATGAGCATTAGAACTAGACCATGGAGCAGTGCAAGAAGGTGGCCTGGTCTAATGTATGACATTTGCTTTTTCTTTCTCAGTTTTAATTCAAGGGATTATTTTTCTTTTATATAATGAGGACAGTCAAGTGTGTGTGTGTCACTTACGGTAGGTGGAAAAAGATGGTACCAGGATACAGTATAGGAAGAATGCAAGCCATTGAAAACAATGATTCCTTTGCTGAAAAATCTTGGGTTATAGCATTCATGTGGATATTACTTTGATATATAAATGTAGCACTTAACTAAACATAATGGCACCCATTCATGTCAAAAAGACAACGGCTTCTTTCATCAGAAAATGACCCTGCATACAGCAAAAATGTTCAGGAATGGGTAACAGGTCAAAGGATCTGAGGGGTTGCCCAGATCTTAATCTGATCACGTTATAGACCCTCACCCCTTACAGAACAGGATCCGCTGCTAACTTCTTGGAGTCAGATACCATAGCGTATTCGAGTCGTTGCTTAAATGGGTCATAGCTGTTTTGGTGGTACCAACCTCCAAAATACTAGACAGCTTGTTTTAGTTTTTAGTTTTATTTTATTTTTTTATCCTTCCTATGCAAACAATCATTTTCTTTGTGTTCTTAGAAGAGTAACTTTTTAAACAATTTGTAAACTTGTATAAAAGTGGTCTATAAAACCCCACTATCAGATTTATGCCGCTTCTTTCGCATTTTAACATTATTGAACAAAAATAATGATGTTAATATTACTAGAATAATGCTCAACCACTTGAGCTACAAAAGAAAAAAAAATCTGTGAGCTGCTTAACATTGGACTTATTTGGTTAAATACATTTAAATTGACTGAGTACTTGTGAAAAGTACAGTACGAGCAAGACTTGGTCATTACACATGAGCAGTTAAAGATCATCAGGCGCTAAGAACTTCCACAGCAAAAACTAGTCTACTAGAGAGGGTGCAGAGAGACGGCTTCTGTATTTTTATCATACGGTCGAAATAGAAACATGAAACCCCAAAAGTCTACAGTAAATGCGGTTGCATTTTGACTATGACTTTTGCAGTGAGAAAAATAATCTGGATCATCTTGGGCTTCTCAAGATGATATCTGTCAAATGTTGTAACGTTTACTGTAGATTAAAAAAAGGACTCCTACCATATTCATAAAAATGAAAACCAATATGTGAAATCTAATACTTGCAGATAATCGAAAGAGACCATGACTGCATACTTGCCTAAGAGCTGGGTATACAAACCTTCTCCCTACAGGCTGCCTTGTGGAAGCTGGACGTGTGGGCTTGAAAAATGGGAGATGTATTTTTATAACTCAACTTAAGACAGCTTAAATAATTGGCTCAGAAGCTTTGAATTTGTATGAGGCAGTAACTCCAGCCATAAACTCCATATTCATTCACTGGTTAAAATGGATTGATGCAGAATGAGGCACCTTATTGAATTATCTTGTTGAATTATCTTTCATGATGTAAACCGACCTTGTCCGTTCTACAGGAACCACACTGCTGTGAACTCCAAAGTCATGTCTGTGACAATGAGACCAGAGCCCAAGCTCAAAGAAGTGCAGATGGAGATCAAACTTGCTCACTTGGCCAATGTAAGCAGGTTCTCTGGATGACAATGACCTCATGACCTTCACTATAATCCTAATAAAGATATTCCTCCTGACACTAAATGTTAACAAAGGATTATTTAGATGCAAACAAAAGATTAAGTGTGACTGAGGATGATTTAGAAGTAGTGTTCATTTTGTCAGCTATTTTCAATTTGATACTTTTTTCATTTTTATACTGTCCCTGTTAGTTTTTATCGTGTTTAGTCAATCTTATCCTATTTTTGTCTAGTCACGTTGTTTTAGTCGGCTAAAAGTCTGGGCATTTTAGTCTAGTTTTAGTCCATTAAAACATAACATTTTAGCAAGAAGATTATTATTAATTAGCCCTATAGTCAATCTAGTCTGGTCAAAACCATTTTCCACAAAAGAATTATCTTAATATTTAAAATTTATCATCTGTTTCATGTTTTCAGCTAATGATATGTTAACCATCCCAACAACTGTCCAATATTCCTTTTAGACACTTTGACTGTTGTAAGGATAGTTTCAATCATTTGCTAACCTACTGTATTAGCTTAATGGGTTTGGCAACAGTTTAACTATAAAAGAAAGTAAAATACATCATATATATAAAACAAAACATAATTACCACAAAGAGGCTGTAAAACTGGGTGATTTTTATGATACGCCTTGATGTGTCTCTTCAGGTTTGTGGTATTTTTCCCAGCAATTGTGTGCCCTCACTGTTTCCCCTCCAATATTCCTATTGTACACATCAGCTTTTTTTGTCTGGTTCAATATAAGGAAAATAGGCCCAAATATCGGCTCTACCTTTTTTGCCTGAGTAATACTGCAGTCATGATGAAGAGTTAAAGATGACTGAGCTTATAACATCCAGTCCTGATATGCCGTGCGCCCTGACCTGGGAAATACTGCTGCTAGCGCCATATTGAATGAACACGTATTGCAGGGGATAGCGACAAAAATTAAATGTTGACGAAAATAAAGACAGATGTTTTCTTAGTTTAAATTTTTTAAAACCACATTTTAGTCTTGTTTTTTTCCTCAACAACACTGTATGCTGATTTAGTCAATGTCACTGTTTATTGATATCCGTGACATCTCATCATCGTCTCGTCCTAGACACAGGGAAAAGGTCAACAAATATTTCTTGTCATTATTTTTCCTGAGGAAAATAGTAGTAGTAGCCTTGATGTGGGAGTCCCCTAGTGATGGGGGGAACTGCATATGACTAAATTAGGGAGAAAACCTGGGAAAAATAATAAAGAAATAATAATAATTTAAATAGAAAGAAAGACTAGTGACGTAACTTGAATAAAAACTGCTTTGCCAAATGCTAAAAATCTGCTATCATTTCTCACTTAATTTATGACATATTAAGTCAAAGGAAAATTTGTGGATCAAATTCATGCTATTTGTTTCATTTCATATAAATGGGACATTTCTCACAAGGCATGTTTTAAGCGCTTTCACCATCAATTATGTAAAACATAACTTTATTAGTTTGGAAAACGGTCCTGTTTACCAAATTGTTTTTCATAAAATAAGGTAAAATATAATGGGTTAGGTTAAGTAAAATGAGTTCTGTGCGAAAATTATTTTTCTGTATTCTGTATATTAACAAAATTAGAAATAAAAAATACCACACCTACAGTTTGTAGACAATTCCAATAAATATGTAGATGACAATGGTTATACAATAGGCCTAGTATTTTTCATTATTTATTTTTGCTTATCTGGTATAAAATGGCCTCAGGAAGACATTCATATTAAAGGTATTTTATCTTATTTATGTCTTCTTTTTGCCGGTTACAATCATATGTACTGCTGTATGTTCTCCTTATGGCCAAATAACAACATATTTTTTTATCTTTCAGGGAACAATGAATCCATTTTGTGTTCTCTGGGATAGCACTATCATGTAAGTAGTTTCATACAGCAATTTTAAAGGATTATAAAGGATTAGCCCAGAAATTGTGTTTTTACCCTAATCTTACATCATTATATTGAGCCTAAATAAGTATCAACTTGTAAAATGAATCTGATTCAGTATGTCTTGAATATAAAAGGATTATGATTTTCTAGAATAGGTATTTTCTTCTCGTATATAAGACAGTACAAAGCAAACAAAATAGCAATGCTTTTTTTTCTATATCATATTAATAGGGCTACGTCCAGCCCAACACAAGGGATTAAGAATAATTGCTGCGGTACATTGACAAAGGAGTGAAATTAAAATATAAACTATAGATTCAGGGACAGTCAGAAGCACAATTCTGCATATCTTTCTACTATAATTTGATAGTATATGTACAAATTTAGTGTATAATATATAGTAAAAACAGTGTGTGTAGTGGTGGAGAGATAGTCTGCTTTAAATTTCCATGACTCTCTCCTACCAGATCCTGCTTTGTTGCACTTATCAAGGTTTATAAATCCATTAAAAAGAATTGCCGAAACAATTTTGAAAAGAAAAGTGGCTTGAAGTCATGTTTCATTAGTATGAAATAA
Organism: Clarias magur; assembly: GCA_013621035.1. NCBI lineage: Eukaryota > Metazoa > Chordata > Actinopteri > Siluriformes > Clariidae > Clarias > Clarias magur. The sequence goes on along the minus strand of QNUK01000188.1, from coordinate 348,501 downwards.
TTATGAAATAGCTTTTTAATCTAACATGATAGATCTTTTCAGGGGTTGATCTTTTTTATTCAGTAAACTGAAGTCTATAATTTTGCATGTGATTTGTGGTTAATCCAAATAATACAGACTGATTGTGAAGTATTGTGTAAAATTAAGTCGATGGATATAAAAAGAAGAAAACTGACTTCAGACCTTTTAAAAATGGGAATTTATTTCAGTATATTGACATTTATATACAGTAAGTGGTACATTGGTATAATCTTTATCAGGATCTATTATGCCAGCAGGAATCCTAATGTTGGGTGATGTCATAGCAGTATGCGTCTAACATTAGAGTTTCTGCTGGTATAATAGATACTGATAAAGAACATAATATGACAGCCGTCATCCAACGAAAACCCATCAGGATCTGTGCACAATATACAGTGATGTGGGAAGGTCTTGCGCCACCCCTAATTTCTTCATATTTGTCTTCCTAAGAGCCAAGTTTCTTGTATTCTTGAGGCTTTCTGAAGGACGTTTTTGCGTCTCATTTTTGGCAAGGTTTTGGCTCTCATTTTCAGTCCAGTCCCAGTAACTGACCCATTTCTTTTGTTGTTGTTGTTGTTGTTGTTGTTGTTGTTGTTAAGCCACTTACAGTAGTGTCGTATGAATCATGAAAAAACATTAAACTTAAGGCATAAAATGATGAGAAAAAGCTGGAGATGATGACATATGATCAGGCAGGTGCTTAGTATACTGACTGCTGAGTGGTTGAAACAGATAAGAGTGGAAATGAGCAGCCTGTTACAGAAAAACATTTATTCCCATTTCTTTGACTGAATCTTTCTTCAATTTAATTCTTTAAATAGCAAAAAATGAGGGATGGCTCAAGACATTGTGCCACACAATTTCCTGCAGAACCGGACAAACATACCTGCTTCCCATGCATGTATCTCATGTCTCTTCTGCACAACGCATTCATGCCCCTCTTGGTGGTTGCACCGTTATCTCCATGTTTAATTTTCTTTTGGGAATATTATAGTAAAGTTTAGCATGACTTGCAAATGTAGCCAATCTCCTGCTCTTGACAGGAACAGCACAAATATTCATTTGGAGGTCAAACAAAAAGATACTGAACAACATAAAAGTGGAAAATTTGTAAATGATATTACTCATTGCTAATATGTTAGGGATGTTGCGTTTGTTCAATACAGTATGCCATATAGCTTTGCAAAGTATCTATAGTACTATACTGTAACATCGTGTTCGCACAAGATAAAACCTGCATAAAGTTCTGTTTCACAGAACGGATCTCGAATGTTAAATAGCGCAGACCTGTATAACCTGTTTGTGTTATACTGCCCATGCTTTTTATTTTTTTCTCGGACTTTTCTAAATTGAATGTTTTGGTTAACTGCAAACCAGGGTTAAACTCTTGGCTCAGATGCAGAAAAAAAGTTAGGAAGAAAAATTTAAGAAGATTAAGAGATTAAAAAAGACCCTTTTTTAATCTCCTGTTTTACAAGTCATATTTACAGCATTGTTTGGGGTTGTTCACTCAATATTGTCCCAATGTCATGTGGTCATGTAGTCAAAGTAATTCCAACTTCCAAAAACAAACTGTCTTTTTGTTCTTACTGCATACTGCACTGGTTTAATTTTCACATTATCCTGCACTGTTTTGCAAATTGAATAGCCTCAAACTTTGCAATTATGACAGTTGCTTATATTGCGAAACAATCAGGCAAACATAATATTTTTGATACGAAAATAGAAGAAAATATTGATGTGGGAGCACTTTATTTGGAGACCAGTGTCATGAATAAAGCTGGTTGTGGAAGGTCTGGTCATATTAGCATACATTTTTGGATTTTAATAAAATGCAATATTTCGTCATTGCTGCATCCATATAACCTGGATTTTATGTATTCCCATGATGTTTGTTTTTGCCTCCTGAATCAATTTGTTTCTCTATACTAGAAGTGTGCATTATGGGATATGAGAGTTTTGAATTTTATATAAAAGTGCAATGACTGTGCACTTTTGATTGATTTGTGGGGTGGAGAAAAGGGTAGCACAATTGAAAATATAAATTGCATTAATTTTTCTACAAAAGAAAGCAAAACGATAGAATTGTGCAACCTGTAGATTCAGACCATTATGGAAAACAAATGTTCTACTGGTGAAAGGCTGACAACTATGGTGCCGTACTTTATATTGCTCTCTATTTTACATGCAGCATCATAAACAAAGAGACTTTTTTGTCACATACAGTATGCATTACAATACAGCACAATTCTATTCTTTACAAACAGTACAATATTCCAGCTTCTTATGAAGCACAGGATCAGCCATGATACAGAGGCCTTGATCAGGGGCTCAGTAGTGGCAGCTTAGTGGTGCTGGGGCTTGAACCACTGACCTTGAGAGCAGTAACCCGAAGTTTATATCAGTGACGGACCGCTGCCAGGATGTTCTGGTTGCATAAGGTCAACAGCTTGCTTGGTTTGCTACATTATCTTGTTGAATTAAAGTACTAATCCATTTCAGGTATTGGATTCAAGTATTCACTTCTTTCATTAAAACAAACAAACAAATGTTTGTTAATGCACCTACAAGAAAGAGGAAAAGGCTCTTTTAACCTGGAAGTGGCAGCATACTGTACAATATGAAGAGTTTTCTCAGCCTTTCAGCCAGGATTTAGCCAATATTGTATTCGTAGATCAAACAACACAGCTAATTTAATTGCCTAGACTCTTTCCATGTTATGAAGGCAAAATGTCTTGGACTATAATGTCTGTGAGTAGCAGCAAGGCTTTGAAGGTAAGGACGCACCCATTTGCTAGTGTCTGCTCATTTGGTGCTCATGTTGCAAATGAAACTATTGTAACTGTTGTGATTAACAGATTATAAAATAGATTGCATGATTGAATTGTAGGATTTCTAGCAATATGTTGCATCACTGTCTTCCTGGACATTTTCATGCACAACAATTATATATAATTGTAAAAATTATAAAATTATGTAATATTGCACACCTTGTTGGAAGTATGCTGCTACAGACACAGATTTGTACTAAATATTTAATTCACGTGTAATGAATGTTAAAATACATTTTGAATCAAGATTTGTGTTGAAAAAAAAATTAGGAAATAAAAAGGGAATGTAAGATTTACTGCAATAATTAAATCAGTCAATCTATCTATCTATCTGCTTTTTACCTATAAGTATCTATCTGTCTCTTTGTCAAAGATACCTTCTAACCTCTATCATCTATTTGCAATCTACTGTTGTTTCAGTCCCCTTCATTGCCTGGTTTGTCTCTAGATTATGTTACATGACCTCTTGTCCACTGTAACTTAAACACTCCCTAATGCCCCTTTACTCCACTCCCAGGTTTATACTTAGAACCCACACTAACCAGATACTGTGGCAAAACCCACATTTTCTGCTAGATAAACATTACTCATTCACACTCTACACCGCTTATCTTGTTGAGGACTGCGGTAGGCCTGAAGCCTCCCCCAGTGGCCATCCTTGAATGAGGTGCCAATCCATCCCTGGGCAAAAAATACACGCATACACGCACACTACAGGGGATTTAGAAATGCCAATTAGCCTAATCTGCTTGTCTTTAGACGGTGGGAGGAAATCAGAGTAACCAGAGGAAATTCGCCAAGCATAGGGAAAACATGCAAACTCCACACACATGCCTGAGGTATGAATCAAACCCTTGACCCTGGAGGTCACACTGCTAACCACTCCCCTCTGTGCTGCCTTAAATACTACATGTTCACGAAATGTAAAATGGGAGCTATTCAAATGAAGCTAATAATCTCAGATTGGTGCAGCTTTTCCAATAAGCTACCCAAGTAAAGCAACACTTTTGGATGAGCCAGATTCATAGATGACCAATGATTAGATGAGGAATAAACAGAGCCATTGTTATTTGTTTTAATTGTTAGAGCCAATTTACATATTCTTCCATCAAATTTTTCATAGGCAAATGGACACAAATTTTAAGAGCAACTTTAAGAAATTAGTATAACATTTTAATACATTGTAACAGTTTATTGCACATCACTTGGAGAAAGGCTGTAAATTAGGGTCTAATTTTTGTTTAGAAAAATATTGCAACCCACATGTTACCAGAATTCCTTCAAAGTTACACCTCTCCCAAGGACAAGCTCCCTCCTCTTTTTCTCATTTTCTCTTTGCACCCTATATCCATTATGTACCAGATTGTGCCAATGTGATAAAGAGGTGACCTTCAGGCCCTGTCAGCGTCACCCCCAGAGATCTGCGCTCCCCGTCCTGGAGCTCAGCACGGAGTGCCGCACTGTCAACCTCACCCTGGAGCTCGGCTGCTCCAGAGAACTCTCCAGCTATGGGTATCGCCCCAAAATTCTATGGGGCAGTTTTTGATCCCCAGGAACCTACACTCCATTCATATGATGAACTCTGCCAGGTTGATATTGCTTGAGAATTTTTTCTCAGCCCATAAAGGTGCTAGGCCAAGTTATCTTTAACTGAATTTAATTCAATGTAATTTTTTTGTAGCATTTTTTAAAAATGGGCATTGTCAACCCCTGAGTGGCGCAGTCGTAAAGTGCTCACTCTATCATCCGGAGTTTGCTAGTTCAATTCCCGGGTGATGCTGTAGCCTCCCACTGCTGGGGGCCTAGAGAGAGCTGATTGGCCGAGCTCTCTCAGCCAGGTTCTGATGGGAGGAATCTTCCCTCTGCCATCAATCACGGCCAATCATGGGCATCTGTGAAGAGGAAGGAGTGGATAGTGTCTTGTGTTATTTCTGATAAATATGTCACTGAAGAAGGAGCCCAGAAGGTAGGAATATCATGCCATTTTATATGATGACATAGTAAACAAGCAAGAGTTGAGGTAATCTACAAACAAAAATCATGGACTTATTTCTCTAGCACAGGAGTAGGCAAGTTCGGTCCGAGAGTTCAGCTCCAACCCTAATCAAACACACCTGAACAAGCTAATCAAGGTCTTCAGGATTATGCCATTTTCTACAGGAAGGTGAGTTTTTTTTTCAGGGTTGGAGCTGAAATCTGCAGGAGTGTGGCTCTCTAGGACTGAACTCGCCTATAAACTCGCCCCTGGTCTAGCACAACCCACAGATACTCGACTGGACTAAAATCTGGTGAATCTGAAGAACAAGTCAAAACCTCAAACTTCTTCACATGTTCCATGTTCCTAAGGCCATGTCTGACTCCATTTTTGGAGTGTAGTATTCTGCTTAAAGAGACCGCTTGAGTACAGTTTCCAAGGTGGGGTATACATGTCCTTCCCTTCAACCTGGTGCCATTTTTTCTCCAGGTAAACTGATCTTACAGTATGTTCTCATCAAAGGTGCTGTCAGCAGTGGACATGGGACAGCATGGGTCTGCTGGTTTACAACCCCAATCATAGCAAGCTACGAATTTTTTTTTTTTTGTAGGATCATACCAGATCTTTGCTTCTCACACATTGTAATGTGTCTTGGGCACCTAAGAACTTTGTTGCCAGGCCACTGCTTGTAATCTACAAACAGCATGAACAGGTTTCAGGACATTTAAGAAACAGGAATGAGAAAAACACCTGGGAAATATTATCATGTGTAGAAGGAAACAAGATTCAAAACAAACTCAAATGGCCATAGGTAAACAAAAATGTAAAACAGAAGTCTCTGTTGAAGCATTTGCCAGGAGCTGTGCAGTTCTGAACTCATCAAAGGCAATGCTTTCATAGCCAATGTTCCACCTCCAGATGTTGGACTTAGAAAGACATTGAGGCATATAGGCTAAGTCCCCACGAGGGCAAGAGATGCCAGAGGAGGAGGTGCTGGCAAATGCAAGGTCGGAGGTGGAAGTAAAGTTTTTAGCTACTGTATGTCTCCAGCCTTGAAGCTAGGTGGCAGAGTAATATAGTCATCCCTGTAGAGCAGGTGCAATGCCATTGAGGTCAGTCGTGAAGCAATCTGGACATCATCTAGGTCAGGATTTGAAAAGAGCATGACATCACAGCGCGTAGGGCAAAGTTGGAAATCATTCCCCATGGTAGGGAAAGTTTTTGGTTTGGTGGGGAATGCAAGAACCTCAAGAGGTAGTCGGGAAATGGAAGTGGCCATGTTGACTTCTACAGAAGGGGTCCGCATTGTTGGCCTCATAGTGTACCTCTGTATTGCAAGCCAACTCACCAGCTACGGATGGCCAAAAATATTTTCATATGGGGGGGGGGAGCAGTCCCTAATCACCAGAACCACTCGTATCACTAACATGCTGCTAGTTTATACGGTTTGGGTATTCTTAGAGGACCCATAATGTACTAGACTAGTACATTGGGACAGATGAATTGAACTGAATCAAGTCCTTTTCTCCAGGTTTGAGCTTGGCAAGGTGATGCCAGTAAACACAGCACTGCAGAATGAACCTAGCCAATCTACAAATGGCATGAACAGGGCTAAGGTCAGCATATGTGAGATAATTTACCAATCATATGGAAGCGGACAGGGCGGTAACCAAAACAAAACAAAATGTTATAATGTAAACAAAACATACACTACAAAAGTCATTCTGGGAGTACCATGTTGCGATCACCCTGAGTACTTGATACAGGGAGGAATCACGGATGTTCTGCTGTTTTCTATAACATGTTTAGCAGGTGTTTACAGGCATCTCTGTGAGACTACTGGCTTAGTTTTAAGTGTATCCACCTCCTGGAGATTCACTGGCTCATCTGCTGTGTGCAGTTCCACTTTTTCTTCTTTTCTCAGTGTAATCAGGCTGAAGAGATAATGTCATTTTGGCATGTATGTTCATCACCCACGACTGTGCGACACAGGCACCAAGATGTCCACTGATAAACAGGCTGTCTCTGTCCACTTTGAACCTGGATGATAATGTTTTAAAAATCTGGAGAGAACGAGAGGAATAGTCCAGGAAAGAGAAATTATGATATTTAACATTATAAGGTATAATTCTTAAGCTCAAGAAATTGTTATGTTGTCAGTTATGGATATGTGAACTGCCCTTTATAATTTTCAATCACAGGCTTTCATTGTAGTTTAAATCCAGACAATAAATTAGCCATTCCATAACAAAAATGTAAAAAAAAAAACATTTACGTCCTGAAAAGTTGATGCCTAAAGTTAATGTAAAGTTACATTACTATGTAATATTATGTTTCCATAAGTTTCTTTTGGCAATTGATTAATTTTCAATACAACTGAAAGTATCACAAGCATCTGGATAAGAATTATGCCATTTGTTGCCAGGCAAAAAAGTCTAACTTTGATTTGAAAAGTTCAACTAAACATCAAGACAAAAACAAAGAAGCTTGTTTACTCTAATTCCAACTTAAAGAAAAGGTTGTAGGTTATTACTAGCCTTTTAAAGGAGTGTTCTCTTGTGGTAATTCAACAGTTCTGCTATAATCATCAGCCCTATGTATGGAGACACCATCCCACACATGGAGTTGGCAGCACCATGATGTGGGGGTGTTTTGCTGGAAAAGGGACTGGTGCACTTCAGAAAATAGATGCCATCATGAGGATTGTCTAGAAATACTAAAGCAACACATCAAGTCATCAACCAGAACCATGGACAAAACTGGGCCTTTCAGCAGGTCAATGACAAGAAGTGCACTGCTAAAGTAACAACATGTTTAAACCAACCAGGTGAAACAATTGAAGTGTCCATTTCTAAGCCCTGACATTATTCCCATGTAAAATTTGTGGATTGAACTGAAACTGCATGCCTACTGTATGTAAGGAGGCTCACAAACCATGACATAAAAATGCTGCCAACATATTGTGAGAAGCATATGGAAATCTATGCCACTTTGCTATTATTTGGAATTACCATTTAAATAAAGTATATACCCTAATTGGATGAATGCAGGATATGTATGGCAGCATAAAATAAGTGAAGTTGAACTTTTGAATGGTTTAGTCTAGGTGTATGTGTATGCCTCCAGTGTATGTTTTGTAGGATCCTAATTAATTAATTAATTAATCTGTTGCCTAGGTAGTTGGCATGTACAGTACTATACTGTGAATATACTCCAATCAATCATAATAGTAAAACCACCTGCCTAATATTGTACAAATCCCCCATTTGCTGCTAAAATTGTTCCAATCTAATCAGTCATGGAGCCCACGAAACTCTGCTGTGGAATTTGGGTTCTTTAGCAGCAAATTCTTTTGATCCTCTAAGTTGCAAGGTGGGGCCTCTGTAGATTGGACTTATTTCTCTAGCACAGGAGTAGGCAAGTTCGGTCTGAGAGTTCAGCTCCAACCCTAATCAAACACACCTGAACAAGCTAATCAAGGTCTTCAGGATTATGCCATTTTCTACAGGAAGGTGAGTTTTTTTTTCAGGGTTGGAGCTGAAATCTGCAGGAGTGTGGTTCTCTAGGACTGAACTCGCCTACCCCTGGTCTAGCACAACACACAGATGCTCGACTGGACTAAAATCTGGTGAATCTGGAGAACAAGTCAACACCTCAAACTTCTTCACATGTTCCATGTTCCTAAGGCCATGTCTGACTCCATTTTTGGAGTGTAGTATTCTGCTTAAAGAGACCGCTTGAGAACAGTTTCCAAGGTGGGGTATACATGTGCTGCAACTCTGTTCATGTAGGCAGAACATAGCAGAAAAGTATGTCTTTTCTCCAGGTAAACTAATCTTACAGTATGTTCTCATCAAAGGTGCTGTCAGCAGTGGACATGGGACAGCATGGGTCTGCTGGTTTGCAGTCCCAATCATAGCAAGCTACGATGCTTAGCTGGAAATATTTTTGCTGCAATAGTTTTTTTTTTGTAGGATCATACCAGATCTTTGCTTCTCACACATTGTAATGTGTCTTGGGCACCTAAGAACTTTGTTGCCAGGCCACTGCTTGTCCTTCCTTGGACCGTTTTTAATAAGTACTAACAAATGCATAATGTGAATACCCCATAAGACCTGTCGTTTTGAAAAAGCCCCGATCCTAGTACTAGTCATCACAGTGTGTGTGTGTGTGTGTGTGTGTGTGTGTGTGTGTGTGTGTGTGTGTGTGTGTGTGTGTGTGTGCGCGCGCGCGTGCAGACAATCAGTAGAAATACTATAATACTCTATTGTAGAAGAAAAAAAACGTTTAAAAAAAATCTAAATCTGAAATAAAGCGAAATTCTATCCATGTTATATTAAAATAAAGGAGTACAATAATACAACACAATGCCTAAAACACCATTTTAACTATTGTCTTTAGTGGGGATCTTGGCATTCTGTCATAAATTAGAAGCTTCCCATAGAGAGTTTTATAATCATTCACCATGTCCAATCTAGAAATTGTCTGCACTCACAAGAGGGTTTGCCACCTTATTACATTTAATTGCCATTACTGCTTAACTTAAGTAATAGCACAGATGTTATATATGGAGAGGATTTTATATTTCTTTTATTTGCTTAAGAACATATTGCTCTTTATTTTGTGCCAGATTCTATCAAGATAAACATTCATGTATATATCACATTCATTTTATCAAGGGGCTGTGTGTAAGTGAAATCAAATGTAACACCGGATATATTCAATTGGGTGGATGATAAGGAGTCTACGATCCTCAGGCACCAGTTGGTTGTAGTACACAAGACTGAATACAGCGGAGTGTGGGCCTGGACAATCTAGTAATTTGTGAAATAAGAGTGTGTGATTAAACATTTATAAAATTGGAAGTCTTGTACTGAACCCAGGAACTCTAAAGGGCAGCAGGTTGCTCATTAGGAGATTGTCGAAACTCCCACCACTGCAATGAGCACAAAGTTTAAATTCCCGGTTTTAACACATGCTGCAGATTGTAGTGTGGTATCCAGCTGAGATCAGTGTATCTCAATGAAAATCAATGCTAATTTCTACTTCCTGTGCTGGAGACCACTGTAGGTATTGACTGTCTGTAAGTGGTTTGTAGGATTCTTTTTCAGTAAGTCCACTTTACTTCTTGAGGGATTAAACGAATTACATGGGATGAGGGCTGTGAGACATAAGACTGAACTCAATGACTGCATAAAATGTAAATATTATTTAAAAAATAATACTAATTTGCTTTAACACTTAAAGTTGTCCGGGGAGGGAATATGGATCCTGAATCTGCGTTTACATGCAAATAATGTGAATTTATTGTAATATGTGATGTGTGTTGTAAATACCGCATGAAGTAGATGTAGGAGTAATGAGAAAAGGTGTTTTCTTTCTACTTGCTTGCCAGAAGACAAGAAAACTGGATGCTACCATCCAGCCTTTTCTTACAGGGAGATTCGTTTTAATTAATACCACGTTTACAAGACTCGGTGGGGAAAACGAAGGTTTTACTGCAGAGATCATCACTGCTGGTGGTCCATGTTGATTTTAAGATCACTACTCGGTTACCCTTTTATTTGATTAATGAGGGATTTTTTTTTTCTTTTCGGAAGCTGCGTTGCGCGCGTCTCGCCCCCCCCCCCCCCCCTGCCTGTAGCAACGACGGAGCCCAGGATCCGCCTGATGCCGTTCCGCTGTTTCCACGGCGAAATTCTCCTCCAGGAAGCATCTAATAGCTATTAATTGGAATATCCGAATGAAAAAAAAAAGCTCAATCCTAATGTAAGCAGTTAAAAAAGATAATAACGATAAAGCAAGGTCAGAAAAGGAAAGGGGGAAACGAGTAAAGAGAAAGCTGCGGATCTGCTCCCTGTTTTCGTTTGAAGAACCCGGTAATGAATCGTTTTTATTTTTCATATACAGAGCGGTATTTTGAGAGGTGCCTTCAGGGCCAGATGAATCCGCATGGAGGAATTTATTCAGCCTGCTTCAGCACCGACTCGCGCATTTGCTCTTTATGTCTCTGTCCAGTTAAACATGGTGCTGAATTGACTGTCGGTGTTTTCACCTCTGCTCAGACATACCTATATACATTAAATTAGTCATGGTGTTATTGTTGTTGTTTTGTTTTGTTTTTTGTTTTGTTTTTTAAACAGACAAGACATCTTGCTAGCAAGCCTGTTAATCCCGAGCCACGACTCCGAATTAACCCAATCTCTCTCCTTTTTTTCTCTCAGGAACAATTCATGGGGAAGCTGGTCCTCCAAAGGATGTAAAACAGTGCTTACAGATGCATCCCATACAAAATGCTTATGTGATCGCGTGTCTGCCTTCGCCATTTTGGCTCAACAACCTATAGATTTAGTAAGTATACTCTCTGCCTGCTGTTTCGTCCTAAACAGATACAGCTGTAAATCTGTGTGCGCGTGAGACAGTTGCTACGGATTGTAAATGCTTTGATCAACGGTGTCGGTGTTCATTCTCATCGCGTTCTGACTACGTACATACAGGAAAACGTGTGTGCGTGATTGTGTGTGTGCGCGCGCGCGCGCGTGTGTGTGCGTGATTGTGTGTGCGCGCGAGTGAGAGAGCGAGAGAGAGAGAGAAAGCGCGCGCGTGGGCGAATGGTTCGTACCCCTGCCTGCCCACGAATTTGAATATGGTTTGTCTAAGTATCTTAAAACACCACGACATTTATATAACGTTTCATTCCCCTACAACAGACCAGCAATGGTTATTACACGAAATGGGTTTCAAACAGGCCTTGATGTGATCAGATGTAGCATGCCTGTAGCCATGGAGTCAGCATTGGAGGGAGCAAATAAATCCCCAACAACCATCCACACCATTTTTTTATTACAACATTGTACCTAATAACATTGTTTTGTAATACATTGTTCTGTTTTTTTTAACCATGCCATTATGCAGTCTTGACCATCAGTATTTTTTTTCTTCTTTTCTCACTCACCTCCATGTCACCTGCTCTTCCTGGCCTGTAAACATCTCCTCTCCCCCTCTCTCCATCTCCTTTTCTTTCAATGTGTTTCTGTACCCTAAACGCACCAAAGTAAAAGAAATGAATATTATCAATAAAAAATGGTGTCACTTGCCATGATGTTCAGAAATGTCCATCATCTGTCTAGTACTCATTTTCTAATTGCTCTCAAGTTCTTTTTCTCACCCCCTCAACTGGCTAATGCCAACGCCATCCTTCCTCTTGTTCATGATAATACTCACTGTGATTGAAAGTTGACTGAAGGAATACAGCTTGCAAATACAAATGATATTAGTACTATACAGTACAGAAATACATGAACAGTAGGGATGGGGATCACTAGGGACCTCCTGATAAGATGTTATCACAATACCTAGATGCTAAATCAATGTGTATTGCAATTCTGTAAGTATTACAATTTTACAAATGTTCCCGATTTTTATATATTTTGTTAAAATTCTTAACAAAGTTGGCAAGTAACTCCTCATACCACTCACAGCGCTTTGTTGTGTGAATAGAGGAATGGTAACATTTCATCACTCGAAATGCAAACGTATATATACAATAAATGTAATATTATTTAACTTTATGATGTATGAATTGCCGCACAAAAGAATTGTGATGGCCAACTGAATTTTATTTTACGCGATTTCTAATGCAGTGCAACATAAATTATTGACACTCATATTTTCAGTGGGATTTTTGACAAATACAAAATTAATAAAGACATTAACATGAGTTGCACCCATGTGGGTTGTCATGTGGATAATAAAATTTCCAGATAACTTGATATGATCGCTAACATGTTTTATTAATTTGCACTCGATAGTAGGTCAGTTTTCACCAAAGGTCTTTGTTTCCATTCCATACAATCGCTGACACTTTAAAGATAGATATTAGTTATCGTTCCAGCACAAAATGAGATATTGAGGTTATCGGTATCTTTTCAGGCAGGTCCTGGCTGAAGTGAAGCACTGTTATTGGTATGGTGTCAAGAACTGATAAAAATAACTTTACACAGTGTTAGAGAACGATTGATTAATTGTACCTACCCACAGCAGTCGTGCCAAAGATTTCGAAACAGTACTGTACATCCTCCACAATCCTCACTGGTCGTGCAGCAGCTTCTGCTCGTGTACACAACACCACTTGGACACACTGCACACAGAGCTCCAGTACATCACAACCCTTTGAGCGGTAGTAACAATAATGAATGATTATATGTTAAGTTATGATTATGTTTACATTTCCTAATGAATACTTTAAAGGTTGGCATGTGGTTGCTGCACTTACGGCCTTAACATCTAGAACAAATGGTATATGTAATGCAGACAGCACCAGATTATATATATATATATAAAATTCATACATGCAAAATTCAATTTCATCAACTTTGGACAACCGAGTAACGGTTTAGTTCTTTTTCTCCTTATCCAAGCTAAGACACTTCCAATGTTTTCTTGGTTTCAGAAGTGGATGTATAATAGGATAAAATAGTAGTCCATTTCCTGAAGATGTCTGTGTGTGATGATGCTTGATGCACTGACTCCAGCCTCACTACACTCATTGTGAAGTTATTGAATCAGCTTTGCTTAAAATCTGCTTAAAGCTGTTGTGATCCTTGTTGCCTGTGTACATTTTGGTACCAGACTTTTTCCTTCCAGTTCCCCTTCAATATACAGTCGCATTCTTCAAACAGCCAGCCCTTTCAGTGATGACTTTCTGTTGCGTATCAATGATTGTCCTCTGGACAATTGTGAAGTCAGCAGTTTTCCTTATGCAAATACTGAATTGGACCAACATATACACTGTATTTATATTGTTTGAATATTAATTCATTGGATTTCTTATTCTCATGAGCTGTACTGAAATACCTCATTGAAATTATAACAAAAAGTTTCAGTTTTTGAATTAAATTATAAAAGAAAATGTACTTTTCACTGAGATGCATTGTTTTGGAATCATTTTTACACATTAATGGACCATTGGGAGCCTTTGCAATGTGCTGGAGAACACTTTATTGGGTGGTTTGACTATCCTAATAGTTACAAGATGTCAGCTAAAAATAAATAAACACATTTATAGGGATACATGTATACCAAACTGTTTTCATCTCATTCACAGGCTATGGAGTACTCAGGAGTCCCCTCTGTGACACTGATTGTGGGCTGTGGCCTGTCTTGCATAGCTTTGATCACCCTGGCTGTTGTGTATGCTGTATTATGGAGGTAAATTTTGTTTAAATGTTATCTTGTTTGAAAGAGAAAATGCACAGATTTATCATATGGATTTGTCATTGCTCAATAGGGAAGTATACATTTATTTACTTATTTATTTATTCTACTTATTTATTTATACTAGGTACATAAGGTCCGAGAGGTCCATCATTTTGATCAACTTTTGCCTTTCAATCATCTGCTCCAACATCTTGATTTTGGTGGGACAGACCCAAACACATAATGCGGTAAACTATTTTCCTTACTTTCAGCACTTTGTCTTTCTATATTACTTTTGCTAATGAGAAAGTACTTTGCATGTTTTTTTTTTTTTATTCATCAAGAATGTACATGATTTTGAATTTAAAAAAGCATTCCCTGGCCAAGATTAACACACAAAAACTCAATTTGTGATTTTTAAATCTAAACTGAATTGCCGGACTCCCTCATTGTAATATAAAGCAGCTAAACTGTTAGCTAATGGATTATTGCCTTGAATGCAGAACCACAGTCATAGAAACAGAAACAGACCCAAACAAAAATAAACAAAATACAGTGTATTGTAGATTATGCAATGTAAAGTTGTTATATAACTATTTTTCAAAGTACCACCTTGCATATTAAATGCTGCAAGAAAAAAAAACACATTGGTGTAGCTGGTGATGGAAGCAAAGTTTAAAAGAACACAGCTATTTCCTAAATGTTAGTAAAAGACTTGCTGCCATCAATCATGTACAGTAGTACTCATTTTCTCTGACGAGCTACAGTGCAGAATACATATTCTTGGTATTAAAATGACATGCATGTTGTGTGATTTGGGAAAGAGTGCTACAGCATTGAGAGATGCTCATCAAGAGACCATGTGTTATACACTATGTTATACTTAAACAAATTCACACAAGCAACAAGCCATAGTTAATAGATAACCAACAGTGTTGGTATTCAGTTTATATTACACAATTTTTGGATATGATATTGCATTTATACAACAGTTCTGTAAACAAGAAGGTGACATTTCGGACACACTGTGGTCTATTGTTCTGGTATAATTGCTTCTAGTAGATGTAGATCCTAAAAAATCACACTTACTTTATCACACTATGTTGTCTAGACTATTGCTCGTTGGCCAGCTGGCTAGCTTGCTCACATCTAACAATCTAATAATTTCCTAATTATTTAAAAAAAAAAAAAAAACTGTTAACCATACGAGACATTATTTGTTAGTCCCTGCCTAGTAATTTGACGATTGCCAGGTCTTATTAACTCTATTGGACAGAAGGAGCACAATTCCTCCAAAAGAACTTGATGTTTTCATGATCTCCCAGACGTGGATCTAGTGTCTGCAAAACCCAAAGCACATGATTTACATCATTTTCATGAACATCAAACCAATCAATGACCTCTAATGCCCTGTGGATGGATGTTGAATAACTTTGTATTGATTTGCTGTGACCTTTGTACCTCAGCAGCCAAGTGAACCCAAACCATTCCAGCAAAACAGCACAAACAGAGATATACTGTAGGATCTCCCTTCACTGTAACAGTCAAGCTTTAAGGCCTTTCTTGTTTCTCGCGATGTATGATGAGAACATGTTTCTCAAGGATGACTCATATCTTTTACTGATATCTTCTCTATATATCTAAATGCTGAAATCACTTTGATTACTGTGGAGCAGTCTGTGTGCCATGAGTCTCTTCAGTTAGATGAGTTCTTCTTGAAATCTTGAAATCTTGATCAAAGTCAGTTGCTTAATTGTTCACAGTGTTTGGAAGTATATTGGTTTCTCTAACTGTTTAAACAGGTTCATTTAATGTATGGTTGTCCCTATGTACATAGGACAGTGTCTGATCAATGCCATCTTTGACGTTTCATTCCATTTTACCACTAACAAGGTTTGTATGTGAAAATTCTGGAAAAAAATGAATTTAGAATTTAGGTTTTAAGTTTTTAAAATGATGATTCCTTGAGTGTGTGTTTCTAACAGGGGTTTGTGTTATGGCTCTGTCCAACTTCACCTCCCCGTAAAACTTTAATGGGTTACAAAACCCATTGCTCAGTGTAATCTGTTTTATTAGAGCTCTGGATATGGTGGATATGTTGAAGACCTGGGTGTTTTATTGTGCTATTTTGGATGAGCTCTTGTTGTTCTTCTTTTGGCTGTTCCCATTAAGGGGTTGTCACAGAGGACCATCTAATCCATACATTTACCTTGGCACAAGTTTTACACTGGACAACTTTCCTGGCACCACCCTGCCCATGGATGTCCTGCAGCCTAGTGATTGGTTTAAATGGTGGACAGTTAGCAATGATGTAATCTCTGTCATGCTTTCCAACATGATTATTATTATGTAAGAAATGGCGGACTGGGACGGTATATGAAATCTAAGATTTATTTACTGCATTTAAAAAATGTCTAGTCTTCTACTAAAGATGCTATCAGCTGTGGGTTTCCGTCATTTGATCTCAACCCCAAATGTCTTCAGTGTATAGCCAAAACAATTATAGAATCAGCCTTGCTGTTCCTGTACGTTGTGGCTTGTCACAAGATTCAGGAATGTACACCCGTCTCTACAGTTAGATCCTAGAGAGCTTGAGAGCCTCAGTTACATTTCACACATCTCAGGCATGTGTTCTTAGTCTTGGTCTGTTCTCTTTATTTACATAAACCCGTGTTGCAATCATGGCTTTGAGGACAGTTTAATCATGGCTCTGAGAGCATCAATCAGGGGCTCATCAGGCATGTAGCACAACTTTCTAAACTGCTATCCAAAGAGAACAGTTTTACCCTTAGGCTGTCACTTGGTTACTTTACCAATAAGGAACCAAATATGGCAACAAACAAATCTCCAAGTCTCTGCATTCCTTTACAGTTTGTGTTGCTACTTTTATCATACATGCTGATCATCAACTTTAATTGATATTGAATGATTTTATTCATATTCCCCCTACTGGAGACCTCATCAGACCCGAATGTGCTCATATGAGGACATGACATTTTCTCGCAACTATATCATCTGTATATTCGTGTGCAGCCCTTATATGAGGACCATTCTTTTGCGAAACGTTCGTCTCTTGGAAGATATTAATTAAGTTTATAGTTCTCTAGTGCTAATAAAGAGAAACGGTAAATAAGAAATTACAACGTACTTAACAATAGAGTGTGGGTGCTTTGTTCATGGCTGATGCTGCCTAGAGGAACACTGCGTTCCCAGTTTGTCCCTCTTTGTGGTTTTTGGTTACTTATTTGATTACTGGTTGTAACAGGAATCCGACAAGAGCGCTTTCCTAACAGGGCGATCCTTATCCTTCAGGGCGATGTGTGTCTGTGTGTGTCGAGAGCAGAGAAGAGACAGCTTTTCGACATGTGTGTTATTTGGACTGTCGCTTCACTGCTTTTATTAATGATGAGGGAGTTGATGCTAGTCTGGTTCTATCTGTCTCTTTTCCTAAAACGCCACCATGTAGTTGTCCCTCTTCAGAAGGGACAGCATCAGTATTGGACCCAGTGGATTCATCTTGCCTGGATGAACCAGCCTGTGCCAGTCCGTTCGCCTGTCTCTCAGGTAATCATACAGTGCAATGAAAGAGCAGCTGACAACAGCAAACATTGCACAGATATGACTCCCACGGGTCTCTCCAGCATGTAGCCGGAAGTGTGCTGAATGAATTGTGGCTGAGCTCAGGCTACAGCCTGCACTGTCTCCATGGTGCTGTATCTATGACTGCCAGTACATTGCATTTATTATTAGCTCTCTCACTCTTGTCCATGTCCCCCTCTCTGTCTTTCCCTTCCTTTTTCTTCCTCACCGCAACATGTGAGGCCAGTGTTTGTATACATCATATAGGTTTCCTGTTTATTATTCTTTTTATACAGGGAACTATTTTTTTTTCTGTTATAGTGAGGTTGGGTTTAATGCGACATTTTTTTTTTTTTACCTTTTCTGTTTGCCAGCACCACCCACAATTGGGGCGTAACAAGGCAGGGAATGTGACGTTAGTAGCACAGTGATGTTTTCAGTCCCATTCTGGATTTAAATTGAGCTGACATTTTCTGAATAGATTACCGTTTTTCTATTTAAAGGGAAATTTAATATTTTAGTCCATGATTTGTAGATTTGTCAATTCAAATAGCCTTACCTGGTCATTGCTTTGGTATTGTCTTCCACATTCGAGTTCATGAAGGTAATATTTAACGTACTGTAAGAAAGTGGTTTCCATCATTAAAAAACTAAACATAGCTCATGGAGTGATACAGATTTTGTGCGACTCTGCAAGCTCTTTCTGCGTCATTCTGCGTGACAAATCTAAAAGCTGCATGTTTGTGATGCTCTTTTCACTGTTACAAATATTATGATGCTTGGTTTTTAGTATGCTGACATGTAAATTTACCATGAAGCTCAGGGACTGCAGAGATGAGCAAGCACCACAGCTCGTGATGTGACAGTAACTCATCCTGATGTTCCGTCTCGAGAGGAAAGCAATATTTTGTTGATTGTTCCTTGTTCCTATGGCAACCTATACTCTGCCTTTCTGTCTACTAATGCAACAAGCTGCTATTAGAATTTTCATATTACTGAAGGTAGAGTAGATTTGCAAAGCATCTAATTTGCATTAGAATTTCTTTTTTTTTTTTTTTTTTTTAATAAAGCTAGCTGTATATTCTGGAGAAGTTTACTAAGAAATACTAAGCATTAAAAACATTTTAACATATACACAAATGTAATCATCGCTATGGAGATAATAAAATATATTTTGTATGGCTCAAGGCCTTGGTATTATTTAGAGATTTAAAATGTCTGCTATTAAGCAGGCTTTAAAAAAAAAGCTATTGCCACTGGTTCAACAGTACTCACCCTGACATTGTCAGCATCAGCTGCTTTGGACTTAAATCACACGGTGCAGTTCCTCTGTTGCCATAGATACAGATATGGTAGGCTTAAGATCTCCAGCAGCATGCAGATTTCAGAAAGGGCTCAGCAGCCAGTGGCACCAGTTCAACACAAGTTCAGTTATAGGTCTAGGTGAGAAGTTAAGTAGTAGGTCAGAGGTAAGGTTGCCCTCAACCATAGGATTTCATTAAAAATGTAGGATTTCAGCTGCACAATGGACACTGAGCATACTGTATGTTATACACAGAATGTCACACCATGACCACCTAGCCAGATCTGATCAAGATTCAGGGAAGTGGTTATCATCTCTTAGGGAAATATTTAATCCAACCAGGGTCCATAAAGTGCGCTACAACCTGTTAGCCTGTCAATTACTGTACATTAATTTAGTAACAAGATTGTCCCTTTTTTAAAAATTGTATTCTTTTCATGACAAGCTTGTCAAACCATGACTTTATAGAAATCGCTTTGTACAAAAGGCCATTGTAAAACTAGAACAGATTGTGTCTCCAGTGAAAAACTTTGTTTTACAGTTTGGGGCAGAACCAAACAAGGGTGTGATGCCTAAGTGTGTATCCTGCCAATTGCATCCTATGATCATTTACACTGCATATGGTGCATTTTATTTTTGAAGGGATCCCAATTCCTGCTCGCATAGTACTTGGAATATGTGACTGTCTTGACCTTATGAAGACATTCAGTTGATCCTTTTTTTTTTTATACAAAGCCAAGCTAGGTTTAGGCATGTGGCTGTGTATATATGTACTGTATAATAGATAGATACATAGTTTGACATAGGTGTTCAGTATTATATCCAGAATATTCAAAAAGAAAAATTATGCTGAAACGGGACACTAATTATTTGACCACTGAAATCACAATTCATTGTTGGTTCGAGCTTTGGCTGTAAGATTAACCAAAAATGTCTGCATCAGTTTTGCCATCTGTAATTACCAGAAGAGCATATGGCAGAGACGCCAGGGTGTCTAAGATGCTATGAGCCATGGCTTTTACTCAGCATCCACGTACAGTAGATTTTTATGTAAAGCAGCAGTTTTTAGGAAGCAAAACAAACTGTTTATTTTACATTTCTTTTATGTTTTGTATTATTAATAGTACAGGAAGGTGACAAATTAAAAAAAAAGCCACTGTGTTTTTTTTTTCAATGTACAATGCCAGCTCATTTCATCCTGCTCTGATATTCTGAGTCACTTGTAGAACAGTAGTTTTTCCTCGCATCACACTATTTTGTTGTTACCACTGTACAGTATGTGTACTTTCAAACAAAATTTCCTAATTTCTAGTAACTATAGAATTAAAGTGAACATTCTCCAAGATTTGCTCCCTAATCTAGTCATAGTCAGTTCCCGCCCATATTTTATGGCACTCTCTCATCAACTACCAACAACTACCAACCAGAGTGAAGACTATCGTGTGATTTCTCCAAGACACATGACACCAACTGACCACATTCTTTAAAACTTCTGCTCATACAGTGTTGGGCAATGGTGTGACATACCTAGAGGAAAGCACTATCCGCCCCTTCAGCTTGCGTGAGCTCACAGATGCCATGATTAACTAATGTCACCATGATTGATCTGAGAGTGCAGATAGGCCATTCATCTCCGAGAGAGTGTGGCCTACAGAATGTGCTCTCTAGACTGCTGACTATGGATCGAACTTGGGATCTCCGGATGACAGGATGAACACTTTACCGTTGCACTGCTTGAGAGCGAAAGTGAACATTGAACATTGGCATTTGACAGATGCTTTTATTTAAAGTGATTTACAAATGAGCTGAGCGGATGATGCTTAAGGTAATGAGAATATCTAAATGATTAAGTAGATTTACTATACACTCATGTCTATAAATACATGGTCGTTGACACAATTTTACATTCTGTACACCACCACAATACAATAAAGATGTAAAGTGTTCACTTTCAGCTTTAAATATAGGGTTTTTTCGCAAAGATTTCCTGAAGCCTTCAGGAATTAAAGCTGAAAAAAGTTGGAAAATTGATTTATAAAATGTTTCATGGCCCAGTGTTTCCCTCAGCAGTAGATTCTATTCTTAGTGGTAGCTGACAGTAGTGCTAGTACTAAAACTCAGCCCAAGACTTTAGCTTGGGCTTATCTTTGTCACATTTCATAACTTTTTCTTCTATTGTCCCACTTAGGCATTGTTTGGCATTTTGGTTAATTTTAGCACACAGGGTGCACACCCACCAGCTCCACTATAGCGCTGTTGCTATGATACCACTTTCACATCTACACAGGATACAGTTAAATGTGTGCAAATCATGGACACTGCATTGTGTTTTATTTAAAGACCATATAGCTTCTTCTTTTCCATCTGAAAAAAAAACCTGCAGTAAAAGTCTAAAATTAGCCCTATTTTTTCTACAGTATTACCTGCTCAAGACACATTTTCCTGGCCAAGATGAGAAAGGTTGCTCACTTGGGTGAAAAATCAAATCCAATCTGTCAAAGCTGGCCGAAAGAAACCCTTCATCCCACATACAGTATGATCATGCTGTGTTCAGTAATGAGAGCAGTCCCCAGGTCTGTCATATTAGGTGTGCATCCTACTGACACAGCTAATCTATATGCAACAGTTTCGCCTTAAAATTAAAATTATGATTTTATTCCACTTTTAGCACCTTCATTTTGGCAAAGAGCTGTGTCTCAAAATTCTTCACAATTGTCCTAAAAATGCTTTTGCAAACCTGTTCAACAATACGAGTTGTCATATGTTCACAAGCGTTTCATGAGTGATCTGACTATCGAAACTAGAGTGTGCATGGAGAGCAGGGACTATTTACCAATGGGTCTGTTGTCAATTAGTTTTTAAGGGGGTGAGGGTTCTGGTGTTGAGCGAATCAATGTGCTGTGTGCAAATTTACAATAAAATTAGATTTAGCCCATCAATATGTTGCAGTCAATGTTGATATTGTGACACACTGACACAGAAATCAATAAATAGGCAATAGTGAAGGCGGTTCAGTTTTACATTATGCATGAGTAGACAAAAACAAAATAAATCAGAAGTATATCAGTCTGAACAAGGATACTGTGCACATTGTCGAAGTATAAAATGAAATTCACAAAGATATTTTCTATGCCTTCAATTCAATTTCCAGTAGCCAGAGTCCATTTTGAACTGTTGTACTCTAGGAGCTATTTTTAGCTCATTAGCAATTACGGTATGAATAAAAAAGCCACAGACTATATAATAAATTCAATAAAAAAGCCTTTTCACTATTTAAATTGCGATTGTCATAAAAAAAAGATTTAAATTTGTCAGTTGAACTTCGTACCCAGAAAATAGTTCATTTTCCATGTATAATTAAAGCATTACAGGGTTTTCTTAAATTTTAAGTACATTTTCTGAAACTAAAGCTCATTTTTTCCAAACTCTTCCTTTGGGCCAAAACTGCACAAATCCCTTGCACAATTTATATTCCTGCATTTCAAACCAAGTTCTCTCAGGACTGACTTTTTTCCATTAAATGGTTCACACAAGCCTCATATAAATAGGTCTTGTTGAGCCTTGATTTAATACTACATACTGTATTTAGGTTTCATGAGGCAACTAGAATATTCTAGTGTTTAATATAGTGTACAATTATATTATTTTTTATGTTTATGAAGTTTCAGTTTTCTTTTTGACAGGCTGCAGTTTTACAGTAAATATAACAAATACCGTTGCCACAATGCACCATAATAGTCTATTATACACATGTATAAGTTAATGGACAATTTCCGAAAGGTAACAAAGCAAATCTTTGTTACTGTAAAATAAATGTTTGTTTAATACACTGCAAAAATAAACAACTTTTTTGTAGGCAAAACTAACTAATAAATTCATGTAAATAATAATTTTTAAAAAATACAAAACAATAAATCAGTCTGCATCTGGCCTGTGATGCTAATCAGACTAGAGAACCTCATAGACATAACAAGCCATATTTTTCATCTTATACGTTCCAACACCAGGCTATAAACAATGTTTTTTTATCTAATTTATTGAGGGGAAACAGGGTGCCAGATGAAGAACTGAAAATCTTAAGTAGATATTGAATCATACATTGTAATCATACAACTACAGTGACTCATGGCACATTTCCACCATAGAAGCCATGGACATCAACTGTGGCACAGTGGCCAATAATGCTCATTCCCTTCCACCTGGTTTTGGTGAGATTGAATCCCACCTCATCAATGAAAATGTACTAGTGCACATACTGCTGTAGTTCCTCCCAAATGGCAAATGACACATTTTGTTTCTCCATTGTTTTCTAAAACAGTAGAGGTCATCTGAGGTCTGGTTTATGGTCTGACAGAAAAATGTATGCACTTGAGATTGAGCAACTGTAGTGTGAGACCAAATGGTAATGTGAGTTTGGCATATGAAGGCCTATGTGAGAAAAAATAAGGCTTGTTGGGACTTTGTTTGTGTCAGTGATTTGAATGAATACAAAGTAAATGTGCTTAGAGTTTTGAAGAAATAGTTTTCACTATTGTGTGCACCGGTTTTAGTGTGTAATCATTTGAGAAAGTATGTAAGATATATATATTTTCTTACTTTTATACTATATTTTCTTAATATGTGCAATTTTACCTATTAAAGAAAAGCATTTGTAATATCACACAAACATGATCTGCTTCATTTAGCTTGAAAATTGTTATTCTGTAATTGACCATTTTTGCCATGCCTGCTTGTGCAGTTAAGGGTTTTTTTATTTAAAAATAATGGATACGAACCATTAGAGGTAACAACAACTGTTTTTTCTTTTTCTTTTTCAAAAGACTAATTACTAAAAAAGAAGAAAAAAAACAGTTCTTGTTAACTCTAATGCTTCTTATCCATTACTTTATATTTTCTTCTCTGTGCCATACATACAGTATTAAATACATATAAATGCTCTCTCATTTTTCTCTCATAGTCTGGATTTAACTAAGCAAATAATTAGGAGCCTTTCATTGGATAATTGCTGCAGTAATTAATATGTTTCAGCTGACAAGAAGTTGTTTAACCCTAACGGATGCATTAATCATTAATCAAACACCCATGTCAGACGACCATCCTATGGCCATGGCAAAGATGTTACTTTCAAAAGGGTCAAATTATTGTCCTAAATCAAGAAAAGAAAACAACTATTTTGCCAAAACAATTTTGCCAAAAAAAAAAAAAAAAATTAATGATTGTGATTTAGTACTGTTAAAAAAACAACACCTACACTAAGGAAATGGGGCTAATGTGTAGTGGTAGCCTTAAGACACCACTTATCAGTGAGGGTAATAATAAAAAAAAGCCTTCAATGTGCTAGGAAGCATAAAAATGGACTTTGGAGCGAAGGAAAACAGTCTTGTGGTTTGATGAGTCCAGATCTACACTGTTCCAGAGTGATGAGGTAAGATGAGAGGTGGATGAAATGAATCACCCATAATGCCTAGTGCCCACCATGCAAGCCTGTGGGGTCAGTGTTGTGATCTGAGGTTGCTTCAGCTCGTCAGCTCTGGGTTCAGCAACACTAAGTGTCTAAAAATGATTAGCTGACTACATTAATATACTGAATGACCAGGATTTACATCAGTGGACTTTGTCTTCCCTGATGGCAGGATTCATCGGGCTCAAATTGTGAAAGAGTGGTTCATGGAGCGTGAGACATCATTTTCACACATGTATTGGCCACCACAGTCCATATTAACCACATTAAGAATCTTTGGGATGTCTTCTGGAGAAGACTTTTTTCAGCGGTCTGACTCTACCTTCATCAATACAAGATCTTGGAGAGAACTTTATGTGACTCTAGACAGAAATGTTGCATAAGCTTATCGAAACCTGCCACAGCAATGTATGGCGGAATCAAAGCAAAAGGTGTTCCAACGAAATAGAAATAGTGGTGTGTGACTTTTTTTGACCATGCATTTTATTTGATCTGTAATACGTAGCTCATTGTCAGTCAGTAAATTAATTGACCGTCAAATATGTTATGCACATGGTTATGGTTTACTTTATGTTTTTAATGTCATTTTTTCTTTAAATATAATGTTAAACTGTTCATGAAAATGAGAAGTGGTCAGCCAGATGACGCTACCACTGAAATTAAGGGTCAAAGCAAGGACAGTTGTCAACTATGTTACCTGTAAAGTCTGTTACCCAGTCTACCCAATTTTGAAGCTTTGCAACTAGCAGATATTTTACACTGAAGGTTTTCAAATTGCTCTTATCTGCTACTGTCAGGTCTATATCGTGAATTGCTTTGCCAGATATATCAAAAGAACCGTCTTCCTTGCCTTTATTGCTAAAGGTGCAAACATTGTTTTGTTTTTTTCAGTTTATCTTCCTAAAGTCAGAATAAAATTGTTTCACTCTCTAAATACTTATGAACGTAGCTGTATATTGCAGCGCCTACATTGCTGATGTAAAACTTAAAGGGAATATTATTGAAAACTTGCCTTTTCAGTGCTTGGCATGTATGTTTGGGGGTGTATGTAAGAATAAGAATATCCCACCCTTTACCCAGCCGGATGAACAGACCTGAACGTTTACAGAAGATCTGCCATTTTGGTTTTACATATTAACAGCTTAGCTTAAGCACCAGGAAGGCTAGGGGACCGAAGTGCTGCATGAAGTAACTTGAAAAAAAAAACCTGCTGGTGTATTTCAACCACTTTGTGTTAGTTCCACAGTAGCAGTTATGGAGTAACTTCTGAAAGAAGGTTTAAGGTCTTGCTGGCTCAATGTGGCCAACAGATGAATAGAATAAACCATAGAGGTGGCAGACAGGCCCAAGAATTTACTTTATATGTCCAATTATCCTGCTTTAGTACTGTATATAACCTAACTTCTAATTTCTGGGGTTGAATTCCAAATGCCATTAAATGAAATGCTAGGTTGTACATTCCTGTGTTCCAACACCAAGTGGCCTTGATCAGGGATTAGAGAGGGGTTTTAAATTCAACAAATCAACACGGATGGTTCAGAGGCAATTCATATCTACTTGGGAGAAATTACTATGGAGACAAATTTTTAATTTGTTTAAAATGACGTAACATTATCAGTGTTTTCTTGCTGAACATGCTTCCTGACTGTTTTGAAAGTGTGTTTTGACAGGCAGTTGCTCTCAGATACTGTAAATAGAACAGTAGCCACTGCTGTAAGCCGTTGCTATGCATGTGTGGATCCAGCATATTGGAGCGGTCAAGATCTGCTAGTAAACAAATACAATGTATATGAAAGATGCAGACTTCTCTGAAAATTGACTGTAATTCAATTAATTTCTGAACCTATTGTGATGATTTTTTTAAGTTTTATATCAGACATTCAAGACTGCCACTGAAATAACCATTACAGCAAGCATGCTGTATACTGTATGTGTAGAGGATGTGGAAACGTGCAAAAAGAACAGTCACAGTAAAATAAAGCCGATAACTAACATTCCAAAAAACTTTCTGTTGTATCCTTGGTTGAAATTCTTCAAGTCTCTTGTTTGTCTCTGATTCAATCATGCATGGTTGGATCTCAGCCTTTTTGTCTGATTTTAAGCCGTTCACTAAATGTATTAGACCATTGCTTTGTTTTTATGTAATAGCCTTTTCTGGTTCTTTATCCCCCTAAAAATGCAACTGATTCCACTGCAAATGCATTTACATGATTACAAATGTATGCCATGCAAACATTTTAAGTGATTGAATCGCAATTCACAGCTCAAGACCTTCAGATGATGTTCAAATAAATCTCCCACCCCGAATCACCCTTGATTTTTTTTCCCTTCTCAGGGTATTAAATAAGTCTGAGACCTAAGAAATTTGTTATATAACAGTTGTTATATAATGAAGTCTTTTGAGCATGCCTTTTACTCAAGAAAATCATAACTAGAGAACAGTGTGTAATTCTGGACTTCACATGCCCTTAAAAATATATGGCTGGTGCTCGGTGAACTAATTGTACCATGAATCTTCCGTGTGAAACTTGCAACAAAAGGGGTCATGGAAAGTCAGTGCTTAACCCGTCATCAAGTCTGGCTGTTTCATGACTAAATATTCTCCATTTTGTGTGTCTGCAGTCAGAATAAGTCATGTTTATTGCTCTGAATGGATTAAAAAATAAAATCTCTCTCTCTCTCTAATATGTACAGGGCATCTGCACAATGACGACAGCTTTTCTGCACTTTTTCTTCCTGGCATCATTCTGTTGGGTTCTGACTGAGGCCTGGCAGTCCTACATGGCTGTTACAGGAAAGGTGCGGACCAGACTCATCCGCAAACGCTTCCTCTGTCTGGGATGGGGTGAGTATCTAGCTATTCCTGTGTCTGCTTTGGTCTTTCTTATAATTGTTGGCTTTGTATCATGCAGTGTGGTTATCACAGAGGCTCATCATCGGTACAGGATCTTGGAGAGAAATGCGACTCTGGACAGAAATACATGTTGTGATATTGCATAAGCTTATCAAATCGATATTACAGCGTACTCGAAGCAAAAAGCGGCTCGATGAAAACTTTTTTCTTTAAGTGTGTAATTATCAAATTTTTTACAGCCGCATTGTCAAAAAAGTAGAATGTTAAAAAAAAAAAAAAGAAAATGTAACTCCACATTTAAGACCATTGTTGGTATAGACACAAGCATAATTTGATATTACCTTGGAGTGCTGATAATTTGGTTAAATCTAAGCCATTGGGTCCCATTTGAGCTTGGTTCCTATTCTTGTATTCCAAAGTAAATGTGCCTCATGTAGGTCCTTTTAACAATCTGAATGTGCTACCATCTAAACCAAATTACCCAACTGTGTTGGCCAATTTAGAATAATGAAAACTTTCCTAATTTCAGCATGGATGTAACTTTTAAACTTAAATGTTTAATTTCCTACTAATACAAATGCCATGGGAAAATATGTAGGGCATGAAAAATGGTTATAAAATGTCATGGTCATTTTCATAAATCATTCTGAACTACATTTAACATGTTTATAACATTGTAACTTGTTACAATCGGCATGCACTTCAAAGTAACACAGTTACTTGACAGGCCTTCCAAATGTCAAGTGTAGTTAGCATGCTACCTCTAATCACACCACAATAGGTTTGGGTGGCAGAGATTTGTCAACTTAGTAGTGTTGCATGGTATACCAGTACTGAAAGTGACAAAACCAGCATTAAAAAAAAAAACTTTTATTATACATTGACTATGATGTATAATTGATTATGTGATCTGTCTGTTAGAAATCTGTCTCTTCAAGCCAAACACTGCGGAAAGAGGGAGGCCAAAGTGAAACTTGAAGATACTTGGGCTATAAAGTGGGCAAAAATAATACAAAAACATTTACATTTAGACATTTAAAGCTACAAGCTGCATTAAAAGCTAAAGATTTGACAGTATTGGTATTAAACTAATACCAAGGGTCAAAGGTAAATTAAAAATAAAAATAAATCCCAGGGTGGCACAGTTGTTAGTACTGTCGCCGTGCATCGCCAGGGTCTGGGTTTGATCCCTGGCCAGGCTCGATTCCCGTGTGCATGGAGTTTGCATGTTCTCCACGTGCTTGGTGAGTTCCCTCCCAAAGACATGTAGATTAGGCTAATTGGCGTTCCCAAATTGCCCGTAATGTGTGTGTGTCTGTGCCCTGTGATGGGTGTACCCTGCCATGTGCACTAAGTCTCCTGGGATAGGCTCTGTGACCCTGAATACAGGATTAAGCGATATAGATGATGAGTGAGTGAGTAAATCCCACATTTACATAGGTTAGACATTTTTTTCTTGATCTGTATTGGGCAGGTTTTGTGGTAAATGCATCATTGGAATATTGGAATAAGATGGTGGTTGGTTAATGCTGCGGTCAGTATGTTGATTGACAGGGCAGGGGTAGCTCAGTGGTTAAGGCATTGGACTACGGTTCAGAAGATCCCAGGTTCAAACCTCACAACCACCAAGTTGCCACTGTTGGGCCCTTGAGCAAGGCCCTTAACCCTCAATTGCTCAGATGTAATAAGATAAAAATGTAAGTCGCTCTGGATAAGGGCGTCTGCCAAATGCCTAGATGTAGATGTAGACATTATTGTCTTCAATAAACTGGTCTCTCAAGTGCAGTCCATATCTGAGTGTTTCTCTCACTTTTTAGGCTTGCCTGCATTGGTGGTTGCCATCTCAATAGGATTCACAAAAGCAAAAGGCTATGGAACTCCACAATAGTAAGACTACCTCCTCTCTCTCTGTCTCCTTGCTAAAAATCCAATAGTCCATGTTAACAAAATACGTTCTGTAACTGTAATGGGATTTTGCTAATGATTGGTGTTCCTTTGTGCAGCTGTTGGCTCTCTCTGGAGGGAGGACTGCTATATGCATTCGTTGGACCTGCTGCTGCAGTAGTCCTTGTAAGTGTACTCCATCATTCCAAGGTTTTTATGCTTCTTCTACTGTAAATGAATGGACTTTTTATAAGTCCATGGTTAAACCTTTATCAAATATTCAAACTCCCAGATTAATCTTGGCAAATAATTTTAATTTTAACCTTATATTTAGCCACTATCAAAAATCTCTGAAAAAGACACCAACACATTTAAAATTCGCCTGCTGAAATTATTATTCATACCAGACATTCACCATGTATTATACTGGTTACCCATTATACAGTACAATGAATGAAATGCAAACTCATACAAAGCATTATATTGCTGCATTTGACCTCTGTAAGCTCCTACAACCCTTCACTCCTCAGACTCAATTAATGTTGATCAGATCTTTTAGTGCTGTTGCCCCCAGGTTTAACATTAAGGCTGTTTTGATGTACTGCTAATGTAGCTTACTCAGGCAGTTCTCCTGTGGTCAAACATTTCCTGGTTTTCCTGTGTTTTTCTTGTTTTTGTGCTACAGAAATCCTTATTTACTGTCAGGACAATTAATTTTACACATTTCCTTGTGGTTGTTTATTCAAGCTGGATTTATATTTACAGTACAGGGCTGGATCAATTCCAATTAAGATCATTACATGATGCATGTTTTATTCCGATTGGTCTGTTATTCTGATTATTAGTTGAATATTAGGGTCCATGTACGTACACATAGAGAGTGAGTAAAAATGTTAGCACAGACTCTAAAAAAAATAAAATCCCAAACGTAATCTGCCACAGAGAGATTTTAAGAGCACTTACTGTATGAGTAACAGCACAGACAATGGAGAGCGAGTGTCGGGGAAATAAGTTTTAACAAGCATGGATGGTTTATTACATAGAAGAACTACAGTATCTTACACCAATATATTAATATTTTATTTTATACCAATGCTTAAATAAATGGGACATTTCACATTTTACACCCACATATGTACTGTATATCAGTTCCCTGTCACCTACTCTATGCTGACAGTGAAGATTGCTTTGAATTTTTAAGTAATTGCTCTTTAAATATTAATCGGTCAAAATACAGTAAATTATGCCAAGAATGTATTGTAATTTACTATAAAATATCCTTTTAAAAAAGGTGGATGATCAAATACACACATCAGTTCACCCAGACCTTATTTACAGTGTGTTATAAACTATGAAAATCAATTAATTAAAAAAATCAAGTAATTGCTCTCAAAGTCAGGAATAAATGAATGTCAACCTATTCAGTTATAGCTAGAACTGATATATTAGTTTGAGGTTTTCCAGCTCACTATTATCAGACCAGATGGAAAGTAAACCATCAGAGAAAAACAACATGACTATTGGTAAAATAATATACAATCAAATGTTTATTCATAGCCTCAGGAGGATTGAATTATTTAAAAGATCTTTAAAAAAACTGGTTGCTCAACACAACAGCTTAGTTCACTTTTTCGTAAATGGGTAGAGGCCTTTTATTTATACATTTTTTATGATTCTTGAACATGTAGCTTGAAGTCCTAGGAGAAGTCATGAAAAAAACATTGAAATTTGTTGACCAAAACGCAGATGAACACTGTTGTACAGTATGTCCTGAGTCTATTTGCTTATTTCTTGTTTTGCTATGGCTAAGAGACACTGATTCTCTGGTTTCGGTTTCGGTACTTAATACTTATGCTATGATTTTCGCGACAGCATTTTTATGTTTCAATTCTGTGTATGTTAATATGTTAATATGTACATCCTCAATTCCTGCAAGGTGTAACAAAACAGATGTCAGGTGTGTGCACTGGACCATCTGGTTTCTAATATCTTGAATTCTTTAAAAGCTATGTTAGTAATAAAAGAGTATAATATATATTACGAATAGAAATAACTAACAATGAGATCTAATACGATGATATTTAAACTATTGAGTCGATCCAACTGTCAGTAGATCCGGAATATGTGAAATGATATAAGGCAAAAATCTGCAAAAAGTTAAAAATCAGTGATAATGCTCAGAATACAGAAGCGCTTCTAACCTTTTTGTACTTTTAATTTATAAACATCTACTTTTTTAACGGGAAAATTGTTAGTCAAAGCTGGTTCACTAATTAAGGCAAAGGTTGTACTGTTGTTATAATTAATATTATTAAATTACTTATAATGATAATATAAACTGTCTATAAGGTGTTTTTAAAAAGCCTGGTAGACAGATCTTTATTGTCTGCTGTTTTGTCTTTGCAGGTCAATATGGTGATCGGCATTCTTGTGTTCAATAAACTGGTTTCCAGAGATGGCATCCTGGATAAGAAGCTAAAACACAGAGCAGGGTAGGTGTAAACTTTGCAATATTAATTAATGTGCCCTTAATGCACCTCTTTGTTTTATATTTTGTCTGAGATTTTTCTTTGTCTCATATTTGTGAAGACAAAACATATTTTTATCTTGAATTCCGCTTCACAAAACATGCAGCACACTTTCATCTAAAAAAAAACAAACAAACAAGAAAAAACATTAAATGCTATGACTTCAAAAGCAATAACAATAATAGCCATCCCATTGCAATGAAACACAGTGTGCTTCGTATAGCAGAAGCTACTGTACCCTGCAAATGATGGACATGTCTTTATTCTGGCAGGTAAAATTTTCATTCAAAGAGACAGCATGAAAAATACTTATACTCTCTATTTTCCTTTTTCCTGGTTATCATTCCTTACAGGCAGATGAGTGAGCCACATACAGGATTAACCTTAAAATGTGCAAAGTGTGGCGTTGTCTCTACAACTGCTTTATCGGCAACCACAGCCAGCAATGCCATGTAAGTACCCGACTTAAAGCTTTGCAAAACCAGTATAATGTATTACATAATGTTGCGACACGATGTTTACGTTACAAGCCAAATTGTTCAATCGTCATTTTTTTTGGTCAGATCGGATTTGCATGTCATGACGATTTACACTCATAATTACAAATGACTTGTATCTGACTCTACTGTGGATGTGTCTGTGCTCTGGAACGGTACATTGATATGTCTTTGAGTTAAAACACTGGAGCTCTGGAGGATGGAACTTACTCAACTGTAGTCGTTGAGGTCCAGAGGAAGGAAGAAAGCCTGATGCCTCGTTTTAGCTGTTTGAACAGCCTTTGCTACCACTGTTATGAAATCCCCAAACTGCCAGTGCTGACTAACATCAGCAAGCACCCCACGCAGACACAAATGCAAAAAATCAAAAGAAATCTGTTCTGATATCAGATCTACAGGAGGATCACATACAAAAGCGAGTTCTGATCTGAAAATCATCAGATTTGTGTTCAGACTGGCACAAAAGTCAAAAAGGCCAAACGTTTGTGGACACACCCATCAGACTCAGACATGCTGATTGACTATACCGTTCCAGTTTAAGTCTTCCATTAGGTTCCAATAGAATTCCAAAAGGTTTTCCTTCTTCAAATCTTGGAACATGATTTGGATGTTTTCCAATTTAACAACAAGAGTATTAATGAGATACGTTGAGCAAGGAGGTTCAGGGTGCATTTAAAGTTCATGTTCAACCCAAAATAGTTTGAGGTCATGATGCAGGAACTCGAGTTCTTACTTTCCAAAACTCGTGAAATGATGTCTTCATGGAAATCACTTTACTGCCATGGACTGGAACATGTTTGGGCCCCTTAAGTTCAGTGAAGGAAAATAGGAAATGTACAGTACAGCAAAACATGCATGCTTGTTTTATTCAATTTATCTCTTCAATGCAAACAATTCCTATATTTCTCTCTCAGGGCCTCTCTCTGGAGTTCATGTGTAGTTTTGCCTCTTCTGGCTCTCACTTGGATGTCAGCTGTGCTTGCCATGACAGACAAGCGCTCCATCCTTTTCCAGATCCTATTTGCTGTCTTCGACTCTCTCCAAGGCTTCGTTATAGTCATGGTGCACTGTATCCTCCGCAGAGAGGTAGGGCAGATCCAGATCCTTCAGCCTCGCTAGCTTTTATCTCTATTATGAATCATATATATCTAGAATAATCATCCTTAGTCATTAGTCCACAGTCTTCTAAATTAATTGTAATCTGGCAGGACTAAATCTTATTGTGACAATTTCGGGATATCTTGTGGATATTGGTGAGCAGAATGAGCTTGCTATCATTAATCAAGTAACTTTTAACTCTATAGGTGCAAGATGCTTTTAGATGTCGACTGAGGAACTGCAAAGACCCTATCGGAGCTGACGCAACTGGCACCTTCCCTAATGGCCATGCACAAATTATGGTAACTATCTTACCTTAATCAGACCACAGCCCTATTTCCATGGATATGTTACAAGCTTAAAAATGATGTCCAAAGATCAAAGTGTTGCATTGCCATGGACTGGAACATCTAATGAAATGTAAAAATTTTTTTGCGTTTTAGTTTGTAGACAACAAATGCATTGTATGACTTACAGTAACTTAAACAGATCCCAAACATCAGAAGATCCAAAATGATGGTAAAAACAGGCACAACATGATCAAAAACAAGAAATGTAAAAAAAAAAAAAAGAAAAAAAAAAGGGTATGACTTGATATCTCAGCATGTACTTTAGTCACTGGTGTTGTAAACATGCTGGTGGGGACTGTACAGTAGTTCAGGGTGGTTTGTAGGTCACAGCGCCTTATGGGAAGTTGATTTCTGAGTCACTTCCAGCAATGTCATTACATTTATTTAGAAGGCCAAAAAAAACTTGATACTATTATCCCAATGCATAAATAAGAATATTTCATTTGATTCATTAAGTGTATTATATGAATAGAATAGACATGCATATGATTTTTTTTTTTAAGTATTTTAAGATAAGGTTTGAGATTGCATTACAATTCATCAACTCGTTCTTGTTTTATAACATTTGAACATAACTCATGCACACTGTTGTGTACTGCACCTCATAGGTTTAAGAAGAAGTGTGCACAAATTGCTTTAATATGAATTAAAAGAAGAATAAGAATCATTGCTTGTTCTGTCCTCCTCACCTTGATACACATTTAGGTATTAAGCAGATGTCCTCATCCAGAGCGACTTACATTTTTTCATTATACATTTGAGCAGTTGAGGGCCTTGCTCAAAGGCCCAACTTGGCAGTCGTGGAATTTGAACCTGGGACCTTCCTAACCGTAGTCCAATGCCACAACCGCTGAGCTATTGCAAACCCCACCTGATACACTTACAGTACATGTGGTCTGAAGATCTTTGATTATTCTCAGCAATCAGAGCATATTTAATTATCCATTATCTTGGAGACAGACAGGGCCGTTGTATGTATATTCGTCTGGTTACGGGCTACAGGAAGTTTCACCACATAAGCACCAGGAAGTGCACTGAGGATGTTTTATGGGCATAGAGGCATGGGAAAGTTCACATCATATTCCAGAACATTACAGCACCCATTCCCTGTAGACTGATTTATCATTTTAGCAATGCGTCAAAAAACTGTTGTCATACTTCAACTTGGCTGATGCTGGAGGTGTAAACATAGTCAAAGGTGAATATGGTGGAGATGAGGCTGGGCATTGGGTGATGCTTTAAATGTAATAAAGTCTAGTGTGTGCAGACTTTGATCACTTGTCCCAGGACTTTATCGGGTCTTGTTACCATGCTGATGTTACACCTTGCAGTACCCATTGTACTTTGAGTGTTAAAAGCGAATAGCATCCATGAGAGATTTTGGATAAGGCATTAATACAGCAGGAATCGTCTTTCATTACACTGTAAATTCAAGGTTATAAGAAGCTCTTAAATCGAAATCTTCATCAGTCCTTTAATGTTTTTATGCCGAGATCTGATTTTTCAACCTTCTATGCTTGCTTTGAGGAAACAGATAGCACTGTTATCTGGATTTATTAGGGTTGTGCACTTGTAATGTCTATTTTCCTGTTTTTGCCTGTGTCTATGTGCATAGTTTCCTGAGGTTATGTGCAATGATTTTCTCTATGACAATTCCATTTGTTAATGGTTTTGTGTCCTTTAGGATTACTTACTGTGACTACATTTATTTCATTAAAACAGTTTCCCGTGAACCATTAACTGAAAAATCAGGACAGACCTTTTTTTATATACTATATTATATACATAATACAAAAAAATTGTTGTCATGCTGTTGATATTGACTGAAAAATATAAATCAGTCAAATAAGTATTTATTTACTCTTCTCTCTTCACAGACTGATTTTGAAAAAGATGTGGATATAGCTTGTCGATCGGGTAAGTAATAGATGGTTAATGGATTTTGGGTTTTAATTACTGTGCTTTTCAAGGGTCAAATCAGACTGAAACTGTCATGAATAGGCAGAAAAGTCTACAGTGAGGTAAACATCTCATCATACCATATTGAGTTGCTGATTAAAATTGCAGAAAATTGACTTGTCTGGAAAAAGCTACTATTGCGAATAAATACTAAGGAAAGTCAAATATAAATATTTAAAAAGGTTTAAAGAAATGTAAAAAGCAAGCTACCATTTTAGCATTTTTCACGATTTACATCTGCTGCGGATCCAAATGGAAGACTAGTGAAGTTTTTTGTCCATTGTGTAATTAATCTGACCAATATTTGTACACTTACAGCTCTTCATAAAGATATGGGGTCTTGTCGTGCTGCCACCATCACCGGAACACTGTCACGCATCTCCCTCAATGATGAAGAGGAAGAAAAAGGTCCAGAGGGCCTCAACTACTCCACATTGCCGGGTAACATCATATCAAAAGTGATCATTCAACAGCCATCAGGCCTGCACATGCCCATGAACGAGCCATGTCTGGGCGAGAGTGCAAGCGACATGCACCGCACCGTTTACTTGTGCACAGAAGATGGCATGCGGCAGAGTGAACAAGAGCTCACCGGCCATGTGCAACAGGGTCCCATGGAGACAGACTACATTGTGATGCCTCGGGCCTCAGCAGCATCATCACTGCCCACTGGTTCAAGCAGCGTGCCCACTCTGCTGAAGGACGATAGCAAGAGAAATATTGGCATGGACAGTCTGCAACATGAACGGCTGCTACACTACAAGGTGGGCACTGAATTTAACATTGGGTCATCAGGGATGGAGCACATGAGTGCAGGCATGGAGCAACAGTTTCC
This sequence comes from Clarias magur, assembly GCA_013621035.1. Taxonomy (NCBI): domain Eukaryota; kingdom Metazoa; phylum Chordata; class Actinopteri; order Siluriformes; family Clariidae; genus Clarias; species Clarias magur. Next base: position 312,128 of record QNUK01000188.1, on the reverse strand, counting down.
TGGAGCCTTGGAACACATGCAGACCCTGCCATTTGAGCCTCGCACTGCTGTCAAAAACTTTCTAGCTGAAATGGAAGAGAGCGTAGGAATGGCCCGGAGTGAGACTGGCTCAACTACCTCCATGAGCTCTTTAGAGGTAAGTCCTGAGCATTCTGTTAGAAGAGAATGAGCATGTTTAGTTAAAGATATGTTTAATATTTCTTTAAGTAGTTAACACAGGTCTCAGAGGTCCCACAATGTGAATCTGTTACGTTGAACTACCCCTCAGATAATGCATTTTTTTCATATCTCAGACTTCCTGTGCTAATCCTCTTCCATACATACTGTATAATTTTAATGTCTGCCAAACCATGTCCCACCAGATAATAGCATATCTGAATAGACTTGAGCAAAGTTGAGCAACAAGAAGGTATCCTCTTTTATGACGTCACATTAGGGGGCAAACTGCTTGGCCAATACAAAAAAAAAAAGAAAATGGAAATAGGACAAAAAGCTAAGGTTTTTCTTCATAAATACGCACTGGAATGTCTAAAAATGACTGGACCAATCAAAAGTGTCTGTATTGACTGCACTGTCTTTCCCCAGGCTGACTGGCCTGAAATATAACCACATCAAGATCACGCTGTGTCAGTTCTCCATGTTGACGTATTGGAAGCAGAAAAAAAAATTAACTGTAAAAGTCTAAGACACCTTGTTACGGTCCATATTGTGAGATACTAGATCACTGCATATTTGAAATGGTACAGGTAGTTTTTGCTTCTGAGTGATGTAACAGAATAAAAAAGCCTTTCCAGGAAAGAAAGCTTGGCCATGCTTTTAGCAATGGTGACGTTACATGAGCAGCAGTTCGATGTTCATTCTAGAGCAAAGCTAGCCCATCAAGACCAATCCCACAAAAGAACTACCATAACACAGATTACTGAAAAAGGTCATGCTGGCTATGATAGAACGGTGTCAGAACACACAGTGTGTCACAGCTTGCTGCATAGCCACTGATCCATCAGAGTGCCCGCGCTGGTACCTGTCCACCACCGAGGAGCCTACAATAGGCATATGAGTATCAGAAATCCCTATTTAGAAATACCTAAAACTAGTTTACTCCGTGGAGGCCCAACCTCACAATTTACAGCACTTAAATTATATGCTATATTTTTGCCAGATAGCACAGCTTCAAAAGGTTTTGTGTGTTACCCAGAGCAGCTTTTCTTTTCAACCAAAATGTCTCTTTTCTTTTCAAAGTTTCTCTTTTAAAGTTCTATTCTGTTTCATGTTTTTTTTTCTTCATTTTCTTATTTCTTTGTACTACTAATGTACTTCAGAACTCATCACATACTCAGTGTCAAAGTAATGTCTGCATAATGAGTGTAGCATCTAGGAGATTTATGCAGAGGTGTGCCCAGATGGCCTGATGGCCTCTACGTCAGTATCGTCTAGCAACTGTAGTTGCCTGCTACTGCCTGCCCATATATCTGCAGCATAGCTACTCATGGCTTTTCATTACCCCCATCTAGGGACGTCTCCTGATGTTCCCATGCCTGCTGCAGGGTTCATCCCTGATAAGCTCTGGGTTTAATGTATGTCGAGCTGGGACCCAAGAACGTTCCTCAGAACAATACCCTTCCAAGTGGAGTAGGTACTGGATAGATTCCCTTTGACACCATGAGTGGAGAATGCATCTCACAGTGAATGGCATGGTTCCGTTGATCATTTGAGGTGGATCAACGGAACCATGCCATTGGTTCCCAGATGTGTGGGACCTGTCACGAAAGTGGCTAATCATATGCGACTGGGTTTAATCCTGTTAAGAATCTTAAAAGGTACTTAGTGGCCAACAATATCTGCTGCCATGATCAGAACTGTGGGCCCGAATGCCTCCTCTGAGTAATTGTACATGCCCCACTCTAGGCTGCAACCTGTATGGAGGACCTGGTATTCACCCAGAACCCCATTTAAGGTTCCTGGTCTGGAAACATTGGTGGTGAATAACCAAACTCGCACTCAAATGTTGCTCAGTGAACAGTGCCACAGTGTGTTTTGTGCATGTTCCACCTAGTCCAGTCCTAGTCTGCCTGGGGTTGGAGGATTCTAGACACCTGAGGGAGCCTTTGCTTAAACCTTCCAGTCTATCCAGAAGAAGTCTGAAACAAAAGACTAATAGCCCCCAAGATGCTGCAGAAGGCTTTCCAGAATTGAATGGCTGTGTGAAAGAACTGTGGTCCCTTGCGAAAAATCAGGTCTATTGGTAGGCAGTGAATCACATGCTGGAAGAGTGGGGGATTGAACTTACATGCTTTGGAAAAGAGAAGAGTCCCAAGACTGGTTCTTTGGTTTGGGCATTCTTAAGACTGTAGCCATTTTCAATGTAGGCTTGTCAACCAAGCTTGTTGTGAAACTGGGATTTCTCCAGCTTTACGAACAGGTTGTTTTCTAGTCGGAGGTTAAGCACCCTGTTGAAAGTTCAGACATCAACTCCAAATCACGTGTTTGTCTTCAGTTGCTCAGAAAGCCCCTGCCCATAGGCTGAAAGAAGGGCCTGCCTATTCTAGCCAGAGCTGGGTGCAAATGGGGGTGGATGACACGCTGATCCAACTTAGGGAAACAGCTTGCGAACCAAAACACAACTCGACTCAGGAGTCGACTGCAATCTGGAAGTAGCTTGAAGCTGAAGCCTATATTTGGCTTATTCGTCACAAAATTCCTTGCATCTTAATGAATAACAAAGTTAGCACCTGTTCATGCTTCCCCAGCATGCCAGCCTGCCCTGCTACAATTATGACTCAGCGGACGTCTTGTTGGTACAGACATTCTGGTATGAAGAGCAGCACAAGGTGTATTAGCAAAGCTCTGAAAGAAGTGTATGAGTAGTTCAGTGCAGATTCAGAGGTAATAATGTGGTAGTGAGAACCACGAGTACTTGTGCATTCTTGAGTGGATTAGGAAATCAAATATCTTAGACACAAATGCTCTATTTTTTTATTTATTATTTATTATTTACTGATTTCTTTTCAAAGAAAGTTTATTTTATTTTCGAGGTTTCTCTTTTCTGTTTTCTCCTTTCATTTCTCTCTTTTTTCATTTAATTTTTCTTTGTACTATCAATGTACTTAAGAATTGCATTATGGATTAAGGATTATGAACAGGTGTGCCCAGGTGTTGCACATTTCATCGCTTAGTGACCATAGTTGCTGTTGTATTTAAGGTTATGGCTGATCAGAGTACCATTGTTGTTTAATGCACATGCTTAAAGTTCTTACATTTCACAGCATAAATGTGCTGGTATTACTTTTAATCTAGGATTAAAGTGTACATTTAAATTTAGATAAAGCCTATTTATTATTATCAGTATTTAATGAACGTTACTTCAAGTCTTAATAAAGATGTTTTAAGGTTTCTTGTGGATCGAAGAAAGACCAATTGAAGAATGTACAACATATGTATTGAAAATGCATAGAATAAATGATACACTTGCATAATACAAATAAAATAAGGGACAGATCATTATTCAAGTAAGAAGCTTTTCTAGAACTTGCTATATTTCTTTTGCACCCTAACACCTGCCTTTTTGCTTCTACAGAGAAGAAAGTCAAGGTACCAGGACCTCGACTTTGAGGTATGTCAAACCATTTAATTGGTGAAGTGCATGTCCCAGGCTTTCCTTACATCAACGAAATGGCCATTTGTTGATTTTGTGTTTTACTCTTTAATTTACAACTACTTTGTGTAGCACTTAAGCTTATTGGAGCAGTAAGGTCCTGACAAATAGACGATTTATTGAGCTTTGCAGTTAGACTGGAAGCAGTGCTGTCAGCTGCCACACAGAGTAGCAGTTCCCATTTCCATTGTATCCCTTTACATTCACAGATCTCAAGCTGAAAATCAAGCTCAAACTGTTTTTTCTGAAGTTCACAGAGAAACAGCTACCTAAAAACCTAAATTGCAAAGAAAGAAAGGAAGAGAGTGCTACTGCAAACCTTTTTTGGTTGATGAAATCTGTGCTGCCATTTATCATGACCTATAGCAGTCAGTCCAAGACTTTCTAGGGTTTCTTCTGTTTTAAGCCATTGAAAAGCTATATTATAGCAGAGTCTTTCAGTGAAAAATGCTTTTTTTCAATGTGGCAAGAGGCAGTGTATGTCCTGATACAACACTATGGTTATCAGCTTGATTGAACTCCAACCCCCCCACCACTCCTTGCCATTGCAGAAAGTCATGCACACCAGGAAAAGACACATGGAGCTGTTCCAGGAACTGAATCAGAAATTTCAAACCCTGGACCGATTTCGAGACATACCAAATATGGGCAGCATGGTGAGTAAGAGTTATTGGAGGGGGGAGGCGGGCCATGCCACAAGCATGCTCACACGATCCAGCGCCAGGAAGTGTGTGACTAAAAGAAATAATTAATGCCCGGTCAGTGCATTAATTTATCACTGCTATACCTTTCCATTTAGTAGAACATGTGCCTTTAAAATGTTTATTTTATCATTGGCTATTCATTGCTGTTCAGGTGAATGCATGATAGAAGGCCTCTTGATTTGCTCACATTCAGTTTTTTTTAATGGAAGTTATTGTTTGTTTAATTTGTGTTAATTCACCGTGAATCCACCTGTTAAAAAAGATATTCAAACTACTGTGTTTAGTTCATTTACAAAGGGTACAGTAGTACAACGTCTACAAATTTCACAAAAACAATGCTCGAAGTGCTTGAGAGTGGTTGAAAGGTTTTTATATGGATATGGTTGCAAGGGTAAAGCCAGCAGATGAATTTATCAGATTTTGGAAGTGATCCAGATGTATTTTTCATTAGCTTCCCTTATATTTTAATAGTATCCGCAGAATATAATGGTATAGACAAGAAAGACTAGACTTGTTGGTGGAGATATCCATGTTGACACCATTGGTATTGAGTTCTACTTCCTTGATACAGTAGGTCTTTAACAACCATTTTATTGAATTTATGGGCTGATTATAATAACAGTTAGACATTATATTATTTAAATATTTTTTAGGGATGCACTGATGCATGTACCAGTATGAGGGATCAGTTTAATACTCTGTTCATAAACTCGTTTTCCTAAACCAATTCTGATACAACAGCACCTGATCCCACTTCATGGTGGCACCAGATGCTCACTCCATGAGTTGCGTACAACCCAAAAATTATTCAAGGCCCATCCTCACCTCTCATGACAAAGCAGATGTCGACATTGACAATTTTCGATTAAGGATGAAACGGAACTGTTGCTCTGAGCATGAAAAAAAGGAGAGTAGACTGCGGCAAACCGGTCAACTTGCATTCTCTCCCTGATTGATGTCAACAAATAATGGTAACTTTTAACTCTTACAAATGGTAAGTTGATGTACTGGCTTACAACGAATCTCGAAGTTAAACTTGGTCTTTGTCTTGTGTTTTGCTTGCTTGCAAAATAATTTTGTGTTGTTTTTGTTGAGCCTTCAGCAATAATGTCACATTATCTGCATAGTGGCTTGATGCGGATTTTCCTTCAAAGAGAGGTGTTCTACATGCAAAGCAGTTATGAAACTTGCACACCAGCAAAGCAATAGCAGATGCACTTGATGATGTGATTTAGATGTGGGACATTCCAAAAAGTTATGTTCATGGTGTGCTTTGGGCCAATGCCATGTACTCATATCAGTACTCAGTGTCGGGAAGTAGCCAAATCATGGTGCTTACATTCTGTCTGACAAAGATGTATTAGTGCATCCCTAAAATATTAGTGCATAAAAAGACCCAATAAAGCCTAGACCCAACCAGAAAACAGCTGTTTCTTGAACAAGGAACTTTGGAAATATTTATGATGTAGAAAAAGAAGAAAAAAAAATAAAAATAAATATAAGAATGATAATAATAATTATTATTATTGTTATTATTATATTATTATTATGATTATATAATTGTAAAAAATATATATATTGAACACACATTATAGCACACACTGAACACTTTACATAGCAGCCCAAATGTGTAGCCATGGTGAATGTGGTATTTGTAAAATACCAATGTCTTGTTCTGTTTTCTCGCACAGGATAAAGCAATGCCCACTAAAAACCCTTGGGAAAGCTACAACCCAACCTGTGAGTACCAGAACTACGCTACAATGAATGTACTGGAGTCAGACAACAAGGACTCTCTGGAGATGACTCCGGCTGAGTGGGAAAAATGTGTAAACCTTCCACTGGATGTCCAAGAGGGAGACTTTCAAACAGAGGTGTAATCAGAGGAACAGAGGAACAAGAAAAGCAGGATAAATTTTGCACTGGAAAAAAAAGTGGAATCCACTTCAGGCAGCCTTGGCAAGACATATCTGGGTCCTAGAAATATATAGCAGGGACATTATGTGCCAATAAGATTTTAAAAAGGACTAAAGGAGATCTAAAATGATTTAAAAGACAAAAACATAATTTTTTTTTGTATTCTCACTAGTGTACTTAGTGAGGGAGCAGCAAGGTGTATAATATAACCATCATGTGTTTTGAACATATCCGTTGAAGAGAATTGGATCCACAAAAGGTATATCTTTCTAGATGAGACCTCAAAAAATAGAAAACACTGTAACACTATGCTACATCAACCCAAAAGCTTCTTTGGGCTCAGTTTTTTTAGTTCAGTGGTGACTGAGTCCAGGAGCACAATGTACATACTTATGCAGGTTTTTAAAAGGTTTATAACAAGTCAGTTTGGCCATTACTACACTTTTTACTTTGACATGAAAAATGTTTGGAGAGGCAAGTAGGATTTTTCCTGTCATTTAAAGATGAATGTTCGTCAAGCTACATTCTTCATTGCTTTAAATGCAATAAAGGTAATACCCACTTTTATATGAATAATATATTTCACAACTTTAATACTGCAGAATATGCTTGAAGGCACTCAGCAAGCTCTCTCATCTGCAGCCCTGTATAAAAATATTTAAAAATGAAAAATGTTGTATGGTGTAAATAAAACTTTTGTCTACATCTGTTTTACTTGTGTCAAGTTTATTTTGCTGAGAAAAGATTTAAAATGCCAACCTGATGAGATACCAGAAAAATGTTAACATTTGAAAAAGGAATGTAAATAAAAGAGATGATATGTTCATAATGCTTCAGAGGATGTGTCAACTCTGTCCTGTACTGTATTTCATGAGATGGTCTGATTTTCAAAGTATAATGAATGTTTAGTGATGAATGAATGCATGTTCATCCTGGTCATGGTCACGATGGATCTAGTCAATACAATACAACCTGGATGCGAAGCTAGGTAATTATACGTCCCCAAGCACACACATTCACACACTCTTTTTTTACACAAATGGACAGTTTCGTGTAGCCAGGAACTGATCTTTTTGGGAGATGGAAATAAACTCACATGGCAACAGGAGACATGCAGAACTCAGCACAGACACAGTAATCAGACAGTGACTCATGCTCATGTTGAAACAGTGGACCTGAAACTAGCCATGCCATACTCGACAGTAAAAATATTTTTAAAAGATCCCCGATTACACTATATGATGCCATGCCGTGCAAAATAAACACACACTGAACACTTTATATACTCAGCAGCCAAAATGTGCCAAAATCACAGTGAATGTGGTCTTTGTGAAATACCAGGCTTGTCCAGTTTTCTTTAACCAGGAATAGGCTAAAAACTCTTGGGAAAGCAACAAGCCAACCTTTGAGTACAAGAACTTTGCTATAATGAACTCTGTACCAGAGTTCACCACTGAGGCCTCTCTGGGGAAAATGTGTAAACCTTTAAGTGGTGGAATATACAGCATCAGGCAGCAAGTGAAAAGTCGGTGCTCGCGTCTGATATGCTAGAAAGCAGGAAAAAGAGCCAAATCTAAGAATCTGAATGCGTTTGTGAAAGGCCAAATTATGATGGCTAGACTGGGTCGGATCGTCTCTAAAACACTCTGGGGTGTTGTGTTGATCATCTCTAAATGTCTGATGTGGGGTGTTCCCAGAATGCAGTGATTAGTAACTAACAAACGTGGTCCAAGGAAGGACAAGTGGTGAACTGGCAACATGGGCATGGGTGCCCAAAAGTCAATGATGCGTGTGTGAAGGCTAGCCTGGCTGATTCGATCCTACTATACCACAAATGATTCATTATGGAAACTTGCAGCTTGTGGAGTATGGGACTGGGTAATCACAGACCTTTGGGGAATCCAATGTGCGCATGAGTATCCAAATATCTAGCCTAAAACAATGAAAGGCTATGGCCTGGTCTAATTAATCATGCTTCAATTATTTTTTTGTTTATATGTTTGTTTGTTTTTTTCTTTTTCAACATATGGACACACAGGTGCTTGTGCATTGCTTATCTGGACAGAGATGGCACCAGGGTGTGTTGTGGGAATAAAGTGGAGGCAGTGGGATGCTTTGTATTTTTATGTTCAGCGGGGAAACATTCATGTAAATGTGACCGACACAAACAACATATATTAACAGTGTTGCATCTACTGTACATCTATTGATGCCAATTTTGGGTGCACTGTGTGTTCTGTCACCTTTCATCATAGCCAGCCTGAATCTTTTATGCAGCAATATAGTTTCAGTGCTACAGTTGCTTTTCTGTGGGAACAGAATAGATGTGAAACCTTTGGTTCCTCACAAGCACACGTACGCCTTGGGCACCCACAATGTGTAGCTTGACGTAGAGAAGAATAATGGGCAGGGAACACACAGGGAGAGGGAGAGAGAGAGAAAGAGAGAGAGAGAGAACTTGGTTACATATGTTCACAGTCATGTAATGGATAAGGTTCATATATGTTTTGTTACAGGGACTCAAACCAAAAAAAAAAAAAAGTTCTCACCGTGGTTCACTGGTGTCCTAAAACTCTTTCCAGGCAAATGCATGTCAGTTAGTCACTTAGTTTCTCCTCAGTTTTTAAATTTCTTTAGATTGTGTCATGTTGTCATATGTTGCTTTTTAAATGTTTTACCATGCTTCACTTTCTCAGGTTCTATTCTATTCTAAGGTTGTTGTTTTTTTCTTCCTTTTTTTTGATTCACCGTGTCTGGCAGTAATCAGGCTGTACCAAGTGAAATTTTACAGTTTTCCAAAAACTGTAAAATGGAGATTTCAGGTCTATTAAATATGGGTTTAAATGATCTAGGTCCACAGCCAGTACTAAGGGAAGAATTTATTTATTTATTTATTTTTTACATAAATTATTTCTTGTATTATTGATTTTTTTTTTTTTAAGCATGTAGGTGCTGGATCTAATAGACACAATGGTTGTCATGAGAAATGTTAATTAGTTAATTTAGTTGAAAGGGAGTTAAATGATCTAAAATATTTGTTTCAAATTGTCTGGCTTTAATATAAAGACTGATTTATTTTCTTTAATCTTGCAAAAAATCATAAAGTCCTCCTCACTACATGTAAATTGTATGCATGTTTCAGTTGCCGTCTTACTTCTAGTTAATTGTGCTATATTATTAAATAACATGGTAGGATTATTTTTATCTTCTCTGTGGATGGAAAAATATCTTTATCTAGCAAGTTTTTCTTCTATAGCTCAGTAATTTTATTCTTTTGAGCTCTTGAAATATAAAAAATTTTGCTTGGTGCCATTTATGGTCAATTTTTTTTTTTTTTGAGTGGCTTGTTTTAAGGTACTTAGGTTTTTGTTATACAAGGGTGCTGTTTTTTTCTCTCTCTATTTGTGATCCATCTCATTAAGTCGCATTTTAACCTGCATTACTTAACACCAGACTTGATCTGATGGGTCACATTTATTTTCATTATTTATTATTTATTTCAAGTATTTTATTTTAAGCAACATTATATAGTGTAACAGATATTTTAAATGCTTTTAACAGTGGTCATTTTCATAACATAGCTTTGCAGAATTAAAAAAAATGTGAAATAAATATAATGGAAAAGTATAAATTATAATGACCAGTTTGTCCCTGTTGAGCAAGCGATACTTGGTGCTACAGTATATCTGTTCAGTATAAAGTCTACTTTCAATCTTTGGATCTCAGGTACAAACTGTTTGTGGGAATTTCAGTCCAAAACAGAAAGAGGGATCTTCGACCATTCCTCTTTGCACAATGTCTCTAAATCATCCAGTGACCTGACTCCTCTCCTCTGCACTCTCCTCTTCAGATCACTCCACAGGTTTTCAATGGGGTTGAGGTCCGGGGACTGAGATGGACATGGGAGGAGCTTGATTCTGTGTGTGGTGAACCATTTCTGTGATGTGCATAAAAAGACCCAATAAAGCCTAGACCCAACCAGAAAACAGCTGTTTCTTGAACAAGGAAATTTGGAAATATTTATGATGTAGAAAAAGAAGAAAAAAATAATAATAATAAATATAAGAATGATAATAATAATAATAATAATATAATAATAATATAATAATAATATAATAATAATCATTATTATTATTATTATTATATATTATTATTATGTGATGATGTGATGATTTGGCCACATGTTTTGGGTCATTATCTTGCTGAAAGTCCCAGTGACAACCCATCTTTAGCTTTCGGGCAGAGGCCACCAGATTTTGCTTTCAAAGCATTCATGATGCCATGCACCCTAACAAGGTTCCCAGGGCCTCTGGAAGAAAAACAGAAAAAAAGCATCACCGATCCTCCCCCATACTTCACAGTGTGCATGAGGTACTTTTCTGCATACTCATCTTTTCATACCCACTTAGAGTGTTTGTTTCCAAAAAGCTCTATCTTGGTCTCATCTGACCAAAGAACACAGTCCCAGTTGAAGGCCCAGTACCGCTTCGCAAACTCCAAATGTTTGCATTTATGATTGTGACTGAGAAAAGGTTTTTTCCTTGCATGCCTCCCAAAGAGCTTGTTGGCATGTAGATAGCGTCTGATGGTTGTTTTGGAGACTTTGTGACCCCAAGATGCTCTCATTTGTTGCAGTTCTTTAACAATGAGCTTTGGAGAATTTTTTATTTCTCTTACCATCCTCCTCATTGGGCGTGGAGACAAAATCAACTTGCGTCCTCGTCCAGGCTTGCTTACTACTGTTCCAGTTTTTTAAAAACTTCTTAATGATTCCTCTCACAGTAGATATGGGCAGGTGAAGGCGGGTGACTATTTTCTTGTACCCATTGTCTGACTTGTGAAGGTCGAACACACATCTGCCTTACTTGAATGGTGTGTTCCTTTGTCTTTCCCATGTTGAAGAGTGGATAAGAGAAATGGCCTCTGTATCACGTCATATTTATACCCCAGTGAAGCAGGAAGTGATAAATTCAATGTTCCTGGATACTCTGATCAACTTTGTAAACTACTGTAGAAATGACAGGAATACTTCAATTACATTTATTTTCTAGGAATTGTTAGGGGTGCCAATAATTGTGGAATAGGTTATTTTATGGAAAGTTTGTTAGTCAGGAATTTTTATTTCCCCTTAAAATTCACTTTATATTCACATTATATTTTTCTACAATAAAAACAGAATTTATTTTAAGGCTTTTAACACATCTTAACCAGGGATGCCAATATTTATGGAGGGCACTGTATATATATATATATATATATATATATATATATATATATATATATATATATATATCCAGTTCTGAATACACCAAATCCACAGCTTCATAAATCACATATGTATATCCACCTGAGTTATGTTTCTGCTACCAGCGTTTCCATCCTGTGCCATTGCTTTATGGGATTCTGTGGCTGGGATCCCGCTCACATGCGCTGTGTCTGTTGTCAATGTTAGGCTGACTTTGGTGGCGCATGTCATCACTTTGGCTGTCATCTACTCCAAAATGCTGTACATTCAAGGGCACTAAGGGTGTTTGCATTTCTGACTGCCTCACAGGGCCTGAATAGAGCTCTACAAATGCCAAAGAAGAGTCTTAATTGAAGTACCTGCTTTTGCAGCTCCCTGATTTTAGGTCTTTCTTCCCCCATTGTCATTGTTCAGCATTTTAAGTGTAAGGCTGTATTTTATCATTGTACATGTTACTTATGCATATAAGATTTTGCACTTAATCATCATCATCACAAGTGCTTTCTTGTAAAGAAAAACATGCCAATGGTAGATTTTATTAGTGAAATAATCATGACATATTGACCTATTTTAAGTCTTGACTTCAAATCGCATTCCATAGATTATTGTGTTTGTCTCCAGTACATTAACAATTTATATAAACATAAATATAAGATTTTGTCTGTACATTAGTCTTAACTCACTCTTTCAATGATGCTATCTTTACGTTTATCACGTTGAAGAACTCAAAACAAGTCTCAGAAAAAATTCTGTCTGTATGTCTGCATATCTGTCCAGCCAGTTTTGTCACAGCATCACGCAAAACTACAGCCGTTTCTTTCTTGACAGAATTGAATGAAACGTTGCCAGTCCTTCGGTTTTTGCCTGAAGTTAAATCTGCACCATAATTTAATCAAAAGATTGAGTAGAAGGGACGTTATGAGCAGTTTTTCACCAGATGATCTCTCTGCAGCCATCGCTTTTTAAAAAAATATATATAGCGCTTTTGCCTTTTGCATCTGTTCTTGAATTTCTTTAGATTGCGGCATGATGTATTGCTTCTTTAGATCTTTTAGCATGCTTCACATTGTCAGACAGATTATATATAAGTGATTTCTCGATTCAACATGTCTGGCAGTAATCAGGGCTGGGTATGGAAATGTAACAATTTTACAAAAAATATAGGTTTAATAACTGCTAGAGCCAATCATTGTGAGAGTTTGCTGTAAATACACAGAGTATGCGGAGGACAGAAAAATAACTGATTATATCAAAGCTGATCAGCTTATTTTTACCTTTAACTCTTACTGCAAACTGTTTTTCCCCACCAATTACTGGTATTAATGCTAGTTAGGAATAAATTAAGAAAACACATTGCCACAATCTGAATTTGTCCATAATCTTAGTCATATTATATACACCCTATCACATTGGTTTCTTAACATTCAAACAAGTTAATTGGTAGTGGTTTAAATAATAGTAAAAATATATTACTTAAAAGTAATATGGAGTCAGTTAATATGGCAAAATACTATGTGAAGCTAACCTGCTTACTAGCAGCTTTACGTACACTTACCCAGTTTCTCCTCCCATTCAGCTAAAGTCTGCAGACTAAAGGAAGCAGCAGACATGTCGTGTCCACAATAGAAATCGCTGTCCAGAAAAGGGAATCAGACACCACTTAGACGTTTGATACTGTAACTATTTGATTAAACCATACTATTTCTATAGAATTCTACACAACTAAGTATTAATCGTATTTAATGAAAATATTCGTAGCCTTCATATCGCTCAGATGACAAATCGTGGACATGCTCTGAGTTCAGAGCTAATTGTGTTTTGCATTTCATCTGCCAATGGGAGTTTTGTATATAACACTGGTGATGCTGAGCATGTTTCCAAGACAACCATCTGTCAGCCTGTCAGAGGTGTAACTTTTACACTGAAACACTTACTAAAAATGTTGTGGTGTTCTCAAGTCAGCGTCACAAGACTCGTCAAAGGGGGAAAAAATCTTTAATTTCTAGCAATACAAACGTAGTACAATAGTCTAAAGGACAACTAAGAATCCAAAAGCACACAGCAGGTAACACTAGTTTCATGTTAGCATGTAATGTAATGTAATTTGAACATATATATTACTATTATTTTATTAACATTTATATTTAAATATTGATAGCGTGCCCCCCCCCCTTTCAAATTTACTCAAGTTCTGCTTATTGATTCATCACTTTTGCTACCATTTTCAGGACATTTTCTCCTGTTGCCATGGTGATGCTTGTTATCTGCATTCTATTGATGAGAGTTCTTTATTCTTCTTGTGCACATGGGTTTGGTCCCCTTGTATTTTTTTTTTGTTTGTTTGTTTTGTTCTTCAGTCACTCATCTGTGTTTGTGATGATCTCTCAATTCCATTACAGAATGCCAGATCAATAATATTTTACCATAGCAAATGAGCCTCAACAGTGACTCGATGTTTGCAAGGCATGCTAACTGGGAAGGTAGTCTTTTCATGCCCAGGCTCAACTAAGCAATAAGTATCGTCATGTTAGCTCAGAAATATTCCCTGCATTAACTCTTGTTCTGGCGCTATCACCAGTTAGCCCTATTGGGTATATTAGCCGAGGTCTATTACCAGTTATCCCATTTTTTTATGTTAACCCAGAGCTGTCTCCTGCTGGTCCTTTTAAACCCATTCCACTCAAATTTACCAAAATTGCTACAGATCTCTGCCAATTTGTAATAGCTAATTTGGTTAGTTATTTAGCAATTTGGTAAATTTTTTAAGCATAGAGACCCCATGTTGAGCTGTTGACCCCACTGACCCCACACAAGGCACTTCTGTAACAAGTGTTAGCAACATGATAATGTTTCAATAGCGATTCCTAAAGAATCAATAACAAAACAGTATTGTCACTACTGACATGAAGCAAAATTACGACACCAACAACTATTACAAACTCTTACTGAGGAGTTAATGATATGACAATGTCCTCATATGTCAGATGCCCAGCTATTTAATGACAGTGAGCTGAAGGAGTGCAGGGTGGTACCATCAACTTTTCTCCACCAGAACCCATGACCACTGATGGCAACCCCATGCCTTATTTTATCCCCAGTGAAGACACTTTCACATTGAGGACTTATTTGATGAAGCCCTACAGCAGATGTGGATTTACAGATGAAGAGCTTGTGACCAACTACATCTACATTACATATCTAGGGGGAGAGGTGTTGTGGAGAATGCCTCACTGTATTTTTGTGATTAACAACGGGTTTCCTTGTTGTAAATTTAAAGAACGCTTTGATGTGCCTTGTACAATGTGCTTTTATTGTAAATAGAATTTGATCAAACTTGATATATAAACATTATGATATTACAATTTATAATTTAATTAATTTATTTTTTTACTAGGGCACTGGTGGCTAAGTGGTAGGTAGGCCTACCATGCAAAAGACCCAGACTCGATTCCCAGCCAGTGTCCAAACCCCAGCAGCTATTTGCAGTGCTGATCCCAAACCCAGGTAAAATGTGAGGGTTGCATCTGGAAGGGCATCTGGCGTAAAAACCTGTGCCAAGGTTGTATGTGCGACTGTTGTGGCGACCCCTTGCCGGAAGCAGCCGAAAAACCAACATAAAATAATTTTTACTCATGTTTTCCAAAAGTTTAGATTTTCCAAAAATATAGATTATCAAACTACACATTTTAAGAACAAAAATTTAATGGAAAATTTGTCATCAAACTTTATTATGAAAATGACAAATGAACAGATTCATTGTCCATCCAACTAATATATCTTTCAATCTTGTTTACTTGTATCACTAATTTCCTTAAAATATTACTTTGTTAATTTTGTCATTTCCATGTACATTTAATACAAGGATTTTTGGCTGTCCAGTAGGTAAGGAGGTGAAACCAATAACTTTCAGGACAGTGCGCGCCTGCCATGCATTCTAAATTTGACAGTATCCACATATCGCTAAGTGTGAACGAGTTACTAGAAGACTAATTTGATCCGTAGCATTAGCTCAAGATTTCAAAAATATTTTTGAGCAAACATTGGAAAAATTGCATGCTGGCTGCATTTTACAATGCAATTACAGATATAGTGAAGGGGCTGCATGAATAAGGACCAATAAGTACAGCACTTAGGATGGATGGTCCCCTTAACAATGCATACCAAAGAAAATGTATTTTGTAGAAAATGTCAGTGCTGTTGAACTCATGAAGTACAAAATTGATGCAAGGGCAAAAAAAAAAAAAAAAGTTTTCAGTATGTTCCAATTTTAAAATAATTATACCAGCCTTTAGCAACAAAAATATTTTGGAAAAAGCTGCTGAAAGTACTGAAACTTCCAAGTATGATGCAGCCATACTCTCAAAGAAAGCATTATTTTTTTAATGCACTTGAATTATGGTGTCTTTTGAGGTCCACAATTCCCTGGGACACTCCTGGGGAAGCCGTGTATTGAGTGTTAGGAAATATGTTTCATCAACTATGTTCTGAATCGACCTTTATTTGCAGTGCTTTATCAAATTAGATGATGCCAAAATGTTCTAGAACAACTGCTGAAAGATCTTGTATTCTTGGAGGCAGAAGCAAATTTTGTTCCTAGTCTTTGCAAAAAAAAATTTAAGCGTCTAATCAGAGCATCTGTTTTCCAGCACAGTAAACATGCAGATTTTGTCTTGGACAGTACTCACAGTCAGAGGTGGGCAGAGTAGCCGAAAAATGTACTCAAGTAAGAATCAAAAAAGGATTCAGTGAAAAAACTATTCAAGTACTGAGTAACTGATTCAAAGGCAATGTCTGATTTATTTTTAGAAACTATAATTATTATATCTTAGTGTGTATAAATGTTTGCGTAACATAAATGTGAAACATGCATGAAGGGCTGCATCATATTTTTGAGGATGCATAAAAATGTACAACACATGTGTTGGAGTTTAATGCTGTACTGAAATATATTTATATATTCATAGACTGTTAAAGTAACATTATATGTACAATTAACGTTAATATATAATCAGACAAACATCAAAAAAAGCATTCACTAGATCCCACTAGTAGCAGCATGGAGAAAACGGTTAGAAAAATAACGAGTCGAGTGGAGCCGAACGTAGAGAAGTAAGAGTGGCGTTTCTGCTTCACAAATGTACTCAAGTAAAAGTAAAAAGTATGTTGCAGTAAAACTACTTATAGAAGTAATTTTTTCCCCCAAAAAAGTTACTCAAGTAAATGTAAGAGTAAATGTAACTCGTTACTACCCACCTCTGCTCACAGTTTATCAGTTAAAAAGGTACAACCAGGTATATACACACGTGGACAAAATTGTTGGTACCCTTCGGTCAATGAAAGAAAAATTCATAATGGTCACAGAAATAACTTTAATCTGACAAAAGTAATAATAAATAAAAATTCTATGAATGTTAACCAATGAAAGTCAGACATTGCTTTTCAACCGTGCTTCAACAGAATTATTTTAAAAAATAAACTCATGGAACAGGCCTGGACAAAAATGATGGTACCCCTAGAAAATACTGAAAATAATGTGACCAAAGGGACATGTTAATTCAAGGTGTGTCCACTAATTAGCATCACAGGTGTCTACAATCTTGTAATCAGTCATTGGGCCTATATATAGGGCTCCAGGTTGTCACTGTGTTGTTTGGTGACATGGTATGTACCACACTCAACATGGACCAGAGGAAGCGAAGGAAAGAGTTGTCTCAGGAGATTCAGCTAGATGTTCCTGTGACTGCAGTTGCACATATTATTCAGAAATCTAAGATCCATGAAACTGTAGCCAACCTCCCTGGACGTGGCCGCACGAGGAAAATTCATGACAAATCAAAGAGACGGATAATCCCAATGGTAACAAAAGAGCCCAGAAAGACTTCTAAAGAGATCCAAGGTCAACATCATGCTCAAGGAACATCAGTGTCAGATCGCACCATCCGTCGTTGTTTGAGCCAAAGTGGACTACATGGGAGACGACCAAGGAGGACACCATTGTTGAAAACAAATCATAAAAAAGACAGACTACATGGTGACAAGCCACAAAACTTCTGGGAGAATGTCCTATGGACAGATGAGACAAAAATGTAACTTTTTGCCAAGGCACATCAGCTCTATGTTCACAGATGGAAAAATGAAGCATATCAAGAAAAGAACACTGTCCCTACTGTGAAACATGGAGGAGGCTCTGTTATGTTCTGGGGCTGCTTTGCTGCATCTGGCACAGGGTGTCTTGAATCTGTGCAGGGTACAATGAAATCTCAAGACTATCAAGGGATTCTAGAGAGAAATGTGCTGGCCAGTGTCAGAAAGCTGGGTCTCAGTCGCAGGTCATGGGTCTTACAACAGGACAATGACCCAAAACACACAGCTAAAAACACCCAAGAATGGCTAAGAGGAAAACATTGGACTATTCTAAAGTGGCCTTCTATGAGCCCTGACCTCAATCCTATTGAGCATCTTTGGAAGGAGCTGAAACATGCTGTCTGGAAAAGGCACCCTTCAAACCGGAAACAACTGGAGCAGCTTGCTCATGAGGAGTGGGCCAAAATACCTGCAGAGAGGTGCAGAAGTCTCATTGACAGTTACAGGAATCGTTTGATTGCAGTGATTGCCTCAAAAGGTTGTGCAACAAACTATTAAGTTAGGGGTGCCATCATTTTTGTCCAGGCCTGTTCCATGAGTTAAATTTTTTTTTTTTTTTATAATTCCGTTGAAGCATGGTTGAAAAGCAATGTTTGACTTTCATTGGTTAACATTCATAGAATTCTTATTTATTATTACTTTTGTCAGATTAAAGTTATTTCTGTGACCATTGTGAGTTTTTCTTTCATTGACCGAAGGGTACCAACAGTTTTGTCCACGTGTGTATAAGTTGATGACTACGCAGGAACACTTAATCCATGTTCTAACAGTGCTGAGTGACTAAAGTGCTTTGGTGTAAAAAAAAAAAAAAGTGTTCTGGCTGAAAAACTGAAGATTCAAGCATTCCTGATTTAAAAAAAAAAGGATGCTGGTGTAAACAAACAAAGATACAGTAGTGATTTGTGGTTCGATGGTACATCTCTAAAAATGCTCAGGCCTATCTTGAAAAAGTAGAAGGGCATGAAAAGATTCATTTTCTTTGATAATTTTATCTACCCAACATCTTATAATTGTTGCTGAAAAAAATCTCTGTACAGGATATGTCTGTTAATCTTGACAACACAACAAAAAACAACTGCTCTTAGTTTTCATCTATTTTATTTAACCCAATAAGGGAATTTCAAAAACAGCAAGAACACTCTTTATGGGGCTTTTTAAATATCAAGACTCAAAAATATAAAGTAACAAAAATTAGAACAAAAATAATTACATCAGTAAGCAGTAACATCATCATCAGTATGACAGCCATAGTAGCATATTCTTTCCTCTCATTAAGTGAAAACCAAATCAAAGGATGGTTATTTATTCCTTTGTTTATATTGATTTCCATGCAAATACAAGTAAGAAAAATCGACAGAACTGGCAAATTCTATTTAAACAATCTCACTCTCCTTTCCATAGGTTAAAAAATGCTGTGAAAATAATCCTTTACTTAGTCCTAAATATCAAATGATCCCAAATATTTTTTTCCACAGCATTTTTTTTTTATTAAGTGCTAAACATCTTTTGTCTGGCAATACTAATTTTGGTTTCCATAAATATATAGCAAGTCCAGAACAATCCATACAAAATAAATCAGAATTAAAAAGCACATTTCCATTATTACTGAAAATACTCATCATCACTGAAATCAGAATCATCTGCTTCCACTTGACCCTCAATCACTGACTTTTTCCCTCTGCAGCATGACACTATCATACCAATGAGGAACACCTAAAAGGAAATCAAATTTACCATCAATACCATTAGTGATACATGATGCATAGAAACAATTAACCAACAACCAACTAATATACTGTACTTACTACAAGAAATGCCCAGTTGCCAAAGTAGTAGATGGTGCTGAAGAACCAAAACTTGTGGAGGAAAAGATAAGATCTTGTCACTGTGCACTGGTCTGTAAAAAAAAATATGAATATAACCTTCAGGATTTTGAAAACAATTAATCAAGTGCAACTTTAGCACATACTATTACCATATGGTCAATTAAAACTACATAAAGATCAAGAAAAATCAACAATAACAAATTATTTATATAATATATATATAAATTATATGTTTCAGATTACCCATACTATGTAAATGAATCTAAAACAAGTCTACTGTTCGTCGTTACTGTGCCTGTTTAGTGGCTGAAATAATTCCTGTTCAGCAGTAAAAGTGTTCGATATGATGGCTAAGTGTGCAAATGATCCAAAGCACTGATGATGATAATATTGAACTGCATAAATTACACCAGTAATTAAATTTAGTCCATTCCTTAAAGAATCACCCTTAAAAACTAATGGCACCATTAAAAAAGGCTGCAAATACAAGAGTATTTACAATACTTAAACAAAAGAGCTACATTTATACTGAGAAGCATGCATCTGTTGCATCATCCACCGAAACGGTTATTTCTAAACAAATGTGATAATTAATTCACGCCTATCACATATGATGTCAGTGTGCGAATAGCGAATCAAATATAGAATTATAAAGAAGCGGTGAAGCCGTAAGCATACTTTTTGTTCACATACTTGCCATTAACACGGGAAGTATATGGGCAAGTTTTAGTAGTGGAGAACTACTGACTCATCACTGAACCTGAATCTATAACTGTACATATATTGCCTTTAAAAATGCACGGGGACACATGAAGGCCATAGTGTACATCACAAAAATCATTTAAAGTAAGGAATTCAAAGTGCATCATGAGTGGATGATGCTGTGTATGTTTACAAAGAAATGGCAATCATTGCCACTGGCTCTACATGATTGCCATTTTCTTTTAGAAGCTGTTTTTTTTTTTTAAGCGCCATTTTGCTATAAAGAGTTTAATTCCCCTATGTATTTACACTTCTGGGAAAAGAAACGAGTAGAACTCAGCATCACTGTAACTGCATCTCCCCCTAAGAAGTCTAGTTTTTCTCCTTACTAATTTGTCTCCCTGAATGACCCTTAAAATGTATTTCAAGTTACTGAAGCCGATTACAGACTATTTCTTATAAATACTACATAAATACTCATTTTTGAGATGATATGCTAACGAGAACCTCGGCTGGATCCAAAGATGGAAAAATATAAACTTCTGGTTGCCTCAGGGGCAAGAAAAGGACAGCAGGGCCTACCAAGAATTGCAAAGGTATTTCACTCCATTGGTCTACCTAAGGAAGGTTAAATTAATTTAAATATGCTTGGTGATCAAAGTTACTGACATTTTAATCTGTTTCTGTCAGTCTTTTAGACAGGTTCTGAAACTGAAAACTGCTGCATGATTAAAATGCATGACGTGAATTATGTAACGTGAAAATGCCCATTTTGACATGTATATTATGTTTGATTATATTGGGTATATTTATATGGACTCTCAATATACAGACAATTTAAAACTGTACTAATCAAAATGCAGAAACTGTTGTAATCATGATGATAAATTGTAAGGAAAGCAAACCCATAATAATTTGAAGAAAATAATTTGTTATTAAGTAGGGTTTTCTACTTGTGTATGCACTACAGTAAGGCAAATCAATATGGGTCCTGCAGGGGTAAAAGACATGCATACCATATCTTCTCTGAGGAGCAAAGGAAATGTCAATGTAAAAGGTAATTCATCTCCACAGCACCACTGCAGGAATAGAAATTTGTTTAAAATGACCTAATGTAAAGATATGGCACAAGAATTTATTATCAATGTTGAAAAAGTCCAGGATCTTGTTCACAACCGACATGTCAATCTCCCTTCTCTCTGTCTCCGTCTCTCTCTCTCTCTCTCTCTCTCCTGTCTGCCATCTGTAGCTCTCTGCAGATCTGCAGCTGTTAATTACAGATCTGGCCAAGGCTCTCACAGATGGTACTCAACAGTACTCTGACCAAACAAATTATCATGTACACCACTGACCACCTTCATTTTCAATAGGTCAGAACGTACAGAGACAACCAAGCTACGCGAATCAAAAACTAAACAGTAAAGTTGCTTATACAGAATGGGGTCAGATGTTCCAAAGGACTCAGACACTGGTCGCTTTTAAATACATTTTTAAAACGCAACACTTTGTCAGAAGGCCATGAAGGAGGTGTCTTTCAGACTCGGTGTAGAAGTTCTTTCTCACCCTGTTGCTGCTAAGTGCACACAAATTTAAGATCTTTGTTTTTAGATAACCATACTAGTACGGTATTTCGTGGACTTGCAGTAATCTTCATTATCGTCTATTTTACTCTAAATTACTACTCTGTTTTTGGAGATCAGGACATTAAACATTTCACTGTTTAGGCTTCATTATTCTTGTCTAACCAAGATGTAACAAAACCAGATCTTATTTAGAATCTAAATCTGAATTATTTTTAACCAAACCATAAAAAGTTTGGGGATGCTGGTAGCCCAGTGGGTTAAGGTTCTGAGGTACTGATCAGAGGGTCTATGGCCCTAGCTCCATCAGTTTGTCACTGTTTCAAGGCCCTTACCCCTGTCTACTCAAGTATGCTTTATCGCGACTAACCCTGCATGCTGACCCCAGCTTCCTTAATGGAATATGCAACGAAAATAATTTTACTGTGAAGTAAGGCAAATGTGACAAAGACTTTAAAACGCATAGGGTTTCTATCCATTTTGTTATGGTGGAAGCAACAGCATTGCATTCACTCATACTAAATAAGTGTCAGATGGAGTTGTGTGGGCTTTGCATGTGTAATAAAGGTCAGATGGTGACTCATCTATCTGTTTCTCTCTTAAATCTCCCTTAGGCCATTATAGATATGATAACTTTCCCTGACTTATACAACAGCTCCTTGTGCTACACTGCCATCATCAGTTTCCTCTTATACTAAGAAAAATATGTAAATGCAAAAAAATAACCAGTGATCAATCTGTGCATGAAGTCCCACCCTCATTAAAAGAAATGATGGCAAGTTTTCACTATGATGGACTGTTTGAACACAGGTCAGAATTAGTCAGATTTCTTCATGAGTGTAATGGTACATTAAGGCATTTGTCAGACGCTCTTATCCAGACCGAATTACAAAAGTAGGTTAGCAGGACCTTCCTTGACAACCTATTTGTGGAAGATCGGGAAAAGAATAGCACCATACAGAGGAGGAAAGTGAATAGTTTAAAGTCATTGATTTGAATGCTTGCTAGTTTAAATTAAGCAAAAACACAATGTGCATCTACTACACCATTCATAAATAAATATAATTCAAGTCTTAATCTAACAAACCTGTACTAACTTACTAAATAACTATCTACAAACAGTATAAATATATTTTCCTAAAATGATTTTCATGATAGAACAAATTTATTTTATTTTTTCACACATTTACTTAGGAGAATGTGCATATTGTCAATTATGAAAATCCTTAAATAAAATCATTTAAATTAAAAACAACAAAAAAGAGGGACAAAGAACAGACATTTCAGGACTCATAAATGAAAAACGTAAATGTAAAGAAGCTGCAAATCAGTTTGACAGAATGTTTTTAATGGTTTTCATATGTTAAGGATGTTGGAAAAGGAAAGGACACTGTAAGGCCCATTTTAAAGCTGCAGATTACATGGGCACACTGGTTTGGTGAAGGGTATCCATGGCAACAACATTTGCTGCATATACAACACATTTTTCTTTATACCAGGATGAAGGCAGACAGAATTGCCCTTATTAATCGAAAACGTATGCAATGAAGTAAAAATAAGCACACCAAATGATAAAAAATTAACCAGTTTCACAGGTTAAGTTGGCATTAATTGATTTGTTTTGCTGTCAAATATTACAATCAGTCATATCAGATTGTAAAGACTGTAAACTTGCTTTAACAAATATTACACATTGTAAATCACATGCTGTTCTTTACTTTCATTATCACTTGGCAGCGCTGAGTCTAATAAAAGTACAAACACCTTACCCATTGCTATAAGACTGAATACAGTTTGAAATAATTTAAATAAAAATATTACTACTTGAGAACTTTGAGTTTTTAACAGCACATGGTCAAGCTATATGTCTGACCTCACAAATGTGCTTCTGGAAGAATGGTCAAAAAATCCCCCCCAGAAAACACTTCCCAGAAAAGTTGAAGCTGTTATAGCATCCAACATCATGTAAAACCCTATAGATTAAGAATTGGATGTTACTCAAGTTCATATGCATGTGAAGGCAGCGAGCGAATACTTTTGGCGATATAGTGCATGTCCCCCACAAGACCTCTTTAGATTAACAGCAGATCCTTTAAGACCTGCAGGTTGCAACATGAGGCCTCCATAGATCAGACTTGTTTATCTAGCACACCCCACAGATGCACATTTGGATCGAGATATGGGGACTCTAAATTTTCTTTCAAACACTTCCTGAACAATTCTTTCCAGTATTTCCAGGCACATTATCTCACTAAAAGAGGCCATCAGGAAAAACCACTGCCATAAAAGAGAGTATTTGCTCTGCAACAGGTAGTAACAAGTAAAATGCCCAGCAGATCACTGCTCAGAGCATTGCACTGCCTCTGCCAGCCTGCCTTGCTTACATAGTGCATCCTGGTGCTATACAGTACCTTCCCCAGGAAGAAAGCCACACGCACCTAGCTGTTCAGATGATGTAAAAGAAATGTTTTAGCCAATAAGGCCACTTTCTTCCACTGCTCCATGGTCCAATTCTGGTGTTCATGTGGCACCTGTAGGTAGCTTCAGTGGCGGACAGGGGACATGCACTGTGACTGATCGGGGCTATTGTTAGCTTCCAAAGCACATTCATAAGCCTCAGGCACCAATGGCTATGTTGCCGGTTCACTAGTAGGCTTTCTCTGGACCACTTTAGAAAGGTACTAACCAGTATATACTGAAAAACAACCTATTATCTAATCAGTCTGTTGTGTGACAGCAGCGCAGTGTATACATTTATACAGACGGGATGGCCAGGTTGGAGCTGAAAGAAAGGCATGGGAAGACTGCACACCCTGGGCCAAACATGTATATTCTTTATATATACATCAGGGATTCCAAAAGATTTTTTTTTAAACCCACCTTTTTACAGACTTTCATTCTTTTCAATCTCAAAGGAATATTCCTAACATCTTGTGAAAGTCATGCTATAGTGAAATTAAGTTGTTTTGAAGTAAAAGGGAGGCCCTAGTCAGTGTTATTTAGTATAGCGTTCCTAATAAAGTTTTCTAAGTGTATATACCCAGATAAAGAGGAAACAGACCAAATTAATTTCTCAGCCGAGAGAGCACACAGAGTGCTTCTGAAGTACAAAGTGAAACCAATTTATATTAGAAATAATTGATGTAATTGCTGTTAAAAGAGGATACGCATTCTGTTCTGAGTGTAGATGAGCTTTCTCAGAAACTTTGTCTTGTTGCTAAGGAACATAGTTTCTCCCCTTCACTGCTCACAATGCAACAACTAGTTTATTCACTAGAAAGAAAAAAATGTATACACATAGTACTGTGCAAAACTCTTAGGCACCATATTATCTGTAGTACAAATTTTGTTATACAAGTTTATTATATCTGCATTATTATGTACAAGACCCTTCCCTACAAAGATGCACTACAATTAATGCATAAATATATTATATATTAATACATTACAGAATAATATTTGCATGCCTGTTAGGAAAGCGACATATTACATGACAGACCAGTTTTTGGGTTTTGTACTGTATGAAAATAGAAAGGAGCGAGTGTGACAAAGTTACCAAAAGAACTCATATCCTCCTGCATGTTCAGTAAAACCTAACAGCTGTTTTACTATAGCTTCTTTCTATTTTCATGCAAAACCCAGGAGTCTATATTATTGTCCCCCCTCCCCCCATCTGTCATGTAATATGTCGCTTTCTTTACAGGCATGTAAATATTCTTCTGTAATGTTATTTATTCATTAATTTTAGTGTATCTTTGTAGGGAACGGTCTTGTACATAATAATGCAGACATAATAAACTTAAATAACAAAATTTGTACTACAGATAATATGGTGCCTAAGACTTTTGCACAGTACCGTATTTCCGATGGCAGAAAGGTGCTTAAAAAAAAAAAAAAAAAAAACTAGCCTTCTTTTGGTTTCTCTGACCTCCAATGAATTACATGGACAAGCAACAACCCCTACAGTGATGAGGCCTGTGATTTTATGCAGAATTTCTATAGTTATGCGTCTGATCAATTTCACTTCTAACAACCATGTCTTTGATGTTTTTATTGTACCTACAGATTACAATTTTTTGAAAATGTAACAAGTCTCAGGAACATGTGTTTTTTTTTATATATTTCAAATGTTTCAAATTTCAAAAAACTACAGTTATAAAACAATTTAATTTCCATATATGTATTCTTGTCTCACTGCAAGTGTGTTTAGGTCTCCCTATCTGAAAATGTGGAATAGAATTTGCAACATGCTTTAAAAGAAGGAATGACTAGTCAGTCTGTCCTAAAAAAAATCTTGCAAAATCAATGACTTACAAAAAATATAAGTTTGAGCTGAGGTGTGATAGATGATGTACTGTATGCTGCAGGCCAAGGTGAAATGTGGAGAAGGTTAACAAATAAAATAGTTCGAGGTCTTGGTTTGAACAGGAAGCGATTTCAAAACAGTGTGTGCGCATGCATGCATTGCATTTTTGTATTTTTTCAACAAATCCAACACAAGTTTTAGTAAGAAAGCTCTGACTTTAACACTCATCCCGACAGCCCTAATCTAACAGTATTTATTATTAGTTAAATTGGAGCAGTTTAATGTTAACAAAAGGTCTTATAATACTAAGAGAACATCATGGGGGAGCAAAAATGGTTCAGGATTTACAATCTATTTTCATTAGGACTGGCTGTGTATAGTCTACATAAATTAATCTGCTTTATCCTAAGGCTTTAAATGTCTACCTCCAAGGTAAATCTCCAATGAATGTTCTGGCTAATTGTCTATTTCAATAAATGAGATCCTTTTACTGTTTACACATACATTAAATTATTGCACGCAGTTGATATGTGATGGCTGGAATTTAAAGTGTCCAAGATCTAGGCAAGGCCTAAGGAGAATGTATTCCTGTATAGAGCCTGATACCAGAATATGTCTAAATGTGAAAAGGAGCATTAAAGAAAGCTAGGAATGTGGATAGATTATCTCCGTTTAATACATTAAAAACATCTGGGTGCTTCCAGTTGGCCATACTGACCCACCTGCATATTACCGAACTGGACTAAAACCCTTGGTGTAATGTAGTGCCCTCCTCTGGATTTAAGACTTACTGCAACAACACTACACCAAATAAAAAACACTGAACTTCCATAGCAAAATATTTAGGAAAGAATATCCTCCCTACTGAGGAGATTGCTGAAGAACAAGAATTTGGTTAGAAGGGAAAAATATAAGTAATAAACCCATCCTGCATAGAGCACCCCATAGTGCTCTGATCGATTGGCCGCCGATCAGAATCGGCCAATATATGGTCAATTACATAAAACAAATACAAAGTGACTGACGTCTGTGTTTATTTAAAGACATTTGGTGCAATGTGTGATTTGTCATTGACGCAGCTTTGTGCCATGTTCATAACGAGTGAGCATAACACAGCAATGGCATTTTAGAAAAGCATTTGAGCATTTGTGAGCACTCCTTGATGCTAGTTAAGGAATAGAAAGTTTTTACCCTTTAGTTGAGCATAGTCCGTTAAATAGTTTTTGAGTTTCTTTATAATCTATTTTAAACAACAATAGAATGGAATATGTTGCCATACATAAACACTTTAAATCCATGATACTTTCTCAGATCTTAATTATATTTTTTCTGCTATAATAAAAATAAATAAATACACAAAATATAATTAAATAAATAGGAGATCGCAATAACCCCTCACACATCTGTGATCAGCAATCCGTGATCGGTATTGACTGATTCTGACATGTATGATCGGGATTGTTAATCAGCACCAAAAACCTGATCAGAGCACCCTAGTACGCACTGTATAGAATTTTGGGGACAGTGTTATGATCTGGAGTGGATTCAGTCGGTCAGGTCTAGGCTCAACAACCTTATGTGGCATTAAATTGAAGTCAACTGACTACCTGAATTTACTGAAGGACCATTGATGGATGTCTTCTTCCAAGTTAACATGGGCATATTCCAGAATGACAATGTCAGGATTCATTAGGCTCAATTTGTCAGAACGTGGTTCTGGGAGCATGAGGAACTATTTACACACAATAGTTGGCCACCATTGAAAGACTTTGTTATATACCCAAGCCTTTACGAAGTGGTTATCAATATAATTTTGGTACAGTTTTGAATAACTATTCTGCACACATGAGTAGTTATGACTGGCTCGCCAAATACAAAGTGACTGATGTCTGTTTATTCTGTGTTACGAAACTGGACAGGAATAAAGATTAAATAAACAGTGTCTTGGTGAATGAAGGCCTTGATCTAAACTCCAATAAATTCTATGAATTATTAAAGTGCTTGACTCAGTGAAGTCAGTGTAAACCGTGAGAAATAAGATGATATATTTATTTAGCTACAAAGAGTTTTCTGCAATTCTTTAGTTAGCAATTAATGATTTGTTAATTACTACATTTTCTTTATAGTATTTGGTATAAATCCTGTTTTAAGAATGACTCAACATCTCTTAAGATGTTTATATATTCTGCATTAGGCATTTATCCAGTACATATTTCCTCACACACAAGAAGAAGAAAAAACATACAATAATTAAATAAATAACCATCTTACCGTCCGGAGCGTCTACATCACATGTCTTTACGACGGCAGTAATGGTGTGGTTTTTCTGCAACAGATATAGTCCTGCTATTAGGATATAATAATCAGAGATGACATTTAATGGGCACTTGAATTAAACAGTGATTTTGATAGCGTTTCATGTGTGACAATAAGGTGATTGATAGAATTACTGGATTGTGGTTAGGAACTGTCCAACACATTATTAAAATCTGGAAAGATTATGTATAACTGGCAGCATCTTGAAAGAAATGTAATAATTCATAAATAATCATGAATCATGATCACTTACTGTATTTGCTTAGTGAAGTTATAAAAAAAAAAAACATCTACAGCAGAAATCACGGCTATGTTTAATAAGTGAAAGTATAAGCATTTCCAATGCAATGCAACAAGAACTCACAGGTTTGAGATTATTCAACTGTTTGACAATGAGAGGAAAAAAAAACAACTTTAAGTTGGTAGGGTGCATAAATACTGGATGCACCCATCATGCATCATACAAACTATACGCATCTCTGGAAGCAATGTTGTGATCTGGGGTTGCCTCAGAACAGGTCTAGGCTTTGGAACTGAATTGCATTCAGCTGATGACCTGAAATGTACTGAATGACCAGGTTATCCCATCAGTGGATTTTTTTTTTTCTTACCTGATGGCATGGGCATATTCCAGTGCTCAAATTGTGAAAGAATGATTCTGGGAGCATGGGGAAACTTTTTTTTACATGAACTGGCCAGCATTCAGAATATATAACTAAAACTGTACAGACATTTACGTAAACAGCATATGAAAGGGGTTTGCAGCTTATGGATTATAGAATATATAATTAATTCGCTTGTTCAGAACTAATAATGTTATCACTCACAGACACAAACATGAAAACTTTGTTTTTTTTTACCTGCCATAAGTATGTTTGACTGCCATACATGACATACTGTGGAGCAAGGCTGTAGATCATGTAGTTGGTGTGAAGAACAATCAGGAGCAGGATCATGCAGAGGAAGAGCAGGGCCTGTGGACGAGTTCTCTGTGGCCTGATCTTGTATAACTGCTTAAAGCAAAGGGTAAAATGATGGCAATAAGATTTCAGCAACAGATGAGTGAAATACTTGGTGGCATTCCAAAATGATATACTGAACAACAATAATTTTTTCTTTGAAAGATAAATTGTTTAATGTGATTATTTTAAATAGGAAGGTGCCATTAACATTTGTTAGGAATAGAAGATCATATTGTGATTTATATTGATCTTTTTTTTCAGCTTTAAAGAAAATCAGAAAAACCACTAAAATGTTTTGATTAAATTTGGGGGCATTGCTAATTTCAGTCTAATCTTAAAGTAGCACTAGTTTAGATTTATTTCAAACAGCTATAGTTAATTTTTTTAAATAAAAAAATTTACATTACAAATTTAGTTAACAAATGCTAAAAGTAAGTGTTAATTGTGTTTTTTGTTGTTGGTTGTTTTTTTTTCTTCCCAGGCTTGCACGCCACACTTACGTCCAGCAGGTGGCAGTATTGCATCAACTCAAAGGAATCAATACTAAAACGTGTGAGTATTTGTTCGAGTATTCTCCCCGTGCCTGGTGGGTTTCCTTCGAGTACTCAGTTTTTACCTCCCACAGTTCAGATTAGGATAATTGCCCATAATATGTGAGTGTGTGCCCTGCAACCGATTGGCACCCAGTCGATAGTCTACCCCACCCTTGTGCCCTACAGTAAGTATCCAGGGATTAGCTCCAGGCCCCTACGACCATGTATACAGGATTTAGCAGTATAAATGATGAGTGAGTGTGTGAGTATTTGTGAAAGATGGAAGTGTTTTCCATTTATTTTCAAAACTGTAGTATACTTTTAAGCAGTTTCTTATAAACAGACTATTTAACATTGTGAGTTTACCCTACATAGTTTTAAGGGTGTGAATAAATTTTACAAAATATTAATTAAATTGCGTAATTGATTAGCACAGGTTGATACATGAAATTATGCAATTAAAAAGTCTTGTTTAAATCAAAATCCATTAAAAAGGTGCCCTGGCATTATATGATAAAGCATAAAGCTTCAAGACAGGTTTATTAAAGTGTATAAAGTATACAAGTTGGTCAGTCTTATTCCTACAAGATACTAAAACTCCTGGGGCCCTATATCTAAAAAGAGAATATGAAAAATGCAGAAACTTTACCCTTATCCAGAAAAACCATATGCCCATATTGCGAATGCCTGCCATGGACGTGAACACAAAGTACATGGTGATAATGGTGATCAACACATAGTCTAGTGGAAAAACCTGAAAAAGACAAAAGAAATGATCAGGCTCAGATCTTGCTTACTCCAACAAAATACCTAAAACAATAAACAGCTGGTGCCGAGCAGCACTGTTTGGGTGCAGTACGCCCTCATTACTACAGTCAGCTCCAGAATCCATAAAATGAGCATCACAACAATCACTACATAACATTTATTAAAAATGTATAAAATAAATATTATTTTACGAAGAGGAGAAGAGATTATGGACTATGACTTTTAATATAAGTAAGTAATGGCCGCAATTTTTGCAAAAGTTCTACCTGCACAGCAGCAAAAAAAATATTAATCGAACACTATATTTTAGAGAATGCCATAGATCAGAACAGTATAAGAACTTTTGGTAACACTTTTGATAACATTTGGATAATTCAACGTAGATACTGTTCAAACTATCTATAGTATGTAACAAAGTAACCTGATTCTAAATAATACTGATTTTATCAGTCTTATCAACAAAAACGTAAAACTGCAGCCATTAACTTCATTTCTGATAGGACTAGGGGCCCATAATAAACACCAAGAGGTAAATGCAAACATAAAAACAAATGTATGGGCCTGCATCAAGAAAAGAGAACACAAAAACTACTAGAATTGCATTAAGAAATGTCCAACACATTATTAAAAGCTGGAAGGACAGTGCTGAACTGAAATGTGGTTAAAAACAACTCATGAACAACTGTGAACGAAGATTTCTTAAACACTTGGTCAACTTGTAGAATTGACAGGAGAAATCAGATTGTGTTCAATAGCGAAAGTAAGAGCACTTCCATGTGAAAAGTGAAACAAAAACTCATAGGATTGGGATTTGTGTGTGGCTTTAATACAATTATAAATCCAGATTTACCCTACTCTAGACAGATGGGTTCATCAGGTTAAGCAGGAACGCACAAGTCATCAACCATCATGTATAGCGTCCAGTGCACAAACCTCTGGAGGCAGTGCTTTGATGTGCAGTTGCTTCAGTTGCTCATGGCTAGGCTCAGCAGCATTATGTGGAAATAAAACTAAGTCAGCTGTCTGCCTGAATGTTCTAAATGAAAAAGTTATCCCATCAGTGGATTATTTTCTTCCTTGATTTCACAGGCATATTCCCTGACTCTGAAAGAATGGTTCTTGGATCATATAGAATCATTTTCACACATGAATGGGCCACCACATTGCACAGCAAAATCCAAACTTAAGTGGGTTGAAGAAAATATTAATGTGTGCAATTTTTTGGCCAGGCAATGTAGTCTGTAGAAAGTATATGACTAGAATAAAAAAATATATTTATTGCTTTAAAAATAAAAAAGGGACCAATTAAAAAATAGCCAATGCCTATTTTTGCATTCTTACATCTTAGACTTCTTATGGATTTACAGCAACTAGAAAATAAATAAATAAAATGGGTTGATATGGTAGACTTGGCAAATTTCACTTTAGCACATCTTTCGGGAGCAAAGGTTGAGGCTTTGAAACGTAATGTTAGCCTTCTTTAGACAATCAATCACAAGCTTCGTTGTGTGTAGGGCCAACTGTCCTGTTTGAATGCTCAATTTTGTCCTATACCTACCGTAAAATAAAATAATAATACTTCAAAAATCATCTTTGCTTGAACTGTTTCCTTACCAGATACCCAACCATGTCCCTATATTAAATCATCAGTCTGTTAAATGTTCACTTTGTAAAAGCAGGATATTTGATAAAAGGCTCAAGAAATTCCACTGATCCAAGATTAGATGCTAATTTGCTTTTTAATAATTCACTGTTAGTATTGTGCATATAGTTGCCAAGTTAGCTAATAACTAACCAAGAAATCACTCAC
This sequence comes from Clarias magur, assembly GCA_013621035.1. Taxonomy (NCBI): domain Eukaryota; kingdom Metazoa; phylum Chordata; class Actinopteri; order Siluriformes; family Clariidae; genus Clarias; species Clarias magur. The sequence continues at coordinate 279,663 of QNUK01000188.1, read as the reverse complement.
CGGTTGCAATGCCAGCAGCAGCTCATTTAAGGGGTTCGTTAGGTTTGTTCCAAAGACAATAAGGCCAGAGCTCATCCCAGATGAATACAGGGCTTTGTCCAGACTGCAATATGAGGAAAACATTTCACCTTTACTTTAAAGGCTACAATTTTTTTAGCCATAAACTACAAACATGCTAAATACAGACAAGTATCCTGGGGTGACAGGGTGAAGCAATGGTGGAACATTTAATATGAGCTTAAAATGATAGTGCTTACTTGGAGATGAACAGAGATACAAAGAAGAGAAGTGCAACCAGGATAAAGAAAACTCCAAGCAATATCTGACAAGGGAAGACAAAGACAAACTTGAGAATAACATTCACTTTAAATTTCAGATTATGTCACATACTAAATGGGCTCTCTGGATAGACCCAGGTCTCGGATTTCTTTTTCATGGCCTCCAATATTACATACCACAAAAAATGATAAGAAACACTGTCAGTATGTGCACCCTGTATGATTGGAAACTGAACATCAATACTTTTGTCGCCAACATAATTGCTTTGATTCCAAAAAATGCCACATCACTTTATCAAATTCCAATACCTAAGTAAACCATTAAGCATGCAGCATGGTGATTACAATGCCAGAACCAAAGGTCATTTGTGTGTTGTGTTTAGAGAGTAGTAGTTTTAAAAAGGTTTATGTCAAATATGTCTCCATTTTATCAGCCTTAGAGATGTTATTAACATGCAACCCAATATTTACAAAAAAAAGATATTGCTGTCTAGACTGACAACAAAATAAATGAAAAACGGGAATGTGTGTAGAATAAATCTGAGAGCAGACAATGTGCTCCTTTGTTGACTACAAGAGGAACAGACCACAGCCATTTTCCTCTTTCATCAGTCAAGTTTGCCATACATTATACAACTTAAAAATCACCACCTCCTGATTCCCCCTCAACCCATATTAGGGTAGTGAACGTGAAAGTATTGTTCATTTGATTTATATCCTGTTATATATGTATATCCGGTATATTCTGTTAAAACATCTGGATCTGAATGAGTTAAATCAGTGAGTTAAATCACAAGGCATTGTGATTTTAATATATAAAATATATATTATATATACTTAAATAATAATATATAATTATTGCTTGTATACATTATATACGGTGTATATATACAAACGTATCATTTTTGAGGCTGTACATTTAGCTCAAAGTTAAAAGTTGTCAACTATGAAAGAGAACTTTTCATTGTACCATATAACACTTTACAATTTGAACAACATAGGTCAAATAAAAAAAAATTAAATGAATATTAACCTAGATAGCTGGGCACTTCTATTCAAGAATGCAGCATGGTGTAGTTTTATTACTTTCATGCAGTTATTGTTAAAGAAACATTAAGAAAAAAGAAACGACCGTTTGCAAACCTTAATGGGACGGAGGGCCCTGCCAACTTTACTGCAGCAGTTCCTTTCAGCATTCTCGAGGTGACGGCCCCGGCGGCGCAGCGTCAAAAGCTTAGCTTCCAGTTCCTGCAGGTTCCTCCGGTCTCTCAAGGAGAGTGGCCTTCCATCCTCACACTGCATACAGATTAAAGTTTGCCAACTGAGCTATTAATCACAAGTACTGTAGTCATTCCAGTAATGTAAACTACATTAACTTGTAAATGTGATATGAGAGGAGGAACAAACTCAGTGCTTGAACAAACATACTACCAGACACACTGCTCATATGACATACACCAACACCCAGTTGTCCACACACCTTGGCTTTGAGTTTCTCTATGTGTTGCTCAACCTCCTCCATGTCCTCTGTGTTTTCCAGTTGTTCGTAGAGGACACTGCGTGTGCCTTTGATCAGGTTCAGGGGAAGAATAGACATTCCATACGCCTGGCCAAAAGGGAATTAATGTACACACTACTTATGAACATGACAAAAAGCCTGCATAAGCTTCTCTAAACACAAAGCTGCATTGTGGACATTTCAGACTATGCTGATAAGCAATTCACGAATAGGATAATATATATATTTTTTTTAACAAAACAGAGAGCTTTATGTTGTACAAGTTGGCATAGACAATTTGTGTAGAAAAATCAACACAGATTACGATGTGCTTGCAGACCTGCTAGTCAAGACTTGTAATCGAAGAAGAATGAGGATTTCGACGATGACTGAAAACAGGGAACGAACAACCACAGTGCAAAAGCTAGTATTGCTGCAATCCAGGGTAAAGACTGACCTGCCTGACAGTTCAATGCTGTTAAAGGTATTTCCCAAAACTTTAAAGAAGCTGTTGTTGCAACTTCTATCATGTCCGAAAGTAGTTTGCACAAGGACTTAATGTAATTTTCACAGATCTGCTTCTGTACAGAAACACTATAGATTTGACATCAATCACAAAATGTGGACTTAAGCTTTAATTTAAATATCTAATATATATTATTGCTTAGTGCTAGTTTTCTCAGTCCTACTAAATACACTGACCTCATTTCTGACTAGTTTGTAGACATATGCTTCAAACCCCTCTCTGCTCTAGATTTTCACAGACTCAACTCTCACATACCTCATCTATCCTGCACTGGTATGGCGGGCTCGAACTGAGTGTGCTGTAAAGCAGGCAGCTTTTCTCTGCCCTTTATGCCCTGTTGGATAAGGAAGACCTGGATACATTCACATAATTCAGCCACCTTGTCCTCTGCCTATGTGTTCACTTATATTCACAAGAAACTAGCAGAGGTAGTCGTATAGGACTGCTGTTGTCTAGGAGATGACCACCCCTTCCCTCACCTCATCTCAACATTTCATCTTTTGAATTTCTTGAATTAGTGTTAAGGTAACCTTCCCCGTCAACCTTCACATCATTATCTACTACCCTCCTGATCCTCTAGGAAATTTTATTGACCAAATGGTCATGTTTCATAGTCATTTATCTTCTGACAGCATTCCTCTCACTGCTCTTGAAGACGTTACCCTCCCCCTGACAAGCTCCAGTCCTCTTTTCTTCTCTCCTCTTAAGTCCTTCTCACATTTAACAGCTGCCCTTCGATACATGAGAGGGAATCCCCTGGACATGGTTTTCAGCCACCCCCTCCATCTACAGACAGCATTCCTATCCCACTTTACATTCTAAACAGCACCCAGTGTCCTTAACCTTCATGTTCCTGGAAGCACAGCCTGGATCCAGCAAACTATCAGCTAGCATCACAGAACAACCTCAATAATTCTGAGAAATCTGTATTCAAAGCAGCACATTCCACAGTGCCTGCATTTCTGTTGGTCACGGAGAAGCTCCATGATGCTAAATTGGCCAAACTATCCTCATTTGTCCCAATCACCCTGTACCACTCAATAACACAGCAAACCACAAGTTAATTTTGTCCATCCTTATAAGGATTGGAATTTGTGGCATGGCATGGCAATGGTTTACTTCCTACTTAGAAGGTCAGTCATATGAGGTGACATGGAGGGGATACACATATGCTCCATGCATACTCTCCACTGGTGTCCCAGAGGACTTAGTACTTGGTCATATTCTGTTCTCCCTCTATACTTTACTCTTTTCCTGAATTTATATCCTCACATATTTTTTAATTGTTATGCAGACAACTCTCAACTCATCCTTTCCTTTGTTCCCTATACCCTATATCTTGGACGGTACCTAATCAACTGAACTAAATCTGAGCAAATCCGATCTGCTGTTCATTCCAGGTGATTCACATGATTTGTCTTTTTGGCTTTATTTCAATTAAATAATTTAAAAAAAGTTAATCTAGATCTGCTATAAATCAGATGATTTCTATAAAAATAAAGTTTTAAACACAAAACCACAGAATTCAAATAAGGGACACTAACTTTTACCTATGACTGTAAGTGATTCAGCCACCACAAGAGAATTTAGATGATGGGCCCAGGAGTAGTAACGCTGCCGCAAATTACGAAATATCTACATTTTCCCTTCAACCATGAGAGGGAGAGTTATAGTACACGATTTGTTCCATTCTCACAAGATTCCACAGAATATCAAGTTATATAAAACATAACCTAGAGTTGTCAAATTAAACTGACATCACAAAAGTATTTTAAAAGGGAAGAAAAAAGGCCTCTGAGGAAGAGGGAAAAAAAAAAAAAAAAATTCGCTCAACTACTTGTATCACTAACTGAATGCCACAACCTCGGCAAAAGGGAAAAGTCACATTGTACTAGCGTAGAAAACTTACTGTGTATGTGATCACTGCCAACATTCCGATCAATGTCAGGGAGCTGATGGAGAAAGACAGTGCCACCACACCATCTTTGTGTGTTTGGGAGACAGGAAAGGAGAAAAGGAAATGTATTAGTAAATAAATATGATATTTAAGGTGCTGCTGTCATGCAGCTACAGGCGCACAGACATGAACGTCTAAAGTTTGGACACACTTTTCTTAATCTCTCAATATCATATATTGATGCTGAGGACACTGAAATTATGACGGAACAAATATAGAATTATGTAGTCAACAATGAGTTAAATAATATTTATATTTTTGATTCTTCAAAGTATCCAGGTTTTGATTGAACACACTCTACATTCTCTCAGCCTCATGAAGTCGTCACCTGGAATAGAATCTTGAAGGAGTTCCTAGAGGCGCTAGAGGTACTTGTTGGCTGCTTTTCCCTTGACTGTCCTTCACCTTTTTTCTTGGACAAATTGCTCTTACTGTACCTAACCTAGAGATGTGCAAACTAGATGGCATGTCAGTGTAACCATGTGGTAGCCATGCTGGAAAATCCAGACTTGCTGAACGCCAGACACACGCATGTGAAATACATCTGCTTGAACTCGGAGAGCATTCATGTGGGTTCTAGCTTGAGATGCTGTAAATTGGATGTTTCTCAGGCTGGTCATTCCAATTAAGCTTTGCTCTGCAGCAGAGATAGCTCTTGGTTTTCCTAAGACGGTCCTCATGAGAGCCAGTTTCACTCATAGCATTTGATGGTTTTGGTGACTGGACTTAGAACATTCAAAGTTCAAGATTTTTCAAATTAACTGACATTCATTTCTTAAAGTAATGGTCTTTTCCCTTTAGGTTACTACCCTGTAAATCTGATGCCATGAGTGTGCCTAGCTGTCATCAAAGCTACTTTGGACAATCTAAAATATAAATCATATTCTGGGTTGTTTAATTTTTTTGTTAACTAAATAATTGCATGTGTGTTCTTTCCAAGTTTGTATGTCTTCTGTGTTTATGTTCAACATAAAATTAGGTACAACTTTTAATAAAAATAAAGAAAAAACAGTGTTTATCTACAGTACCAGTCAAAAACCTGGACACACCTTCAAATTCAAAGACATTTCCTGATTTTTATTTGTTTCTACATTATACAACAATGCTGACAGCATCAACAAAATGCAATGCATATTACACTCTGCTTTCTAAAGCATTCATAGTGTCTCTAAACTGAGGTACTCTTAATTTGTGATTTCTGAGGCTGGTAACTCTAAATAAACTTTTCTTCTGCCACCCATATTGAGTTAAGTGTGTATGAAAGTGATTATTCCTGAATGTGTACTGCCGCACTTTTGTCCCCCTCGAAATAAAGCTGAAAGTTTTAACTTTGCTCAACTGTTTAAAGTCAAATTCAATGCGGTGATGTACAGAGGACAAATAGCAAAAACCTTATCTTTTTTTTCTCTCCAAAATTTATGGACACAAAATATGCGAAAAAGATAAATAATCCTGTATCCATGATGTATTTTAATACTGCAGTACATTATATATCCTGCCATGTAGACATCTTTAAGCTCTGAGGAATCTTGAACAGTTAACCAGGTCATGTAGTTTTTAGATGCTTCCTAAAGTTATTCAGTTCTCTCCTCATGGATTACAGCCTTGTACAAACTATGGAGATTCTGAGTAACTGAGAATTTTTATTATTTTTATTTTTTTTTTACTTTTTTTGTAACACACATAGATCATAATCCCTCGAATAAGTGACATTGAAATCTGTTGAGAGATGTAAACATAGCATACATATGTATAGAGTTTTTTACTCAGAAAACAGAAACAGCTGCACTGTTTAGTCCTGTTTATTCACAGTCCAGCTTTGTGGTATCACAAGATTTGAGACATCTATGTGCACACAGCTTTTATTGTGGACATGCTTTGAGACTAATACATGCACATGTGATGGTTGAGTTTTGTGCACTTGCACTTTTTTTTTTAAATTTGTAGTATTTATCTGCCATTCACTATTATTACGAAGTGCCGATGATCAGCATTGTAAGAGATTAGATTTAGCGGGTTACAACAGGAGGAAAATTAAATATATATTCAATTGTACTTGATTAATCCACTCCAAAGTAAGAAAATATAAAAGTTTGTCCGTTATGTGAGAAAATAATGTTTATTAAGAAATAGCAGAGAATCTTAAATGTGCAAGAAATGACACAAAACAAAACCAACAAGACACAGCAGTGCTGCTGTTTTTGCTCACTTTAGAACAAATTTATCAATTTGTTTCATTTCATGTTGTCACCTCGTTACTGTGGTCTCTCTACAAGTCCAGTCTTTGAATAAAATGGAAAAGTGCTCTACTCTTGAACATGATCCGCTCATATTACAACTCAGTTATTTTTTTCCTTCTACGTCACTGCTGTCAGCACCATGTCTAAAGAGACAGATCGTTATTAGTCAGACCATACAGTATGTTGTAGATCTATGCATTGTAAAAGTGCAGTACCAATTCTTTTAAAATGCCAGTAAAGAACTGTTTAAAAAAAAAATTGTAGAATTTGTAGTACAATTACTGGTGAAAGTAGGGGCACCACTTTTCCTGTGCAAAATACTGAAAACAGCTCACTTCTAGCACATATGGTTACAAAGGTACAAGTCTGTATACTGGCTGTGATTCCAGTGAGTGATTTTGTGTGAGTGTTCTTACTACTACTATTTTTATCATCATCATTACACTTTTTTCCCCATTATTTTGCATTATGCTTTCCCTTTTTTTTATAATGTTCACAAGAGTTAACTAAATGTCTGTGTCTATACTTATTTATTTTAAATACAGTACATATATTTATTATTACCCTTTCTGTACTATTCTGTTTTTATTTTAACTATCTCTAATGTTATTTTCTTATGACTTATTTCTAAGCTTTGGAAATACGAATGTAAATATTTCTCATGCCAATAAATCACCTTTGAATCTTATCTTAAAAGCATTAAAAAAAATCCTACACAGATAGCAGATAAAGAAAATGAAAGAAATCAGAGGAAAATTTTAAAACATTTGGGATTTTAAACACATGCTCTTACATAATTAAAATAAATTGTGGACACATAGAACTTAGGAGGAACCAGGTAACTAAATTTGCCTGAAAAGACTGCTGACACCAACATCAATAGCAGGGACAGGTTTCTCCCCTTGCTGACAGAGGGTCCAGGCAACACAATGGGACTCGCTGACATTGATTAATCTAAATGTCACCTCTGCCATTTTCCTCATCTTAGAAGTACTTGTTTTTCAGTCAGGGCTGACAACAAAAACACTTATTTTAAATTAATAAATTATTGCAAATATAGTTTCTTGTAACTTGCGGGTTCGACTTAACTTGGCTGTCACTCAATTTAATTGTAAAAAAAGTTTTCCTGTATGGTGCCTTTAACATGACACAAGGCTCAATTACTTTTTTATGGGCAGCTGAAATAAGTAAAACATCCAGACTTTAGATTTTTAAAACAAACTCTAAGTTTACTGAGTTTTGATTATGAGTCAAGTGAAAACTTTAATGTAGATCTGCAAAACCAGAATGAAGCATGTTCAAGAACTTAGCTAGCAGAACCTGACGCATACAAGAATGAAGCTAACGCCCATATTCGCTTGTTTCCTATTATTGCAGGTTGAACATGAATGTTAACTTTTTTTCCAGCTAACTTGTATTAAATAAAGAAATTCATTAATTAATTCTCCTCCTGAAATGCAGCTTAGCCAAACAGGGCAAACGGGCAGCCACACCCTGTGAGCATCCATTCTATAGCTAAAATTTCTGTGGTTTCCTTAAACATGCATCAAGCTCAATAGTTATTTTGACAGGGCTTGAAATGGTCAATTTTAAGGTTATGTAAATAGATAAAAGTGTACCTACCATTGCTGCCCAGCTCTTTGAACAGGTACTGCAGCTTGTCCCATTGGGTAGAGTTCTGCTTGGGGGGAGGCAAGAGTGGTGCAAAGGCCCTGCAAATAAGAAATATGCTCAAGCAAAATGACTAATATCACTTTAATCAAGTAAAATATTTTAATATAGAAGCATAAATGCAATATACAGATTTGATTTGAAATGTATTTTATTAGATATACTCCACTGTTAAAAGCGCATTTTTGTAATGCAAAAATAAATAAATAAATAAAATTATAATAAATAAAACATGTTAGATCTTTACCTACCTTTAGAGTCATAAACCAACCAACAGATTTAAGTGAAAAAAAACAACTGAAGGGGAAAATGTATAAGATAAAACGTATAATAAAGGATCTACAAGTGTGCATATGGCATAGTGACTTGCCCTTTTGCATAGATCTCTTGCACACATCCCAATTCAAATAATGGGCATTTCAAAATATTTTTTTAAAGCCATTCTTTCGATGAATTGGATTTGCGCTCTAAGCCGTTATCAGGATGGAAGGCGAATAAATAATGTCTCTTCAGACAACTACACCACCGACGGATTATCCATAATTCTCCATCCAAATACCCTAATTATCCATAACTCACTCTATTTTGACTACAGCCTAAGTTCCTGCTGGAGAGAAGCAGTCTCATACCATCATGCTTTAGAGTAGCTATGATGTACACTGTATGATAAGATCTTATGTTAGTGCAAAATTTTTTCCAAAACGTTTTTTTGCTCAGAATTGTGGCACAAAACAACGCCACATGTCACACTGCCTCCTAATACTGCATGCAGAGCACTCTGGTTGGTAGCTGCTGCTTGATAGGAGAGAACACCCAAGACAGTTAAAAAAAAAAGCGTTATTAATGATTAAATTAGGACCCCAAGGAAGGAGGAAAATAATCACAAGCAGATGGTGAATCAAAATATTGGCTGGTGACCCTTGCAAGAACCTAGATGGACTTACCCAATCAAAAGAAGAGCAGCACAGATAATGAGAAATGCAACTGTGTACTTCACTGCATTTTTTGCTTGCTGTAATGAGAAAAGACATTTACATTTAGGCATTTGGCAGATGTCCTTATCCAGTTCAACTTGAAAAAGTGCTTTAAAGTTTCTGTTATTAGATAGATCCTTACACTGGGTTACTAGGTTACTAACTAAGTAACACCAATTAAATACCGTTGGATTTTTTTTTTTGTGGGGACGAAAAGAGAGTTCAACCCAAATATTGAATTATGACAATGAGATTAAATGACATTCATTTGGTTTTGCTTACACTAACAACTATTCTGGGGATACCTGGACATGAACATATTGTTATTGCTAATTTCAAAAATCTTACGTCAGGTAAGCTAACTTCAGTAAGGCCGAATTGATAAAGAAGTTCAGCTAAGAAAGCGATGAACTCCACAAGACCATTGAATGTTTTCTGTAGTAGCTGGCACTAAGATTTAAGCAAATACTTCGAGCCCTGTACATCCTACAAAAGAATTCGAGGGTCAAGTAAACACCTTGAACTCGTTGGCATTTTACTGAAAATTGTTTTGAGTGCGACAGGCTGTCTTATCCTGCTGGCGAAGGCCACCGCCATTAGGGAATACCATTGACATGACAGGATTATACTCTCTACACTCACTAGCTCCCCACATCACAGCTACAATAACACTATTGCTGCTGTGATGCCCTGGTTAGAATCAAGTGAATAGGGGTAGGCCCCAGCCAAACACCTAGTCTGTTGTGTGCCAGTTTATCTGCTCTCCGTCTCTTTTCTTGGCATCTTGACTACGTTTTGCCCCAGACCCAGAAAGAAGTCAGGCCAAGATGGTTCCGGTCTGTTATTTTTGTAATAATAGTTTTAGTCATTTTACTCTCTGCAAAATAAAGCTCAGGCTTTTTGAGGGCTTCAGCTACAGGTGGTTGAGCGAGTGTCGACTTACAAGACTTTTCATATTCAAACTATTCATGGTGCAAATAATACTCATGGTATTCTTAACCAGCAAATAAGGTTTAAAAGTGTTAAAGGCTTTGGCAGACATTACCCCATATGCGTTTGCTTTACAAAAAACTTAATTGCAAATCTTTTTAAAATCTTTTAAAGAAACTTGATAACATTCCCAGCCTGCCGATGGCATTTTGGTGTGGCTGTCGATTAATGTGGTTTATGCGTTCGCCAGTTGAGAGACAACTGATCAGTAAACAAAGTTATTATTAGCCGTTTTTAACTGGTGGCCCACCATTTTTTTTTTTTGAAAGGAATTCTCTCTATAGCCTGAAGCATTTTTGGTGTTGGTTTTGCTTTTCAATCCAAGCTTATGGATAAACTTGGTGAGCAAAATGTCTTATGACTGCACAGCTAAAACTCACACTAATGCTCCATCAAATGCTCACTGATGCAAAGGGGGTTAAAGGATAGTCTGGTCCAATGCCACAATGAAAAAAGTGGGTCCAGAACAATGCACAGGGCGCAAGTGTGTGCGAGCGTACGGGGTAGACGTGTGTTAACACAGCTCTTCTTCTAAATATTAATAATTTGGTATTAGATACCAGATATTAAATTTTTTGGGGGGCCAGTGAACCAGTGATAAGCTGTAAGGTCAGTCATGTCGAAGGCAATTTAGTCTAAACTTACTGCTGGCCATAAAACTAAAGAGGCTAATGTTAACTCTCCCTCTGTGGCTAGCAAATCAACATGCTCTGAGCATTTTCACTCATTGGTGAGATCACTGACTACGTGCAAAGAACTTTGATCGCGGCATTAACGAACGTTTCAACATATCTGAGGTAAAACGTCTCTTTTGACCTCACAAGCCGACTTGGGAGCACAATGGATCATGTCGCTGATTCCCTTTTATGGGTAAAAATGGAGGCTAAATTAGTTGGTGGCTCTTCCATACAGGCCTTGCTGTTTTCTAAGCTGGGTAAACCCAACACCCTTGTTAACCTAAGTTATACAACAAGAAACTATCAGAATTCTCAACCAGATCAAGAAGGTGCTCAATATATCGGAGATTTCCGTAAGAACTCCTATCTGTTTTAATCATTCTTTCCTGCCACAATGGTCAGACAAATGCTACAATGCCTGGAGTAGGAGTGGACTAACTACCATTATATGAATGGCAAATTTGCCTCCTTTGATCAGATAAGGGACAAATTCCAGCTTCCCAATTCACATTTTTTGTCCGCTATTTACAAATTAGGTATTAGGTCAAAAATAAAAAAACTTTAAAAATAAACCAATCCAACATTGTTCTACGGGCATCTTGGTGTCCCCCTGACTCCAGACAGTTGGTCTCATCTGCATCCATTGTTTGTATCAGTCATGTATCATCACCTATGGATCATATACGAAGGGCATTGATTGGTAAGTGGGTATTTGACCTGTCTGAATCCTTGTGGATTGAAATCATGGCCAGAATACATTCTTGTTCCATTGACAGTAGACACAATTTAATTCAGTTTAAAGTCATACACCGTCTTCAATACTCTAAGTCTAAACTGCACAAGATTTATTAATTTGTTTCAGCTCAGTGTGACGGGTTTAAAATTTCTGAGGATACCTTGTCACACACTTGCAGGATATTGGTCAGATTTTTTTTTCCTTCGTTTCCAAAGCAAAGCATTCCTTCGTTATGGCAAAGATATTAGTCCTCATGCTAAACTAGCAATATTTGGTTGTTCAGAATGAATGCTGCATCTACCTAAAGCCTTACAGAAATCTTTAATGTTCGGTATGAACACGGCCAAGAGGCTAATTTTAACAGACTGAAAATCTCACTCTCCGTCATCTTTTCAAAGGTGGATATCGAAAGTGGTGTCTATTAACCGGCTGGAAAAATGAAGGTATATACCATCCAAATCCTTGTATAAATGTTTAGATATTTGAGGTACGTTTCTTGCGTATCTGGGTAATGGCAGGACAAGACAAGACAGGACTTGTGTCATTACTGTTCATATTTAAACTACTCATAGCCTACTGATGCATGTTGTACATTTATTATATCCCCCTGGCAGCCAGTATTTTTTTTGTTTGTTTATTTCTAATTGTATGTGCGCAATCACTTAATTGTTAGTTTTAGTGCGTGTGTGTTTTTTTTTTTTTTTTTTGTATCAACATTCCTGCAGATCAGGCGGATCTTTTCACCACAATCATAGTTCGGCTTCTTTCAGCAAGATAATGTGCCCTGCCACCTTCCAAAAAATGTACAGGAACAGTTTAAGGAACTTGACAAATAGTCCAAGGTGTTGACTTGGCTTTCAAATCTGATAACACATTTGTGGGACATGCTGAACAAGTTTTATAAATAGAGAACAAAGGATTTTTTGCCAACATTTTTGTGCCAAATACCACAGCACTTCAGAGATCTTGAGGTGTCCATGCCTCTATGGACAGAGGTGTTGTGGTGGCACAAGGGAGGCCTACACATTACTAGACAGGCGGTTTTAAATGTTACAGCAAATTGATAGAATTTGTTTAAAATGGGTTAAATATACACTCATTACACACTTTATTATTTACAATTTTGCAATATAAAACACTCTAACCAGGGTTTTGGTTTGAGTATTTTAGAAAATGTCAATCTCCAGGGATGTTTTCCTCTGTAACAAACTATAGGGATTTTGTCACTGAGATCTGGAAACCCTGGCAAAAGAGTTGCATAAATGTGTAAATAACTAAATAAAACCACACACACTATTTTGTTAGACCACCATTTGTTTTGATCGGCATGCATTCATGATATGGCATAATTTTGTTAAGTTTATGCAAGGTCACAACATTTTTCATGCAGAGTCGTAGCAATTTCTCTCCAAAATCTTGTTTTGATGATGGGAGACTAATCAGCACAAAGAGATCATAAAGATATGCCGTGTAAAGCCTTCTCCAGCACATTCTCAATGGGGTTAAGGTGTGGACTCTTTGGTGGCTAGTCCATGTTTAAAAAATTATGTCTCATGCACCCTGAACCACTCTTTCCCTCTTCTTGAAAAAATATATAAATATATATATAAAAATATTGGAATATGCCCGTGCCACCAGGGAAGAAAAATATAAATTGAGGGAAAAACTTGGTCATTTAAGCTATTCAGGAAGTCAGAATATCCTAAAATGTTTGGGCACATAACATTGCTGAACCAAGACCCGACCAACAGAAGCAACTCTAGATAATAAGGCTGCACCCACAGGATTGTACGGTAGGCATGATGAATGCATCGTCTCACCGTAATGCTCCCATCACTCGGGAACAGGTTAATTCTGGACTCATCAGAGCACAGGCCCTTTTTTCAATGATCCACAGTTCAATGTTTATGCTATAAAACTGAAGCCTTTTTTCTAATTAGCTTCACTGACGAGTGGATTTCTTACGGCTACACAGCGGTGACAGAAGTGATTGAGATTTATGACTGAATCATTGGCTAATCTTTGGCCTGATTGGTGAATTAATAATGCTCTGTTTTACACTGTTTGAGTGTGAGCAATAAGTGTGACTGATGCAGCATCTGGGAGCGTTATCAAGTAAATAAGAGAAAAAGCAAATGCAGCACGATCTGAATGCAGGTAAACATGAGCAAGTAAATAACTGTGGTTCAGAAACCAGACTGCATGTATGTACGAATCGAGATTATATATATATATATATATATATATATATTTTTTTTTTTATTACGCATGCAATCCCACTTCACAGTCTGAAAAGAATGGTCTATTTAGTCAAGCAAGAATAGAACAGATCCTATCAGTTAAGCCAGTGAGCTTACCGAGCACTTGCTGATGTTATCATCAACTTTTTCTTCATAGTAGAAGTAAACAAAAGGAATCCAGAAGAAGACGCAGAAGAGGATGATGGCATACAGAGCTGTGAAAGAAATATAAAATGTATAAAAAGTCACTCATGTCTGGTGGGTATGAATTTGGCAGTCCTTTAACCAGAAAAAACAGAACACCAGTAACTGCATAAAAAAATTTATGATTAAAGTGAAAAGTTCAGAGAGAATGCCGAGTGCATATAGAAGGAAGAATAAAAATAAGATTGTTCACTCATGTCATTAAACATCTGAATACGCCATAATAGCATATGTTGTTGATGGAAAAAATTTTTGTAGAAACAGTTAAAAGGTTAAAGCTAAAAAAGCTGATTTAATGTAATCAGTAATATTATTTCAGGTTGAAGCCCACGTACATGTCTGATTGTCTTTCTGTACAGCTGAACTCTCTGCCTAACTTTTAATACAAAGAAATATAATTTTGTAAGATTTTTTATGCCTTGTTTACTTTTTTGTTGTACTTTTTAGTTTGTCAGCCAGATACACTCCCTGTTCAATAATCGAAGAGTGAATCACAGATGAGGAATCGGAAAAGTATCGGATAAAGATTAAGTTTCGTTTTTAAACAGTTTGTATAATAGCGTTATTTACATTTTTTATTCATTTAAGTTTTTCTTAAAATTCACTTACATCACTTCAGCGCTGTTATTTCAGCAGTAAAAATATTAACTAATCCCAGTAACAATATTTAGTTAATTAATATTTATTGTTAATATTAATAATATTTGTTGGGTTATCTTTTTACAACAGTCAGAATGTCTTTGACCCTCCAACATGACCGGTTGTACTTTTCCCGGGGCATTTTATTAACAACCTCAAGCTACTAAGCAAGCAAGATAATAAAAAGAAAGCCAGGTGAAAGAATGACATCACATAATAGTTTCATTCATAGTTTCATTGCTATGACGTAAACATTAACCACTAAGGAGCTTCTTGGGGAATCCACAATTATTAAATGTAACTAGAACTGATAAAAAGTACATACAATAGAACCTCGGATTGCGAGTAACCCGGTTTGCGAGCATTCCGCAAGACAGGCAACATTTTGTAATACATAAACAAGCGAGTTTATAGTGGAACGAATCGTCTGCATTTCCATTATTTGTCATGGGGAAAATTCACTTTGATATACAAGCACTCTTCTGGAACAAATTATGTTCGCAATCCAAGGTTTCACTAAAACATTGTATTCTATTAATTCATTTTTAAAATGTTGGTAAATTGCTGTAAGGAAGAAAAATAATTTAGTTTCTTCAAATAACATGTGTAATCATACATGTAATTCTGCTACACTTTAAATAAAATTATAATATGATACCATAAATAAAACAAAGTGTCAAATACAAGTAGCTGAAGAGAATCTATTTTTAAGCATGTTTCTCCACTTGAATAACTGCCCCTGCAGCTGGCTGTTCTGTTACAATTAATCTACTGAGGCTTTCCTGCTGAGAGATGAGGCTGATGGGTGGTTTGTGCTAGAAAACTGCTTATTTCAGCTTATATTGTGAATTAAGCATTGCTTAAACGATGATTACACTCCAGTACAAATGTAGCATTTTCCGACAGAAGTCCACTATTTCAGGATCAGGTAACCTGTAAGAGTACAGTATATGGCTCAATATTGTTTGAGAGAACAGTGGTGGTGATGGGTCACTGTTCAGGATCCAAAGTCCAAATATGCCAAGCAGCCATTGATGGGCCCTTAACAAGCCCCTCAGGCCCATGCTCATGTCTGACCCGAACTTGCTAACAATCTGAGATATGCAAAAGGATAGAATTTCACTGCACTTCAATTTACATGTAAGATAAAAGCTAAAGGAAAAGAAATGTTATTTTGAACATTTTTGCATTGTGGTACATACACAATTAAACAATTATATATAATTACAATTGTATTGTAATTACATTGATTCCCACAAATGAAAGAACTGTATATGTTTTATACATATCCTTTAATTGAAGCAACTCTTAAACAAGACCTACTGTATTTTCTGGAACATAAATCACATTTTTTTAAGTCATCTGGCTGGTTGTGAGACTTACATTGTGAGGTGTGAACTTGTGTGTGTGTGAATTTGCTGTCATTTTGAAATGTAAAAGTTTACACAAGTGAAAATGCTGATCAAAAAGAGCTGTACTGCAGACTACAAACGCCAGATTGTGAAATATGAAAGCTAGGCGCAAGCCATGTTATGATCACTAGATTGCAAGAAGCTGACGGTGGCGCAAAGTGACAATTTCCGTTGTCTCGGTTTTAAAATATAATTAAGTCATAAAAGTCAAAACAATATGTTGTATCGAAGAAATACTACAGTGATGGTGATTTCCACATCTGCGTATTTTATACAACAAGCATGAAAAAGCTGAATCAGAGCTATTGATATTTGCTGTTAAAAAAAAAACATTGAAGTTGAACATTGAAACAAGTTCACTAGCACTCAAAAAAGACTCTCTAAAAATACTGTGTTGTTTCTGTAAACACATTGTTGGATTGCTCATGTTGGGTCAAATGAGATGTAGTGAGTCATTTACAAATGAACACCTGGTTAACAGTTACTGTTACTTAAGTACTTAATATCAAATTTGTTCAGCTAACTTGAGAAGTGTCATTTCTACAAACTCAAATACCGAAAAGTTCTGAATATTCAAAATTATAACTTATTCAATTATTTAACAGTACTTAATGTGTTTAATTACTTTGAGCATTAGGGTTTACAGTGTAGTGATGAAGATAATCATGTTTTAGGGTTACTGTGTGTGTCAGACAACAGTCAAATGCAAATAATTTACCCCCCCCAGGTGTGAATCAACGGTTCTCTCCTATACATTCAGAGAAACTAAAATGCACCCCTCCCCACTTTAAGACCCTCTTGGATCTGAGGCTCTTCTGAAGACCTACAGTGCTTCAGACCTCTTTTTAAATTTGTATAA
The DNA here is from genome assembly GCA_013621035.1 of Clarias magur. Taxonomy (NCBI): domain Eukaryota; kingdom Metazoa; phylum Chordata; class Actinopteri; order Siluriformes; family Clariidae; genus Clarias; species Clarias magur. Next base: position 262,762 of record QNUK01000188.1, on the reverse strand, counting down.
ATTTCATCTTCTGGATTCCAGATTCTAAAATTGACATTGCTACCCTTTTTAATCCCTGGAATGGAAGAAATCGAGATTTCCTTTATCATAACATAAATTGTATTGTTCTTCACTCTATACACAATTTCTTTCTTTTTTTTTTTTTTTTTTATAAAATATAAAAATTTTATAAAAAATGAAAAAAAATAGACCATTTGTATTTTCATTTGTAAAATAGCATAAAAAAATCACAGGTTGTGTATAGAGTGATTAAAAACAATACAAGGCATGATATGATGAGGAAACTTTCCATCTCTTCCACACGGATTGACTGGTGTGCCTAACGTTTGTCAGCAGAGCCTGTGTTTCACTGAATAATCCACGACTTTTCATGAATATGTAAGACCTATTGACACCTCTCGGGTAACAAGTGCACTTAAATAAAAGTGGAGTCTTATAAAGGCTTGTTCACACGCTGTCCTCTTGCGGAGATCAAAGGGTGGCATCCCCTTTTTAAAGTCTATGGGGCGCGTCACATCACCCCGCTCGCGTGCCACTCTCCTTAGTAAACTCCACAGCGAGATGCTTTTTAAAGTTCAGTTTCCCCAACAGACCCCGAGATACACTCCCCGCTGTGTTTTATAGCGCAGAGAGAAGCTCAGGATCATTAGCGCCGTTAGCTCACCAGTCATTCGTAGTTAGGCAGCCCCGGTCCTTCGCACACCTGCAGTGTGCGCCTAGGCCACCTACCTAGTGAGCTTCGGAGTGAGTGAGGGGCGATATTGATTTGGACGCACACCGTGAAACAAGTATACATTTCCTTTGTTAAAATTCGATGCAAATAAACAATGTCTATATGCATTACTATAATTTTAGTACTGTGATTGTAAATTTGTTTAATGTTTTACTTGTATTTCATAAGGTTTTGCCAGGGTGGTACAGTGCAACGAGGGTCATTATTTATTCAAGAAAATTATGATGATCAAAAACAGCCTACTGCATTTCATTCTCATAATACGCAAAAACACAAGCGGGGCTGAATGACAATGACATTTGCTTACGCAGTAGCACATCCTGATGATGTTTTAATTTTATGGTCATTTAGTTTAATTTATTTCGGTTTTATCTACTACAAATTTAAAGAACACAAAATATAAGATGACCCAAAACCCTACAAAATTTAGTATGCTTTCTAATTACACCTGATAAAATCTAAAGGCTCAGTGTTAACATTTACTTTGCTTAAATTCGATACTAATAAAATTGAATTCTACATTTGTACTGTAATTTTAGCACTATGATTATGAATTTGTTTAAGTACAATGTTACACTTGATTTTATCCGCTACTACGTGCAGCTCTAAAGGAGCTGCGGCTCATTAATTTAATTAATTTAATTAAAAATATATATATATAAAAGCCAGTAAACGCATACTGTCGCCGTGAGCTGCGACGACAAAACTAGAATGCCGCTCGTCACACATCTGTATAGTCCAGAAATTTTTATTAATTTTTTTTTTTTTTTACAAGATTTACCAATCATGCACTTTTAGACATGTACATGGGTCTCCATTATGCATATACAAACAAAATATTTGGGGAAAATAAATCCCTGCTTTTTGTCCTCTTTCTACTTTTTGCACTGACTGAGTTGCAAACAAACCAAGTTAGATTTTACCCCATTTTGACCTCATATAAGAAGATACCATCCCGCAGCTTGATGCTCAGCTGTTCTCTGGTGGTGCATGGCTCAGCAATAGATTATGTACATGGCCACTTTTATGGCATATTTAAAGGAGGAGTGAAATAAAGAGAGACTGAGATATAAAAAAATATATTATCTGAGGAGTGTTTTAGCTGAATTATTAACAGAGATCTCTGAGACCTACACAACTTTGCAAAAGTCTTGAGCCACCCCTCATTTTGATACAAAGAGAATTCACTGAATTTTTTATGTAGTCTTTAGTAATAGTTTCCCAAGCTTCCTGTATGATTTGTTTGGCTCTTATTTCTGGCACTTTTTGATGCTCATTTACAGTGTAGTCAAACCATGATCTATGAATCATTCGAGCATAAAAACATCTTACCAGTGAGAAACATAAACCAGTGAAAAACATAGATAGGTGCAGATAACAGATGATTGGGCTGGTGATTAGTATACTGGTGATGCTGAGTGGAACTGATGAGAGGGTAAAAGAGGTTGCTGCTGAGATTGTTACATAACCCACCACTTTGCAGGTCACATGCCTAATGACTTTCCGGTAGATGGACAAATAACAATACAGGAATGGAAAAAAAAAAAGTCCAGTCCAGTCCAGTCCCGGCCTTCCACATGGTAAGTGAGAAACCTACCACTGAGCCACCAATGGCCAGTTAAGGAATAATGCATGGTTACTTAACTGAAATATTCATCTTCTCCTAGAAAAGATTTTTAATTGAGCTAATATGTGGCAACAATGGATATTTGGTTGCAGGCTACGCAAACCATTTTTCCCCAAATGTTATTTTACATACACAGTAGTCCTGAAAATCATTTCTTCTGATAAGATGATGAATATTAACAGATGATGGCTCATTTCACACTGAAAGATCTAAAATATATTAGCAGTGAAATGTGTGCTAGTATAAACTACTCACTGTAGTAGCCATATAGGACGGTGTCTTCAATTTGCCTCCTCGTTTCATTGCTTGATGCCCAATCCTGAAAATGATTAAACAGATAAAGTGACTAAGAAATTAGCAATTGTTATATAACTTTGGTTATATAACAATTGCTAATTTCTCAGCTGCAAAATCAAACAAAGAAATAAAACAATTGCCCAGATGGTTAACCACAGTTCAGCTTTGCTTTTTAAAATATCATCTATTATGTAAATAGATAAAGGTCTCTACTGAAAAAAAATTGAAGTAAAATATACCCCTTCCCTTTTCGCCCTTTTTTTTTTTTTTTTTTTTTTTAAATATGCCTATTCGTTCTTAACATTTTCCTCTCTTCAGCTTTGTCCGTTTGTGATGTTTAAAACATTCTTGGGGGGGAGGGGGAGAGAAGGTGTTAAAGCCCTCCTCCAGCACGGGGCTGAGCTCTGGCCAGGAGGTGCCATTCTGAGCACCTGATGCAGGTGCTATTGTATGGAATAAAATCACGGTCAAAAATAATCGTGCGTAAAAAAAAAGGTGTGTGTGTAATTCTGCGTTTTGTCCAAGTTGGATTCCAAAATCTACGGCCACAACTCTGAAATATACGACTCTGACCGCTTACAGACACAAAACTCGTTTTTACAACTCCTCTGGTACACAGACAAATTGCGAAATTACGCCTATGAATGTAATGTGTTAGACCGCTGTCAAAAATACGTCATCAAGGCCACATGCAGAGATCTTCTGGACAACTGTCAAGTCAGCAGTCTTCCCCATGCGTGTACTGAACTGGACTGAGATACACGGTGTATATAGTATAAATAGTAATTTACTTAAACAACAAACTATTCTAATTCACTGGACGTGCTGGATTTCTGATATTCATCAGCTATAATCATCAAAAAAAAAAAAAAAATTATTTTACGTGTAATGCATCAAAAACACTTGATTGGCCAGTGGTATTCAAACAGAATTTGAATCAGGGATGTGTGCAATGCAAAAACAAAAGTAAGATTTTAAGCTCAACAGTTTTAGTAAGCGGAACTGGGTCCATAGTGGGTCATTACATTGCACTATTTGGGCTCAAGATAGCACAATTTCCAAAATATTCATCATACCTTGTATGTACCATTCTGATACTTCATGAAGGACACTAGAAAAATATCCACTGGAAGGAGGGCTGATGTGATAAGCGCGATGGCCAGAGCACATATGGCTGTAATTGTTGAAATGACTTCACTCTCCTGTCGACTCTGGTAATTTCGAATGTAAAACCAACAGAAGGCCAGGATGACCTAGAAAGTTGAAGATGAAGTGAATTAACAACACAGTGTAGCATATTCCGAGAATATGGGGAAAATATCATCACTTTATCATCACGTCATTAATCCTTCTTTACTGTAAGATGAAGTTTCTCCTATTGCTTATTCATAAAATTCTTTAAGGTTGTCTATATAAGTGGTTATAAAAACTGCCCTGATGTTAATGACCTGTCCGGCTTGATCTGATGGCCAAAAGGTTATTATGTCACAACTCCCACTTCAAGCATTAGCAACTTTCAAAAATTAAATGCAGCTGTGGTGGCATCCAATATTTAATTTTGATGGTGCTCTGGAGGTGCTTGGCTTTTTAGCAAGGAAGCTCTTAGTCTTTCCCCATTAATTGATGTACTGGTCACTACAGATCAATTCCTATTGCAACACAGCGACAAGTGCACATGTGCAAACATGCAGTACTCGCACAGTGGGAGAATGTAATTATCTGGTAAACACAATGGGAAACATTGAGCTTATTGCATATACGTGCAAAATTCACAAGTCAGCCCATGTAAACACAGCTCCAATTTCACACTTTTGTGTGTGTGTGTGTGTGTCTGTGTGTGTTTCAAAACACATTTGGTGCACATTTCAGATTCTGAGACCACATAAAAAAGTATTTCGCAAAATGATTCATTATAATATCCCTAGGATAAAAAAAAGTTTTCTGGCTAACAGGACAAGGAGGTAAGTTCAAATGTTTACAGAAATCGAAAATGCAAATGCACCTGCGCAATTATTAATTAAAAAAGGCTGCAATTTATTACAGGTAACATTCACATAGGCAGGAATTGATGGAGAGTTTGTCAATATATAAATATTTAAGTATTTTTAATACCGTTGTTATTGCCAAACATCCTCATAATTGAGATTAGTTGTGACATTATTTGTTGTTAGCCTAGTTAAATGTTAAAACACAAACACGTATATTTAATACTATATCGCAATTTAAATCGCAAAACATGTCAAAATAATCACAAAGTGATGTAGATTTTTGAATCATCAAATCAACTCTACCACCCTAATGTTGACTTGTTTTTTATTTATTTTAGATTATAATTGATAGTATTTACCCATTAAAAATGTTACATTCTAAACAAATAAAAGGCATTTCTTGGGGCACTATTAAGCTTACGCAGCTATGTCATGCTGTCATGTGATTCTTGTTGATACGACACCTTGCAATGCATAGTGATAGTAACTCTAACATTCATATGCATTACATTTTAAATAAACACATATATGAATTTTAAGTATACTTATATGTATTCACTTAAAATTAAAACTCTGTATACATCACAGCTGTGTCAATTTGTTATTTGTATAATTTAAACCAGCCGTTAGTCCGAGAGATCACAATAATGAGCAATGTAATACACAATGTCACAAGTTTATTACCTTGTATCATAATAATCATGACAGAATATGGACAGCACATTTTCTGTTACTGTCCTGCTAAAAATAGACAGATGTACTTTTTTTTCCCCAATCAAAACATTTAGTGCACTCAATGGAAAAAAACAACAACAACAACACAGCAGCTGTCGAGACAGGACTCTCAACTATCGTATTAAAAAGTGATGGTGATGTCCTGACTCAGTGTTCACCCGTGCAAATGTCATCCTGGACGTCGAGGACGTTTTCAGACTTTCATGACTAATTAAGTGGTCAAGTGTCAAAACAAGAGATTTGCAGTCTAGAGTCATTCAGAGCACAACTGGCACAAACGACCACTACAGGAGACAAAACTTTACTTTTAATTCAATTATTATTTCTAAACTAGGTCCACATTTCCTCATGTTTCAGCTACAATATTGAAACGCTGCCATGTAAATTGTCAACACAAGTTAAATGTGAACGTAAAACAAGGAAATAATTAAGAAAACGTATTTATTGCGCATAAACAACTGATAAGCTACCAATTACCTCACAATTGAAAAAGTTAGAACACACTGTATTTATTTTACATAGAGCCGCTCGACTAATGCCTGGTTATCGCCCAAATGAATCGCAGTTACAAACGAAACAAACTGAAAATGTGACCCAACCCGGTAACTCTAGTATGTAAACAAACCAACCAAGCAACCAACCTCTGCCTTCATATGCCTACAATCCTATTGAGAAGTGAATCTGGGAACATAGGATCAACGCATAGCAACACACTTCATCTAATGTTTAATCCACAAATATATTTATCTTACCAACAGTACGATAGTGAACATACACCATCCTAAAACCGATTCGGTTAGTAAGCTTGTAGAAACCGCCATGTCGGTTCCACGTCCTGCAACGAACTGCGCGTCCAGTCACGTGATATTCTTCTTCCTCGTGCAACAGCGAACTGGAGCGTTACCGCCACCAAGTGGTGAGCATGATTCTCTTCATGGAGAACATAGCAGGCTTTCTTCTTCGTGGATTTTTCTTTTGCGGTTGGCAAACAACGAAATTATATTGTTCCAGTGCTCTTCTGAAGGCCAAACAAAAACTAACACACTTTTCGTATTGTCGTAATAGCATTGGTCCCTCTAAAAAAAACTGTAACAGATATTACATATTATATTAGATATTAACTGTAACTCTCTAATGTCTCACTCATCATCAAATCATCCTAGAAATGACATCTAAAAACCTTGATGGAATTAAAAAAAATAAAAATAAAAAGTCTAATACTAATAACTAGATTCACATTTTTAAGAGTAAATATGTGTGAGCAATAAAAAACATTTAAACATTCAGTTACTGTACACTGTCAGAAATATGAACCAAAAAGAAGTGATATAATTCACAACCTAACAAACAGCAAAATAAACTGTGATCTAATAGATACAGTATATACAGTAGTTATGATAGAGGACACAAATTATCAGTTTTTGTTGCAGTTTCATAGATTGATTAAAGTTGTTAAAATGATACAAGTTAAGTTCTTAAGTTGGGGTAAATGAACAATGAAAGTCTATCAGTTTATACTGGGAAATTTACAATGCTCTTAGCTTTACAATGGAAACGGGAAATAACACATTAAAGCCAGTTGTTTTCCAGACTCATGTGTATTGTTAGCCAGTTTACTTTGGAGACATTGTGATAGTGGAACAGATATATTGAGATTCATTCATCAATCCCTCTAGGAACCTCTGTTGTCCATCTCGGCCCGTGGATGCCATTGGTGATTACCACTGTATTTATTCCCATTCTCACACACTATGGGCAATTTGGGAATCAACCTAGTCTGCATGTCTTTGGACTGTGGAAGGAAACTGGAGCACCCGGAGGAAACCCACCAAACAGTGGGAGAACCATTCCAAAGGAAAAGAAAGCTATTAGATGCACAGGAAGAAACAGGAGCAATTAGACAGTAGTACCAAGACTCAGATTTGGACATACATGCCACCGATCGTGTCAATTATAGTAATAATAATGTATAAGTAATGAGAAGCACCCCGTGTGGTTGTGTGTAGAGTCTTGTTTTTTCCAGAAAGACTTTTTGCTGTTCAGAATTCAGTAATTTAAAACAAATTGTGAAAGGCATTAACATTTCTGAAACCTATGTTTCCAGGCCAATATGCTACAATTAAACGTTTTGCCTGGTCTTTTTTTTTAAGTGAAGAGACAATGGAATTAAAACAGTTGGAGACTTACAGTATACACTGATGAACATGTTGTATATTTTATTAGCTTTGCCTCAAATTGAATCTCCCCAAATTTCACTTTTCCCCTAGAGTCAGCATTTTGTTAGACACAGTTTTTCTGAATTGGTAATTACCCATTCTGTGACCTTCTTCTGATGTCTCCTGATTCTGGACATTGGTTGCTCAATGTATCTCATTATTTACTCAGAGCTCTATGGTTTTGTCTGATCATATAAAATCTGCATGGAAGAAGTATATTCGCAGTGTGTTTTCTGATAAAGAATAGGATGAGGGCTTGTGCAGAACTTATACATGTTCAATGCTCGGCCTCAGCTAACTCAGTGATACACAGATTGCATAATTCTAAAACTAAGCTCAATAAAATTTACTTTAACATTTCATCCATTTGTGACTGCTGCAAGTTCCAAGAAGATACTCATCCTCATACCTTCTGGTTTTGTCTCAAGGTAATTGTCTTCTGGCAAGATATATTTAACTGGTATTCAAATGTTTATGAAACAGAGATTACTCCTAACTGTAAGCTTGCTTTGCTTAGTTACTCTGATGTAACCATTGAATTACCTCACCATATTCAGTTGTCTCTCAGGTTTGGAAGGATAAAAGGATCATTTTGAAATGGGAGTCATCACTTTCACCTTCTTTTCAGAGATGGCTGAACTAGATGGTTTCTTCTTTGCATCTCAAAAGAAATCCGGCACATCAGTGCAAAAGTTTTGGACATCTATTTTTGGATTTCCCCTTTAGACAGTAACTTGTTCACAACAGCTTTTCTCTTGTTTGTATGTTTTGCAGTAGGTAATAGTTTTATTTTGGTGCGTTCTTTGTGGATTTATAATGGTTTTCAGATTGTCTGCTCCTCCTGCTCCGCCCTCTCCATATCACTGACAATGAGGTATAGGTTACTGCAGAAATCCCTACACCAAACCTGTATGAAATTGTTGCACATTCCATAGCAACCACCTCCTAACTTTTTTTTTTTTTTTTGGTATAGTGTTTCCGTACCAACAGTCCACTCCCTCTGTCCATTTTGACTCAAAAGATGGAAAAGAAGGAGGGGATGGGGGGGGGGGTGTCACGAAAGATACTTCTCGCTCTGCCTGCATTTTTGCAAGTCGCTCTGGATAAAAGTGTCTGCCAAATGTCTAAATATAAAATGTAAATGCCTGTGGTGCCATGTGATTAGGCTGTCAGTAAAAGACAAGTCAATGGCCCTCTATCTGTACACAATGGGCCTGTCCTTGAAACAAAATGAAAATAAAAACATTGTATTGGTCCCAAAATGTGTCGGACCACCGGGAAAAGCATTAGAGGGGACCATATCATGTTTCAATCAGAGGACACAAAGGCCTTTTTGAGCCTGTCATTGACCTCAACAAAATACTCACATATTCCTCCACAGTGCAGTCTGTCGAATTTCTCCTGAAGCACATGACATATGACCGCAATATTCAGCCTTGTTTGACTCATTGATGATTAAAGCAATGTATTAAGCATACTCAAGAAACAAAAACTCCTCTCACGGAGCAGGGATGAACAGCAAAAATCTTACAAACACTTGCACCCAGCCCTGAGTGAACTTAGTTTTAGCACCCTGACAAAGAAGAAGATGCTCCCATGTTGCATATATATATATATATATATATATATATCACACACACACTACATTGCCAAATTCGCTAGTCTGCCTTCACATTCATTTAATATGATGTTGGCCCACACTTTTGCAGCTACAACAGCTTTCAACTCTTCTGGAAAAGCTTTCTAAAATGTTTGGGAATGTGTTAATGGGAATTTTTTACCATTCTTCCAGAAGTGCAGACACTGCTGTTGGACAAGAAGGCCTGACTGGCAGTCTCCACTAATTATTTCCAAAGGTGCTCTATTGATTTGAGGTCAGGACATTGTGCAGGACAGTCAAGTTCTTCCACACCAAACTTGCTCATACATTGCTTTGTGCACTGGTGCACAGTCATGTTGGAACAGGAAGGGACCATCCTCAAACTGTTCCCAAAAAGTTGAACTTGGACAGGTCAGACAGGCACATATCTTTTGGTAACAAACACAGACTTGTCATTTGGATTGCCAGACAGAGAAGCGTGATTCATCACTCCAGAGAACACGTCATCACTGCTCTAGAGTCAAAAGAGTCCTGCTCTACAGCACTGCACCCAATGCCGTGCATTGCCTTGGTAATGTAAAGCTTAGATGCAGCTGCATGGCCATGGAAACCCATTCCATGAAGTTCTCTACACACTTTTCTTAAACTAATCTGAAGACCACATGAAGCTTGGATGTCTGTAGCTATTGACTCTGCAGAAAGTAGGTGACCTCTGTACACTATGTGTCTCAGCATTTGCTGACCCCGCTCTGTAATTTTACATGGCCACTTTGTGGCTGAGTTGCTGTTGTCCCAAACACTTCCACTTTGTTATAACACCACTACATGAACAGGAAACAGATGTGGAATATTTAGTAACAAGGAAATTTCAAGACTGGACTTATTGCACAGGTGGCATACTATCATGGCAACATGGTAGAATACACTGAGCTCCTGAGAGCGACCCATTCTTTGAATTCGATTTAATTCAAACTTATTGTCATTGTTATGATCATAGTGCAACAGTGCAGTAACCATAATGGCTATGTAGAAAAAAGGATATAAAGGAAGGGTGGGGGGTGTCTGTTATGTGTGCTGCAGCGATGCAAAGTCCAGTTCACAGTTATTGTTATAGTGACGTGATATGTAAGAGTAGTTGGGGGCAAGGCAGAGGGTGGGGCTATGAGGCTGTCATTCGACAGCCTTATAGCCACAAGAAAAAGGCTGTGGGACAGTCTGGTGGTTCTCACGCATATGGACCTGTACCTTCTGCCTGAGGGCAGGAGCTGGAACAGGTGATGCTGAGCATGCAGAATGCTGTGCACTCTTTGACGGCACCATGTGGTGTAAATGGTGTTATCTCAGGAAGAATAGTCCAAGTTATTTTACCCCCTGCTTATACCACCTACTGCAGCACCTGCAGTTCTGCCTTAGTGCAGCTGGAAAACGACACCAGAAGTCCATATGTCAGCACAATCTATAGCACAATGGTAAAAATTAAACAAAAGAGTTTCCTCAGTCTTTCTTATTGCACAAGTGATATTATTACTTCGTCAAAGTTTAAAGCTTAATGGGCTTGAAGAGAGACGTTGTAGTTGGGACACGTGGATGGTCAGGTTGATTCATCACATGGTTGATGGGAACGAGAGCTTGACAGCACAGGGGTTGCTAATCTTGGTAATCATGAAGGGACCGATGTAACGAGAACACCTGAGAGCGCCTACGGTCTGCTTGCTTCTTGTGGGCTCTGCCTAGTCGGAGTAGCGTTTTTCTGGCTCAAGACCAGGTCCTCCTGCAACGGCAGATGAAGGCTTGGGCAGAAGGAACGCTGACCTCTTCCTCCTGAGAGGGGAACAAGGGTGGTTGATAATCCAGGCAGGACTGGAAGGGAGATAACCCGGTAGAAGACGAGACTAGGGAGTTGTGGGCGTATTCAACCCAGGGCAGGAATCTCGGGAGGTCATGCACCTCAGGGCAACCTCAAGGGCCTGGTTCTTCCTCTCTGTCTGCCCATTGGATTGTGGGTGAAATCCTGTAGGGGTGGCTCTGATGAGCTTACAGAATGCTTTCCAGAACTGGGAGGTGAACTGTGGGCCACCATCAGAGACAATGTCCTTGGGGAGGCCCTGGAGCTTGAAAACATGGAGAATCAGGAGTTCCGCTGTCTCCTTTGCGGATGGAAGCTAGGGCAGCGGGATGAAATGGGCTGCCTTGGAGAATCGGTCGACTATCGTCATGATACAGGTGTAGCCATCTGAGGTGGATAATCCTGTAACAAAATCCAGTGAAATGTCGGACCATGGATGGCACGAAAACAGTAAGGGTCTGAGGAGGCCTGCAGGGGTGGCATTGGTGTGCTTGCACCTTACACAGACATCGCATGCTGCCACAAATTTGGACACATCTTCCTTCAATGTTGACCACCAAAAATGTGGATGTGAGACAGGGTGTAGGCAGCACCAGGGTGGCAGGAGATCTTAGAGCTGTGCCTCCATTGCAGAACCTGAGATTGTAGGGTAAGGGGAACTAAGAGGTGGTTTGGGGGTACGTTACTGGGCCCTGGTTCGTGGGACAGGGCCTGCTTGACTTTGGTTAATATGTCTAAGTCGGCAGCTGCGAGCAAGCAGGGAGTAGGTAGGATAGTGTCACAGATGGTGGAGTCTTGGGTGGATGAGAACTGTCTGGAGAAGGCATCTGGTTTGGAATTCTTCTACCCAGGGCGATAGGAGAGGGTAAAGTTAAACCTGGCAAAGAACAGCGACCACCGTGCCTGGCGGGAGTTGAGCCTCTTGGCGCCTCGTAGGTACTCAAGGTTCTTGTGGTCAGTCCAAACCAGGAACAGAACCTCCGACCCCTCCAACCAATGTCTCCATTCCTTCAGGGCCAACTTGATAGCTAGGAGCTCTTGGTCACCGATGCCATAGTTTGCCTCAGCAGGCAAAGTTAAGCGGTGTGAAAAAAAGGAGCAGGGATGCAGCTTATTGTCGTGAGCGGACATCTGGGAGAGCACACCTCCTACCCCTGTACTGAAGGCGTCAACTTCAACAACAAATTGACGTGACGGATCTGGTATGATGAGGATAGGAGCAGACATAAACCATTTCATGAGCTCCAAGAAGGCCTTTTTGGTTTCCTGATTCCAGCAGAATGGTGTCTTGGGAGAGGTCAGGGCTGTCAAGGGAGCGGCGTTGGAGCTGTAGCCGCGAATGAAGCGGCGGTAAAAGTTTGCAAATCCCAGGAATCTCTGGAGTTCATGCCATGAGTTGGGAATGGGCCAGTCTGTAACTGCTTGAAGTTTGACGGGCTCCATCTGGATGCCTGAGGGGCCTATGACGAACCCGAGAAACGTGGTGGATGTAGTGTGGAACTTGCATTTTTAAGCTTTGATGAACAAGTTGTTCTCTAAGAGTCTTTGCAGCACCTAACGCAGATCCCGGGAAATAACAAACACCTTGTGTGCAGACTGGATTTATAACATTTTTTTTAACACTATTCTTATATTATTATCATGCTTGCGATGGCAAGTTTATAGACAGTGTCTTTCTCTTTCTGTCCAATCCTCATCTGATGAGAAGGTGAAGGCAAAGTGGGCGTTCAGCACCAAGGCCAGCTCCGCAGTGCATGCTAAATGGGCCAGGTGGTAATTTTTATTTACCTTAACGCTATGTATATATAAAAAAAAACTCTTGTGTGATGCATTATTGAAATCGATGAACTGCTACAGAGACAACAATTGTTATTTTTCCAAGCAACAAAAGCATTTTGAACTTCAAAAATGTTGAAAAATAAAATACTTATTGTCTATTTGAGTCCTCCTTGTATTTATGAAATAAAAAGCCAAACTTAAATTATCCACCTGCAGCACACCAAAATAGCATCTGCTTCTGTATCCTTTAATCGCGTGCAGTCAGGTGTCACACATCGGCAGTTGTGACGCATATTTTGAGCGGAAAAAGATTAAATACATTGTATTTTAATGTTACAAGATCACCATAATCTTAATCATAATCTACATTTAAAAAAACTAACAAAATGAAATAGCATTTGTTTAAATTAAATACTCATTGTTTATTTTCCAATGCCACAGGGAGCTGTAGAGGGGTGAAAGAATCACATGCCCCTGATTTAGGTGCACAGCATGAAAAAAAAATTATCAATGAAGAGAATAGGCAAGTAACCAGGTACATTTTACAGTATTGTCTATAATAATTACGGTGTACCATAATCTTGTGCTTTCTATGGATCTTTATAATGCTCACAGAAAAATACACTATGGTGTAATGTTTGTAATGACCCCACAAGAGAAGCACACATGGTGACTTTCTGCCATGTTGCCAAGACTGATCATCCCTTTTCTGTTGTAGCCATTAAACTCTGGAATGAGCTGCCCCTGTACATCAAGCAGGCCCCAACTCTTCCTATTTTTAAATCTCCCCTCAAGACCTTTTTACACCCTTTGGCATTTAGCAGTGTGAGATACTTTTTTCCCTACTCTTTTTCATACTCTTTTCCCTGGTTTTATTTATTCATTTATTGTTTCATTTACTTATTTTATGCAATGAGGATGAACTTATTGTCATTTGTTTTATTTGGATTTTATTCATTTATTTTGCCTTCTTTTTTCTTTTTAAAGTTTTTATAGTCTATTTCTATGTCTGCAGCTATTTTAGAATTGTAGCACTTTGGTCAATGGTGTTGTGTTAAATGTGTTTCAAAAATAAATTGACTTGACATGACTTTGACATTTACAATGGCCCAGTTGCCAATGTTGTTCCTCCCTCTTTGCTGACACACTATGCAGGCACCATGCAGGAGAGACAAGCTCTACAGAGGGTGGTGTGATCAGCTAAGCGCATCATCTGCACCAAGCTCCTTGACCAACACTCAATCTACAGCAAGTGCTTCTGGACAAGGTGAGGTCACCATAACAATGGACTGTTCTCTCTTTGGTCAGGAAGGTGCTTCCGCTCCCTGAAGGGTTAGACTATATGGGTTCTTTTTTTTTTTTTTGGATTTTTCCCCGATTTTTCTCCCTAATTTAGTTGTGTCCAATTCCTCCCCGTCACTAGGGGGCTCCCACATTAAGGCTACTACTACCACTCAGCCGGGAGGGCCGAAGACTATCAAGTGTTTCCTCCGAACCACGTGACGCCAGCCGACCGCATCTTTTCGAACTGCTCGCTCGCGCACCGTTGGGGCGTAACACACTCGGAGGACAGCGCTATCCGCTCCCTCCGTTACGCGAGCTCACAGACGCCCCTGATTGGCTGTAGAGCCGTGATTAATGTGGGAGCACAATGTACCTCTCATCCCTCCCCTTTAACCACTTTAACCACTGCGCCACTCGGAGGCCCAGACTATATGGGTTCTTAACCAGAACATAGGACAATCTGATCTGTTTTCTTTTCCTGGACATTGCAAAATTTTAATTATACTATTATATATTATAATAATCATAATTTATTCACTTAACACCTCATACACCTCTATTTCAATTCTATTTTATCAGCAACCTTGTACATATTGTAAATTTATTAGCCTTAAAGTTTTCTATATTTGTATATTTTCTTTTGTTTAATATTTTGATTAAATTAATTAGTTAATTTAATTAATTAATTGTACTCACTTGTGCCATTAATTTCTCGTGTAGAAACCTTTCTTTTTAGATCACAGGCAGTTGTGCAGTGGAACCTTGGATTATGAGTAAAGCGGTTTGCGAATCAAGCAAAGATTTTTTATAAATTTTGACTTGAAAAACAGCCATGTTTTGCTTTACGAGTACCGAGTATCTCCCATAGACATTATTCAGTGTAGTATACAGAAAACAGAATTGAACGGTTCTCCTCAATGAGTCTTCCAAGTCCCGAGTCGTTCGTTCTTTTATCACGTGACTCCCATAGATGCTATGAAGTGTAATAGATTCAAAAGAATGACTCCGGCTAGAAGATATGATGGTGAGCTTCTCATTATGTTTATAATATGTCCTTAGCTGCATTGTACTGTAATATTTTAATTACTGGAACTATATCCAAAATTTGTGAATGTAGATGTGTTGGGGGGCTGTTTATTGAAAATGTAACATTTTATTTTATTTCTGGTCAAAAGAACGAAATGAACTAAATGACTCCAAAAACGATTTGTTCATCTTGATGAACGAGATTCAAAGAACCGAGTCAATAAAATTATTCAAACTTCCCATCAATAACACACACACACACACACACACACAAACCCCTCCTACTTTTGCTTTCACACAGACACACACACTCTCTTTCTCTGCTCTACATTGAAACACTCCTCCGTCACAATTCTTTTCAAAGGTAAAATGCAGGTTAATTTGTTTTATTTCTACTTTACAGCAGTGATTCCGCTGATCGAGTGTTGTTAGAGAGGTTGGTTTACGATTACCGAGTATCATGTATCACGCATGCATTTCTTGTTTTGATGCTGAGCGTCAAGTCATCACAACACAACGGTTTTTCTCTCTCTTGCGATGCGGAATTGTGGGTAATCATCTCCCCTGCTGGGTCTTTGTGCGCATCTCTCACTGGTATAATCAACATCCGTGCACAGGTGTACTGTTTACTATAACACTGTGACCATGTGTGTGCACGTAAAACATTTTTTATTTTGTGTCTGTATGGGTGTGTGTACAGCGCGTGTGTTCTGTTTATTATAACAAGTGTGTGAGCGCGTGTAAAGCAAAAGCAAGTCTCATTAGAGAGGTTAAAGATCCATTTTCTCTCTCTGTATGAGTCTGCACTTTGTGTCTGTATGCGTGCGACATTGGACATTGTGCCCCTTCACACACACACACACACACACACACACACACACACACACACACACACACACACATTCTGCTCTACACAGAAACACTGCTCTGTCACGATTCTTTCCAAAGTTAAAGTGCAGGTTAATTTGTTTTATTTTTACTTTACATCAGTGATTCCGTTCCAGTGTGTCAATCGGGTGTCATTAGAGAGATACATTTTTCTCTCCGATAAAACTGTCTCCGGAAAAAAAAAATTCAGATAAAACAGTGTTTCCATTGTGTGTGCGCGTGTGTGAAACTCAAAAGAGGAAGGGTAGAAGTGGAGGAAGGATAACTGTGTAAGAAGAGTAGAGGGAGAGGGGAGGGGCTCCTTACTTTAGCTTCACACACACACACACACACATACACACAATGTAAAAATTTCACTACAAATACTGTGCATTATACAGTATTTACATTATAATTATAATACATTATAATTTAATTTTACATCATAATTTTGATTAAAGACACCTTAATTTGGACAGGCTGACCTTGAGGTCTCTTGCTGTGAATTTCTGGCCTCTGTTACCTTTTGCTGGATGCCTTTCTGTTCTGTAAATACACACACTTTATACCTTTTTATCTGTTTTACTTTGTCATGCAACAAAGTACTTTGTCATGACATGTTAGACAAAACATTTCACTCCACTCCACATTTCTGTAAGCACTGTAGACATTCATAGAAACAATAAAGTTAAGGTATTCTGTAATAACTCTAGAGAGTGCTGTAAAACTTTGCAAGTGGTTACTTACCTATTATCTTCACAAATTGTCTGGATAACTGAGATACCTTGCTACTCCATCTTCTTGCCTATCACATGTATAAGTCACTTGAGGCCTGTTTTATACTCTAAAAGTGTTTTTCCAATTGAGTTTGCACAGGTGAAAATTATTGAAACTAACTGGTAATCACGATGTTGCATTTTGAACAACAGAGTTTACTTTGTAAGTAAACACATTGTGCTAAATATGCAGTTTGTGTTCAGTGATTTTTAAATTGTTATTTGGAGTGATTTAGAGTTGTACTAGAGGAATTTTGACCAGAGTTGGGATTCATGTTCTTCATACATGAATGTCAAGTTTCCAGAATTGTGTGCATAGTTCTGTTTTTGTGTTTATAAAATGGGGAAAATTTTATGTCACTGAGTCAAAGCTGCAAATCTATCACAAACACAGCTGTTAGTTGAGTAGATGGCTGTGCAATCATGTCTGAATTGGGTGAAAAGGGCTGGACTGAGCTCACTGCCCTGTGGTGCTCTTGTATTCAGGGTGAGAGTGAACACCCACCCTGACATTTTGTGGTCTGTTACTGAGGAAGTCCAAAATTCATGAGTGTGGTGGTTAATCCCAGGCTGCTGAATTTGTTTACCACTTCATTGGAGACTACTGAACTAAAGGCAGAACTAAAGTCAACAAATAACAGCCTAACATAAGTGCTGGGATGAGGTGAGTAGAGTATCCATAAATTGTACTCAAGTAAGAGTAGCTGTACTTCAAAATAATATTAGTCAAGTAGAAGTAAAAAGTAGTCATCCAGAATATTACTCAAGTAAGAGTAAAAAGGATTCGGTTAAAAGACTACACTCTAAAAACTGCTGGGTTAAAAAACAACCCAACCATGACCCAGCCGCTGGGTCACTATTGGACTGAAAATGGGTTGTTTTGACCCAAGTGCTGGGTTGTACCATTTAAGCCAGAATTCTGGGTTGTTCATCTGACCCAACCAGTGGGTTAAATTGACACTCTTGCTGGGTTAAATGTTAAAGTGCGGGTTATTTTATTTGATCCAACCACGTTCCATTAGATTTTTTTATTTTCAAAAAAAGACAAAATGTACCTAACTTCACATAATGTAAATAGATTGTCACAGCATTAGAAAATGTGAATAACTTAATTTTGCCAAAAATGTCAGAAAAAAACATATAATAATATATATAAAATAAATGTATTGTAACATAAACAAGAGGCCCCTGTAAGTCTGATCTGAATTGCATTTTTTGCATTGCAAAATTTACATTAACTTACCATAAAATACTGAGTGCTCTGAGCATAATCCACTCAGAAGTGAAGAATCCAGAAAATTCTCCAAAGAATAAACTGACTGCTGGGTCAAAATAACACAACCAGTTTTTCTTTTCTTTTTTTTTTTAACAGACAGAAACAGAAGATATATTAAGACTGTCATTAAATATATCCCAATAGCTTCTTCTGAGACCTATTAATTAAAGTATGCCAAGAGACTTTCCACACACACACACAGCTTTAGAGAAGATTACTAGTAATTGACCTAAAATTACATTTAAGATTACATTTTTTTTTCTTAATTATTTGTGTGTGCTACAAACGCACGTTTATCATAAAATACACTATAGAGTCACATGGGATCGCCGAGAAAGTTGGCAGAATAGCTGTGTAGCTCCGTAAACCCCACCAATATTTTCAATTTATTCAAACATATTCACTCCACATTTTGATTAAAGCTAGCGTCCCTGGTAAGGTTGAATATCTGTGGAATAAAAAGGTGCCTTCGATAGCAGATGTCGACCACAACATCTAAGTATTTTAAGGGGACTTCGACGAGCCGCATGGCAACGAGACAAACTTCGCTGCCACATGAGTCACCGTCACCCCAGCGGAAAGACCAAGATTTAAAGATGGAAAACTTATTATCCGAAATAAGCAAAATGAACTTCACCTTACAAAGGGTGGCGACAGATGTGTCATCAATCAAAGAGGTGGTTATCGATCTAAAGAATTCGGTAAACGCAATCCAAGAAAGGATGGATGAAGCGGAGGGCCGCATCTCCAACATGGAAGAGGTCACCTCGAAACTCGTCAGTGATGGCGAACGGCACAATAAACGCCTTGACGTTTTGTGGAATCGAATTGAGGATCTAGAAAATAGGAGCCACCGCAACAACGTAAGGATGATCGGTTTGAAAGAGGGGCTGGAGGTGGAATGGTTAAGTGTGTGTATAAAATCATATCGGAGGGACTGGGAATGGATCCGGATGGAGAGTTTGAGATTGAGAGGCCCAGGCCCGATGCCGATCGACCACCGAGAATAGTTTTGTTCAGGTTTCTGCGTTCGTCAGCCAGGGAGAAAGTGCTACAACCGGCCAGAGAAAAAATCGAATGGAGTGGATGTAGGATTTCCTTCTTCCCCGACATGTCAAGAGAACTGGCCAGAAGACGAAGGGAATTCATAGCGTCCCGGAGGATGCTGAGAGGTGTCAATGTTAAATATACACTGGCATATCCAGCCTCGCTCCGTTTCACATGGCAAGGGAAGAACAAGGTGTTTACATCAAGTGCGGAAGTAGAGCAGTTCATTAAGGAGTATTGCAGGGCACCAGAATAACGGGACCTAAGGTTTTCTGTAGGATAGTAGAAGTGGAGTTTTTGGGTCAAATGGAGTTGGTGGGAGGAGTCGAGCACCTGTGCTGTCTCGGAGCAGTTCTGACAGCCAAAAACAAGGCTGGATAGCTGATTCGGCACTTCACGGACCGCAATCTCGGGTGTTTGAACGTAGACGGTCCTCATTGTTTGGTATGACCGTTCTTTTTTGTTTGTTTTTCGTTTGTAGTTTTTCTGTTGTTAAGAATAGGGGAGAGGTTAGTTGCGCTTTGTTAAGCAGACATGGGGTTTTGGTATTTGAAATGTTCAACTGCTGTTTGTTCAACTTGAAAAAAGGTACATCACAGCCTAATATGTCATCCCCCAGTAGGGGGCAGTCTCCTAACGGATTTGATTACGCGCACGATTGTGTGCGATTTATCTGTTTTATATAAATACGTAGTCACATCAGGTTTATAACATGGAATATTTGTGGGAGCCCGATTAAGAGAAAAAAGGTCCTGACATATCTCAAACATAAACAAGTAGATGTTGCTTTTGTGCAAGAAAGTCACTTAACAGATATTGAAGCACTAAAATTTAAACGAGATTGGGTAGGCCATGTATTTTATTCATCTTTTACGAGTAAATGGGGTAATGATTCTAGTTAATAAGAGGCTTAATTTTCTAGTGTTGACAGAAACTAAAGATGATGCTGGCAGGATTATATGTATAGAATCTCTCATTAATGGAGTTAAAATGATATTATGCAATATATATGCCCCCAATAAGGCAGATCCAGATTTTATTAATAAGATAAACAATATTCTTGGAGACAAAGAGGGACAAATTATTTTGGCAGGGGACTTTAATCAGGTTATGGATAGGGTTTTGGATAAGAGTAAATATCAAGGACCCTCTATACCAAGGGATAGAGCTGCCCTCCATATGCTAATGGAGAATATTGGATTGACTGATATATGGCGCCTAGTCAACCCAACGGGAAGAGAGTATACTTTTTTTTTCTCAATGCCATAAATCTCACTCTAGGATAGATTTTTTTTTTGTTTCAAATTCTATTATCGGTCAAGTCATAGATTCTAAAATTGGAGCAATAGTGTAATCAGACCATGCAACAGTAGAATTGGATATAGCTTTAAACACAGAAGCTGGTAGAAAAGGAAGGTGGCGGTTAAATACGGCACTATTACAAGATTTGTGTTTTGGAGCATTGTTGGCTGATGATCTGACCTCATTTTTTAAACTGAATATTAGAAGCACTGATAAGTTAGCGTCTTTATGGGAGGCATCAAAGGCATATATTAGAGGAAAATTTATTGTTCAAGCAGCAAGAAAAAAGAAGGAAGAAAGAGACGTGGTTGAGAACCTGGAAGCAACTATTTGTATAACGGAGAAGGAGTTAGCTAGACGTCATTCTAATGACTTATATCAAGATACTTGTAAATATAAATTTCAGTTACATGACATATAGAATAAAAAAGCTGAGTATGCATTATTCAGACTATGGACTAGGTTTTACGAGGGAGGTGAAAAAGCGGGCAAGCTCCTTTCTAGACAATTAAAACAACAAAATGCTGCTAACATTATTCCGGCTATTAAGAAAGGGAATACTATGGTGTCACTGACAAAGGAAATAAATGAGGTCTTTCAGAAGTTTTATAAACAATTATATACATTTTCAGGTACTTCGAATGAAGACAAATTTAAACAATTTTTTTTCTAGTATTGAGTTACCTAAGTTAGATGCCTTGCAATCAGAGTCACTAGACTCTCCCATTACACAAGAAGAGGTCAAAGCTGCAATAACCTCATTGAAGCCGGATAAATCGCCGGGGACAGACGGGCTCCCATCAGAATATTATAAAAAGTATGTAGATATATTGGCTCCATTTTTAACAGAAGTCTATACAGAGGCGTTTGAAGCTGAAGTATTACCTGGTACCTTTATGGAAGCATTAATAACCCTGATACCTAAAAAAGATAGGGATTCAACAGATCCTGTTAATTTTAGACCAGTAAGTCTTATTAATTTGGATTGCAAGGTGTTGGCAAAAATTCTGGCTTCACGGCTGGAGAAGGTTCTACTGGGTATAATTCACAAGGACCAAGTGGGCTTCATTAAGGGAAGGTTGTCAGCCGATAATATGAGGAGGCTAATTTATCTGATGTGTTGTTTTTTGACCGCAGCCCTGTCGAATTTTGGGTTTGATCATTCTTTTAGGACATGGGTTAGCTAAATTGGGCAACATTGTTGGTACAAAATTGTTGGTACCCAACAAAAAAAACTCACAATGGTCACAGAAATAACTTTAATCTGACAAAAGTAATAATTAAAAAAAATTATATGAATGTTGATGAAAGTCAGACATTGCTTTTCAACCATGCTTCAACAGAATTATTTAAAAAAAATAAAGTCATGGAACAGGCCTGGACAAAAATGATGGCACCCCTATAAAATACTGAAAATAATGTGACCAAAGGGACATGTTAATTCAAGGTGTGTCCACTAATTAGCATCACAGGAGTCTACAGTCTTGTAATCAGTCAGTGGGCCTATATATAGGGCTCCAGGTAGTCACTGTGTTGTTTGGTGACATGGTATGTACCACACTCAGCATGGACCAGAGGAAGCAAAGGAAAGAGTTGTCTCAGGAGATTCGAAAGAAAATTATAGACAAGCATGTTAAAGGTAAAGGCTATAAGACCATTTCCAAGCAGCTGGATGTTCCTGTGACTACAGTTGCACATGTTATTTAGAAATTTAAGATCCATGGGACTGTAGCCAACCTCCCTGGACGTGGCCGCACCAGGAAAATTCATGACAAATCAAAGAGACGGATAATCCCAATGGTAACAAAAGAGCCCAGAAAGACTTCTAAAGAGATCCAAGGTGATCTTCATGCTCAAGGAACATCAGTGTCAGATCGCACCATCAGTCGTTGTTTGAGCCAAAGTGGACTACATGGGAGACGACCAAGGAGGACACCATTGTTGAAAACAAATCAGAAAAAAGCCAGACTGGAATATGCCAAACTACATGTTGACAAGCCATAAAGCTTCTGGGAGAATGTCCTATGGACAGATGAGACAAAAATGGAACTTTTTGCCAAGGCACATCAGCTCTATGTTCACAGACGGAAAAATGAAGCATATGAAGAAAAGAACACTGTCCCTACTGTGAAACATGGAGGAGGCTCTGTTATGTTCTGGGGCTGCTTTGCTGCATCTGGCACAGGGTGTCTTGAATCTGTGCAGGGTACAATGAAATCTCAAGACTATCAAGGGATTCTAGAGAGAAATGTGCTGGCCAGTGTCAGAAAGCTGGGTCTCAGTCGCAGGTCATGGGTCTTGCAACAGGACAATGACCCAAAACGCACAGCTAAAAACACCCAAGAATGGCTAAGAGGAAAACATTGGACTATTCTAAAGTGGCCTTCTATGAGCCCTGACCTCAATCCTAGACATTTTCAAATAATAAAATGATTTATTATTTAATAATAATAAATTTAATAAAATAAATGAATGAAATTTATTTCTTTACAAAATAGAAAAATTAAGAAATAAGAAAGATAAATTTCCTAATTTTTCTTTTTTCACAACATAAATCTTTCGAAACAGATATCTACTGTACCACAGATACTGTAACACATGTATGTTTCAAAAGTGTAGACTATTTCCAGCATAAGATGTACTGTATATTCAGTTGCCCTCCAAATGGCTTAGCAAATTATATATTTTACCAGTGCAACATTAAATAAAACAGCTAAACTAACTGTAACATGTTTCCTTTGCTGTCGACCATGGCTGAAGCCATGCGGAGTAAAAGTAGCGTTTATTCTTCACAAATCAACTCAAGTAAAAGTAAAAAGTATGGTGGAGTAAAGCAACTCATAGAAGTAATTTTTTTTTTCAAAAGGTTACTCAAGTAAATGTAACGGAGTAAATGTAACTTGTTACTACCCACCCATGTCTAAAATTTTGAGAATGACACAAATATTAGTTTTCACAAAGTTTGCTGCTAAACTGCTTTTAGATCTTTGTTTCAGTTGTTCTGTGATGTACTGAAATATAATTACAAGCACTTCATACGTTTCAAAGGCTTTTATCAAATTAAATCAAATTCAAATTCAAATTTTATTTGTCACATACACAGTCATACACAGTACGATATGCAGTGAAATGCTTATACGACCGCTCCGTGACCTTAAATATTTTTACAAAAGGAACCTATAAAACAGATTCCAACAAAGTTACAATATAAAATCTGAAGAATGATGTGATGTAATATATTACGACTATAGTCTGTGAGAAACTTGAGGTAGTGTTTTAATGAGATGAGGGGGGGGTGTGAAAAGAAGTCCTTGAAGTGTGCAAAATGTGCATATGTGCATATATGTGCAATGTGCATTGACATAATTGTCCGTTCTGTGTGTGCAAGAAAATGCAAGGGTGTTTAGTCCAGTGTATTGGTTTGATTGAGAGACCGTATCGCCTGCGGGAAGAAGCTCCTTCTCAGTCTCTCTGTATTGGCCTTGAGGGAGCGGAAGCGCTTCCCAGACGGCAACAGAAAGAACAGTCCATTGCTGGGGTGGCTGAGGTCCTTCATGATCTTCCTGGCCTTGGTCCAGCACCGCTTGCTGTAGACAGAGTGCAGGTCAGGGAGCTCAGTTCGGATGATGCGCTCAGCTGTTCGCACCACCCTCTGCAAGGCTCGTCTGTCCTGCATGGTGCTGTTCCCGAACCAGGATGCGATGTTTCCCGTCAGGATGCTCTCTATGGTGCAGGAGTAAAAGTTCCTGAGCACCTTGGAGGGCAGTCTAAAGTCTCTCAGGCGTCTGAGGTGGTAGAGACGCTGTCGGGCCTTTTTCACCACGGTGTTGATGTGACAGGACCATGATAGGTCCTGCGTGATGTGAACACCACGACAATAACATGACATTTATGCAAAGAGTCAGTATTTGCAGTGTTGGCCCTTCTTTTTCAGGACCTCTGCAATTTGACTGGACTGCTCTCAATCAACTTCTGGGCCAAATCCTGTCTGATAGCAACCCATTCTTTCATAATCACTTCTTGGAGTTTGTCAGAATTAGTGGGTTTTTGTTTGTCCACCCGCCTCTTGAGGATTGGCCACAAGTTCTCAATGGGATTAAGATCTGGGGAGTTTCCAGGCCATGGACCCAAAATTTCAACATTTTGGTCCTCGAGCCACTTAGTTATCACTTTTGCCTTATGGCACGGTGCTCCATCGTGCTGGAAAATGCATTGTTCTTCACCAAACTGTTGTTGGATCGTTGGAAGAAGTTGCTGTTGGAGTGTGTTTTGGTACCATTCTTTATTCATGGCTGTGTTTTGGGGCAAAATTGTGAGTGAGCCCACTCCCTTGAATGAGAAGCAACCCCACACATGAATGGTCTCAGGATGCTTTACTGTTGGCATGACACAGGACTGATGGTAGCTTTTCTTCTCCGGACAAGCCTTTTTCCAGATGCCCCAAACAATCGGAAAGAGGCTTCATCCGAGAATATGACTTTGCCCCAGTCCTCAGCAGTCCATTCGCCATACTTTTTGCAGAAGATCAATCTGTCCCTGATGTTTTTTTTTGGGAGAGAAGTGGCTTCTTTGCTGCCCTTCTTGACACCAGGCCATCTTCCAAAAGTCTTTGCCTCACTGTGCTTGCAGATTCGCTCACACCTGCCTGCTGCCTTTCCTGAGCAAGCTCTGCACTGGTGGCACTCCAATCCCGTGGCTGAATCCTCTTTAGGAGATGATCCTGGCGCTTGCTGGACTTTCTTGGACGCCCTGAAGCCTTCATAACAAGAATTTAACCTCTTTCCTTGAAGTTCTTGATGATCCTATAAATTGTTGATTTAGGTGCAATCTTATTAGCCACAATATCCTTGCCTGTGAAGCCATTTTTATGCAACGCAATGATGGCTGCACGTGTTTCTTTGCAGGTCACCATGGTTAACAATGAAAGAACAATGATTTCAAACATGTCAAGTCTGCTATTCTAACCCAATCAGCCTGACATAATGATCTCCAGCCTTGTGCTCGTCAACATTCTCACCTGAGTTAACAAGACGATTACTGGAATGATCTCAGCAGGTTCTTTAATGACAGCAAGGAAATGCAGTGGAAAGTTTTTTTCGGGATTAAGTTAATTTTCATGGCAAAGAAGGACTATGCAATTCATCTGATCACTCTTCATAACATTCTGGAGTATATGCAAATTGCTTTTATAAAAACTTAAGCAGCAACTTTTCCAATTTCCAATATTTATGTAATTCTCAAAACCTTTGGCCACGACTGTAGATGGGACAGGGAATCGAGATTGTGTCCTCCTTCAATCTGCTTCCACAGTAGGCAAAATGCTTCATAATACAGTAATTGGTGTCAGGGCAACTGAGTGATAGTCTTCAAAGCACCTGACTGCTTACTTTTTAAGCACTGGAAAAATACAGGTATGCAAAAGTTTAGGCACCCCTTGATAAATAACAAATTTTGGTGATTTTTTAATTGAAAAAATTTTAACACAATCTCTATTGGAAATGGAAAAAATGCACAATATTTTCAGCAAACACTGATGCATAGTTACTTTTTATGCCATAAATTGAACAAACATAAAAACATTATTATGGCACTTTGCAAAAGTTTGGGCACTCTAAGGCCATGTCCACATGTAGCCGAGAATTTTTAAAAACAGAGATTTTTTCTTCTTTGTTTTTAAAAATAATTCTGTCCACACAACCTAGGGTTTTAAAGTATCTTTGTCCACATGAAAATGCAAACACCCTGTTAAGTGCTGTTGGAGCCTCCTTAATCAACAGGGGGCCAATCAGAAGCCTAGACAAAACGTCATTACCTGTTGTACTTTGTAGAAGTCCAACCGGGTCTCGTCCAAAACTGCTATCACTGTCTGTGGGGTCTGTATCATCAGAGTTTTGTACAATATGTAGCAGCAGTGAGCTTAGTAGTATATTCAGGCACCTCTGTTCATTAACGTAATGTGTGAGTAACTGCGCATGTATGTATATACATGTAAAAAGTCCAGTACGCAACATTAACACAATCACTTGTTTACTGTATGTACGTCCACTATTGCACACAATATCTTCATAAACAAAGATGACATAAAATTAAGAAGATTGCCACACAGACAATAACATCATCATGATGTTACAACAACTCGAAATCTCCGTTTCCCCTCCACACAACACCACTGAAAACGGATTTTTGGAAAATCTTCACTTTGGCCGGAGTTTTACAAAACCTCAGTCTTCAACGACCAAAACGGCATTTGCATGTGGACAAAAGGCGAAAACTGCAGAGAAAAATCTCCATTTTTAAAAATACCCGGCTACGTGTGGACATGGCCTAAGAGTTCCAGAGTCTCAGATTCTTTTTACAAGGTTTCATAAAATACAACGTCAGAAGTATGCAACAGAACATCTACAGAAGCCTGATGCGTTTTG
Source organism: Clarias magur (assembly GCA_013621035.1). Taxonomy (NCBI): domain Eukaryota; kingdom Metazoa; phylum Chordata; class Actinopteri; order Siluriformes; family Clariidae; genus Clarias; species Clarias magur. Next base: position 235,941 of record QNUK01000188.1, on the reverse strand, counting down.
GAAACAAGTGCTGTGGACTGATGAATTTAAAATAGAACTCTTTGGCCACAATCAGCAAAGGCATGTTTGGAGAAAAAAAGGAGCAGCATTTCATGAAAAGAACACCTTGCCCACTATTAAGCATGGGGGTGGATCTATCATGTTTTGGGGTTGTGTTGCAGCCAGCGGCACATGAAACATTGCACTGGTGGAGGGAAGAATGGATTCCACTAAATGCCAGCAAATTCTGGAAGCAAGCATTACACCATCTGTAAAAAAGCTGAAACACCAAAATCTGTTATTTATCAAGGGGTGCCTAAACTTTTTGCATAAGACTGTATTGTTAGTTTTGAGGCATTTGAGGACTACAGCCTGATGCAGGGACAGCTTGGGTGAGGGTGAAGTTTTCACTCTGCTGGTGTGGTAGTTAAAGCATGGGGAAATTCTTTTTTTATAATTGTGGTATCATTGTTGGTAAGTGAGGTGCTGCTATTATAGTTCATTATTCAATTCAATTCAATTCAATTTTATTTATATAGCGCTTTTAACAATTGACATTGTCGCAAAGCAGCTTTACACAATAAAAAGAAGTAAGTTTTTATGCAATGTGTATGAATCAAAATGATAAGATTGTCCCTGATGAGCAAGCCGAGGGCGACGGTGGCAAGGAAAAACTCCCTGAGATGGTAATAGGAAGAAACCTTGAGAGGAACCAGACTCAACAGGGAACCCATCCTCATCTGGGTGATAACGGATAGCAGAGAATGATCAGCATAATAATGTGTACTGGAAGTTCAGTGTAACAGGAGATGTGTTAAAATTTAAATTAAAAGGAGTCCAGTTTGTTCCCGGAGGCTCAGGTAGACTGTAGGAGATTCCAGTCCTGAGCTATCGAACAACTGAAGTCACAGGTCCCCAGAGCATCAATCGATGATAGGACAGTCTTCATGGAAACCATCCCCAGCCACCAAGCGCATCCAGGCAGACCACACGGGGCATCCATGTGACGGGATCTCCAACCAGAAGCAGGACTCCAGGACGGGTTAGACGGCTCCAGAGGGCAGAGGGGTCTGGATCACTGGCAACTCAGGAGCGAACATGTATAGCTCGACAGAGAGACAGAGAGAGGGAAAGGAGAGAGGGAGAGAGAGAGCAGAAAAGGAGAGAACAGAAAATAAGGAGAGATGGCAGTTAGGTCTGGTCACAGTCAACATGTATAAGGTGAATGTATATGCAAGTGCAAGCAGGGACTCCGGCAGGACTAACTATAACAGTATAACTAAAAAGGGAGAGCCAGAAGGAAACACAAACATGAGGGCTCCCTGAGATGTAAAGCAACCAATCACCTCACCGTCAACAAACCTGAGTGAACAATGAGAGTGGGGAGGACAGCATCTAAACATACCAGTTCACCAGAATACTCTACGTCCATGAGTCCCCCAGATCTGCTCCTTTACCTAAGGTTAATCTATTTACAAAAAAATGCTTGGCTAAATAAATAGGTTTTTAGCCTAGACTTAAACACTGAGACTGTGTCTGAGTCCCGAACATTAATAGGAAGACCATTCCATGACTTTGGGGCTTTGTAAGAAAAAGCTCTGCCCCCTGCTGTAGTTTTAATAATACGTGGTACTGACCAGCAGCCTGCATCCTTTGATCGAAGTAGGCGTAGCGGATCGTAAGACACTAACAGTTCACTCAAATACTGCGGTGCGAGACCATTTAGTGCTTTAAATGTCAAAAGTAGTATCTTAAAATCGATGCGAAATTTCACAGGGAGCCAATGCAGTGTAGATAAGATAGGGGTGATGTGCTCGTATCTTCTGGTTCTAGTGAGGACTCTCGCTGCTGCATTCTGTACTAACTGAAGCTTGTTTATACACCTAGTTGAACAACCAGACAGTAAGGCGTTACAATAGTCCAACCTAGAGGTGATAAAAGCATGAACTAGTTTTTCTGCATCATTTAGTGACAATATGTTTCTTATCTTGCCAATATTTCTAAGGTGAAAGAAAGCTATCCTGGTAATATTATCTACATGAGCTTCAAACGAAAGGCTGGAATCTATAATCACACCGAGGTCTTTTACTGTTGCACTTGATGGAACAGAAAGGCCATCTAAAGTTACAGTCTGATCAGAAAGCTTACTTCTAGCTACTTGTGGTCCTATGACTAGAACTTCTGTCTTATCAGGATTAAGCAGAAGAAAATTAACTAACATCCAATCTCGTATGTCTCATATTATGGATTTAATATCTCCTAAAATGCTTGGGGTATTATTTTAAGTGACCCTCAAAGCACTGCTGGTACCTGCAAATGGCTCCTTTAATGCCTTTCTTCTTCTGCCCTCTCCAGGCATTAAAGCATTAGGCCTGAGCAGAGATCGCATTTTCTTGCCAAGCCATTCTTGTCTCTTTGGAAAATGTCAATTTTTATGCAGTTTGCGCATTACAGTTTGTAACTCCCCATAATTAAAGTTTCCTGCCACAATCACAGCTCCCTCCGAATGTGCCTTCAGCGGGTTATTAATGGCGTATTGAAGCTCCTCCAGAGCCAGCTTAGCAAAAGCCTGTGGTGGAATGTAAACAGCTGTGATTACGATGACAGGAAACTCTCTTGTCACACTTGCAAAAAGTCACACATTCAATGTCAGGGGAGCGTTGTGTCCTAATAATGTCTGTACATGTACACCAGGCATAACCCTTATACACACCCCACCACCTTTGTTCTTACTAGAGTTGGCAGTTCTATCTGCTTGTTCAATGGAGCAGCCCCCTAGCTTGATAGCCATGTCAAGGACATTACTATCCAACCAAGTATCATGCAGCCATCCATGCAGTCAGAAGTAATTCTTGATCTTATTTCATCTACCTTCTTGATGACTTAGCAGGAGTTGGTCAGGAAGAGACTCAGCAGGGTTGGTTTATATGGATAAGTCTGTAGTCTAGCTTGTGCACCAGCTCTCTTGCCCTGCTTCTGCTATGTTTCCTTATGTTGCCTCTGATGCCCCAACAGTTGATGATGATTATAACACTAGGCTCTTTGGAGCACAAGATCTCTGAGTGGGATAGAGTTTATGTTTACTTTGTTTTTTTTTTAATATTTGTAACACAAGCAATCATGCAATGATCAAGCAAGGACACTGTATTGTTGTAGCTTCTATAGATCAAGCTTTTGTGCTTTAGGATTTAGCCCTGTTGGTGTGTTAATGAGTTGGACAAGATTGAGAGAATAACACACTTCTTTAATCCAATCCCAGGAAACTGAAAAGTTCACATAAAAAGATGAATTTAAAGTTATTTAGTTTGTAAAAAAAATATCAGAGATCATTTTAAGAGCATACTTTGAGGCACCTGGAGTCATAAACATCCAACTGCAGTAGTATAAGAATTCTTTGATGGCCAACATCACAAACGGTTTAACTTTACCACTAAGCTTACATTTAACATACCTTATTTACTTAGCAGATCGGTTCTTTAGATTTTATAACATCAATAAAAGTTAGGTCCTCATTTACTGATTTCTTAAATGCAGGATGTTTGCTACAGTATATTTGCCCAAATCTTGATCATATCCAACTTAGGGACAAGACTACTGACAGTTTAATGAAAAAAAAAAAAAAAAACAATAGGCTGATATTAGGTTAAATATTTCCAACTATCATTAATGAAATCACACCTATACATCACAATTTTACTATGCTAAAAAATGATTCATCAGAACTATTGTTGGTTATAAACTGTGAAATGGACACAATAAACTGCAGCAGATTCTGAGGATAACTTACACTTGAGGGTATTAACTGTTCAGTGAATGTAATGGGGTGACTGCTAGGTGATATTCATCATCGAACTCATCATCGAATTCTCTCTTTTATGGTAATTTAATCCATTTGGTCCAGGTTTGACTAAATAAGCATCAACAGTGTAAGAAATACACAATGTCAACATGCCATTTTTTAATGCTACTGTACAGTATTTGAGAGAATCTTAAACAAAGCAATGGAGTTTGTTGTTGGAGATTGTAAACTACATATTTGTAGTTCACAAGAACCATGGTCAATTTTACCTTTCTCAAGGTCCACAGCTACTCAAAATCAATGTCCTACACAGGCATAAAGTCCAAGATTCAACAACAAAGGATAGCTGAAGGATTACGTAGGTGAAACATTTCTCTAGCCCACGTAGACACTCTTCTCCAGCAAAAGGGTTGTGACTGTCCCAATCAAGCCGAACAGGTCTTAGCAGGCCAAAGAGAAGTAGACGTCAAACAAGTTCAAACAAACTTAAAACAACAAAAAACAGAGGAGATGGGCAATTTGTAGTTCAAGAGGACCACAGTCAGTTTCACATCACCTCACCCAGCGTCCACAGCTATTCATGAAGCAGTGGAAATGGTCAAATTTGTATAAAAAAAACAAGTCCAGTTAGTCTTACCTCAGTCAGTGTCCACAGCTATTTATAAAGCAGTAGAGATACCACAGTCAATTTCTTCACACCCGTGGCTCACAGTTATTCACAAAGCAGTGGAAATTTTCAAATTTGTGCACCAAGCACATGCACCACTGGTTTCACCTATTTACTTATTTATACATTTTTTCCAGCTGCTGCCCAACCTAGACCAGGTCATTCTGAACATTCTAAAGAACTTTTGTTTAGCATAGGCTTGTAATCCCATGCTAATAGCTAGTTGAGCAACATTTTTTTAATTCACTGTTGAGAATAATATTGAATATAATATTGATGAAACATTACTTTCCAGAAGTTCTCAGTTGATAAACTGAATTGTCAATATGAACAGACATGAACAGCAACGTCCATTCTCACAGGCAAGAGAACACTCTGGCTCCACCCACATCTGAACAACTTACAAATAGTAGGTTAGTTAAAAAACAGGGATTTTTATGCTGGTTCTTTACTACTGACTACGTACTACCAATTTATTTTAACTATAATATCAGATTAATATATTGTCAGATTAATATGTTGTCTCAATGATATGGGAGAATGGGAGAGTTGCGTCAGCAAGTTGAGGCGTAAAACTTGTGCCAAGTTGTGGTGCGGATGTGAGTGTTTTGCAAGACGAGCAAAGATTTACACTGCTGAGTGTAACGTGATTGCAATTGAGCCAATGGTTCTTCTCTCTCTCTCTCTCTCTCTCTCTTTCTCACGCTGCAGAATTATGGGTTATTTTCCACGCTCAGTCTCAGTTCGTGTGCGTCACCCATATAGTAGATTTTGGAATCCGAATCAGACAAAACACAGAATTACATACAAATCTTTTTTTAGGGAAGGGGCTAATTCCACACACACACACACACACACACACACACACATAAACATACACACAAATACACAGCGCATGTGCCGACAAACGGAAACATTTGTCTGTCAAGATTTATTTTTACTTTTTTTAAAGGTACAGTGCAGGTTAATTTGTTTTATTTTCACTTTATATATTGTATTAATTATTTTTATGTATTTATTTATTTTTTGGGCTGTGGAACGAATAATTTGAGTTTTCATTATTTCTTATGGGAAAATTACATTTCGTGTACGAGTGTTTTGGAATACAAGCCCCCTTCTGGAACGAATTATGTTCGTAATCCAAGGTTCCACTGTATATGGGTTTACCTTTACCTTCTTTATATGGGTTTACATTTACATTTTATGGGTAATGTATTAAGCAGAGTTTGAAATGAAATAAAAGTGTTTTGGGAGCATATTTGGGGGAATATTTAGGATTTAAACTATGAAAATAGGCATTTATAGGCTTTTTTTTTAAATCACAATCAAAATTCACGGTTTGTCACAATTTGCAGATGCTCTAGGAACATAACCCCTGAGAATTTCGTCAAATTTTTCAACAAATTTTTACATTCAGTGAACAACATATTGTTCTTTTTTCAGTAAAGAGAAGCATACAAACCCACTTAAAATTAATTCACTTACAGAAAGGTAAGGATAAAAAAAGCTCTCTTAGGAAATTTTGGCCCATCTTTGACGATGACCTTCTAAGAATAGACATAGGCTTGAACAAGGCACACCTTTTTGCATTGGAGAAACCGCTAATTATTATTCCTGGCTTCAGTCAAGTTGCTTTACTTCTTACAATCTACTGCCTTGAAAGAGTCAAGCATTGAGACTGTATGCTTTTCATTTAAGTAGATACTGGGTAATTGGGATACATCTGACCTGGAACAAACTTCAAGGGCATGCAAAATTGTGCTGCTTAATCAGCATTTATGGTACCTCTAATGGCTACTGTGACTAATCACATCGTCTCTTGTGTCAGTCAGCTGATGAGTTATAGCATAGCTGGCAACTTTTCAGAAAAGCTTGGAGTGAGATTCTAAAAATACGGGCATTGGTTCTGTGCATACACAGAACCATACACACACAACGCCCCATTGCACATGCAAAGTTGTCCATACAACCTATGCTGCCTGCCTCAGGTTCTGTATATTTTAGCGTTGCAGTGTTAAAATCAGTGAAACAACAGATGCATGTGACGGTATTAAATATTCACCCCTGCCCAAAATAAATAAATAAATAAATAAATACGGCCTACCTTACCCAAACCATCTACAGTAAATGCTCTCCAGCAGCTACGTGAAGGGTAGCAGGGTTGTAGGACAGAACTCTGGGCCCTACTGTATACATACAGTAAGTGCGTTCGTTTGGACCCCTTCCTTTCTTCATCCATAGCTCTTATATTTCGTTCTAGAATTACATGGTGTCAATGGGGCCCCGGGTAGTATCCCCACTATGATTAATTAGCATTTTTTTATTTACACACAGGACAGAGAAATTTACATACGAAAAGCTTGTGCACATTCCACTTTTAAGTATGCTAAAAGCATAATAAGCAAATAAAGGTATTGTATTAAATATTAGTTGAAGAGTAAGGTCCATAAGCATTTGGCTATTCTTAGCTTTCATCAATGGTTTGTCCTGTCACATACGTATCTAGGTAAAAGTTCATAACAGTCTCATCAATATTCTGTTCACGAGCATACTCAAAAAAAAATTTTTTAGTCCATTCCAGCAACCTGGAGGTCACCCCAACACACCCAGTAAGCCACTATCTTATGGTACAATCACTCATTTTCAGGAATATGCAAAATAGAGACCTATTGTGGATGCCTTAAGGATCCAGTAAAGCCAAAAGTGTTAGTGTTAACATATGGGTATCTTCAAGACAAATTTCCTAAAGTCCTCATACTAAAGTTGCCTTTAGGGTGTCTTCACAGATTAATTAGTAATATCTTTTTTTTTGTAAGATTCAGTAAGATTCAGACTTTTGTAGATTGTTAAGATTTAAAGACCTTCTATACTGCATCTCAAAACAATTAGAATATGGAAGAGAAGTAATTTTTTTAATTTCATTAAATAAAATTAGGCCGGCACGGTGGTGTAGTGGTTAGCACTGTCGCTGTAACATCTGTACCTCCACAGCTCAAGGGAATAAAATCAAGTTCCCCGGATTACTGATTTGATGCTTTGTCCCCACTTAGTGTGTCGATGTATGTACTGCCGGCACTTAAGCACTAAAACACGAGCACCAGTGATTCCCTTGTGTGTCTGACTATTTATTCCAGTCGAACCAGTAGGACTTCGCCTGTTCACTGTTGTGCACGTCTCGAGTCTTCACCCTGTTGTCCATATTGCACTAATGTTTGTGTCTACTTTTCTCCTTTCTCTCCCAGGACTGAACGGTATCTGCAGGTGTGGGGTAGTTTGAGGAAAGGGAATCCTCACCCTTTCTCATGGAAGTTTCAAGTATCTGAGTTCTCCTTTTTGTTACGTGTGTTATGGTTTTTGTTCCCAGTCTGGGAAGGTTTGTTCGGACTGCAAGAGCTAGTCTAGAGACTTTTGTTGAATAAAGGAAAGAAATAAACACTTGTTTGAAATGGAATCTGCATCTGTGTCTGATTCAACTAGGGGAGACATGACAGATGAACAGGCCATTCAAGACGCAGCAGGAATCCCTCTACCTGAGGAGGATTCATTGACGGATTGGCCAGAGCGGTGAATGACCTGGCTCACGGGATGGAGCAACTCATGCACCGATTACCCTCTCTCTGCTCTCCTGGGTCACGCTCCACACCGCTACCACCACGCCCCAACCCCTCAGAAAGGTATGATGGAAATCCGGAGGGGTGCAAACGGTTTCTCCTGGCTTGTGAGCTGTGGCTCGCAGAATATCCAGACATGATGGAGTTACAGAAGATCAGCTTTGTCGTTCAACAGCTCACAGGTGCAGCGATGGATTGGGCAGCAGCAGCAGCTTGGAGCGCAGGCGGGATGGTAGTGCTGAACTGTCCGAGTTCAACTGCCGCACTAGCCTCAGCACCCCCGCGACGGAACCACAAGAAGGTACTATGGACATTAGCACCTCCCGCCTAACAGCTCAGGAAAGAAGGCGAAGAATCCAATCGGGGCTGTGCTTGTACTGTGGGGGGGGGATAAACATCTCATAAACAACTGCCCGTTACTACAAAAAGTAACACACATCACACCACCACATACACGTCATTCATTTTGTTTAAAGGCACAATTATCTTATTTTAACCGTTCTTTGTGTGTTTTCCCCCTTATAGATTCCGGGTCGGCTGGAAATTTTATAACTTCTTCTCTTTTTTCCTCGCTACAAGCTCCCCTGTCGAAGCTACCATCCCCTATCGCAATTAAAGCTCTGGATGGTCATAACCTTAGACACTCGCCTGTTAAACATATATCTACGTCACTTCGATTAACTTTTCCCGGTCACTCTGAGGAGTTAAAATTCTTTGTACTACCTCGGTCTGATCATTCCGTCATGCTGGATCTAACCTGGCTCAGTTCTCATAATCCCAATTTTGATTGGGAAAAATCTCGCATCATATCATGGGCCCCTAGATGTGCTAAAACATGCATACCGCCGACATTGACGGTCCAAACTACCTCGATTGAAAGCCCGCGAGCCCTAGTATCAATAAATGTACCATCAGAGTATGTACGGTTTCAAGACGTGTTTAGCATTAGGGCGGCTGCACGACTTCCCCCTCATCGGCCGTGGGAATGCGCGATAATTATTGTGCCGGGGAAAGCACCGCCGAGCTCGCGTGTTTATCCATTGTCCGTGGAGGAAACACGGGCTATGGAGGAATACGTGAGTGAAGCTCTCCAGCAGGATCTCATCAGTAGGTCCACATCACCCGCCTCGGCAGGTTTTTTCTTTATCGATAAGAAAGGGGGGGGCTTGCGCCCCTGTATTGATTATAGAGGTCTCAATGCAGTAAAGTAAAATACAAGCACCCACTGCCGCTGGTACCGGCCGCAATCGACCAACTCCAAGGCGCCTCTATTTTTACCAAACTCGACCTCCGCAGCGCATATTATCTCATTCGTGTGCGTAAAGGCGATGAGTGGAAGACTGCGTTTAGCATGACATCAGGCCATTACCAATATAATGTGATGGCTTATGGATTGGTAAACGCACCTGCGGTGTTTCAGGGGTTCATGAACGACGTGTTTAGGGATATGTTAAGCCGGTATGTTATAGTGTACTTGGATGATATCTTGGTATACTCTCGGTCATATTCCGAGCACATCCAACATGTAACTGCCGTTCTTCATCAGCTACGCAAACACGGGCTCTATGCGAAGGCGGAGAAGTGCGAGTTCCACAAGAAGGAGGTTGCATTCCTCGGCTACCGCATAGGGCCACAGGGGGTCGAAATGGAGACGACCAAGGTGGAGGCGGTGCAACAATGGCCGGAACCCCAGTCAGTAAAGGCGCTACAGAGTTTTCTGGGTTTCACTAACTTTTATAGACGTTTTATTTGAGGATTTAGTATGTTGGCAGCGCCGCTCACAACCCTCCTAAAGGGGAATCCTAAGCGTCTGCATGAATTTCCGCCAGAGGCACGCAGAGCCTTTCAATATCTAAAATCGGCATTCACAACGGCACCGATACTGAAAATCCCCGACCCGACCAAGCCGTTTTTGGTTGAAGTCGATGCCTCCGAAGTAGGGATTGGAGCGGTGCTGTCGCAGCGTTATGGCAACCCAGAGAAACTCCACCCCTGCGCATTCTTCTCGCATAAACTACCACCTGCCGAGTGCAACTATGATATCGGCAATCGCGAACTGCTAGCAGTAAAAGCGGCGTTAGAGGAGTGGCGGCACTGGCTAGAGGGAGCCGAATACCCATTTATAGTATTAACCGATCATCACAATTTAGAGTACATCCAACAAGCAAAAAGATTAAACCCTTGCCAAGCCCGCTGGGCGCTGTTCTTTACTCGCTTCCGCTTCATTATAACATATAGTCCTGGGTCCAAAAATAAAAAAGCGGACGCTTTATCCCGATACTACACAGCTCCTGAGGAAACCTCAGAACCTGAGCCCATCATACCCTCGTCTCTCGTGGTGGCACCGATCATGTGGGACCTCGACTCGGAGATCGCACAGGCGGCACGGTCTCACCCTGCACCGCGACAATGCCCTCCGGGAAGAACCTGCGTGCCGGTGTCACTACGAGAGCAGGTAATTATCCAAGCACACACTAGTGAAGCAGCTGGGCACCCCGAAGTAATTCTTACCCATAGGCTATTGGAACCGAAGTACTGGTGGCCTAATATGTGGAGGTCAGTAAGAACAGTGGTTTTATCGTGTGCAGTATGCGCGGCATCTAAAAATCCTAGACACCTGCCGGTTGGTAAATTAATGCCCCTAGCAACGCCAAACAGACCGTGGTCCCCTATCTCAGTGGACTTTGTCACGGATCTGCCCGTTTATAAGGGATACACCACTATTCTAGTAGTGATAGATCGGTTTTCCAAGGGATGTAGATTTATAACCGTCGGCTCTCTCCCGTCAGCCTTCCAGGTGGCAGAAGCCCTATTTTCTACTGTGTTTCGTTGCTATGGCATCCCCGAAGATATAGTATCAGATCGTGGTCCCCAATTTATCGCTCTGTTAGGGCGATAAACTACTACTGTTACTAACGTCTGTTAGCCTTACGTCGGGCTATCATCCCGAGTCTAATGGGCAGGCAGAGCGGACTGTCCAAGACTTCGTAAAATATCTTCGAGCATATTGTAGCAGCCGTCAGCACGAATGGGCGAAATGCTTAATCTGGGCGGAATATGCACAGAACTCGCTACGTCACTCCGCAACCGGCCTAACACCCTTCCAGTGTATACTTGGGCATCAACCTCCGCTATGTCCCTGGGACATCACACCCACCGAAGTTCCCATGGTGGATGAGTGGTTTAAATCTCCCAAGCAGTCCATCGCTTTAAGAAATTTGCCGATAGACGATGAAGGGAAAGTCCTCCGCTCCAGTATGGCTCTCGACAAGGGATCTTCACCTGAACCTTTCGTGCCGTAAGCTCACTCCCCGCTATATAGGTCCCTTTCCCATTTTATCTCAAATAAACCCGGTTTCCTTTAAATTACATCTCCCATCTCACCTATGCATTCATCCTGTCTTCCATATCTCTCTTCTTAGACCAGTGACCCGGGGACCACTGGACGAAGGCGTGGCAGAACCAGCAATCCCTGGAGCGGTGGAGATTGGGGGCACTCCAGCGTTTCGAGTCAGTAAACTACTAGATTCCCGGAGGAGAGGGGGTTCTCTCAAATATCTAGTGGATTGGGAAGGGTACGGCCCGGAGGAACGGAGCTGGGTGCCGGCCAAAGACATCCTACATCAAGATCTAATCACTGATTTCTATCAGGCAAGACCGGAACGCCCAGCACCACGACGTCCGGGCCGTCCCCCTCACCGGCAATCCCATCAGGTCGGTGAGCCTCGACTCCCTCCGGTAACGCGGAGACAGCCCTCACACCCCCTCCTGGAAGCCGGTCCTTGGACCTCCACAGCTCAAGGGAATAAGATCAAGTTCCCCGGATTACTGAGTCTAGAGCTAGAGCTATTACAAGAGCTAGTCTAGAGACTTTTGTTGAATAAAGGAAAGAAATAAACACTTGTTTGAAATGGAATCTGCATCTGCGTCTGATTCAACTAGGGGAGACATGACAGTTGCCTTGCACCTCCCAGGGTTTGGGTTTGATTCCCGGCCAGGTTCAATTCCCGTCTCTGTGTACATGGAGTTTGCATGTTCTCCCCGTGCTTGGTGGGTTTTCTCTGGGTACTTCGGTTTCCTCCCACAGTCCAAAGACATGTAGTTTAGGTTCAGGGTGTACCCCACCTTGTGCCCTGTCACCTGGGATAGGTTCCAGGCCCCCGCGAGTGTTAATACAGGATAGATGATGAGTGAGTGAGTGAGTAAATAAAATTATCATATGTTCTAGGACCATTAGACATAAAGTGAAATATTTTAAGCCTGTTTTGTTTTGTTTTACTTTAGATCATTAAATATATACAGCTTACAGCTAAAAAAAAATCTAATATGTAAAAATATTGTAATATTTCATTTTGATTTTGAGTAAAGGCAGCATTTGGCATAGTTGTGGCCTTGCACTTTGACCTGTACAGGATAAGCAGTATAAAGAATAAGTGAGAGTGTGAGAGAGTTTGAATAAACTACTATTCATATAGAATACATATTGTGTATCTCTCGGCCAAAACATGCAAACACAATCATAGGGAAAACTTCTGACGACATTCACCTAGAAAACTATCACTAATACAGTACACAAGTGCTGTGTATTTGTGGAAACATATTTGTGGAAAGCTGACTGGAATAGAAAAGTATGATATAAAAGGTGCACAAGCAACAGGGATGACTGTAAGATTACATTTTTCAATCAATGCTGACTGAATGTGCACCTTTTCCTACCACAATTTTTCCTTCCATTCATCTTTTCTTTAATACAGCACTTTACGAACAGGAACTCCTTCTAGTGGTTATCTTTAGTGGCTTACTCTCTTTGTTGAGATCATCAATAATCATCTTCTAGACAACTGTCAAGTCAGCAGTCTTCCACATAAATGTGAAACCTAGACAGAGATATAAGGAACTTATATCTGAATACTGTATGAATATCAATTAACTCAAACTTAAAATCAAATAATATTTTTATATTTTATATTGGAATATTTTTAGATATTGGAATTAATTTGGGTGATAACAGATGATAATGTATATTATTTGATGGTCAAGCATTGTACAAATAAAATGTAATTGAATTAAGCCATAATCAATGAAATTATTACAAAAAGGGTTTAAATATTTCATTTTATGTGTAACAAATGCAAAATATGAGTTTCACTTTTTTAATTAAATTCTGAAGACAAAATAACAGTAAAAAAAAAAAATTCATGACAATTTTTTTTTAGATGTGTCATACCTGATGTGTCATACCTGATGGCTACTCTGAATAACACTTGGTTACTCCTAGAAATTTCAGGGCATAGAAAATACTATACGGCCAAAACATGGTATTTAAAAAAGAAACACGTTTGTTAAATACAATTTTGTGCCCCTTAATGTAGTGTCCATAACTTTTTAAAATGACATTTTTTCAGGGAAGCAAGATTGGTCACTTCCATGTCACATAAATGTCAGAAGTAGCTTCTTTGGCACACACATTTTCTGCATTATTTGCACGACATAGAATAAATAAAATCAGCACCAAATGCTATGTTTTGGCCATGTACAAATACAACTGAACTGAAGCCATAATCATCTAAATAAATACAAAAAGGGGTTTAAATAATTCACTTTTTGTCTAACTAAACCGAAATGAATTTCACTTTTTAAATAAAATTCTGACAAACAAACAATAAAAAACGACACCTTTTCCATAATGATCTTTATTATTTATTTAGATGTGCCATACAGATCACCTAGTCTGCATGACCACTTGGTTAGAAGAAATGTCAGAACAAAGAAAAGAAGTCAATTTATTAGACACCTAAAATATGTAATGTATATTTAAAAAAATCATAGTCTGATATTTTGCGATCTTCCAAGCTCGACAGAAGATCGTCTCTAACATCTAACCCATTCAGGGTGTTTAAACGAACGAGACGCGCTTTGTTATTCACCCTAGACTGGGAGTTTGAATCTATCACGTCGCCTCCAGTGTACGAGCTATTAAATGTCTTCATCTCAGTAGGTGATGTAGCTGAATGCTCTCGGGTAGAATAGTGAGTGAGAGTGGGAGGGTCAGTCAGTCCCTGCGACTAATAAGGACACGCTTTCCTCCATGAGCTTCCATTCTCACTTTTTACCTCCCAAGTGTGTGCGCTGTTCGGAGGCGCGATCTAAATAGTGTCTTAAGCGGAAAGAAAAAAAAAAAAAAACCTCCCAGCAAATGTAAGTAAGTTGAGTTTATTTTATTTCTCGGACTATCAGCCTACTTCTCGCTTCGGTTTTTGACGTGTCATTTATAAATGTGGATGTTTCTTTATTCTTATGGCGCCTTGCATGATGTCGGCCTCCTGCGAATTTAAACAAAGTCCTCGCTTATGTCTTTGTGCATGCCGTTAGATTAAAATCAGATCACATGTATTCTCACTCGCTAATATGTGCAACTGTATAATAGCGCGCAGCCGAAGGCTTGTACAGTGCGTCCGTCCTGCATCGCTGTACACAGTCATCCGCGTGGAGATGTTCAGCGCACGGAATCGCATTGCGAACATTTATGAATAAATAAATACACATGTTCGCGCTGTAGTCAGCACATTCAACACTGTCCCGTCTGTAAGTGATGCGACACCTTCCTGCGCGCTAATCAACGAAGTGTTAAGAGACGTTCGGCTGATCTCCACGTGATCCACGGGCAACGTCCCAAACCGCATATTACCGCACTAAATAGCAAGGTAAAATAGTATCTCTGTATGGCAACCTAACTAGTATTAAAGAATGCTGTTTGGGACACAGCCACGGGATGTATTTTTAAATGGAATGCATGACCTCACATCTGAGACGGAGACAGAGCTGAGTTGTGTGAAACTCAAATTCAAAACGGAAAAGACTTGAGCAAGGTGACAAAGACACAAAGACAACCACGCGCTAACTTATTATTATTATTTTTTGTTTAATTTAATCAATTTGGATAAAATCTTGAAAATGCTAGATTTTACATTATCGGTAGTAAATAAAATGTGTGTGTGTGCGTGTGTGTGTGTGTGTGTATATATATATATATATATAAGGACTGTTTCTCTTAAAATATCAAGTAAAACGTAATTTATTGTCATGATTGATTGTGGTGTTTTTGTTCATTTCTTTTTTGTATAGTTTGGATGTACATTTAAAATACTGTCTTTCACTAGTAGGAATTTAGTTGGTTATTTTATGCAAAAAACATGATTAAAAAAATTATTCATGAAGTTATCTAATGTGACTGAAAAGTGACATACTATTCTGTTTTAGTTGTCCAGTAACACTTTCTTATGGTCAACAGAAGAAATGAGTCACTGGCTAAAATGGATTTTCTTCTGGATAGTAAATGCCATTCCTTTTACTTTTGGCATGGCAGTAAACGATAAAATAGGTATGTATAGCCACTCCACGTGGTCTGCTTCACTTACATATATTTTGCACATGCATTGCTGTTTCCTATGCTTTATTCTATCTCCAAAAACAGCAGTGAATCTGCACGAAAATTGTTTGTGGTTTTGTGCTTTACAGTAGTGTGTGGGCATCACACCATGACCATGAGTAAACGAGCCTCCAAACACCAGAGCTGTTAAATGTAGATGTTACTTCAGTGGCATCATGTTGCTTAGGTTGCCAACTTTAGCTCACACATGACATGAAAGAAGGTAAATCTGACCTCTAAGTTGTGGGGAAGGATTTAAAATAAACATCATATTTAATTAACACATTTGTAAACAAGTTATTTAGAGGTGTAAATAAATTATTTGTTGTCTAAAAAATACAAACCCTTATTTCTTTAAAGCTCCTGCAAGCAAGCATATGGTAAAGACTTTCTGAAATTAACTTAATGTCTCTGCAAAAATATGATATAAGGTCACCAAGACAAGCGTCCCATGTACACTGGTATGGATATGTTTTATCCCCTCTAATATTATAGGATTTATGTTCAATCTGAACGTAAAGGAAGCAATTAATTCGTTAAAAAATCATAATTTATTACCAAAGTGTGTCTTCAATTTAATTTTATTAATTTAAGATACAAATAAACAAATAAGTTTAGAGCTTTAATAGATGCCTGGAATAAAAAGAAAAGTTTGTAAGCTGAGAATGTCAGTTGAGTAATCATTCATTCATTTTCTAAAAACACTTATCCTGTACAGGGTCTGAGGGAGACTTTAGGCACAAGACCAATCCATTGCAGGGCAGACACACACACTGACACACACACTGACACACACACTGACACACACACTGACACACACACACACACACTATGGGAAATTTGGGAACACCAGGTAGCCTAATCTGCATGTTTTTTGACTATGAGAAGTACCTGGAGGAAAGCCACCTAATATGGAGAGAACATACAAACTCTGTAAACCCAAGGCAGTAATCGAACCATGGAGGTGTGAGGCCACAGTACTAACCATTACGCCACTGTGACACCCAATTGAGTAAAGTAATATTTGCAAGAAAACCAGCCTTTAGTCAGTAGTAACGTTTTGGCACCACCAAGCTATGTGGGATACTGTAACCTTTTGTTTCACTATTTTTTCATTTCTTGCTCCTGCTATCACTAACAATGGTTTTGATTCATTTGAGAGCCAGGAAGCACTTAAAGTAATATTTCTTGGGAACAAAGAAATAATGTTACAAAACTCAACAGTACAAGAGACACTAACATGCCCTTGTTCATGTTAAACATACAGTATGCAGAATGCAGTTGGATAATACACAAATGGACCATATACAATGCGTACCTGTATTATAAGGCACTGTCATCAATTACAGAAGGGAACCTGAAACTGGTAAAGAAGGAAGCCAATGATACAATGATGATCACAATCATCAAAGCAGGAATTTGCTATATTTTATATTTAATCTAAAACAGCAATTATAGATATAGAAATGCTAATTAAAGTACTCCTACTAAAGTACAAATACAGTTGCAAGCTGAGGTTTTCTATTGTGACAAAACCATGGGAGGTGGAGATATAGTGTATAATAAAATCATGCCTAGTGTGTCTGCATATGCCACTTATCTGAAGTTGGATCGCGAGGTTGGGGCATGGAACCCCAAACTTCCCTTTTCCCTGGCCTCCTCAACCAGCTCTGACTGGAGGGTTCTGAGGTGTTGCTAGGCTAGTGTGTGTATATAATCTCTGCACCATGGCCTCCTCCCAGCTGGATGTGCCAAGAACATCAACATCAACCTTGTGGCATCGAACCACCTCAACTTTGCATGCAAAGAAGCAATGGTTTCATTCCAAGTTTCTCACGGATGACTGAGCCTCTCATCCTATCTCTAAGGGAAAAAAACACTACAGTACCTTCCTGAGAGAACCTACTATGGCCACTTCTATTTGCAACCTTGTCCTATCCAATGCTTATGCCTCTAGGTAAGGGTAGTAATGAAGATTGGACGTTAGATCGAGAGTTTTGAATCTGAGTCACAATGGTTCGGTAAAGCGACTGCAATGCTACTACCCCTGCTCCGATTCTCCAACTAACCTCACATTCAAATGTGCCCTCACATGTAAACAACACCCTGAGACCCTTGAGCTTCTTCACTTGTATTTTTCATTTTAGGATATGATCCCTACATGTAGTTGACAATCTATCAGTTCCATGCTGAGAACCATAGCCACAGATTTAATGGTGCTGATCCTTATCCCTGCCGTTTCACACTCAGCTGTGAACCAACATTATCGGTGACAGAGCACAGCCCTTACAAAGGCCAACATTTACCAGAAACAAGTCCGACTTACTGCTGAGTTCCCGAACACAGCCCTCACTTTGGGCGTAAAGAGATTGAA
The DNA here is from genome assembly GCA_013621035.1 of Clarias magur. NCBI lineage: Eukaryota > Metazoa > Chordata > Actinopteri > Siluriformes > Clariidae > Clarias > Clarias magur. The sequence continues at coordinate 218,082 of QNUK01000188.1, read as the reverse complement.
TGGCCCTAAGGAATGAACATCTCACACCATACTATTCCAGGGTAACTGATCATATGCCTTCTCCAAATCCACAAAACACATGTAGACCAGTTGGCCATATTCCCAAGCCTCTTGCAGGATTCCTGGTGTCAAAAGCTGGTTCGTCGGAATCTGCAATGGATCCCATCAATATGAGGTTGGACAACAACAACAACAAGAACAGTCAGTTGTTTTTTATTTTCGGATACGAAGGTTAGCTGTTCTGGAACAGTTCTTGCAGGAACAGTATTGTAAAGTGCATTTTCAAACCCCTTTAAACGCCATGATAAAACTGGCTTTCATAAAGACCATCCCAGGAAAGAAAGACCAAAACTTGCTCTCAGATTAGAGCTGTTATGAGGGCTTTACAGAGCACAGGTAGCAGAAACATTTCAATATCAACTGTTGACATTGTTGACAGGAAACTATTGCATATTTAGATGCCTTCAGCATTGTTTTACAATGTAGAAAGAAACAAAAATCAGAAAACCATGGGTTTGGACTTACCTTCTTACTGTTTTTTATTATTTTTTATTGTTTTCACAACACTGTAAAACACAGAAAAAATATGGAATAATGTAGTCCACAAAAAGTGTTAAAGGATATGTTTTATATTTTTGTTTTTTTCAAGGTTACCACCTTTTGCTTTGGTGACAGCTTTTCATACTCTTGGCATTTTCTCAGTCAGCCTCATGAGGTAGTCCTCTGGAATGGTTTTCCAACAATCTTGAAGGAGTTCCCAGAGGTGTTGAGTCTTGGTTGGCTGCTTGCCCTTCACTCTTCTGTCCAACTCGTTCCAAACCATCTTAATCAGATTTAAGTTGAGTGATGCTACACCCTCCTTCTAGTACAAATAGCTCTCACAAAACCTACAGTGGAGATGTCTTTGCGGTCACTGTCTTATTGGAAAACAAATTATTGTCTTGTATTGTCTGCCTCTTGAGAAACATTTAATGTGGGCTCTAATCTAAGGTGCTGTAAATTGTCATGAGTTTATGAGGCTGGTCATTCTAATAAACATATATTTTTCTTGGTCTTCCTGTCCTTGGACAGTCCTCATAAGAGGACGTTTGATCAACGCTATGGCGTTGGATTGTTTTGGCAATTCTGTACCCACATTTTTCCTGCATAAGGCAGCTGACATTCTAAAGGTGAGAAATGTCACAGATTAACTCTTGACAAGGCACCAATAATTTAAATACCATTCCAGGTGACTATTTTGTGAATATCTTCACAATACCTTATCCACAATAAGTAAATGCCATGAGTGTGCCAAGCTATCATCAAAGCCAAATGTTGGCCAATCCAAAATATAAAATATATTCTGTGTTGATTAACACTTGTTTACAATTAATTCCGGAAGTATGCTTGTATATCAAAATACTTGTATATCAATATATATATATATATATATATATATATATATATATATATATATATATATGAATTTCCCTATAAGAAATAATGGAAACTCGGATGATTCGTACCACAACCCAAAATATTCATATTAAACTAATTAATACAGAATGTAAAATAAAAACAAAACAAATTAACCTGCACTTTTACATTTGAAAAGAATCCTGACAGAACAGTATTTCCATTCGTGTGTGTATGTGTGTATGTGTGTGTGTGTGTGTGTGTGAAGCTGCAGTAAGATGAGAGGTGGGAGCACCACTAAAGGAGAAGGTGCAGGAAAAGGTGCATCCATATATCCACATACTAAATGTGTGTATATGTATACACTGATTGGATTTGGATCTGGGGAATTTGGAGGGCAGGTGAACAACCTTAAATTCTCCCCAGTGAAAAAAAATACACCTTTAGTGTATTACAATCTTTGCAAATATAATATAATATAATATAATATAATATAATATAATATAATATAATATAATCATTGCAAATATACTAACAAATAGTTGTACCATCAGTTAATATATAAAAAGTATACTAACATCATGCTTTTACCAAATCTTGGAATTAAAGTTTAAACATACTTCAAAATAATATTATATTATAATATTATAATAGAATAAATAATATTATAACAAAATAAAATTATAGTATACTTTCCAAAAATATATTATAGGAAAATATACTTTAAGTGAAAGGTTAGTCGAATTTCCAAAGCACACTTATTTAAACTTTTTCAATTCATTTTTGGTATATTTAAAAAAAATAAAAAATGCTCGAAATAATCATTGTACAAATGTATGAAAAGTATACATTAGAATACAAATTTTAATATACAGTAGTCTCAGTTTATTTTCAGTTAAATTTAAGTGTGCTAATTCATATGTACCTATTTATGCTTATATTTAGGCACTGTATATTTATGGAAGTGTATATATGTGTAAAAAATGTCTAGATAATGAGATTGTCCCTGATGAGCAAGCCAAGGGTGACGGCGGCAAGGAAAAACTCCCTGAGATGGCAATAGGAAGAAACCTTGAGAGGAACCAGACTCAACAGGGAACCCATCCTCATTTGGGTGATAACAGATAACAAAAATTGTATAACATCATGTGTGTTATGCAGTTGAAAGTTCTATATAACAGAAGTTATTTAAATTAACACAAAGTCCAATTTATTTTTGAACTCTTTCTCTTCTGTGCGTTCACTACAATAAAGCACGACCTGCAGCAGAGTTAGAACTCTGCAACTATTCCAGCTAACCAGAAACTGAAGATTTTCAGATTCAGAATGTCTGTTTTCTGATTGGCTTCTCAGTTCGTCCGCTCCTAGTTTGAATTCATAGCTTGAAGCTGCATCATTGCATGCGTTAGTTCGTATTGTTTTAATTTTATTTTCATCGGCATAAGGTAAATTTCATGGTTTTTGTAAGGTAGTTTGAAACTGAGTACAGTGGAACCTCGGATTGCGAGTAACACAATTTTGCGATTTTTTTTTTTTAAAGTAAATTTTGCTTTGAAAAACGAGCAAGTCTTGGTTTACGAATACAGAGTATCATGTAGTACACATGCACTTCTTGTTTTGACTGCAAGCGTTACATGATCACAACTGAGCCAATGGTTTTTCTCTCTTTCACTGCGGAATTGTGGGTAATCATCTCCCCTGCTCGGTCTTAGTGCACGTCTCTTACTATTATAATCAACATCCTTGTGCATGTGTACTTAACCCTTTACTATATACTATAACCCTTGTGCGACACTTGTGTGAGTGTAAACCATATTTTATTTTGTGTTTGTATGCGAGTGTGTACAGTGCGCGTGTACTGTTTATTATAACACACGTGTGCGCGCGTGTAAAGCAAGTCTCATTAGAGATGTTAAAATAGATTTTCTCTCTCTGTGTCAGCCGGCACTGCACTTTGTGTCCTTGCGCGTCATTGGACACCGTGCCCCTTCACACACACACACACCCTCCTCTTGTCGTCACACTCAAACACATTCTTCTTTCTCTTACTTTCACACAGACACAAACATTCATACCCAGCGCCTGCGCGCACAAACGGAAAAACTTATCTTTCGCGATATATTTTGACTTTTTTTAAAGGTTAAGTGCGGGGTTTGTATTAATTACTTTTATGTATTTATTTTTTTGAGCTGTGGAACAACAAATATTTTGAGTTTCCATTATTTCTTATGGGAAAATTCAATTTGGTTTATAAGTGTTTTGATAAACGAGACCGCTTCTGGAATGAATTATGTTCATAATCCAAGGTTCCACAATTACTAATGTAATGTGTTTCAAAAACATGTTATAGTGTAGAAAATGCATTCAGCATGTGTAAATTATCCTAAACACCTTTAGTGTACTGGTAACACATTTGCAGTATTATAGAAGACTTTGTGTACTGTATGATATAATAAAGTATATTTGTATTAAACACACAGTGTGCTTTTATAGTATTTGGAATTGGCCAGGAGTATAACAGCATGCTACTGCTGCGATAAGAATATATTCAGAGTATATTAATTGTTTATTTGTAAGAATTGCTGTAATGTACTTATAATACATTAAATATATACTTTAATTTAATTAATTACTGTGAGGTATGCACGTTAGTGTCACGAACTAACCGGAGATGAATCAGAAGACTAGCAGTTAGCCCTGTAGCGTGGATGGTAAACCCAAACGCGGAAGTAGCGCTAGCAGGCAGGATAACCACGCTGGTTATTATTAGAACTCTCCCGAAGCGAGAGCAAGAGTTTACACAAATAAACCCGCGTTCTAAATACACACACCCAACGGAAGCGATAACCCAAGAAAAGTGAGTACTCACGTTTAGACGAGCGAGGCCTCGGCGATAGCATGGGCAAAACTCAATGACTGAGCAATGTGAGGCGCCGTCTTGTTTCCTTTTATACTTCCTGAAACCCGACCGTATTACTTCCGGGTCCTAGTGCCGGTCGCGTTATGAGTGTGCATGACAGTACCCCCCTGTCCAGGACCGAATCTCGACGGTCCTGGGGTGGAGGATACCCGACGACGGTAGTCCCGGATGAGTTCGGGGTCTAGGACAAACCGAGCCGGAATTCAAGATCGCTCCTCGGGACCGTAACCTTCCCAATCCACCAGGTACTGGAGCCCTCTGCCCCGAGAACGTGAGTCAAGGATCCGGCGAACGGTGTAGGCGGGACCACCCTCAATCATACGGGGAGGAGGAGCAGGGTGGGTGGGGGGAACCATTGGTGAAGTGATGAAGGGTTTGAGCTGGGAGGTGTGGAATATCAGATGGATCGGGAGCGCCGCAGGCAGCTGGAGCCGGTAGGTGACAGGGTTAATCCGGAGGTTGATGCGGTATGGTCCGATGAATCTTGGTGACAACTTTCTTGATTCAGTCTGCAGGTGTAGGTTTTTTGTTGATAGCCATACCTTATCACCTACTTGGTACATTCGTCCCGGTGGGTGTCGACGGCGATGTTGCAGAGTGTAACGGCGGTTAGCCTGTTGAATGGCGTCGTTTGCTTGTCTGCATAGCCGTCGACACCGGCGAACCAACTGTTGGGCCAACGGTACTTCCACCTCCGGTTCTTGATGGTCGAACATCGGAGGTTGGAAGCCGTAGCATACCTCAAATGGGTTTAGGTTGGTGGCAGAAGACATGTGGAGGTTGTGAGACAGCTCAGCCCAAATGAGGTAGCGGGACAGGAGCACTGGCGATCAGCAATGAAGCATCTCAGGTAGCGCTCCAGTTGTTGGTTGGTTCGCTCCCTCTGACCGTTAGTCTGTGGATGGTAACCGGAGGACAGACTGCAGGTGGAATTGATCAGACGGCAGAAGGCCTTCCAGAACCGGGACGTGAACTGGGGGCCCTGTCCGAGACGATGTCCTTTGGGAACCCATGCAGGCGGACTACGTGCTCTAATATCAGCTCGGCTGTCCTTTTAGCTGACGGGAGACCGGAGAGGGCCACCAGGTGAACAGCTTTGGAGAACCGGTCGACGATGGTGAGGATGGTGTCTCTTCCTTCGGAAACCGGCAGGGCCATGATGAAGTCAACGGCAATGTGTGTCCAGGGTCGGCGGGGAACCGGGAGTGGTTGAAGTTCCCCTGGCGATGGTCGGTTGCTGTCCTTGGACCTGGCACACACTGGGCACGCCTGGACGAACTTGTCTACGTCCTTCTTCATATTGGGCCACCAGAAAGCACGTTGGACGAAAAGTAGGGTACGCCGCTTTCCGGGGTGTCCAGAAAGTGGGGAGGAGTGTCCCCACTGGAGTACTTCGGGCCTGATGGCGTTGGGTACATAGAGTCGGCCAGGCGGCACACCTGCCGGTTTGGTCTCCGTAGCTTGTGCTTGGCGGACCCTCGTTTCCACGTTCCAACTGAGCGGTGCGAGGATCTTGGTGGGTGGCAGGACAAGCGCAGGGTCCGCCCGGGGGGGCATCTTCCTCGTGCTGTCGGGAGAGGGCGTCGGCTTTGGTGTTCTTGGACCCCGGGCGGTACGACAGGTGGAAATTATAGTTCTCGAAAAACAGTGCCCACCGCGTCTGTCTGGGGTTCAGTTGTTTTAAGGTGCGGATAGTGATGAGGTTTTAGTGGTCGGTCCAGACGATGAACGGCTCTCTGGCGCCCTGGAGCCAGTGTCGCCATTCCTCCAAGGCCCACTTTATGGCCAAGGGGTGCAGTTTTTGGTCTGGACCTCGCTGGGAGAGAACAGCCCCGGCGCCCACATCCGAAGCGTCCACCTCCACAACGAATGGTTTGTCAGCATTCGGGTGAAGGAGGATGGGAGCAGTGGTGAAGCGGCGACAGAGCTCATGGAAGGCAGAGACGGCAGTTGAAGTGAGGTTGAAGGGGTGAGATGATGGGAGGGTCAGAGCGGTTAGTGGAGCTGCAACGGTACTGTAGTCCCGGATAAAGCGGCGATAGAAATAGGCAAACCCGAGAAATCTCTGGAGTTGTTTAAGAGTCTTGGGTAGGGGCCAATGACTCACAACTTCCAGTTTCTGTGGGTCCATGGCCACACCCTGGGGCGAGATGACAAAACCCAGGAACGTGGTGGAGCACTCGTGAAAAGCGCACTTCTCCAACTTACAGTACAGCTGGTGGGCGAGCAATCTCTTTAGAACCGCTCTGACGTGCTGGGTATGTACGTTGACGGTTCGGGAGTAGATGAGGATGTCGTTGAGGTAGACGAACACACAACGGCCTAACATGTCTCTGAGGACATCATTGATGAATTGTTGAAAAGCGGCAGGTGCGTTGCAGAGATCAAAGGGAATGACCAGACTCTTGTAGTGTCCTGTAGGGGTGATGAAGGCCGTCTTCCACTCATCGCCCTCTCTGATGCGCACCAAGTTGTAGGCGCTCCGGAGGTCCAACTTAGTGAAGATGGTGGCACCAGAGAGGTGCCATCTCGCCAGGGCAGAGTTGGTAAGAGGCAGTGGGTGTCGGTTTTTTATGATGATATTATTGAGCCCCCGGTAATCGACACAGGGACATAGACTACCATCGCATTTTTTCACGAAGAAGAACCTCGCAGTGGCAGGTGAGGAGGAGGGCCGGATGGTACCATGGCGAAGTCCGCTGGAAACGTACTCCTCCATCGCCTGCATCTCGGTGTTAGATAGTGAATAGAGGTGGCCGCGGGGTGGTGGCGCACCTGGCTGAAGATCGATTGCCAGGTCGTATGAGCGATGAGGAGGTAGGTGGGTAGCGCGTCTCTTACAGAAGACTTCAGCCAGGTCCTGGTAATCTAGCGGGATGTTGTCTGTGTCGACATCGGGGGCCTCGGACTCCCTAGAGCACGTCCCAGCCTCAGCCCGTAGGCAGAGCTCGGTGCAGGTCGGCCCCCATTGTAGAATCCGATTTTGGGTCCATGATATGAGTGGGTCATGATGCAGCAGCCAAGGTTGTCCGAGGATGATGGGTGGTGATGAAATGGTGGTGGTGTAAAACTGAATCTGTTCCCAATGCTGGTTGATGATGAGGGTGATGGGCTGAGTTTGAAAGGAGATGGGGCTGGAGGAAAGAGGCCGACCGTCGACTGATGTAATGGTTACGGGCTGGGATAACGCCTCGATTTTTATCCCCAGTTTTTTGGGCATATGAAGAGTCAGTGAAGTTACCTGCTGCCCCGGAGTTGACGAACGCGGTACTTCCGACCCGTTTGTGGCCAAACTGGAGGTGTACTTTTACCGTGAGACGGGAATCATTAGTCAGGGTGGTGGAGAGGGAGATGGGACCCGGTGAGTTCCTCCCATTTCTCACCGGGGCTGCGCGTTTCCCGGCCGCAGAGGACAGATGGCTCGATGGTGTGCAGCGGATCCACAATACGCGCAGAGCCTCTCTCTAAAACGGCGTTCCTGTTCTGCAGCGGTTAAGGAGGTGCGCCCTAATTGCATGGGTTCCCCGGCTCCTGTGTCAACCACGGCGGGAGGTGGAGTACCGATGGTTCTGGTGGGTGCTGCAGTGAATGAGGCGTGGACTTCTGGAACTGGAGCGTGGGAGACGAAGGGTGTGGTGCGAGGTAGTGCTGTCGTGATGGGTGGCAGGGTACGGGGAGCTGGCTTGGGGCGAGCGAGCAAACGTTGGTCAATTCGGACGGCGAGTTGGATTAAGCCCTCCAAGGTCGCTGGGAGCTCTCGTCCGGCGAGCTCGTCTTTTATACGCGAAGCCAGTCCCTCGTAGTAGGCCGTCCGGAGTGCGGAGTCTCCCCAGTCGGTCTGCACGGCGAGAGTGCGAAACTCCGCGGTGTAGCGGCTCACAGACGACCCTCCCTGCTGTAGATGATATAGCTTAGAGTCGGTCTCCACCTCAGCAGCCGGATGCTCAGAGGTGAGTTTAAGCTGACGGGTGAATTCTGTGTAGGAGTAGGCGACGTCTGAATCTGAACAAAGAATCGCCGTGGCCCACTCAGCTGCCTGCCCGGATAGCAACGAGACGAGAAGAGCAATGCGCAGTCGGTCTGTGGAGTGTCTGGTGGAATTAAACTCAAACACAAGATCCAATGCAGTTAGAAAAACACTGCACTTCCCATCCGTGCCATGCCATTTGTCCGGTAAAGCTAGAAAAACATCAGAAGGTGGGGAGGGGGTTGGCGGTGCAGCAGCTGCTGCGATGGGCGTGGCAACAGCTGGCTGAGCGGCCGCCCCGCGGAGGGTCGCATTCTCCTGTCGCAGCTCCGCCACCTCGCGGCGCAAGACTTGCCTTGGAGCTCCTTGCGGAGAGATGCGACTTCACCACGGAGCTGATCGATCAGCTTAGCATGCCGGCAAGAGTTTACACAAATAAACCCGCGTTCTAAATACACACACCCAATCGGAAGCGATAACCCAAGAAAAGTGAGTACTCACGTTTAGACGAGCGAGGCGTCGGCGATAGCATGGGCAAAACTCAATGACTGAGCAATGTGAGGCGCCATCTTGTTTCCTTTTATGCTTCCTGAAACCCGACCGTATTACTTCCGGGTCCTAGTGCCGGTCGTGTTACGAGTGTGCATGACAGTTAGTATACACACAGCCATAAACTTTGTGTACTTAGAGTTGTTCCACTTTAGTACACAAAAGTATACTTAATATACTTAAAAATGTGCTTTTGTACAATTTAATTACAATGTAAATAAACTTGGTACAAAATTTGTTGTTCCAAAATAGCAAACTTATACTAAAAGTATACTAGTCATTAGTCTGGAACAAGTACACTAAAGTATGCTTTGGCATGCTAGGATTTAATATACTTGGCATACTTTTTTTTTACTTGGGCTTTCAATTCTAATTGCCTTCATTCACAAGAAAAAAGAGGTTTGGGCAAAATTCCTCTAAAGCATTGTGCAAGACTCATTGCCAGTCATCGCAAAAGCTTGATTGCAGGGTGCCACAACCACAACCTGTGATTAGGAGGTTGTTTGCCGAAGAGCTAGAGACCCGTACAATAATGAGTGTCTGCAGGCAACAGTGAAGCATGGTGGATGTCCCTCGCAAGCTTGGGGCTAAATTTCTTCAAATGGATGTGGAGATTTGGTTAAGATTAATGGTGTCCTCAATGCTGAGAAATACAAGCAGATACTTATCCATCATGCAGTACAATTAGGGAGACATCTGATTGGCCTCAAATTCATTCTGCTTCAGGACAACAACCCCAAACATACAGCCAATGTCAGTAAGAACTATCTTCAGAGTAGAGAACTTGCTCTTTGGTCTTCGTTTATGGATCTTCCTGTCTGTCTGTGGATTAAACGTTTTGACTCATTTCTTATTTTTGGACAAAAAGATTAATGGATATTGCTTGGCCGATTTTCGGATTACTGTGATTTGCTTCTGATTTCTGAACAAAGAGACTGAACATCGTTTATGGATCTTGCTTGGTGGCCTTTGGACTCTAAAGTTTTAGACACACTTTTGATTTCCGAACAAGAGACTTCGAACCTTATTTTGTAGATTTTGCCTGGCTGCATTTTGGATTTATTTCGGATCTCTCGGATCTATGCGTGTGGCAGCTTTGTAATTATTGAATCTTTTCTATTCTTACAAATGCTATTGTTTTAAAAGGAATTGTTTTACTTACTTGGGCTGGTCAAGCCCCGCTCTTGCATGAATTGTCAAAACCACTAATGTCTCCATCTCAGATAGTAACCACTAGATAAGCTGCTCCTCCCGTTTATCCTTGTTATCAAAGGCATTCATAGTCTTTGCTCAACCAGCTTTTGTTCCTTCAATAAAGACTAAAGTTAACATTATCACTGGTGTGCTTGTTTGTCTTCAAGCAGGGTCTTCAGATACTGTATGTTTAAACCAGCACATATATGATGCGTGTGTGTGATTGATGTATCCATCCATCTACTTAGGAACCTTTATAGTCCAGCTAAGGACTGTGGAGGCCAATGGTGACCCTTGTATGTATTCCCATTTGTACAATCGTGGGGGGATGTCTGGTCAATCATTCATTTACACAGTACGGGCAATTTGGAAAATTGTATAAGCTACATAGTATTTATATAGATTTATAAATAATGATATATTATACATTTATATTATATATTTTAAAATATTTAATTAAATATTATCTATATATATAGTAATTTACTTAACATGAAAGATTTAAAACAAAAAGGCAAAAAAACACATTTATAAAAAAAACTCTTTTTCCACAATATTAAAATTTTTGAGACGTTCTCTGTGTATATCTATCTATCTATCTATCTATCTATCTATCTATCTATCTATCTATCTATCTATTTATCTGTATGATAGATATATATTTCAAGTCAAAGGTTTGGACATAAATATTTTAGAACAATATTGGATTTTTTTTTTTTTTTCAAAATTATGAAATAACACATATGGCATTAGGAAATTAACAACACCATTCAGTTATTCTGGAATAGTGTTCCAGAACAGTATTGTCAAGTGCATTTGCAAAACCAATCAAGCACCATGATGAAACTGACTCTTATGAATAGCTTTACTGGAAAGCTAAACCAAAATGTACCTCTGCTTCAGAGGAGTTCATTTAGAGTTACCATCCTCAAAAATCATTAATTTACAGCACATGAGATTGAAGCCGTGATGAGTGCTATACTGGGCGTAAGAAGCACACAGATCTCAATATCAACTGGTCAAAGGAGATTACTGGATATTCTGGATTTCGTATAGAAATAGAAATCAGGAAAGATAATGGATTTAGAGGGTCTGATGAAACTTTTGACTGGTTGTGTGTGTAATGACATCTCAAAATGTAATTATTCATACTTTAGGCCACTTATGCCCTCCTGTACAAGTGGAGAAAAGATGGTATGCCAACATGAATGACCGTCATGTGTTTACAGGTATGATTTTGTTATATCTTGATGTACAGATACATTTAGTATAGGATATTTGTATTTGTACTAAAATGGACAATTATATAATATATTTAACATGTTTTGCAGACTGAATAACATTTTATTTTATTTTTATTATTATAATTATTATTATTACTATTATTGAAGGTGCTTTTGAAGGGCATTTCATACATATAGAAAAGAATTATCCATCTTTAAAAATGATCACATTTTAATGCTTTGCAGGCTGAAATGAATGCAGATAAAGTTTTTGTTTTATCCAGCTGTATTTACTCAGTGTAACCTTTAACATCCAAGTGAAAGATATAACATCAGGTCAGAAAAAAAAATATTTTAAAAATAAACAACATAATCTCTGATTTGGAAAGATATCAACCCCTCCTAAAATAAAAAAAAATGGGCTCAATCAGGTAAAGCTAATCATCTTTTCATTTTCACACAAAGCTTTGCACATTTCGACTTTGTAATATTTGACCACTCTTCTTTGTAGAACTGCAGAGATTGTGTTTAAATTTGTTGGTGAATATTTCTGGCCGTTAATCTTCAAGTTATTCCATAGATTTTCAGTGGGGTTTAGGACTGGACTCTGACTAGGCCATGCAAGGACTTTCACATTTTTATTTTTTCAACCACTGTGTGCTCTGTTTTGCTGTGTGCTTTGAGTCATTGTCACGTTGGAAGGTAAACCTTCTTCACACTGACAACTTTCTGGCAGAGCGCAGCAGAATTTCCTTAAGAATTTAACAGTATTTTGCTCCATCCATATTCCTCCTATTCTGACAAGTGCTCCAGTCCCTGTGACAGAGAAATAGCCCATAACAGGATATTATCACCTCCATGCTTAACTGTAGGAATGCTGTTGGATGGTGAGCTGTATTGGACTTTCGCCAGACGTAACATTTTGTGTTTTGGGTGACTAATTCAATTTTAGTCTCATCTGACCACCTGAGTTTTTGCAAAGCAACAAAATGTGATTATTATAAAGGGATGTGATTCTTTTCTATTCCCACTGTATTTAATCATAAAAACATCTCACATGTTTATAATTTAACAAGAATTTAACAAATCTATGCAGTAGTTTACATAGTCCTCTTCTTGCAGTTGTTTGTGAAAGATAGTTTTGTCAAAATCTCAGTCTGAGTTAATATAAACATTTTTCTTCTCATTTGTAGGATTTGATTTGGCAGAAAAGTTCGTTCTTCGGAAAGGAACAAGTATAGATGACAGAACTTCCTTCAGACTAGGCAGCAAGCCCCTGGTTAAAGCCACAGAGTAAGTAATGCTTTATGAAATTGCATATCTTGTGTTTTGTCCTGAAATTGAGCTGTGAGCTAGATTCAGGTTAATTTCAGAAGTGAACAGATCTACTGTATGACTAAAGAGATGCATAATAAGGATTTTTAAAAATTGTTTATAGTTAGCGGGTTATAGTCTGTGCTTGAAGAATGCAGTTGGAAAAGAATTTTTCAGTGACTCTGACTTGGTGATGTTGTTTTATGGAGAGGTATCCTCAAAAAGGTTAATTTCATGATGCTTTGGTTTCACAAACAAACTTAAAAAATACACAGCCTATTTGAGATGTTAGTGAAATGGGCGTCACCCAGTTGTGACAGGAAAAATACAGATCAGAGCCAGTATCTTCTTTTACCCGAGCAAGTGGCTGACACCAACCAACATCTTAAAACGTGCCAGGAAAATATTCAGTTTCTGCAATGCAAATAAATATTTTCTCATGGTGTAAGTTTGCCTCTTGGCCAACTGATACCTGGATGAATGGCCCACCAGTGCAGCATTGGGCTCACAGGCCGGATATTACCGGATGTCCTAGGTATAGTCTGCTTGGGGAGATCATTTCACTTATGTGGCTAAAAATAGTAAGCTATGGAATAATTAGGATAGAAAAAAAAATTACGATGTCATGTGGACTCAGCCAGGGAAGAAGTGAGGGCATTCTAACTGTTCAGTACACTAACTGAAATTAGTCGAATTTGATTTGTTGAATTTCTGTTTATTTGCAAAAGTAAAATTCTATGAACAGACAGCTGCGGTTCACTGTAAAGCTGATAATTCTAGCATTACAAATATAATTCTAGCGTTGCTGTGTATTTGATTTTAACAATTGTTTTGTCTGCATATAAATAATTTATAATGTTTTAGATTTGTCTTAAGATTAAATAGCATGAAATTAAATATTGAAATGCTCAACGCCACGTCATTGTTTTATCTAAGCCAGCCATTGCCAAACATAAGAGTGCCTGATGGCCCAATCTGAAAATCTCCTGCAGCGAACCCAAATCTTTAATCACACATGAATTATATACAATGTCTGTGTTGTATTAGGTCTAGTTACCTTTTAAAATGTAAATATTTTATTTATAAATATTTTATGGTAAATTCAAACTTAATGACAAAAATGAAACTTAAAAACTTCAAAAAAAAAAAAAAAAAACGTAAATGATCTCTTGCCACATATGAGATATGAGCAACACTGAGCAACCTAAGCCTTAATGGCTTCCCTGTTGTATTTGTACGATTTCCTGGACCTTAAAGCCTTCTAAGAGCTTAAGGATAAAGGGAAAAGAGAACAGGATACTAAGACCATTAAATTCGCTCTTCTCTTTCTAGATTGCAGTTATGGACAAGCTTAGACAGGTGATGGTGCTTGTCAGCTAGAGGTATAGGGGGTGAGCTTCAGCTTCAAACATTTCTCACTTTACTCACAGGAAATTTTACTGGGCTCATCTTTCATATTTGCTGGCCCTGAGTTGGAAAATATAAAGTTACATGGAAAAGGTGGACTTCATTATCTTGTTTCAAATTTTGCTGAATTACAGGTCCCGCAGTGGTCTAAACTGCACATCCTTTCTCTGTAAACCATGTTTTGCTTGTTTTAGAGGAGTGGTCTTTTCATGTATGATTTTTATGGATGTGATTTTTGTTTTGTTTTTATTTGAAAGTTGGCATGCTTTAGTACAACTGACCTGGACCTATTATTTGGTTTTCTTTTCTTGTTCTTTTTATATACATAGAGCACTTTGTGTTTTTTCTTATTATGTGTGATCTTTAATTTTTTTTTTATTTAGGTGCCACTTAGCTGGGCTCAGTTGACTTGCCCTGTGTGGTTTATCTTACTCTTCACTGCGAGATACATGCACATATAAATAGAGTCATATTAATTACAAGTGGTGAAAACTCATTCATGGAGTTACTGCCCTCTTCTCCCAACTTTTGTCCCCCATTCACAAATGACGCATGACTCTGCCTCCACTGCCACATCAGTAGATGAGCAGAATTTTATAACTGTTTCAAAAACTCTTGATCTGTTCCAGTTCACCAAATGAATATTGCAGGGCATTATACATAAAACAGTGAATAGTATGTTCCAGGTTTTTACTCAGGGTAATAGTAGATAGGAATTTTAATGTGAGCGACAAAGACATGTGATTTTGCAACACATGAGGGATGTAATATGCTTGGTTGGCTAATACATTTTTACTTTTTGACTCCGTAAGAAATTAATGAAAACCGATATTATGATGAAGTTTATGTAAGCTCGGTGCATTCTCATCTATTTGAGAATGTCTTTTGTTTTTTTGTCTTTTTAAGTATTTGTTTGTCACATATACTGTATTTTACAGCATGGTAAAATTCTTTGCATATCGCAGCTTATTAAGAAACTGCGGTCAGAATGCAGGACCGGAAATAACATGGCAACCCTGGAGCTGTTAGGGTTAAGGGCATTATCCAAGGGCACAGCATTGTCAGCTTAGTGGTATCCTTGTCATTTTCTGTTTCCTCCCACCACCAAATATGACAATTGGTGACAATCCAGAATTTTCATGTGTGCATGCATAGTGCATTGTGATAGACTGGTGGTCCATCCAAGACCACCGATTCCTGTATATTGTTGCATGGACAGAGTTCCCCATTGGACAGAATGCTTTATACAAAAACCTTATGGTTAAGCATTAATTATTTTAAGACACAAGTTAGTGGTTCACAGCCAGCTAGTGTCACTAAGGCTACATTCACATTGCCAAGCAAAGTGGCCCAAATCTGATATGATACTCACCAATCTTAGATGTGACTGACGTAGGTTTAAGGATTCTTTTTGGTCATATGTCTTACATTCCCTTTTGAAATGACTTGGTCACAATTCTATTGTCTCATAGTGACAAATCAAAGAAAGATGATGATGATGATGATGATGATGATTAATCATCATCATCATCATCATCTTTCTTTGATAATAATCATTAATAATCATCATCATCATCATCATCATCATCTTTCTTTATATGAGTGTGTTTGTGTGTGCGCGCGTGTGTGTGTGTGCGCGTACATTAGTCTGTAAGGGTTAGTGTGTGTGAGAGTGAGGGAGAGAGGTGTGTGACGAGTAAATGTGTTTGTGCTTGTTTGTGTGTATGGTTTGAGTCTGTGTGTATTAACATTAGTGATGTGTGTGTTAGTGTGTGAGATGTGTTTGTATGTGTGTGTGTGTTAACATTTGTGATGTGTATGTGTGTACAATAGGCCGCAGGTGCTGGAAGAAAAGCATCACACTCTGATGTTCCTGAACGTGATGTCACAGAAAGTGTCACTGAATATAATGTCACTCAATATAATGCCACACAGAAAGTTATTAATCATTTTTTGGCGTACGTTTAAGAAATTATCACGGCTGACCCGTTTGAGATATCGAAAAACCCTCCGCAATTTTGCATCCTCAATGTCTTTAGATCTCTTTGGCCCAGTTTGGTAGCGATTGTATAATTTCCCTAAGAGGAGTATATCAAAATCCATCGGGTGCATTTTTGCGAACGACCCAAAATAACCGGCCTCCTGTTGAGTTTAGCCCAGGACATGCAGTGTGATAGTTGTTCGGCTCGATGAGCTCTAAATGTGTACTGAGTTTCGTGTGCCTACGTGAAAGTGTGTATGAGCAAGAGGGCCCTTCACACACTATGACGACATAGGGCTGATGTCATAGTGCATGGGCCCTAATAATAATACTATTTTAATGAAACCTATTTTATGTTTAATTCTCCCTATTTAAATGCACTTTGTGGAAATGCACTACATTTAAACCACAGTCACCCAGACAACACTACTTTGGGATTGTTTCTCCATCATCCAGTATGGCTATACTTGTGGCAACTATGTAGCCATATGAGAGTGAGCATGCATGCTATGAGCAGGATCAGATCCTGACCTTTGTGGTTTTTAGCCGAACTCTGGCAATTTGTAACTAATCATAAGTTTACAATGTGATAAATTGGGATGGTCTGTAGCTAAATAGAAGCAAGTAGTAGAAATTCAGCATATGTTCAGATGCGACAATCCAGTAAAGAGGGGGACGAACTGCAAGCTATGAACAGCCTGCTGTTTTTCTTTTCTTCAACTGGCAATCATATTTCTTTTGGAAAATTTCTACTTTAATGCAGTGACCGATGGCACACTCTGACAAGTTCCTGACTATCTTCCTAGCATGTCCTATGATCTTGAGATCATCTTGTTTTTGGATCAAGTTCAAAAATGAGAAAAAGGCCCCAAATTCCATAATTTCTTTTCTACTGTTGCCCTGGTGAACCCTAATAAATCATGCTCTAATAGGTCTCAAACTGACTTTTGCATGATTACTCCCTTCCAAAACATAACTGTTGCACTCCCTCATGTTTAGTGAGGTTGTGAGAAAATGGGAGCCAGGCTATGGGTAACTCAAAGGTTACTGTTTATTTATCTCTTTAATGTCTTTTTTTTTTTTTTTTAACCCCATGCTTGTCTCGACCCGAACACCAACATAAACACATACTGTACATGCAGCTCAACTCTCTCATTGTTTCTCTCCCTTTTATGCTCACTGCTTCTTAATGAAACAAAGAACACTTGCTTGTGAATTCCATCAAGGGTACAGCCTCCTTCCTACCACTCTCAACTCTGACATCTGCCTTCATTTACTGTATATATTGATGCCCCCACATCTACCATAATGCCCATATTGGAGACGTAATGGTAGTTCCATGAGCTGTAAGCTGTAATATTCTAATTTTAAACAAAAAGCCTTAGGTGTTACTTAATGTGTTATTTCTAAAGAATGAGTTTCACTTTTTAAAATAATTGCAAAAGGAATTCCACAATATTTTAATATTTGAGATGCACTGCATATGGATTCTGTCTTTTTCAACCACAGTTATTGACGGCTTTAGGGATGGAATGATTTCTTGCATGTTAATTAATGCACAAGTTGATGTTGTGAATCAAACACCTTATTCATTTACACCGACTTGCCTTACCCTATTTTTATTCATACAAATTCTCTGCATGTCATGAGCTTTAGTGATGATTGGATTGTCAAGTGCGTTTAAAAATGTATATCAGTAGTTAACCATGGCTTAGACTTTCTGTGAGCTTCAAGACTGCGATGTTTCTCTTAAACAGACCACAAACCATGCATTTAAATTGTTATTCTATTCTGACTATAAAGTATTTGCATGTAATTAAAGGTTCTACAATTAAAAAAAGGTTCTGTAATTAAAGGCTCTTAAATATGTATTATTTACAATCAAAATCAGAATTAGCTTTAATACAAAGACAGTAACTTCGTATTTGCTCCATAGGTAAACTGGAAGAAGAGGAAAAAAAAAACAACTTAAAAATACATTTTAAAATAATCATGCACCAACACATGTACTAGATATGGTATATGCAACTTAATGAGGATGCTTGTGCTCAGATAAATAAAGAGTGTTATGAAAGTATGTTGTTAAATAGCTGATGACAATAAAGGTATGAAATCTTAAACGTATAGTCTGATTTGGGGACCATACGTTATAGACAGGATTTGGAGAATGCTGTTCCTGTGTCTGCTGGTGGTGGCTTTTAACCCTCTCAGTCTTTTCCTTGATGAAAGCAGTTCAATCAGTGATTGTCCAGGGGGAGATGGTTAAGAGATTATCTTGTCTTTATGCCACTTGATTTAGGCAGAGTGCAGGTGATCGATGGAGTGGAGATCACAGCCATTGATCTTGCAACTGAGATGATGAAGTGCTGCAGCCTTTGAGTGTTCTGTTTGGTAGCTCCACTATACATGACAATAATGGGTGATGTGAGAATGGACGCCACAATGGTAGTGTAGAACTGGATCAGCACTGCCTGAGGCAGGTTAAGCTTCATCTAAAAAAAAGAAAAAACATCCTCTGTTATGCCTTTTCAGTTCAGAGCATGTGCTGGTGTCCCACTTGAGATCCTTGGAATCTATATATTCTGTGGAGATTATGGTACAAGAAACTTGATTCTACAGCTATAACTATGAAATGTTGATGTGGTTATGACATAGTCTGGGGTTAATAGCTAATGGGGGTTGTTTGTATTAAACAGGGGGATTGATCCACAATAGCTCGTGGATCAATCTAGGTCAAATTATCAGACTGCATCAAGAAAAGAAATCAAATAAGAATATTGCTGAACACTAAAACTACTAAAATTGGAATAAGAACTGTACAATTCATGATTAAAATCTGGAGCGATTTCATCTTTGAGGAAGAAAAAACATCCTGAATGAGCGTGATCTGAGATAACGTAAAGGGTTAGTGAAATCAAACAATTGTTGGCTTTTATTTTCATTTGAACCATACACAGTTCAGTACACAGTGAAACAAATCGGTGTTCCTCCAGGACCTACTGTACGTGCTACTTACATGAAGAATGGAAATCTGTGACAAACCAAATTTACACCATAATTAGTCAAAAACTACAGTACTATACAAAATATAACACAAGACAGCATAAAGTGCACAGTAGCAGCAACATGACAACATGCTAAATGCAATAAAGTGTGATGTACTGAGAAGTGGATTGAGGTAGTAAGTGGATTGAGCCAGTAAATGGCATGATAGATAAAACACAGTAAACATTTCTTGTGAGTAGCAGCCTAGACAAGAAAGATTCCATGTGCAAATAGCAGCTGATAATATAAATATTTGTGCAAAAAAAACAAACATTTGTGCTAAAAATACGCTGGATGGTTATAGATCAGTGTTTATGCGCATATGTTTTTATCAGTCCAGTCCCATTTTATTGAGGTGAATGTTTATCTGAGTGGGTGTGCGTGTGTGTATCAGTCCAGTCCTTTCTTGCTGGAGATGTATATCTTGTGGGTAGAAGCTGTTGCACAGTCTGGGTGTGTGTGCCCAAATGGCTCGGTACCTTTTTCCAGATGGCAGGAGGGTAAAGAGTGAGTGTGCGGGGTGTAACTGATCAACAACGCTGGTGGCTTTGCGGATGCAGAGTGTGGTGTAGAGTCTGTGATACAGGGAAGAGAGACCCTGATGATTTTCTCGGCTGTCCCCACTATCCGCTGTAGGGTCTTGTGGCCCGAGATGGCACAATTCTCAAACCAGACAGTGATGCAGCTGCTCAGGATGCTCTTGATAGTCCCTCTTTAGAAGATGGTGAGAATCGGTGGTGGAAGCTGGGCCTTCCTTAGGCTTCTCAGGAAGAAAAGACGCTGGAACAGTAGCTTTTGCGACCTAATGAATTTTTGTCCACTTAGGAGTGATTTCCTACTCTGAGGCACCTGGTAAATGCAGGCCCAAAAGTCATGAAATGCTGTGAGAAATGCTGTGGCATGATCTTAAGAGAGCTGTGCATATGTGAATGCCCAAAAACTTTAATGAAATTAAGCACGGCTGTAAGAAAGAATGGGCTAAAATTCCTCCACAATAATCTGATAATCTGGTGGACCGACCGTACAGTCGTACAGAAAACGATTCCTTATTAATAACTCATGGCTACTAAATGTGGATCTACAAGCTATTGAATCATTGGGGTCACTTAGAACTACCCACTCTTTTGGCTTCATTTTTGTTAAATACATGATGGAACAGTAAAACAACTTAAATGTTATTCCTCCAAGGTTGTATTTACTTAATACTAACCCACACTATGATCAGATTATTTTTGTCATGTTTTTGCACACAGAAAACTTACATAAAAGTGTAATGTGCATTTGTTTAACAGTTAACAGAAGTGTATGCTTGTTGGTTGTAGGTTGGTGTTTCCAAGTGGGCTGTCTCATGAGTACTCCCTGGTTACTACGTTCCGACTAAGAAAAACAACAAAGAAGAATCGATGGTTTCTATGGCAACTCTTTAACCAGGCTGGAGAATCACAAGTATAAAAAAATGGAGTATTCACAATTTGTAATTGCATATATCCTGTTAATGACAGTGAAATATAACTATGACTCTTATGTGACATTCAGTCATAAAGTTTCCACATGCTATCACCTTTTAATAAATGGTTTTCTTTTATAGGTATCAATAGTAGTCGATGGGGCTAAAAAGGCGGTTGAGTTTTCAGCCATAGGTTTTTCGAAGAACAGACTGCACTATGTATTCAAAAAACGGGATCTGCATATTCTGTTTGACCGCCAGTGGCATAAGCTTGGCTTGTCTGTACGGAACAGCACTGTGGCAGTCTACATAGACTGTAAGCTGATTGAGATGTGTGTGACTGGAGACCGAGATGCAGTAGACTTGGATGGACGTGTACTTATCACTACCAGGGTGGAGGATGGACGACCAGTGGATGTAAGTTGCTAATAGGAAATAACAAGTAAAAGTCTTGGAACAAATGCTACATACGGAATACACTATACAGCAAAAGGTTTGTCGACACCTGCTCCTCATAGCCATATGTGGGCAGTCCGCAGTAGATTCTCCGAATTGGAAACACACAATCATACAGTATATAACATGCTATACCATGACTGGTTCTCTTGACTGAACCAAGAGATTTAGCTTGAGCATGTTTTAACATGACAGTGCCCCTGTCCATAAATCCAGGTCCATGGGGAGATGGTTTGCGAAGGTCAAATAAATCTTTAGTGGCTCTTGACCTCACCCCTACCAATCACCTTTGGGATGAATTGAAATGCTGACTGCATTCCAGCCCCCCTTAGCCATCATCAATACTTTAATACTGCGCCCTATTCCAAAGTATAGTGGTAATCCTTTTAGACGAATGCAAGGTATTATAGCAGCAAATGTGGAAGAAAAGGTTCATGCTGATGGTCATGTGTCCACAAGCCTTTGGGCAAAATTTGTACATTCAATTCCATTCAATTTTATTTGTGTAGCGCATTTTACAATGGCCATTGTCGCACGCATGTGTAGGAAATATAAAATGTGGTGGCCTATGAAAACCTATTGAATGTCTCTGTGAATAAATACAGATTATATATATATTTTTTTATAAATATAGAGGTAGGGTTTTCCTTTTCCATACAGTTTTTGAGTGTAACGTGATTTCAGAACATTATGCCTAGTGCAAAAATAAATTAATTTCAGATCAGGATATGCTAGAACTACATATTGTACTGAAATAATCAATCTTGCTTAATAAAACTACTCACAGCTTAATTCTGTAACACAATGTAAAATGTAAATGTTGTATTATTGTAATTAATGTTGGTATTTTCATCAAATTACAAAAATATATATTATAATCATAATAATTACTTTTACAGATTGAGCTTCAGGAGATTCTGATCTTTTGTGATCCCAGTGTGGCAGAAGAGGCCAATTGCTGTGATGCATCAGAGGCCAATGTAAGATAGCTTTACACACACACACACACACACACACACACACACACACACACACACACACACACACACACACACACACACACACACACACACACACACACACACACACACTCTCACACTCTCACACACACACACACACACACACACACACACACACACACACACACACACACACACACACACACACACACACACACACACACACACACACACACACACACACACACACACACACACACACACACACACACACACACACACACACACACACACACACACACACACACTATGGTCAATTTGGAAACACCAATAGTGGGAGGAACTTAGAGAGGAAACCCGCCAAGCATGGGAAGAACATTCAAACTCCAGACAGACTCGAAGGCAGCACTCAAACGCTCGACCCTGGAGATGACATGCCACCTATGTATATACCACAGTATGCCACCTATAATATTTATTTTATCCAATTGAACAATTAATGTTGTGTTTGCAAATTCTGTTGTTTCTTTGGGGTTTTTTTGTTTCAATTTTGTTTTCATTAAATAGAAACCATACTCAGCTGTCTTAAGAATGTTACATTTTGTTGCCTAAAGAAGGTTTTGAGTTGCTGTCTGTGTGCATTTTGAGTATTTTTGGGCACTTTTTAGATCTCTGTGTTTAGTGCTATGACACTTTGGGATGTTTGGGGATTGAAGGACTGAAAGCAGGAATGGTGAGTTTTGCATTTTTTATTTTGGTACTTATTATTAATCAAATGTTGCTTTTGAGGACACATACACACACTCTCAGTGTGCTCCAGCTTTAAGTCACACTACTCTCTCTCCTACTATCTCCCAACACAAATAAGCATACAGAAAATAAAACTGCATAATAAGCCATAGGTGGTAAGCATTTCATTCTACTTCTTGGCTTCACCATCCTCTTTTTGTGTTCAGATGTGTAATCATGCCCCTGCTACCCCCCACCTGACTGAACCTGGGGAGCTGTCTGGCTTGTAATTCCTGACTCTGAGAAGAAAGGAAATCTTCCACAGCAGTATTTGCAGGTTGGATCACCTCCAACTTAAATGTCAAGTACTGGATACAAACAAGTGATTCGCTTATTGGCATCCTTCATGCAAAGGAGCCATTGGAGTGGGTCATGATCCAACCAGAAGATATAAGGGTGCCCAGCAGCTAGTACTGTAGAGAGAGGACTGCCTACTTGATAGTCAGACATTCTGTGTCATTGGTGTCATGCTTGTCCCTCTCACATACAGTTTCCTGATGTTGTGCAGCACCTAACACCAAAACATAAATCCCCCAGGCTTTTGTCCAATTTGTTGGTCTGCAGAAGAATGCAACAGATCTGTTTTTACCACCCTTTTTAATGAGGTCAGTTACTGGCCTGGTGGTCAGGAACAAACCAGACCCAAGAACTGCTTTGCCCGTTTTGGTCTTATTTCTGAGACAAGCCACAATTAAATCCAAGTTAAGTTCACCCTTTATTCGTCTCATAATTGTTACTGCACAGAGAAATTTTAAATCTCTGAATATCCCAGCTTCTTATTAGTAGGCTGGTGTCAGAGTGCGGAGTTGTGTGGAGTTGTGCTCTAAGGCCAAGAACATATTTATTTTTTACTAGGAGAAGGCCCCTAGTTCCACTTTCCCCTGATGATGTCTAGGGTGGCATGAGGCTTGCCTCAGTACAGTAATTCAAACTTTAGAGAAAGTATGCTGGTATGTGAAGTATCTATAGTGCCTTGATCAGTCTGAATCTTTTTCGTGGTTCTGGGTTCCAGGGAAGATAACGCAGAAGCAGTTTTGGGTATCACATTGCATAATTTAATTGCATTTAATCACCAATTCTTTCAAAGGACGTCATGATTAATTTAAATGGGTGAGACGGTGCTTTTGGGGTTGCTGGTCAGTCCACCAGCTGGCATTCCTGACATGGCGCTTCTCAACCACACTGTTGGGCCAATGAAAATGAGCCATGAGACAGTTTAGAGTATAATCCACTGCTAAATGGCCTGTTACTGGATTATAATGAGCCACCTAATGTGGTGGCGTGGAGGCACTGTAGCCTCCGGGGGCAAGGGTTCGATTCTAGCCCCAGATCTGTGTGCGTGGAATTTGCATGTTCTCCTTATTCTTGGTGGGTTTTATCCGCATACTCCAGTTTCTTCCAACAGTCCAAAAACATGCAGATTAGGCAAATTGCCATTTTCTCTTTACCTGTGTGTGCGTGTGTTATTAATGAAGTGCTCCATTAAAAATAAATCCAAACGCATATACCATGAAAATCTTGTAAAAAGCATTAAAAAATGCTTGTTTTTCAGCAGAAAAATGCTAGTTTAGTTTGCCTTGAGCAAACATTTATACATAACATTATTAAACCAATCATAAGCAAAGCCTCAGTATCAAGTAGCAAGTCTTTTTAAGCATCAAGTTTTAGTTCTTTTTCTTTTACCAGTGTGGCGGAAAGGAAACCCATGCTTCCACAGCTTCCCCATTACTCATGGGTTACCAACACCAAATGGTGTCTACCACCCAACAGCCTGGTGATCAATGCCAGTGCCGGGCAGAAAAGGTAAATTTAACTGTCATTATCCTCCTGTGCTTGCAGTGAGTCCGTTTTCTCTTTGTTTCACCAGCTAAACTTGTGCTGTATGCAGAAAACATTATTACTATTAAACTATTAAAGCGCATTTTAAGATAAACCGAATGTTCAGGATAACTTCTAGTTAGGGCTGGGCGATTTTTTTTTAGATTTTTTCGATTAATTCGAATTTACGTTTTAACACGATTTTTTTTTTCTTAAATCGAGGTATCGAGATTTTTTTAATTAAAATATTAGATAAATTGTAATTGCACCAATGGCAGAATAATTAAGACGCAAGATTGTCCGACCACATGACGGCGCGCCTAATTAACCGCTCACTTGTGAGAGTTTTAAATCGATTTTACAGTTTCTCTTTGCTATGGCACCGCGAGCTTCTGTAGTTCTGCCACGCCCCCTCTGTGACTCACACGTGGGAAATACGAGATACAACATGGCAGCGCGCGCTGATGAAACCAAAGAGCTTGTTTCCAACAGAGGCGCGGTTTCTTCAGTCGTATGGAAATTATTCGCGTTCGCAACTTTACACATTGAACAAGCCAAAGCCCGGTGTAAAAATTTGTCTGAAGTTTGTGGCAACTAAAAGAAACTAATTTATTCGAGCACGACTCATTTCCTCGCGCACCTCAAACAGTCACACTGTTGAATCGGCGTCGTGTTTGCCGCTGCGAGCTAAACAAGACAAGCTGCAGCGCGAAAACACCGACTAAAAGCGAGGTGAAAGCAGTGAGCACATTTCCCCACTGTATCCCATATGATGATAGGGGCTTCGATGGGAAGATATTACTGATGTCATGTTATTTCGCTAAACACATTATGCCCATATACACAGTTAAGAAAAATGCTGTCAGGGACCTGTTTTTGGTTTTATTCAGCATGTAAGTTGCATGTGGTTTGCCAAATTGTTTAAGTGATTTAATATATATACTTTTAATCCAAATAAGCAGGTAATGTTTGGTTATATCGTTTTGCTTAAGTAAATAAAAAAAAAACTATACTGTCTTTTATTTGTATTTATTTTAAGCAAAAAAAAAAAAAAACTTTTAAAATCGAATTTGATCTAAAAAAAAAACGAGATTCAATTTATAGGGCATATCGCCCAGATCTACTTCTACTTGTAGGAGTATAAACATTTTAGCAGTAATATTAAATAAATGACGGAGTGTTTGTTTAAAGACATTCACATTATCACTAGTAAAATTTGACTGCTCTTGTTTAATGCCTCTTTAAATTGGGCCAATAAAATATCACAATTAGGCATGTTGTTTGCCAAACAAAAAATACTGTATTGTAGACTGTTTTGTTTAACTTTGGTTTTTCTAAAGGGAGAGCCTGGTCATCAAGGTGCAGCTGGACTTCCTGGAGCAAAAGGAGATAAAGGAGAGAAGGTGACAGTGAGAAATTTCAGTCACATTTTATTTATAATGACCGATTTTTAACAACTGACACCATCACAAAGCAATAAACAGAAATCCACTTTTAAATTTAAGAGGAGCAAGCCAGACCTAGCCCTTTATAATTAGTTTTTGGCTTTAAATCTGTGTATCCACTAAATAATGAATGAGAATGGCAAGAAAATAGTCTTCTGTGTGTGTGTGATCCTTAGGTTATCTAAGTGATTGTCTTTTTAACTTGAATTGTTACCATACAATGTGAATAAAGAGTTAATTGAAATTAAAATTTAATAGAAAATATCAATAAGACCACACTTTTAGGTCACCTTTAAAACTGTGTTGACCAAAGTATAACACAAAATTTCTCCCTATTACTTGTGTCTAAGTACAATACACAGACACATATAGTCAGGTGACACATTATGGGAAATACTGGTGGCTTTGTGCTGTAAGGCAGGACTGTCAAACTCAAAATCAGCCTTTACCACATTAGTATGATGATTATTAACTGAAAGATTAAAGCCAATAAATTACAGTTTAAAGCGAAAGCTTTTTTTTTTTTTTGGTCAAGTTTTTTCTTTTTTTTTTTTGTGCAAGATTTAGTGAAAACATAGCACCATGGATCCCAACAATGTTAGCAAGGATAGTAGCAAGATGAAAAGACTTTTAGTTTTGTTTTAAAAGCAGTGCCAAGAGAAATCATAAATTAAGGTTGATGAAACACTGATGCTGGGCAACGCACTCATGCTTTTGTTCAGCTTATAGCAGCAGCTTGGAATGGCAGTTTCTGGATCGTATTCCACAGAAGAGTTTGTGAACAGACACAAATTTTAGGTTTAGGTTCTGAACCAAGTTCTACTGTGCATGTGTGTGTGTGTGTATATATATATAGAGATATATATATATATATATAGATATATGAGAGATAGAGAGAGCGAGAGAGAGCAAACATTTTTATTCAGTAAAAAGGCCCAACTATACAAAGTGCATCATTTATCCAAGTAAGTGTGATACAACCAGACAAGTCAAAAGGCTTACCTGCCAAATAATTATTTGCCTGTTGTTTCTCAGGGCCTGTGGTGTTTTTGTTCCGATCACGGTTTCAAAGAAGAGGCAGTTACTAGAAACAGTATACATAAAACCTATTAGAGCGGATGTGTTGCTTGTTTTTATGTGACTCAAAAATAATTCATGAGATGAACAACAGTGTTACAATCAGTTATTTATACCTCTTACTGACAATTAGAGGTATTAATGTTATCAGGCATTCTTCTTTACTATGAGCTTTAAAAATCTATTTGATAGGGATGGATGTGGATTTTGGAAGAATACCACAGTGAAAGTGGTAGAGGCTGAATGTGACCAACAGTTGTTATTTTGTTATTGTTGTTGAGACATTTATTTTTGTGTCGTTAACATCAATGTGTCACCATTTTTGTCCTAAAACTGATAATTCCCAAATAATGAAACGTATGGCTTAAAGGCTAAATGACATTTTGTTAGACATTTTGATAATTGTTAGATTAAAAATCTTATAGTTACATAAACTTTTTACAGTGCTGGTCTTTTGCCTATTTCTGTAGCTTATATAAGAATATATATACAAAATAAAAAAAAACTTTAAATAAGTAACAGCAAGTAACTGGACTCCAGCACAGTCAACCATGGCCAACAAGGTCACTGTTGGCCCTGGGTGTGTACTCTCCCAATTATCCAGTAATATTATACCGCTCTGCAGCTGCTGGCCAATGTGTTAAAAAGATTTTCTCAACAGCTGTACTGTCGCATGCACCCTGCATAAATGTTTTATTCCACTGAATGATCGATCTCTCTTTTGCAGGGGGATTCAGGAAATAATGGGTATCCTGGTATTCCTGGGGAGAAGGTATATGATTCTGTCTTTAAAAAAAAAATTTTTTTTTAACACTGGTTGAGGTGAAAAAGAAGATGATACTGTATAAACAGAAGACTAATTATGATTGCTAGCCTTTGCATCACATATAGCTAACTGACCAGATTCCTGTTTTTGCAGTTGGTGGTTGATAACAACAAGAAACAAATTATGAATAATTATATCACAGGATCTTTAATAGTTCTGGATGATGAATGGTTACTATATCATTGAGATATTTCTAGTCAGTTGGACGAAGATATTTTAAGTATATTGTAAAAAAAGAAAAAGCTGCCTCAATGTAAAAAAAAGTTTAGTTTTACTCAACTTTTACTGGAATGTGCTGCCCAAACAAAATATTTCAAATTGCTGTTTAGTTGACACAACGTGGACCCAGTTCCAAGTCTTAAGTTGACTCAACTTGTAATTCAAATATTTAAGTCAGCTCAAGTAGTATTGGTTGAGGGATCAATTAATTATATTTGTCTAGGGTTGACTTAGCCCAACTTTTCATCTACTCAAAAGGGTAAGTTGTCTCCCTTTGTAGCCCATTGATGTAGTTGGTTCAAATGATTTTTTGTTATTTTTATAAAACAAATTGCCCCAACAATTTAAACATACAACCATTACTTAAAAATACTTCCAAAACTTCCAAACTTTGTGATTAAAACTGATCTGCATAAAACATGTGAATGCAGGTTCTATTTTGCTAAAGGTTAGTGAAATAGCTGGATAACACCAGATGCTTATCACTCTCTCAGTCTCTTATTTTTTATACTGCAATATCATAACCAACAACCACCATTTGATTTTAAAGCATTTTTTTTTCTAAATGTGTCAGACACAAAAGCAACAAGAGTTTGTTTCTCAAAATGTAAATCTGAGGGGCTCATGCCTCTCCAAGTCCAATAGAAATTGTTTGGATGGCTTTATAGGTGTATGTCTAGTTTTTTTGGAATTCAATGTTTAGAGCACAGACCTGACCGAACATCACTACTAAACCTGCTTCATAGTCACCCATGCCATCTAAGACTACATTCCCCTCCAACACCACAGCAACTTCATCAGCTTGTTCATGCTAATGTAACTCCAAAAGGCCAATCGTCACCCCTCTGACCCAATCCTCCACAGTAAAGCTCTGGTTAAAGAAACAAGAGAAGCCTTGTAAGTACAAAGATGATAAATTTTACAGAATATCTAGCTGCGATAAAAATTTAATATAATGATATACAGTACATACCACCAGAAAAAAAAAACTGTTTCTGGAATTCTAATGATGGGTTAAAGCTATTCTTTGTGTGAGGAAAAAGATAGATACGGTCATGAAAGTGTAGCTGTGTACAGTGCAATAACATGAAGCGTAGTGTTAACTAAGCTCACCTTAGTACTACCATGGTACCTCCGCTATATCAGGATCCCTCAGTATAACGATAGGTGTTTGAATTTACACTTCAGACTCCACAATTTATTATGATAACCAAGACTGTGCATTGCAGTAAAATGTAATGTTTTTGGGTCATTTATTAACACTAAGGATTATTTCAGGGTGACATGGGGGTTGCTGGCATGCCTGGCTTAGACGGTCATCCAGGGACTAAGGTGAGTATTATTTAATAAACATTTTCCCTTTGGGATTTATGCCTGCAATTCCCAAGAGCTTTGGCATGTTTCCACAGACAACAGATAACATTTTAACGTCTGTCAAACGTCTGGCTTATACGGCATCTTGAAATTGCCTGAATTTAAATTGTTGCATGTAGAAAAATTACTTCATATTTACTTCTTACAAGTTTCATAATGTACTTAAAAATTCCAACATTTAAAATTTTCAATCATGAATCCAGTTTTTTTTCTCGGTATATCAGATTTGTAGCATTAAAATCTTTTCTCATCTTCCAATGAAACTAATAACGTGTAAAATGGTATCCCCCAAATACACATTAGTCAGAATAATTAATAATTAATGAATGAATGCTCAGGATAGTTTGACCTTAATAATGTGAATCTGGATCCTGTGTCATGATCACTGGCAAGAACCAGGAATACACATGGTCATCAGTTCATTTTAGGGTACCATAGAATACCATACAGTAACATACACATTTACCCCAGGAGGTAATTTAGGGCAGTTTCTGACAAAAGCACACAGACAAACCCAAACAAACACAGGAAGAACATAAAAAAACAAAAAAAAAAACAGATTGCAACCTGAAGTCAGGTATGAATCTGGGACTTTTAAACTTAAATTTTATGAAGTAGAAACAGTGCTGCACCTCCATTGTGGAACCTTTTTAGAAGTATTAAAATCTACTGACACGAAATGTTATTTTCAAAATTTGTGCTATAATTAATTTAAGTCAAACAGCCAGAACTAGTCAAGAATAACACATGACACACCTCTGGCATACTGGTGAATCTAAAAATGCCTGAAACAGTGCAAGGATGTAAAAATGCAAATGTTTTTTCTGTTACCTTGTCTAGGGTGATCCTGGGCCAGTTGGAGAGCAAGGGATTGATGGTGGAAAGGTACGTAAGTAGATTCATAGTAGATTCATCATCCCTACCATACTATTATACTAGTGATTTAATTTTATCAGAATAACACACCCAGTGATGCCCCTTGCCTGTTACAAAATAATTTTAGAAATTGTAGTAACTTCTATTTTGATCATCAGGTGAGGCGGATTTTGCACTGATACACTGATGCTTTTTCAGCCTTTTTCACTAACAGATGATAGTGGTGGAGAGTTGTTATCATGGGCTTTGACCAAAAATGTCTCTAAGTCTATATCATTTGTATACTTAAGTAGCATCACAGCTCACTATGTGATGATTTATAATCCTTAAATATTGTACTAAAACATAAAAAGCAGAAATTAATATTAATGGTTATTTATTGTATTTGTATATACATATTGTATTGTATTGTTATTTATTGTATTTGTATATACACATATGCGTGAAACAAGGCTGCTCTTTAAACACAGCCCTTTATGTCATAATTGGTATTTCACACAAGATAAAAAATGACAAAAGAACTCAAGGTTTTAGAAGGTCAATAAACAAAATGTAATAAGATCACAACTGGTCTCAACTGGTCTTATGTCAAAAATAGACCAGGCATGTATCTTTAGTGGAGTGGCGTGAAGAGCTACTTCTGAGCTACTGAAATGCACCTGGTGGAATCACAAACGTTGACTGGCAGCAATCAACTCAACACCACCAGGTCATACTTGCACCAGACCCTGGCTTTGAAAACATAATGCTTGTCCACACACTACCTTTGAAGACATGCTGGCACCAGTGTTAATTTCTTTTTTAACGAAGATGATGTGTAAACTATTACTAGATGAACTATTTTTCATGATGTAGACAAGACTAAAAATAAATAAAAACTAATCTTTGAAAATGATAACTATGATATGTTTTATATAATTTGTTAACAAATAAAGAAAAAAGGAGAAACAATTTAGGGGATAACTTTACTCAAGTTGCCTTTTACCACACTGTCCTTGATATATAGTACATTCCCCCAAAAAATAGTTTTTTCCCATGACACTTTTACTTTTTTTCACATCCTATTTCACCTATCAGTCTCAGTGGCCTTTTGGTTATTCTGATTGTGGACCTAGTTCCTGTCTCGGATGTGTTTTATGGTGGTTAATAAAGAAAAGCCTCATAGACTCCTTTAATCCCTGAAAGACTGCAGGAATTCCATAGTTTAATGCAGTAGAAATAAGGACACCTTAAGCTTTTTTGAGGATTTAATGTTAGATTTAACTTCAGTCCAGAGCATGGAATCATCTTGGTGGCCCTTTGCTGCATGAGGGTAAAACTGCTTTGAATAGGATGAACTGCTGCTTCTGTCAGCGTGAGCATTGATGATAGCTCTGTCCTCTATATGTCAATTAATTGATTGGTTAATGTTATTTGTGGCTCCTGTGGGGATGCGACTATGTTGGGTATGTACTTGTTTAATTAATTGATCAATACCCCCCAAGTTGGATGAGCAGGCTCTTGATCTTGAATCAGTTTTTGCATTTTATAGGCATTCACCCATGTTCAGTGAAGATGATGCAAGCACACATGTCTGGAGTGCTGCATAATCAGTGGACAGGAAAGCACCTGATTACAGACACAGCTGGCACATCACTGCTGCTTATAGCTCCTACAGGCTGCTACAGGCCAAGGGGAATAACCATCTAACACTGACACGTTTACAAAGTCTGAACTAATCTACTTTCAGTTGTGCACAGTGTGTTACACACTGCTCTCACTCTTTCTTTTTCATGCATGCACACACCTACACACGCAACATACACAAGCTGCGATTTGTATCAGTTCTGTAGTGGCTTACTGTATGTCCGCGATTTCTTGAGTAACGGCGGGCAAATTCTATAAAATGTTTTTGTAAATTTTATTTGTATAGTGCTTTTAACAATTGTCATTGTTGCAAAGCAGCTTTACATGATCAAAATTTATATAAGTTTGTATGAAATGTGAATGTGTATGAATCAAAATGATCAGATTATCCCTGATGAGCAAGCCAGGGGGTGATGGTGGCAAGAAAAAACTCCCTGAGATGGCAATTACAGGGACCTTGAGAGGAACCAGACTCAACAAGGAACCAATCTGGAACCCATCTTTATTTGGGTGATAACGGATAGCAGGGATTGATCTGCAGTCATACTGTGTGTTAAGGAAGTTCAATATAACAGTTGATGTCTTTAAGTTAATATGGAGTCCAGTTTGTTATTGGAGGATCAGGTAGACTGTGGGAAAGTCCAGTCCTGAACTATCAAGTCCTCATAGAACTGCTATCTGCAACAGCCAAGCCCAGGACCATCTTCATGTTAAAGTGCATCCCAGACAGACCACACAGACCACACGGGGCATCCATGCAATGTGATCTCCAACCAGAAGTGGGGCACCTGAACGAGTCAGACAGGTCCAGGGGGCAGATGGGGTCTGGATCACTGGCAGCTCAGGAGCGACATGTATAGCTCAACAGATCGACAGGGAGAGGGAAAGAGAGAGAGAGCAGTTGGATATGATCACAGTCACAAAATGTTCAGTATAGGTTAAATGTATATTTAGTGCAGAGTGCAAGCAGGGACTCCGGCAGGATAACAGCATAACTAAAAGAGAGAGCCAAAAGGAAACACAGACATGAGGGCTCCCTGAGATGTAAAGCAACCAATCACCTCACCGTCAATAAACCTGAGTGATCAATGAGAGTGGGGAAGACAGAGTATTCTGGTGAACTGGTATGTTTAGATGCTATGTCCATGAGTCCCCCAGTTCTGCTCCTTTACCTACGGCAAATCTATTTACAAAAATGCTTGGCTGAAAAAATAGGTAATTTTGTAAATTTAGTCCCGCACATTAATAGGAAGACTATTCCATAACTTTGGGGCTTTGTAAGAAAAAGCTCTGCCCCTTGCTGTAGTTTTCATAATACGCAGTACTGACAAGCAGCCTGCATTCTTTGATCGAAGTGGGAACGGCAGATCGTGAGACACTAGCAGTTCACTCAGATACTGCAGCCTAAGACCCTTTAATGCTTTACACACCTCAAAAGTAGTATTGTAAAATCGATGCAAAATTTTACAGGGAGCCAATGCAGTGCGGATAAGATAGGGCTGATGTTCTCGTATTTTCTGGTTTTAGAGAGGACTCTCGCTGCTGCATTCTGGAATAACTGAAGCTTGTTTATGCACCTAGTTATACCCACAATAGTTAAACCTAGAGGTGATAAAAGCATGATTTTTCTGCATCGTTTAATGACCATATATTCCTTATCTTGTTAATATTTCTGATGTGAAAAAAGCTATCCTGGTAATATTATCTACATGTGCTTCACATGATAGACTGGAATCTATAATCACACCAAGGTCTTTGATGGAACAGAAAGGACATCTAAGGTTACAGTGTGATCGAAAAGCTTGCGTCTAGCTGCATTTGGTCTTTTGACTAGAACGTTAATTAACATCCAGTCTGATATGTCCTTCACACATTGCTCTAATTAAGAAACTTAAAAGAAAACAAAAGAAAACTGAAAACACAACATAAACAGAGCTCTGCCGTCTACACAAGAATGGCTGGGCCTGTGGAAACCAAAACAAAAACTTATATCCTCTCGCCGCTTATGCCCTTACCAAGGATGTATTTGAGAGAGAGGGGTTTGTGTCTTCTTTTGGACTTTTATACTTTAAGGTGAGCGCGCACGCTAAACTGATGCATGTCGCTCACTCTCTCTCTCTCTCACACCGGTGTCTTAGTGAGGCAGAGGCTGGGTCTTTGTCTCTGTCTCTCCACTTTGTGTGCTTGTCCTTTCTTTTTCTTTCTTTCTGTCTTTTCTCTTTTTCTTTGTTTCTGTCATTCTTTGTCTTTGGCCCTGATACCTTACCGCGGCTACCTAAATGATCGCATGAAGTGCTGAGGTATCAGGACCCTTAAATAAACACGCCACCATGTGACGCGCATTCATGCTGATTGCAGCATTACCTGGCAACCGCGTATCTATAAATGGCCACGCCTTTGCCTGTCCAGAACTCCGCGTGGTAGCATCCTGCAGATCTGCCCGTTCTAAACAGTGCAAAGCATTTTCACATGGTTCTTGTTACCCCTTGTTAAACTCGCGTTGTTGGTGTGTGGATATATACAGATGTTAATCAACCAGAATTGGACTTTTACGGTTGCGGCAAATGACAGCATTATGGTTTTGCGCTTGCCGGCTTTACGCCACTAAGTGGTGCTTAGTTCATTCTTAGTTCATTCTCTCTAGCATTAATGAGCAGTTCTGGTGTTTTTCCATTCTTATGATAAGAATGAAATGCAGTATCTTATGATCATCATAATTTTCTTTAATAAATAATGAAAACATTTTTAAAATGTACATTTCTACATTCCAGTAGCACATAGTGCATTGCATGTAGTTTAAGTCAAAGCACACGCGTGCAGATTTGAACTTGAATAAATAAACATTTCCATCAACTTCAAAAAGTTATTGCCAAATAAATGTTTGTTATAAATTATTTTAGGCAGAGGCGTCTGCTTGGTCTTGTTAATTCGTTTTAAAACCCACAATTCCCCCAGTGAAACCGGTTTGATAACTTCACACCTATCGTGAATGAAAGGTCAGAAAGAGATTACAGTAACTGCGGGTCTGCGTGTTCACACTGGAGCGCACTGGCGTTGTGTTCAGCGAGTAGCCTATATATTTGTTGCATTTCTGGGAAGTATGTCTGCAGTTTTATCGATAAATCTGCTCATATCTGCGCATGCGTTTATCAGCATTTTGATCAATGGCACTCACGAGTGTCAGCAAGTTGTTTTTCATATGACTTATACAGCTGAATGAAGTTAAATTTACACAATAACTTAATAATTGTGATTGCTTTAGACTTGTGCACTCGTGTGTAAATAGTTTTTTCAGTGTCTATACTACCATATCATATATTTGTGTTTAATACTGTTTTATTACAGTTTGATACTTTCAAGTAAATTTTAATCACTCTAAACACATCCCATGTTTTTTATGTGATTTTAAAAATAAATAAATAAATAAAACTAGTTACTGCATTATGTTTCAGAACATCCTTAATTTACCTTAGTTTACCAGGGAATAATTGATAATGTTAATATTTTGACTCACATCAAATATGGATAATCATCTGAAACATGCATCCTTACATGGCCACTTGCTCTAACGTTAACCTAGAAAAACGCTTATGTTCCTGTGTTTATGCTGAATAGTAGTGCGCGCTCACTGCATTTACATGTGTGACGACAAAACGTTGTGATTTTGTGCACTTGAAAAAAATAAACCAAAACTGTGTATACTAGTCTCACACACGTGAAAAATATATACTTATAGAACGTGGAATGTTTGCTTTTACTTTAACTAATGGAAAACAAATTTCAGATGATGTAATTCGCATGAAACGTGAGTATACTATGCACACTCTAGTTAACAGAAACATTTCATTTAAAAATAGTGATTTAAGTCATATTAACGTGATTAAAAAGGAGTATAATTGGGGAGCTTTAATTTGTAGCTTTAAAGTGCACTTACTGCATATCATACAAGAATCTTTTTGTTATTGTCATTTTTATTTTCATTGTGAGTTTTCAATATGAGTTTAAAGTAGATACTTAACATTTTGGGGAACTTTTTAAAATTATTATTATTATTTTTTTTTTAATCAGAATTGATGGGGTTTCATCACCGCATGGAACGATTTTGCTGATATTATAATAGGATAAGCACAATGGGTTTAAAGAAGAAAATTTTCTTTAATTGCTAAATCTGAATATTTTTTCCTTCCAGGGTGAAAAAGGAGAACCTGGTCCCATGGGAATACCTGGACTGAATGTAAGATTAAGTCATTAATTCCACTTTGATCTTTTATTGTTTTTCTGGAATAGGCTTCAATAGCCATAGAAACAGATGGCTTGATAAACTGGTATTATATCTCTAAATGAAATGAAATTATTTATAACTTGAATCATGGAGCGAAAAACTCAAATCTGATTTCTACTGACAGGCTATTTTTTGAGACAGTGACTCATTTTAAGTTTTTCAAAATATAGTCAGCTGCTTTAGCAGGCAATAAGATTGGCTTAAGATAATCTTAAGATAGATAATTAAAGTTATCTATAAGAATGTCAGCAATATATACAGTGGAACCTTGGATTGCAAGTAACGCGGTTTGTGAGCGCTCCGCAAGCCGAGCAAAAATTAAAAATAATTTTTTACTTATAACGAACGAGTCTTGGTTAATGAATACCGGGTATCATGTAGCACACATGCGCTTCTTGGTTTGACGCCGAGGTCACGTGATCACAACTGAGCCAATGGTTTTTCTCTCTTTTGCTCTGTGGTTGAGGGTAATCGTCTCCCCTGCTCGGTCTTTGTGCACGTCTCTCACGGATATAATCAACATCCATGCACGCGTGTACTGTTTACTAGGTTAAAGATCCATTTTCTCTCTCTGTATCAGCCTGCACTTTGCAGGCATGTGTCATTGGACACCGTGCCCCTTCACACAGTCACACACACAGAAACACTGCTCTGTTGCGATTCTTTTCAAAGGTAAAGTGCAGGTTAATTTCAGTGCAGGTTAATTTACTTTATTTTTACTTTACAGCAGTGATTCCATTAGTCTGCGCTCATTCGAGTGTCATTAGAGAGATTTCTTGTTTATTTTCCAGATAAAACAGTGTTTCCGTTGTGTGTGTGCTTGTGTGAAACTCAAATAAGAGAGGAGGACGGGTTACGGTGAAGGACGAGAAGAGGGAGAGGAGAGGGGCTTATTCCTCCTCTTCTATTACTTTAGCTTCACACACACACAAGCGCACATACACAGCACCTGCGTGCACAAACGGAAACACGTATTTGTCTGGATTTATTTTTACTTTTTTAAAAAGGTAAAGTGTCGGTTAATTTTTATTTTTTTTTAACTTCATATTTTTTATTTATTATTTTTATGTACTTATTTTGAGGAATTAATAATTTGAGTTTCCATTATTTCTCTGTCCACAACTGTCCAAAGAAGGAAAAGAATTGTTCATTCTTAAATGGATCACTGAGCTGGTCCACAAACATATTTTACTAGTCCCTACCCATCTTTCCCTGTCCTCTAGGTTTCTCATGTTCAGATGCTCTGTGACTTGGTGTCAGTGGCTTAGAGCCAGACATCTGTGGATGGATAAGATAAGGGCATCAAAATACATAAACTAAATCACAAGGAGAATACATAGAAATTGCAAGACAGAAAATGTATGATCCAGATGCCACTGAATGTGTAAGAACCAGTATTTTGTAGATTTTCAGCCAATTTAAGAGTAAGAGTAAGTACCTCTCAGAAATAGTAATTAATCAAACAAATAGACTAAAATAAAAATAGGTCTAGCAGCATGACGATGAATACTAGTTAAACAAAACAGTGCTTGGTTGACATTGCAAAACACAAGACTCAA
Source organism: Clarias magur (assembly GCA_013621035.1). Lineage (NCBI taxonomy): Eukaryota > Metazoa > Chordata > Actinopteri > Siluriformes > Clariidae > Clarias > Clarias magur. The sequence goes on along the minus strand of QNUK01000188.1, from coordinate 180,334 downwards.
TTTATGATTTTTCTTTCCTCAGGGAGACCCAGGACCTCAGGGCCAACCTGGCCTGAAAGGCGACAAAGTAAGCCACCTAGCAACTAGGAACAAATTGCCTTTATACATATGCAGACTCGTACATAGGGCAGATTTATACTTTTATGCAAGCAATCATCTGCAAGCACATGAGGATGTTGTGTCCAGACACATAGTGAAGTCTTTATACTTAAATGTTGTGATCATGTGCACTGGGGGGCAGTGTTGCATGAATCACACCAGGAATTACAGAATTTAAAAACAAACAAACCTTGGGTGATCATTTAAACCAAGGGAATTCAGACCAAACCATTTCACTAATTTGTATTTAGCAGTATAAGTGGATTTTTCTTTGAAATCAGTTTAATATTTTTTACATTGCTGTCTTCATTTATAGTCTGTTAGAAGAAAGATTGTGATACAGTATTAAATTGGCTGTTATAGTGAATTATTACATTAAGATAATTTCCCATAAATTAATGTATTATACAGTTATGTGAGTTTATCATGTGTGATAAGAAAACATTAAACATGGGGGAAAAACAAATTATCAAGAGTTATTTCTACTTGCTGTTTAATAGGAGAAGTTTATCATTAGTCTGAAATTAAAATTTTAGGATTCCAAAATATTTTCATCTGTTAATGTCAAAAGCTCTTCTATAGAAATTTACACTTTCAGACAACAACACAAGCATGTGTATATTAGATGAAAGGTACTGGATGTACAATTCTCCTAGGGAATTGATAGAATTGCCACCAAACCAGGCCAATTTGATCTAAACATATTACTGTTGGAAAATTGGGTTTTTGATATCTCAAACCCGTGGTGATGCTTTAAAATTATGCCAAATAAAAAGGAACAGGAAGGAACTTCTGTGTACATTATGTTATGTATATGGAACCTTAGGATTATGTTAGGGGGAGACAGCTGATCACATGATATGACAATCATGAGTCTACAGTACTGTGCAAAAGTCTTAGGCACCATATTATCTGTAGTACAAATTTTGTTATATAAGTTTATGATGTCTGCATTATTATGTACAAGACTTTTCCCTACAAAGATACACTAAAATTAATGAATAAATAACATTACAGGCATACAAATATTCTTCTATGAAGAAAGACCAGTTTTCTGATGGGGGGGGGGGGGAATAATGTAGACTCATGGGTTTTGCATGAAAATAGAAAGGAGCGAGTGTGATGAAGATACCAAAATAACTCATCTTCTACAGCATGCTCAGTAAAACCGTAACAGCTGTTTTACTTAGAATACTGCTCAAATCTGTATTGAACACTACCGCTTCCTACGGTTCCAAAATATTATGGCTGTAGACTGGAACTGATTATGAGAAGGCACAAGTGCCTGGATGCCGGGCGTGGCACAGGGCCTTTACAGTGCCTCCTGTCAAAATTTAGAACCATAGCTCATGTTCACTTGCACATATACACATAAGGCCTGGTAGACATTTAGATCTCATTGAGGTAAACAACTTGCATACCCTATGTCATGGAATCTGCTGAACAGGAAGTCAGTTATTTTGCGTTGTTTGAAAAACACACCCATTGGAATGTGATACTTCTCTTAGGGGATTTATATGATTTTGACCAAACAGGGTCTAATATAATCTCAAGACATTAAGGTTCTAACATTGTGAAGGGCTGTTTGATATCTTAATCTATCTTAATAATACCTTAAACGGATCAGCCTTGGTGAGCCCTTAAACCTATGGCGAATAATAAGAAAAAGGAAGTGTCTAATAACTTCTTGGGGGAAAAAAGAAGGATTTTTTTCGATGTGTTTGAATTGTCTGGCTATGGCAAGGAATTAATTTAAAGAAAACTAATGTTCTTATTTCTTACAAGTGGAAAGTCCTAATGTTTCACAACATTTTATGTGGAAAGAGCAACTGTTTGTGAGTAAAGTTTAGTTTTATGATTTTGTGATGCTCCAATGGCTCCCAACAATATTTTACATTTATGAGCCCATTGCCTAGACATGGTTTTGGCCTGACTCCTGCAGTACTAAACTATGTCCACTAGATGAAGGTATGGTGCTCATACCTTGGTGTGTTTGTGTTGTGTTAAGATCGTTCATACTGTATATTGTGAAAGGACAGAGACAACAGAGAAGAGCTATCAGTGATATTTAACCTGTAGAGGTAAATGTAGAACAAGAATCTTATTACAGGTTGTTGTTTGTTCCCTCACCATTACATTAAAATGTTTCTCCATTTAAAGGAAGAAGGCATAATACCAGACACATCTGCTTATCTTTCCATGTCATTATGTAAAGCTTGGCCCATGTGAGAACGATCTCAAATGTAGGTTAAAAAGCTAAATGGGAGGAAATTAAAGACAATATTGAATTTAGGAACAATCTCTAAACTTAGAATGCACTTTTTTTTTACATCATTCGTTGGTATCTAATTTTTGTATGCATCTATATTTCCTGTGTTTGTGTAACTTGAAACATTTCCTTCTTACAGGGAGATGCAGGGTCCCCAGGTCCACCAGGCCTGTCTGTAAGTATTTCTTTCACCATTTCTTAATATATGTGAGCACTTATCCATATACTCCTCTTTATAATGATTAGGTTGTAGCATTTTAACTTTGATTCATTTTATATTGTGTTGAAGTATTGTTGTTTGTACTCTGACATATTTTGATCATGAATGTTAGTCTTCCCAAAGATGTCCTTTCGTCTTGCATAATTTTTGTTTTTGAAAACAATCTTTAACAATGAGCTACACTGTTGTAGTACTAAATATTTGTCCAGTCATTTCTGAACATATTTTTTACTGTATGCTACTGTAACTTCAGTAAAAATTAAAATATTTGATATTTTTCAATCTCTAGCAACTACTCAACTAATTTAACAAATCTGAACCCAATATTTTTCAATAATCACAAAGCATGAGTTTGCTCTATTAAAAAAAAAAAAAAAAAACTGTCAACAAATTATTTATACTAAATTGCATATTTAAATTGCCTCTTCTAGCCATGTCTTGGAGGAATCAAATAATCAGACTGAAGACATATAGGGTTTTCTGGAACCAAATATTGATCTGCAGACCTTTGACAATTTCATATCTCTGTCCAATCTCACATATCTGATCTAATCCTTATTACAGAATATAAAAGCAGGTCAAAAAGGAGACCAGGTAATGTATTTTATATTGTCTTTGAATACACAAGTGAAATACATTTATGTTACAAAGAACACTACTTCTAGTTGATGTAATTTGTAGTAGTTTCATGAAAATCCAGAAAAAAAACATGTCATTTAGAAATCACAATTCTTGTCCTGAATAAGTTATGGAAAATATAAAATATCAGAACAGTTCACAAGTCATGTTTTTTTTTTTTTTAAACAATATTTTTAAATAAACATTTTGGGTTTTGATAAAGATTGCATAACTGTGTGATGGTGTGCCAGTACTATATGTGTGTGTATGGGGGGTGTATGTATGTGGGTGTATGTGTGTGTTTGTGTAAGAGAGAGATGGTGAGTGAGAGAGTTTGCGTGTATCTGTCTGTCTAACATATGTTAGCATACAACAAAGATTTTAGATTTTGGTCTTTTTCGTCTTCTCTGCGCATTTAGTGTGTTAAACCATTAGTATTGATGGTGTCTGTGAAAATTCTTTTCAGTCATCCAGGTGAGGTTGTGTGGGAGTTGAGTCATGTCAACCGGGCTACTTTCTTGTTAGATAGAAATATTTCACTACTCATCCAAGTAGCTTCTTCAGTGCATCGTCAGTTTGAAGTGTCTATTTTACAATGTATCAAAATAAAAAAAATCAAAATGCCTCCTTGCTCAATTCAGTTTATGGAGGAAGAAAAAAGCTTGTGACCCTCAAACTGTGGTTAAACCAGCTGATTTCTTGCAAGCAGGTAAGTCTGTTATACAGAGTCTTTTAGTCAAATCTCAAACCCACATGTATCAGTTTACAGTTATCTTTTATATGCCTACAGTGAACAAATTTTCCTGTACATTTGTGAAGTAATTTTATTATGGTAAATGTACTAGATTTTTCAATAAAATTAAGTAAGGAGGCTAATTTGATTCATTGTAAAATAGACACTTCACATTGTTGAACTATTAAACCCACATATCAGTTCAGAATCATATACAAGACCTGCTGAGTTAACAATAAAAATAAATTAATTCATACCATGGAATTTTTAAGTAGTTACTATACAAATAATAAAGAAAATAATGACCATACTTGTGATGACTATAATAGCTGTCTAATGTGATTAATAGGTTAGTAGCTTCAGTAGTACATCAGATAGAAAGTAAACCATGCAGCTCTTATTATAGTATGCAGTGAAAGGTACATCCATATGCAGAGGATGATGGCAAGATCATAGCTGGGTCCTCCACACAGGGTACATGATTTTAGTGATCCTGAATGGGTGGAATATTTTTTTCTTAGTCAACTCTTCAAAACTTAGTTAAATTGGTCCTGAAAACATAATGAAAATGTGGCTAAAAATGTATGAATCCTGTAAATATAAATAAAATGACAGAAATATTGCACAAGATTCTCCAACATCATATCATATTTATAAAAAAAAAAACTTTTTACAGGGTCCCCCGGGTGTTGCTGGAGAAAAGGTAAGTTGCTTCTCTATTACCATATACAATATACTTTGACACACAATGACTGACACAACATCTCCAACTTCTGTTATGTGAAATCAAGATATATAAAGAAGATATTATACAGTTTGGATATTGTGCAAACATTAAACATTAAAACATGGTACTATAGACACGGCTCGATTTGAGGGGGGATGGGGGTGGGGGATGGCATCCCGGACTGTTGAAAAAAATGACAAAATGCATCCCCTCTATAAAAACCACCTTCCTCCCCCCTTACCATCCCGTTTAGATTAATAATGCTGTGTATTTTGTACTATTTGTCATGAAAATGAACTATTAAAACTCTGTATGCATGATTATTTTCAAACTAATAATGATTAACCAATCAGAGGACAGCCAATGGACAGCATGCTCCTTCCCCCCTCCTCTCGCCTTCTCTCACACACACACACACACACACACACACACACACACACACACACACACACACACACACACACACACACACACACACAGCGCTGTGTGCACACAAACCCTAATGGAAACACTTATCTGTCAAGATTTATGTTTACTTTTTTCAAAGGTAATATTCAGGTTAATTTGTTTCATTTTTACTTTATATTTTGTATTAATTATTTTTGTGTATTTGTTTTTTTGGGCAGTGGAATGAATAATTTGAGGTTCCATTATTTCTTATGGGGAAATTTGCTTTGATTTATGAGTGTTTTGAAATATAAGCCCAGTTCCGGAATAGATTCCACTGTATCTAGCTTTTGCTGGAGCCTGGTACTTTTTGTCACTATAAACTTTTTTAAACACTATTTAATTTGACATGGAAGAGGTCATTAGTACAACAGTGCAAATGCCAATCAGTCAGATTTTAACTAACTTTTTAAATTCTCAATTTCTTTTGTCAGCCAAGTGTACAAAATGTATCATATGCTAATGAGACATTCCTCATTTACATATGTATATTTGTGTTTGCTCATTTTATGATCATACATATACCTTTGTGTCTCTCGGGTCTCACCAGGGAGAAGCTGGCTTACCTGGCCCACCTGGAGCCCCAGGAAAAGAGGGCAAAAGGGTGAGTAAACATGTGCAAATTTCTGTTTGTCAGTGTATAAAATTGTGGGGCATTGTGTTTTAATGAACCGGTCAATAGATTTTTAAAGACAGATTATTCCTGCATGATGCAATTGTAAGTGTAATTTCAGTATATGTATTGAATAATTGTATGAGCTGGGTGTTTCTGAAGCCGTGCACATAGTTTGTGATTGAAAACTCAGCTTGAAATGCCAGTGTGAATAATGGCTAGCATGTCATTTCAAAGGTGTCTTGTGGGCAGATAACAATTAAAATATGCACCTCTTACCAGTCTGAAGAACGATATTACCCAGTTTGGATCTCATCAGACAGGGTATACTTTGGTAGTAACAGACACTATAGTTTGTTTATTTTTATCTTTAAATTTAACTTAATTCAGTTAAATGTATTTCTTTTTAGTTTTTATTTTATAAAAGACATTTGACAATAATCATTGTGAGGAATGTGAGGAAATATGTAATTATCAGTTTGTCCCTGATGAGCAAGTCAGAGCTAACTATGGCAAGGAAAACTCAAGAAACCTTCAGAGGGGAAGTAGACAGAACCCATCCTTTATTCAGCAGAGCACAGGATTTATTAGTAGAGCACAGGATCAACTATTATACAGTGCACCTGGAGCAGACAGGGTTGCTCAAGGGCCCAACAGCGAAAACCTAATGGAGCTTGGGCTCAGATAGCCAACCTCCCGTTTAGTAACTAAATTAACAAAAGTGCCTTAACAAACTAAATGTAGAAGGGATAGATTTGCAGTCATGTGTGTGCTATGAGGCTGAAAGTTCAGTATAATGGTAAAAGTTAAAATGGTATGTTAATATGAAGTCTACTTTCATTGTTGGGGGCTCAAGTACAAAACTGGTTGTAGGACTGTAGTTACAAGCCATCATAGAAAAACTGCCTGCATCAGCTGAGTCTTTGACCATCTTTATGGCCAAACGGAACCATACCCAGTCACCCCACACATCCTAGGTGACTGGAGCGCAGATGGCTGGAGGGCAGAAGGCACGAGCTGGAGGGCAAAAGGCACAAGATCACTGGCAACTCAGGAGTGCTATGTACAGCCCGAGAAAGGGAGAGAGAGTGAGACAGTTAGGTATACTCTCAAAAGAAAAGGTCACTGTACTCCAGCAAGACTAACAATGACAACATAAATGAAAGGTAGAGCCAAAAGGAAACACAAATGAAAGCTCCCAGGGAAGTAAAGCAACCAGTCACTTCACTGTCAACTTAGTGATCAAAGAGAGTGGGGCGAAGATAGTCCCCCAGTTCGGCACCTTTTAATCTAAGACAATCTTTATTTACAAAAAGCTTTGATAAGTAAGTTTTCAGTCTAGATGATACAGTGGAACTTGGATTAAGAGTAACTTGGTCTGTGAGCATTTTGCAACACGACCTAATTTCTTTTACTTAATAAACAAACGAGGGCTAAATATATATGAATAGTATGCATTGAGCGTATTGACTGCTGAGCGTAACATGATCAGAACTGATCCAATAGTTCTCTTCTCTCACGCACTGCTGGATTATGGGTAATCGTCTCCCATGTTCAGTCTCGGGGCACGTGCGTCATTTGTATAGTGGCCACGTGTACTGTTTATTATAACTGGTTATAATCATTGTGACAATGTGTATGTGTGCGCGTAGAGAGGTTCCTTGTTTAAGTTCCTCCTCCAGAGAGTCTCTCTCTGTCAGAAAACAGTGATTCCGCTAGATTGTGTGTGTTTGTGTGCACATTCTCACAGGCACACTAACAGAAACACAATTTAACAATTGTCATTGTCGCAAAGCAGACTTATAGATTTACACAATCAAAAGAATTAGTTTGTATGAAATGTGAATGCGTATGAATCAAGATGGTCAGATAGTCCCTTAGTTTCCCTTTGATTCTTTTCAAAGGTTAAGGTTAATTTGTTTTATTTTTTTTTATTTGTATGAATAATTTTTATACAAATATTTTTCGGCTGTGGAACAAATCTAAATTTCCATTATTTATTATGGGGAGATTCACTTTGATGTGAAGTACGAGGGGCGGAAATCAAATTTGTATTATGGAATGAAAAAACTAAATATTTGCTCAAATTATTTCTCTGAAAATGAGTACAGTCATGAACATTTCTTCTTTTTAAAAAAAAAACTGCGGTATAGTTCTGCACTATGCTGCCAGAGGGTCAAAAGAAAATGTAAAAAATTTAAGTGCGCCGCCTTCATGACAACATGCCAGTCCATTCAGCTCATGAAACAGTGAAACTTGTGTGCGTCTTCCTTCTCACCCTCCGCTATTCCATGCACTGAGTGATTTCTTCCTCTTCAATCACTTCATACCAAGTGTGTAACACAGACGAGATGATTACATAGGTGGAATTTTTCTCGAGCCTCAAAAAGAACGTTTTTGAAGAAGCCTTCTTTTTGAGGCTCTTGAGCAAAATGTTTGGAACATTGTAGAGAAAAAAAAAGGAAAACTTCCTGAGATGGCAATAGGAAGAAACCTTGATAGTTAGCAGACTCAACACGGAACCCATCCTCATTTGGACGATAAGAGATAACAGGGATTGATCTGCATCATACTTTGATAGAAGTTCAATATAACAGAAGATGTATTTAAGTTAATATGGAGACCATTTTGTTATTGGAGGCTCAGGTACAAAACTTTAGGAAATTTCAGTCCTGAAGTTTTGAAAGTCCTCAAAGAAACAGCTGTCTGCATCAGCTGAGACCAGAACTATCTTCATGGTAAAGTGGTCCCCAGTCACTACACATACAAGGAGACCACATGGGGGCTCCATGGCACGAGATCTCCAACCAGAAGCGGGACACTGGGATGAGTCAGACAGGTCAAGGGGCAAAGACTGTCTGGATCACCTGCAGCTCATGTGCGGCATGTGTAGCTCGACAGAGGGAAACTCAGAGAGAGATAGGGATAACATAACTGTTATGGTCACAGTCACATAATCTATAAGGTGAATAAAGTGCAGGGACTCTGGCAGGATTAACTATGACCGTATAACTAAAAAGGGAGAGCCAGAAGGAAACGCAGAAATGAGGGCTCCCTGGGAAGTAAAGAAACCAGTCACTCCACTAGCAACAAACCTGACTGATCAGTGTGAGTGGGGGAGACAGCATCCAAACATAACGGTTCACCATAATACTCTACATCCATGAGTCCGCCAGATCTGTTCCTTCACCTAAAGCAAATGTATTCACAGGAATGCTTGTGAATGCTAAATAAATTGGGTAGAGGCATGGAGTGGTACACCATCACTGGTATTTATTGGTAACTCTCTTGTTGCAATGCCTTCCAGTCTTGGTCCCTTTCTTGTCATGGAGCCTTCCATGAAAGACGTCTGCTGCGTCTGGAGCCATAAAAAGTCCAGTTGACCTCAACTACAATGGTGTACAGGTGAAACTCGAAAAATTTGAATATCGTGCAAAAGTTAATTTATATCAGTAATGCAACTTAAAAGGTAAAACTAATATATGAGATAGACTCCTTACATGCAAAGCAAGAGAGTTCAAGCTGTGATTTGTCATAATTGAGATGATTATGGCTTACAGCTCATGAAAACCCCAATTCCACAATCTCAGAAAAATTTTATATTGTGAAAAGGTTCAAAATTCTAGGCTCAAAGTGTCCCACTCTAACCAGCTAATTAAGCCATAACACCTGCAAAGGGTTCCTGAGCCTTTAAATGGTCTCTCAGTCTGGTTCAGTAGGAAGCACAATCATGGGTAAGACTGCTGACCTGACAGTTGTGCAGAAAACCATTATTGACATCCTCCATAAGGAGGGTAAGCCTCAAAAGGTAATTGCAAAAGAAATTGGATGTTCCCAAAGTCCTGTATCAAAGCACGTTAATAGAGTTATGTGAAAGGGAAAAGTGTGGAAGAAAAAGGCAGCAGGGATGACCGCAGCCTGGAGAGGATTGTCAGGAAAAGGCATAGGCCTGAATCTGGAGGACGAATGGAGAGGCACTCACTGCAAGATGCTTGAAGTCCACTGTGAAGTTTCCACAGTCTGTGTTGCTTTGGGTCCAGCGTCAACGCAGCTGGCTACCAGAAGATTTTGGAGCACTTCATGCTTCCTTCCACAGACGAGCTTTATGGGGATGCTGACTACTTTTTTCAGCAGGACTTGGTACCTGCTCACACTGCCAAAAGCAAGGGTTTAATGACCGTGGGATTACTGTGCTTGATTGGCCAGCAAACTCGCGTGACCTGAACCCCATAGAGAATCTATGGGGCATTGCCAAGAGAAAGATGAGAGTCATGAGACCAAACAATGCAGAAGAGCTGAAGGCCGCTTTTGAAGTATCCTGGTCTTCTATAACACCTCAGCAGTGCCACAGGCTGATGGCTTCCATGCCAGGCCACACTGAGGCAGTAATTGCTGCAAAAAAGGGGTCCCAAACCAAGTACAGTGGAACCTTGGATTACGAGCATAATTTGTTCCAGAAGCGGGCTCGTATTCCAAAAACACTTGTAAACCAAATAGACTTTTCCCATAAGAAATAATGAAAACTCAAATTATTCATTCTATAGCCCAAAACAATAAATACATAAAAAATAATTAATACAACATATAAGGTAAAAAGAAATCAAATTAACCTGCACTTAACATATAAAAAAAAGTAAAAATAAATCCAGACAGTTAAGTGTTTCCGTTTGTGCGCGCAGGCTTTGTATTTGTGTTTGTATATATGTGTGTGTGAAGATGGCGCCGATGTGTATGGCTCGCTGTCTCCCTTTGCTCCGTATTTTCTTACTATTGCTGTTATTAATGTTAATTAATAATTTCTCACCTTTGCTGATGTATGATCGCCAGACTCTTCTTAATATTAGTGATTCAGTCATAAAGCCTACAATCAGTGGTTTTAATGATCGATCTAATATGGTCCCTCCATTTCTGGCGTCTCTACCTGACTACCTGTGGCGTTCACCTGCCCCATTGCCTCGAAAAAATCGTCGCAAAAGACGTGGAAACCGAGGTGCAGTGCTTGTTAGACTGAGAGCCTACCTGAAAGGGTCATCGGCGTATGGTCCTCGTTACCTCAAGCGGTTTCCTCGAGTGGACGGTGATTTCATTTGGCGACACTCAATGGATGTTCGTTGGCTCCGAAGTCGGAGTCGCAACGGTCTTTAGAGACAAGTTTAAATGCAAGCGTTTAATTGCAAGTAATTATTCTTCTTTTGAACTACAGTTGTTCACGGTTCAGCTTGCTTGTCCTGTGTTATGCTGTGTTGTTTACCGGCCACCTAAACATAAAGATTTTATTCAGGAGTTTTCTGAGTTCCTAGCTGAAGTGCTCCCTAAATATGAACAACAACTGATCTGTGGGGATTTTAACATTCATGTGTGCTGTCCATCTAACCAGCTGGCCATGGATTTTAAACGTTATGGCATCCTTTGACTTAATTCAGTCTGTGGATAGACCCACGCACAATGCTGGTCACACTTTGGATTTTATTATTTCTCATGGGCTTCCTGTTTTATTTGTTGAATTATCTGTAATTCCCATATCAGATCATTTGCCCATTATTTTTGAAGTCCCTGTTCCGTCATCAGCCAGCAAGCCTCCTGTCCCAGTATCTCTGCGCGGTGTTATTACATCGTCAACAGCTGATGAGTTTGCTGCTGCTTTTATGGCTTCTCAGTTCTCTGTCCCTAATGGATTGTTTTTTACTGGATCTCCAGATAGCATCTTTTTATTCAATATGCTCTGGGATCCTTGACACGATTGCCCCTTTTAAACGTAGATCTACAAAGCCAAAGGTTGATGCTTGGCTAAATGACACGACCCGGGCCCTCAGACAGCGCTGCAGGCAGGCAGAACGGCAATGGAAAAAAGATAAACTTCATGTATCTCTGGACATTCTGAGGGACAGTCTTGCTCTTTATCAGAAGGCAGTGAAAGAGGCGAAATGCCAATATTTGTCAAATATTATTTCAAACAATGGGCATTGCCCTCATGTTTTGTTCAGCACTATAAACTCTGTTGTAAATCCACAGAACTCATATTTGACTGATGCCTCAGTTTCGACTTGTGACGATTTTCTGAACTTTTTTAATGATAAGGTGATGTCTGTGCGACAGCTTACCAGCTGTAGTGTTAGCACAGACTTGACTGTTACTGTCATTGATTCTGCAATGTTTGACCATTTTGAACCAGTCTCACTCTCTCTCCTCACTGAGGTGGTCTAACAGATGAGAGCTACAAACTGCCCTTTGGACATTTTCCCTACTAAATTACTAAAAGAGGTTTTCTCTACAATAGGGCCTTTGCTTATGATTTTGATTAACTCCTGTCCCAGTTGTGTCCCTGGTGCTTTTAAACATGCTATTGTCAGGCACCTTCTTAAGAAAACACATCTTGATCCAACAGTTTTATCTAGTTTTAGACCTGTTTCTAATGTATCTTTTATTTCAAAGGATCTTGAGAAAATTGTTTCTAATCAACTACAGTCCTTCTTAGAAAGTAACTCTATTTTGGAGAAATTTCAGTCTGGTTTCAGATCACGGCATAGCACAGAGCCTGCACTACTGAAAGTGCACAATGATATCGCTTTATCTGTTGATGTCAAGTGTCCTGTTATTCTAGTGCTACTTATATTTAATAGCGGCGTTTGATACAGTCGATCATTTAGTCCTCTTGTCTCGCCTAAGGAATCATGTCGGCATCTGTGGCGCTGCACTAGAGTGGTTTACTTCATATTTAACAAATAGAACCTTTTCTGTAATATTGGTGGCTTGTCCTCCTCTGTTGCTCCGTTGCGATGTGGTGTGCCCCAAGGCTCCATTTTGGGCCCTATTGTTCTCTTTATACATGTTACCGTTGGGGTCGATCATAGCCAGATACAATCTAGGCTTCCACTGCTATGCAGACAATGTACATATTTATTCGACAGTGATGCCAAAGACAAGTGATGCACTTGGGTCTTTAATTAACTGTTTAGCTAACATCAAGCAGTGGCTTGGAGCAAACTTCCTTCTTTTAAATGAGGATAAAACAGAATACATTTTCTTTGGAGATCAAGAAAGCTGTGACATTGGTGCATTGTCAGTAAAACTCAGACCTACTGTTAAGAACCTTGGGGTTATTTTTGATAACAATTTCAAGTTTGATAAACAAATCGAGAGTGTGGTCAGAGCTAATTTTTATCAGTTGCGTCTTTTATCAAAAGTTAAACCATTTTTAAACCGCACTGATTTGGAAAAAACTATTCATGCTTTTATCAGCTCAAGAATTGATTACTGTAATGCACTTTATGTGAGTGTCTCTCAGTCTTCACTTGGCCGCCTCCAACTGGTACAGAATGCGGCAGCACGCTTCTTAACTGGCACATTGAGACATCAGCACATCACCCCAGTCCTTTATTTTCTCCATTGGCTTCCAGTTTCTTTTAGAGTCGATTTTAAACTTTTACTTTTTGTTTTCAAAGCTCTTAATGGTTTTGCCCCTCCTTATTTATCAGAACTTTTAAATGTTAGAAGTTCTAACAGAGTTTTAAGATCATCCAATCAACTATTGTTAGAAGTGCCCAGAGTCAGGTACATACACTGGGGGGACCGGGCCTTTTCTGTGGCTGGCCCCAGACACTGGAACAGACTGCCCCCCGATATTCGCATCATCACAGACTTTGGTCTTTTTAAATCCAAACTCTTATAACATTCAGTCCACGGGTTTGCTAAAGTGAAATTGAAATCCAACAGGGACATCTCTTTTCCTTCTATTCTCTTTTACTCACTGACATCCGGGGCTCCCATGGATCTTCTGTGTGTACTGACACACTAGGGGTTACATATGCAGGATATATGAGCCTGAATACCTGGGTAAAGTCTCATATGTGATTGACCCACACACCCACATTACTGCATTTATAGACGATAACTCTATGAACAGACAACTACCATCATTTGGAAAATAATTACCATCTATACTACATTTAGGTGACACACCTTTTGAACGATTGGTTATATGAACGCAAGTGGTGCACTCAGACCATGATAAGTCAGGTTCCCCTTTTTCCTTTTGATCTTGAACAACACAAGTGTCTCCTTTTTGCCAAGGGACCACATGGGTAGATTTGTCTCCATATTTCTTAACAGGCAATGGGGTACAATAACTCCCTGGTGCATCAAAACATTTTTATCATGTTGTCTCCTCTCCTTATTCTAGTTAAATGTAAGTGGCTTGAGTTTGCTAAATAGACTTTAGCATGGCCGTTTCTCCCCGAGCCCTCAATAAGGAGGCACATCAGGGTTACAACTATTAGTATTATCATTCCTAAAATTACCCAGGTCACTTTGGGGTGTTGTTGGAATTGACTTCTCATTTTTAACTAACAGTCCAGTCCAGCCAATTCAATGTCTGTAATGTGAATAATCTCAGTACTGGTACTCTAAAACACTTTTCTATTCTGTAATTAGTTACAATATATTCTTAACTTTAGTCTACTTTTTCATGTTCCCATATGCTATCTGGTGCTCGTACTTCAGTTCACCTTGATACCTTACAATTTCCTTACGTGTTGGCTTCAAATGTAACTATGTGCTTGTTCTTGCGATGAATTTGAGTAGAGAGTCATAATTCTGCATTGTTCCCGTCACTCTAGTTAGTTCTTCTGACCCAGTCATTTTGCGTGCAGAGAGGGTCTGTTGGGGTTTACAGGAGAAGTTACTAGCACTTCACTGCTCACCCTTGTTGACCTCTACGTGATCTCTCTTCAGATTCTCTCAGTGGCTGTATCCACTTCGCTCTTTCCGCTGCTTTAACTGCTGTCTGTGTTACAAGGAGCACCTGGAACGGTCCCAGCCACAGTCTAGCCCTCCAGCTCTTTCTCCTAAAGTCCTTTACCATTACCCAGTCTCCTGGTTTCAGGTCATGCAGGATTCCCTCTGCTGGTTGTGGCAAGGCCTCCTTCACTTCGGCCTGTACTTGAGATACAGCAGAGCGTTTTACACAATAACATTTACACATTTTCCACAAAATTTTTGGCAGTAATTTGTAAAGTCTCTAGTATACCAACACAGAGATATACTATCGGCCATTCCCACTTTTGAAACATGGTCCTTACCATGTGTCAATTTTGCATAATGAGGAAATAAAGCTTGGTAAACAAGGTTTGTTATTGGGGTCATACCATACCCCATCCTTCACTTTTTCTCCTGCCTTTGACCATTCCTACTTTTCTGCTGGCATGACTTGTGTCTGCAAATCCTGTAAATCGGCTGTTGGGACAGAAAAGTTAGTCATGCAAATCTTAACATTATCTTTAGGGGGTCTCATTGCCGCTGCCTTTGCTGCTGCATCTGCTCTCGTGTTTCCCTGTGAAATTGTGTGAGCTGCACATTTACAAACAGCAATAGGTTTAGGTAAAAAGGATTGCTTTCAGGAGGTCAGAAATCAGCATATGGGCTATGGGCTTCCCTGATGACGTAAGAAACCCCTTGTGCTTCCACAGTGTTGCAAAGTCATGGGTTACCCCAAAAGCGAACTGACTGTCGGTATATACATTGACTGCTTTACCCTGAGCAAGTTTACATGCATCTGTTAAAGCAATGAGTTCTGTTGCCTGTGCAGATAAATGTTTAGGAACTGGCTTTGATTTTAATATACCATGTGCAGTTACCACGGCATACCCTATGCAATTTTGGCCTGTTTATTTGTTCCTTAATGCTTATCCATCTACAAACACTTCCATTTCTGCATTCTGCAAAGGAATATCTTGTAAATCAGGTCTTGGGCTACAAGTCTCATTAGTTACAGCTACACAGTCATGTGGTTCACCATGACTTTCTGTAGGAAGAAGAGTAGCATTGTTAAGCACAGTATATCTCTTTACTGTGATATTTGTCATTTCCAGTAGAATTGTGTTATACCTCAACCATCGTACTGTTGACATGTGTTTTTTGTTTCAGGAGAATAGTGAAACTGCATGTGGAACCAATAAAGTCAAATCACTGTACCTTAATATATCCCTAGAGGCTGTTTCAGCTTTTTCAGCAGCTTCAACTGCACATTGGCTACCCTGATGCTACAGGATCTAGTTTTGCTGAAAAATAAGTTTACTCCCATGTTCTTGCAATAGCACAGATATCATGCAACCTTGCTTTTTGTATACTGTCTGCACATAAGGTTTATTTGGATCGGGGATCCCCAAAGTAGGTGTGGTATGTAGTGCCAGTTTCAAATTAGTGAATGCCTTTTCTGGCATCTTGAGTCCAACTAAGTGCACTGTGGGCCGACCTGTAGGCCCTTCACATTAGCTATCTCACTCAAGGGAGCCTCGAGGATTGCATAGTTTATTGCTTTCACTCTATTTGGACCTAAAGTTTTACCTTGTTCTGATATCAGATGCCCCAAGAATTTTACCTGCTGTTGTACAAACTGTAATTTAGAAAGGCTTGCTCCTTAGATGGCGCCGCTATCAAACAGTCATCAACATACTTGAGGAGACTTGGAGACTTGACCCTGGAGACAGGGTGAGCGACTCCAGGCTTTTCCTTAATGCTTCATTGTAATTTGTCGGTGATTTTGAATATCCCTGACATATTTTCTCTTGTGAAAGTATATGATTTCTCCTTAAATGAAAACGCAAACCAGTACTGGCTGTCAGGGCGAACAGGAAACGCTAAAAAAATGCTTTGGCCAAATCTACAACTGAGAACCACCTGCTTCTCTGTGGGATTTGTGCTAGGATAGTGTATGGATTTGGGACATACAGCTCTTGGTATTATTGCATCATTTACTGCTTGAAGATCCTGCACAAATCTCCAGTCTTCAGGCTCACCTGGAATTTTTGCCCTTTTTACTGGAAAGATTGGTGTTCTAACTGAGTGTTCACATGGAATTATCACACCAGCCTTTAATAAGGAATTAAACACGGGAGTGATGCCCTCTATCGGCTCAGGTTTCAGTGGGTAGTGTGTTTTACAAGGCATATAATCTGACTTTGGTGTGATTCTCACCGGTTCAACATCACATACAAGTCCCACATCATGTTTTCCCTTTGCCCAAAGGCTCTTTGGCACTGTATTTAGCCTTGGGTCACTTATCTCTATCTGTGAGAATCTCCCCCCCTTGTGATTTAATGTTGACACTGGAATTATCTCTACAGCTCTCTTAGCTTCTACCAACCAGTTCAGGGTGACCTTGTATGTGTTCATTGTTTTGCTATACCAAGTCTCTGTGTCTCCTACAAGAACCCAATCATTAACTCTGAGGTTATTCAACACCCATGGCATGTTCTTGCCATTCGTCTTTACTGGTTTTGGTTAATGACACATGAGAATGTGACCCTTCTATGGTAAATGGGTGTGGCATCCCTGTTCTTACACTAATTCTAGAGAGGTCTATAGATACTGGACATCTGTGTTGGACCCAATATAGATCTTGAAACAACAGCATGTCTGGTTTTGCAGTTCACTAATCCATTCACTCTTATACTTATTAGCAGGCCCCTCAAAATGAAAGTGTGCAGTACAGTGCAACTCATGTTCAGACATAAAGCTCATGTTAGTAGTGTTAATGCGGTAATGTGTTGCTTTCATTAGCGCCTGGTTCACCGAACTTGCAATACATTGAACCCATGTCCACTCATAAACATACATCAATAGCCTGGTGTCATATTTCACCCCCTGAATTTCCACTACTTTTAGCCCTCCTGGGGTGCTAATCAAACTCAATCCCAATTTGTTTATTAAATCACGCCTTAAACGTGAATGTTTACATACAAATCGGGGTTCACGCACGCAGATGAACAGCTTTATTTCAGTCATTAATTCACAATCACATTCCAGCTATTATTTCCAGCCATGGTCAAATAGTGGATGGAATAATTATTTAATCCTGGACACAAACCGCAAAAAAAAACATGATTATTATAAAAAGCCCGAAGCACTTTGTGTGCATATAAGAACATTTACTAAAAAATAGATTTCTTTGTTCATTCATGTCTTTTGATGGTGCTCAATGTCGACACATTTTTACGTTTTAACGAAGATATGTTGGCATATTCACGAATCAGGTAGTTAGTTAACACTATCAGACGCGCACAAGCACACACACACTCCCCGTGAAGATGCACCGTGCGGGGAACAACTGAACACAGGTCTTCACTTAGTAATACACCTGTCCATAAATAAAAAAGAATATTTAGACATATTTGCTAAATATATTTCATCTCAGCACGTCTTCTTTCCTTGTTTTAATCTGTAATATTGTGAAATAATAAGTGAAATGTATTTTGCGTATATGCTTAAATATTCCTTTTTATTTATGGACATGTGTATTATGTTTTATCTGCATTATTGCGAGACGCGATGACTTTCTGGGACTTTTATCTATAAATCGCACGCGTTTGTCAGCCTTTTGATCAGCACGTCCACTTTCCTTGTTTTAATCTGTAATGTTTAAGTGAAATACATTTTGCGTATATGCTTAAATATTCCTTTTAATTTATGTACGGGTGTAGTATGTTTGATCTGCATTATTCATTAAGCACTTCGTGTTCATATTTGTTAAAATCAAGTGATTGCAACTCAGCGCAGCTAAATTGTTGGCTTGTGTTAATGTGTTCTTGAGAACAAAGCGCTTGATTGGGCGTGTTTACTGCGAAATCTTGACACACCTCCCTGGAAGGAGAAGGAGGGGGGTCCACGGGGTCCAAAGGGAAGCTGCACGGGTCTCCGCACGGCATTCACATGGCCGCGGCTATTTCGTGTGGCTCCTACTGTACACAGGGATTTGCTTATATATGACTCTTCACCATACTTTGCGTAAATGCCAAGACGTTCTTGCACATTTTCTAATCGTTATATAGTTTGTGAAATAAGTTCAGAAAGGTTAGTTGAAGAGTTTAGTTCTGCAGTTTCCCATTGTCCCAGCCAACGCACGTGTTTTTCACCTTCTGAGCAATGTCCTCCTGTTATCAAAGCTCTCCGTGCAAAAACATTGTCCATTGGCCTGGAATACTTAATCTTCGCAAAATCTGCACCCAATTTTCTTCCCAAAAGTGGCCACATTTCATGAGATGTCGGGCGAAACTGCACAAAAATTTGCTCATTTCATCACCGAATTTGTCCTCCCACCTCTCTCGGGTCTGGGAGTTGTCCATGTGCGCTTTCGATATTCTTTATTGTCCATGGTCGGTGAACGAGCTTCGATGTGCCATCTGCTCCTGCTACTTCCACCATTGGAGCAGTGATCACTTGATGAAGATCTCCTGTATTCTTCCTCTCGTCCTCGCTTTCAGCAGGCAATGGTTGTAAATTAAATCAATGTTTAATTTGTTTTTCTTTTAGTTATTTAGATTCTCAATCTCTTTTTGTTGTAATCTCGCCTTCAATAATTCTAACTGGCACCTACTGAAACTCCCTGCTTCAGGAAAGCCACACTCCTTAATCCACATTTCTACTTGGGTCACAGACTCAGGGCCATAATTTCTAAACATAAATTGGATGTTTGGTTTATCACAACTACATGTAATCTTTTCTTTAGTTTTGCTGTTACCTATGATTTTTACTTGTCAAATTTACGCGTGCCACTACCTCACAGTGAATTCTCACAGTCCCCATGACTGTTATCTTGTGCACCTTGCACACTGACTTGATTTACCTATGGAGGTTTTCGTAAACTGGCGAAACCAGTACCCACTTTCTCTTTTTGTGCACCTTGCACTTTTGGGTACTTCACGGGCCCCTTACACGTGTGATAGATCCAGGTCTAAATCTATCTCAGTCACTGTGAGAAAGCGCACTTCTTACTCAATTAATGACAACTTAAAGAAAAATTTCCTTACAACACAATTTTAGTTCTCATTCCGGTGTTGAGACAAGGTAAATCCCTGGCCCTCTCACGTTAGGGTGTCAATTAGGCGTTCGAGATGAAGTGAAAGGCCTCCAAGGTGCCAGCGCGCATGCGCATCCCCCGGATTCTCCAATGCCTTCCTCAAACACGAAATGCTGCCGACAATGCCAAGTATTGTGGTGGAAATTCTGTAAATATTAAGAGGACATGCAATTCATACACTATGTAAGAGCAAAGTCACAAAGGTTTTATTTTAACTTCTGCAGAAGGACGAGTCTCACACAGCAACTAATTGCAGCATGGAGAAAGGTAAAGGTTTTCTCTCAGCTGACCTATTTTATACACAAACATCTCTGCTAACATAATCAACACCTCGTACATGAAGTTCCTACATTCAAACTCAACGCTCTTTACTGACCCAGACCAGATGTCCATACCTTATCTTTTATTCACGGACAACTACAATCAGGTTGTTTCTGTTCTATTCTCGGCCTTGTGTTTCTAAGCTTCAGCAAACAAGTTTAAAGCTTCTATAGTCTATGTGGCACAATTACAAATTAATACTGTACATAAATACTGTACAAAGAGGCATACTGCAGAGACACTATTTTAAATAATCTTTAAAGTGTGCCAGTATGGCAAAATTCTATATATATATATATTTACTCAGTATGTTTTATGTCTATGTGTTATGTTTGATTATTTTGCATAACCCAAAAGGTATAATCAGCATTTACAAACCCATTTTATTAGATGAAGGTATAAAAGAGCGTATAAGATACAGGATGTCTGATATCAATCAAAGCTTTCTTTATTTAAATAACATTGGGGTACATGGAAAATTGGTAGAATGAACAGAGCTCATGCAAAATTACTTTATAAAAGGTATTAAAACTCCAACTGGATGGGCCCCACGTGACAGTGTAAACATTGGGCTAATGTATGCACAAAAGGGGGAACCACGTGAGGCATGGCTTAGCACATCCATCACATCCGATTGGGCCAATCAACTGGACTGACCCCGAAGGGTCAAAACCCGAAGTTACTCTCATCGAGAGAGTATCCTCCAACCTCTGGCAAGCAGCTTGCACTTCCACCATTAAGGGCGCTCCGCCGCCCTTGTGGATGCACACTTCATTTGTCATGGAAGAATAACCTCCACAACCCTTTCCAAGCAGCTCGGGCTTCCGCCTTTGCTACTTGCATCATCCGCTCTTTAAAACTCTCAATGAGACTTCGTGCCAGACCTAAAAATTCCTGCAACAAATAAACCCCCAGAAGTTGTTCGAGAGTGCCGCCGTCGGTAACCAGGCAACCTCACCGAAGGGCTTTCCCGAAAGACGTCATCTTAACCACAGCACACCATCCAATCAGCAACGCTGTGATGCCCTTTGCTGGATGCAAACCACAGGATGGCAGTGAAAGTCCAAAAAGGTAACATGGCCCAAGATCACTGCTTCATAGGTGAATAGCTGCGTTTTAAATTGAATGCGAAGTTTGTCTGGAAGCAAGTGCATAAGAGTGCAATAAGTGTGGGTAAGATAGGGGTAATGTGTGTTTGTGTCGAATACAAAATATTCTTGGCAGTTCCCCATCAAATGAGTCAATACTGTGTCCTTGCCAGTTTCTACTGCATTCCTGCCAAATTGTACAAATTCACCATTTACATCTGATAATGTAATTTACAAACTGATAATGATCAGCCAAATATTACCTAAGGGATTCCCCTAATCTAGTCTGCCAAGAAAAATAGTATGATCAATAGTGGCAAAAGCTGCACTAAGAGCAAACATTAATGGCAAACAACTCAAGTTTGGTATTTGTTTCACTTTATTCCAGAGGTCTTGAGACTCTTGCTATTGTGTTAACATACATGAATGTTCCAGTCTTCTGCTTTTCTAGAGGTCTGAACTCCTGTCAAAAGAAATGCAGACAGGTAGACACAACAGATCGGACAGATTAGTTTTGAAGTTACAATAAGTGCAGTTGATGCACTGGTCTTGTGCAATGGTCACAAGACAGATGAAAAACGTTGACTGCAGCTTAATGCTTGTGGGCGGGTTTTGTACTTGAATTGTACTGTAAGTGTCAGATTGGTGAATGGAGTGCAAAAGAAAACTTAAAACAGAGGCGAGCATCACACTTATCTTGAACACAAGTAAGGGCTTAGTTATAGAAGATTTAACAGGGGTCTGAGGTACTCTGCACTGATTGGGAATGGTCTAACAAAACGAAGGGGAAGTTTACAGGAAGGGGATTTTCAATGGTAGGCTGCAAGTGGATAACCAGACCTTTCGGTCAGCATAGTATAGAGGAATAGAGCGGCGTTCATGAAGCTGGAGTATGGCTTTGAGTAGTTCAACAGTGTGGCTCTAGATCTCCTCTAAGTACTGTAACAATGATGGAAAAAGACCAGGGCAGATTCAATAAAATTTAATTTATATAGTGCTTTTACCATTGGTCATTGTCGCAATGCATCTTGCTGATACAGAGGCCTTATTTTATGTACAGGTGGGAAAGGCTGAGTCATAGTCATGCACATTGTTGGAGGGTGTTGGCCACCAGAATCTCTGACAGACAATGAATAGAGTGGGTGTAATTCCAGGAAGGTGGAACACCTTAGGGTGGTGACACCAGGACAGGACTTGGGAAAGCATAGGGTCAGATAAAAATAGGCGGTTTTGTGGACGATGCTGTGGAATGGGAGGACCCTTTAGTGCTTCTGAAAACCTTTTGTCTTTCTTCTAAACAGAGGGCACAGTTTGGGTGAAGGAAGGAACAGATGATGGCAGGAACTTTTACACTGATCCTGGGTTTTACACTGAAGTAAACTGCTTTGAGAGTGTCTGGTTTCCCATTCTTAAATCATGGGCTATAGGAAAGGATAAAATCTAAATGGATTTGTAACGGGTTCGACCCTATGTTGCACTGGCAGCACCATAAAGCACAGACATGTGGCGAGGTCTTACGGGAAAAATGGTAATTTATTTAGGATAAATAGGGAAGGAAAGGGTTAAAGGAGGGAGTATGGAACGAAAGGGAAAGGAATGTTGTGCACTTGCAGGTCTGGTTGGCAGTGCCCCACAGGCATGCGGGCACAGCTGGTGAACGGTGGACACCGGGCAGAGTGGCAACGTGGGCCCGTCTGGACAGCAGCTCCTGCCTCCAACTGCACGCGCTGACTCTCCTCTCGCTGGATTACTGGACCGGCCCCTCCCAGCTCTCTCTGTGGGCGTGGCATCAGATAGGAGTCCTCTCTGACATCCGGCAGCTGTGCTCGCATCGGAGATCAAGTCACACTCGCCTCTGTGAAGTCCATGGGGCGCGTTCCATTAGCCCCGCTAGCGTGCCACTCTTCCCTGCTCAGCTATCTGCCTGATGTTATCCCTTTCTTATAGTTATGTTCAGCTTGTCTCAGTTGGCAAAAAAGATGGCACAAGGATGCAGTCTGTTATCGTTGGTTGCTCTGTGGGATAAAACGTCCCCTACTGATTAGCCTGCCTTTAGTTGCAGTGTTGATATCTTACTTTTCCAAATGGCATTCAGGCTCATTGTTGCATTTCATGCATGTCTTTTTGATTTCAGGTGTCATGTCTCCATTTTAATCAGTTTTGAAACCAAGGAATTTAAAATATTGTACTGTCTTGATTTCTTTGTTGTGGAACTTCATACTGCATTTTCCGTCCTTGGAGGTCATCACCTTCGTCTTCTTGATGCTTATACACAACATTACTTTCTTGCTTTCTTCTTGCAAGGATGAGTCTCTCCCATCTTCTTTGCTTTCGGCAAGTAGGGTGATGTCATCGGCATATCTGAGCTTGTTCCTGCTGCAATTTTCACTCTGCTTTCAAAATCTTGTGGTGGTGCTTTTCTTATAACTGCTTCTACATACAGGTTGAATAGTGGTGGTGATGGAATGCAGCCTTGTCCTGTTTTTTTTTTCTGATCTTGAGCCACTCCGTATCACCATACACTGCATATGTGGCTTCACATAAAGTTTACATTTCTAGGAGGCAGGTCCACAGATTTTCATGTTTAATATGTCACGACCCACCAAGCCACAGCCTCATCATGATCACCTGTGCACACATTTCCATGATCTACTTGCTCCTTTCTTTCTACTGACGGATTCTCCACTCTGACACCTGTGCTCATAATTACTCTGACACTTGTTATTAATAATCACCTCTTTTCCCTATTTATATCATGTTCTCACTACATCTCAGTGTTTCAAGCGTAATATTCCAGCATTTCTTCTATGCCCTCCCCCTTCACAATCTCAGTCCCATTTTGTTCCACCAACCTCGCACTGGTCTCACGCCTGGGATTCTTACGCTCACGGACCTTTTGTTATCGACCTCTGGAATTGTTTAATGATTGTGAATTTGGATTACGGACTCTCTCTCATCTCCCCGGCTTTGACCCCTGCTTATGACCACTAACCTGCACGAGATCTTTTTACCCACGCCGGCTTTCATTACGAAGCTCTCTCATCGGCCCTCCACACTTCTGTATATTCCAGCAAAGCTCACGCTGCACACTCTGGCTCTCGCTGCAGAGCACACTTGTTGATCATACTATTTTTCTTCGCCTCTGCACTTCCGAATCCCTACAACGATTCCTACATGTGCTGTGTAGCTGTTTTAATAATAATCATTTTCATTTTATTATATTATACAACTTATCTGGGGAGCCTACGATGTTAAATAAACAAATGTATTCTTTAGTGGCTCCTGCAACTTTTCTCAAATGGCTCCTCTCATTGATCAGCCAAACCGGCCCCTCCCAGTTCTCATTGGCGTGGTGGCAGGTGTCATGCACACTCGTAACACGACCGGCACTAGGACCTTGAAGTAATACGGTCGCATTTCAGGAGGCATAAAAGGAAACAAGATGGCGCCTCACATTGCTCAGTCATTGAGTCTACCCATGCTGTCTTCGATGCTATCTCCTCCATTTCGTGAGTACTCATCATTTTGGGTTGTATTCCTGAATGAGTGTGTGTTGTTAGAACGCGGGTTTAATTGTGTAAACTCTTGCTCTCTACGTGAGTTCTAATAATAAATCGCGTGGTTATCCTGCCTGCTCGCGCTACTTCCGCGTTTGGGTTTACCATCCATGCTACACGGGCTAACTGCTAGTCTTCTGGTCATCCTCCGGGTGCTTTGTGACAGAATGACTGAGCCAGCAGTAAACCCAGCGGATTACGCTCACCTCTGCGATATGGTGGACGGTCATGCCCGGTTGATTGAGCAGCTGAGCGGTCAGGTCGCAGCTCTTCGCGCTAGCGTCCAAGACGTTGCGGCTTTGCGCCGCGAGGTCGCGGAGCTGCGGCAGGAGAATGCGGCACTCAGCGAGGCGGCTTCTCAGCCGGCTAGACCGCCGCCAGTTGTAGTGGCTGCTGCGCCGCCACCCCTTCCCCCCTCCGATGTGTACTTAGCTTTACTGGATAAATGGGACGGCACAGATGGGAAGTGTAGTGTTTTCCTAACCGCACTGGATCTTGTGTTTGAGTTTAATTCCACCAGATACTCCACAGACTGGATGCGCATTGCCCTTCTCGTCTCGTTGCTGTCGGGGCAGGCAGGTGAGTGGGCCACGGCGGTCCTGCGTTCCAATTCAGACACAGCCCATTCCTACAATGAGTTCATCAGTCAGCTAAAGCTCACCTTCGGACATCTTGCTGCTGATGTGGAGACCGACTCCAAACTCTATCATCTGCGGCAGGGAGAGTCATCCGTGAGGCGCTACACCGCCGACTTCCGGACGCTAGCCGTGCAGACCACCTGGGGCGATCCCGCCCTCCGGACGGCCTACTACGAGGGACTGGCTTCACGCATAAAAGACGAGCTTGCCGGACGGAGCTCCCCGCCACCTTGGAGGGGCTGATCCAACTCGCCCTCCGAATAGACCAACGACTGCTCTCTCGTTCGAGGCCAGTCCCTCGGACCCTGCCACCTGCCACTCTGTCATCATCACCGACCACGCCACGATCTTCCACATTTCTGCCCTACGCCCCAGTTCCCGAAGTACGCCGCTTTTCCACCACCACCAGTGGACCTGTCGGTTCTCCACCTCCCGCCGTGGTTGACACCGGAGCCGGGGAACCCATGCAACTAGGACGCACCTCCTTGACCGCTGCAGAGCGAGAACGGCGATTCAGGGAGGGGCTCTGTGCCTACTGTGGGTCGGCGGCGCACCACAGAGCTATCTGCCCTTTGCGCCCGGGAAACGCTCAGGTTTCGGTGAGTAAGGACAGCGACTCGCCGGGGCCCCTCCACCAATGTTTCTCATCTCACGGTGCAAGTATGCCTCCAGTTTGGCCACAAACGGGTCAGAAGTACGGCGTTCATTGATTCCGGTGCCGCTGGCAACTTCATTGACTCTGCCTATGCCAAAGAACTGGGGGTGGAGCTCGAGGTGTTATCCCAGCCTTTTCGGATTACATCTGAGGCCCCTTTCCTCCAGCCCCATCACTACCCAGACTCAACCAATCACCCTAATCATCGACCAACATCAAGAGCAGATCCGGTTCCATCTCAGCCCCATTTCATCTCCTCCTATCATCCTCGGGCACCCATGGCTTCTACAACATGTGACCCGCTCATCTCCTGGACACAACATCGAATTCTGCAATGGGGACTGACCTGCACCGAACTTTGCCTGCGGGCTTCAGCTGGGACATACTCTGGGGAGTCCGAGGCCCCCGAAGTCGACATCAACGCCATCCCTGCCGCCTACTGGGACCTGGCTGAAGCGTTTTGCAAAAGACGAGCCACTCACCTTCCTCCTCATCGCCCCTACGACCTGGTGATTGACCTGCAGTCGGGTTCTTTTTTGTGAAGAAAAAAGGCGGCGACTTATGTCCATGTGTCGACTATCGGGGGCTCAACAACATCACAATAAAGAATCGTCATCCATTGCCTCTTACCAACTCTGCCCTGGACGCCCTCTTTGGTGTTACCATTTTCACAAAGTGATGAGTCTCCTCCATTTCGTGAGTACTCATCATTTTTTACCCATCCACGCTACACGGGCTAACTGCTAGTCTTCTGGTCATCCTCCGGTTGCTTTGTGACAGAAGGCAGGTATCTCCTGAACAATTCTTGCCTGTGCAGCTTTCCTGGCTAGGAATGGAGGCCTTCATTATACTTGTGTTACTCGACCTCAGTGCAGCTTTTAAGACTATTGATCATAGTATTCTCCTTCACAGATTAGAAAATGTAGTAGGAATTAAGGCCTTCTCATGGCTCAGATTTTATTTGACTGATCGTTATCATTTTGTAGATTTAAATGGTGACCATTCTGCATTCTCTAAAGTGGAGTTCCACAGGGTTCAGTTTTAGACCCACTGCTTTTTTCTTTTTACATGCTTCCTCTGGGCAACATAACTCGTAAGCATGGTATGCTGTTATGCTGATAACGCACAGTTATACGTCTCAGCAAAATTGGATGAGAAAAACCAGCATACTAAAGTTAAGCAATGTGTGCAGGACATAAGAGATTGGATGTTAATTAACTTCTTAAGTTCTAGTCATAGAACCACAAGCAACTAGAAGCAACCTTTCTGATCACACTGTAACTTTAAATGGCCTTGCTGTTTCATCAAGTGAAAAAGTGAAAGACCTTGGTGTGATTACAGATCCTAGCCTTTCATTTGAAGCACATGTAGATAATATTACCAGGATTGCATTCTTTCACCTCAGAAATATTGCCAAGGTAAGAAATATACCGTCACTAAACGATGTAGAAAAACTAGTTCATGCTTTTATGACCTCTAGTTTGGACTATTGTAACGCCGTACTGTCTGGTTGTTCAACTAGGTGCATAAACAAGCTTCAGTTAGTACAGAATGCAGCAGCGAGAGTCCTCACTAGAACCAGAAGATACGAGCACATCACCCATATCTTATCTACACTGCATTGGCTCTCTGTGAAATTTCACATCAATTTTAAAATACTACTATTGATTTATAAAGCATTATACGGTCTCGCGCCACAGTATCTGAGTGAACTACTAGTGTCTTACGATCCGCCACGCCTACTTAGATCAAAGGATGCAGGCTGCTTGTCAGTACCTCGTATTATGAAAACTACAGCAGGGGGCAGAGCTTTTTCTTACAAAGCCCCAAAGTTATGGAATAGTCTTCCTATTAATGTTCGGGACTCAGACACAGTCTCAGTGTTTAAGTCTAGGCTAAAAACCTGTTTATTTAGCCAAGTATTTTTGTAAATACATTTGTCTTAGATAAAGGAGCAAATCTGGGGGACTCATGGACATTGAGTAACATAGTTAACTGGTATGTTTAGATGCTGTGTTCCCCACTCTCATTGATCCCTCAGGTTTGTTGACGGTGAAGTGATTGGTTGCTTTACATCTCAGGGAACCCTCATGTCTGTGTTTCCTTTTGGCGCTCTCTTTTATTTATGCTGTCATAGTTAGTCCTGCCGGAGTCCCTGCTTGCACTCTGTACTAAAGATACATTCACATTATACATGTTTGACTGAAACCATACCTAACTGCCGTCTCTCCTTATCTTCTGCTCTCTCCTCTCTCTCTCTCTGTCTCTCTTTCCCTCTACCTGTCTCTCTGTTGAGCTATACATGTCGCTCATGAGCTGCCAGTGATCCAGACCCCCTCTGCCCCCTGGAACTGTCTGACTCGTCCTAGTGTCTTGCTTCTGGTTGTCCGCCCGGGATGCGTGTGGTGACTGGGCACGGTTCCACTTTTCCTCGAAGACAGTCCTGTCCTCAGCTGATGCAGACAGCTGTTCTCTGAGGACTTGTGACTTCAGTTGCTTGATAGTTCAGGACTGAATTTACCTATAGTCTTCCTGAGTCTCCAATAACGAGCTGGACTCAATTTTAAAATTTATCTCCTGTTATACTGAACTTCCAGTCTCACACAGTATGATGCAGACCAATGCCTGCTATCCGTTTTACCCAAATGAGGATGGGTTCCCTGTTGAGTCTGGTTCCTCTCAAGGTTTCTTCCGGTTACCATCTCAGGGAGTTTTTCCTTGCCACTGTCGCCATCGTCCTCGGCTTGCTCATCAGAGACGGTCTTATCATTTTGATTCATACACATTCACATCTCATACAACCTTAAATAATTCTTTTGATTGTATAAAGCTGCTTTGCGACAATGTCAATTGTTAAAAGCGCTAAAATCGTTCAAAACTCTATTCACGTTACAAATAAAATTGAATTGAATGAGCATTAATGCTGTTCTCAAAGAGTCTTTCTGATTATCAAAATTAATAACCAAATCTTCAACAATGGATGCCGTTTCCAAAGAAATTACTAAGTTTGAAATCAAATCTGCAAATTAATTTTTTTGTATTGTGGTCTCATATAATTTTTCTTTTTGATAGGGTCGCAGAGGACCTTCAGGGGAGCCTGGTATTCCAGGAATACAGGTAAGAACCACAACTGTTAAAACACCTTACAATTTGATGGTTTCTATTTGGTTATAAGTTTACATCTTTGTTTCATAATGCCAAAATGCTTTTTTTTTGCCTTTGCACATGACCATGACATGTGCTGACTATAAAAGGGCCCTGCT
This sequence comes from Clarias magur, assembly GCA_013621035.1. Taxonomy (NCBI): domain Eukaryota; kingdom Metazoa; phylum Chordata; class Actinopteri; order Siluriformes; family Clariidae; genus Clarias; species Clarias magur. The sequence continues at coordinate 151,234 of QNUK01000188.1, read as the reverse complement.
ATGTCATGTTTAATTTTTTAAATTGCGTACAAAAACTATTTAAAAAATAAGTCCCTGCCTTTTTATTTTTTGTGTTGGCCAGGGCTTAAACAATGTAACTAAAATGTCGCCTATTATACCTTTGTCCGGTGTTACAAAACTGCCACTAAACTAGCAAATCACAGACTTCCACACACTATTTCTGATTGGCTGTTTCTTCTCTAATCAGCTGGCACTATCGACTGCATAACGAAATTCAATTAAATTTTATTTGTATGTCTTGACACACAATGCAGATCAAATATAATATACCTGTCCATAAATAAAAAGGAATATTTAGACCTTTATGTGAAATCTATTTCACTTAAATATCACAGATTAAAACAAGGAAAGAAGATGTGCCAAGTTTCAGCTCATTGTGATGCGGACAAACGATCTAGGAAGGAAACGGGGACATCAGTTTTCGTTATTTTACAAAATCTGAATATATTCAGTAAATTTATTAATTAAACTCGGAAAGTATCAAATTCAACTATGAAGTCTGATTTAATTGCTACCATTAAACTTTTTTTTTAAATTTACTTTGTTTTGCTGGTGAAAAAAATTTAGGCAGAGACATCTGCTCGGTCTTATTAATTTATTTAAAAAAAACCCAATTATGCCAATTCCCCCATCAACTAAACCGGTTAAAAAATTCACACCTATCGTGAATGAAAGGTGAGAAGAGGGATTACAGTAACTGGGGTTTTTACCACACGCGTTTGTCAGCCTTTTGATCAACTTTCACTTTGCAAAAGGCAGGGTTTATTGTTTAGTGTATATTTAAAGCACATACACACATTCATCATGAAAGATCTATTGTAAAACTAAATAAAAATCAAGTTTGCTTCAGCATTGGAAACAATATTGTTTTAGGCCAACCAACTCATTATACACTTTTGCATTCTTTGTTGTACTTCTCTTTTTGCACACACATGCGGGCATCTTTTGAACAGAAAATAATAGTGAGCTGGTAGGCATGTTGTTTTTCATATAACGTAAACAGCTGAATGAAGTTAAATTTACACAATAAATTAATAATTGCATTTGATATAGACTTACCATATCATATATTTGATACTGTTTTATTACAGTTTGTAATTTATCAGAAACTTTCAAGTAAATTTTTATCACTCTAAACACATTCCATGATTTTTATGTGATTTAAAAAACAAACAAAAAACAAATCATTGTATTATGTTTCAAGACATCCTTAATTTACCTTAGCTCACCGGAAAATCATTGATAATCAATGTAAATATTTTGAATCGCCTCAAATATGGATAATCATCTGAAACGTGCAACTTTACATGGCCACTTGCTCTAACATTAACCTAGAAAAATTCTTATGTTTAAGTGTTCGTGCTGAATAGTATTGCGCACTCACTGCATTAAAATTTACATAAACTAATGGAAAACAAATTTCAGATGATGTAAAACATAAATATACTGTAGGAACATCCACTGCAGCAGAGATTTCAGTCTTTTTCAAAATGTTCCTTTGCGCCACCTGGCGGTCATTTCAGGGATGACTTTAAAAGGCGACTGATTTAAATCTCCCTCTGTCTTGCTGTTGCTGCAGTGAATGCGGCGGTAAAACGCATTCTGGAGATAGAGAAGACACTGCAGTATGAAGCTAAGATTTTTTCCCCACAATGCCACCTGACATGTGGTTTTTGCTTTTGCAGCTGACTGGTCAGTCATGCGGTAAATGCGGTAAATCTACCTGCGGCATGTTTAGAATAAATGGTAGAAAAGTAACGAGTTGAGTGTAGCCGAATGTAGCGGAGTAAGGGTAACCTTAGTAAGAGTAGAATTTCTTCTTCACAAACCTACTCAAGTAAAAGTAGAAAGTATGGTGCAGTAAAACTACTGCAGTAAGTAAATTATTTTTCAAAAAGTTACTCAAGTAAATGTAACAAAGTAAATATAACTAGTTACTACCTACCTCAACATTACTCTGCAGTAGCTTCTGGAACAAGTTCTCCAACTAAGCTACTGGCCATGTGTCTGCAAGGCAGAGCAGCTTCTTACTTGATCTGCTGAGATGGTAATAGGATAGGGTTAGGTTGTTGAGCCCTTTTGCCACAAAACATGCTGAGCCTAGACCTGACTAACTGAAGCAACCTCAGATCGTAACAGAGGCTTGTACAGTGGGCACTATGCATGATGGATGGATTGCTTTATGCACTTACCTTTTTACCCTGATGCCCATCGCTCGGGAACAGGGTCAATCTGAACTCATCTGACCACATGACCTTTTCCATTGCTCCAAGGTCTAATATTTATGCCCCTTAGCAAATTAAAAACTTTTTCTGCTTAGTCTCCCTAGAAAGTGGTTTTATTATTGACACTCAGCTGTTTAATTCCAATCCTGCAAGTTCTCCTCACATTGTGTGCATATGGAAATGCTCTTTCTTTCACTATTAAACATAGCTATGGTTTTTACCTTTTACCATGCAATTTTATGAAGTGTTTAGATAATCTCCATTCATGATTTTTTGACCACATTTCTTCCATAACGTTGAGAGAACAGCAAAATCCTGCCAGGTTTTGATAGTGTTAAATGGTCCTTATCCCAATTTAAAATGTTCATAGATTGTGTTTTGTTTTTTGCTTGATGCAGACCAATAATTTGCAGCTTCTAAAATGGCAACTTTTAAAAATTTTTGTCCAGACATCATACAGTATATGCTATAATTGATGATGGTTCTCTTGTTTGTGCAGAAAACCTAATTTAGCATTTCACATTAGGTTTTCATCTTTAGCTAGTGTGTTTGTGTACGAACACATTAGTTGGCTGCAGTACAGTCTCTTGCCTCTCCATAATTTCCACTTGTATCAGCAAAATGAGTGAACATGAAAGACTTAAGTAATGAAAAAATACTTTACTTGAACACACATGTACTTTCCATTACAAGTGGTGAATCTCAAGCTTGATCCTCTACATCCATGCATGTCCTGATAATCACTATCCCACAAAAAAAAGTTAATGTAGCACAAATCAATTGACCAATAAAATTAAATGTTGGCAATCATTGTGCACCATAGCCCACCTTGCATGGGGCCCAGCAAGCAAAGAGCCCAAGCCCAAGCAAAGAGCTGCTAATCCAGGTTTTGCTAATCCAAATCAGCCTGACATGAATAACATGGCAGCAACTCAAAGCATTTATGCATGCTGATATGTTGTATATGTTGCTGCTAGAATGGCTGGTCTGAGTATTTCTGAAAATGCTGATATACTGGGAGTTAACTAGGGTTTACAGAGAGCCTGAAAAAAGGAAAAGTAAAAATCTCAGTTGATAAAAATTGCTTTCAGATAAGGTTTAACAAATTTTAATACCTTTTTATTGATCATAAATACTGTAGTAACCCAGTATAAGGATCTGCCCAATGAAGGAAACTTCAAAGCACTTCAAAGCACTTTTGTTGTTAAAAGCATCTGTCAAATGTAAAGTATGTCAAATGTCTTATGTAACAGCTGTTTATTTATTTATTTATTTATTTATTCATTAATTCATTCATTCATTCATTTATTTTTTCCCCCTTAATAATGCAGGGAGCCCCTGGATCATGTGAAGGCGAAGGCACCAAGGTACTGTAAGTTTTTTTTAAATGTGGGAGCTTGTACAACATTTAGACAGCTTTCCTAAGTTATGATTACGGCATTGTTTGAAATATGCCCTTGCCGCCAAGAAAGAAGTTGTTGCCACAATGACAATTGTTAAAAGCGCTATATAAAAAAAATTAATTGAATTAAATCCATTGATAGAATAACTTGGACATTCAATACAAGTCAGCTGACCAAATTTTTTTGATCTGTTAAAACAACCCCTGACAGGTTGAAGCAACCCAGATCATGACATCAGACACTTGTACATTGGGCACTGTGCATTACTTTTACATTAACCATAGCTGTGATTTTTACTGTTGATTTTTTTATTTTTTTTGGGTGTGATGCTTTTTCACCAAACAATTAAGTGATCTCCGATCACAGTGATTCATGGTCATTTATGGTCACACATTTCCACCATGAAGTTGACAGGTCACCACTATTCCTCCTGGTTTTAATGATGTGTTGGAAAGGAGCATAATTTATTTATTTTTTAAAATCATAATATATGCCTAAAATGAGCAATATTATTGCTTATTTTTAAATAAGAATATTTTCTTCTGAGAATAAACACAATATTAACTATACAACTAATTGCAGTATACAGGGAAGCACAGAACAGTGTTCTTTTCTGTGGTGCCCCACTAATAGATAAATTGAGGTAAATTAGGAAATGGTTGAATAACAATTGTTAGTGAAGAATTGTAGCAGCAATACTAGGCGAAAGGAAGCAGTAGGATGGTTGTAACCCTAATTGTAAGTGTCTACTAGTAGTATTTTTAATATAGGTATGTAGTGATAATTGTATTGGTCAGTAGCTGGGAGGCAGTAGTATGTTGTGTTTCTGACAGCCTGAGGAATTAGATTTCCTAGTGTGACAGATTAACAGTAACATAGGATTTATTATTATTTTTTATTTTTGCATGTAAATACAAACATAGTATTGTTGATTGTTAGGCTTGTGAAGCGTGATAAAATGAACAGGCAGACATTGAAACCAGTATTCAGACAGCATAAACTAACCTGTGAACAAGTTAAGCTAAAATGTTTTATTCTGCTAGTTATGTTTTAATTTAGTGCGTCACAGCCAACTTGATTTGGATGCCTTGCTAAGCTCCTATGGCTTCCATTCACAATATTACATTTGACACCAAGCTAATTTCTGCTTTTTTTTAGCAAGTAAAGTAATGCCTTTATTTTGTCACATATACATTACAGCACAGTAAAATTGCTTCTTCGCATATCCCATCGTAACTGGGGTCAGAGCGCAGGGTCAGCCATGGTACAGCGCTCCTGGAGCTTAGGGGTTAAGGGCCTTGCTCAAGGGCCCAACAATGGCAACCTGGCTGAGCTGGGAATCGAACCGCCTATCTTCCGATCAGTAACTTAGTGCCTTAGCCTTCTGAGCCACCAGTACATACCAGATCAAGAACTTAAAGATGAAGATTATATATCTGGTATTCTCTCTGACAATTCCTCCCTTGTTTCTGATTAGCTCAATTAGTTTGTAGCGTTGCTTGTCCAAGGAAACCAAGAATCTTGCTAGAAGTGGAGCAGGTGTAATTGTCAGAAACTCACTACTGATCTTAAAAAAAAAAAAAAAGAAGGTTAAAAACATAAATTAGACTGGCTCATGCTCTTAGCAAATCTTAATTAAAGTATGTATAGAAAGAATCACCACCGCCCCCCCCCCCTCCCACACACACACCTTTAAAATAACCGCAAGTGCTCACTACTGGTAATAAAATAAACCCATGAACATAATTCAGTTTCGAAGGATAATTGCAATTACTCTCTGATATTATCAGATAATTCAACTACTAATTTTCAGTGCTCCATCAATTTGAGGGAGTTTATTTTAGTATATTTAGTATGGCATTTACAAAATTCACGGCAATTCTATTGTATCATTACCATTTCAAAATTTATGCACATAATGTTTTATTTGTGCATTCTGGGACTTACCATTTTCAACAGTATGGGTAAAATAATACCCTTTCAGAAAAGCTAACAGACCTGTAAACACAAAAGTGAATAAAGATTTCATGTTTACTTTTAAACTTCATTCATGACATAGTAATGGCTAACCTCAGCTTGTTGGTCTGTGTAAACAAGCTGTTTTAGTAGTACTATTTGTGTATTATTTTACGTTTCATTTAATTTACATGGTTAATTTAACATTAAAGTAATGTTGTGGACTGATGTACTTTTACTTGTAGTAACGTTAAATCAACGTGTCAAAAATTGCTGCCAGTGTTAGGGATTATATACTGATAACGTTAAAAACTTTTCATAAAGTGTTACCAGTATGTCAGGAAAATGTACTAATGTCCCGTTTCATACGAGGGAATATAGTGTTAGCAATCTTAACATTATATTACTTACAGGTTAGCAAGTCCAGAAGGTTTCATGTTATTCGTCACAGCCATCTTAGCATACAAACCCCGGCGTTTTTGAAAATAACCACGTTAGTTAGCTAATGCTAGGTAATACAGGTGTTTTTAGCTAACAAACACGGACACAAAACCAGTGGCGGCCGGTCAATACGGGCCGCAGGGGCACCGTCCCCCTTAAAGTTAGGCAGAGAAGAATGCTCCTTTAACATGTAATTATTTAACATAATTATTTATTTTAATAATGAAATAGTGTCATTTAGTCACAATATTCCGCTGTATTTCTTAATATAATTTATTTAGAAAGATTTGTGTTCGTGTACGTGGGGCGCAGGACAAACGAGTGTCTATGTCGACAGGTACTTTTTTGAAAAGCATGTGACCTGAGGCTGAGCTCTGATTTGGATTTTGTCAAATCATCCTTTGGGCGCAGCTCTGTGCGCCCTGAACCCTCCCACTTTTGTTCTTAGCGTATCAATATTGTTTTTAAATATTTGTCCTCATGTGATTGGACCATTTTCAACGAGTCTTTTCCAGCACTTCTTATGGTAAGCGGAGCTGCTGATGTGAGTCATGTGAGTATTGCCTTTATTTTATGCTAGTAGTAATGACGCTTAATCACCTGATAAATGGCTATTTACAGGCGAGCATTAAAAGTTTAATTTAAATTTTGTTTGCGCCCCCCAAAAATATTTTTGCACCAGCCGCCACTGCACAAAACACAATAGGTACCTAGCAAACATGGACGCAAAACTCAATTTACAAAGTAGTTATTCCTGATATAAATCATAAATTTGCTCACAGAAGAGATAAATTTAACATAGAAATTACATGAGTTTGCTTTCTTACCTGGTTTAAAAAGAGTTTTCTTTGAAAACTATGACCGCCAGCAGAACGCGATTCAGTCCATGATAATGCTACATCATGAGGTCATGTGACACAACGAACTTTTGGTTTGAAGTAGAAATGTCCTTTGAGTAAACAGATTACATTTAAGCTTAACCAGGGGCTGCAATATTTGATTTTAAGCAAAGTAAATATAACAGTTTCGTATAGGAAATCTGAAATTTCCATAAAATCAATGAAGAAACATACTTTGTATCAATGACACAGCAGTTTCACTTTTTTCAGTGTATTATTGTCCTATTGTGTTACTGTTACTGTCAGTGAATACTCACATAGTGTATGAGTTACAGAGAGAATTGTATAATTTTATTGCCGTTGGGAGAAAGGATCTCCTGTGGCGCTCTTTGGAACCTTGCTCTTGATGGTAATCAGTCTCTGAAATTGCTCCTCTGGTCAGAGAGAACACTGTATAGCGGGTGAGAAGGATTGTTCAAAATGGATTGTACTTTGGACAGAATCTCCCTCTTCGCTACTACATCCACAGAGTCGAGCTCCATGTCCTAGCAGCCTTTTTAGTTGCCTTGTCCAGTCTGTTCCTATCAGATATCTTTATGTTACAGCCCCAACAGACCACTGCATAAAAGATGACACGCGTCACAACGGTTTTATAAAACATGCATAGGATGGTGTTACAGACGTTAAAAGACCTGAGCCTTCAAAGAAAGTACACCCGACTCTGTCCTGTCTTGTAGAATGCCGTTGTGTTGAGTGACCAGTCGAGCTTGTTCTCAAGATGAACTCCCAGATTTTTGTATTCTGAGACAATGTCCACTATCTTCCCCTTGACAGATATAGGAGTCACAAGGGTTTTCTTCTCCTAAAGTCTATCACCATCTTCTCTGTTTTCCTGATGTTGAGTTGTAGATGATTACGCTCACACCAGAAAACGAAGTTGTCCACTATAGACAGGTACTCAGAGGTGTCACCATCCTTTATACATCCAACAACCACAGAGTCGTCAGAAAACTTCTGTAGATGGCATGACTCTGAGTTATATCCAAAGTCTGATGTATAGAGGGTGAAAAGAAATGGAGACAGTACAGTTCCCTGGCGAGCTCCGGTGTTGCAGATCACAGTCTCGGGCACACTGTTCTGTAGTCAGACATACTGGGGATGTCAGGACATATAGTCCATAATCCAGGAAACCAAGCGGGTGTCAATGTTTATGTTCATTAGTTTCTCGCCCAGAACTGCCGGTTGGATGGTGTTGAAGGCACTGGAGAAGTCAAAGAACATCATTCTTACAGTGGTCCCAGGCTTGTCGAGGTGAGAGTAGGTTCAATGGAGCAGGTGTATTATGGCATCATCTACACCCATGAAAGGCTGATAGGCAAACTGAAGAGGGTCCAGAATGGACTTCACCAGGGGACAAAGTGTATCCAGGATCAGTCTCTCAAACACCTTCATAATGTGCAATGTCAAAGCAACAGGTACAATGCATGATGTTTTCCACAATGCAGGGACTTTCTGTAGAGACAGACTTAGACTAAAGAGGTACTGGAGGGCACCACAGAGTTGGGGAGCACAAGATTTCAGGACTCTATGATCTTGTCCGGACCTACAGCTTTTGTAGGGCTGAGCTTGCTCAGGACATGTTTGACCTGATCCATTGAGATATTGATTGGGGAGGGTGCAGGAGTAGTGACTGTTTTCTGTGTAAGGAAGGACATGGGAGCAGGAAAGTGTGGATGGAGGCTGAAGCTGGGGGAAGTGTGAGACATAGGGACATCAAATCTATTAAAGAAAGTGTTGAGATCATTTGCACGTTCCACATTTCCCCCAATAGCCTGGCTGCCTGTCTTATAGCCAGTGATGCTCCTCATGCCCCTTGAAACCTCTCTCATGTTGTTCTGTTTCAGCCTTTGTTCCAGTTTTTTCCTGTATGACTCTTTCCCCTTTTTGATTTTGCCAATAAGCATTCTTTGAGCCTTCTTCGCTGCTTCCTTGTCACAAGACTTAAAAGCACATTTTTTTACATTTAAACACGGGTTTGTTGTTGAAGAAACAGCGAATATCTCTCATCGGTAAACAGGTGTCAACACAAAAGTTAATGTACTCCGTGATGCAGTCTGTCATTCCATCAGTGTTATCTCCATGTGGTTCACAGAGAACCTCCCAGTCTGTAACCTCAAAACACTCCTGTAATGTAGCAGTGGCTCCTTCTAACCACCTTCTCACACTCCTCACTATAGCAGGCTGTCTCTGAACAAGGGGTTTGTGTATTGGCATTAGGTGGATTAGGTTGTGATCCGATCTCCCCAGGGGGGGTACTGCTGCCGCACTGTAAGCACCTTCAACATTAGCATACAGCAGGTCTAGTGTCCTAGGTGTGACTATCCACATATTGAGTGAAAGTGTGAATAGTCTTGGTCAGCGATGTGTGGTTGAACTCACCTGAGATCAGTAAAAAGGCATTGCGGTGTCAAGTCTGGAGTTTGGAGGTTACCGAATGAATGACGTCACAGGCTGCAGCGGCATTCCCAGACAGAGGACAGTAAACAGACAGTTCTTTTCACATGAGAGAAGTCTCTTGGTAAATAATATGGTGCGAAGTCCGACAGCCATCAGTACAATATCGGGACTACAAACACGTTACAGCCAGCCCCCCTTCTTTCTCTCTCATCGTCCTCTCGCTCCGTATCATGCTCTAGCCGTCCAATGTTAGTCAGGGACATCACTGTGTAACCAAGTCTCTGTAAAACACATCAGACTGCACTCATGTAAGATGTTTTCAGTCCTTAACAAAGCGACCAACTCGTCCATCTTATTGTCCAGAGATCTCATGTTGCCCATGATAAAAGACAGAAAAGTAAAAGTAAAAAGTAAAGCCTTTATTTTTAGTAAAATAATGAAATTAAAGTATAATAAATAAAAAAAAAGTAAAAACACATGAAAACTCTGAGAGCAACCGTACCAAGCTGCATGGCTTAAATTGCTATACTATAAATTGTAAATCAGTTAATCAAATTAACCCAAATTGTTAAAGATTTGAATCACCTCTGACCAGAGCTGAAACCCCACACCATATACAGTTCCTCCAATGCTTGTGATTTATCAGCCTGTGGGTGGATGTAAACAGCTGGAGGGAGTACTGCTGAACTATCTGGGAAGGTAGAATGACCTATTATTCTGGTTAGCACCTCTAGGTCTGGTGAGCAGTAAGTTATTAACACACAAACATCTGTAGCCCATACAGAATTAAGCATAAATCATATGACTTGCCGGAGTTTGCAGTTCTATCCAGTTGATAGATGTAAAAGTTGTCTGACGTAACGGTATAGTTCAGAATACTGGTCTCAAGCCATGTCTCTGAGTGCAAAAACACAACAATCCCTGATGTACCAATGATATTTAACAGTTCGTCTAGTTTATTACATGCAGTTTGTCTAGTTTATTATCCAGGGACTGGACGTTTACAAGCAGTATGGAGGGCAGGGAGAATCTGTTGTTTCTCTGCCTGTAAAGCATGTCTGCGCGCTCTCCACTCCTTGTTTTCCTCCAGCGGCATCCATGTAAACAAAGGATCCAGGAAAGTACAACGCTCTGAGTTTTTAAAAACAATGCTATAAAATCCGAATTCGCTGCCTGTCTCAGTTGTTGGAGTGAGTCGCGACTATATTCTGACGACAGTGCAAATGGTCTGAAGTCATTAAGGCCAGAAGGCATGGACTTATTATATACTGGTAGTACACAGAATGTTTTCCATAGCTCCGCTATTTCTTCTTGCATCAGACTCAGGTTGAAGATGTATTTCAGGATACCAGCTGAGTAGCGCAAGACTTTAGAATCCTGGGGCTAATACCATCAGGACCTGCAGCCTTATTAAGTTTTAAGTTAAGTTTTTCCAGCTGTCTTCCCATCTGGCTAGCTGTCACAGTCAGTGAAGGTGGTGTGCTAACTGATTCTAGTCAGATAAGTCCTGTGTGAGCAGTAATTCATGTTGTACCAGGCCTTTTAATTGAACATTTGCAGTATCTACCAACCCTTACCTATAGTCACAAGTTCTGGGCCGTGACTGAAAAAATGAACCAATGAAAAAAAGTGGCCAAAAGATATCCTCCATCTATTGGGCTCACTCCTGAGTGGCTTCCTCTTATTCTAAAATGTTAAAATTATATAAAAAAATAAATAAATAATAAGAAGAAACGGTGCATAAGTAAGGTGTTTGACATTGTGTTTTTTTTTTCTCTCCCCAGAGGGAGAAAGGAGACCCAGGTGTGATGGGAGAAATAGGACAGAAGGGGGAAAAGGGGAATACAGTATGTGATACAGTACACACACTCTCCATTTCTAATGCTTTTAGACACACGCACATGAACATGCCTACATACAGTACACTCACACACAGACACACACACACTGACACAGATACACATACACTTGCAAATGAGTCAACATTTTATTAGTTTGGTATTAAACAAGAACTGCTTCCTCCAACAGGGCCAGCCTGGTCAGGAGGGTGCCCTTGGGATTAAAGGACAGAAGGTACCATTCATGAGTGTTCATAAGGAGCAATATCGTCGGTGTTCTGATGAAACCTCGTAACTAAATTTTTCGTTCTCCTGAAAAGTAGAAAAATTGAGTTACGAGGTTTCATCAGAACACCGACGATATGCAAGTACTGTATGTTAAAACCATGTTGTCTTTTCATTTTATTCAATGTATTCTTTTGATTTTATCATTAGGGTGAAGTTGGCCCCAGAGGACCCCCAGGCCCAGTAAGTATTTAGTAGGTCTACACATGTACACAAACACACACAATTGAATTGTGGAAGTTGACCAAATTCCTTTTGAAACGACAATATATCCATAAATTTTACAGTTTGCTAATTCTGCTGCTAATTCTTATTTAGGGTAAAACCCTTTCAAATGATGCTGATCCTGTACTGCCTGCTCATTAAAATAGTAATTACACTAGTTAAGTTTTCCAAAACTCTAAAGTTGTTAATTTTTCCTGTCCATGTTGCTTCCCTTTTTTAATGAGCTCTACAGTCCACTGTACTCCTACAGGTAGTTGCAGAACAACCAACCTAATGAAAAACAGACAATAACTAAAATACTATAAATAAAGAATATTGAATTAAAGTCTTGTTGATAATATTATATGATGATAATATAAATTATTGATTAACTTATCAACTGTGCAGCAGTTGTTTTGCTGTATAACAGAATTCAGAATTTCAAATAATATTGGACATCCCATATTGCATTTCTGTCTAGTACAGTCTGGCTTAGAGATTTAATATTTAGAATAATATGCTACATTCAAAAGACAGAGAAACTTGGTTAGAACATTCTTGCTTTGTATTAGATTATATGAAAAACTAGTAATCATACTCTCTATTTTATCTACTCTAAATCAAGATGTGTGAAATATCACAAGTTTGTTATAAACTAGCTTATAATTTCAAATTCTTTCAGCAGAATTGGGACAGTTAATATATTTTCATGATAATACCAATAATGACACTATATTACCAATACAATACTAACCAACAATAGTTTTAGATAATGCATATATGTATTATCTAAGGTGAAAAGAAACAACTTTTCTTCAAGGTTGCAGATTTTTATTCTAGTTCCTGTTAGCTATATTATGCTTATATTTTAATATTTTTTGTAAGGATATATTGTTGATATTTGAAATCATTGTAGCTTGGTAATTGATTCTCAAGAACATGTTAGTACATTTCATCAAAGGTCATAAATCATGAAATATTGCAGTAATCTACATGAACTACATGTGAAATTGTGATAGGACTAGAGACAGGGTAATGTTCTATAAATGGTTTGTATCTTGTCTGTGCTCCCTTGCAGGTAATGACAGCGCATGGGCTAAGACATCTCTCTGTACCAGTAGGTTTACTCTTTACTAAAAATAAAAAAGTAAATTCTTCATAATCCATTGCACATCAAGTTTTTTTCTTTTTGGCATGATAGTGTTGTAGTTGATCCATGGTCCATACAGTTCTTTCTTCATTGTTTAGCATGAAAATTCAAAGTTAAAATTAAATTAATTAAAACGTTTTACAATCTTAGTGTGAAATACATTTTTCCTGCTGCTTATATTTGTGCCTCATTCTTGAGTATAAAGTATGTTTTTTTTGCATGGTCACAAGTTATATTTTTGCTTGCCCAAGCTCTGTCTTGTTTGCACAAATTCTATTTCTCTTTTTCTCACGCTTACTCTGTGCTTACCAAAGTTGCCAGATCACAAAATTCTGTGTTCCGCAATTGTGACATATACAATTGTGAATATTTTCTATCTATCTATCTATCTATCTATCTATCTATCTATCTATCTATCTATCTATCTATCTATCTACACACACCAAACAAAATTTAATATTACACAAAATAAATAATAAATACAAAATAAATACAAAATGTTTTTAAATGATGATTTCAGTTATTAGGGGAAAAAAGCTTTCCAAACCTACCTAGGGTTAGGTCACCATCTCCGTCTTTGGAGAGTGGCCAGGATTTCACCACCCAGAGTCCCTCTGCGATCCAACCCTCAGGTGGAACCTATAAAACTGGATAGAATCCGCATCTCACCCAAGTAGAGGGATCGACTCAAGTGGGATCGACTCAGGTTCGGACCGCAAATTAATCATCGCAGCCTCAGCTAAGTCCCTGGGAATCCCTGCACTGCCTTTGGAGATCTCAAGGTGCAGGCCAAAGACGGGAGTCCGCTGCCTTCATCTTGATCTTTTCTCGGGCCCTGTAGGAGCATCAACATCACGTTCAGCAGGTGCTGCAGAGGCTCCTAGAGAATAACCTGTTTGTGAAACCAGAAAAGTGCAAATTTCACACCACGTCCACCACGTTACTTGGATTCAGCATTGGGCCTTCAGGGATCCACATGGAACCTGCCAAGCTTCAAGCCGTCCCAAACTGGCCCACGGCCAACTTCTATTGCCATTTCATCTGAAGCTAAAGCTCTATCACAGCCCCCTAACAGCCCTCACCTCTCCCAAGGTCCGTTTTTGTTTTTGAATCCGAGCGGGCCCACACTGAACTGCAATTCACGTCCGCCCCTATCCTCACCATCCCGGACCCGTGACATCAGTTCATTGTGGAGGTTGACACCTCCAGCATGGGAGTAGGGGGCATTCTCTCACTGAGGTCCGCGCATGATGACAAACTGCACCCCTGCCTCTTTCTTTTCCCACCAAAAGAAACTATGGTGTCTGAGATTACGAGCTCCTGGCCATCAAGCCCACCCTGGAGGAGTGGAGACACTGGCTAGAGGGAGCAGAGGTCCCATTCCTCATCTGAACCGACATCCATCGAATACCTATGGAGTGCGAAGAGGCTCAACTCTGGCCAGGCCAGTGGTCCCTCTTCTTCGCCAGATTCAATTTCACCATTATGACTGTGCGGTTCTCCAAAGCCCCTCACTTCTTTCCCCTGCCAAAACTCCCATCCTCCAAGGAAACTGCAGAATTCATGATAACCCATGTTTTTAAGCTCCACGGCCTCCCCAAAGACTTTGTTTCTGACCAAGGACCACAGTTTACTTTGCAGTTTTGGAAGGCGTTTTGCCAATTCATTGGGGGGCACCCCCAGTCTTTTCTCAGGGTTCCACCCCCAGTCCAACGGCCAGACCGAGAGGAAGAATCAGTTCCTCGAGGTAGCCCTGAGGTGCATGGTCTCACCAGATGTCGCCACTTGGAGCAAGTTCCTGCCCTGGGTTCAACAACTCACAACACAACTCCCAGGTATCATCATCTACTGGTTTGTCTCCCTTCCAGTGCTGCCTGGGTTATCAACCGCCCTTGTTCCCGTCTCAGGAGGAGGAGATCAGTGTCCAGTCTGCCCAAGCTTTTGTCCGATGAAGCAGAAGGACCTGGCTGCAAACAAGAAGAGTGGTTTTACGGGTCGGCAGAAGGCACAAGAGACCGCAGATGCTCTCAGGCTCCCAAGTACAGGGTGGGACAGAGATTCATGCTCGCCGCCAGAGACATCCCCCTAAAGACCACCTGCCGTAAACTTTCCCCCCCATTACCCCGGCCCCTTCACTAAGATTGTCAATCCCTGTGCCGTTAAGCTCTTGCTCCCCTTAACTATGTGTCAATCCCACGATCCACATGTCTCAGCTACGCTATCTCACCTCATGCCCATTAAGTGCCCCGCCCCGTCTGCTCACCTGCCTCTAATTCCACGCCGATTACTCCAGTATTTAAGCGCGTGCTGCAACATGCACATTTTAAATTAGTTATCTACTGCAAATAGAATTGTTGTGGAAGGTTTCTTAAAGTGTTCTGAGAAGGATCTGCTTCTCATTGATGTATGCATTAATCAATTTAATGAACAATTAGAAGAATTGCAAGGAGATTTTTTTATAACAAAGAATGTCAATTAAAACATGACTAATTTTTCTTTTTTTCTGTCACACTAGAGTGAAGCAGGAGAGAAGGGTGATAAAGGGGAAAAGGGAGACGTGGTGAGTGTCCATAGAGTCCATAGAAGATAGTTTAGTAACAATTGTACTGATATTGTTCTTAAATCAATATGACAAAACACTTCCATATTAAATGTTAAAGCAGTTACTGAATTTGAGCACAGTAAATAGATTAAGCATAATTTCAGCTCCAGTAGTTCTAGGTTTCATGATGGGAAAAGAAAAAAAAAAAGAAAAAAACATTACATATGCTTTAACAATGAATTGGAAACATTAAATTACAAACAACATAAAGATCAAACACAAAACTCGCTACAAATGTGCTTAAAAATGTTCTTACAAATCTTACCTTATTTTTTTATTTCATTTTTTACTAGGGTGAAAAAGGCACTTCAGGGCTTCCAGGTGTAAAGGTAAGACACCTGCGCTTAAAAAAAAAAAAAAAAATTTTATATATATATATATATATATATATATATATACATTTTTTTAAGGTGGCCTGTGGTTAAAGGTCTGAAATGTCTGGCTTTGATTGTTACTGATGAATTTGGATTTTTTTAGCTATGCATGAGTGTTGTGTATAAATGCTGTGTATAATTCGCATAAAAATTTAAATAAATGGCAAATTTTCTACAATGTGACCAAGATGATAGATAAGGGGAAAAGGGGGCCTAGGACAGAGCCTTTAGTAACCCAACTGCTGATAGGGATAAACTAAGAACAGAATATTTTTAATTGACATTTGCCCTTATGACCATTTTTTATGGTTTTGTGAAAAATGGGCAAATGTCCAATGTTCCTAACAACTAAAGCAAGAATAGCTAAGAGTACACCATTAATCAGCCTTAAGAAGATCATTGATGACCTTTGACCTTGATCATTGGTGCCAGAAAGTTCTCAAGGCACACAAGGCCTATTTTGGACAGGCAATGTATGCACACACATTAAGAATTTGCCTAATTTTTTATACACAACCAAGATGCGTTTTTTAGCCCAACATAATACAAACATAAAAAGCCAAATTAGTATTAGTTCATTAATTATTAAGAAGGGCTTATATTTGAAGCAATGTATTGTCGTGGCTGTATATAGCTGCCAATGGCACTGGTTATTATTGATTATGTGAAAACAAATAGAGGTAGCAGTATTCTAAGGTGTACAAATCTATATTCTGAGATAGAGATCTATATTCAGAAAAATTATGCCTTTCACATTACAGATGAATAATGGGCAAAATCGTACAATTTAATAAAAGAAAAAATCTGTTGACCCTGTGTGAACAAGTAATTGCTCCCTTGCTAAATTATGAATTAACTGTGATTTTTGTAAAGCACGAGTTAAATTTCACTTGCCACAGTCAGGTCTGATAGACCTGTTTTTAGATGGCTGAATCATCACTGGCCTCAACACATGGAGAATGGTTTTGGATTAAGATGACAGAAAGATCCAAAAATCAGCATCAATTGATGGCATCTTCAGTAAAGTCCTGGCATCACATGAAAGTCAGCTAATATTTGTGATTACTAGTTTGCACAATTATCTTATTTTCATCTGTTTCCATTCCCCCCTCTCCCTTCCCCCCCATTTCTTTTTTCTATTGGCATTTAAACTATGCTATTCCCCAGTTTAATTAACAATTGTGTGCTTTCGTTTTATTTCGTTGCATTTTTCACTTTTCCCTTTTGCAGCCTTTTCATTATTAGAAGCATATGCTTTGGTCTAAAAACAGCAAGCAGAAGCCATCCACACTGGACCAATCTAGAATAACATCAATTATAATATCAACACATCCTTGACCAAGGTACGTTTTACAGTGATCATGGCAAACATTCAGTTTGTTTAGTTTGTATATTGCAGATTGTTTATTTACATTGTTTAGTCACATCTTAAGTACCACATTCATCTGTGATAATAGTATATTAGGTAGCAATCTGTAGAATAGTTAGCAGCTTTAGAGGAATGAATACAGAGAGGGTTAGGGCGAGTGAGATTAGTGTTCTTTCTGTTGGAAAAAGTCTTGATGCCTTTGGCCTAGGCTCACTCACAGAAGCACTACTCCACTTTATTTCATGTATCTTAAGAACACTTAAAAAGCTGTAGTTATGGCAGGCTTATGCTAAATCATGTAAAATTATCTAGGCTATTAGGGGTAGCAGTAGTGTATATGGGGAGTCAAGGACAGACATCCAGATAATTTTAGGACCTTAGTCAAGCATACATTTTCAAAGATTTCTTGAGCTAAACAAAAGTATAGAAATACTTAAAGGTTGTTTTAGTTACCTTATCAACATAAAAGTAGATTATACAAAATGCATAGCAAGCATCTTTGACCTGATGTTAGGATTGTTAACTATTATTACTCTAAAACCTTAAACCTTGTTGAGGCCTAGTCCACATGTTAAAAAATGTAGATCATCAAAGATAACTTGCGTAAATACAAAATCATTTTTTTAAAGATGATTATGGGAAAAAAGGTGCCCAAATCTACCTGTCCCTATGTGAAAAAGTAATTGCCCCTTTGTTAAATATCAATGAATTGTGATTTTTGGTAAGCTGAGTTTAATTTTACTGGCCACAGCCAAGCCTGACAACTGTCAGACTTGTGTAAACAAGAAATTACATAAATAGAACATGTCTGACAATGTAAAGCATGCTAAACGATCTAAAAATACAAGAATACAAAGAAATTAAAGAACAGATAAGAAAGTAATTGACAAAGTAGGAACAAAGAAATTTACATCTATGAGTGTGGAGGGGGTTACCAAACCATTTCTAAGGCTTTACTACTCCATAGAACCACAGTGAGAGCTATTATCCACAAATGGGCCAACATTTCTTCACAGTGATGTAAAAGACTTATTGACAGTTATCGCAAACACTTGATTGCAGTTGTTGTCTCCAAAAGTGGCCGTCGCAGGACCAACTCAAGGCAGAAGAGCACAGAAAACACTGTAATGCGGAACAATAGTGCTCTTTATTCTTTCCTTTTCGATCTGAGCTCCCTCAGGGAAGAGGGAAAAAAATGTAACGACTTACACACTCAGTGATCTTACAGTAGATGCTGGGGGTCCTCGGGAGTGAGGGTGGTGACAACGTGCAGGAGATACAGCCTCCTCGGGTGGGTGATGCAGGTGAGAAGCGGAGGCTGTAGAATCAGAACGGCCGCGGCAGATTCTCTATGCAGTCGGACTCTATGAAGGGAGAGGAGACAGGTGTCAGTAGCGTAGTCATCTGAATCCTACTGACCCCGTGTCTTGGGGTTGCGCCGGTGACTGCTGGAGGGTAGGGGATTACGTGCTGGCGTGGAGAATTTCGGCGCCCTGCCCTTGCGTCGCTGTCCACGGTGCTGAATGCGCGCTGTTTCCCTATTGAGCGAAAAGCTCAAAGTTTATGTGAAGTGTGGGCTATAAGCCCGCTGTCACAGTGGCACAACCAGTTATTAGATTTTGGGGCATTTACTTTTTCATGGCACTGTACATGAGTATTTTTAAAAACAGAGGTATTTCTAGAATTTACCATTTCCAGTTTTGAACTTTATATAAGAAAAACTTCATTTTGTTGTTTTTGAAGCTACATGGAGCAAGCTTGAAACTGTTACTGATCAAGAGTTTCATTTATTTTGTTTAAACTAGCATTATTGTTTTAGTATCTAGCATTAAATGAAGCTGCTCCTCCTGGATACACATCAGCCTTGTCTAACTGGCAGGAGACAGTGTTGCTGATATTAATAACAATAACTTAGCAAAGCAAATTTTACATGTTTAAAGTTCTTTTCATGATTTCTTTGTGTCTGTGGATTTAATCTCAAAACTGGTCATTTCTTAGACAAAATATTATTTGTTGCAAACTTTGATATTCATTTTGTGAATCTATAAGACCCTCAACGATTGTCATTTATGTTTATTTTTAATTTTAAAGGGGGTTTATTGGTGTCCAATAGAGCTTAATCACAATCCTGGTCACACTCAATGTAATTCTCAAATTAAATTTAGAAAATACAATCAAATTCCACTATCTGACAATATCTCAGATCATTATCCCATTTCAGTTAATACACCCTTAGAGACGATAAAAATAAAAATAAATTCTTATTTAACATTGTAATAAGAAATATTGAGAAATATTGCTCAAATAAATATAACTATATAATGCAGAAAAGATACTTAATGTTTTTGTTACCTCCAAGCTGGATTATTGTAATGGCTTACTGATTGTATGTTTCAATAGGAGCTTAAACAATCTCCAGTTAGTCCAGAATGCAGCAGAGTCCTTAGTAGAACTAGAAATTGTAACCACATCATCCCTAAAAGACCCACACTGCACTGGCGTTCAGTCTGTAAAATTTTAATTTCAAGTCAATTTCAAACCTGTTAAAATAAAAATATTGTAATGTATAAACAATAAATAAATATTGTAAATACATTACAATAGATGTTTATACATTTTTCTGCTATGCACACCAACCATCAAGTTTGTCACCTAGAACCTAATGGTCAAATGTCACTAGCCAAATTTTTATGTAAAAAAACATTCCAAGAAGCTGATACTCATATGAAAGTTATTTAAAGTTCAGTGTCACACTGTGTATTTAATAAAAAATTAACTTTTCCAGGAAACAGTCCTGTTTAGCCATGTACGTATCTAATTCCAGTATCCATTTGGCTAATTCCATGGAAAGATACGTGGTGATGGTCAACTGGTATGTTTGGATGTTGTGCTTCCAGTAAGCATTGCTAATTCATTCTCTCTGTCTCTCTCCCCATCCCTTTCATATGCCCTCTTATATATTTCTTTCAGTCGAGCTACACTCCTGTTACTAGGTACTCCGGAGATACCAGGAATCCTGATCCCATCTGCCTGATACAGATCTGGCCATTAAGAACGCACGTTTTGAGAAAAGTGATTCTGCGAGCTGACATAGCAGCTGTGAAAATTACGTTCATAACCTGTAGGGGGCAGTCATGTTTCAATCTGAGGTATTGTGTGTCTATGGAAACCGAAAATGTGTTATCTCTCTTAGGCGCCCATTGACAGCAAGCGACATAGCTCATAAACATGTCGAGCTCAAACTGTAAATACTGATGTATTTATTCTTCATTTTCTTCTCTCCTTCAATTATGATTCTTCTTTGACTACACTTTCTCCATTCAGTATAATAATAATAATAATAATAATAATTAGTTGTAGTAATAGTAGTGCTGTGAATTTATTATAATTTTTATTATTATTATTATTATAACGCACCTGTGCATGTGTGCAAAAAGACGAACTACAACAAAGAATACAAGTTGCGCAAGCGCACGTTTTGATCAAAAGGCTGATAAAATTCTGTGTTATTTCGGGTTACTTTAATCACACTGTTGGGTTGCTTTTGCTATGAATATTAAAGGTTTTACATGATAAAACAAAATGCAAAAAACGGACCAAGAAATGCCGCACATAACATCTCGCGGGGGAGCCTTTTCCTAAATTCGCCGTTTTCATGGAGGTGGGGCTAAGAAACATCTGTATGAATATGGTTTATTCATACAGATGTACCTATTTTATAATACATGATAATTTGTCCTGACAAAGAGCAATATAAGAACAGTGCCAGCTGGCACACCTAAAATAGATGCCGAATAATTTTTTATAGTAATTTTTTTTTTCTAAAATTGTGCCATGTTGTTTAATATTTCTTAATTTTAAATGTAATTTAAAGTTTTGGGCTCCGGGATGTTGATCCTATTTCCTGTGTAGTCTAATCAGAGCTCGGTTCATCTTCATAGTTGGATTTGATATTTTTCTAGTGTAATTCATAAATTATTTTCATAATAATGAAATGAGATGCCCTAAATCGTGCTTTAAAATTAATCTAAAATGAATTTAATATCGGCGTGTGTAAACCCGTGGCTCGCACTTTCACTTTACAATAGGCAGCGGTTTGATCAAAAAGCTGATAAACGCATGCGATTTATCAATAAAATTGCAGACATACTCACCAGAAATTAAACAAGCACAAATATATAGGCTACTCGCTAAATAAACGCTGGCTTTTTCAACACGAGAGGACGCCCCGATGTGAGCCGATTTATTCAAGTCATAATATAATATAACATAGTTTTGCTGTGTAGTTTTTTTGTGTGTGTGTGTGAAAATTTATGTTTCATGGTTCTCCACTGCCCAAGACTTTCAAGACAATCTACCTGGTTTGTGTTTTTGTTTTTTTCCAGAGAAAGCACAATACATCTGTCCATACAGTTAATAAAAAGAAAAGTATCTAAATCAAAGTATCAAATCCAACTATGAAGTCTGATTTAATTGCTATCATTAAACATATTTATTTTTATTTTTTTATCTATTTTATTTTTTGCTGGGGAAATAAAAAAATTTTAGGCAGAGATGTCTGCTCTGTCTTGTTAATTCATCTATAAAAAAACAGTATTTTATAGTTTGATAAATTCACACCTATCGTGAATGAAAGGTGAGAGGAGATTCCACAGACTCCTCTGACACAGTGCTTGCTCTGAAGGACTGTATTCAACAAGAATATAGAGAATAAGAATCACATTTATAATAAGATAATTAATTAAATAATAAAATTATATCAAATGAGGACTTTATCTAAAAGCTTTAGATCTTAAAGTTTCTCATTCACTACTGAAGTAGTTAAATGTGCTTATACTGTGGGTATGTAGGCTACATTTTAAAAGTACAATTGCAAGTAAATTACAAACTGCATTTAATATTGTAAAATATGAATAAAACAGTATTAGACACAAATATATGATATATACCATTAAAAAGCTATTACACGAGTGCTCAAATGTAAAGCAAACGCAATTATTAATTTATTGTGTATATTTAACTTAATTCAGCCGTTTAAGTTATATGAAAAATAACATGCCTACCAGCCCACTATTATTTTCTGTTCGAATTTAAAGATGCCAGCGCGTGTGCAAAAAAGACGAAGTACAACAAAGATTATACAAGTGTATAATTTTTAATAAAGCTAGCCTAAAACAATATTGTTTCCAATGCTGAAGCAAACATGATTTGTTTTTTGCTTTAGTCTACTCGTTGAAACAATGCTACTGCGTGCTTCGAAGTGAACCCCCGCAGACCCCCAGTTACTGTAATCCCAGTTACCTCTTCTCACCTTTCATTCACGATAGGTGTGAAGTTATCAAACCGGTGTCACTGAAGGGGGAATTGGCAAAATTGAGGGGTTTAAAATTAATTAACTGTCTAAAATGTATTTTGCCAGCAAAACATAAATAGAAACAGAAATCAAATGTTTAATTGCATCAATTGAATCAGACGCCATAGTTAGATTTGATACTTTGAGTGTAATTCATAAATTTACTGAATATATCCAGAGTTTGTAAAATAAAGAAATCTGTTTCCTTCCTAGACCTTTTGTCCGCATAACAATGAACTGAAGCACACAATGTCTTCTTTCCTTGTTTTGATCTGTAATATTTAAGTGAAATGCATTTTGCGTATATGCTTAAATATTCCGTTTTATTTATGGACGAGTGTATTATGTTTGATCTGCATTTTTGCGAGACGAGATGACTTTTCTTTTATAAAAAGCCAGAAGCACTCTGTGTGCATATAAGACTATTTACTTAAAAAATTATTTTTTTTGGTTCATTCATGTCTTCTGATGTGGTCAATGGCAACACATTTTTACTTTTTAACGAAGATATGTTGACATATTCACGAATCAGGATATTTGTATAGATAAAACTATCAGGAAATTAAATCAATTTTAAGACCATTTAAACTGAGGCATTGCAATGTCTTTCATTGTTTTGTCCCTGTAAAGACATTGCAAAAACTATATAAGAAACTATTTATTATGAATTTTAATGCATGATTTTGGGTATCTCATTTCATTATTATGAACAAAATATGAAGCACATATACACACATTCATCATGAAACATCTATTGTAAAACAAAATAAAATTCATGTTTGCTTCAGCATTGGTTTTAGGCTAACTAATTATACACAATTTTTTGTTGTACTTGGTCTGGCTTTTAGATACTTTCCATGCACCATCTGGCGGATATTCAGTGAAGCACAACAACTTTATTTAAATTCCCGAATGTTGCTTGTGGGATTTCGCTGCATGGCGTGCTACAAATTGCGGCATTCCGCGGGAAAAAAACGTGCATTCTTAATGGTCACATCTCTATATCCTGATTCCCAAGTTCTGGTTGGAGATATCGTCACATAGAGACAATTTACTTCTACTGAGGATGGCCCCATATGGTCTGCTTATGGACATGTGACTAATGAGGACAGTTATACTCTGAAACCATGAAGTTGTCTATGGACTGCATTTCATACAAATTATTTTGTATAATGTCTTGTGATTGCAGTCACTCTTAGTTTTAGTACTTAAATTGCAAAGAACACTTCCCAAGTCTCCATCAGTGAAGAGTTGTCTCAAAAGAGTGGTCTTCATGTAAAATTTTATGGGGTCCTTCTGGTTTCTGTTAAGGTTTCTTTTTCATGTCCTCAGGGAGTTTTAACTTGCCCCTATTGTCTTTGCTTTCTAAATCTGTATGTATACCTTTTTTCTGTTAAGATGCTTTGTAAAAATATATTTTGTTCAAATATTAATAAAATTGAAATTGAAATTAAATTGAAGTCATGTAAGTTATAAGGTGGGGCTTGTATGGAGTGGAAATATTTGTTTAAAACATAAAACAGATTATTAATCATACTGAGGACTGGGATATTTCATGCCAAGTCCTTATAAACTTTTGCAGTGTGCAGGGAATATAATCCATCTGAAAGAACAACATAGCGTTTCTCATCAGATTATTGGCAGAGCATCAGACTGCTTCTGCCACCTTGCCTTCTTACCATAGTGCATCCTAGTGCCATCTCTCCCTGATGTAAGTGATGCACATGCACCCAGCCATCCACACAGTATAAAAGAAAACAGTTTATCAGAGCAGGTCAACTTCTAACACTGCCCCTTAGTCCAGTTTTGGGGGTAACATTCTTAATGTAAGCACCATTGGTGGTAAACAAAGGTCAGACTGGGCGTTCTGTCTTGGTCTGTAGGTTTGCATCCCCATACACAGTACGCTCTGATGCACAGTGTGTTCTGATGGCTTGCTATCATAGCCAGTATTACCTTTTTCACCTATTTGTACTACAGTAGCTCTGTGGTGGGATCAACCTTTGCCTCCCACACACATCACTAAGCCCTTGCTGTCCATGACTCTGTCTCTGGTTCACTGGTTGTCCTTCCTTGGACTACATTTAGTAGGACCACTTTATATCAGGAACCCTACACAAGACCTGGAGGTGCTTTGGAGATGCTCTTTTCCAGTCAAATAGCCATTAAAATTTTGCATTTCAAAATCACTTTACTTTGCTTTAAGAGCTTTCTGCCTATTACATCCTACTTCTGAACACATGCAACAAGATTATTTGTGCTATTCACTACAGCTGTAATGGGTTTTACAAATACATACTGTATTTTGTGGCCTTATACTGTATATTCCTTTGTTATCTTAATTTTTTTAAAAGATCTTTTCTTTTGCTTTATAAAGGGAAATGATGGACTGCAAGGACAATTGGGAAAGCCAGGTCCACAGGTAAGCATTAAAATTACTGTAGTAATTATAAAGTACTGTATTGATGTTTTTTTAACCAGGGTTGCCAGACAAAACAAAGACAAAAGCATCCAAAGTGAAAAAGCTGACCAGAAGACTTTTAAAAAAAGTTTTAAAACTTGCAAAAAGGTCCTAAAATGTACTTCTGCTACTCCAACTGTCATGAATATTTAGTTAAATGAAGGAATAAAATACATTCAGTGCAACAGCATTTTAGCCGGTTATATTAAAATCCTTCGCATGCCCCTTTCCAGCCCAATAAAATTCTTTGGATCACACCAAAGTCTTTTATATGTTATTGCATGGATGTTTCTCTAATACATGAGTTTTTTTTATTTTTTATTTGTTGATGTGTCAAATGTAATACTTAATTTTGCGAATTCCTTTTAAAATGATATATCCACAGGGCAAAGAAGGGCTACCAGGTCCGCCTGGACTTCCAGGAGATAAGGCAAGTGAAAGCGATGCTGTCCCTTTTTTATGTAGAAAAAAATGGTAAATAAATGTTTTGTTTACATAGTCTGATAGTTTTGTTTTTGAATTCATGTCAATAGTTAATAAGATGTGTGGTCTAAATACCTGGGGTGATGCAAGTATTTCAAGCCTGGTTTAGATGTTCTTGCCTTTGCCTCATGACCCCACAAGATAACTATTCATTATGCATCTGTGCACACATGACGAGATGACCACATTTTTGTATGATTTATTTATTTGTGAGCAAAATACAATCATGGTTTTGTTATTTTTTAATATAAAGTTTGATCTTTTTCAGGCTGTAGTTATAATGTCCAGTTTACTTCAGGATTCCATATTTTACAATCAGTTTCTTTCAGTTTCAGACATTTCTTTCAAAATGTCAATAATACAGTTCAACCAAAGTATTACCGTTTTGTAATTCAATTCATCTTTATTTGTATACAACTGTCATTGTCGCAAAGCAGCTTTACACAATCAAATGAATTATTTAAGTTTGTATGAAATGTGAATGTGTATGGATCAAAAATGGTCAGATAGTCCCGGATGAGCAAGACAAGGGTGACAATGGCAAGGAAAAACTACCTGAGATGGCAATAGGAAGAAACCTTGACCTTGACTCAACAGGGAACCTATCTTCATTTTGGTGAACAGAAAGCAGGAATTGATCTGCATTCATACTGTGTTAGGTGGCAGGCAGTTTATTATAACAGTTGATGTTAATTGATGTAAATATGGAGTCCAGTTAGTTATTGGAGGCTCAGGTAGACTTGTAGGAAATTTCAGTCCTGAACTATTGAGCGACAGCCAAGTCAAGTCCTCAGAGAAACTGCTGTCAACATCAGCCGAGGCCAGAACCATCTTCATGGTAGAGTGAACCCGTCCCCAGACACCAGATGCATCCCAAAGAGACCACACGGGGCATCCGTATGACAAGATCTCCAAGCAGAAGTGGGGCACCAGGATGAGTCAGACACATACAGACGGCAGAGGTGGTCTGGTTCACTGGCAGCTCAGGAACGACGATGTGTAGCTCGACGAGGAGAGAGAGAGGGAGAACAGGAGAGGGGAGAGCAGAAGAGGAGAGGTAACAGTTAGGAATGGTCACAGTCACATAATGTATAAGGTGAATATATATTTAGTGTAGAGTGCAAGCAGGGACTCCGGCAGGATTATGACAGCATAACTACAAGGGAGAGCCAGAAGGAAACACAAACATGAGGGCTCCCTGAGATGTAAAGCAACCAGTCACCTCACCGTCAATAAACCTGAGTGATCAATGAGAGTGGGGAAGACAGCATCTAAACATACCAGTTCACCAGAATACTCTTTGCCCATGAGTCCCCCAGGTCTGGTCCTTTGCCTAAGGCAAATCTATTTACAAAAAATGCTTGGGTAAATAAATAGTTTTTTAGCGTAGACTTAAACACTAAGACTGTGTCGGAGTCCCGGACACTATTTGGAAGGCTATTCCATAACTTTGGGGCTTTGTAAGAATAAGCACTGCCCCCTGCTGTAGTTTTCATAATTCGCAGTACTGACAAGCAACCTGCATCCTTTGATTGAAGTAGGCGTGGCGGATCATAACTAGCAGTTACGACTAGCAGTTCACTCAGATACTGCGGCGCTAGACCATTTAATGCTTTATATATCAAAAGAAGTATTTTAAAATCAATGCGAAATTTCACAGGGAATGAAGATAAGATAGGGGTGATGTGCTCATATCTTCTGGTTCTAGTGAGGACTCTCGCGGCTGTATTCTGAACTAACTGAAGTTTATTTATGCACAGACAGACAGTAAGGCGTTACAATAGTCCAACCTAGAGGTGATAACAGCATGAACTAGTTTTTCTGCATTGTTTAGTGACAATATATTCCTCATGATGGCAATATTTCTGAGGTGAAAGAATGCTATCCTGGTAATATTATCTACATGAGCTTCAAATGAAAGACTAGAATCTATAATCACACCGAGGTCTTTTACTGTTGCGCTAGATAGAACAGGAAGGCCATTCTAAAATTACAGTGTGATCTAAATCTTGCAGGGAAAAAAAGGGAAAAAAGCATTGTTATGCTGAGAAGCATGTAAAGGCAGTGGGCCTAAAATTGAACCCTGTGGGACACCAAACTCCACTAGAGAATGTGCAGAATAATCACCATTTAAATCTACATACTGATAAGGATCAGTCAAATAGGATCTAAGCCAGGAGTGGGCTGTTCTCTTAATTGCTACTAGATTTTCTAATCTGTGAAGGAGAATACTATGATCAATGGTGTCAAAAGCTGCACTGAGGTCAAGTAACACAAGCATAGTGACGCAACCCTGATCAGAGGCCAATAGAAGGTCATTTCCTACTTTACCAATGCCTAAATCCTGACTGATACAGTTCCTATATGCTATTTGTATGTAGATATGAACATAGCTGCTCCGCTACTTTCTTTTCCAGAATCTTAGAGGTTATGGGGAGGTTTGATATCGGTCTGTAATTGGACAGCTGACAGGGGTCGAGGTCAGACATCTTAATTATTGGTGATACTACAGAAATGACTAGGTTTGAGAGGAATTCTGCAAATTCACAGAGAAATTCAAAGTCCGGCCCTGGAGGTCTGTAAATGATAATTAGTGGGATCGACTGAGCAGACTTCATATTTGTAGCTACACTTGTTGTGTTACTATAGAGAACTTTAAATGAATTA
Organism: Clarias magur; assembly: GCA_013621035.1. Taxonomy (NCBI): domain Eukaryota; kingdom Metazoa; phylum Chordata; class Actinopteri; order Siluriformes; family Clariidae; genus Clarias; species Clarias magur. The sequence continues at coordinate 123,106 of QNUK01000188.1, read as the reverse complement.
AGTTTGTGTTTTTTTTTTGTACGATAGTCAGATTATCATGGTAAATAACTGCGATGCCTCCTCCTCTACCAGTTAGCCGAGGTTGGTATATGTAGCTGTATCCAAGAGGACTAGCTCCATTTAAAGTTATGTACTCATTCTGTTTAATCCAGGTTTATCTTAAACAGCGTATATTAAACTCCTGATCTGTGATAATTTCATTAACAATAACTGCTTTAGATGTGAGAGATTTAACATCTAGCTTCAGATCAGAGGTGCTGGCTGCGCATTCAGTGTGCTCTGAGTTTGTGGACTCTATGTTAATTAAGTTGCTAAAACAAACTATTTGGGTCTTTCTAAATGTGTGTTTAGCTCGGGGAACAGACACAGTCTCAATATGATGAACCCTGAGTGACGACTCTATGCAGCTAGCAGACGATTGGTTTAGCCTGTCTGTCTGCTCGCTGTCCTGGGCTCTGGATTGTCACCGATTAGCTAGGCCTCTTCTGAGACTATGCGCTATACTACAAGAAATGAGAGAAGAACCTTCCCGAGTGGGGTGGACACCGTCCCTCCCTATCAGGCCAGCTTTGCCTTTCCAGATAACTCTTCCAGTTATCTATAAAGCCCATGTTATTTTCCGAGCACCACCTGGACATTCAGCGTTTTAGCGACCATAACCTGCTGTAAGCTGTCGCCACGTCTCATTGGGATGGGACCAGAGCAAACTATAGTCGTGGCCAAAAGTTTTGAGAATTACATAAATATTGGAAATTGGAAAAGTTGCTGCTTAAGCTTTTATAAAAGCAATTTGCATATACTCCAGAATGTTATGAAGAGTGATCAGATGAATTGCATAGTCCTTTTTTGCCATGAAAATTAACTTAATCCCAAAAAATACTTTTCACTGCATTTCCTTGCTGTCATTAAAGGACCTGCTGAGATCATTTCAGTAATCGTCTTGTTAACTCAGGTGAGAATGTGGATGAGCACAAGGCTGGAGATCATTATGTTGGGCTGATTGGGTTAGAATGGCAGACTTGACATGTTAAAAGGAGGGTGATGCTTGAAATCATTGTTCTTTCATTGTTAACCATGGTGACCTGCAAAGAAAAGTGTGCAGCCATCATTGCGTTGCATAAAAATGGCTTCACAGGCAAGGATATTGTGGCTACTAAGATTGCACCTAAATCAACAATTTATAGGAGCATCAAGAACTTCAAGGTAAGAGGTTCAATTCTTGTTAAGAAGGCTTCAGGATGTCCAAGAAAGTCCAGCAAGTGCCAGGATCGTCTCCTAAAGAGGATTCAGCTACCGGATTGGAGTGCCACCAGTGCAGAGCTTGCTCAGGAATGGCAGCAGGCAGGTGTGAGCGCATCTGCACGCACAGTGAGGCAAAGACTTTTGGAAGATGGCCTGGTGTCAAGAAGGGCAGCAAAGAAGCCACTTCTCTCCAAAAAAAACATCAGGGACAGATTGATCTTGTGCAAAAATTATGGCGAATGGACTGCTGAGGACTGGGGCAAAGTCATATTCTCGGGTGAAGCCTCTTTCCGATTGTTTGGGGCATCTGGAAAAAGGCTTGTCCGGAGAAGAAAAGGTGAGCGCTACCATCAGTCCTGTGTCATGCCAATAGTAAAGCATCCTGAGACCATTCGTGTGTGAGGTTGCTTCTCATCCAAGGGAGTGGGCTCACTCACAATTTTGCCCAAAAACACAGCAATGGTACCAAAACACCATCCAACAGCAACTTCTTCCAACAATCCAATTTTTAACCAGTTTGGTGAAGAACAATGCATTTTCCAGCACGATGGAGCACCGTGCCATAAGGCAAACGTGATACCTAAGTGGCTCGGGGACCAAAACTTTGAAATTTTGGGTCCATGGCCTGGAAACTCCCCAGATCTTAATACCATTGAGAACTTGTGGTCAATCCTCAAGAGGCAGGTGGACAAACAAAAACCCACTAATTCTGACAAACCCCAAGAAGTAATTATGAAAGAATAGGTTGCTATCAGTCAGGATTTGGCCCAGAAGTTGATTGAGAGCAGCCCAGTCGAATTGCAGAGGTCCTGAAAAAGAAGCGCCAACACTGCAAATACTCTTTGCATAAATGTCATGTAATTGTCAATAAAAGTCTTTGAAATGTACGAAGTGCTTGTAATTATATTTCAGTACATCACAGAAACAACTGAAACAAAGATCTAAAAGCAGTTTAGCAGCAAACTTTGTGAAGACTAATATTTGTGTCATTCTCAAAACTTTTGGCCACGACTGTACTTCTTCAGACATCGCCTTCACTAGTTTAAACACCTCTGTAAAGTTATGCTTACTAACCTCTGACTGACGAAGGCATAGATCATTAGCTCCAGCATGTACCACTATCTTTGAAAACCTATGCTGTCCTAGAACCCTAAGATTACCTGCTATGGCACTCTGGCTTCCGGCAAACACCTACCGTAGCCACTGCCGCTGGCGCCCCTAAAGGCCTAGCTAATTTCACGTTTCATGTAATTGATGGTAAACTAAAGACAATTAAATCTAAAGGAGGTCATTCAGAAATGCTTTCAGTGAGAATTTACTGGTCATATTATTGATCACTCAGTGTGTTTTTTTCTCTGCCAGCACTTTTTAAAACAATGGCATGCCCATGTTATTTTCTTTTATTTACACACTTCACTGACTAATTTCGTAAATTCTGGTGTATATCATGCAACAATTCCTCTGAGAGGTCATGCTCTTGTTAAATGCAAGTATGGTGACTTCAACCTGTGGTTATTTGTTTTGTCTACAAAAGTGTAAATCAGTCCCACTGTCTTTTTCATCCTATACCATTTCTCAGTAATGCAGAGATTATGATGGCTATTTGAAGAACATACCTAACAAGATATGTGATGCAATTGAATAACTGGGCATTGTTAAAACAGAACTCTGACTGATAAGGTTATCTTTTTTAATTTTCAGGGATTTGTAGGGGAGCCAGGAACACCTGGGATAGATGGAGAGAAAGGACAGAAGGTAGACTTATTGCTTTGAACATTTCAGTGCCAGCCAAAAAGAGCCAACATGTGTGCTTAACTTGAACATATCTTACACATATATTTTAGAACATCTTAAAGCATGACTTGTATTCCCCATAAAGAGCACTACCGGAAAAAAGTTTTATTTTATTTTTGGTGCAATATTATACTTTTGCTGTTTGGTGCATTTTGCTGGCACAGTTTTGATCCCTGTAGAGCAAGGATCACTGCAAATAGGTAGTTATCAATTTTATTATATGGGGAAACATTTCTACCCCAATAAGAGTGATTTCTTCGATGTAGAAATACTCCCCCATCCACAGGGTGTGAGGGTTCCCTGAAAAATGAGTATGAAAATTGTTATTCACAGTCTCCAGATCTCCTTTGGGGTTTTGACTTGTTGTGTTATACATTGTTTTCTATTATGACTGTTTTTAAACAAAGAGGATATCCAGTATGGTGTGTCTTGAGCCACCCCTTAATTTCTTAATATTAATCTATATTAAGTTATGTTGATTAAAGTAAAGAAACCGGCCTGATAATCTATTATCATCTTCACCTGTTTCTCACTGGTTTATGACCTCAAGGATTTTTAAGGTTGTTGTTTAATGCTTGAATGATGCATAGCTCACTCTATGGTTGAGTGCCATACATTAAGGTATGTTTAACACAAATCTTAAATATAGTGATTGGACCGGAAATGAGAGACAAAAAAGTCCTTCAGGAAGACTGAAGAACTGTTCAAAACTACATTAAATATACAAGGAATTGTCTCTTGGTAAGCATAATATGGAGAAATTATTGGTTGCTCAAGACTTTTACACAGTACTCTATTGTAAAATAATATTTTTCTTGAAGAACACATTTGAAGATTAGTACAGCCTTTGCTAAGACTCACTGAAGATTTGATGGTACTCACTCAAGACGTGCAGATGTTAGTGACCCCATACCTTAAGGTCCTATGTATGTTCTTTAATTTATGTGTCTGTATATTGTAAAAGCAAAATATGGAAATCCAATCTTTATTTACATTTTGTAGCATCCTTGCCCCATAAAGGTGTAATGTCAGACCTTATAATTCAGACTCACTGTTTATATTTGCTCATCCGATTTTTCAGTATCACATACTAGATCAAGTACAGTAAATATAACGCTTGTCATTCCTTGAAATATACATGGCAAGAAACATTGTTATATTTTTGGTTCAAAATCATTTCTTAAATGATTGTAAATTTGTCTACTGCAGTACCAGATTTTGTTATATCCACAGCTCCTACAACTCAAATTCTTTCCCAATTTGGGCCCCTTATAAAAGCAAGCACTAGCATAAACAAGCAAATTACCAACTGATCAAAAATTATTTTGCTTGGTGTAAAGGCACATTAGATTTATTAAATATATGTGTGCGCGTGCGTGTGTGTGTTTTTGGCTGCATGTGTGTGGACATGCAGGGTGATGCCGGTGGAATCAGAGGTCCGCAAGGCCCACCAGGTCCCAAGGGTGAGCCTGGAGCTGGGGCATTTGCTTATACTGTAAGTCATATTTGATCAATTTGGGAGATCACTCGTCAATTTCAGCCTCATCTTAGATTTGTAGCAACAAAACATACGTTAAGGTAAAAACTATGATCCAAATTACAGTTGTGTATTGCAAAGCAAATTGTGCTACAACCATGTACTACAATCCATATTGAGGGTATTTTTTCACCAAATTTGGCAAATGCTGTACACTCACAAGTAAGAATATAAAATGTGTTTTTTATTTAACATGGAATTTGCATTTGAAATTAATTAATTAATTCATTTGATGTTTGATTTAAAAAATGAATTCAGTTCATTTTTAATATGACTGCCATTCATCATTATGCAAGTAATTATTAAGTAAAAAAAACATTAAAATAACCCATTCAGAGATTAATTCAGAGTTTTTTGTTATTTTACAAATTTTAGTACATTACTTTAAAATAAAGAACATCTTAGGGATGGTGTGTTTGTGTATGGCTGCCAAGGTAATTGATTCACTTGTAGTTCCAGGATCTGGGTTTGATTTCCGCCTCGGGTCAGTGTGTGTAGAGGATTTCATGTTCTCCCCATGCTTGGTTGGTTTCCTCTGGATACTTTGGTTTCCTCCCAAAGTACAAAGATATGCAGGTTAGGCTAATTGGTATTCCCAAATTGCTCATATTGTGTGAATGTGTGTGTTTGTGTGTGTGTTTGTGTGTGTGTTTGTGTGTGTGTTTGTGTGTGTGTGTGTGTGTGTGTGTGTGTGCCCTGTGATGGATTGACACCTCGTCAAGGGTGTACCCCACTCAAGTCTCCAGCAATAGGCTGGGGGGGTTGATTTGAGCTCCAGACAATCCCCAGGCATTCTGAGCCCAACGCAGCCACCTCGGAAAGGATTTCTAAAAACTACTGGTGGCTAACTATCTCTGTAGTGGTTAAAACAGTGGATTAATTTCATTTGGGGTATTTCTAACCGGCAATCTAATGTATTTACATTATGTGAAGTTGTAAAAACAAAATGAAAACAAAATGGTTCTATCTACTTAATAAAGTGGAATGTGTCAACCCAGTAAGAGTGTTAATTTACCCACTGGTTGGGTCAAATAAAACAAACCAGCACCTAAACATTTAACCCAGCAGTTTTTAGAGTGTAACATGAAAATATTCCATTTGTAAAACAGCATAAAGAAATCATAGGTTATGTATAGAGTGATTAAAAATAATACCACAAAGGCTATGGTAAAGAAATTCTCAGACTTTTCCATTGCAGGGATTAAAAAACAATAACAATGTCAATTTTAGAATCCGTAGAAGCTCAGTGGTGCGCACACAACCTCTCACGGGGGAGCATTTCCCTGAATAAGCTATTTTCACGGGGAAGGGGCTAAGAAACACGCATCTTGATTTATTCAAACAGATGTACCTGTTTTATAGTACAGGGTGGGCCATTTATATGGATACACCTTAATAAAATGGGAATGGTTGGTGATATTAACGTCCTGTTTGTGGCACATTAGTATATATGAGGGGGCAAACTTTTCAAGATGGGTGGTGACCATGGTGGCCATTTGGAAGTCAGCCATCTTGGATCCAACTTTTGTTTTTTCAATAGGAAGAGGGTCATGTGACACATCAAACTTATTGGGTATTTCACAAGAAAAACAATGGTGTGCTTGGTTTTAACTTAACTTTATTCTTTCATGAGTTATTTACAAGTTTTTCTTTGTTCACAGCCATTGACATGTCGAAGAGGTTAACACGTGATGAGCGGATTGAAATTGTGTTGATATCTGGTGAACGCAGTAACCGGGTCATTGTAGCAGATTTCAATGCAAGACACCCTACGAGACCACCCATCTCCCATGCTACAGTTGGCAAACTGCTTGCTAAGTTTCGTGAAACTGGTTCAGTGTTGGATTTGCCAAAATGTGGACGCATGAAAACTGTCACTAAGGAACAAACATCAGTGGCTGTCCTAGCTTCATTCAGCAAGAGCCCACAGTGTAGCACTCGCCGCATGTCACTGGAGAGTGGCATTAGTCGAACATCCCTTCGGCGGATATTAGCTACTCACAAATGGCACCCTTACAAACTCCAGCAACTGCAGCATCTCAACGAGGATGACTCAGATCGGCGCACACAATTTGCAGAATGGCCAAAACAAAAATTGGAACAGGACCCTCAGTTCACGCAGAAGATTTTGTTCAGTGATGAGGCAAACTTTTATGTGAATGGTGAAGTTAACAAACAAAACCACCGCTATTGGTCTGACACTAACCCACATTGGATAGATCCCTCCAAGACTGTTGGAACAAAAAAAGTGATGGTATGGTGTGGTATATGGGGTACAAAGATAGTGGGGACATCTTCATCAATGGAAACCTCAAGGCCACTGGATATTTGAAATTTCTACATGATGATGTGTTTCCCTCTTTATGCACTGAAGCTGGCACGTTCCCTGAGTTTTTCCAGCAAGATGGTGTACCACCACATTATGGGTGTCAGGTCCGAGCATTCCTAGATGTTTCCTGAAAAGTGGATTGGTCGTCGTGGGCCAGTTGAATGGCCCCCAAGGTCTCCTGATCTGACCCCCTTAGACTTTTATCTTTGGGGTCATCTGAAGGCAATTGTCTATGGTGTGAAGATAAGAGATGTGCAGCACCTGAAACTACGGATACTGGAAACCTGTGCTGGCATTTCTCCTGCGGTGTTGCCATCAGTGTGTGAAGAGGGGGAGAAGAGGGTTGCATTGACAATCCATCACAATGGGCAGCACATTGAACACATTTTATAAGTGGTCAGAAACTTGTAAATAACTCATGAAAGAATAAAGTTACGTAAAACCAAGCACACCATTGTTTTTCTTGTGAAATTCCCAATAAGTTTGATGTGTCACATGACCCTCTTCCTATTGAAAAAACAAAAGTTGGATCCAAGATGGCCGACTTCCAAATGGCCACCATGGTCACCACCCATCTTGAAAAGTTTGCCCCCTCACATATACTAATGTGCCACAAACCGGACATTAATATCACCAACCATCCCCATTTTATAAAGGTGTATCCATATAAATGGCCCACCCTGTACATGAAAATGTACCCTGACAAAGAGCAATAAAAGAACAGTGCCAGCTGGCACACTTAAAATAGATGCCAAATTATGTTTTATTGTCTAAATATTTTATTTTCTAAACTTGTGTATGTTGTTAAATTAACAATATTTGTTTATTTAAAAATGTAATTTAAATGAGTTTTTGGCTCCAGGATGTTGAGCCTATTTCCTACATAGTCTAATCAGAGCTCTACCGCCCGCTCGGTTCATCATCATAGTTGGATTTGATATTTTTCAAACGTAATTCATAAATTATGTTCATAATAATGAAATGAGATGCCCTAAATCATGCTTTAAAATGAATCCAAAATTCATTTAAAATCAGCGTGTGTAAACCCACGGCTCGCACTTTCACTTTAAAAAAGGCAGCGTTTTGATCAAAGGGCTAATAAACACGTGATTTATCGATATAATGCAAATTAAACAAGCAGAAATACAGTACTGTGCAAAAGTCTTAGGCGCCATATTATCTGTAGTACAAATTTTGTTATAGAAGTTTATATCAAAGATGCACTAAAATGAATGAATAAATAATACAGGCATGCAAATATTCTTCTGTAAATAAAGTGACATACCAGTTTTCAGATGGGGGGAAAAAAATCAATAATGTAGACTCCTGGGTTTTGTATGAAAATAGAAAGGAGCGAGTGTGACGAAGTTGCCAAAATAACTCGTATTCCCCAGCATGGTCAGTAAAACCAGCTGTTTTATTTACAGTACTGTGCAAAAGTCTTGGGAACATCTAAACAAAAGCCATATGCAATGAATGGTTAATATTTGGTGTGGAAACTATTTGCTTGAACATAAGCGGTAGTGTTCGATACAGATTTGTGCAGTGTTCTGTCAGGCGTGGCAGAGAAGTGAAGAGAGAGAGAGGAGCAAGACCCAAGTGCCACCAAAGGGGCGTGGCTTAGACACGGTTTTGAATGAGGGAAGTGGCGCGCTGACAGTTGAGCACTTTCATGTTTCAGGGAGAAATCCTAGTGACGTAATATAGAGCCGGTGCAATGGGTCGAAAAGCCAGTTAAATCAGACAGCGATGTGTGAGTTAAAAGAGAGAGCGAGCAGAGACATGAGCCAGTGCGAGAGTTCAAAGCCAATGAGTCAGTCAGCAAATTCAAAAGGAGAGCCAGCAGAGACGTAAACGTGAACCGAAGCGAGAGATCAAAACCAGCAGTGAACAAGATCCAAAAACGAGAGGCTAGAAGCGAATACCGGGAACAAGCGAGGTCGAGAATGGAAACAACTAACATGAAAAAGAAAACGCGAGAAAACTGGGCTCTGAAGGCACACAATAATCTGGCAGCGAGACAGCGCTCTGCGCTTCCTTAAATGCCGGGTGAAATTAGTTGTGAATTGGATGCCAGTGTGTAAAGGGGCATGAAAAAGCATGACAGTCAGGAGGAAAACATAAGCATGTGAGAGAGAAGGCATGACAGCGTGGGAAAAAGGAGAAATGAATGACGGCGGTTTGTGACAGGAACGTGACAGTATTATAAGTAAAACAGCTGTTAAGTTTTACTGAGCATGCTGGAGAATATAAGTTATTTTGGTAACTTCGTCTTCAAGTAAACAATTTTACACAGTTCTTCGTTGTACTTGATCTGGCTTTTAGATGATGTCCTTCGATGCGCCATCTAGTGGATATTCAGTGAAGCACAACACATTTATTTAAATTTCCGAACGTTGCTTGTGGGATTACGTGGCATGGTCTAATTGCGGCATTTCGCAGGAAAAAGCATGCCTTCTTAATGGCCACTTAATACACCCCCATACCATCAGAGATGCTGGCTTTTGAACTGAACACTGATCAAAAGCTGGAAAGTCTCCCTTCTCTTGATCCCGGAGGTGTCTGTGATTTCCAACAACAATGTCAAATTTGAACCTTTGTCCATAGAACACTTTTCCACTTTTAAACAGTCTCAATCGATGAGTAATCAGAGAAGGCGGGCGTAACTGGGACTCCATTACATTCTCTTTCCTATCCAAGAGACTACCCAGGCCTCCATTTGTTTCACCCCCCTTTGAGCTACTGTTTGAGAAGAGGCCCTGTGATTGGTCTGTTGGATGTGTCAAAAGAGGCCTGGGAGGAGCAGCCCTCACCATTCCATTCTGTACTGAAGTTTGTTTGGTATATGCAGTTGCAAATTGCCCAAGTACTTCTTATAGTTCGAGCAAGCACAAGCAGAACAGTAAAAAAGCATAGCACAAAGGCGAGCACAAACCTGAGAAATTCAATCAGGGGTCCAAGTGCTCCTGCTCCTACCCAGGGCCAACTGTAAGTTTTGGTCCAGTGGTAGGGATCCTGCACCGTTATGAAGCCTGTAGTGAACTACAGACTGCAACAGTGGGGTAAGAGAAAATGCACTGAGCACTATCATGTAAATCTTTTGAAAAAACTGGATTGAACCCTTGCCACTTGTTTCAGCTCTTGCCTCTCTCAATCGCAAAGCACAGGGTTGTGAGCTAGTACAACGACGAGAGGACCTTTCGGCTTTGTAGCAACAAGAGTTCAACGAGCTCATAATACAGTTCCAAGATGTGTTCTCCTTAGAACCGGGGCTCACTCACTTTGTAAAACATGACATCAAAACTCCACCTGGCATGAATGTCCACTTGCGACCCTACCAAGCCCCGGAAGGCCACCGTCGTGGCATTGGAGCTGAAGTCACTAAAGTCCTTCTTGATGACATTATAGAGGAGTCCTCCACTAGCCCCTGGTCCATCCCCATTGTTGCCATGCCCAAGCCCGATAAGTCAATCGGGATTTACAACGACTTCAGATGCCTGAACCAAATCCCTGAGTTCAAAACATAACTGATGTCTTCAGTAGACGGGACGACCTCAATGGGCAGGTCATCTATATGCTGAACCTAACCAAGGGACACTGGCAAGTGGCTCTCTCAACTGGCGATAAAGAACAAGGATGGTACAGAAACGGTGACCCCGCCACTTTCCAGCATCACTGGTGACAGCAGGCCTGGAGCCAATGCCTTTTACTATCTGCCACCCTTGCACTCAACCAAGCAGAGGAAAACACAGCATGTATTCAGCATCATGGTTAGCACAGAGGTGGAGCATTTTAACTTATTGTGATCGAAGGCAGTACAGAACCTACCATCCCAGTATCAACAATGGCAAAAAGGGACAAACCAACACCAGGCAGGTAAATGGAACTGACTGGATGCAAGACTCCGGGCCCTCCTTTTCCTCTCTTTTACAGACCAGAGGAAGGCTTCAACCAGGAACAACTGGCCGAGAAGGGGACTGTGCCTCAGCCATGCTGCGTTATTATGCTTAACCCATCGACTGCCCATAACCGACTGTTGCTACTCCTGAAGGCCTCTGAGCTACCTTCCCAACTTCTCCTCAATGAGCACTAACCACTGCAAATTTCCCTATGTTTTGTAAACAAAAGATTACTTATTTCCTTAAACTAGTGTTTCCTGTGTCTATGTTCTGGCCTGTCCCTGCTTTGTACTTTGTACTGTCTAAAAAGTGGAAGTATGAAACTTTTAAAATAAGGTCATATAGCAGTTTTTAAATTAAGACTTTGTTATGGAAAACCTTGTGCAATATAAATTTGGCATTCATTGCTGTCAAACTTTGACACCACTGATAAATGCAGTTCAGAAGGTCTTTTACTGTTAGTTATCTCAGAAGCCCAGTCATTTTTTTTCACTCTTGAATGCAAAATGGGTTCCGCTGAGTCTAGGCTTGATTTTAGGCAGGCTAGTCAAAGACCATAATATTTTTCTTAGCCAAAAACTGCTTTCCTCAACTTTTGGAACACATTTAAGACACATTATTGTATCTCTAGCAGAAGTGAAGAAGCTTCTAAGGTTGGGTTAATTGCACAAATAAAAGAAGTACATTAAACTTTGTTACATTTACATTTTATATATGGTAGCAGTCAAAAGTTTGGACACGAGTTTGGATTTATTTCTACATTCTAGAACAATGCACTTTTTTTTTTTTTCAAAACTATGAAGTAACACATATGGTATTAGGTAAGACACAAAAGTCAGCTGTTTTGTAACAGCTCTTGCAGTACTGTAATGTTGTGAATTTGCAAGTCCTATTTCTTGATGGGATGAAACTGGCTCTCATAAAGACCATCCCAGGAAAGCAAGACCAAAACTAACCTCTGCTGCAGAAGAGAAGTTCATTTAAACTTACTAGCCTTAAAAATCACCAATTCACACCACCTCAGATAAGAGGTGTTATGGGGTTCAGTGCCAGATGTAAACTGAGGTGCTGAGTGCTCTATAAAGATGCTCTATAAAGAGCATACAGGGTATCCAGAAAGTATACACAGTATTCACTTTTTCCACTTTTTGATGCATTACAGCTCCTTTTAAAATGGATTGTAAAATTCTGAGAAAAAAAAAATTAATTTAAACAATACCCCATAATGACAATAGGTAAGAAGTTAATTTGAAATGTTTGCAAATGTATTAAAAATAGAGAATGAAAAAAATCATATGTACATAAGTATTCAAAGCCTTTGCCATGACACTGAAAATTGAGCTCAGGTGCATCTTCTTTCCACTGATCATTCTTGAGATGTTTCTACAACTATCATTAAAGGTCCAGATGAGCACAGTGGCCTCCATAATCCATAAATAGAAGAAGTTAGAAACTACCAGGACCCTACCTAGAGTGGGCCACCTGGCTAAAGTGAGCGATCGGGGGAGATGGACCAAGAACCCGATAGTTAGTCTGAAAGAGCTTCAGTGTTTCTCTGTGGGGAATGGAGAACCTTCCAGAACAAAAACCATCTTGTAGCATCACTCTCAAAAAGAGTATAATTGGTGTAATTGGTGCCAAATGTGCTTAAATAAAAAAAAATGTTTCTCGAAGGAGAGTCCTTCAGGTGCCTTTTGGCAAACTCCAGGCACCTGTCATGTGCCTTTTACTAAGGAGTGGCTTCCGCCTGGCCGCTCTATCATGCAGGCCTGATTGAGAAATACTGGAGCTCTTTCTGGGTGCACTGTAAGTAACACATCTCAATATCAACTGTTCAAAAGAGATTATTGCATATTATGGATTCCTTCAGCATTATTTTACAATGTAGAAAGAAAGATAAAATCTGCGAAGACCATGGAGTTAGAAGGTGTGTACAAACAGGAAGTGTGTATTAATGTAATTCTTATCTAATTTATGCAGGTAATATGTAAGGAAGTACAATCATTCATTTATTATATCACTTATCTTATGTACACGGTCGTGGGGGCCAGGAGCCTGTCCCTGGAGACAAGGCAGGGTACACCCTAGGCAGGGTGCCAATCCATCACAGGAAACACACATAGACACACAATGTGGACATTTTGGGAATGCCATTTAGCCTAACCTGCATATATTTGAACTGTGGGAGTAAACTGGAGGTGCAAGGTCAAAGTGCTTATGCCACTATGCCACCTCAAATGAAGTACATGTCCATCAAAACTATATATTGTACAGTACATGCTGTATTAAGTACAATTACATAGCCTTACTACTTATTGACACTTACACCTTAAATAGTTTGTCCATCAGCAATAATAGTGCGGGCTGACTTAGAACAAACAATACCTGTGCATATGCTTAAAAAATGTGTAAGCACTTGCAAATATTCTGATATAAATTTAACAGCAAAGTAAAGCTTAGCAAAGACCTTATTTCAGCTAAAAATTGCTGATAATTCTTTGTAAAAATGTCACAGATTTGTTTTTGTCCTAATTACTAAACCATTAAATTATTCTTTTCTCAGTATAGAAATCTACCTCTTTGCAGCTTTGTAAAAAGTTTTTTTAAATAAGTGATAGCAATTTTCAGTTTACCGTTTAGTTCAGTTTAGTAAAATATTTTAGTGGCAAGTTAAAGTTAAAAACAAATTGACATTTAGGCATTTAATTATAAACACTACTTATAATCAGTATTTATAGCTGCATTTTCTTTGCAGAAATACATTTTGAAAGATTATCTCTGAGAGAGTCAGACCTTCAGTTCACTCTGGCAAAATACCAATATAAATATATAAATAAATAATTAAAATTAATTATTAATAAATATTCACAGGTTTGTGCATTGTTGTTGTTGTTGTTGTTGGTTGTTTGTTTGTTTGTTTGTTTGTTTTTAGTTTAAGTCTAATTCTCCCCCCCCCTTTTTTTACATGCTTTTTAACAGGCAGAGGCAGTACCTGGGCCAAAAGGATCAAGAGGGCCAAAGGTGGGTTACAATAGTTACAGTGCCTTGCAGAAGTATAAATTTCCTTTAAACGACTGGGTAATTACAAGGTATATTAACACCAACTATCAGACATTTCCAGGTTTTTTTGTTTGTTTGTTTTATGAAACCAATACACTTCTGAAAAATACAATTAAAAAGGTTAATTTATACAGTACATTTTATTTTTCAGAAGTGTATTGGTTTCATAAAACAAACAAACAAAAGAGCAAGCAAATTATCACATTTTAATTTACATAAGATCTGAATAAAACAGCATATGAGTCAAGATTTACATGTACAAAAAAATTATACAAAAAAAGAACAAAACATTTTGTGAATAATTTCTTGAAATTTGCAACAAATGTAGTTTCAAATTATGTTTTTGTTGGTATTGTATATATCTGGATGTACACAGGGTTTGCCTTGATCTCTGACAGAAATGCCAAAATATGCCTTTTAGGTTTCACACATTTTAGCAGATGATGACTTGATAAATTGGCCAAATACATATCAGAATGCCCCTAAAGAGCCCCCCCCCCCCCAAAGATAAGTCTAATTTTTTTATACTGCGTTTTCAGATTAATTTAGAATATTAATACACCTTTAACTTTCTCACAATTGATCTAGCAGCACTTACTTGGATTTCTACTGGATCTGAACGTAATACACAGGTTGGAGAAGTTAAGAAGCACTGACCTAATCTAATTTTCATTTTGGAATTAATCGGTCTGTTACAAGTCTACAATAGTGTGAAAATGTTCAGCCACACCTAATTTTTAAATTAAATTTAGTCAGATACACAACCATACACAATATTATATGCAGCAAAATGCTTGTATGTCTGTTCATGTAAAGTAGAGTGGAAAGTCTGAGAGTGGAAAGCAGAAATTGCATTGAGAGAAATTTGAAGTTGCAATAGAAAATATAAAAAGTATAAATTAAACATGTAAGTTAAACAGTACTGAATGTGCAATACATGAATGGGCTGAATGTGCAATATTGTAAGATACAGCATTTCGGTATGACAGCAGCAGTATGAGTGGAACATGGGCTGTAGAAAATGTGATGTGTGTGTCAGCAACAGTGTTATTGTCAATGTTTTTGTCCATCCATCACTCCATCCATCCATCCATCCATCTTCGACCGCTTATCCAAAATCGGGTCACGGGGGTAGCAGTTCCAGCAGGGAACCCCAAACTTCCCTTTCCCTCACAGATGACTGAGTTTCTTATCCTATCTCTAAGAGAAAAGCCATTTCAGCCGCTTGTATTCGCAATCTTGTCCTTTCGATCATGACCCAACGCTCATGACAATAGGTGAGGGTCAGAACGAAGATTGACCGGTAGATTGAGAGCTTTGCCTTTTGACTCAACTTTTTTTTTCACAACAGTGCGGAAAAGGGTCTCCAATTACCGCCTCCGCTGCTCCGATTCTGTGGCCAACCTCATGTTCCAATGTTCCATCACTCGTAAACAAGACCCTGAGATACTTAAACGCCTTCACATGGGGTAACGACTCGCTCACTAACCTGGAGTATACAATCCGGGTTTCCTCGGAGAACCATAGCCACAAATTTTAAGGTGCTGGTCCTCATCCCTGCTGTTTTACACTCAGCTGCAAACCAATCCAGCAAGCGCTGCAGGTCGCAGACTGATGACATCCTAATCCTAGAGTGTGTGCTATCTGCACTCTCCCTCCACCAAGATAAACAGGGAAAAGATTGTACACTAGATTACCTCTCCAAAGCAGAATACCATACAACCTGCACCTCAGTATACTGGTGATAAGCCCATGCCCACCACACCTGAACCATCAAGACGTGTTGGGTTGGTAATTGCAGCTGTGAGGAGAGTGTCCCTGCAGCCAGAACTTGGATTCACATCGCTGGAATTTTGCCTCCCACCCTCCACGACATGGGAAGTGCCTTTACATTAGATCACCTGTCAGTCATCCAGTCAGATGCCTAACTGTATGACCCTCTCCTAATCACCTGAATTACAGCTGATTATCAGGAGGCAACTACACCCTACAGCAAAAGGAGAACACATGCCTAAAACCTTCCTGGGGACAAGATCAAGAGATGGATGGAGAGGTTAAGGACGATGGATGCGCCAGGATGACCTCATACTTTTTTACCTGTGGAGGACGTCTAAACTACCACATGAGAAGAGAAGGTCGATATTGACATGCATCTGCCTCACTCTGACCATCTCTGTGCTCATCTTTGCTAAAAGGTAAAATTAAAAAAAGATTAAGGACTGCTTCCATTGGCCAGGACTTAAAGCAGTTAAGCAGAAGGAACAAGTAAAGCAAACTGAGCAGCACAGTATGTCACAAACTATGGCTGGCGGGGAGGTTGCTGTGATGACGGACCTAGAGCCAACGCCTTTTACTATTACCACTGGCACACTCAACCAAGCAAGAGAAAACAGAGTGTGTTCAGCACCACTGCGTGTGTTCATGCTCAGAAGTGGTGGGGCATCTTAACTCACCGCAGGCAGCAGACCAGCAGATCAGCATCAACCATCCCGGTGATGCCAGACTGGTGAGTGCAAGACTCACTTTCTTCTGCAGATGCAAACTCCTCCATCTGGAACGATCAGCTACATCTCCTGTTTAGCTCTCTCTCCCTTTGCCTTCTCCAACCTGGCCCATCAATTCCCAAACACTAATTACTGCTACATGGAGGCCTCAAAGCTACCCTTTCAACCACTTCTCAACCTCGTCACCTCTAACTTCACCCAGCTTGGCCCGTCGACTCATGCTCACTGCTCACCCTCTTTATCAAATGATTTTTCCTGACCTGCACTTTTTTGTCCCCTTCTGTTTCAAAATAAATTAGATTATTTCTGATCCCCATTGTCCCCATGTTTGTGTTCTGGCCTGCCATACTAAATGCTTTACACATAGTTGATGATCAATTAATATACTCAATGACAATGAGTTATTGTATATAAAATAATACACTTTGTTTAAAATTAATGCCACAGAGATGAATGACATTGTTAGATGCTGGTCACCTGACGTTGAGACAAATAATTTTTGAGTTACAGGACAGAATTCTGTAAATATCTTAGTTGACAGAACTAGTGCAGATATTAATAAATATACAGTATTGATGTATTAATTAGTTAAATGAAAGAGCCATTTAAAGAATGAATTAAATTTAAATATTCTTTTTTAAGATGTACTTCTGAAATGAATAAAAAATAAAAACTGGCAAAACTGGTCAATCTGGCAACCAGTGACGCATCTGCTGCACATAATGTTTTTGTGTTATTATAACATGACTTCCCTTAATAGGAAAATAAATATGTATATATATATTTGAAGAAAATATAAATATGTACCCTAAGTAGGGGCAGTGGTGGCTCAGAGGGCTAAGGCACTGAGTTACTGATCGGAAGCTCGGTGGTTCGATTCCCAGCTCAGCCTGGTTGCCATTGTTGGGCCCTTGAGCAAGGCCCTTAACCCTAACTGCTCCAGGGGTGCTGTACCATGGCTGACCCTGCGCTCTGACCCCAGTTACACTGGGATATGCGAAGAAGGAATTTCACTGTGCTGTAATGTATATGTGACAAAATAAAGGATTTACTTTATTTACTTTAAATTATAAAATAATTCAGATAAAGCTCAAGAAGTTTCGTTAAGGTTCCCATCGAACATCAGAAAGGAGAAATGTAATCTCTTTGACATTTACCATTGTTATTATAATTATTATTATTTAGTTATTATTATTATTATTATTTAGTTGTTATTGTTTATTATTATTATTATTATTATGTTCGTTTGTTTTTCATACCATTTTGCAGAGAGAGTGATTTATGTAAAGTCCCAGGAGATCAGCAGTTGCAGAAATATTCAAACCAGCTTATCTGGCACCAACAACCATGCCACAGTTAAGATAAAACATGCATATAAAGAGATTATATAAAGATAACATTTTCCCTCATTCTGATGTTTATGTAACGGGGTTCGACCCAAAGTTGCACGGCCGGCACTGTGAAACACAGACACGGGGCGAGGTCTTAGGGGAAAAAGGATCATTTATTTAAAGAAAATGGGGTAGGAAGGGGTTAAAGGAGGGAGGACGGAGAGCCAGTCTGGGACGTCCGTCGGGCGGCTTTCCCGGCAGGGATCGGGGGCCTTAATGCCGTCCTCCTTGCGGCCTTTTCCTCTTCGGCGGCGGGGACGCGAAGACGGGCTCTGCGTGGGAGTGAAGGATGCCGCGGGAGCTTGCACAGTTCTTTCCCGCGCTGAGGACAGAGATCAAATGGCCGGAAATCCAGTATCCTTTTAAAAGTCTCTGGGGCACGTTCCAATGCCACTTTCATGCTCCTCAGCGTTATGCGCTTCTCGGACACCGGACTAAACTCTGCGCCTTGCTTTTATAATGCAGAGCAAGCCTGAGATCCTAATAACGTTAATCAATGCCAGCATAGGAGTGCCGCCTACTTAGGGAGCCTACGAAGTGAGTGAGAGGCGATAATAGATTTGGGCGCACGCCCATCAGAGGCGCACACTGTGACATTGCCCCTGCCTCAGCTCCGAGCTCACCATTGCCGCCGACACTGCCTGCTTGTGAATATGACCTCAACCTTGTTTGGGACTTAACCTATGGTTCGTGCCAGGTGCCCCCGTGCCGCATTCTCCAGCAATGTAACGGGTTCGACACAAAATTGCATGGGTGGCATCGTGAAACACAGACACGAGGTGATGTCTTAGGGAAAAAGGATAATTTATTTAAGGAAAATGGGGAAGGAAGGGGTTAAAGGAGGGAGGACGGAGAGTAAGGGAAGGAATGATGTGAATAAGTTGCACGTGCTGGTCCAAGGCAGTGCTCAGCTGGTATGCGGGCACACGGCTGGCGGAAGGTGACAGTGGACAGAGTAGCAGAATGGAGCACGCGGAGGCAGCGCTCCTGCACGCTCCCTCATTGGTTCCTCTCCTGCTGTCGAAGGCCTTCCTGGCCCCTCCCAGTTCTCTCTTGGTGCGGCCTCAGACCGGAGCCTCTCTGGGACGTCCGTCAGCTGGGTGGCTATCCCGACTGGGATCGGAAGCACGCGGAGATCAAAGGGATGGAAATCCAGTACCTTTTTAAAAGTCTCTGGGGCATGTTCCATTTGCCCCACTCGCATGGAACTCTCAAGCTCCACCGCGTTATGCGCTTCTCGGACTTCGGACTAAACTCCGCGCCTTGCTTTTATAATGTGGAGCAAGCCCGAGATCCTATTAACGTTAATCAATGCCAGCCGAGCCGCATGGGCGGCCCGTCCCTTCGTACACCTGCAGAAGGGGTGCCGCCTACTTAGGGAGCCTACGAAGTGAGCGAGGGGCAATAATAAATTTGGGTGCATGCCCATCACAGGCACACGCCGTGACATTTGATATAATTGGCTATTAGGTAACTGCATAAATGTGTAGGTGATCCTCATCAAAATGATGATGTTGTTATTATTAATATTATTATTATTATGTTTTTCGCACTATTTTGCGTAGTGAGAGAGTGTTGTATGTAAAATTTGTAGAATATGTAAAATATGTAGTAGGAAGAGGGCTGCTGTGTAGGACAACTTTCACACACACACACTCAAACACACGAAGCGCCCAGTTTACCGACAGAGACTCTCACTCACACAAGCGCACACATACTGACACAACATAATTTTTTTTTTTACACATGCACACATGTGATCACAATGTTATAGTAAACAGTATACAGTATGTCACACAGATGTTAACTATACGCATGTGCACTGAGACCGAATATGGGAGCCAATTTCCCCAAAACTGCTTGTATTTAAAGACCCTGCTTGAGTTAAAATCTATTTAAAATTCTTGCTTGTCTTCTGAAACACTCTCAGACCAAGGTACATGAACCCAAGGTTCCACTGTAGTGTGTAATATGTTAAATACTAGACCTTTATATTTACTCTTTCTTAGGGTGAGAGAGGAATGCCAGGGATACCAGGAGTGCCAGGAGAAAAAGGAGAACCCGGTGTCGGAATTCATGGTCCACCTGTAAGAGAATTCTATATATTGCAATTTTGCCTCAGTTCAATGTTATCTGAATTATAGTTTTACTAAAATACAACCAAACATATTAGATATTTGATGCCTTTTGACTCACAGGAGACTGACTTCAAAGTAGAAATATAAAATGTACAAGTCACTGCTCTGTAAATATGTGGCCAAATAATATTCCCTATTACATCTAAAGGGCATAATGGGACCAAAGGGAGAGCCAGGAGCAGAGGTACATTCTTTAAAATGTATTTATTTTCTTTGTTTTTCCTTGCTGTACAGTATGCTACTTTCTTGCTTATTGTTACTTAGAATAATGAGAAAAGAATGTATTAAGATGATGACCCTTTGCCACAGGGTTCTCGAGGCCCTCCCGGTTTTCCAGGTCCTCCTGGAGCCCCAGGTAGCCAGGTATTGCTTGTCTAATTTTTTTTATTTATTTATTTGATCTAGTTAAGAGTGGTGTGGGTATATACAGCTATTTGCTTGGTCATGCAGTTCCCATGTGGCAGGTGTTCAGTGTCCTTTTGAATTAATGGAGGAGTTGTTAGGAAGACTGTGAAAACCGTAGACAGTACAGACATTAGTTTTATAAATTAAATTTTAAAACAACTTAAAAAGGGGGCATGGTGGTGTGGTGGTTAGCACCCGTTGCCTTGCACTTCCAGGGTCCGGGTTCGAATCCCGCCTCTGTGTGCATGGAGTTTGCATGTTTTCCCCTTGCTTGGTGGGTGTTCTCCAGGTACTCCGGTTTTCTCCAACAGTTCAAAGACATGCAGGTTAGGATAATGTGTATTCCCAAATTACCCGTAGTGTGTGAATGAGGGTGTGAGTGTGTGTGTAAGTGTGTGCTCTGCTATAGATTGGCACCCCATCCAGGTTGTACCCAGCCTCGTGCCCGAAGTCTCCTAGGATAGGTTCCAAGTCCCCCAGGACCCCTTATACTGTATAGGGTCGATAAGTGAGGGAGTGAGTGTTTGATACATGAGTTTGGTATGTGTCTAGTTAGTCTTATGAGTCATAATCATTTAAATGAACTGAATAATTCTAATTATAGCATGTATCTGCTTGTTTATGTAGATATTTTTCTAAAGTATTATCTGACTATGTCTTCTGCTGTTACATAAAGGGACCTCCAGGACGTGAAGGCAGACCAGGACCTCCTGGTGAACCAGTAAGTTCTGTTCTCATTGCACACATGTAAATACAATACTGCATACAGTAGGGAGGAGAACAAAACGTGCGCTACTGTTGCCTTCACCGCTGCAGCTTTTTTTATTTTTTAAATCGCATAAAAAATCATGGGTTGTGTTTAGAGTGATTAAAAAGTATCTGATAAATTACAAACTGTAATAAAAACGCAAATATATGATATGGTAATATAGACATTGAAAAAGCTATTCATACATAGGTGCACAAGTCTAAAGCAAACGCAATTACTGTATTAATTTATTTTGTAAATTCAACTTCATTCAGCTGTATAAGTCATATGAAAAACAACTTGCCTACCAGCTCACTCTTACTTCCTGTTCAAATTTAATGATGCCCGCGCATGTGTGCAAAAAGAGAAGTACAATAAAGAATACAAAAGTGTATAATAAGTTAGTCTAAAACTATATTGTTTCCAATGCTGAAGCAAACTTGAATTTTATTTAGTTTTACAGTAGATCTTTCATGATGAATGTGTGTGTATGTGCTTTAAATATACAATAAACAAAACATTGCCTTTTGCAAAGTGAAAGTGCCTTTTGCAAGGTGAAAGTGAGTGCCGTTGATTAAAAGGCTGATAAACGCATGTGTAGATATGAGCAGATTTATCGAAAAACCTGGAGACATACTGCACCAGAAATGCAACAAACAAATATATAGGCTACTCGCTGAATACAACGCCAGTGCGCTCCGAGGTGAACACCCGCAAAACCCTGTTACTGTAATCTCTCTTCTCATTCGCATTCACGATAGGTGTGAAGTTCTCAAACCGATTTCGCTGATGGAGAAATTGGCAGAATTGGGGGTTTTAAACTGAATTAACAAGACCCAGCAGACGTCTCTGCCTAAAATTTATTTCGCCAGCAAAACATAAAATAAATTAAAATAAAACATTTTAATGGTAGCAGTTAAATCAGACTTCATATTTGGACTTGATACTTTTCGAGTGTAATTCATAAATTTACTGAATATATTAAGATTTTGTAAAATAATGAAAATTTATGTCTCCATTTCCTTCCTAGACCTTTTGTTTGCATCACAATGAACTGAAGCTCAGCAAGTCTTCTTTCCTTGTTTTAATCTGTGATATTTAAGTGAAATATACAGTATTTCGTGTAAAGGTCTAGCTACTCACAGACTTTCACACACTACGTCTGATTGTTTCTTCCGTAATCAGCTGGCACTATCGACCGCATAATGGAAGCATTGGAAATAAAGTTTTATAAGAAAAGTGAGTTGTTCGATTTGCATTTTAATCGACATATAGTAGTCTAACAATGAGCTATATGAAAAACATTAATTTTTACTAGTATATATTAATACCTAATTCAGTAAAAAAAAGGAGATGCAATAATATTTATTTATAATGATATTATAAATAAATAAAAAATGTGTCATTTATGTAACTTCCTTTAATTTATATATATAATTAAAATTTCCTATACAGCTGCTTTGAAACAAAGACCATTTTAAAAGCACTATACATATAAAAGTGAATTGAATTCCATTATATAGTTGATAGTGCCAGATGTTTAGAGAGGAAACAATCAGAAGTAGTCTGTGATTGGCTAGTTTTGTAACACTGAACGAAGGTGAGTGCCCGTACAGGCGTGAGTCGAGCGCGCAGAGAAAAGAGATGTTGTACAGTATGTGCTTACAGGCAGAGTCGAGCACACAGCAGAAGGATGTTGCATGCACATTGAGCACGAAAATTATGATCATAACAGCATACTGCATTCTTATCATAATAATGCAAACACCAGCGCTGCTGACTGACATTGGTTTATGTTTGAATTTTATGGTCATTTAGTTTCTTTTACTTCAGTTAATAAATCTACTATAAATAAAAAAAAAAACACAAAGTATAAGATGACACAAAACCCTTTTGTGGATTTTCTAATTACAATCTAAGGTCTCACTGTGTTATCTTTTTCTTTCTTTAAATTCAAAGTAGATAAAAAAAAAGACTACTTAATTTGTAATTAATTCTAAATTTGTACTGTAATTTTAGTACTGTGAATATGCATTCGTTTAATTACAATGTTTGGCTTGAATTTATATTTTACAGTATCATGTGCAGCTGTCGATAAGCTGCATTTTTCATTAATGCTTGAGAGAATTAACTGAGACCTGAGGTCTAAGTCTATGGAAATGACACACAACCTCCCTTATTTTTAATGTTTTTAAAAATAAAATTACTAAAAAATATATTCTGTTACATTCATTCAATATATATTCAACACATATTCAAATCATTACAATGCCAGAGAAATACTTCAAAGCTTGTTTTGTTTTAATTTTAGTCATCAGAGATTAAAAAGGATTTGCAGTTTGTAATTCTGTACAAATTGTGTTAATTTATTCACTCAATACTTTGTCAGGGCTCCATTAGCAGAAATTACTACATCAATGCAGCATGACATGGAGGCAATCAGTATGTGTCACTGTAAAGAGTATGAAGAATTAAAGATTTGAGAACTTGAACACTCTTTGGTTTACAAATATGGCACTGTTTGTCAGATCATGTACATAGCTTTTAAAAATCTATATGTGGGATAAGAATTGTGCACTATAGAGTGACGTATTGTTTTTTAAAGTGGGATGAACTGACATTTTATTTCATCTTAACCAACTATAGAGATATGCCAAAGGGTCATAAATCTGTGATACTTCTTTTTTATATCACTTATGACATCACTGTTTTAGGTTGTTTCTGTGACATAATAATAATAACTAGAGAGGTACATTTCCTGAAGAAAATGTGAGTGGTGCTTGCCGTGACATCATAGAGCTTCCCATGTCATAGTCATAGATGTATCTCATGTCATAGCTGATTGTGGTCTCAATGTTAAGTCTATAGGACTTTTTGGGGCCACACAACGCGAACACATTACACACTATACAGGGCTGATGTCAGTTTGGGCTCTAAATATATATATATAGTGTGTGTGTGTGCGTGTGTGTGAGGGTTAGTGTGTCACTCTATGTGAGACGAGTAAACGTATGGATGTGAAGGTGTGTGTTATTTTGTGTGTGATGTGTGTGAGACATGTGACTTGATAGTGTGTGTGTGTGTGTGTGTGTGTGTAAGACAGATGTGAGTGTGTAAGTGTTGAAATTTGTGATGTGTGATCTACATAAGTATGAGTGTGTTTGTGTTATACGTGAGTGTGTGTGAGTGTGACACTGTAGTAGGATTTCAACTCTGGATTAGAGGTGAATAAAATCTTTAAGGATAAAATTTATTTTAGAGTATACTTTATCGACTACCCGTCCAGTGTTTGGCACAATTTAGTGTATCTTACCAGTTCTGCTTATCACGTGGCCACCGATGATAACACAAAATTTAGCAATTATGAAAACGTAACGTAAGATCTGGGCAAATGTTTGGTTGTTCTCGTTGGTTCGCATTAAGCGAAGGGAATCACGGCGTTGCTGATTGGTCGTTGTGCTGGGTTGAGGTGACGTCTTTCGGGAAAGCCCTTGGCAGCGTGTTGGTTGCCTTGTTACCGATGATGACGCTCTGAGACTGGCACGAAGGCAACGTTTCTTTGCGTGTCGAGGAGAGGAGTCTTCGATCGCTGGTGGCGCAGGTCAGAAGTCCAAGTTCAGGCATTGGTTGAGAGCGGAGCAAGAGGGCCGTCCGCTTGCTTTCTTCAGACGGCGTGACGTTCAAAAACGTGCATAGACTGCTCAGACCTTAGGTTTTTAATTTCACGGTACAGGTCTGTCCCACAGCCGTTTGTTCCAATCAGGGATGGTTGTGGGCGTAGTCATGCCCAGCATGGTTCCTCTTTTCATGCCTACATGGGAGGCCATCTCAGTGGAGTTTTAGTAATTTAGGTAAAGTGTATTAACATGAGTCTGGTTCATATGACTAAGATTTCATGCACATCAACGTTCATTAAATATATAAAGCTTTCATTTGATACCAAACATCCCATGTCTTGCATACCTATTCATACCTTTATCTATAGCAAGGACTGTACAGGTTGATTACTGACTGTTTATAGTAAACATGTTGAACACAACACAAAGACATCATACATTCTACATGCACACACATATATATAATTTTATATCTGCCCTGTGCCCTAGTGGCATACTTGAACTGATTAACATTTTACATGTCCCTAAAGCTTTGTATGTTTTCTGTTCTGGGGCCCAGAGGAAACGTATTCCGAGGGGTCAGCAACTGCCAGGGGTTTGTGAAACTTCCCTATTCAAGGCACTTGTGCTGCTCTACACAGTTTTGAGTGGAGATGTGAGATGCTTTTCTATTGTGCAAATAAGTTGTTTTTGCAGATCTGCTCCATCTGTGTTGGGAAAGAGTAACTGTTTCTTTCCTTATTTGCTAATGTTGTGAACTGTCTCTTCCTCTTCCAGAGGCCCTCTTTGAGGTGGCCTGCCAGTCCCTACACTGTTAACATTGTGATACAAGTGTATTTGTGCATGTGTGTGTGTGTGTGTGTGTGTGTGTGTGTGTGTGTGTGTGTGTGTGTGTGTGTGTGTTAACATTTGTAATGTTTGTGTGTGAGACGTGTTTGTGTGTTAACATTTGTGATGTGTATGTGTTAAATAGGCTGCAGAATCTGGAAGAAAAGCATCACACTATGTTCCAGAATGTGATGTCACTGAACATGATGTCACAAAAGGTGTCACTGAATATAATGTCACTCAATATAATGGCACACAGAAAGTTATACATTTTTTGGTGTAGGTTTAAGACATTATCACGGCTGACCCGTTTGAGATATCAAAAATCCTCAATTCTGCATCCTTTAGACCACATCGGCCCGGTTTGGTGGCGATTGTATATATTCCCTAGGAGGAGTATATCAAAATCCATCGGGTACGTTTTTGCGAACAACACAAACCAGGCTTCTGTTGAGTTGAGCCCAGGACATGCAGCGCGAAAGTTGTTCGGCTCAGTGAGCTCTAAATGTGTGAATTTGTGTGATTCAATTCAATTAATTTTTATTTGTATAGTGCTTTTAATAATTGACATTGTCGCAAAGCAGTTTTACACACTCAAAAGATGTGTGTGACTTTCGTGTGCCTACGTGAAAGTGTGTATGAGCTATCCAGCAAAATCTCGTGTGTGGGCCACATGACTCTCAGGCATTCGAATGGCAGCAGATTCCAACCTGTCTGCCAAGTTTCATGTGTTTTTGAGCATGTTAAGACCCCCAAAAGGTTGGGGGGAAAAAATTCCAAAAGGTTGGGGAAAAAAGATCCTTAGGAATACAAGAGGGTCCTGCGCACATACAGATCTCGCCATTAAGAATGCACGCTTTTTCCCGCGAGATCCCGCAATTTGGCTCACGACATGCCGCGAAATCCCTTAAGCAACATTCGGGAATTTAAATAAATGTTTTGTGCTTCACTGAATATCCGCCAGATGGCGCATGGGGGGAGTTTATCTAAAAGCCAGACCAAGTACAACGAAGAATTGTGTATAATTAGTTATCCTAAAACAATATTGTTTCCAATGCTGAAGCAAACATGAATTTTATTTTGTTTTACAATAATAATATTTTATGATGAATGTGCGTATACCTGCTTTATATTATGTTCATAATGATGAAAAGAGATGCCCTAAATTATGAGCCGCCGTATAGGGCTTAAATCAAACTTCACTCATGCACACACACGTGAAACACTTGCATACACATATATGAAATAGTCACACATCTATATATACTACTAACTGCTCACACAACTACATATGAAATGCGTGTGCACAGACACCTATGAGACGCGCGCACATATATACAAACTCTCCGTGCACACACACATATGAGATGCGCGCACATGTACAGTAATTATGCGAATGTCCTGATTCGTGAATATGTCAACATATCTTCATTAAAACGTAAAAATGTGTTGAGCACCATCAGTAGACATGAAGGAACAAATATAAACATGAAGTGCTTCGGGCTTTTTATAAAAATAATCATCTGTATTTTTTGCTGTTTGTGTCCAGCATTGAATAATTATTTCATCCATTATTTGACCATGGCTGGAAAAATAGCTGGAATGTGATTGTGGATTTATGACTGAAATAAAGCTGCGTGCGTGAACCCATACTCCCCCAGAAAGTCATCGCCTCTTGCAGTAATGCAGATCAAACATACTACACCAGACCATAAATAATTTAAGCATATATTCTAAATGTATTTCACTTAGATATTACAGACTAAAACAAGGAAAGAAGACGTGCGGTCCAAGAAGGAAACAGGTTTCGTTATTTTACAAAATGTGAATATATACAGTAAATGTATGAATTACACTCAAAGTATCAAATCCAACTATGAAGTCTGATTTAATTGATATCATTAAAATTTTATTTGTTTCTATTTATGTTTATGGTTTGCTGGTGAAATACATTTTAGGCAGAGACGTCTGCTCGGTCTTGTTCATTCTTTTTAAACTCCTCAATTCTGCCAATTCCCCCATCAGTGAACTTGGTTTGATAAGTTCACACCTATCATGAATGAAAGGTGAGAAGAGGGATTACAGTAACTGGGGGTCTGCATGTGTTCACCTCCGAGCGCGCAGTCACGCTGTATTCAACAAATAGACTAAAACAAAAACAAAATCATGTTTGCTTCAGCATTGGAGACAATATTGTTTTAGGCTAACTTTATTAAAGATTATACACTTTCGTATTCATTGTTGTACTTCGTCTTTTTGCACACGCGTGTGCATCTTTAAATTTGAACAGGAAATAATAGTGGGCTGGTAGGCACGTTATTTTTTCATGTAACTTAAACGGGTGAATGAAGTTAAATATACAGAATAAATTAATAATTGCGTTTGCTTTACATTTGAGCACTCTTCTTCATTGTATATTCTACCATATCATACATGTGTGTCTAATACTGTTTTATTCATATTTTACATTACATGCAGTTTGTAATTTACTTACAATTGTACTTTTAAAATGTTACCTATACGCAGGACTTTAGATGGGTAAACGAAATAGGAGTATGTGAGAGTGCTTGTGATACACACGGGAAGACCTTTCCGTTTGGAGATGGCGTGAGATTATTAATTAACAATTTAAATGGAAACAAAAGGAAACTGAAAACACAAAATAAAATAAACTAAAGCAAAAAATTGTATCTTCATGGGGCTTATGCCCTTATTTATTTGAGAGAGAGGGATATTGTGGCAGTAGTAAACTGAGCACGCACGCTGAACTGTTGCTTAGTCTGTCTGGCAGTCGCGTGTATAAGTGGCCGCGCCGGTGGCTGTTCAGAACTCCGCACGGTAGCAGCCTGGGGATCTGCCCGTTCTGAACAGTTTAAACGCGGCTTTGCCCCTCGCGCCACCCGCGTCGTTACAGATACTTTGTGTAATTCACATCTTTACTGAATATGTTCAGATTTAGTAAAATAACGACAACAGTTTCCTTCCTAGACATTTTGTATGAACTGAAATAAATAAAAAAATTTAATAAAAAGGAATATTTAAGCATATACGCGAAATACAGTTCACTTATTATTTCACAATATTACAGATTAAAAGAAGACGTTCAGAGCTCCAGTACAATGCGCTGGCGAAATATATTTTAGGCAGAGACGTCTGCTTGGTTTTGTTAATTCTTTTTAAACACCTCAATTCTGCCAATTCCCCCATCAGCGAAACCGGTTTGATAACTTCACACCTATTGTGAATGAAAGGTGAGAAGAGGGATTATAGTAACTGGGGGTCTGCATGTGTTCACCTCGGAGCGCGCTGTATTCAGCAAGAAGACTAAAACAAAAACAAAATAATGGTAATTGCTTCAGCATTGGAGACAATATTGTTTTAGGCTAACTTTTAATAAAAATTATACACTTTTGTATTCTTTGTTTTACTTCGTCTTTTGCACACGCGTGCATCTTTAAATTTGAATAGAAAATAATAATGGGCGGTTGAATGAAGTTAAATATACACAAAAATTTATAATTGCGTTTGCTTTACATTTGAGCACTCATGTGTAAATAGCTTTTTCATTGTATATACTCCCATATCATATATGTGTGTCTAGTACTGTTTTATTCATATTTTACATGCAGTTTGTAATTTACTTGCAATTGTACTTTTAAAATATAACCTACGTATCTACAGTATAAGTATATTTAACTACTTCAGCAGTGAATGAGAAATTTGGTCTGGTTTTGATAAAGTTCTTATTTGATATAATTGTATTATTTAATTAATTATCTTATTAGAAATACAATCCTTATTTTCTATATTCTTGTCGAATATAGTCCTTCAGAGCAAGCACGGTGTCAGAAGATTCTGCTGAATCTCTTCTCACCTTTCATTCAAGATATGTGTGAATTTATCAAACTGGGTGCGCTGTTGGCAAATACTGTAGGGGGTTTTAGATGAATTAACAGGACAGAGCGGACATCTCTGCCTAAATTTTATTTCCCCAGCAAATGAAATCAGACTTCATAGTTGGAGTTGATACTTTGAGTGTAATTCACGAATTTACTGATTATTTTCAAATTCAGATTGACCTGTATATCGATTTGATAACTAGCGAATGCTTTAGTAAAGGGCTCTAAAACAGCGGCTATATGAATGACAATGGAATATTACAGAACATGCGAGTTGACGCCCATGCACCGATCACAAACCATTAAAATGTTGGATTTGAATTAAAATGCCACACACATATTCGTGTTTAATTAGATTCTTAAATCCTCGTGTTCCAGTGTTTATGCAGTAGTTTGGTCATGTTCATCCATGGGCTGACACTATGATGATTCATTATTTATTATTATGCTTACTTCATTATTCGGAGAGATTCTATTTGACGCAGATTGACCTGTATATCAACTTGATAACTAGCGAATGCTATTAAATGCCGCATATGTTTAACCCATGGGTGAACATGACCAAATTACAGCATACAGTATATATCTACTGCTACTGTATGGTACCTTTACTAACATTTAAAACTATTTATTATAATAAGTGGTGCAGAGGTGTATAATAAACCGAAAAGATAAACACAAAAAAGATGGACAGCTATTTATTTAATTATCATTTTAAATATTTATCAACAACATCCATCAATCAATGCAGTATTGTTATCGATAAATCGCATGCGTTTATCACCTTTTGATGATCAAAACGCTGTCTTTTGTAAAGTGAAAGTGCAAGCCGCGGGTTTGAAATGAATTGTAGATTAATTTTAAAGCGCGATCCCATTTCATTATTATAAACATAATTTATGAATTACACTCGAACGGGCGATAGAGCTCTGATTAGACTATGTATACTAGTAAATAGGCTCAACATCCCAGAGCCCAAGCCTCATTTAATGAAAAAAAAAAATTAACAAATATTGTAAGTAAACAACAGTAGCACAAGTTAAAAAAATGTTTAGACTCTAAATAGATGCCGAATTATTTTCTAAGGTGTGCCAGCTGGCACTATTCTTATATTGCTCTTTGTCAGGGTACAGTAAATCGGTCAGTGACAACCCCGAAAAATTCCACGTACTGTAAATAGGTACAGTACAGTACTGTCCATCTGTATGAATTATCCGAGATGCCCACCCCCGTGAAAATGGTGAATTCAGGGAAAGGCTCCTCCGTGATATGTTTTGTCCGGACCACTGAGCTTCTACGGATTCTAAAATTGACATTGTTACTGTTTTTTAATACCTGCAGTGGAAGAGTCTGAGAATTTATTTACCATAAGCTTTGTTGTATTGTTTTTAATCACTCTATACACAACCTATGATTTCACCTATGCTATTTTACAAATGGAATATTTTTGTTACCCTCTCAAACTGCTGGGTTAAATGTTAAAGTGCTGGGTAATTTCATCTATTTATTATTATTTAGTAGATTGCCTGTTAGAAATACCCCAAATGAAATGAATCCGCTGTTTTAACTACTGCAGAGACAGTTAATCAGCGGTAGTTTTCACTACTACTACTAATGATAATAATACTGAATGGAGAAAGCGCAGTCAAAGTAGTATCATCATTGCAGGAGAGAAGAAAATGAAGAGTAAATACATATCAGTATTTAAAGTTTGAGCATGACACGTTTATGAGCTCTGTCGCTTCCTGTCAATGGGCGCCTAAAAGAGAAAACACATTTTTGGCTTCAGTAGACAATGCCAAACATCATTGAATCAGAGCCTTGCCTGGTACACTCAGAGCGAGGTCACTCACTCATTGCCTTAGAGCGCCATTAACAACTCACTGGCTTAACACGCCGTCACTCTCTCATTGGCTTAGAGCACCATCAATCACTCATTGGCTTAAAGCGCCGTCACTCACTGCTTGATTTGCGAAGGGGAATCACAGTTCCCCAATTTTGGGCTTAGTTTTACAATCCATTCAAAGCTGCAGTTATCCCTGTTGCGTGTGCACCTTTTTGTACCACATTTTTTCCTTCCATTCAACCTTCCATTAATATGCTTGAATACAGCACTCTGTAAACAGCCAGCCTCTTTAGCAGTGATCTTTAGTGGCCCACTGAACCAGACTGAGAGATTATTTAAATAAGGCACCTTTGCAAGTGTTTTGGGTTAATTAGCTGAGTAGAGTGTGACACCATAAGACTCCAATATTGAACATTTTCACAATATTCAAATTTTCTGAGATACTGAATTTTGTGTTTTCATTAGCTGTAAGCCATTAATCATCTTAATTAAAAGAAATAAACACTTGAAATATACCAGCCTGTGTGTAGTGAATCTATATAATATCCAGTCCAGTGAGTTTTGACACAGCTGTTTTACCCTGCCAGGCCAAAAAAAAAAATTTCAAGATCTTGTATTGAGTTAGGACCACTGCATAAATCTCTTTAAAGCACATCCAAGGTTCTCAAATAGGCTTAAGGTCTGGACTCTGTGGAGGACAATCCATGTGTGAAAAGGATGTCTCATGAACCACTTTTTCATAATTTGAGCCTAATAAATCCTGTAATTTTCATCCTGGAATATGTGCATGAAATCAGGGAAGAAAAAAATCCATTGTTGAAAAAACCTGGTCTGTCTTACTGAACCTAAACCTGACCAGCAAAAGCAACCCCACATCATAACCCTTATCACATGTTCTTTTCCAAGTGCTCCACAGGCCATTCTTTATGATTCGTATATTTTTATTTTGTTTAGCCTCATTTCTACTGCTTACCGTTTATTTTATTTTTTAAAACATGATTTTACCAAACTGTAACTGATCTCCTATCACAATCGTCAAAAATGTGAACCTCATTTTTTCCTTGAAGATGATTGTTCTCCACTATCCTTCCACTATCCTTCTTAATAATGTGCTGGATATTTCTTAACCCAATTTTAGTAGGTTTAGCAAGCTGCTTAGTTATTTTCTTTTGCAGGACAATAACTCTTCTGAAACAGAGCTACGTCTTTGCCATGACCAAGAATTAAATTCAATGAATAAAATTCTTCCGCCATGCACTGTAAAAAAAAATATATATATATATATTTAAAAGTTTAGTAACATGTTGCAAAGCTTATTTTATTATTTTTATTTTTTTTACTTTTAATCATCTTCAAGAGAAATTGCTGGACACATAAAATATTTCACATTGCTATTTAGTTGAATGTTTACCCAGTTTTTAACTCAACCTTAAAAAAAAAAAACTTTCTTCTTCCAAAACTAGTCCAAGACTATTATTGAGTTTTTTATTTAAACTTATAACTATTTTTAAAGATTAACATTGGAACATAACGTAAGGAATTACACGAAAGACACAAGCTGGAGGAATACCTTTTACAGGAAATGGCTAGCTAAACTTTCATAACCATATCTATCACTTTAGCCCACTGTTGCCTTGAATTTTTTAAATCCAGACAACACTCAACAAATTCTGAAGCCATTTTCAGAAGGTAGACTCTAATATTACACTAACATTCTAATAAAAGATACCCCAGTTACAAAACTGTATTTTAATCAGTTTATAGTTCAGCTTCTGTGAAAGTAATGTTAATATTTTATCAGTTAATAGTAGTATTTGTGAAACTAATAGAGAAAGAAGAGTGATATAGTGACATTGACAGAGGTGGTTACATTTACTCCGTTACATTTACATTTTGAGAAAAAAGTACTTCTATGAGGAGTTTTGCTGTACCATACTTTTTACTTCAGTAGATTTGTGAAGAAAAATGCTACTCTTACTCAGCTACATTTGGCTACACTCGACTTGTTACTTTTCTAACCATTTATTCTACTGTATATATGCAGCTGGTAGATCTACCACCTGACTGTTTCACCAATCAGATGCAGGAACAATAATCACATGGCTCACATTTGACCAATCAGGTCTTCAGCTGGTGTTCTATAAATTCATTCTACCTGTGAATCTGTCCTACATACTCTCACTGCGCGTGCGCAAACAAAAGTTAGGTAATTGCACCTCAGTAAAGGTTCATTCAGTGTATGTCCCAAAGTTTTCAAATACACAATGTTGCCTGTTGTCTTAACAAATTCCATGTTAATAAGTTGGGCTTACAATACAATATTAATTAATCCAGTTAGAGAATTTAAAGTGTGGTTGTTAAAGAAATGAGAAGCTTATTGCCAGCTGAACCATATCAGTTCTTACAATAATTATCCAATGGAAGTTAAATCCAGGTGGAGTTTTTTTTTTTTTGGACTGGCAGTGTACTTACCAATAAAAGTGAAATTAAACTTGCACAGATTTGGATATTTAAAATGCCGTTTCCATTTGGAGCTACTAAATGATTGGAAAACATTGTATGTGTGTCTTTTCTGCTATTAATGACAGACTGTCCTTTCTAATCCTCTTTTGATTAAATACAGATGGAATGGATAAAAGGCATTGCATTCTTAAATTATTTTTAGAACCCTGCTAACAAATTGTAGTAACTCTTCATATGTGTTCTTATTCCAGACAGCACTGCCAATTGTTGGGGATGTTGGCTCACTTCTGAAGGTATTGTCTTTTCAGAGTTCTTGTCTTTTGTTTCATTTACTGAATCCATATCATGTTTTTTACCAAGGTCTTTGTCTAAATTATTTTGTATATAAAATATGCTTGATTAACTAAGACAACAGGACTTTGTAGCAGTGTATGACAGTTCATTTTCAGTTGAGACGTCTAAGCATGATGTACTTGGAAGCCCAAGTATATTGTAATCAACCATATAAAAGTATAATAATTTTAATATTCAAAGCTTTACTTATTAATAAAGTAGTTAATAAGCATTACTATTAATTAATTGTATCAACATCAATCACCACACATCATCTTACATAAATACAGTATCAAACAAGCATAGTTACATAAATAGTTGGATTCGTTTTATTTTAGTGTGGCTTAAGTAGGAGAGACAGCAAGGAGAGAAGAGAAACCAAGGAGAGACAGCAAACCAATACGGTGTCAATAGAATAATGTTTATTAAGCATTTAAATACAGTACATACTGCTAGGAAAATAGTGGAATGTAGTGTCAATCAATAACATCAACTTAATTCTCCTGCAAAATAAACAGATTAAAATCTGTAACATAACCTCTGCTGTCCTAGATTATCTTTTTTCCACAGAGTCTAAACTTTCTAAACTCAGATCACATGCACTTTTAATTGTAAAGTAATTGTATGTAAATATTATATGCATGAATATTTGAGTCAAAATGCAGTCACTCAATATAATGGTCAAGTACGAAAACATGGATGCTTATTCTGCATTTTATTCTGGCCATGCAGATCACCAATTGTGGCTGTAATTAATATTTTCCTCATCTAAAACTGATTAGCCAGACCAAACTCTAGATTCTACCAAAATTAATCTTGATCAATATGTGGTACTTAAAGTATTCTAGCAGAGTATGACCCATAAGAAGTACCAAAAATGTTTGATATTTATTTACAATATGAGCAGCACAATCAGTTCTTTCGATTTGATTTCAAGTGTAGCATAATTTAAAGAAACAGCCTTTTTTTGCATGTGGCGATTATAAGATCATGTTCAAGTTTAGGAGTAATTAGACATTAAAATAATTCTGGGTTTGACTGGTTGAAAAGACCAGAAATTTGCCAGAAAGGTCCAGAGGTCTGTGGAAAGGCTGACCCCAATGCAGGGGTTCAGCAGTTGAGGGGTGCACTGCAGAGTGGTGGCTGGTAGCCCAAACTACACTGAAATGGAGACAAACCTGTGGAATGGTTGGGAGTTGGGAGAAACATGCTCCAGGTGGTGGTGTCTCAAGTAGTCATGCATCGGAGAGTGATCTCATGGGTCTGGTTCTTTCTATCTATTTGTTCATTGGATTGGAGATGGGAACTGATGACAGACTTGGAGTGGCCTTGTCTACAGAATGCCTGCCAAAATTAAGAGGTAAATTGTGATCCTCAATCTGAAACAATGTCCCTGGGGAGCCATGAAGATGGAAAATGGGAATCATTAGTTAATCTACCCTTTCTTGGCAGCGGGTAAGCTGGGTAAGTCGAACCAAGGATTTGTGCAAATGTGGAACAGTGATCTACAATGGTCATGATGGAGGTGTTCTCATCAGACAAGGTTTGAACTATAACAAAATCTTGCGAGATGTGTGACCAAGGGCACTGTGGCACAGGAAAGGGTCTGAGAAGGATTCGGTTGTCCAGTTTACAGCGTCCGCAGTTGTTGTGTGCTGCTACAAATTCGGGCACATCCTTCCCCAATATGGGCCACCATTTCTGGGTGGAGCCTTGGTGACAGGAAAGTCTGGCTCCATGGCCCATTCCAAGACCTGCAGGCATAAAGGAAGTTGGACAAAGAGACTATTAGAGGGAACATTACTAGGTCCTGGTTTCTGCATCAGCGCCTGCTTAACCATTGTCTCAATGTCCAGTTTGGCTGCTGGAACTACACAGACGGGAGGATGGTCTCACATGGCATGGAGTCTCGAGGATAACAGAACTGTTGTAAGAGAGCATCTAGCTTGGTGTTCTTTGAGCCCATCTTGATGCTGGTGAAACCCAGGAACCTATTGAGATCCCACAATGAGGCCAGAGTTTGGCAGTTGGTGACCTTCTGAGGTTTGGCTGGCTCCATCTATAGCTTCAAAAACACCCAGAGACGTGGTAGATGAAACTTACAATTCTTGACACACACACACACACACACACATTATATATGAGCAAAACTGGTAATTAATCAAAATAAGTAAATTGAGAATTTCATCCAAACAATAATTTTATATTAAAGTGCTCTTTTTTTAATTATTTTCCTATTCTTTCAAACAGATCATACACAGCCCCACATACTTAGAGAGTTTTTTAATCATAATGTATATCAAACAACAAAGTAATGTTTTTTGTGAGGATACATTCATTTAATGTTGAGAATTAAAGATAATTTATTGGGACGATAGTGATACCAAGAACTAAATCGCTTTGTGGGCATTCTGTTTAATTCCATTCTATTTATATAGCGCTTTTAACAATGGTCATTAATCATAAAGCAGCTTGACAGAATAAAAAAAAATATGTAAAGTAGTTCGAAAAAAGTGTGAGGAAATATGTGTAAATGTGTAAACAAGCCAAGGGTGCCCAGATAGGGAACCCATCCTCATTTGGATGATATCAGATGGATATAGCAGGGATTCATTACTCATACTCATAGGGATTCAGTGGTCATACTATGTGTTAGGAGGCTGGAAGTTCCGTATAAAAAGAAACATGTTTAAGTTAATATGAAGTCCACTTTCGTTCACATTCTATCAGTAATAGTAAATCTTAAGTTGCCAAATTGGTAAGGTAAAAAACACACTCCAGGTCATGTTGCTATACAGAAAGAGTAAATTGCACACCAAACACTTTTTATACAGTGCCAGTGCAATAACTTTTAGATCCTTTCAAGGTTTTCACATTTATGTTTTACACTCATCTTATACCTCTATATACACACATGGAAAAAAATTGTTGGTACCCTTCGGTCAATGAAAGAAAAACTCACAATGGTCACAGAAATAACCTTAATCGGACAAAAGTAATAATAAATAAGAATTCTATGAATGCAGACATTGCTTTTCAACCATGCTTCAACGAAATTATTTTAAAAAATGAACTCATGGAACAGGCCTGGACAAAAATAATGGTACCCCTACCTTAATAGTTTGTTGCACAACCTTTTGAGGCAATCACTGCAATCAAACGATTCCTGTAACTGTCAATGAGACTTCTGCACCTCTCTGCAGGTATTCTGGCCCACTCCTCATGAGCAAGCTGCTCCAGTTGTTTCCGGTTTGAAGGGTGCCTTTTCCAGACAGCATGTTTCAGCTCCTTCCAAAGATGCTCAATAGGATTGAGGTCAGGGCTCATAGAAGGCCACTTTAGAATAGTCCAATGTTTTCCTCTTAGCTAAAAACACCCAAGAATTGCTGTGTGTTTTGGGTCATTGTCCTGTTGCAAGACCCATGACCTGCGACTGAGACCCTGCTTTCTGACACTGGCCAGCACATTTCTCTCTAGAATCCCTTGATAGTCTTGAGATTTCATTGTACCCTGCACAGATTCAAGACACCCTGTGCCAGATGCAGCAAAGCAGCCCCAGAACATAACAGAGCCTCCTCCATGTTTCACAGTAGGGACAGTGCTCTTTTCTTCATATGCTTCATT
Source organism: Clarias magur (assembly GCA_013621035.1). Classification (NCBI taxonomy): domain Eukaryota; kingdom Metazoa; phylum Chordata; class Actinopteri; order Siluriformes; family Clariidae; genus Clarias; species Clarias magur. Next base: position 85,449 of record QNUK01000188.1, on the reverse strand, counting down.
TTTCCATCTGTGAACATAGAGCTGATGTGCCTTGGCAAAAAGTTCCATTTTTGTCTCATCTGTCCATAGGACATTCTCCCAGAAGCTTTGTGGCTTGTCAACATGTAGTTTGGCATATTCCAGTCTGGCTTTTTTATGATTTGTTTTCAACAATGGTGTCCTCCTTGGTCGCCTCCCATGTAGTCCACTTTGGCTGAAACAACGACGGATGGTGCGATCTGACACTGATGTTCCTTGAGCATGAAGTTGACCTTGGATCTCTTTAGAAGTCTTTCTGGGCTCTATTGTTACCATTCAGATTATCTGTCTCTTTGATTTGTCATGAAATTTCCTCCTGCGTCCACGTCCACGGAGGTTGGCTACAGTCCCATGGATCTTAGATTTCTGAATAATATGTGCAACTGTAGTCACAGGAACATCTAGCTGCTTGGAAATGGTCTTATAGCCTTTACCTTTAACATGCTTGTCTATAATTTTCTTTCGAATCTCCTAAGACAACTCTTTCCTTCGCTTCTTCTGGTCCATGTTGAGTGTGGTACATACCATGTCACCAAACAACACAGTGACGACCTGGAGCCCTATATATAGGCCCACTGACTGATTACAAGATTGTAGACACCTGTGATGCTAATTAGTGGACACACCTTGAATTAACATGTCCCTTTGGTCACATTATTTTCAGTATTTTCTAGGGGTACCATCATTTTTGTCCAGGCCTGTTCCATGAGTTTATTTTTTTAAATAATTCTGTTGAAGCATGGTTGAAAAGCAATGTCTGACTTTCATTGGTTAACATTCATAGAATTTTTTTTAAATTATTACTTTTGTCAGATTAAAGTTATTTCTGTGACCATTGTGAGTTTTTCTTTCATTGACCGAAGGGTACCAACAATTTTGTCCACGTGTGTAAGATCTCAGAGTAAATATCAGAGTAAAAAAAGCCAAACAAATGAGATTATGAGTATTATCTGTAGATCTACAATACCCACACAGAGAATAATATTCAGAGTTCCCTTGAGGACATGAAAGAATCTTACACAAGTCCAACTATCACTGCAGCGCTAATCAGGCCTATATGGTAGAGTGTCCCCATGCCATGTGTGGAGGAAATTAGGAACTGCAAAACACCTCATTAATATCATACCTACAGTCAAACATGATGGTGGCAGCATCATACTGTGAGGATATATTTATGCGACTGGGACTATGAGACTAGTCATAATAGGGGGGAAATGGATATAGTTAATCATAAAATGTGGAAAACTTGAAAACTTTTCATTGGCACTATATGATATTTGGGTGTACATACCACCAAACTAAAGGTTAAAATATGTGAGCTTATAATCATGATTTGATTTTAACTCCAATATATATACTGTGGTAGACAGATATATAAATTTATGTTTACAGTTGCTGTTGCTCAGAGTTGCTGCTTCAAGCTGAAAGCTATTGAGCTGCCAGCCAAATCCCAGCAGTCTTCAAGCAGCCCTTCTCCTGCTACGTGATAAGGCATGTGTAATTCCACAGTAAATATGCTCAGTCAAGCCCCATTCATTCATTTGCTTTTTTTCACCATAAGATGGTGCTTTGTTGTTAAAAACACATTCACACATGAACCAAATGGGCATCACTTCATCACTACTGTTAACAGCAGTTGTTTTGCAAATTTATCATATTCAGTCAGAACCATCTTCAAACAAAAATCACATCTTGAACTCATCTCTAATGTTAAAGTATGTTCTAAGGAATTATATGATATACCCATTCTAAATTCCACAACTTTAAATATATGCAATTATGTATAAAAGTTAGTACCCCCTTTTTTAATTTTGTTTTTGTGTAAAAACATCATAAAAATCATCTGATCGTAGTGGATTTTATATTCGGCAAATTCAAAAAGAGGCAGACTAACAACATAAGCTTTAGCTTTTGGACAGATGGCCTCTAGAATACTCTGGTAAACAGAGGAGTTCATGGTCAACTAAATGACTTTAAGGTGCCCAGGTCCGGGTGCTGTAAAACAAAGCCTAAATGATCACCCCTCCATCACCTTGCTTGACAGTGGGTATGAGGTGTAAAGATTGGCAGCTGTCTTGAATGCTTTCTACTCGATAATAGTCAGTGTTGGGGGACGTTACTTTTTAACTTAACTAATTACATTACAAAATTACTGTCTTCAAAAGTATTCTGTCACATTACTGCATTACTTTCTGACAAAAGTAAGTAGTTAGAGTACTTTTCCATAGCAGAAAATTAAAATTCCTCATGCATGTTGTTTTAGTCAAGACCTTTTATAATTGTTCTACCATCATCACTCAGCGAAATTTGGCCCATAATCTGTTAACTACTAATTCCCCTATTTCATCTACATGATTTTGCGCAGTGGACACAAGTACGTTTTTTCATGATTCACCGCAAGTTCGGTGCTGTGATTAGGTTTTCATCTTTCCACGCATTGGTCCTCACATAGTCAAACCACATAGGTGTGATAGGGGTATAACAGCAGGAATAACAGAGGTGGGTGGGTTATAGGGGACGGGGCTTGTAAGATGACTTCCTCTCACAACACACACTAATGGATTGGGAATGACTGCTGTCTGGCTCACGGATTACATAAATCATCTGAATAACGGATTACATTTTTGAAAAAGTAACTAAGTAACTGAGTACTTGAATGGCAGACCTAACGTGCTAGATTCCTCGTTACATCAAAAAAAGTAAAAGTAAAAAGTAATCCGAGTACTCTAACGCATTACTTTGCATTGTTGTAACACACAATCGAATGTTAAAGACCAGCAAACTGCCAAAATGTCTTTTATAGAGGTCTGCATACCTGCTGATGATCAATAAATCAAGGGGAGATCATCAGCAGCACATGGCTACAACTTATTAGCCGCACAAAGTACTTTTACACAACTGTACATTTAATTTGTTATTTAATCTGTATAAACTTGTGTTGAAATAAGAAATGTAAGGTCTTAAACAGATTTTATATACAGGGTCAGCCAAAAATTGATACATACTTAAAGAAAAGAAAAATAGTATGATGTATATTATATTAATATAATATTCATTTTTTTTTTGTTAAAATATTTATTCAAGTTTTCTTTTCCTGAAGAGTGGTAATTCTTTTTGGCTTACTCTGTATATTAAAGGCATATTGCTAACTTGTATAGAACATGTAAAGACCTGTATGGTTGCATGTCTACCATATTCAATCCTTTATAATGCACAAATACAGTGCATCTAAAAAAAGATTTATTATTTACTTCAAAATGTGAAAGTCACTATTCAAAATTCACTACATTACAACTTACAGCTCATTAAAATTTTCAATGGGGAGGTCTAGGGGATTTGGTGGCCATGGACACAAACTTTTATTCTGTTTCCTGATCCACTAAGTTATCACTTTTGCCTTATGGCAAGGTGTCATGCTGGAAAAGGCATTCCAAATGGTTCTTGGATGGTTGGGTGAAGTTGCTTACTGAGGATGTTTTTGTACCATTCTTTATTCATTGCTGTTATCTTAGGCAAAATTGTGAGTGAGCCTACTCCCTTGGCTGAGAAGCAACCCCACATATTAATGGTCTTGGGTGCTTTATTGTTGGCATGACACAGGACTGATGATAGTGCTCTCCTCTGGACAAGCTTTTTCCCAGATGCACCAAACAATCAGAGAGGATTCATCATAGAAAATGACTTTATCTCGATCCTCAGCAGTCTAAGCCCTGTACATTTTGCTGTATATCTGTAATGGCTTCTTTGCTGCTCAATTCAATTTCAATTAAATTTTATTTATATAGCGTTTTTAACAATTGACATTGTCGTAAAGCAGCTTTGCACAATCAAAAGAAGTAAGTTTGTATGAAGTGTGAATGTGTATGAATCAAAATGATAAGATTGTCCCTGATGAGCAAGCCGAGGGCGATGGTGGCAAGGAAAAACTCCCTGAGATGGTAATAGAAAGAAACCTTGAGAGGAACCAGACTCAACAGGGAACCCATCCTCATCTGGGTGATAACGGATAGCAGAGAATGATCAGCATAATAATGTGTAAGACAGGAAGTTCAGTATAACAGGAGATGTGTTAAAATTAAAATGAGTCCAGTTTGTTCCTGGAGGCTCAGGTAGACTGTAGGAAATTCCAGTCCTGAACTATCGAACGACTGAAGTCACAGGTCCCCAGAGAACAGCTGTCTACATCAGTCGAGGACAGGACAGTCTTCGTGGAAAAGTGGAACCATCCCCAACCACCACACGCATCCCAGGCAGGCCACACGGCTCCTTTATCTAAGGCTAATCTATTTACAAAAATGCTTGGCTAAATAAATAGGTTTTTAGCCTAGACTTAAACACTGAGACTGTGTCTGAGTCCCGAAAATTAATAGGAAGACTATTCCATAACTTTGGGGCTTTGTAAGAAAAAGCTCTGCCCCTTGCTGTAGGTTTAATAATACATGGTACTGACAGGCAGCCTGCATCCTTTGATCGAAGTAGGCTTGGCGGATCCTAAGTGCCTAGCAGTTAACTCAAATACTGCGGCGCGAGACCATTTTAATTCAAATTCAAATTTTATTTGTCACATACACAGTCATACACAGTACGATATGCAGTGAAATGCTTATACGACCGCTCCGTGACCTTAAATATTTTATATTTATTTTATATTTATATTTTAGTGCTTTAAGTGTCAAAAGTAGTATTTTAAAATTGATGCGAAATTTCACAGGGAGCCAATGCAGTGTAGATAGGGGTGATGTGCTCGTATCTTCTGGTTGAGGACTCTCGCTGCTGCATTCTGTACTAACTGAAGCTTGTTTACAGATCTAATTGAACAACCAGACAGTAAGGCGTTACAATAGTCCAACCTAGAGGTGATAAAAGCATGAACTAGTTTTTCTGCATCATTTAGTGACAATATGTTTCTTATCTTGGCATTATTTCTAAGGTGAAAGAAAGCTATCCTGGTAATATGTGCTTCAAATGAAAGGCTGGAATCTATGATCACACAAGGTCTTTTACTGTTCCTCTTGATAGAACAGAAAGGCCGTCTAAAGTTACAGTGTGATCAGAAAGCTTACTTCTAGCTACTTGTGGTCCTATGACTAGAACTTCTGTCTTATCAGGATTAAGCAGGAGAAAATTAATTAACATCCAATCTCTTATGTTCTGCACACATTGCTCAATTTCAGCAAACTGGTTTTTCTCATCTGGTTTTGTAATCGTGTGTCATCAGCATAACAATGAAAACTAATACCATGTTTACGAATTATGTTATGGAAGCATTTAAAGGGAAAAAAAGAGTGGGCCTAAAACTGAACCCTGTGGAACACCAAACTCCACTTGAGAACATGAGGAATGGTCACCATCTAAATCTACAAACTGATAACGATCAGTCAAATAGAATCTGAGCCACAAGAGGGCAGTTCCCTTAATTCCTACTACCTTTTCTAATCTGTGAAGGAGAATACTATGATCAATGGTGTCAAAAGCTGCACTGAGGTCCAGTAACACAAGTATAGTGACGCAACCCTGATCAGAGGCCAATAGGAGGTCATTTACTACTTTAACAAGTGCTGTCTCTGTGCTGTGATGAGGCCTAAATCCTGACTGATACAGTTCATTTATGCTATTTCTGTGTAGATGTGAACATAGCTGCTGTGATACTACCTTTTCCAAAATCTTGGAGATAAAGTGAAGGTTTGATATCGGCCTGCAATTAGAAAGCTGACATGGGTCAAGGTCAGGTTTCTTGATTAGTGGTTTAATAACGGCTAATTTAAAGGATTTGAGGACATACCCACTATTGAGTGAACAGTTAATTACTTTCAACAGGGGTTCTGTTATTGCTGGTACTATCTGCATGAGAAAATGTGTCGGTATAGGATCTAATATACAGGTTGACGATTTTGAACGATTTGAAGAGATGAGTGAAATTAGTTCCCTCGCTTCAAGAGGAGTAAAGTATTCTAAGTTCTAATGTGATGTGGTTAGATCATCTGAATTACTTAAATTGTCTGGTTTCAAGGCCTGAATTTTTTGCCTAATATTTATGATTTTGTTATTGAAAATATCCACACACACATCCACAATGCTCTGAGATCTTATGCCGCCTATAATACGTTGGATGATATGGACTTGTAAAAGGCTGCATCATATAACATTCAGAAAGCAGTGAAGCAACACTGCGGAAGGAAACTAGAGTCACAGATCCAATAGAGTGACTCTAGGACCCTGTGATTTTATTGGCAGACCACAGGCAGTAATAATGGTCAGAATGTCTTTGCCTCCCTCACCCTCAGCCCTGAAGCCCCCCCAACAGGTTGTGTCCTGAGCCCCCTGCTGTACTCTTTGTACACACATAACTGCATGGCCACTACCTACTCCAACACCGTCATCAAGTTTGCTGGTGACATCGTTGTGGTGGAACTGATCACTGAAAACAATGAGATGGCCAACCTGGCCATTAGAAATTAGAGATTAGAAATGTGTGGAATTGGTGCCAGAGGAACAACCTCCTCCTGAACGCAAGCAAGACAAAGGAGCTTCCCAGTGCAGGAAGTGGACAGCTCCTGTTATCTTCCGATACCATCACATCACACATGACCTGTTTACTCCTTCACCATAGAGGGCATCCTGATGGGAAACTGTGCTTTATACTGGTTCAGGTGATAATTGATATTGCACATATTGAACTTGAACTCAGCTGTTAAAACCCTTTTTCCTTCAACCCTTTCAACAGGCTAACAGATTTGGTGTGATTCCCATAAACAATTTAGACAAAATATTTTTACTCTTCTCAAAATTGATGTGTTTATTTGGTTACCTATGAGAAATATTCATTGTTTCCCCAACTATAAACCCTGGGCCACCAAGGACATTAAAGCTTGCTTAAATAAGAAAAAAGGACTTTTATGGCTGGTGATAAGGAAGCAACGAAGAAGACTTAGAGTGTTGGCTGTCAAAATCGGGGAGGGGAAATAGTCCTACCGCAAAAAACTGGAATAAAGGCTGAAGCAGAACAACATGAGAGATGTGTGGAGAGGCATGAGGAGCATTACTGGATACGACCGGCAGTACTGGGGGAGAAACTAAGGAACATGCAAATTGACACTCCCTTGGTCTCTTGGTTCTGACCTGCCATTCCCAGTATGCTCGATTACAAAACTGTGTGTGATCTGCAGCACTGGTGCTCCTCAGGGGACTATTCTGTCTTCTTTTCTTTTCATCTCTCTCAGACGACTCTGTGGTTGTTGGATGTATTAAGGACGTTGACATCTCCGAGTACCAGTCTGTGGTGGATGACTTTGTTTTCCTTGTCAGTTAACAGTTTCTGGACTGGTCAGTTAACACAATGGCACTCTACAAGAATGGACAGACCAGGTTGTATTTTATGAGAAGACTCAGGTCTTTCAACATCTGTAACACCATTCTTCGGATGTTCTATGAATCTGTTGTGGCAGGTGTCGTTTTTTTATGCTGTGGTCTGTTTATGACCAGGTGTTCTATAGAGCGCCACAGGAGATTTTTTTTTTCTTTTTTGCCAATGGCCATAAATTTATACAACTCGTCTCTGTAACGTTTACACTATGGGATAAGGACTGTCAGTAGTTACTATACAATATTACATTAATACACTACTGTTCTCACAGCTTAATATCAGTTTCAAGTGCAATATCTGATGACCAGCACCATTTGTGTAATTTCTTTCTTTTCCATTCCAAGTGCAATACAGTACCTGTATATTAATTATTTTTAGTGCAATATGTCACTTACTATAACTTACTGTGTGCTATATTTAATTCTATTTTCTATTTATTTATTTTTAGTATTGAAAATTTTTAATTCTTTAATTTTGGCTTCACAGTGGTGTAGTGGTTAGAACTGTCGCCTTGCACCTCCAGGGTCCGGGTTTGATTCCCAGCCAGGCTCAATTCCTGTCTCTGTGTGCATGGTGTTTGCATGAAGATTTGGCTAAATGCTTCCCAAATTGCCCGGAGATAGTGTGTGCGTGAGTGTACAGTCGTGGCCAAAAGTTTTGAGAATGATACAAATATTAGTTTTCACAAAGTTTGCTGCTAAACTGCTTTTAGATCTTTTGTTTCAGTTGTTTCAGTTACGTACTGAAATATAATTACAAGCACTTCATATGTTTCAAAGGCTTTTATCGAGTCAGTATTTGCAGTGTTGGCCCTTCTTTTTCAGGACCTCTGCAATTCGACTGGACATGCTCTCAATCAACTTCTGGGCCAAATCCTGACTGATAGCAACCCATTCTTTCATAATCACTTCTTGGAGTTTGTCAGAATTAGTGGGTTTTTGTTTGTCCACCCGCCTCTTGAGGATTGACCACAAGTTCTCAAAGGGATTAAGCCATGGACCCAAAATTTCAACGTTTTGGATGAGAACCTTGGATGAGAAGCAACCCCACACATGAATGGTCTCAGGATGCTTTACTGTTGGCATGACACAGGACTGATGGTAGCGCTCACCTTTTCTTCTCCGGACAAGCCTTTTTCCAGATGCCAAAAAACAATTGGAAAGAGGCTTCAACCGAGAATATGACTTTGCCCCAGTCCTCAGCAGTCCATTCGCCATACTGTTTGCACAAGATCAATCTGTCCCTGATTTTTTTTTTTGGAGAGAAGTGGCTTCTTTGCTGCCCTTCTTGACACCAGACCATCTTCCAAAAGTCTTCGCCTCACTGTGGGTGCAGATGCGCTCACACCTGCCTGCTGCCATTCCTGAGCAAGCTCTGCACTGGTGGCACTCCGATCCCGCAGCTGAATCCTCTTTAGGAGACGATCCTGGCGTTTGCTGGACTTTCTTGGACGCCCTGAAGCCTTCTTAACAAGAATTGAACCTCTTTCCTTGAAGTTCTTGATGATCCTATAAATTGTTGATTTAGGTGCAATCTTAGTAGCCACAATATCCTTGCCTGTGAAGCCATTTTTATGCAACGCAATGATGGCTGCACGCATTTCTTTTCAGGTCACCATGGTTAACAATGAAAGAACAATGATTTCAAGCATCACCCTCCTTTTAACATGTCAAGTCTGCCATTCTAATCTAATCAGCCTGACATAATGATCTCCAGCCTTGTGCTCGTCAACATTCTCACCTGAGTTAACAAGACGATTACTGAAATGATCTCAGCTGGTCCTTTAATGACAGCAATGAAATGCAGTGGAAGGTTTTTTTCGGGATTAAGTTAATTTTCATGGCAAAGAAGGACTATGCAATTCATCTGATCACTCTTCATAACATCCTGGAGTATATGCAAATTGTTATTATAAAAACTTAAGCAGCAACTTTTCAAATGTCCAATGTTTATGTAATTCTCAAAACTTTTGGCCACGACTGTATATGTGTGTGCCCTGCGATGGATTTGCACCCTGTCCAGTGAGCACCCCGCCTCGTGCCCTAATCCTCCTGGGATAGTCTCCTGGCCCCCCACGACCCTGAATACAGGATAAAGCGGTATAAACGATGACTGAGTGAATTCTTTAATTTTATTTTTTTCCCTAATCTTGGTCCCTTGTCTAATATATTACTCCTTTCCTTTCTTCCCGGTAAACAAATCAAAGCAACTGCAAACAAGACAAAAGTTCTCTCTGGGATTAATAAAGTTCTTTGAATCTTGAAAGAACACTGAATTAACATTAGACTGACAGCATTATTGCAATAAGGTTTGTGATTAATTAGATTCAATAAAACTAAACTTTTTATTATCAATCTCTCACCCATTTGGGAAATCTGACAATGCCCCAATCTTCCTCATACCAAAATATACACAAAAGCTTAAACAGTAAACCCTGGCTCTGAGGGAGGTCGCACACTGGACGGACCAATTGATGGCCACCCTACAGGACGTACTCAAAGTCACAGACTGGGACATGTTTTGGCGGCGCGCTGATGACTTCAGTGTGTTTATGGAAGTGGTTGTGATGTCAGGCATTAATGTTAGATGAAAATGCTTATCTTACAATCAATAGTCTAATACATACCAAAGATGTGTTCAGTTAGGCTGAGTTCAAGGCTCCATGACTGTTCATGCTGAAACAGGTACCACACTTTCCCAAACTGTTGCCACAAAGTTCAAAGTGTATTGTTGTCTTGACTATCTTTGACATTTACGTTGGAAAAGGGGCATGGCCAGGAACCCTAAAAAACAACCTGAGGTCCCAATCTTGATTTTCATCAGACTGACAAGAGGTAAATTGTGAGTCAGAGAACAAGTATCCACTGCTCTAAAGTCCTATGTGTTCAATTAAATAATATGAAAAATGGGGGGGAAACTAATAAGGAAAAGAGAATCAAAGCTGCAAAATAAAGTTGGCATGGTAGGCATGCAAAAAAATCTCTTGAGCTCTACCCACTTTCTATGGCTCACACCTTTAAACATCAATCAATAAAAACAATGCCAAGCAGCCAAACAAAATGGAGAATTGGTCCCACTCTTAAGACAGACAGACATAATAAAAATGATACATTAAAATGACAAATAAATGATATTGTAAATAATAAATGAAAAATCTTCTTCAATATGGCACAGGGCAACATAGGCAAATTATGTTTGCAAAAAAAAAAAAAAAAAGCAGCTTGATCCAGTCCTGTGATTCTAAACGAACTGTCATTTAACATTCACAATAAGAGCCAATCTTGTACAGCTTGTTAAAAAAAACGGAAGAACTCAGAGGAAACACAGGCAGACCATGAACCTACAAAGAAATTTACAAGTGTCCAAAGACTGCCCAGATATAAGATTAAAGTACCAGCATGACTGAAAAAGCTGAATGTGTAGTCGGTAAGAAATGGCTCATGTTGCAGTGCATACCGTATCATCTGTCAAACATGTTGGAGGTAGTGAACCTGCCTGAGTATACCTGTATATGGCTGCTAGTGGATCTGGCTCAGTAGTGATTGTTTAAGATATTTGACAGACCAACTTGAAAGCAGGCAAGTTGTATTGATAAACACTTTCAATTTCTTTGGTGAAAAATGCAGAAGTATCAAGTTTAATGGCTTTTCAGAAAACATTATAGCTATAGGCTTGCATTGTTTATTTATAATACTTATAAGTTTTAAATTAACAAATTATTCAGCTGTTTTTTTTTTATTTTTTTTTTACATAACTAGGTTCTGTCTGTGTGTGTGTTTGGGTGTGTTTCATTTTAGAATGCCTGCAGTATCTGCGAAACCAGAATACCAGGATTACCTGGACAGAAAGGGGAGAAGGGAGCATACGGAGCCCCTGGTATAGACGGCATTCAAGGATACAAAGTAAGCAAATGAGACCAAAGAGAAGACAATGACAAGAAAATACATGCCAATACTTTTATAACTAACAGTAGCAGTTAAAACAAAAACAAAAGCCTTTGTTTTGGTTAGAAGTTGGAGAAAATTTGTATGTGCACACATTGTACTGTATGTGCTCTGTTTCAAAGGGTGATCCAGGCCTGAGAGGTCCAGCTGGTAACCCAGGAAAAGAGGGCCCTAAGGTAAAAACTGCTAGATTACTGTTTGTTGCCCAGAGCTTTAACTCTCTCTCTCTCTCTCTCTCTCTCTCTCTCTCTCTCTTTTATATACATAATTGAATCTTAATAAATTAGAATATCATCAAAAAGTTGATTTATTTCAGTAATTGAATAAAAAAAATTAAACTTGTATACTGTATCATATAGGTTAATGTGTTTAAGAAAGTGTTTAGTTCTTTGAATTTTGATTATGGCTTACATCTAATGAAAACCCAAAAGTCAATATTTTAGAAAATTTGAATATTGTTAAAAAGTTTAATACAGGTAGTTCCATTCCAGAAACTTGTTTATAAGTCAGATTTGTTCTTAAGTTAGACAAGTTGAGACTTATACACATTTGAAACGAATATACACTACAATTTAAAGCATTCCAATCCACCTGACTAAATCTCTGTCCCCTTTCCCCACACTTGCATCTCGTGGCCAAAACCATAACCTAAGAAAATGAATCTCACACATGTCAAATATAACAGTGTTGTCTCCTAGGCCTTTAAATTGTGAGGCGAATCCCGGACAGCATTTTGTCTGAGCAGTTTTTCACTGTACATGTAAATCTTGGATTGCAAGCATAATTCATTCTGGAAATGTGCTTTTAATCCGAGGCACTCATACATAAATGCGAAATAGTGGAAACTAAAAAATATTTATATAAAAAGAATTAATACAAAATCTAAAGTGAAAATAAAACAAATTAACCTGTACTTTATCTTTGAAAAGAATCATAGCTGGTATGAGGAACACAACAGAGAGGAGAAGGAGGAGGTGTTATTGTGTAGAAATCTTTGTGTGACTTTAATAATAATAATAATAATAATAATAATACATTTTATTTGTAACGCACTTTTCATTCATTAAATCTCAAAGTGCTAACATTAAAGAAAAATAAAGATAGAAAAGATTTAAAGCAATAAAATAAGACCACATCAAGGCTAAAATAATAATAAAAATAAAAAATAGAAGAGGTATAAAACAATCAATTTAAAACCAAATCAACAATTATAAACTTTCTTAAATAAAGTCTTCAGGTTGACTTTAAAAGAGTCCAGGCTCTGTATGGCTCTCAGATGAACAGGAAGACAATTCCAGAATTTTGGTGCAACTGAGCAGAAGGCCTATGGTACGGAGTATGGTAAATGGGGCTTTGAGGAGCATGCTTCCTGATGACCTAAGGGTGCGGTGAGAATGTTGTACAGTGATCAGATCTTGCAGATATGATGGTGCCTGACCAGTAACACATTTATGGGTTAGCAGCAGGATTTTATATTCAATCCGGGATGAAACAGGAAGCCAGTGCAGTGATTGGAGAATGGGAGTGATGTGTTCATCACTCCTGGGTTTTGTTAGAATTCTAGCGGCACTATTTTGGATGTATTGTAGTTTTTGAATGTCCTTTATAGAGATCCCAACAAAGAGTCCATTACAGTAGTCCAACCTTGATGATATGAAGGCATGAACAAGTTTCTCTGCATCAGGAAGTGTTAGGAGGGGGCGGAGTTTGGAAATATTTCGTAGATGGTATACTGAGGTTTTACACAGGTGTTGTATATGTTCGCTGAAGGTCAGCTGTGGGTCAAATCGAACCCCCAGGTTAGTGACTGTGGAGGACAGAGTGATAACCTGACCATCAAAAGTAAATTGAGATACGGGAGAGGAAAGGATCGGATGAGATGTACCAACAAGGAGTGCCTCACAGCCTGTTCAGCTGTAGAAAGTTGTTGCTCATCCATGCCTTTATCTCCTCAAGGCATGCAGTAAGGTGCAAAAGGGCTTCAGAGGGGCTTGGAGCAGTTTTAATATAAAGCTGCGTGTCGTCTGCATAGCAGTGAAACGACAGCCCATGTCTGCTGATGATGCACCCAAGAGGTAACATATAGATGGTAAAAAGGATGGGGCCGAGAACCAACCCCTGTGGAACACCACGTGATATTAAGCAGCCTGGACTTGCATCCTCCCAGCATGACACATTCAGACTTGTCGGAGAGGTAGGACTGGAACCACTGCAATGTAGTTTGCGACAAACCAATAGTGTACTGGAGACGATCCAGGAGAATGGTATGATCCACTGTGTCGAAGGCTGCTGTCAAATCAAGGATAAGAAGAGAAGGCGATTGTGCATCAGCTGTCATGAGTAGATCATTTATCACACTTATCAGTGCTGTCTCCATGCTGTGGGCTAATCGAAAGCCTGACTGAAATTTCTCAAATAAGGTGTTGCACTTGAGGTGGTTCAAAAGTTGAAAGGCAACTGTCTTCTCTAGGACCTTTGATAGGAACGTGAGATTTGAGATAGGCCTGTAGTTTCCAAACACTTTAGCAGGGAACCTATCTAATGACACTTGTCTTTGCCTCCTTTTGAGGATTTTGCGGAAAAGAATGCTTTACGCACACTTGTCATCATAATGCTTCAGTAGACATGTAGTAGAGGTATGCGCACTGAGACTGAGCATGGGAGACGATTACCCCCAAAGCCCGCAGCACGCAAGAAAGAAGAACCATTGGCTCAGCTGTGATCACATGACTCATGGCAGAACCAGCATATACGTACTACTCGTAGTGCAAGACCTCTCTTGTTTACCAAGTTAAAATTTCATTTAAAAAATTCCTCGTCTTGCAAAACACTTGCAGACAAACTTACTCACAATCCAAGGTTAAACTGTATTGAAAAACCTCAACAAAACAGGGTCCCCACCCCACCCACCGACACACACATAATATACCAGACTTTAGACATTTTCCACTTTCACTTACATACTAAACATATTGTATATAATTGTAAATAATTTGTATTTTTGTAAAATACATGTGAGCTACTACTGCAATTTGTTCGCATCTACAAATGTTTGTAGTACTGCAGTCCATTCATATCTGCGGAAATTCGTAACTCGAATGTTTGTAACTCAGAGACTACTGTTTGTAACTGTTAGAGACTCACAGCTAATTAACTCAAAACACCTGAAAAGGGTTCCTGAGACAAAAAAAAATCATTGATAAAGAAGATTGCTAGAAGAGTGCTGAAGATTGGTAAATACAATGTGCTGTATCCAAGGACATTAATGGAAAGTTGAATGGAAGGAAGAAATGTGATAGAAAATGGTGCAGGTTCATGTACAGGGTGGGCCATTTATATGGATACACCTTAATAAAATGGAAATGGTTGGTGATATTAACGTCCTGTTTGTGGCACATTAGCATATGTGAGGGGGCAAACTTTTGGTCCCCAAGGTCTCCCGATCTGCCCCCCTTAGACTTTTATTTTTGGGGTCATCTGAAGGCAATTGTCTATGGTGTGAAGATACGAGATGTGCAGCACCTGAAACTACGGATACTGGAAGCCTGTGCTGGCATTTCTCCTGCGGTGTTGCTATCAGTGTGTGAAGAGTGGGAGAAGAGGGTTGCATTGACAATCCATCACAATGGGCAGCACATTGAACACATTTTATAAGTGGTCAGAAACTTGTAAATAACTCATGAAAGAATAAAGTTTCGTTGAAACCAAGCACACCATTGTTTTTCTTGTGAAATTTCCAATAAGTTTGATGTGTCACATGACCCTCTTCCTATTGAAAAAACATAAGTTGGCCACCATGGTCACCACCCATCTTGACAAGTTTGCCCCTTCACATATACTAATGTGCCACAAACATGACGTAACCTGTAGTTCAAGTTTATGTATACTGTACCTTTTATTGTCATTTCAGCCATATACAGTTTATTACACAGTGAAATGAGACAGCCTTCCTCCAGGACCAAGGTGCTACATACAACATAAATTGACATTATTTAACAAAAACTAAGTAGCTCATCAACGTCAGGAAATCAACATCCCAGAGTCTGGGGAAGAAAGGAGAGGCACAGAATTTAAGCTGCTTGAGGTGTAATGTAAAGATTGCACAATCAGTGGTAGTTTATCTGCTGGTGTTGGTCCACTCTATTTTATCAGGTCCAGCCTCTACCAATATGTTTTAGAGCACTTCATGCTTCCCTCTACTGACCAGCTTTATGGAGATGCTGGTTTTATTTTACAGCACAACTTGGCACTTGCCCACACTGCCAAATGCACTAATACCTGGTTTAAGGACCATGGTGCTTGATTGGTCAACAAACTCACCTGACCTAAACCCCATAGAAAATCTAGAAAATACAGAGGAAGATGCGAGACACCAGACCCAACAACACAAAAAAACTGAAGGCCACTATCAAAGCAACCTGCGCACTAGTGCCACAAACTGATCGCCTCCATGCCACACTGCATTGCTACAGTAATTCATGCAGGGGGAGCTCCAACAAAGTATTGAGTATCCAACTTTTTTTTTTATATATAAAAAGGGTGTTGTCACCATACAGATGTTACTCAACCAGAATTGCACTGCTACTGTTGCGGCACCTGGCATTGGGGTTTTGCATTTGCCGACTTTACGTCGCTAAATGGCGCTATATCCATAGACTGAGGCCTCAGGTCTTGGTTCTTTCAAGCATTAATGAGCTACAGCTCATCGACAGCTGCACATGATACCGTAGCATATAAATTCAGGCGAAACATTGTAATTAAACGAATGCATAATCACAGTACTAAAATTACAGTACAAATTTATAGTTAAAATTAAATATAGTAATTTCTTATTTACATCAAACTTAACAAAAGTAAACGTTAACACAGTGAGACATTAGATTTTATCATGTGTAATTAGAAAATCCACAAAAGGGTTTTGTGTCATCTTATGCTTCGTGTGTTTTTTTTTAAAATTATTTATAGTAGATTTATTAACTGAAATAAACGTAACTAAATGACCATAAAATTCAAGCATTAACCGATGTCAGCCAGCAGCGCTGGTGTTTTTACATTATTATGATAAGAATGAAATGCAGTATGCTGTTATGATCATCATAATTTTCTTTCATAAATAATGCAAACATTTTTAAATGTCCATTTCTACATTCCAGTAGCACATAATGCATTGCGCGCAATTTTAGTCAAAGTGCACATGCGCTAATTTAATTTTGAATGAATAAACGGACAGGATCAGCAATTCATTTCTATCAAATTGTTTGTGGCAAAAAGTTTTTTTTTTCAAAAAGTTTATTTTGCCAAATAAATGTTTGTTATTAAATTAATGTTGAAAAAAAAAAAAAGACGTATTTCATATTCTCCTACCTACTGTACGTAAAAGCTGTGTTCTCGTCCCTAAGCACCTCCATTTGTCACCCAGACCGTAAAATACCCACCTCATCTATACCATGCACCAGTTACTGTGAACCAGACACCAGCGAGAAAAAGGTGCTGGGTTCGCCATCGAGCCTCTCGTGTTCCAGTCAGCATAAGCTGCCCGGATGTCGGAAGTCACAAGGAGCTCTGCTTCTGCCGTCTGTGTGGTGCCGTGAGCAACTCCAACCCATTTGATGGCGTAAAGGCAGCCAGACGGAACACTATATCTGTTCAAGCTCGGACGGGCAGTCTACCACCGATCGACATGCTAGAGCTCATGGCACAAGAGGTGGATGGATGAGACACAGCTGTTCGCACAGAATGCAGCTGAGAAGAAAAGTGATGCCAGGCACCTCGAGAACATCACGGGTAGAAGATGCCGCCGTTCGAGTGCTTTAAGGAATTATGTCATGTGATGACCTGAATCATCTGCTACAGCATAAGCGCACCTATTAAGCAATTCAATTCAATTCAATTCAATTTTATTTATATAGCGCTTTTAACAATTGACATTGTCGCAAAGCAGCTTTACACAATAAAAAGAAGTAAGTTTTTATGCAATGTGTATGAATCAAAATGATAAGATTGTCCCTGATGAGCAAGCCGAGGGCGACGGTGGCAAGGAAAAACTCCCTGAGATGGTAATAGGAAGAAACCTTGAGAGGAACCAGACTCAACAGGGAACCCATCCTCATCTGGGTGATAACGGATAGCAGAGAATGATCAGCATAATAATGTGTACTGGAAGTTCAGTGTAACAGGAGATGTGTTAAAATTTAAATTAAAAGGAGTCCAGTTTGTTCCCGGAGGCTCAGGTAGACTGTAGGAGATTCCAGTCCTGAGCTATGGAACAACTGAAGTCACAGGTCCCCAGAGCATCAATCGATGATAGGACAGTCTTCATGGAAACTATCCCCAGCCACCAAGCGCATCCAGGCAGACCACACGGGGCATCCATGTGACGGGATTTCCAACCAGAAGCAGGACTCCAGGACGGGTTAGACGGCTTCAGAGGGCAGAGGGGTCTGGATCACTGGCAACTCAGGAGCGAACATGTATAGCTCGACAGAGAGACAGAGAGAGGGAGGAGAGAGAGAGAGAGCAGAAAAGGAGAGAACAGAAAATAAGGAGAGATGGCAGTTAGGTTTGGTCACAGTCAACATGTATAAGGTGAATGTATATTAGTGCAAAGTGCAAGCAGGGACTCCGGCAGGACTAACTATGACAGCATAACTAAAAGGGAGAGCCAGAAGGAAACACAAACATGAGGGCTCCTGAGATGTAAAGCAACCAATCACCTCACCGTCAACAAACCTGAGTGATCAATGAGAGTGGGGAGGACAGCATCTAAACATACCAGTTCACCAGAATACTCTACGTCCATGAGTCCCCCAGATCTGCTTCTTTACCTAAGGTTAATCTATTTACAAAAATGCTTGGCTAAATAAATAAGTTTTTAGCCTAGACTTAATCACTGAGACTGTGTCTGAGTCCCTAACATTAACAGGAAGACTATTCCATAACTTTGGGGCTTTGTAAGAAAAAGCTCTGCCCCCTGCTGTAGTTTTAATAATACGTGGTACTGACAGGCAGCCTGCATCCTTTGATCGAAGTAGGCGTGGCGGATCGTAAGACACTAACAGTTCACTCAAATACTGTGGCGCGAGACCATTTAGTGCTTTAAATGTCAAAAGTAGTATCTTGAAATCGATGCGAAACTTCACAGGGAGCCAATGCAGTGTAGATAAGATAGGGGTGATGGGCTCGTATCTTCTGGTTCTAGTGAGGACTCTCGCTGCTGCATTCTGAACTAATTGAAGCTTGTTTATACACCTAGTTGAACAACCAGACAGTAAGGCGTTACAATAATCCAACCTAGAGGTGATAAAAGCATGAACTAGTTTTTCTGCATCATTTAGTGACAATATGTTTCTTATCTTGGCAATATTTCTAAGGTGAAAGAAAGCTATCCTGGTAATATTATCTACATGAGCTTCAAACGAAAGGCTGGAATCTATAATCACACCGAGGTCTTTAACTGTTGCACTTGATGGAACAGAAAGGCATCTAAAGTTACAGTCTGATCAGAAAGCTTACTTCTAGCTACTTGTGGTCCTATGACTAGAACTTCTGTCTTATCAGGATTAAGCAGAAGAAAATTAATTAACATCCAATCTCGTATGTCCTGCACACACTGCTCAATTTTAGCAAACTGGTTTTTCTCATCTGGTTTTGCTGAGACATATAATTGTGTGTCATCAGCATAACAATGAAAACTAATACCATGTTTATGAATTATGTTGCCCAGAGGAAGCATGTAAAGAGAAAAAAGCAGTGGGCCTAAAACTGAGCCCTGTGGAACACCAAACTCCACTTGAGAATATGAGGAATGATCACCATCTAAATCTACAAACTGATAACGATCAGTCAAGTAGGATCTGAGCCACAAGAGGGCAGTTCCCTTAATTCCAACTACCTTTTCTAATCTGTGAAGGAGAATACTATGATCAATGGTGTCAAAAGCTGCACTGAGGTCCAGTAACACAAGTATAGTGACGTAACCCTGATCAGAGGCCCATAGGAGGTCGTTTACTACTTTAACAAGTGCTGTCTCTGTGCTGTGATGAGGCCTAAATCCTGACTGATACAGTTCATTTATGCTATTTCTGTGTAGATGTGAACATAGCTGCTGTGATACTACCTTTTCAAAAATCTTTGAGATAAACGGAAGGTTTGATATCGGCCTGTAATTAGAAAGCAGACAGGGGTCAAGGTCAGGTTTCTTGATTAGCGGTTTAATAACGGCTAATTTAAAGGATTTGGGGACATACCCACTACTGAGTGAACAGTTAATTACTTTCAACAGGGGTTCTATTATTGCTGGTACTATCTGCTTGAGAAAATGTGTCGGTATAGGATCTAATATACAGGTTGACGATTTTGTAGAAGAGATGAGTGAAATTAGTTCCCTCGCTTCAAGGGGAGTAAAGTGTTCTAAGTTCTGATGTGATGTGGTTAGATCATCTGAATTATTTAAATTGTCTGGTTTCAAAGCCTGAATGTTTTGCCTAATATTTATGATTTTATTATTGAAAAAGTTCATGAAATCCTCACTACTGCATGATGATGTTGTGGAGATTTCTGCAGTGGTCTTGTTTTAGTTAATTTAGCTACGGTATTAAATAAAAATCTCGGGTTGTTTTTGTTATTTTCTATTAGAGTGGAGAAATATGTTGATCTAGCATCACTGAGAGCTTTTTATAGATCAGGATGCTCTCCTTCCAAGCTATTTTGAATACTATCAATTTAGTTTGGCGCCATTTACGTTCGAATTTGCGAGCGGTTTGTTTTAAAGCACGTGTGTGGTCATTATACCAAGGAGCAAGTTTCTTATCTCTAATCATTTTCCTTTTAACTGGAGCGATATTATCTAAGCTATAACGAAGTGCTGACTCTAGATATTCATTCGCCTGTTCGAGTTCTGTGAAGTCAGATGGCTATCCAATCAAAGTAGATAATTCTGGAAGATTATTGATAAAGCTCTGTGCGGTATTTGATGTAAATGTACGTTTAAGGTGGAAGCGCGGTGCTGTGCGTACATTATTACTATGACACACTTTAATCGAGACAAGGTAGTGATCTGAGATAACTTCAGACTGTGGAATTGTGGTTATATTTCCTATACTTAATCCGAAGGAAGGATAATATTAAATCCAAAGTGTGAGCTGCTTTATGAGTGGGTCCTACTACACACTGATTTACTCCTACTGAGTCCAGTATGGACAAGAATGCTGTTCTCAGAGGGTCTTCTGGATTCTCAAAATGAATATTAAAGTCTCCAGCAATTAACGCTTTATCTACAGAAACAACAAGGTTTGAAAGGAAATCTGCAAATTCGCAGAGAAACTCCGAGTACGGCCCAGGGGTCTGTAAATGATGATTAGCGGGATTGACTGAGCTGACTTTATGTTACTATAGAGAACTTCAAATGCATTAGATTTAAAACTGTGTTTTTGTACGAGAGACAGATTATCGTTATAAATAACTGCGACTCCTCCTCCTCTACCAGTTAGCCGAGGCTGGTGTATGTAGCTGTATCCAGGAGGACTAGCTTCATTTAGAGCCACATACTCGTCCTGTTTAATCCAGGTTTCTGTTAAACATAATATGTCAAGCTCCTGATCTGTGATAGTTTCATTAACAATAACTGCTTTAGATGCGAGAGATCTAATATTTAACAGTCCTAGCTTCAGATCAGAGGTGCTGGCTGCGCATTCAGTGTGTCTAAACATCCTGCACTCCACACACTGAGCGAGCTGAATGGTAGACATGATAACGTACCTTTGTGCCGGAGTTGTGATTATTTGGTGATGGATTCGGTTGTTGTTGGTCAGATGATACGCGCGTTCTCCCAAAAAGCGCAAAAAATCGGATAAAGTCCAGTAGTATTAAAGCGTAAAAACGGGAAAAATATATAATTATAAAAAACTAAACAAAATATAATATAAAACGCTGTTTCTGCCAATGAGACGCTGGTGTAATTGCGGCCACTGTGTCGAACACACTCTGCCCCATCAACACACACTGCCACTTGGTTGGTGAACGTGTTCACTGACAGAGTGCTCCTCTGCCAGCTGAGCACTGCCAGGACATGCACATGCAACCCTCACTTCTCTCTTTCCTTTTCCTTCCTCTTCCTCAGTTCCCTTCCCTTTTTCTATTTACCTTAATAAAATTACCCCTTTTTCGTAAGACATTCGCCTCGTGTCCATGTTTGTGGTGTTGACCATGCATCAAACATGGTACGCATTACACACAATATACACTTTTGATTGGGATTGGTACACACACACATGACATTGATCACACTTTATGCTACATCTAAGTCAATATTTTAGAATCATAGATAAGACCTGATTTTATGAGTGAGGTTAAGATACGGAGTATATGAAAATGCCATAACAAATATCATTAATTAATTTCTACAACTTGCAGGGCGTGAAGGGAGAAAGGGGATTTCCTGGCCCAGTTGGGGACAAAGGTGATGAGGTGAGTTAAAAAGATGTTTTAAGCCACTGCGAAAAGGTTTTTGTGAATAATGTAGTCAATTTACTTTATTAATTATGTCATAATTATACCCAGGGTCCTCTTGGTGTGCCAGGATTTCCAGGTGCAACAGGTCCAAGTGGCCCTCCTGTAAGTATCTGCATGACTATTTTTAATCAAAGATGACCTTTCTCTAACAGTTCTGACCCAGGGGTATGAGGCACTTTAGCAGCAGATGTTTTAAAGCTCACATGTTTTTTCTCTTTTATGAACAAGTCTTCAAATCAAGTAATTTATAAAGGGGTCTTTCAAAATGTCTCTGTCCATGGTCCAGGTAAAATATGCTTTGGATAATGCACATGAGGTTACATTATCTAATTGGATCTAAAAGGACAGTAAGCAAGGAATGTTTTTCCAAATTTTATTTGTTAGTACACTCAGAATGGAGTCTTATCTTGATGAATAAAACATTATAAAGCTAATTGTTCATAATAGATAACCTAAATTACAATACCCTGTATGTTTTAAGGTATGGCCTTGATGAAAATGGATTGAGTTGGATTGAGCGCTGGGGAATCTGAAGGGCAAAATACCCCACAAGATCCGCTAGAGATGTCTTGACCTAGTTGTCCATTTTCTTCCCTCCGTACTCCATAACTTAGTGGCTTTGTAAGAAAAAGCTCTGCCCCCTGTTATAGTTTTCATAATTAGATTAGATTAGATTAGATTCAACTTTATTGTCATTGCTCATAGTTACAAGGCAACGAAATGCAGTTAGCATCTAACCAGAAGTGCAAGTTAGCAGTGCAATATAAACATATATACAGATCTATAAAACTTGTATGATAAAAGTAAGGTCTATGTATAAATTGTATTACAGAAAGAATATATATATATTATATGTACATGAATATACATTGTAAAGTGAGCATAGATGGATAAATTAATGTACAGAATAGCCACAGATATGTCTGATTATAAATATGTGGAATAAAGATGTACAGAAACTATATATAGGTGAATTTACATTATGTGCAATAGTATGAATATACATATGGATAAATATGAGTAATTTAGCCGCTGGATGGAAATGCAGAGTATACCTATACACACATCTACATATATGAATCTACATATATGAATATACACATATTAGTGTATAGCCCATGTGCAGACTGTACAAATGAATGAACGGGAAGTATTTACAGAGGTATTAAACAGGAATGTTGGGTTATCAGTGATGGTGGTACCGTCCATGTAAGGGGGACAGTGAAGTTGTGTTCAGTAAGGTAATCACTGTGGGGTAAAAACTGTTCCTCAGCCTGCTGCTCTTGGCTTTTAGGCATCTGAATCTTTTTCCAGAGGGAAGGAGAGAAAACGGTTCATGTGCAGGGTGAGAGGTGTCCTTCACGATGCTTCGTGCTCTACGCAGACACCTCCTCTTGTAGACTTCCTCAGTGACAGGAAGTGGGGTACCAGTGATACGCTGAGCAGTTTTTACCACCCTTTGCATGGTACTAACAAGCAGCCTGCATCATTTGATCATTTGATCAAAGTAGGTGTGGTGGATTGTAAGACACTAGCAGTTCACTCAGATATTGCAGCGTGAGACCATCTAATGCATTATACGTCAACGGTAGTATATTAAAAATCGATGTGAAATGTCAATGAAAGCCAATGAAGTGTGAATAAGATAGTGATATGCTCGTATGTTCTGGTTCTAGTGAGGACTCTTGCTGCTGCATTCTGGACTAACCCTGCCTATATAGCAAATCTGTTATAGGGCAAAAGTGATAACTAAGTAGCAAAACATTACAAATTTGGGTTCTTGGATAGGAAACTCCCCAGACCTTAAACCCATTTAAGTAAAGCATTTGACACTTATAAAATGTTTGCAATTATACTTTATTAATACCATATTATCATCTGACACATTAATATCTAAAATCACAAAAGCATCAGACATCACGGAAATGAATATTTGTGTCATTCTCAAAACTTTTGGACAAATGCTGTTCAGGTATAGATATTGTTAACTGTCATTTGTTTTCATATGTGTTGGCTTGTTTATTTTCTGAACTATCATATAATAGAGAATCAAACTATATGAGACATTACTTTAACAAATATCTGTTTCTGTTCAGGGTCCCATTGGCAGACCTGGAATTTCAGGCCCAGCAGGACCCAAGGGGGAACAGGTAGGCAGGGTCTATCTAAAATCTGAATCAAAGCCATAAACCATCGTTTTTTTTCAGTATTTTTAGGCTAATAGTAAAAATATGATATGATCATTTTAGCAATTTATTTGGAGGAAAGGAATTGTTGGTAAGAAAACAAATTGGTCAGAAAAAAGAGGTCATGGGTGAAGAGAACGTACTTGTCACGTTCCTGTCACGAACCGCCGTCATTCATTTCTCCTTTTTTCACACGCTGTCATGTCTTCGCTCTCACGTGCTCATGTTTTCTTCCTGGCTGTCATGCTTTCTCAAACGCCCCGCCCCTTCACACACCGGCATCCCATTCACAACTAATTTCTCTCGACATTTAAGGAAGCGCAGAGCGCTGTCTCGCTGCCAGATCATTGCGTGCCTTCAGAGCCCAGTTTTCTCGCGTTTCTTTTTTCGTGTTAGTTGTTTCCGTTCTTGACCTCGCTTGTTCTCGGTATTCTCTTCTAGCCTCTCGTTTTTGGATCTTGTTTGCTGTTTGTTTTCTCACTGGTTTTGATCTCTCGCTTCGTTTCACGTTTACGTCTCTGCTGGCTCTCCCTTTGGATTTTTCGCATCGCTGACTGACTCACTGGCTTTGAACTCTCGCACTGGCTCGCGACAACGTCTCTGCTCGCTCCCTCTTTCAACTCACACATCGCTGACTGATTTAACTGGCTTTCCGACCCATTGCACCGGCTTTGTATTACGTCACTAGGATTTCCCACCTAAACACGGAAGTGCTCAACGGCCAGCGCACCACCTCCCTCGTCCAAAACCGTGTCTAAGCCACGCCCTTTTGGTGCTGTATATCTGCACTTGGGTCCTGCTCTTCTTTCTCTCTTCATTTCTCTGTGCCGCCTGACAGTACTTATATAAAATATTTATAATGCCCAGTTAACCACAGCCTACCATGCATGAGGCCCAGCAGGCAAAGAGCTCAAGGCCAACAACCTGCCCCAAGATTTACAGATACAGAATTTATTTAGTGGCATTCCATTAAATATACAGTATAGAAACTTTCAGCAAAAAGTCTCAAATGTTGGCATGTGATCTTCTGCATCACATCTTGTGCATGAGTGTTTAGTGTTTTGTCTTGCATCTGCCTGGTTTATGTTATTGCTCTGTCCAGTTAGTTGGTTAGCTGGTTAGTTAGTTGATTAGCTGGTTAGTTAGTTGATTAGCTGGTTCGTTAGTTGGCTGGCTAGCTATTAACTGTGCAATAAAACAGAATGTACTATGAAAAGTTTGTATGAATAATTAACAGACCAGTAAAAAAAAAAAATTGCATCATTATATGGCAAACATTAAAGAACCTGAGTTTTTAGACAAATACAGTATGCTATGTCACTTCCTTTAGACAGCATCCAAATTATATTTTAGTGCTCCAATTTGTTTATGCTATACATATTTCTTAAGGTAAACCAGTGAGATTTTGACTTCTATGGTTTTGGTTCTTAGAATGTTTAAACCAATAATTCAGTAATCAATCATCTTAAATCTTCTAAATGTACTATTTAGATCATAAGCATAATTAGTGTTGGTAGTAGCAGAAGTAGTAGTGTCTTTTTCAACAATTTTGGTCATTTGATTGACCACCACAATTCATACAAAAAAATCAAAAACAGTTGTAACTTCTTTTCTTTGCCTTATAAATATACAAGCCAGTTTGCACCACAATCCCAAATAGTCTATCTTCCAAATATTCTGTGCACAGGTTCTGATATAATTAAGTATTATGCAGAAAATTACACTTATCCTTCACCGCCTCACAATAACAACAGCGAACATGACATGAGTTTTTTTTTTTTTTTTTTTCACAATGAAACTATTGCAAAAAATAGAAGACAAGGCAAACTTTCCGAAATCATCCAACACAGCAGCATTATTTTCAGCAGTGTGTTAAATCGGGAGCCTAGTAAAAAAATACAATGTATGTCGGAACTTTTTCTATACATTCTACTAGTTTAAAATTGTTTCAGTTTTTTCCCCATCAGAAGTCCTGCGTAATGGCTCTTATAAATATTATTACATCTCGTGATGCGGCTCTCTAAACCACATAGTGTAACAAGAATGAAGCACGACACCACATACCAAGCACTATCAAAAGCTTTGGAGAAAACAATAAGTGCACAATACATCATTGTCTATTTGTAAAATATTTCTGAACAGACATTTGCAAGGTAAAAAATTGTCAATTGGGAATAAGCGGACCTAAAACCTACGTGTTCCTCATGAAAAACAGTATTTACTTAAGCATAGGAACAAACAGTTGCAGTGAAATGCTTATATACTGTACATTAATCAAGAACATGGATGTCATGTAAATATTGAGCCTTTATTGATTTTTATGAGCTGGTCTTTTTCAGGTCCAGAATGACTGAACAACATATCTTTAAAAAGCCGAGAGAATTTGGAGCAAAATGTTGGCCTTTTTTTTTTTTTTTTTTTTATCAACCCAGAGCCAAGTGTATATAAGTGTATATAAGTGTCACTGCCACAGGGTTAAGTGAGTTTTGAAAAGCATTCATAAAAAGCTTTTTTTTTTTATTTCATTTATTTATTTATTTATTTTTTTAAGCCAGACTAATGCCCTTACCCTCCTCACAGAGCTCCACCTGATCCTGTGTGGGTGTGAGATTTCCCCTTGCATCTAAATAAAAGAGCACTTTTATTTGTGCATAAAACTCCTGGTGTCTGTATTTCATCATGCCCCACTGAAAGCTTCTATACTGGTGGTGAATGTGAGCAGGTGATGCTGATCCAGAAGCCCACCATGCACTAGAACAGTCCATGGGACACCTGCTCAAGACAAGAATCCAGCAACAATCGCTGCTGCAAAAGCCATAGAATCATGAAAAAATCTACCAGTATATATTAAGAAGGACATCCAATCACTGTCAAGGATTGGAAATCAATAACTAGACAATCCTTGGAGAAACTGCTAAGTAGGGGAGTGATGGCTGACCCCTCTTCCTGGGCAAAATACTAAAAGCAGCTTCCTTCTAGCCCATATGGTTCTAAAGATATATGAAGTCTGCATACCACCTTTGATTCCAGGGAGTGTGTGCATAAGTCTAGGGGGTACAATTTGGGCCACTCACTACAGTTGCCCTTCCCCCTCCATGAAAAACTCCTAGTCATAGAGAATTCAACCAGCATAAACTTCTAAGCTAATGGTATGCCTGTGTTTTTTACTTACAGTTAAATACAGTTCACTCTGATGTTCCACAACACAAAAATATAGTCTTATGCAAAAGTTTATGCACCCCTTGATACATTTTTTTTATTGAAAAGATGTTAACATAGTCTTTCTTGGAAATGGAAATGATGCACAATATTTTCAGCAAACATTGATGCATAGTTACTTCTTACGCCCTAAAGTGAACAAAAATAATTTAAAAAAATAACATCATTATGGCGGCACTGTGCCTCAGTCTCAGATACTTTTTACAGGTTTTCTGACGTGAATCAGCTCGTTAGATCTGATGGATGACAACAGCTGTCATTAGTAAATGCCAATTTCAAAGCTTTACAAATACGTTGACTCTTCAAACCTTGTGCACACAATTGCGGACACTCAACAACCATGGGTTCCTCTAAGCAGCTGTATAAGACTCTGAAAATTAAAGTTATTGATCCCCAAAATGCAGGAGAAGGCTACAAGAAGATTTAGCAGACTCAGGAGTGGTGGGGCACCGTTCCACTGTGCAGCGATGCTTGCACAGACTAGACCTTCATGGAAGAGTTAGCAGAAGAAAACCTTACCTGCGTCCATCATAAAACACAATGTCAAAATTATGCAACAGAACATCTACAGAAGTCTGATGCGTTTTGGAAACAAGTGCTGTGGACTGATAAAGTTTAAATAGAATTCTTTGGCGACAATCAGCAATGGCATGTTTGTAGGGAAAATGAGCAGCATTTCTTGAAAAGAACACCTTGCCAACTATTAAGCATTGGGGTAGATCCATCATGCATTGTGGTTGTGTTGCAGCCAGTGGCACAGGAAACAGTGCATCAGTGAAGGGAAGAATGGATTCCATGAAATACCAGCAAATTCTGGAAGCAAACATCACACTATTTGTAAAAAAGCTGAAACTGAAAAGAGGATGGCTTCTATAATAGGACAATGATCCTAAACATACCTTGAAATCCACTATGGAATACCTCAAAAGATGCACGCTGAAGGTTTTGGAATGGCCATCACAGAGTTAAACATCATTGAAAATTTGTGGGTAGATCTTAAAAGAGCTGTGCATGCAAAATAACCAAAGAATATTACAGAACTAGAAGCGTTTTACAAGGAAGAATGGGAGAAAATAACAAGAACAAGAATTGAAAGACTTTTAGCTGGCTATGAAAAGCGTTTGCAAGCTGTGATATCTGCCAGAGGAGGTTTTATTAAGTACTGATTATGTAGGGTGCCCAAACTTTTTCACATTGCCATAATGTTTTTAATATTTATCTTTGTTAAATTTATGACATAAAAAGTAACTATGCACCAATGTTTGCTGAAAATACAGATGTGGCCATTAAGAATGCACGGTTTTTCCCGCGAAATGCTGCAATTCGTCGCGTGCCATGCCGCAAAATCCCACAAGCAACATTCAGGAATTTAAATAAATGTGTTGTGCTTCACTGAATATCCGCCAGATGGCACATGGAAGGATTTTATCTAAAATCTAGTACAACAAAGAATTGTGTAAAATTAGTTAGCCTAAAACAATATAGTTTCCAATGCTGAAGCAAACATAAATTTTATTTTGTTTTACAATAGATATTTCATGATGGATGTGTATATGTGCATATATATGTGCACATATTTTGTTCATTATAATGAAATGAGACGCTCTAAATCGTGCTTTAAAATTCCTAATAAAAAATTTCTTATATAGTTTTTGTAATGTCTTAACAGAGGCAAAACAATGAAAGACATGGCAATGCCTCGGTTTAAATGATCTTAAAATGAATTAAATTTCCTGATAGTAGGCTATCTGATAGTGTTAACTATGCAAATGTCCTGATTCATGAATGTCAACATATCTTTGTTAAAAAGTAAAAATGTGTCGACATTGAGCACCATCAGAAGACATGAATGAACTACATAGAGGGCACTTTACAATGCGTCGAAGCTGAGACACGTGGAAGGTGCCTATGCGCCGCATAGAAGAGGGGAGTAGGAGTTGGACAGCGCACGGGTTTACTATTCTGGTTATAGTGAAGGGGCCGATGAAGCGAGGTGAGAGTTTACGTGAGAGCGTTCTTAACGGGATGTCCTTAGTAGCGAGCATGACCCTCTCCCCCACACAGTACTTGGGTGCCTTGGTACGGTGGCGGTCTGTCTGTCGTTTGTACAACCTGGATGCTTGCAGCAGGCTTCGTCTAGCTCGTAGCCATGTCCGTTTGCACCGGCGGATGAAATGTTGGACAGAGGGGACCTCTACCTCCTCCTCTTGAGTTGGAAATAGTGGTGGCTGGTAGCCTAGACAGCACTGGAATGGGGAGAGCCCCGTGGAGGCAGACGGCAGGGAGTTG
Source organism: Clarias magur (assembly GCA_013621035.1). Taxonomy (NCBI): domain Eukaryota; kingdom Metazoa; phylum Chordata; class Actinopteri; order Siluriformes; family Clariidae; genus Clarias; species Clarias magur. The sequence continues at coordinate 55,921 of QNUK01000188.1, read as the reverse complement.
TGCGCATATTCGACCCACGGGAGGAACTTACTCCTGGTGGTAGCATCGTGCGTGGTCATGCACCGGAGAGCGACTTCCATTGCTTGATTCTTTCGCTCCGTTAAGCTGTTGGATTGGGGGTGAAAGCCGGAAGACAGGCTAGGAGTGGCTCAGATGAGTTGCAAAACGCCTTCCAGAAGCGTGACATGAATTGAGGGCCTTGATCTGAGACCATGTCCGTAGGAAGACCATGAAGACGAAAGATGTGGAGGATCAGTTGCTCCGCTGTCTCCTTGGCAGAGGGGAGTTTGGGAAGCGGAACCAGGTGGATGGACTTGGAAAAACGGTCAATGATGATCATAATACATGTGTTCCCATCTGACGAAGGTAGACCAGTTACGAAGTCCAGTGAAATGTGAGTGGTGCGGTATGGGTAAGGGTCTGAGGAGACCGGCCGGGGGACGGTTATTATGTTTACCGCTGCTACTAGACAACGAGAGGGCAGGATCATGTCGCATGGCATGGAGTCATGGGGAAGAATAAACTGGCGTGAGAGAGCATCCGGCTTGGCGTTCTTGGAGCCTGGCCGCAGCACGAAGTTGAACCTAGAAAAGAACAGGGACCAGCGGGCCTGTCGGGCATTAAGTCTTTTGGCACTGTGTAAGTATTCAAGGTTCCTGTGATCGGTCCATACTAGAAACGGGAGCTCAGTCCCCTCCAGCCAGTGTCTCCATTCTTCTAGCGCTAACTTGATGGCTAGTAGTTCTCGATCGCCCACATCGTAGTTCCTATCGGCCGGGGACAGGCGACGGGAGAAAAATGAGCAAGGGTGCAGTTTGTTATCCTGTGACGACCTCTGGGACAAGACCTCTCCAACGCCGCAGTTGGATGCATCTATTTCCATCACGAACTGCCGGGATGGGTCGGGGATGATCAATATTGGGGCTGATGTGAACCTTCTCTTGAGGTCGGAGAAGGTTTTCTCCGCCACTGCATTCCAATGGAAACGCGTTTCGGAGGAAGTCAGAGAGGTTAGAGGAACGGCGTACCCTCGAATGAACCTGCGGTAGGAATTGGCGAAGCCCAGAAATCGTTGGAGGTCTCGTCGCGAGGCTGGGGTTGGCCAGTTGGAAACCGCCTGGACTTTGGCCGGTTCCATCTCTAGCCGCGAGGGGGAGATGACGAAGCCTAGAAAGGTGGTCGACGTTGTATGAAATTCACATTTCTCTGCCTTGACGTATAAGTTGTTCTCTAACAGTCTCTGTAATACCTGACGAACGTGACGTCGATGCTCCTCCAGGTTGTGGGAAAAAATCTAAATGTCGTCCAGATAGACGAATACGTAAAGGTTCAGGAAGTCACGGAGTACATAATTTATCAGGCTCTGGAAAACGGCAGGAGCGTTGGTGAGCGGCACTACCAAGTATTCATAATGCCCGGTCGGGGTGTTGAAGGCGGTTTTCCACTCGTTGCTCTCCCTTATACGGACGAGATGATAGGCATTGCGTAAATCTAACTTCGTGAAGATGGTGGCTCCTTGGAGAAGTTCGAAGGCCGTAGACAAGAGCGGTAAGGTATAGCAGTTCCTGACTGTTATTGCGTTGAGCCCTCTGTAATCTATGCATGGATGAAGGGATGAATCCTTCTTTTTGACAAAGAACGCCGCCGCTCCAGCAGGTGAGGAGGAGGGACGGATAATACCAGCAACAAGAGCCCCCGTGATGTACTCATTCATGGCTTCTTGCTCTTGGCGAGTCAGAGAGTAGAGACGACCCTTTGGAGGAGTAGTGCCAGGAAGAAAGTCGATGGGACAATCATAAGGCCGATGAGGGGGAAGCGACGTGGCTCGAGTCTTGTTGAAGACCAGTTTGAGATCATGGTACTCGGCCGGGACATTGGAAATGTTAGGGAGATCGTCAGGCTTGGCTGGAGTGGAAGGTAAAGGGAGCGCCGAGAGAAGACAAGACCTGGAACACGACGGGCTCCAGCCCGTGATAGTGTGCTTAGTCCAGTCAATCTGTGGGCAGGGAAGACCGAGAACTACAGCAGCATGGCATCTCTCAATAACCAACAGGCAGATCTCCTCAGAGTGGTTTCCGGAAATTTGTAGGGTGAGAGGGCAGGTTCGCCGCGTGATGACTGGCAGAGGGTTTCCGTCTAGGGCCTGCACTGCGAGCGGAGGTTCTACTGGAACACATGGGACCTCCAACGCTCTAGCTGTAGCGGCGCTGATCAGGTTACGGTCAGAACCGGAGAAGGTAAGAAGGGTGATGCCGGTAAGAAGGGTGATGACGTAGGCTACTCGCGACCGCTCCGAGGAGAGCCAAAACGAGAAAGCAAAGCGGAGTCGGTAACGTGAAAGACATGAAACAAAACGCGAGAATATTGGAGCAAAAACACACAATAATCCGGCAGCGCGATAGCGTGCTGCGCTTCCTTATATACCGGAAGAAATCAGCATCAGATGAAAAACCGGTGTGTCAGCGAGGGGGGCGTGTGACAAGAGATGACAGCGTGGGAAAAAACATGGCCGCATGATGAGAAGCATGACAGCGTGGGAAAGGAAATGTTGGGAGGCAGAGGCGGTCTTTGATCAGCGGGAAGGCGCTGAGAGTGTGACATTTGTATTCTTTGTTGTACTTTCTTTTTGCACACGCGCGGGCACCTTTGAATTTGAATAGAAAATAATAGTGGGATAGTTTGCACGTTTTTTTTTTTTTTTTTTCCATATAACTTAAACGGCTGAATGAAGTTAAATATATAATAAATTAATAATTGTGTTTGCTTCACAGTATAAGCATATTTAACTACTTCAGCAGTGAATGAGAAATTTGGCTTTTAGATAAAGATCCTATTTGATATAATTGTATTATTTAATTAATTGTCTTATTATAAATGTGATTCTTATTCTCTATATTCTTGTCGAATAGAATCCGTCAGAGCAAGCACTGTCAGAGGAATCTGCGGAATTTCTTCTCACCTTCCATTCACGATAGGTTTGAATTTATCAAACTGGGTGCACTGTTGGCAAATACTGTAGGGGGATTTTTAGATGAATTAACAAGACAGAGTGGTCGTCTCTGTCTAAAATTTATTTCCCCAGCAAAACATTTTTTTTTTTAATAATAATAAAGTTTAATGATAGCAGTTAAATCAGACTTCATAGTTTGATTTGAGACTTTTTGATTTTGATACTTTTCTTTTAATTTGGACAGTTGTATTATGGACAGGTGTATTATGCTTTCTCTGGAGAATAAACAAACCTGGTAGATTGTCTTGAAAGTCTTGGGCAGTGGAGAACTGGCCATCTGCACACAAAAAATAAACTACACAGGAAAACTATATTACATTGTATTACAACTAGACTAAATTGACTCACATCGGGGCGCGCTCTCATGTTGGAAAAGCCAGCGTTTATCTAGCGAGTAGCCTATATATTTGTGCTTGTTTAATTTCTGAGGGAGTATGCCTGCAGTTTATCAGTAAACCGCATGAGTTTAACAGCCGTTTGATCAAAAAGGCTTTTTTTTTTTTTTGCTGTTTGTGTCCTGCATTAAATAATTATTTATCCATTATTTGACCACGGCTGGAAATAATAATCCAACTAATCCAGCTAATCCAGCTCTCTGTTCCTACCTCTGTCTGCCACTGGATCACCAGCTTTCTGACAGGCAGGCAGCAGCTAGTGAGACTGGGGGATTTCATGTCCAACAGCCACACCACCAATACTGGAGCCCCTCAGGGATGTGTCCTCTCCCCATTGCTCTTCAGCCTCTACACCAATGACTGCACCTCTACAGACCCCACTGTCAAGCTCCTGAAATTTGCAGATGACACTACAATCATCGGCCTCATCCAGGACGGTGATGAGTCTGCATACAGAAGGGAGGTCGAGCAGCTGGCTGTCTGGTGCAGTCACAACAACCTGGAGCTGAACACGCTCAAGACAGTGGAGATGATCATGGACTTCAGGAGAAACCCATCTGCACTTCCCCCACTCAACATCATGAGCAGCACTATGACAGCAGTGGAGTCATTCCGGTTCCTGGGCACGACCATCTCTCAGGACCTGAAGTGGGACATTCACATTGACTCCACTGTTAAAAAGGCCCATCGGAGGTTGCATTTCCTTCGCCAGCTGAAGAAGTTCAACCTCCCACAGGAGCTGCTCACACAGTTCTACTCAGCTGTCATTGAATCCGTCCTGTGCACTCCAATAACTGTCTGGTTTGGCTCAGCTACAAAAGCAGACATCAGAAGACTACAGAGGACGGTTCGGACTGCTGAAAGGATTATGGGCACTCCCCTACCCACACTACAAGAACTGTATATATCCAGAGTGAAGAAAAGGCCTCAGAATATCACTTTGGACCCCTCACACCCAAGCCACCATCTAAAACATTCTTCTCACTGTGCATTAAATATATGAGCAATATTATGTGCAACACCACTGTGCAATATACTGTGCAATACCACAGATATTTATTTACCTTATTGTAAGTATCTCACACCCTACTCCATTTGATGTTAACCCGAAAAAATCCATCTTACTCAATTTGTTGTAATTATTTTTCTCCTGTTTTGTGTCATGCTGTTTTGTCTTATTTGTTTTGTCCTGGAGCTCTGTCACTAAAACAAATTCCTTGTACGTGCAAGCGTACTTGGCAATAAAACTCTTCTGATTCTGATAATAGCTGGAATGTGTAAGACTGAAATAAAGCTGTTCATCGGTGTGCATGCCCACATGACTCCTACTTTCACTTTACAAAAGGCAGAGTTTTGATCAAAAGGCTGATAAACGTGTGCAATTTACCGATAAAAATGCAGACATACTCCACCAGAAAGTTTTGCAATAATGCAGATCAAACATAACATACCTATCCATAAATAAAAGGGAATATTTAAGCAGAAAAATATTTCGATTATAGAAAAATAATTCGGCATCTATTTTAGGTGTGCCAGCTGGCACTGTTCTTACACTCACCTAAAGGATTATTAGGAACACCATACTAATACAGTGTTTGACCCCCTTTCGCCTTCAGAATTGTAATTCTACGTGGCATTGATTCAACAAGCTGCTGAAAGCATTCTTTAGAAACGTTGGCCCATATTGATAGGATAGCGTCTTGCAGTTGATGAAGATTTGTGGGATGCACATCCAGGGCACAAAGCTCCCGTTCCACCACATCCCAAAGATGCTCTATTGGGTTGAGATCTGGTGACTGTGGGGGCCATTTTAGTACAGTGAACTCATTGTCATGTTCAAGAAACCAATTTGAAATGATTCGAGCTTTATGACATGGTGCATTATCCTGTTGGAAGTAGCCATCAGAGGATGGGTACATGGTGGTCATAAAGGGATGGACAGGGTCAGAAACAATGCTCAGGTAGGCCGTGGCATTTAAACGATGCCCAATTCGACAGTGGTAACAAGGCATGATGGATCCATGTTCTCATTCTGTTTACGCCAAATTCTGACTCTACCATTTGAATGTCTCAACAGAAATCGAGACTCATCAGACCAGGCAAAATTTTTTCAAGGTTGTGCGTGTTGTGGCTTCACAAATGCTTTGCTGCATACCTCGGTTGTAACGAGTGGTTATTTCAGTCAAAGTTGCTCTTCTATCAGCTTGAATCAGTTGGCCCATTCTCCTCTGACCTCCAGCATCAACAAGGCATTTTCGCCCACAGGACTGCCGCATACTGCCGTTTTTCCCTTTTCACACCATTCTTTGTAAACCCTATATTGCTCTTTGTCGGTGTAGATTTTCATGTGCTGTAAAATAGGTACATCTATATGAACCAAGATGTGAGTTTCTTAGCCCCTCCTCCCCCTGTTGCATTGTATTCAGCAAGTAGCATATATTTTTGTTTGTTGCATTTCTGGGGTAGTATGTCTGCAGTTTTATCGATAAATCTGCTCATATCTGTGTGCGTTTATCAGCCTTTTGATCAAAAAGCATGCTTGCGCAACTCACTTTCACTTTGCAAAAAGCTGTTTTATTGTTTAGTGTATATTTTAAGTGCATATACACAATATTGTTTTAGGCTACCTTATCATAGACTTTTATATTCTTTATTGGACTTCGTCTTTTTGCACACGCACGTGGGTGCGTTACAATAATAATAATAATAAATTCACAGCACTAGTACTACTACTGCTACCGCTAATAATAATAATAATAATAATAATAATAATACTGGATTGAGAAAGCGCAGTCAAAAAAGAATCATCACTGAAGTAGAGAAGAAAATGAAGAATAAATACATATCAGTATTTACAGTTTGAGCTCGACACGTTTATGAGCTCTCTCGCTTGCTGTCAGTGGGCACCTAAGAGAGATAAACACATTTTCGGCTTCAAACACGACTGCCCCCTACAGGTAACGAATGTCATTTTAAATAATTAATACAAAATGTAAAGTAAAAATAAAACAAATTAACCTGCACTTTACCTTTGAAAAGAATTGAGTCTGGTGTCAGACGAGAGAAGCAGGAGGAGGAGCTACTACGCATGTAGGATGACTTTTATACACATGCGTGCACAATCACTAATGGAATCACTCCTCTCTGACAGAGTCTCTGTCTGGTTACTGGAATCTTCTTCTTTGTGCGTAACTTTAACAAGGCGCCTCTCTAAGGACACTTGCTTTTGCCATTTCATGGAAATGTGACATTTCGATTCCTAGTCAGACTCGATTCCCGTCTTTGTTTGCATGTTCTCCGTGCCTGGTGGATTTCCTCCAAGTACTCCGGTTTCCTCCCAAAGTCATGCGGGTTAGGCTAATTGGCATTTCCAAATTGCCTTTAGTGTGTGTGTTTATGTTTATGTGCCCTGCGATGGATTGCCACTCTGTCCAGGGTGTACCCCGCCTCTTGCCCTAACTCTCCAGGGATAGGCTCCAGGCCCCCGCGACCCTGAATACAGGATAAAGCGGTATAGATGATAAGTGAGTGACATTTCGTCGTTGTTAAACAGATTTATCTTCAGTACAGCCTTTTTAACTTTTTCAAGAGGGCCATTGTTGCAGTACAGTTAGGCACAAAATTTATTTTATTTATTTATTTATTTTAAGTTTCACGCGCACACAGACATAATCACAATGTGATAGCATGAACTGAGCATGGAAAACAATTACCCACAATCTCACAACGTGAGAGAGAGAAGAACCATTGGCTACAGCATGTCTACAGCACTACTGTCAACATCTCACTCGTTAAAGTCAAGTTAAAGTTTATTTTTAAATTTTGCTTGTCTTGCAAAACACTTGCAGGCCAAGATTACTCGCAGTCTAAGGTTTCACGGTACATCCAAGGAACCGTAGATGACAGAGCATTGTTTAAGGGAGGAAGCTCAAACCCTCTCGGGTCCGAGGGTGGTTTGGGGCCTTGGAGAAGTTTTTACATTCCCTGGCATTTTTGCAGAGAGATTTTTGAGAGTTTTTGTTTCGGAATGATGTGAAAATCATCCTGCTCAATCATTCTCATGCTCACTCGCGCGCGCGCACACACACACACACACACACACACACACGAATGACTCTGCATTGCTAGGGTTGGCTCCCTCTGAACAAGAAAGGAGATCTGCCACAACCAGCTATGCAGTAGTGAATTGATCAAGTTCTTTTAGGATTTTAACATGGAAGATAACGCAGAAGGGTGCATTTGCAACAATGCTTTTTGTTTAGTTGCTTAATACAATTGAACTAAAACAAGGCATTGCCAACATGCAGTTTGTTGAAATGGCCCATCTAGGTCCATACCCATTTTTATCTAATTTCCAACACGATGTGCACCAGTCACATACTGTGCATCATGTGTGTTAATAAATATGATCCATGAGATGGTTTAGTGGTTTGTCCACTCCTAAATGTCCCACCACTGCCTGTAATAACAATTCCTTGTGGCTTTCATGGATCAGCACCTGTGTCACATCCTATTTAATTTGAGTGTTCTGTGTCTGGAAAAATTGGGGCAGGAGGGAGTTCATTTTTAAGCCTAATTTAATGACCATGTTTCATAAGGCATCTTTTGATAAGTGTCTATAAGTGTCAGAGGGGTAATGGCTTCCCCACCTTCCTGACATGGAGCTGATGACAGACCAGGCACTGTCTCTCGAGCCAGTGTTGTACATTCTGCATTCCACCACTCCTTATTGCAAGACCCAACCACAAGTATTCAGTGATTGAAACAGCAAAACCTTGTCAATCCTTCCTCAAAAAGAGTTTGGATTGGTTTCCAAGCTTCAATGGTATGGAAAGGGAGGAAAGAAAAAATAGTGAAGGAATAATCAAGAGGGGAAGAAGGGTCGGAGGGCTGCCTGTCGGTGTTAGATTAGATTACATTATAATAATTAACATTTAATTGATATTAATATATTAATAATAGATCTCTTCAAAAAATTACCTTGTGAATTCCATCAAAGTGTGCAAATTTGTGTATTATGTTTATTTTACATGTGCATGGGTGGTTTTACAACTGTAACAACAAATCATAGTTATTCTTTTATTAGTATCACACAATGTAAAATTATATACACAATGTAGATTTAGTCTTAATTCAGTATCAGTGTCGGCCGGTCAATACGCAGGGGCACCGCCCCCTTAAAGTTAGGCAGAGAAGAATGCTCCTTTAACATGTGATTATTTAACATAATTATTTATTTTAATAGTGAAATAAAGTCATTTAGTCACAATATTCCGCTGTATTTCGTAATATAATTTATTTGCGATAAAAAAAAATCTAAACTGTATTATGTTCATTCGTGTTCGTGTACGCGGGGCACCGGACAAACGAGTGTCTACAGTATGTATGCGCGTATATTTTTGAAAAGCATGTGACCTGAGGCTGAGCTCTGATTGGATTTTGTCCAATCATCCTTCGGGCTCAGCACTGTGCGCCCCGAACCCTCCCACTTTTGTTCTTAGCGAATCAATATTGTTTTTAAGTATGTGGGCTCATGTGATTGGACCATTCTCAACGAGTCTTTTCCAGCACTTCTTATGGTAAGCGGAGCTGCTGACGTGAGTCATTTGAGTAATGCCTTTATTTTATGCTAGTAGTAATGATGCTTACTCACCTAATAAATGCCTATTTACAGGCGAGCATTAAAAGTTTAATTTAAATTTTGTTTGCGCCCTCCCCAAAAAATTTTTGCACCAGCCGCCACTGTTCAGTATTTGTAAACTGTAATTTCAGAAGCATTTCTTTTTTTAGATCATTGCTAACAGTGACATTTTGTTGTTATAATGACTTTCACAGATAAAACAAATAATATATAGCAAGTTAAACTACATTAATAAACATATATATATATATATCCGCAGCAGAGGTGACTCTTGATCTTCCTTTCCTCGGGCGGTCCGCATTTGAGCCAGTTTGTTTGTAGTGCTTGGTGGTTTTTGTGACTGCACTTGGGGACACATTCAAAGTTTTCCCAATTTTTCGGACTGACTGACCATTTCTTAAAGTAATGATGGCCACTCGTTTTTCTTCACTTAACTGTTTTTTTCTTGCCATAATACAAATTCAAACTCTTTGAATGAGAAGGTGTGTCCAAACTTTTCGTCTGTACTGTATATATATTTTTATTTTATTTTTTTTTTGCTGCATGTACATACTGTACTTTAAAGTTGGCTTTTATTTTGAAGGCGGTATTCACATCACTGTACAGTGGAACATGCAACATGAGTGACATGCGAGTAAATTGGTCTGCAAGCTTTTTGCAAGACAAGCAAGATTTGTTAATAAATTTTAACTTGTTAAATGCTGTACGAGTACTGTAATATACATGCTCTCTATCTGCTGTGTGTCTTGTGATCACACATGATTCCTCTCTCTTGCGCTCTGGGATTGTGGGTAATCATCTCCCAGGCTCAGTCTCAGTGCTTATGCCTCACTTGTATAGTCAACTTCACTTGTGTAGTAAAGCATTGTTTTATTTTGTGTCTAAGTGTAAAAAAAAAAGGCTGTAACAGTGCAGGAGATGAATCTGTTTAGTGGAGTGATTCCGGTAGCGTGTGCGAGTTCTGGTACTCGCACAAGTTGTCCCACACAGTAGCCCCCCCATCTGCTCCGGTTAATTTATTTTATTTTTACTATTTATTTTTTATTATTTCTATATATGGGGCTTTTTGGGCTTTGGTACTAATCATCTCAGTTTCTATTATTTCTTATGGGGAAATTCACTTTAATATATAAATGCTTTAATATACAAGCATGCTTCCAGAGCGAATTATGCTCACAATCCAAGGTTTAACTTTACTTGTCTGATACAAGACGACAATAAAAAGTACTACTTTTCTTTGAGTTGTGAGTTAACTTTTTCACAATACATTTATAAAATGTGAGAAAGAAATGCAAGTTAATATATTTTTTATTAAATTTGTATTTACTGACGTAAGAAACGTTAAGTATCAGATAAATTCTGAATGTTTTTTTTTCACTATAAACTAGCAAATCATTTGAATTCAGCATATTTTTGAACTTACCAGTATAGAAAAAACAAAACAACCTATAAAGTCCCTAAGAAGAGCTATGATTGAATTGCAAATAATTAATGCAAATAAATACTACAACTTTTTTTAGTAAACAAGCAATTTATTTAATTTTGAGCATGCTCTTGTTTTTCTTTTCGATGGCTGTGATCCATAACTTTCTCTAGAACCACAGCAAGCTGTAATGAACTAACTATCTTTCTGCTGATCTCCCTGTGACTTTCTAGGATCTTGGGATCTTGTACCAGTTCAGAATCAAATTAGGGAACGTGGAGCCTAAGGCTTTATTTGTACAATGTATGTTACCTCACTCACTCACTTAAAGTCTATACTGTTTTATCCTGTATTCGGTGTCGCGGGGGGCCTGGAGCCCATCCCAGAAGACTTGGGGCACGAGGCATGGTACACCATGGGCAGGGTGGCAATCCGTCGCAGGGCCACACACATACACACACACACACACACACACTATGGCCAATTTGGGGAAGCCAATTAACCTAATCTGCAGGTCTTTGAACTGTGGGAGGAAACCAGAGTACATGGACGTAACCCACTAAGCAGAGGGAGAACATGCAAACTCCATGCACACAGAGCTGGGAATCGAACCCGGACCCTGGAGGTGCAAGGCAACAGTGCTAACCACTACACCTCCTTGTCGCCTGTACTCATATAATTTTTTTTTTTTATTGTTAAGACAGAATCTGATATTGTAGTATACATATGTACTATGTGGATTTTGCATTTTGTGGCTATGCTAAATTTTATTTGCATGTGTTTTGTAGGGGAGCAAGGGTTCACCAGGCAGACCTGGACTTCCTGGACCTCCTGTAAGTTTAATAAGGATTTCAGTGTTTGGAAGCCATTGCAAACAATGATTAATGAAGGTCCTGTATTCAATTATATAACAACAACAATAATAATAATAATAATAATAATAGCATTATCTTGCTATAGCATAACCAAATAAAAACTTTATTAAATATTTTTTATTTGCCAGCTAATTCCTCTAAAGAACCCTATGATAATGATTATTTTGTGAATATTTCATATTAAATATTTTTAACCACAGCAATTTTAGTAATGAAAAAATATTATGATCTTTAATTAATGACCAGACAGTAGATCAGCTCCACCAAAAGCACTACATAAAAAACATTATTAGTATTCACCTCTGGGAAAACTACAAAAGTATCATTATAATCATTATTATATGAGCATATTTGCACTTGTCTGCTGTTTGTGTCTTTTCAGTGCTTCTTGCTTGTGCTTATCAAGAGTCACGGAATCTTGACTCTTGAGTGCTTATTAAGGAATTAAAATTTCTCCTTTTTTGTTGCTTTTATCTTATACCCACATTATAGCTTCCTTCCTCTTTGACAGCATTTGCCAGCCAAAATTCCTCGTATTAAATGTAGGACAAAATTAACAAAGTGATATCTAAAATCTTAAATGTCTGTGGTTTGATCATTTCTGTTAATTTCGTAATAAACTGTGATTACAAACTTACCATAGAATTTGTATTCCTAAAATACATGTCATAGCCGCCAACTTTTCAGAAAAGCATGGAGTGATATTCTAAAAAAGGCATGGTTTTGTGCGCACAAGCACTTGACGCCCCCACTGCGCGTACACCTTACTGTACCTTGCATAGCTCAGGTTCTGTATATTTTGTGAGAAAATTACAATATCTGCATTGAGTTTAATTCTTTACAAGGCTCCTTCATACAGTTATACTGTCAAACCTCTGAATAAAGTTACAAAATAAAAATAGATTTTAAAAAAATCTATACATACATTTAACTGTGCATTCAAACAAAGTGATGCTAGGGATGAAAGCTAATGAAGAAGGAAAGCAAAAACCAAAGGTGTTAATAATAATAATAATAATCACAGAACTACTATTACTACTACTACTACTACTACTACTAATAATAATAATAATAATAATAATAGTAGTAGTAGTAGTAGTAGTAGTAGTAGTAGTAGTAATAATAGAACAGTCAAAGAAGAATCTTTAATGATATAAAATAAAGAGAGCATAAAATGAAATAAAATGTGGGATTGTGCTGTTCTACAACTGTCATGAAGTGATGGTCTTTACGGACTGATGTTGTTGCCGTGGGCTGAAGGTTACTGAAGGAGGGTTTTTCAACATAGAGTCTTTTTAATTACAACTTAAAACAAAACAACACATAGAACACAAGGGAGTAGGTGTAACACAGGTTCTTTAGCGCTTAACCAAAGAAACATGGACAAGACAAACTAGGAACACGACAAACTAGAGATGAGCCGAACCAGAAACGAGACCAGACATGACGCGACTAGAGTCAAGACGCGACTAAGAGGGGAGAAACTAATGACTGAGCGTGTTAGTAGTAAGTCGGGTTAGTATCTAACCTGGTTCTTGTCAAAATGGATGATGATCTAAACGGGTCAGTATCTAAAGGAGTTAGTATCTAAATGGGTTAGTATCTACACCTACCAGGGGAACGATCCCACAAATGGCTAAGTATGATAAGCAAGAGGCTAATCCATACTAGCGGCCAACCCTACTGGAGGCTAACCCTAGTAGCGGATAAAGCCTACTAGAGGCTAAACCTACTAGCGGCTATGTACTCAAGTGGCTACACATCCTAATAGCTAAACATTCAAGGAGCTAATCAAACCCTGGAGACACACAGAACAGTACTTACACAAGTCTTGAGATAAAGTAACCACACATTTAACATAGCTCCATGAATCCAAATACAAAATAAACATGAGAAAACACAACAAAACTAGAGCCTACTTAAAACAAATGTTACACAACATAACTAACACAAAACAAAACAAATGCCCACATGATGTAATTAATGCTGACCCAGTTTCCCAGAACAAACGGCTATGTATTGAAGGTTTAATGAGCTACCTCAGTTCAGGTGAGCCCCCTCATCACCTGACCAAGTTGCCTTCTGGGAAAATGAGTCTATGAACCGAAAACTACACAAACAAACTTATCGGGGACACAGTGCCCTCTAGGGGTGGTCCCTTACAGCAACTTTCTTCTTCTACAACTTTTGCATGTAATTGATGCCTTCACACAGCTGTAAATGTGTGTTAATTACACATAATTACATGGATATTATTTCTCTTCACTTCATTCTCAAATTGTTAACACATAATAGTAAAAGTCAGTAGCAGTTTTCTGTTCTATGTCGGTAGTGATGTTCCAGTTAAAAAAATTACGAACTGGTACCATCCGCGATGACTTCAGAGCCGATTATAAATAAAGAAACATCTGGAGAGGTTTGGCAGTAAATTGAGCTCAATGAAATCGAAGCCTTAGGCTCAACTTCCCAATCAACAACCCAATTTGGTTTAATTTAGAATGTAAGAACTTATTGAACAATAAGTAAATATTGAACAACCCAGCACATTTCAACCCAGTAAGGTAGGATATTGACCAAGTATGCTGGATTGCTTTCTATAACTCAATGACTGCATGATTGGGCTGGAACCTTAATACCATATCAGCACATATGTTGTTTGGAATGAATTGAGATTTAAATCTAAGTTTCGGTTATACAACAATTGTTATTATATCATTGTGTCTATATATTTTATTTCTTTAAAATTTATGTTTGATACAGGTATATAAAACACTGGACACTAGCTGACTACAACCTTTTTGTGTGTAGACACACATGCTAAAAACCTTTGACAGACAGTCATGTTGTGACCATACTATAACAAACCACCAAGAACGGCAGACATTCCCTTTACTACATTTCACCTCATATACATGTTAAGAGTTTGAATCAAAGTAAATGAACTATAGTGCAACCTGTCCTTCAAAGCTGGTAATAGCTTTATGTTAAATTAAAATTATATGTTAATATTATTGTAAAGAGTTGAGACTCTTTCATGGTTGGACTTGATTTCCCAGAGTGTACACTGTGTCTTCTTTTTGAGTGTCTTCACCTGTACATTATTTAAGTGGTCTGTTTGTATTAGCCCCCGAGTTTAGTCACTCCTTGTTTGTTTTCTAATTTCCTGATCTGGTATCCTGTGCTATTCTTTATTTTCCTTTTTTGTTACTACTGTAATAAAAAAATTTAAAAAACGAAAAAAGGGGTTCAGGAGAGTAGGAACCCCAGACTGAGTGTCGATGGAGGGTGGAAAATGTTGACTATCAGCGCTCATCATCACACCGTGCATGTGGGGCTAGCTACAAATCACACTCGACTTACAGACTCTGAACTTCCAAACTCTCATGCCAGCTCTTAGCACCTCCGCATTTCAGCAAGGCTCTCTCCACACACACCACCTCCCAATGAGGAGAAACAACCATGCTAGTATAAGCGCATTAATAATGATCCCTGCCAAACTTGTTTCAAGCTTCACCTCAACTAAATATTAACATAATATAACATGACGAGCTCCTTCCAATCATTTTTCTTCACTTGGATCCATCACAAACTTTCAGAGCCCTAACAGTATATCTGGCCACAAACGGATCCAGCAGAGGCAGCTGATGGGGGCACTAGAGAGCAAGGGATCTTTCCTAGGCACTTACGAACAGGAAATCAAGCAGATCACCAACACACTCTAAACCGTCAAAGAAACCCTGGCCCCTTACCACCCAGCTACAGCAAACATGACCGCCCCTGGGACCGACTCCTCAGTCTCCCCCTCCAGTGCTCACCGTTGTTCATGAACCATGCCTCCCTGCCCCACCTACTTATGGATTTTGAAAAAGCCCTTTCAAAGTCTCAATCAAGGATGAGCTCACAGTCCAAGAGCTTCCTTACGACCTGACGTCGCAATCTGCGGTGATGCCCATAAACAGCATAGACGAGAAGAGTGTAAGCATAGACTGTGCACCAATCAAATGTTTTTTTTTTTCGGTGCGACTTGCATCATTTAAAAGTAGACTGTGTGCAGTATTTGAGGAGTTTCAGTTTATTTTAGTGACGCGTTTCAAAAATATTTTCGTGGAGACTAAGACAGCTGAAAGCGCACTTTTTGCAAAAGAACAATGTTTTGTGGATATTGTGAGTGTACATTAAATTAGACATTCAGGTTCAAATGATGTACTACACTTACGTGTATGATCAAAGATGATGGAGCATTTTAAAGTTCTTTTTACAATTAACAGAAAAAATGCAAGTGTTTCAAGTCTAACTTTCGGAGTTTCCATTATTTCGTATGGGGAAATTCACTATTATATATGAGTGTTTTGATATACAAGAACAATTCTGAAATAAATTATGGTCACAATCCAAGTTTTGACTATACATTCCTGAACAAAATCTTAAGACCAGGGAAATATAACAAGTATTCACACTTCCCACTTTGTAGGTTGTAAGAACTACTTCAAAATGTCAAAAGAAATGAAATGAGCAAGAGACAAATAAATCAGAGATTGGCAACTTATTTAAAACTACATTTAAACTCTAAAAGGCTGTTCATCAGCTAATCAAAAGTTTGAGACTATAGCTCAAAAATACTAAAAGTGTCAATAAAGGACTCCATAGTGAATAGCACCATGTCCTGTTGAAAGACCCAGCCATTACCATCACAGACGAGCGCCCTCAGTCAAGAGGGATGATTGCTGCAACATGTCCGCATAGCCAGCCGCTGTTTGACACCCATACACAACCTAAAGCTCAATTTTCTCATTGAAGGAAAAAGCACCCCAGATCATGGTGGAGCCTCTTCCACTGTGACACGTAGAAAATATCTCCAGTGAGATCTCCTTGTCATGCCAGTATTGTTGGAAGCCATCAGGACCATCCAGATTATTTGTTTTCTTGTCCGAGAATAACTATTTATCCATCTTTCAATGTCCCATGTTTGGTGCTCCCTTGCAAATTCCAAACGAGCAAGTCTGTAGAGTGTAAGGAGACATGGCTTTCTGAGGTGTTTTTGTTCTTTAAGCCCTTCTTTCACAGATGCCGTCTTATGGTTTTGGGGTGCAGTCAGCATCAACAAGGGCCTTACTTTCTTAACTTATCTTACTCTTTCGTTGGACGTTTCTTTTGAAATCTTGAGGTCATCAGCATTTCACCAAATATCATACTGTGTATGAATGTGTATGTGATGAGTAAAATTTGTGGACAGTAAAGGACAGTAAAAGGATGTAATGCTGGAAGGTACTATGAGGTTTCCCCTGCTGCTGAGACAGTACAGCACCAACTCCTGATTGTGAAGCATCAACTTCCACCAGAAAAGGTTTGTTGGGGATTCAATGTGGATTCGTGCGGAGGTGAATGCTATGTTGTTACAGTGAAAGCTCTCCTATACTCGGGATCAGTCGCAATTTCAAAAAAAAAAATTTATCTTTTATAAAATTTAATTATATTTATTTTTCTTAAGAGCTTTTTTTTCTGCAAATACAGTAAGTGGACTGATAGCAGAAGTCTAAGTATAAAGTCGGTCAACTAACCATAATCACTATGTTATTGCAGGGTGTCCCCTATGTAGATGGGAATGGAATGAGCAGTCTTTACAAGCTTCAGGTCTGTGTATTTTTCTTTCTTTATTTATTTAGAATTTTTTTGCTTATAAAATAGTGACAATTATCTTTTATACAAGATGGATCTTTTAGTGATTTGTCATGATTTAACAAAGATAGTTCATGACTGTTTCCATAGAGATATAATAAGTTTTTTATAGTTTTCTATTTTACATGTGAATTTATGGATTGTTTGCACAATTAAAAATTCTTTCTAAAGGCCTCCATATATTACGTAAAACATTACTGCATAGTACATATTGAAGTGTCTTTCTACTGTATCCTGTCAGTAGTGTCACCCTTTCTTCTGTGGTCTGTAGTTTTCTTATACTACTCAAATATAACAGTAGGTAGATTTGTTACTCTAAATTGCCCCAATGTGTAAATGTGACCCAGTGATTATGCAAAGTTTGCATATGGTATGTCCCATTCAGGGCACATATTTATTTGACGGACACTGGCTCTAGATCCATTCCTGACTCTGACCATCTGCTAGTTAACAGAGAAGTTGTCATTAAGATGAAGGAATGAATCATCTAAAGAAAGTCGTACAATATGTATATTACATGTTGCTGTGTTTGTATAGAGTGTTGGACCTCCAGGATCACCAGGACCACCGGTAAGGTTAAATTCACTTATGTAAAATAATATGTAATATATTATAGTCATGAGAAAAATATACAGCATTGTCTAAATATAGTGCAGAAGAGATATCTTAACAAGTAAAGATAATATATATTAAATCTAGTCAACTTTTTACATTTTATTTTTATTTTATTTTTAATTGGATATTCTATCTTTAGTTGAACTGTATTCTCTAGTGCATTTTTTCATTTTCTTATATTGTAATGGAAACTTTTTGTTGTATTTTAACTTACCATTTTAGGTCACAGTCATATAAGTATTTCACTCCCTCACTCCACAATTTATATTTTTTATGCCATTTTATGCAATTTAAAAGTTTTTGTCAATATATTTAAATGAAAAATAAAATACTCACGGAATAGCATCAAGAAAAGAAGAAAATGAGTTAAACATATTTTATTGAATATGTCAGACGACACGATCAGATGCCACTGAAATGGTCTCGATACCCTACTCTGTATTCTACAGCCTTATAAAATGTTATAAAGAGAAGTTGTGCAAATTATTAAATGCAGGAGTGTCAATAATTGTGGTGTGTGTTTTGTTGAAATGAGATGAAGCTCAAGTACTTCATTAAAAGGTGGATTTTTCCTAATATTTTTTACTAGTTCAAGTAACTGTACAGGACACACTCTGACTGTCTGTATATTTGATTAATTGTGAGTGTTTGCACCTGTGCATTCCTCGGTTTTTGCCCTGAACACCTTGGAATAAGCTGCAGAACCCCTACGCAGCATATGGGGTATGCATTAATTTACAGTAGATTTTACTTTTTGTTTTATTAAACAAATTAGGTCAATTTCCTTTGATATTTGTGTCATGAATATGCCTGTGAAATGTTTGTTTGCGGAAGTGAACAGAGAGATGTAACCTCTATTTGATGCTAACATGAACTACACAATCATGTTTGGGTGTTTTCAAGTGTCTTATATATTCAATTCATATCGCAATACTTCTGTCGTATATAAATTGTTTAACTTTCTGCATGTTTCGGATATGCCCCATTTTTACAGTGAAGAAAAAATCTATGCAAAGACATATATGCTTCCAACCTTACTGCAATATTTTGGGGCAGGCACACATACCTTTGGCCACATATTGTACTGTATATTATGTACATACTAATATCTATTACGTTATTTCTTTTTAAGAAATAACAATTATATGTCTCTTTGTTTTCAGGGGCCGAAAGGGGATGAAGGAAAAGTAGTAAGTTGGTGATATTTTTTAATGTATTTCTGCATTGCCATTTTATGTGTTTGTAGTGCATGTGGTGTTTTGGTTCACTTAAATAAATGCATCCTCATATCAGTGTTGTACACAAAAGAGTTATTGAGACCAGTGCAAAAATGTATATTAGCCATGCTTTCTATTCTTTTGCATCAACAGGAATATGGTCCTGTACTCAAGAATAACTAAAAAAGTTTTGTTATAGCAGCACTTTGAGTGGTAAACTATAACATCAACTTTAAAAGATGTTTTCTCTTCTTTTATTTTCTGCTACAACATAATCCTGACATTTTTTAAACATAATTACTTTAGTCTGACCTACAGTGTCCATGTACAGTATGATATTTACCTGCACAATTTTCTGTCTGCTGCAATACTTCTCTGGCTACACAGTTTTGTTTATTTACAGACAGAACTGCTCTGCAAGTTAGTCACCATTCCTAATAAGACATTTTCTATTGCAATATGCAGATAGTCACTGGTTCAAATAGCTGTGAAAAGCTGTTAAAATTAGACGTCACCTTTGACTTGTTGAAATTGGATTTTGATTTGTTGGTAAGAGCAAGTTATTAAGTACAAAAAAAGCAATGGCATACATAAAGCAAGAGCTTTATCAAAGATATAGCTTGTATAATAATAACAATAATTTAAAGGCCGGTTATTGAACTGTTATGATGTCAATAACACGTCCTCATATTGCTCGTGTCAAATAACACTGTACAGTCATTTTCATGTTGTTACAAATTTGTTTACATCATTAATGGCTTAATGGATTGTTGCTTAATTGAAAAAATAACCAAACTGGTAGAGACCCCAAGGACTTCAGAGTCGATTTTAAATCGGGAGACATCGGGAGAGGTTGGTAGCTAAATCGGCTTAGTGGAAGGGGGGGTGGGGGGGTGCTTACATTGAATAGGTTTTACTACAACAGGTTGTCTGTGCCTAAAGACACAAATAAAAAAATGGTTGTTTATGTAACAAACTTAGCAACAACCTCATGACCTCTTTTGTATTTTCCAATCAATCAGCAACATCTATATAGTAATCACTGGCCTGATCACCTGTCATCATTGTTTCCTGTTTCAAACAAAGACACATTCGCCAGAAACTGGTGGCGTATAGGGACGGGACTAAAAAATGAGAGCCAAAAAGTCATTTAGGATGCCTAGAGAACTTCTTGGGCAAGTACATTGTAAGATTTTTTTCCTTTATCCAGGGTGAACCAGGACCAATGGGATTGTCAGGCTTTGAAGGACTACCTGGAGTTAAGGTAAATTTAACTCAATTTCATCCATTTCAGTGGTCCTGTAGTAGGTGAGTAAACGTGAGTAAAAATAGGCAAGTCCCAGAAATACATTTTCTTAAAAAGATTTTTGTAAATAATTTATGATGATGAAATACTACATACATTAAGCAATGCCATTTGTAATTTATGTTACATTTGGAACAGTTCAGAGACCAAACAGAAACCTTAAGTGCTTATAAATGTCTGGTAGACTTAATTAATCTGTGACCCAGATCCTTTCATTAATAAGAACTAAAAATTCAACTGGATTAAGAAGGTAAATTTACAGAGCCACCCAGCTAAATGAAAACTTTATTTGCATTGCAATATATGAGAGGATAAAAGTTTCAAGTTCTTTTGCCATATGTACTCCTTCAGAAGCCTTAAAAACTGCATGTACAAGAATGTTGAAGTGGCACACCTTAATAGATAAAGGGGTAAAACAGAAAAACTGTTGGAAAATAGGTAATATAGGAAAAATTAAAATGGGGGGGAAACTGAAACAGGAGTAACTGTGGACGCAAGAGGAAGCTGTCTGAAAGGTTTGTCCAGGCGCTAACCCGGATTGTATCCAAAAAACTTAAAACCACAGCTGCCCAACTCACTGCAGAATTAAATGTGCACCTCAACTCTCCTGTTTCCACTAAAACTGTTTGTCAGGAGCTCCACAGGGTCAATGTATATGGCCGAGCTGCTATGGCCAAACCTCAATGACCAAAGATCTTGTGCTGTGGACAATGTGAAAAATTTATTGTTCTCTGATGAGTCCACCTTCACTGTCTTTCCCACATCTGGGAGAGTTACGGTGTGGAGAAGCCCCAAAGAGGCGTACCACACAGACTGTTGCATGCCCAGAGTGAAGCATGGAGGTGGATCAGTGATGGCTTGGGCTGCAATATGATGGCATTCCCTTGGCTTACTTGTGCTTGATGGGCGTTACTGCCAAGGAGTATCGAACCATTCTGGAGGATCATGTGCACCCAATGGTTCAAACATTGTATCCTGAAGGCACTGCCATGTATCAGGATGATAATGCACCATTATAAGTTTTGATGAATATGAAAGTGAAGTGTAGAACATCCCATTGCCTGCACAGTCATCAGATATAAATATTATTGAGACACTTTGCAGTGTTTTGGAGGAGCGAGTCAGGAATCATTTTCCTCCACCAGCATCACATAGTGACCTGCCCAATATTCTGCAAGAAGAATGGCTCAAAATTTCTCTGGCCACTGTGCTGGACTTGAATTTTCCCAAGACGGATTTATGCTGTATTGGCCGCAAAAGGAGACTCTGCACCATACTAATTAATTATTGTTGTCTAAAACCAGGCATTTCAGTTTCATTGTCCAACCCTTGTGTGTGTGTGTATATACTGTATATATACACTCACCTAAAGGATTATTAGGAACACCATACTAATACGGTGTTTGACCCCCTTTCGCCTTCAGCACTGCCTTATTTCTACGTGGCATTGATTCAACAAGGTGCTGAAAGCATTCTTTAGAAACGTTGGCCCATATTGATAGGATAGCATCTTGCAGTTGATGGAGATTTGTGGGATGCACATCCAGGGCATGAAGCTCCTGTTCCACCACATCCCAAAGATGTTCTATTGGGTTGAAATCTGGTGACTGTGGGGGCCATTTTAGTACATTGAACTTATTGTCATGTTCAAGAAACCAATTTGAAATGATTCGAGCTTTGTGACATGGTGCATTATCCTGCTGGAAGTAGCCATCAGAGGATGGGTACATGGTGGTCATAAAGGGATGGACATGGTCAGAAACAATGCTCAGGTAGGCCGTGGCATTTAAACGATGCCCAATTTTCATTGAGGGGCCTAAAATGTGCCAAGAAAAGATCCCCCAGACCATTACACCACCAGCAGCAGCCTGCACAGTGGTAACAAGGCATGATGGATCCATGTTCTCATTCTGTTTACGCCAAATTCTGACTCTACCATTTAAATGTCTCAACAGAAATCGAGACTCATCAGACCAGGTAACATTTTTTCAAGGTTGTGCGTGTTGTGGCTTCACAAATGCTTTGCTGTATACCTCGGTTGTAACCAGTCGTTATTTCAGTCAAAGTTGCTCTTCTATCAGCTTGAATCAGTCGGCGCATTCTCCTCTGACCTCTAGCATCAACAAGGCATTTTCGCCCACAGGACTACCGCATACTGCCGTTTTTCCCTTTTCACACCATTCTTTGTAAACCCTAGAAATGGTTGTGTGAGAAAATCCCAGTAACTGAGCAGATTGTGAAATACTCAGACCGGCCCGTCTGGCACCAACAACCATGCCACGCTCAAAATTCCTTAAATCACCTTTCTATCCCATTCTGACATTCAGTTTGGAGTTCAGGAGATTGTCTTGACCATGACCACACTCCTAAATGTATTGAAGCAACTGCCATGTGATTTGGTTGATTAGATAATTGCATTAATGAGAAATTGAACAGGTGTTCCTAATAATCCTTTAGGTGAGTGTCTATATATATATTTGAACAAGCAAATAATAAGCTTTGAGTGAGGAACACCTACATTACCTGCCATACCCATGATCTCTGATGTAACATTATATTATTTGAGATTCATGAAGTTATAATAAATTAATACTTACTTGATATCAATAATTAATAATTTTACTTTTACTACTCTGTGATGAAGGAAGAAAGCAGTAATGTAAATAAGCATGAAAGAAGTAGTACACTGTTGCTTATTTGTATTTTAAGTTTTGCTCATATATCATTATATGAACCTATTGCTATGTTTCTAAAAGAAATTAGAATTTGGCTAGCATGTAAACCAGTAAAGCCAGTAAACCAGTAAATCATGTGACATTTGTACATTTCCATTTATTGCTTTTTTTCTTTTCTTGCTGTTGTTATAGGGGGACCCTGGCATACCTGGACCACCTGGAGTCCCAGGCCCTATTGTATGCATGTATTTCTCTTTTAAAATATACAATTTAATTATCCTCATTTTTCCTTTTTATGTTGTTGTGATGTATGGTTGTAAAGCATAACCAATTTAAGAATGCATTGCGGCATAAAAAAACCTGGAGCAAAATATTAAGGTATAGGAAGTACTGCAAACATTTAAGGAGCATGAATTTGTAAACAGTTAATTTCAAGTGTCAAGTTTTAAATTAATTTGTAATTTACAATCAAAAAAGTAATGTACAATTGTACATTAAAACTCTTGTGCTTGAGCTTGTACAATTAGACTAGTAAAATATTGTAAAATACAACACACAAATTGTTTTGCTTTTCATTTGTGGCATGTAGAGAACATTACAAATTTTAAAAAATCCTGAAAAAAAGGCTCCAATATACAGGGGTTGGACAATGAAACTGAAACACTGGCCAGTTTAGTGTTGGAGGTTTCATGATTAAATTTGACCACCAGTAAGAGCAGAGTGTGATGGTTTAATTAGCAGAGCAATAGCACAGTTTTGAGTTCAAAAGAGGACAAATTGTTGGTGTGCAACAATTTGCCCAACTCACTGCCCAACTCATGTGCACCTCAACTCTCCTGTTTCCACCAAAACTTTGTCGGGCGCTTCACAGAGTCAATGTACATGGCCGGACTGCTATAGCCAAACCTTTGGGAGAGTTACGGTGTGGAGAAGCCCTAAAGAAGCGTATCACCCAGACTGTTGCATGGCTAGAGTGAATCATGGAGGCGGATCAGTGATGGTTTGGGCTGCAATATCATGGCATTCCCTAGGCTCAGTACTTGTGCTAGATGGGCGCTTCACTGCCAATGACTACCGAACCATTCTGGAGGACCATGTGCACCCAATGGTTCAAACATTGTATCCTGAAGGCGGTGCCGTGTATCAGGATGATAATGCACCAATACACACTGATGACAGAGTGGTTTGATGAACATGAAAGTGAGGTTGAACATCTCCCATGGCCTGCACAGTCACCAGATCCAAATATTATTGAGCCACTTTAGGGTGTTTTGGAGGAGAGGGTCAGGATACGTTTTCCACCAGCATATTCTACAAGAAGAGTGGCTAAAAATCCCTCTGGCCACTGTGCAGGACTTATATCTGTCATTCCCAACACGAATGGATTCTGTATTGGCCGCAGAAGGAGGCCCTACACCATACTAATGAATTACTGTGGTCTAAAACCAGGCTTTTCAGTTTCATTGTCCAACCCCTGAACTTTTAACTCTGATAACAACAAATGTTTCTAGCCTGTTGTCCGCATGTCACAAATGAACAAGTGTTTGGTGTAACGAGTTACTTTACTAATGCGTTAGAGTACTTGGGTTACTTTTTTGATATATCGAGTAATCTAACGTGTTAGATTCGCCATTTAAGTAGTCAGTTATTTAGTCATATTTTCAAAAATGTAATCCCTTATTAAGACAATTTATGTACTTTTTAATGACAGTAATTTTGTAATGTAATTAGTTACATTAAAAAGCAACGTCCCCCTACACTGCAAATGAAAGCCAATTGTGTTTTATGTGTGTTGTGTACAGTGTTATTTGACTGTCATAATTGTTCTCCTTACCCACGCCATTTTGTCCTTATTTGTTTTGTTCTGTTTAGTGTATAAACAACTAGAAATGCAAGCCGATTTTGCCTTGTAAGGCTCTCTGACTCTGTATCTTATTGTTTTGTTTTTTTTTTAAACAATTTTGCTCATCACTTTTTTCCTCTCTGCCTAACAGGGGAAACCTGGAGTTCGTGGTGAGCCAGGAATCCCAGGAGAGCCAGTAATTTTTTTTTTTCACTAATTGACAGCTGTCTGAGTATTTATAAGGAGGAATAATGCTAGACTCACTTGTAATTCTTCTTTAATTATTCCTTTCAGGGAGCAAGAGGACCTGTGGGAGAGACCGGTTTCCCTGGACCCGAAGGACCTCCAGGTGTACCTGTAAGAAAACACACCCTATCTTGTCCATATTGCTACATCCCGTTATATTACAGTGTTCTCCTGTCCTTAACCTAGAGAATACACCTTTTAGTCATTGATATAATAATAATATAAAATATGGGAATTAATAAACAGTTAAGATTTTATTGAAAATACTAGATAATGTGACATTGACATGACTAGGTGAACAGTGATTTAATAGTACCTACTGACTTTTTTCTGCAGGGTAGACCTGGAAAAGATGGAAGCTCTGGCTATGAGGTGAGAATGTCAGATGGGTAAACCTGTGCACTTTAGAAATGAAGTATTATTGATTCATTGAACGTACACCAGCCACACTGTGTAAAAGGTGGGAAGCACCCAAATGGGATGTCAGCAGCATAAATCCAGAACTTTACAATTTACAAAAAAGTGCATCCAATCTAATTGGAGCAACTTTATTTTGCAAGACACTGTACTGAATCTCAGGAGTCTTTAGGAGAAAAAAAAGATGTGAGACTGGCCACCAGAGATTAACCAGACTGAACATTCAACATAAAAAAATAAAAGATGGAATTCTGATCTATCATATCGTAAACTTATTGTAAATGCATTCAGCATTTAGCAAAAATGAAAGAATTAGCCTTACAGCTACAATACTTTGTTGGGAACTTTAACTCTCAAAAACAACTATCTCCTTCCTAATTAACTTTAAGCTAAAAACAAACAACCTTTATACTAATTATTTCATCCTTTGTTGGATGCCAAATGAGACTTTTTTCCAAGCTGATGGCAAAGTAATTAGCGACAAATCTAGCGACTTTTTCAGGTATTATTGTTGAATTTTCAGAACTTTTGGGGTCTCCGACACTCCGTTACTGTCCTTAACAAGCAGTGGGTGCTGCCGTGACCCCCTCCCACATCCCAAAGCATCCCAGAGGGGCTGGATTGCTAGTTCATTAGCATTTTACTTAATCACCACACTAAAACGCTTTGCAAAACCTGTTTCTTCTCCCAGATTTTCTAGTATGACAACTGAAATCAACAATTAGAAACTTTTTTTTATATGACTGTTTGCATGTCTGTACCCAGTTTTTGTAAGGACCCTTGTGATGGTCACATGTACACAATAACAGGCAGACTGAAATATCAAAGTGTTGGTGGTATCAGAAGTACAGTGGAACCTTGAATTGCGAGTAACTTAGACTGCAAGCGGTTTTAGCCAGACGAGCAAAAATTTTCAATAAATTTTAACCTAATAAACGAGTGAGGGCTTGATATACGAGTACTATGCATGCGCTTTCTCTGCCGTGCATCACACGATCACAACTGAGAGTGGTTCTTCTCTTTTGCGTGCTACAGAATTATGGGTAATTGTCTCCCATGCTCAGTCTCTGTGTGTGCGTCACTTGTATAGTCATAACATCTGTGCGTGTGTGTACTATTTACTATAACATTTTGACCGTGTGTGTTCAAAGGTAAAGTGCAGGTCAGTTGGTTTTATTTTTACATTACATTTTGTATTAATTATTTTTATATGAATATTTTTGGCTTGTGGAGCACATCATCTGAGTTTTCTTTATTTCTTATGAGGAAATTAATTTTGATATACAAGCGTTATATATTTAACAAAAAGACAACCAACCTAGTTTTTATACTGCATTTATACAGATAAAAAACAAAGTTATCCATCTTGAGCTAATGCAACCCTCACTAATGATTCTCAGAACTAACATTTTTGTGGTTAATCCACCACCCTTATGATAACAGGTTTCATAAACTGCCTTTATATTTTAAATTCACTGAACATTTTCAAGCAGTCTGAATAATTGAAAAAGATGTTCTTAGTAAAATGAAAAGATGAGAAATACAAGTATAGATGGATCCACAAGTATTTGAACACTGACACCTTTTAAATTTTTGCTTCAGCGCACACTCATGGGCTTAAGTGGTTAACATCGTCAGCTTGCATCTGCATGGTCTGGGGTTGATTCCCACCTTGGTGGGAGTTTGCATATTCTCCCTATGCTCTGGGTACTACGATTTCCTTCCACAGTCCAAAGATTAGGCTAATTGGGCGTTCCCCAAATTGCCCCTAGTATGTGAATGAGTGTGTGTGTGTGCGCCCTGCTATGGATTGGCAACCTGTACAGAGTGTACCTGCCCTAAGTCTCCTTGGATAGGCTTCAGGCCCCCTGTGACTTTGTATACTGCAGTATAAATGATGAGTGAGTGAGTGCACAACCACAATGGATTTGACTTAAATAAAATTTTATTAACATTTTGAACCCAATAGATGCAAAGTGTGTCAAGATATTTGCTCCCAGTATTCCCTGTTGAATTCCTCTATATTATGATATGGGCATGTACTGTACAGCCGTGGAAGTGGACAGAGATATACAATACTTTGGAGTTAAGTGCTGCAAAACTGATAAGTCATTAACCCAGTGAATTGTGGATCCTAACACCTACCAGTAAAATCAACACAACAGCTTCTTGGATCAAAATTAAATGTTCTTAATCAGTCACTTTACCTCAACCTAATTGAGCATGCTTTTTACAAGTAAGAAAGACCCACAGACAAGCTGAATTGGATCTGGATGCAGTAAAGGCATTTCAAATGATCTCAAGCATTTGGTGATGACAATTCAGCATTTTGTTGATGTCCCTGGGTTCCAGACTTCAGTCATTGACTGTAAAAGGATTTGTGTTCAAGTATTAAAAATTATTATTATCCATATAATTGTTAGTTGGTCTAAACTGCTTTTACTTTAGAACCTGTGAAAATTTTATTACTTTTTGTTAAACCCCTTGATTTAAAGCTGAAGGTCTACACTTCAAACATTACATTTTTATGGAAATTGCTGATTTTAGATATTAGCATGTCACCAATGGGCCATTAGTATTTTGAATATAAATAGTGAAGTAGTATATTAGTTAAACTATGTTATGGTAAGGTTCAGAATAAAAGGGTTCTTTCTGAACTCTAGTGCAGCTTGGCATTATTTCCAGATTTCCATTATTTCAGATCATTCTCCTTTTTTGACAAGGATCTATGCTATTTCTGTTTTTTATTTGTTTGTTTATTTTTGTTTTAATTGCTTGAGAAAATGTAAATGCTTACTCACACTCCCTCCACTCTATCACAGTGTCTCTTTCTTGGTGATGTAAGAATACAAACATGTCGTGCAAATGGCGTAGTTTTGCACAAGGAAAATAAGATGGGTCAGAGGAAAAGAGAGATCAAAAATAAATACACATCAGGAAGCATAAAGTAGCATAATGACTATTTGCAACCATGCTGAGTAGAAAAGCATTTCAGCCTGCATAAAACTAGCCTGCGCTAACCATACTCGCTCTTGTGGATTTCTTTTTTACAATATCAGAAGAATCCGCCCATTTCTTTCTTCACAGGCTACTCAGGTGCTTGTTCAGTCCCTTGTTATTTCAAGACTGGACTACTGCAACTCACTCCTGGCTGGCCTGCCTCTGTCTACAACTTGTCCTCTGCAACTGATCCAGAATGCAGCAGCACGTCTCGTTTTCAACCTTCCCAAGTTCTCCCACACCACCCCACTCCTCCGCTCCTTGCACTGGCTTCCTGTAGCTGCCCACATCAAATTCAAAACACTGATGCTTGCCTACAAAGCTAAAAATGGCCCAGCACCCACTTACCTCTCTGCTCTAATCACACCATGCACTGCGCCGCGTTCCCTCCGGTCCTCCAGCACTGCTCGCCTCGTCCCACCATCTCTCAGGGATCGAGGGCGGCATTCATCCAGACTCTTTTCTGTTCTGGCACCTAGGTGATGGAACGAACTTCCTCTAGATGTTCGTACAGCAGAGACTTTGACTGTCTTTAAACGGCGACTCAAAACTTATCTATTTCTCCAGTACTTACAGGACTAACAATCTTTTGCTGCATAGCTCGTACACACTTGCACGCATGCACACACAACCTGGTACACATTCAGAGCTCACTGAGCTGAACAATTTTCACATTGCTTGTCATGGGATCTACAAATAAATGTCAAATTTTTACAATCGCCACCAAACCGGGCCTATGTGATCTCAATACATTGAGAATGCCAAATTGCAGAGGAATTTTTGATCCCTTAAACAGGTCAGCCATGAGATACCTTAGACTTATGCCAAGAAAAGGTTAATAACTTTGTGTGACCATTATTTTGAGTTACATCATACTGAGTGACATCATATTTAGTGACATAAGCATATAATGCTTTTTTTTTGCATCCATGGCTTTTTGAAGGTCTTAATATAAAATTCAACGTATTTGAAAATCATGTCATAAAAGCATTGATATATCCCCTTTAAATGAATGTTAACATAATCAAAAATCACACCAGGTTGTGTGGTGCACCCAGGAGGAAATGCTCAGGGTGCTTGGGACCGCCGAGTGTTGCTTGCAACAATATTTGATATTTATTTTCTTTTTAAAGGGGTCAGCTGGCAAGCCTGGGGATAGAGGTTCCAAAGGAGAGCGGGTAAGTTCCTCATAGCCAGACATGGACATTTGTACTAAGATGGAAATTATTTATTTATTTATTTATTTATTTATTTTCACATCAGTTCACATGCCATATATATGCATATATCACATACGGAGAAGAGATGCAAGTGCAGATGGATGCTTATTGAAGTGCAGAGAAAACATAAGACAAAAGAAACATGAGGTACAAATCTAAACATGTAAACTACAGTATGACTAGGCTCTGCCTTAGGCTAATGCTAACAACAATTGTGGCAACAGACAACAAGGTTTAACAGAAAAGGAAATAGAGAAATAACAGTAAACCAAAGAGCAAATTGAACAGAACAGATGCAAAACAAGAGCTAACTGAAACACTGACTTTAAATAGACAAACTAGTCAAGCTAAACAAGGTTCAGGTGAGCACAGTGACAACATGGCTGTGGTGAAGTGCTGATGGGAAATGGACTTTAGAACCAAAAGTCAAAACACATGTCAAAAAACAGAAACAAATTCAGGAGGATCAGGATAATAAAAAAATCAGGTATCTTAAAATATTAGAATACTTATTCTATATTAACAGAAGGTGCTGTATCAAAGCATATTCATGGAAAGTTGACTGGAAAGGAAAAGTGTGGTAAGAAAAAGTGCGCAAAAAAAAAGGATTCCCAGGTCTTTTAAGAAACAGTCAAGCAAAGTTGATTAAAGAACTGGAGAGAGCTTCACAAGGAGTGGAGTGAGGCTGTTTTTAGTGGATCAGGAGCCACCACACTCTTTAAGAAATTGGTAACAACTGTTGCATTCCTAATCAACATTAGAACCTGCGTTAAAGAGAACAAAAACTGGATCAGTGCTCAGTGATCTGAAGTCCTCTTTTCAGATGAAAGTAAATGTTACATTTTATCTAGAAGGGGAAAAGTGGAGAGACACATAATTAAAGTGTTACAGAGATGCTGATTTCCTTTTCCACAAACTGTTTGTTGACCATAATATTATTACACTATGCTTGATTAGTCAGTCAACTGGCATGTCCTGAATCCCACAGAGAATCTATAGGGTATTGTTTTCAAGATGCAAAACACCTAATCCAACATTAGAGACCAGCTAAAGGCCGCTATCAAAGCTATCAACCTGGTCTATAATAACACCTCAGCAGTGCCACTGGCTGATCGCTTTCAAGTAATGTGTGCATAAATGAACATTCGTTTTCAGAATTTTTGCATTGCAATTGTTTTCCTTTGATTAATAATATTTAGGTAATATTAAAATATTTTGGGAAAATGGATCTTTGATGTGCTATAAGGGATAATCATCAAAATTCAAGTAATAAAGGCTTGTAATATTTCACTTTACAGTTGTGGCCATTATGAATGTGTGCGTGAAAATGTGTGTGAAATGCCGCAAAAATCCCACAAGCAACATTCGGGAATTTAAATAAATGTGTTTACTGAATATCCGCCAGATGGCGCATGGAAGGACTTTCTCTAAAAGCTAGACCAAGTACAACAAAGAATTGTGTATCATTAGTTAGCCTAAAAACAATTTTGTTTCCAATGCTGAAGCAAACATGATTTTTTGTTTTACAACAGATCTTTCGTGATGAATCTGTGTATATATTAATTAATATTTTGTTCATAATAATGAAATGAGATGCTCTAAATCATGCTTTAAAATTCATAATAAAAAGTTTATGTAATTTTTAACAGGGACAAAACAATGAAAGACATGGCCATGAGTTTAAATGGTCTTAAAATTAATAAAAATTTCCTGATTGTGTTATCTATGCGAATGTCCTGATTCGTGAATATGTCAACATATCTTAGTTAAAACAAAATTGTGTTAAAATTTAGCACCATCAGAAAACATGAAAAAAAAATCTATATTTTTAAGTAAACATTCTTATATGCACATGAAGTGCTTCTGGCTTTTTATAATAATAATAATCATGTTTTTTGCTGTTTGTGTCCAGCTTTAAATAATTATTTCATCCATTATTTGACCACGGATGGAAATAATACCTGGAATGTGATTGTGAATTAATGACTGTCACGAGCAACCGAAGGATAAACTGAAAAGCCTTAGCAGTTAGCCCGTGTAGCGTGGATGGTAAACCCAAACGCGGAAGCAGCACGAATAGGCAGGATAACCACGTGATTAGTTTAAGAACTCTCTTACACAAAGAGCAAGGATCTACACAAATAAACCCGTGTTCTAGCAACACACACTCAATCAAAGAAGCAACCCGAATCGGTGAGTACTCACAGAATAGTCGGCGTAGCGTCAGCAAAGGCATGGGCGAACTCAATGACTGAGCAATGTGAAGCGCCATTTTGTCTCCTTTTATGCTTCCTGGAAACCCGACCGTACTACTTCCAGGTCCTAGTGCCGGTCGTGTTACGAGTGTGCATGACAGACTGGAATAAAGCTATTCATCAGCGTGCAAGAACCCGTGGCTTGTACATGTACTTTTTACAAAAGGCAGCATTTTTATCAAAAGGTTGATGAACACGTGCGATTTATCGATAAAAATGCAGCGTTACTCCCCCAGAAAGTCATCTCGTTTTGCCGCAATAATGCTGATCAAACATAATACACCCGTCCATAAATAAAAGGGAATATTTAAGCATATAAGCGAAATGCATTTCACTTAAATATTACAGATTAAAACAAGGAAAGAAGACATGCTGTGCTTCAGGTCATTGTGATGCGGACAAAAGGTCTAGGAAGGAAACGGGTTTTGTTATTTTACCAAATCTGAATATATTCAGTAAATAGAGAAGTGGCTTCCTTGCTGCCACTTCTTGACACCAGGCCATCTTCCAAAAGTCTTCGCCTCACTGTGGGTGCAGATGCACTCACACCTGCCTGCTGCCGTTCCTGAGCAAGCTCTGCACTGGTGGCACTCCGATCCCGCAGCTGAATCCTCTTTAGGAGACGATCCTGGTGCTTGCTGGACTTTCTTTGACGCCCTGAGGCCTTCTTAACAAGAATTAAAGGTCTTTCCTTGAAGTTCTTGATGATCCTATAAATTGTTGATTTAGGTGCAATCTTAGTAGCCACAATATCCTTGCCTGTGAAGCCATTTTTATGCAACGCAATGATGGCTGCATGCGTTTCTTTGCAGGTCACCATGGTTAACAATGAAAGAACAATGATTTCAAGCATCACCCTCTTTTTAACATGTCAAGTCTGCCATTCTAACCCAATCAGCCTGACATAATGATCTCCAGCCTTGTGCTCGTCAACCTTCTCACCTGAGTTAACAAGACAACTTAGACATTTTATTGTCATTGTACAGTTGCCTGAACAACGAGATTGGACAGCTAGGTCACAAAGATGCAGGAAAGGGGGGGGGGGGGGGGGACCATTGAATACACATGAGGGGGGTGTATACAAAAACAGTCATAAACACAATAAGGAATCATTAAAAACATGTAAGAAAAATTGCACATCTACCAACATATTGCACATGATTAATGGCATCAATAAAATAACGGCGTGCTTATGCGCTCACTCACATCCACTCATACCTACACACTGTCACACACACACACTCACTCAAACTCAAGATCACCATCATTCGTGAAAAAAGATTGAAAGAGTGGCAAGATGTTGAATAAGTGATGGTTAGGATGGAGATGGTCTTTTATAAGAGAGACATCTAGAGCTGGCAATGGAGTCCAGGGAAGTAAGTGAACAGCCAATCACCTTCTCTGCTGTTCTAATGACCCTCTGGAGTCTCTTCTTATCGGCTGCCATACACCCAGCATACCACACGGGGATAGTGTGTACCAGCGCACTCTCAATTGTGGCTCGATAGAAGGAGACCAGCAGTTCAATCTGCAATCCATTCCATCTCAGGAGTCCAAGACAAGTCCTCGGAGATGTACGTCTCGAGGAATTTAAAGGAAGACACTCTCTCTACATAATCACCATTTATAAAGCGTAAGGGAGGAACAGCTTTTATCTTACAGAAGTCCATAATCACTTCCTTGGTTTTCCTAATATTAAGGATTAGATTGTTATGATCACACCTTTCTATCACACGCTGAACCTCGTCTCTATAGGCGGAGTCATCATCATTTGTGATTGGCCCCACCAAAGTAGTGTCATCTGCAAATTTAATGATGGTATTACAAGGATGCATGGTTATACAATCACTAGTATAGATGGTGTATAAGAGAGGGCTCAACACACATCCCTGTGGGGATCCAGTGCTAAGTGAAAGGGAGGATGATCTCCGGTTGTCAACCTTAACAGATTGTGAGCGACCGGTGAGAAAATTTCTAATCCAAGCACATGTAGCAGGAGGGAAGTCCTGTTTACCAACTTGGCTATAAGAATGTCTGGAATAATGGTACTAAAAGCTGAGGTGAAATCTATAAAAAGCATCCTTACAGAATTCCTAGGGTCCTCCAGATGATACAAAGCAGAGTGGAGGGCAGTGGAAATTGCATCCTCAGTAGACCTGTTTGCCTTATAGGAAAACTGGTGGGCGTCAAAGCTGGGAGGAAGGCAGTACTTTATGTGCTTTAGTACCACAGATGTCAATGCAATAGGTCTATAGTCATTACGGCCACTGATAATATTCGGAACTGGGACTATTATTGCAGACTTCAAACAGTGAGGGACGATGGTGTATGACAGGGAGAGGTTAAAAAGTCTGGTAAACAAAAGTCTGGAGACAACTGGTCAGCACAGGCTTTAAGCACACTCCCAGGTATTCCATCAGGGTCAGCGGTTTTCCTCTGATTTACTGCTCTAAACACATTGCGAACCTGATGTTCTTGAAGTGTTGGTGTGTATGATCTGAGCTCAGAGGAGACTATAGGCAAGGCAGTGGGTACAGTAGGGGTATCTACAGTTCTCTCGAAGCGTGCAAAGAAATGGTTTAATTTCTCTGCTAAAGAAATATCCATGTTATCTGTATTTAACCCACATCCCATACTTTTCTAGGATTATTATCCAAGAGATAATGCGATAGCTTATTTGAATAATCCATTTTTGCTTCTCTAATGCCTTTTTTGAGTTCTGCTCTTGCTCTGCTATACATGTGCTGGTCTCCAGATTTATATGCAGAATTACATGCCTTTAACAAAGCCTTAACCTTAATCGTCATCCAGGGTTTACGGTTAGGGTAGATCCGAATCTGCCTTACAGTGGTAACAGTATCCATGCAATGCGTGATGTAACCCAACACTGCATCTGTATATGTCTCTAGATTATCATGTTCGAAGACACTCCACTCTGTTAGGCAAAACAGTCCTGTAGCTGACCCAGTGCATCATCAGAAAACGTTTTAATGGTTCTGATGATAGGCTTTGTCCTTTTCCTGAGTGGTGTATATGCCGGGACCACGAGCAGGGAAATATGATCAGACATACTCAGATGGGGAAGGGAAATAGATCTGTAAGCTTGCTTAATGTTTGTGCATACATGGTCCAAGATGTTGTTCCCTCTTGTAGGGCATTTCACATATTGAGCAAATTTAGGCAGCATAGATCTTAAACATGCTTTGTTAAAATCCCTTGCGATGATGTGTACTCCCTCTGGATTAGTCGGTTGTTGTTCAGAAATTGAGTCGTGCAGGTAGGCAAGAGCTGAGCTGACATTAGCATCTGGAGGTATGTAGACTGCAGTTATTAGCAATACACACAATTCTCTAGGCAGATAGAATGGTCTGCACATGACAGACATTGCCTCTATATCCGGGGAACAGACTGTGGTAATTACCTTAGTGTTTGTACACCAGTTGTTGTGTGTAAATGCACAAACCTCCACCTCTTCTTTTTCCAGCTGTAGCTTTTCTATCACTACGGTGCATTGTGCGTCCTGCTAACTGCATCGGGGCGTCCGGAATTTCCTCTCATAGCCACGTCTCTGTGACAACCAAGGCACAGCAATCGCGGACAAGAGGCTGCCCAGCGAGCAGTAAGTTCAGCTCGTAAATTTTATTGACGACCGACCGTGTGTTGGAAAATGCTGGGAAGCGGTGGTTTAAAGGGCTGTTTTTTTAGCCTGACTAGCAGGCCTGACCAGCAGCCCCGCTTTTGTTTGCGTTCCTTCCGCCGCCTGCGTCGCTTGGTAGAGCCGATGACAATCCACAGAGCTCCCGGTATTCTCGCTATCTCGGGGGATGTTATTGAACCTCTGATAATCACTTGTAACGGAGATCTGGCTGTTATATCCGATATTGCATAGTTCCTGATATCTAAAATGCTAAAATGAATTTAGCTTTACAATAACATACTAATAAAACAAAAAACATATAAAAAGAAATGCAAGTGGAGAGCCTAAAGCCGCTGCATCCGTGTGCGCTGCCATCTTTAAATGATCTCAGCAGGTCCTTTAATGACAGCAATGAAATGCAGTGGAAAGTTTTTTTTCGGGATTAAGTTCATTTTCATGGCAAAGAAGGACTATGCAATTCATCTGATCACTCTTCATAACATTCTGGAGTATATGCAAATTGCTATTATAAAAACTTAAGCAGCAACTTTTCCAATTTCCAATATTTATGTAATTCTCAAAACTTTTGGCCACAACTGTATATACTACCATATCATGTGTTTATGTCTAATACTGTTTTATTCATATTTTACAACATTACATGCAGTTTGTAATTTACTTGCAATTGTACTTTACGTATCCACAGTATAAGCATATATAAAATAGATAAAATAAATAAATATGTTTAATGATAGCAATTAAATCAGACTTCATAGTTGGATTTGAGACTTTTTTATTTTGATGGTTTTCTTTTTATTAACTGTATGGACAGTTGTATTGTGCTTTCTCTGGAAAAAAAAACAAACCTGGTAGATTGTCTTGAAAGTCTTGGGCAGTGGAAAACTAGCCAACTGGAGCACCATGAAACATTAATCGAAATGCAATTCTTATGCACACACAAAAAAAAAAAAACTACACAGAAAAACTATATTATATTATAACTTTATAATATACCTTTATAATATATAACTTTGTTATATAACCTTTTTTTAAAGCGCACTCTCGCATTGGAAAAGCGAGCGTTTATCTAGTGAGTAGCCTATATATTTGTGCTTGTTTAATTTCTGGGAGAGTATGTCTTCATGTCTATCAATAAATCGCACACATTTATCAGCCTTTTGATCAAAAAGCTGCCTTTTGGAAAGTGACAGTGCGAGCCAAGGGTTTACACACGCCCATTTCTATAAAGTAAAAATAAAACAAATCAACCTGCACTTTACCTTTAAAAAAGTATAAATAAATCCCGACAGATAAGTGTTTCCGTTAGTGCGCCAGGCGCCACGTGTGTGTGTGTGTGTGGAATTAGCCCCTTCCCTCGCCTCGTTTTACAAAGTAACACTCCTCCTCCCTCTCCCCACCTCGCTTTTTAAGTTTCACAACAAATACACACACACACACAACGGAAACACTGTTTTAACAGGAAAAAAATAAATCTCTCTGACACTGGCATGAGCGCATACTAACAGAATCACTTTTTAAGTTTCACAACAAACAGACACACACACAAACCCAGGGGAAACACCATTTTAACAGGACACTGGCATGAGAGCATACTAAAGGAATCACTTTTTAAGTTTCACAACAAACACACAAACACAATGGAAACACCGTTTTAACAGGAAAAAAAGAAATCTCTCTGACACTGGCGTGAGCGCATACTATCGGGCTCACCACGGTGAAGTAAAAAAACTTTTACTTACACTTGCACCTTACCTTTGAAAAGAATCGCAACAGAGCAGAGTTTCTGTGTGTTTGTGAAATCGGGGAGGGGATGAAATGGCGAGAGAGCTTCTGTGCGTGTGTCGGGGTGTGTGTGTCGGTGTCAAATTACGTGCGCACACGCATAGGAGACGCTGAAACAGAGAGGGAGATGTTGATTATGCAAGTAAGAGACGAGCACTAAGACCCAGCAGGGGAGACGATTACACACAATTCCACAGAGCAAGAGTGGCGCTCGGTGTCAAAATAAGAGGCGCATGCCTGATACATGATACTCGGCACTCGTAAACCAAGACTTGCTCGTTTTTCAAATCAAAATTTATTACAAATATTTGCTCGTCTTGCGGAACACTCGTAAACCATGTTACTCGCAATCCGAGGTTCCACTGTACTACAAAACAGGTACATCTGTATAAAGATGCACGTTTCTTAGCCCTACCCCAGTGAAAATGGCGAGTTCAGGGAAAGGCTCTCAAGGAGGTTGTGTGCTGACCACTAAGATTCTAAAATTCACATGTTTTTTTTTTTTTTTTTTACCCCTGATTTTCTCCCTAATTTAGTCGTATCCAATTCCCTCCCGTCACTAGGGGGCTCCCTCATTAAGGCTACTAATACCAGTCAGCAGGGAGGGCCGAATTATGACGTGTTTCCTCCGAACCACGTGACGCCAGCCGGCCGCATGTTTTCGAACTGCTCGCTCACGCACCGTTGGGAGTGTCTTAACACTCGGAGGACAGCACTATCCGCTCCTTCTGTTGCGCGAGCTCACAGACGCCCCTGGTTGGCTGTAGAGCCGTGATTAATGTGGGAGCACTAAGTACCTCTCATCCCTGCCCTCTGAGAGAGCTCGGCCAATCAGCACTCTCTAGACCTCCGGCTGCGAGAGGTTACAGCATCGCCCGGAATTCGAACTGGCGATCTCCGGATGATAGGGCGAGCACTTTACCACTGCGCCACTCGGAGGGCCCCTAAAATTCACATTGTTACTGTTTTTTTATGGAAGCGTCTGAGAATATATTTACCATAGCCTTTGTTGTATTGTTTTTAATCACTTTATAAAACCTATGATTCCTTTATGCTATTTTACAAATGGAATATTTTTTATGTTAAACTCTGAAAACTGCTGGGTTAAATGTTGAGGTGCTGGGTTATTTTATTTCTGTAACAAACCACCTACTATTATTGCAATAGCAACTAGCTATTATCAGAAATAATGGGTAAGGACCACCAGAGATATCGATTATATATTTAAAGTGTATGTACATTTAATATTATGCTATATATTACACCACTCATACACCCACCACACATATCACACTCACACAGTCCGCAATGTTGCCTAACGTTTAGAGACCTTTCTCTCTTTTGCATACAAGTCCATAAACAAATAAACAAAAACCAGAGAACGTCCCGCTCCGCGCCTGATGTCTCCGCGAGCAACGTCTTCTTTAAGGGCTATGCGGTGATCACCGACGCACTGGTTCCGCGCACACTGTCGCTGGTATAGTTAATCCCGGAGGAACAGCCGACTCACGGGACACACACACACAAAACACAAAAACTTTTTACGGCCAATACAGCATCAGTTCATCTTGGGAGTGACAAATAGAAATGATGCACAGTGTCTGGGGGGATTTTGAGCCATTGTTCTTGCAGAATAGTAGCCAGTTCGCTAAATGATGCTGGTTGAGGAAAAGTTTCCTGACTCACTTCTCCAAAACACCCTAAATTGGCTCAATAATATTTAAAAAGATATTTTAATATTTGATATTTTAAAATCTGTGGGGAAGACAGCATCTAAACATACCTGTTCACCAGAATACTCTACGTCCATGAGTCCCCCAGATCTGCTCCTTTACCTAAGGCAAATCTATTTACAAAAATGCTTGGCTAAATAAATAGGTTTTTATATGAATAATTGACCACTGAATTATGAAAAATAACTTTTTTTCATAACGTTCAAATTTGTATGCAGAGTGGCAAAATGCACAAATGCTTAACACACGATTTAAGCAAATGTAATCTATTACTGTATTACTATATTGAAAAGTAACATGTTACTAAGAAAAGCAATATATTACTGTCACTCATTATTTTTGTAACGTGTTACTCCCATTACTGTTAGATAATGCAATATACTATAAATCCCCAAGTAGCTATGCCAAGACACAGTATCCACAGTGATGAATCCTGCCCATGTATGCGTTATTTATCACTCAAATTTAACCTCAAAATAATGTCGAAAATAAACATGATCCAATTTTTGGGAAAGTTGTATTATGCCTGTGATTTAAATATTTCAGGGTGATCCTGGAATCCCTGGAGAGAGAGGTGTTCAAGGAGTGAGGGGACGACCTGGAGAAAAAGGGCCTCCTGGGACCCAAGGCCTGCCTGGTGAGAAAGGATATCCTGGTCCACCTGGTCCTGTAGGATTGTTCCTGGTATGTATCTGCTTTAATTAGTGCTATCTATCTATATAGCTAACTAGATAGATAGATAGATAGATAGATAGATAGGTTGATTGATTGATTGATTGATTGATTGATTGATTGATTGATTGATTTTCATATTAACAAAGGACCTTGTATGAAAAAAATCACTGGAGGAAACATACGAAAGTATCCTTATCCACAGTAAAAATGAGACAGATGTCGACATAACCTGAAAAACTGCTCAGCAAGGAAGAAGCCACTGCTCCTAAACTGCACACAGGGTCTTCTTACTTTTTGAGAAATGTACTCTAGTCTGGTGAAACAAAAAGTGAACTGTTGGTCCATCATTGTCTGGAGGAAATCGTTCCTTGCAAGCCAAAGATCACCATTTTAACCATGAAGCACAGTGGTTGCAGCATAGCTGGACTTTCCTATGTGCTCACTACATACTTTGAACAGGTGCACATTGTGCACATTGCACATTTCATAAGGCCCCACAAAATAAAGAAGTGTATTACATGAATATGAAAATCATGCTTTTCTATATAGGTATATATTTGTTTGGGCTGGGGGCAGTGTTTTTTGTAATCTCACTGTGGGCATGTCACAGCCATTACTTTGGAGCAGCATGAGGAGCGGAAGACTCCATTTGCAGGTAATGACAACTGCAATTTTGGCACACTACTTTCAGAATTGTCTTGCTGCATAACCCAAGTGCATTTCACCCCGATTTCACAAACTGATGGCCGGACATTCCCCTTCAGAATTTCATGGTTCCATCAATTCCAAACTGGACGCACAACTTCCAAAACAGTTCAACTTGTGTCTCATCAATCCACAAAATATTTCTCCAGAAGTCTTCAGGATACTTAAGAAATTATTTGGCAAATGTGAGTCGAGCATTTGTGTTCTTTTGGGTCAGCGCTGGCTTTTGCCTTGGAACTCTCCCATGGATGCTATTTTACCTAGTCTCTTACTTATTGTCGAATCCTAAACACTGACCTCAACTGAGGCGAATGAGGCCGGAGATTCACAAGGAGTGGACTGCAGCTGGAATCAGTGCTTCAAGAGCTACGACACACAGACATATCGAGGACATGGGCTACAAGTGTCGCACTTGATTTCTTTATTTATTTATTTTTATTAGTCTTAGTAATATAAAAACATTCTGAGACTGAATTTTGGGTTTTCAAGTAAGCCATATTCATCAAAATGAAAAGAAATAAACACTTGAAATATATCTGTCTTTGTGTAATGAATCTACAGTATATAATATGAATTTCATATTTAATCATATTTTCATATTTAAGTTTATGAAAAAAAAACTTGAGTGATATTCTAATTTATTTAAATGTATTATTATCTGGCAAAATACAAAGTATTCTGTTTCTCTTCTTGTTCTTTTTTCCCTGCAGAATGATTACAACACCATGCAAGAAATAAAAATTTTCATCCAAAATGAAGTATTGCGTGTGTTTGAAGGTACATCTGTCACATTTAAGAAGTCTATGCTTGTGGTTGGTTATATGTGTCTTACTCTGTCATTGTTTGAACTGAAAATTAACAGTGGCTATGATAGATTTAAGTAACAGAAAAATGTATATGACATATTTCCTTCTGTAGCAATACTATATGTAAAAATTGTTGTAATTCCTCATGTTTGCTTTCATCCAGTATCTGATCAGTTGCTACAATTGCTTCTGGTACTTTGTAAATAATGATTTTGCAGAAAGGTTATCAAGTTACACCATGCTCGAAAAGGTGCCAGCAGCAATATTGGCTGCACATGGTCATCAAGGCCCCCCAGGTACCCCTGGGATTGATGGGTCCCCAGGTCCTCCTGGAGAGCCAGGACCTCCAGGCCCTCAAGGTAGGAGCCAAAAGCGAGTGACTGAAATAACTTGAGCTGTCTGCTTTCCTGTTAGCTAATGTCAAGACAGTACAGAGCACATGTATAGTTTCATACATGCCACCAAAGTATTATGGGACCTTCACACACAGTGAAGGTTAAGCATAAGTGTAGTATTTTAAAGCCATAGTCTTACATTATAATAAAATTATGAAAAAGAGAGATGGAAAATGCATCACTGAAGAACAACAAAGCCACATCTTTACAGTGTTGTACTAAATTGCTCTTTGCCAGACTGCAGAGGGCATTGTGTGTATTGAGTTTTAAACAGGAAAGCACTCACCAATAAGTATATATACAACCACAGGGGACCATTTATATGAGAGGCTGAAGGTACAGTGTTTTTCTGCCCATGGAATGCCATCAGTGAATGTATTTCTGAGTGCTCAAAGCATTAGCATGTTCTTGGGTGAATAGGTGGCATTGGGGTATTTGCCCTTTTTAATATTCAATGCAAATATTGGTGTGAAATTTAAAAGGTCAGGTTATTTATATATACATACATATAGGGGTTGGACAATGAAACTGAAACACCAATCTTCATTGATTGCACATTCCACCAGTAAGAGAGAGCCATGGTATCCAGGGTAATGTCAGCATACCACCAGGAAGGACGAACCACATCCAACAGGAATAACTGTGGATGCAAGAGGAAGCTGTCTGAAAGGTATGTCCGGGTGCTAACCCGGATTGTATCCAAAAAACATAAAACTACAGCTGCCCAGCTCACTTCAGAATTAAATGTGCACCTCAACTCTCCTCTTTCCACCAAAACTGTTCATCGGGAGCTCCACAGGGTCAATGTACATGGCCGCACTGTTACTTTATAGCCAAACCTTTGGTCACTCGTGCCAATGCCAAACATCGTTTTCAATGGTGCCAGCAGCGAAAATTTTGGACTGTGGACAATGTGAAACATGTATTGTTCTCTGATGAGTCCATCTTCGCTGTCTTTCTCACATCCGGGAGAGTTACGGTGTGGAGGAGCCCCCAAAAAAAGAAGCATGGGGGTGGATCAGTGATGGTTTGGGCTGCAATATCATGGCATTCCCTAGGCCCAATATTTGTTACTGCCAAGTTCTACTGAACCATTCTGGAGGACCATATGCACCTAATGGTTCAAACATTGTATCCTGAGGGTGGTGCCGCCTATCAGGATGATAATGCACCAATACACACAGCATGACAGAGCGGTTTGATGAACAATAAAGTGAGATCTCCCATGCCCTGCACAGCTACCAGATCTAAATGTTATTGGGCCATTTTGGGGTGATTTGGAGGAGCAAATCAGGAAACGTTTTCCACCACCAGCATCACGTATTGACCTGGTCACTATTCTGCAAGAAGAAGGACTCAAAATCCCTCTGGCCACTGTGCAGCATCTATCAAGAAGAATTGATGTTTTATTGGCCGCAAAAAGGAGGCCCTACACCATACTAATGACTTATTGTGGTCTAAAACTAGGCATTTCAGTTTCATTGTCCAACCCCTGTGTGTGTGTGTGTGTTCAATTTGAAAGTCAGGGTTTTTGTTTTATCCAGCTGTATTTACTAAATTCAACTTTAAACAGCCAAGTGAAAGATAAAATACGGACATGTCAGAAAAATAGAAACAAATAAAAAATCTAATCACTGAGTTGGAAAAGGATCACCTCCTCCTAAAAATATAACTTATAAACTCAGTGAGAATTATCTTCCCAATAGCACACAAAACCATTTGACTTTCAACTTTTCTGGAACATTTCAGCCCCTGGTAGTCTATCTGAAGAAAACAGTTAATTACTGGTGGTAAGGCGCTGTGAAAAGATCTCTGGGATAAAGTTGTGCACAAGCACAAGAGAGGGATGAAAAAAAAATTAAAGGTTTTATCACTGCCTAGAAGCACAGTAAAGTCTATTACTAAGGCGTGGAAGGCATTTGGTACAACATAGACTCTTCCTGGATTGGAATATCGCTCTCACCTGTAAGCAGTTGCTGGACAAAGAATGGTCATTGTGTGCATGTGCCAACAGTATCACAAATTTCTCACAAACATGGCTTATATGGGAGGATTCCAGGAAATTTCATGAGCTTTGCAAAAATACACTTTGAAAATCTCGGGGCCATATGGAAAAACGTGTTATAGTTAGATGAAATTTCAGTATTTGTCCACAACCCCAAACTATGTTTTTGACAGAAATCCAATGCAGCTTACCATCCAAATAACAGCATTCTTACAGTAAAGCATGAAGGTGGTAATATCCTGTTATGGGGGTGTTTCTCTACAGCAGAGACTGGAGCATTAACCAGGATAGAAGGAAAAATGTATGGGTAAATTCTTACCATCAATTCATACCATCAAATTCTTGAGGAAAATATTCTGCCCTTTGCCAGAAAGTTGTCAGTGGGAATAAGTTTACTTTCCAAGATGACAATGACTCTTAAGGACACAGCAAAACAGGCCACACTGCGGTTGAAGGAAAAAAGGTAGTTATCTTTGCATGGCATTGTCAAAAACCAGTCTTAAACCTCATTGATAATATGTGAAATGTGTTCAAGACTGCAGATAAGTCACCAACAAATTGAACTCAACATAAGCAGTTTAGCAAAGAAACAGTGGACACATATTGCAAAGTGTAGATGTGCAAAATTAGTAGAGACATATCCCAACAGACTAAAGGCTGCAACTAAAGCAAAAAGGTGATTTAGTGACAAAATACTGACAGAACCGGTGATCCTTTTCCATTTCAGTGATTGTTTAGTTTTTTTTTTTTACTATTAT
This sequence comes from Clarias magur, assembly GCA_013621035.1. NCBI lineage: Eukaryota > Metazoa > Chordata > Actinopteri > Siluriformes > Clariidae > Clarias > Clarias magur. The sequence goes on along the minus strand of QNUK01000188.1, from coordinate 11,590 downwards.
TTCTGATTCTGTTGTTATATTTTTCATTTGGATGTTAAACGTATGAAACAAAATGTATCTCTAAATCAGCCTGCAAAGCAACAATATGTGATTATTATTAAGTGATTAGCCACATCATTATGACAACTTGTTTAATATTGAGTAGGTCCCTTTTTTGCTATCAGAACAGTAATGAGCCACCACAATTTGGCCTTTGAACAGTAGCTACAGTTACAATTTCTCATGCCAATGCTACCTGGAAGTGGGTGGGTATATTAGGCAGCAAGTGAACATTTTCATTATGTTTTGGAATCAGAAAGAATTGGTAAAAATTAGGATTTAAGTAAACATTGAAAAAGGGCCAAATTGTGATGATTAGAGGACTGGGTCAGAGCATCTCCAAAACTGCAGTTCTTGTGGGATGTTCCCTGTCTGCAGTTGTCAGAACATACAAAAAGTGATACAAGGAATTAAAACCGTGCACCAGACATACAAAAGAGTCATGGGAAGCCATGGCTTGTCCATGTACTCTTATCCAATATAAGAGCTACTGTAGCTCATATTGCTGAAAAGGTTAATGCTGGTCTCCATAGAAAGGTGTCAGAACATACAGTGCACTGCTGTTTTGGTGGCACATGGGGGGACCTACTCAATATTAAGCGGGTGGTCATAATGTTATGGCTGATCAATGTGTGTACATATATCTATGTATTGATATATAGATGTATTTACACATCTATCTACAGTATCTATCTATCTATCTATATGTATATATACTTGCAATCCAAGATTTTGCTGCATATATACACACGTGGACAAAATTGTTGGTACCCTTCGGTCAATGAAAGAAAAACTCACAATGGTCACAGAAATAACTTTAATCTGACAAAAGTAATAATTAAAAAAAATTCTATGAATGTTAACCAATGAAAGTCAGACACTGCTTTTCAACCATGCTTCAACAGAATTATTTAAAAAAATAAACTCATGGAACAGGCCTGGACAAAAATGATGGTACCCCTAGAAAATGCTGAAAATAATGTGACCAAAGGGACATGTTAATTCAAGGTGTGTCCACTAATTAGCATCACAGGTGTCTACAATCTTGTAATCAGTCAGTGGGCCTATATATAGGGCTCCAGGTAGTCACTGTGTTGTTTGGTGACATGGTATGTACCACCTCAACATGGACCAGAGCCCGAAAGGAAAGTTAATACTCAGAATTCAGCTAGATGTTCCTGTGACTACAGTTGTACACTGTATTCAAATCCTAGATCCATGGGAATGTAGCCAACCTCCCTGGATGTGGCCAAGGGAGGAAAATTCATGACAAATCAAAGAGACGGATAATCCGAATGGTAACAAAAGAGCCCAGAAACACTTCTAAAGAGATCCGAGGTGAACTTCATGCTCAAGGAACATCAGTGTCGGATCGCACCATCCGTCGTTGTTTGAGCCAAAGTGGACTACATGGGAGACGACCAAGGAGGACACCATTGTTGAAAACAAATCATAAAAAAGCCAGACTGGGATATGCCAAACTACATGTTGACAAGCCACAAAGCTTCTGGGAGAATGTCTATGGACAGATGAGACAAAATGGAACTTTTTGCCAAGGCACATCAGCTCTATGTTCACAGACGGAAAAATGAAGCATATCAAGAAAAGAACACTGTCCCTACTGTGAAACATGGAGGAGACTCTGTTATGTTCTGGGGCTGCTTTGCTGCATCTGGCACAGGGTGTCTTGAATCTGTGCAGGGTATAATGAAATCTCAAGACTATCAAGGGATTCTAGAGAGAAATGTGCTGGCCAGTGTCAGAAAGCTGGGTCTCAGTCGCAGGTCATGGGTCTTGCAACAGGACAATGACCCAAAACACACAGCTAAAAACACCCAAGAATGGCTAAGAGGAAAACATTGGACTATTCTAAAGTGGCCTTCTATGAGCCCTGACCTCAATCCTATTGAGCATCTTTGGAAGGAGCTGAAACATGCTGTCTGGAAGGCACCCTTCAAACCGGAAACAACTGGAGCAGCTTGCTCATGAGGAGTGGGCCAAAATACCTGCAGAGAGGTGCAGAAGTCTCATTGACAGTTACAGGAATTGTTTGATTGCAGTGATTGCCTCAAAAGGTTGTGCAGCAAACTATTAAGTTAGGGGTACCATCATTTTTGTCCAGGCCTGTTCCATGTGTTTATTTTTTTAAATAATTCCGTTGAAGCATGGTTGAAAAGCAATGTCTGACTTTCATTGGTTAACATTCATAGAATTCTTATTTATTATTACTTTTGTCAGATTAAAGTTATTTCTGTGACCCTTGTGAGTTTTTCTTTCACTGACCGAAGGGTACCAACAATTTTGTCCACGTGTGTATGTCTTGTTCCTGCCGTCAAAAACATTTCATTCTTAGCAAAAGGCTAAGTATGTGTTTATAGTAAGTCAGAGTTACACTGCCCCAAGGATTAAAACAAGGTGGAGTGTAATGTATATAAACCACAGGGTAGTATGATGTGATCCGTTACTGTGCCAAAGTTGATGATTTGCTTATAACAGTACACCCCATGTGTTTTGTTCCTCACAGCAATTTGCCAACTTCAAATTACAAATTTTATTTAGTAAAGAATAAAAAAGTATATTTGTAGTTGTTACAGCTAATGTTCAACATCCTTGCAAAAGATACTGCATGTTATTGCTTATTTTAAAGCAGCTGTACTTACTATACCCCTACTTTTTTATTCTTAAATTAACACAAAAAATGTAGCAACTTATACGAACGTTCTAAGCATAATAAAATTATTTTCAAAAATCCATAATTTATTGAAACTTCAAAACTGTCTTCCTTTATACTCATTTACACAACACTGCTTCTGTCCAGGGTTTTGATTATTCAATGTCCTGTGAATGATCGATCACAATCCATAAGCAGCTCAAAGTGCAATTAGACAAACATGCAAGAAGTAAATAAAGACATGTAGGTTTATTTTAAAATGTGTGCATGTATACAAATGTGTTAGAATAGATCTGACCATTGTAAATCATGCATAAAGGTAAAAATTCCAAGGAAATGTCTGATTTCTAAAGAGGCTGGATTGTTGGTCAGTCTGAGGGGTGGACTGTCCCACGGACGGATACCTAGAAATATTGAAATATTACTTTCTTGTCACGGACTAACCGGAGATGAAGCAGAAGACTTAGCAGTTAGCCCTGTAGCGTGGATGGTAAACCCAAACGCGGAAGTAGCGCGAGTAGGCAGGATAACCACGCAAGTTATTCTTAGAACTCTCCCGAAGCGAGAGCAAGAGTTTACACAAATAAACCCGCGTTCTAAATACACACACCCAATCAGAGCCGATAGCAAGAGAAAGTGAGTACTCCGTTTGGATGAAGCGAGAAATGACGGCGATAACGCGGGCATAACTCAATGACTGAAGCGATGTGATCTCTAAAGTCATCTTGTTTCCTTTTATGCTTCCTGAAACCCGGCCATTATTACTTCCGGGTCCTAGTGCCGGTCGTGTTATGAGTGTGCATGACGGTACCCCCCCGTCCAGGACCGACTCTCGACGGTCCTGGGGTGGAGGATACCCGACGACGGTAGTCCCGGATGAGTTCGGGGTCTAAGACGAACCGAGCCGGAATCCAAGATCTCTCCTCGGGACCGTAACCTTCCCAATCCACCAGGTACTGGATCCCTCTGCCCCGAGGACGTGAGTCAAGGATCCGGCGAACGGTGTAGGCGGGACCACCCTCAATCATACGGGGAGGAGGAGCAGGGTGGGTGGGTGGAACCATGGGTGAGGTGGTGAAGGGTTTGAGCTGGGAGGTGTGGAATACCGGATGGATCCGGAGCGCCGCAGGCAGCTGGAGCCGGTAGGTGACAGGGTTAATCCGGAGGTTGATGCGGTATGGTCCGATGAATCTGGGTGATAGTTTTCTTGACTCAGTCTGCAGGTGTAGGTTTTTTGTTGAGAGCCATACCTTATCACCTACTTGGTACATTCGTCCCGGTGGGTGTCGACGGCGATGTTGCAGGGTGTAGCGGCGATTGGCCTTTTGAATGGCTTGGTTGGCTTGTCTCCAAAGCCGTCGACAACGACGAACCAACTGTTGGGCCGACGGCACTTCCACCTCCGGCTCCTGATGATCGAACATCGGAGGTTGGAAGCCGTAGCATACCTCAAATGGGCTTAGGTTGGTGGCGGAAGATAGGTGGAGGTTGTGTGACAGCTCAGCCCAAATGAGGTAGCGGGCCCAGGAGCACTGGCGATCAGCAATAAAGCATCTCAGGTAGCGCTCCAGTTGTTGGTTGGTTAGCTCCGTCTGACCGTTAGTCTGTGGGTGGTAACCGGAGGACAGACTGCAGGTGGAATTGATCAGACGGCAGAAGGCCTTCCAGAACCGGGACGTGAACCGGGGCCCCCTGTCCGAGACGATGTCCTTTGGGAACCCATGCAGGCGGACTACGTGCTCTAATATCAGCTCAGCGGTCCTTTTAGCTGACGGGAGTCCGGAGAGGGCCACCGGGTGAACAGCTTTGGAGAACCGGTCGACGATGGTGAGGATGGTGTCCTTTCCTTCCGAAACCGGCAGGCCCGTGATGAAGTCAACGGCAATGTGTGTCCAGGGTCGGCGGGGAACCGGGAGTGGTTGAAGTTCCCGGGTGATGGTCTGTTGCTGTCCTTGGACCTGGCACACACTGGGCACGCCTGGACGAACTCATCTACGTCCTTCTTCATACTGGGCCACCAGAAAGCACGTTGTACAAACAGTAGGGTCCGCCGTCTCCAGGGGTGTCCTGAAAGGGGAGAGGAGTGTCCCCACTGAAGCACTTCGGCCCTGATGGCGTTGGGGACGTAGAGTCGGCCAGGCGGCACACCTGCTGGTGCGGTCTCCGTGGCTTGTGCCTGGCGAACCCTCGTCTCCAGGTCCCACCTGAGCGGTGCGAGGATCTTGGTGGCTGGTAGTACAGGCGCGGGGTCCGCCCGGGGGACGTCTTCCTCGTGTTGTCGGGAGAGGGCGTCGGTTTTGGTGTTCTTGGACCCCGGGCGGTATGACAGGTGGAAATTGTAATTTTCAAAGAATAGTGCCCATCGCGCCTGTCTGGGGTTCAGCTGTTTTAACGTGCGGATTGTAATGAGGTTTGGTGGTCGGTCCAGACGATGAACGGCTCTCTGGCGCCCTGGAGCCAGTGTCGCCATTCCTCCAAGGCCCACTTTATGGCCAGCAGCTCGCGGTCCCCTACTCCGTATCGCTGCTGAGTGGCGTCAAATTTCTTGGAGAAAAAACTGCAGGGATGCAGTTTTTGGTCTGAACCTCGCTGGGAGAGAACAGCCCCGGCGCCCACATCCGAAGCGTCCACCTCCACAACGAATGGTTTATCAGCATCCGGGTGAAGGAGGATGGGAGCAGTGATGAAGCGGCGACAGAGCTCATGGAAGGCGGAGACAGCAGTTGGGGTGAGATTGAAAGGGTGAGATGATGGGCGGGTCAGAGCGGTTAGTGGCGCTGCAACGGTACTGTAGTCCCGGATAAAGCGGCGATAAAAATTGGCAAACCCGAGAAATCTCAGGAGTTGTTTAAGAGTCTTGGGTAGGGGCCAATGACTCACAACTTCCAATTTCTGCGGGTCCATGGCCACACCCTGGGGCGAGATGACAAAACCCAGGAACGTGGTGGAGCGCTCGTGAAAAGCGCACTTCTCCAACTTACAGTACAGCTGGTGGGCGAGCAATCTCTTTAGAACCGCTCTGACATGCTGGATGTGCTCGTTGAGTGTTCGGGAGTAGATGAGGATGTCGTCCAGGTAGACGAACACCCAACGGCCTAACATGTCTCTGAGAGCGTCATTTATGAACTGTTGGAAAGCGGCAGGTGCGTTGCAGAGACCAAACGGGATGACCAGACTTTCGTAATGTCCTGTGGGGGTGATGAAGGCCGTCTTCCACTCAACGCCCTCTCTGATGCGCACCAAGTTGTAGGCGCTCCGGAGGTCCAACTTAGTGAAGATGGTGGCACCAGAGAGGGCGTCCAGGGCAAGAGACAGTAGAGCAATGGATATGGGTTGCTATGGTAATATTGACTGAGCCCCGACCGACACGGAACAGTAGACTACCATCGGCGTTTCTTCACGAAAAAGAACCCCGCAGCGGCAGGTGAGGAGGAGGGCCGGATGGTACCATGGCGAAGTCCACTGGAAACATACTCCTCCATCGCCTGCGTCTCGGTGTTGGACAATGAATAGAGATGGCGGCGGGGTGGTGTCGCACCTGGCTGAAGATCGATCGCCAGGTCGTATGAGCGATGAGGTGGTAGATGGGTCGCACGTCTCTTACAAAAGACTTCAGCCAGGTCCCGGTAGTCTAGCGGGATTTTATCTGTGTCGACATCGGGGGCCTCGGACTCCCTAGAGCTCGTCCCAGCCTCGGCCCGTAGGCAAAGCTCAGTGCAGGTCGGCCCCCATTGGAGGATCCGGCTTTGGGTCCAGGATATGAGCGGGTCGTGCTGCAGCAGCCAAGGGTGTCCGAGGATGATAGGTGGTGAGGAGATAGTGGTGGTGTGAAACTGGATCTGTTCTTGATGTTGGTTAATGATGAGGGTGATAGGTTGGGTCTGAAAGGATATGGGGCTGGAGGAGAGAGGCCGACCATCGACTGATGTAATGGTTACAGGCTGGGATAGCGCCTCAATCTTTATCCCCAATTTTTTGGCATAGGAAGAGTCAATGAAGTTACCTGCTGCCCCGGAGTCGACGAACGCGGTACTTCCGACCCGTTTGTGGCCAAACTGGAGATATACTTTAACCGTGAGGCGGGAATCATTGGTCATGGTGGTGGAGAGGGACATGGGACCCGGTGAGTTCCTCCCATTTCTCACCGGGGCTGCGCGTTTCCCGGCCGCAGAGGACAGATGGCTCGATGATGTGCAGAAGATCCACAATACGCGCAGAGCCCCTCTCTGAATCGGCGTTCCCGTTCTGCAGCGGTCAAGGAGGCGCGCCCTAATTGCATGGGTTCCCCGACTCCTGTGTCAACCACGGCGGGAGGTGGAGTACCGACGGTCCTGGTGGGTGCTGCAGTGAATGAGGCGTGGACTTCTGGAACTGGTGAGCGGGAGAGGAAGGGCGTGGTGTGTGGTAGTGCAGTCATGGTGGGTGGCAGGGTACGAGGAGCTGGCTTGGGGCGAACGAGCAGCCGTTGGTCGATCCGGAGGGCGAGTTGAATTAAACCCTCCAAGGTAGCTGGAAGCTCGCGTCCGGCGAGCTCGTCTTTTATCCGTGCAGCCAGTCCCTCGTAGTAGGCCGTCCGGAGTGCGGAGTCTCCCCAGTCGGTCTGTACGGCGAGAGTACGAAACTCCGCGGTGTAACGGCTCACGGACGACCCTCCCTGCTTTAGATGATACAACTTGGAGTCGGTCTCCACCTCAGCAGCTGGATGTTCCAAGGTGAGCTTGAGCTGGCGGGTGAACTCGGTGTAGGAGTAGGCGACATCTGAATCCGAACGAAGAACCGCCGTGGCCCACTCAGCTGCCTGCCCGGATAGCAACGAGACGAGAAGAGCAATGCGCGGTCGGTCTGTGGAGTATCTGGTGGAATTAAACTCAAACACAAGATCCAACGCAGTTAGAAAAACACTGCACTTCCCATCCGTGCCATTCCATTTATCCGGTAAAGATAAGAAAACATCAGAAGGTGGAGAGAGTTGGCGAGCGCGGCAACCCATCGCGATGAAGCGTGGCCACAGCAGCGGCCGCCCGGAACCGCGCATTCTCCTGTCGCCAGCTCCATACCTCATGGCGCGCAAGGCGCGGCGCCCTGGAGCTCCGTGCGGAGGCGTCGACCCTCTACCCAGGCTGATCGATCCAGCTTAGCATGCGGTCAGCACATGGCGCGGAGGTGAGCAAACTCCGCTGGGTTTTACTGCGAGCTCCAGTCATTCTGTGCGGACTAACGGAGATGAAGCGAAGACTTAGCAGATTAGCTTAGCCCTGTAGCGTGGATGGTAAACCCAAACGCGGAAGTAGCGCGAGTAGGCAGGATAACCACGCAAGTTATTCTTAGAACTCTCCCGAAGCGAGAGCAAGAGTTTACACAAATAAACCCGCGTTCTAAATACACACACCCAATCAGAAGCGATAACCCAAGAAAGTGAGTACTCACGTTTGGACGAGCGAGGCGACGGCGATAGCACGGGCATAACTCAATGACTGAGCGATGTGATGCGTCATCTTGTTTCCTTTTATGCTTCCTGAAACCCGACCGTATTACTTCCGGGTCCTAGTGCCGGTCGTGTTATGAGTGTGCATGACAGTTCTACTGTTGAGAGATGTATATTTTAGTTTAAATAAAGGGTAAGAACTGTACCAGAGTCACGAGAAGGTCGACCTGGGCCTTCTGAAAGTCACTTCTGTGCTGTTTAAAGATGCTCTCATTCTGTACTTGGTCAAGTTGTTCTCCTACAGCTCCTAAAGACAAGTCAACAATATATGATGTAATGGATTAATTGGTAAACCTGATTTTCTTATGACTTGATAATGTTGCATGCATTTTATCATAAAACTGTGTTTGTGCACTCAATGTGATCATTAGCTGTGTTTACATAGAACCTAATATTGTACTAATGATGGGAGTAATATGCCAATTGGAATAAAGTACATCATGTAAACCCCTCAGTTGGAACAGTCTGACTTGATCCGGCCCAATCAGAATGAGATGGGACGTGTAAACCTTTGATAATAGTTACAGTGGATAAATATTAGCCATGTAAACACTTGATCTTGTCAGAATAAATATATTTTCTTCACATGTTTGCCCCACGTGGTGGTAATTAGGAGACATGACGAATTTCCAGGAGGGAAAATTTGCCTCCATTCCTGATCAGTAAACTCTGTGAAAACAAACAGCTTTACTTTCATCCATCCACTGGTTCGCTTGATGAGGAGGAGGCACTGATTTCCTCACTATTACACAAATAGGAAGCTTCTAAACAATCATATGTCAGACCGAAATAAATCATTTTAAATCCATGTACTGTATTATTTTAACAGATTAACTGGGTCGTCTACCGTACTAGTCATAGTTAATTATATAATTGAAATGTCATTTCATCAATTGTTTCTGACCAGTCAGATTTGAGCATTCAACTCCTTGGTATAAACTGACACAACACTCTTGTTTTTTGCTGTTTTATTATCTTTGGGGGGAAGGAAAGAGGATTTAGCTGTCTGTGCACTGTACCAGTGAGTGAGTGACAAACCAGTGAATAGCATGCCTTGTTTTGGCGAAGGCTCCTCTCCACCTCATTGTCTCTGGTGCTGTACAAGCAGCATTTAATAATTATTATTCACTCTGAATAGCAAGAACAGCGTCTTTTAAATGTTTACATAGAGTTTATGATTTACTTTTTTAATGATGAGTAAAACAAATTGGTGTAAATTTAAATAAACTCCTGGGAAGTCAAGTAGGCACAAGTCTTTTTACATTTTAAGTTTTTATAATCAGAGCGTGAGTAGCACTATGTTACCGGGTCTTGTTGCTTCAGGGTCGCCGGTTTGATCCCAAAACTCGGGGTACTGTTTGTGTGGAGTTTCGTTTCACGTTCGCACTGTCTGTGCAGTGTCTGTGTAGGTTTCCTTTGGGATCTGCAGTTTCTAACACACCGGTAGCTGGATTGCCTACGCAAGGAGTAAACTGTGGGTGTGCGTTCATGGTGCCCTGTGATGAACGGGTGTATCTCATTTCGTGTGAGATCTTGCCCAGCGTTCGCAGGAGAGCCTCCAGCTCTGTACTGTGACCCTGAGTAGGATATATTGGAACAAATGAATAATCTGAGCGCTAAAATAAAAACAATCCTTTTCACATTTCTCTCCAAGGTCTTTTCAGACATTATGTATGTAGTAAACACTTTTTTTTTCAGTTGAACTAATGTTTTGTTTATGGATATATGGATGATTTTCAAAATTTTAAATTTTCTTACTAATTAGATTTTTACACTCAGATTTGAACATTTAAACAAGTTTACACCCTTATACTCGGAGGTTATAATCTAGTAAATTCTCGGTTGGCTGAAGTCTTAAGGAGATCATGTTAAAGATGCAGCTAAGGCGGATAGCAGCCACACGAGGGCAGCGTTCACTGATACGCCGCGTAAACAATCGTTTACAAAAGTTTAGGACACCGAGGCGATGGTGTAATGTATTTGTCGACGTCGTGTAGATCGTTTGTTGTTTATTTGCGTGTGTTTTCGAGTGCTGTTGATAATGCACGCGTGATATCGGATGTAGTGGATAATAAAGAGAGTACTGTAGTTCGTATTATTGTAGGGCTGATATCATTTAGCCTGTGTAATCACTCGTTTTTTCCCCCCTCCTGGTGCATGCAGGCTCCTGGACTCGGGGGCTGAGACTGTGGGGCTGTAGGATAAATGTCGCGTCTGTGGGTTCTGTTTTCTGCACTCGGTTCTTTCCACACGCTTCTTTGCACCGGAAATGTGGAGGGAGGTGATATTGTAGCGAACCGGGGCACATGTTGAGCTAACGGAGCCTTCCGCCTCTCTCCTCTCCTCCATTCCCGTCTCCTCTTTTCCTCTCTCGTTTCCTTCTCACCCTCCCATAGTCTCTCTCTCTCTCTCTCTCTCTCTCTCTTCCGTTAGACGGTAGATTCAGACTTGTACTAGTGACTTGCTCTGCTTCCACAACGCGCCTCTATCTCTCTTATCTCTTCAGCTATGGACTTGAGTAAAATGGTAAGTTCTCGCCTCGTTTTTCCTCGGGATATTGGTGTTTGTAGAAAACAAGTATGTTTAGCTTTTGTGCCAATAGTTTGATCGCTGCTGGCGCGCGCGCGCCGTTGTATGTGTGTGTTTTTTTTAAAACCTCAGTCGGGTTGTTGCTACATTGTTACGTGTGTGAATGTTAGTGTAGTGTTTGCGTGCGTGTGTGTGTGTGTGTTGCGTGCATGTGTGCTTGGCTCGGCATTTCTCATCACCAGAGCGTGTTTTACAGAGCAATATCCAGCTGGCTAAACGTGGGCCGGCGTTATAAATGCTATATGGACGTGTATGAAGCATATGTGAGTGTGTTTGTGCCTCTATATACGTGTGTGTGTGGGTAATGGTGTTTGTAGTGCAGCTCTAATAACGAGCGGGGTTTTTGTTAAGAGGTCTGAGCTGCCTACTAATGAAACTTCCTAACTGGCTTCCTTTATACTCCTTTACACAACACTGCTTGTCTCCGGGCTTGGATTATTCTGTGCCCTATGAATTATCAATCACAAACCTCAAGCAATTCTAAGTGCTATTGACAAACATGCAAGAAGTAAATAGAGACCCATTGGTTTATGATAAAATGTATTCACCAAAATGAGTTAGACCCATCTTGAAGCATGCTTACAAGAGGAGATTTCCAAGGAAATGACTGATTTTCAAAGAGGTTGGATTGTTGGTCACTCTGAGAGGTGGACTGTCCCACTGACAGATACCTAGAAGTTTTGAAGTACCCCTTTCTACTGTTGAGAGAATTGTATTTCAGTTGAAAAATAAGTGGTAACACAATAACCGCCAATAAAGCCACTTCTGTGCTGTTCGAAGAGCTTTTTAGAGGATGCTCTCATTCT